>CM043708.1:8828015-11228015 GCA_023969325.1 Oryzias curvinotus
TTAAAGTTGTTCCTGTCTTTGTTTTGATAATCACTCCGGTGACTGCGCTATTCCCTTCGTTCGAGAGTTGAATTTCGCCCAGCTGCCGCCACGCCGGGCAACGCTTCTATTTTATTTTATCCGGGACGACGGGAAACATGTCACGAAAAGACGGGAGGAAAGACCAAAGTTCATTATCTTATCTCCACTCCCCGAAACTCTAACGATTATCCAGCCGGGTATGGAGTCCGGAGGACAGTCGAGGCGAAAAAAACACAAACAATGAGGGCTCCTTGTGTTGGCGTCACGTCGCTAACCTCTGGATGAAAAGTTGGGTAGAGTAGGCATCACTGGGACGGTGTGCAGCAATGGCTGTAGCAGGCTGAGCCAACGTCTCCCTGCTCTCAGCTCTGTGAGCAACGGCCGTGTCGTGTATGTGCGGAATGGACCATTACGCGAATAGAGGGGTGCGACGGTAAACATTTATCCAGGACGTCGTCCCTTTAGACCAAATCAGACTCTTTATGATAATTTTTTAATCAAATGTAATTATTAATATAACACTTAATACTACTTATTACTTAATTTTATTATTTTTTAATCATTAATAATGGCCAAATTATTCGGCTCCAAATAAAACCCTCCCCTTGTAATCTCCGGGAATAAACAGTCTGGGATACAATAAGGAGAAGCGACACCGCTGTCCCTGTTGATGCTGAATGCTCACTTTCAATGTGAGATGAAAGTGAATAGTGCATTAGTCCAGGACTACAGCGGTTTTTAAAATAAATAAATAGATAACTTATTTAAAACTATTTTTTCTTTCTTTTTTTTTTTTTTGCTCTGCACTAAAATCAAAATGTAGTCGTTTTTCTTTAAAATATAAAAACAAAGCTTGTTCTTTGTTCAAAACAAGGTCAGTTATAAAACTTGGTTGTTTAATCATCGTTTTACTGTCATTTTATCTGTTAAATAACCTAAACAGAGTCAATTTAAAAGTCATTTACTAAACAGAAAAAATAGTTGTGTTGTGGTTACCTCACAGGAAACCTCAAAAGCCATTAAGTTCAGTTAGGACTTCTTGAACCAGACCACACCCACAGGATGCAACAATCTCAGCGTTTGTTAACTCACTGTTCACTTCTGTTTCAAGTAATTGAAATTATGCACCCCTAAAGTAGGTCAGATGAAAACATTAAAAATGTCAGAGCAACTTGTCATAAAGTGAAATTTCCAAAGTTGCTCCCGGTTAAATGTTGGCTTTTTTTTTTTTTTTTTTTTTTTTTAGAACAAATGAACCATAGGACACACCCTTCCTTTCACAAACAAACCAAGCAATCACATCTTCCCCCATCTATCTCCCCAACTGATTACTTCCTCTCTGTCTTTCCTCTCTTAAATTGGAGGAGGGCTTGGAGACAGTGTAGGTGGTCCTAAGGAGTTAATTCCCGACAGACATAATCCTACAAGGAAAATATACTGCAAGCCAGGAGAAGAGAACATGTTTAGAGGATGGCAAGCAAATGATGACCTCCATAGAAGCAGGATCAAGCCAAGAGAAGGATCAAGATGGAGAAAAAAAAGCTAAAACCAGCAGTGACACATAAGGAAATTACGTATTTTCAAAGCAAACATAAATATACATTAAAATATACATTAAAAAATCCTATTAAAGTAAGCAAAGCACAAGCAATGCACGAGTGTCTGACACAAGATTCATACATACTATTATAGATGCAAGCCGTTCACTCCTTCTGAAAGTCCTCAGACGTTTATCAGGATCAATCAGTGCCGAAAGCAAGAGGTTCAACATGGTTAAAACTCACAGACTAACTGAAGATAATTTGCTATCAAAAATTGCTGGTCTTAATCTTGCAAATCTTGTAAATCAGCTCTCATACAACATTAATTCTTCTTCCGCACACTGCCATTCTGACTACCTCAGAGCAGAGACGACCGGGACTTAAAAACGCTCCGATGTGGCAAATGTAATCTTTATCACTTGCTTTGCATCCTCTCTCTCTTTCTCTCTCAACCAAACATGCACACAAACACAAGCAGAGAAACATGGCCCTTCTGGACAACAGACTGCTTCAAAAGCTCAGGTGCACTCATGGAAGAGCAGGCACATGGAAAACAAAAGGCCAACATTTAGTTGGAACACATCACAAGGTTCAGTCAACCCAGTGTAGAGCTAATAAGCATAATCTATAGTAAAAAAAAGAGGCAAAAATAAATACGCTTTAAATGCAAAATGTGAGTAAACAAACGCACACGATGAAATGATCAGAGGACAAAGAATTAGATGTTTGAAAGCTCCTTTTTCTATTTTCGTTTGAAGTAGGTTGGGTGTCTGTGACTGCGAGTGTGGCCTGTTGACTCAGACCTGACCTGGTGATCCTGCAGATGCCTTTCCTTCATGAAAATGAAAACCTTCTGGAGACAAACCTTTTGCTCAGTGCTACTGCAGTGCGTGCAACACAGAATTTAAAGCCACACCATAGAAGTCACCAAGGAGGCCTAATGCCAAAATAAATATTTGTATAATTTTTTCCCTTAGAACATATAAAATGGTAAAATTGCATGTACTTTTCATTTAAATTAAGTACATTTTCCAATTGATTATTGTATTCATGCAAATTTGCAGCACTTATGATTTACTTAAAATACATTAATGATAATGAAGCCTTTGAACAACGGTACTACTAGGAATAAAAGCAGACTAGACAGACAATAACTGTAGCCACCCAGCATTTGTGTTGCTTTTTACTGTAGGGTTTTTGCATTTATATCATATTCTTCAATTATTGATGTTTTTCTTCAGGAAAAAAACAATGTCATAGTGTAATTTTCTTTGGATGTTTGAGCCTACTGGCATGTTTTGGCAATCTAAGCTCTGTTACAGAACAGGGTCATTTTTTGCATTTATTTTATATTATTTTGCTTTTGAGAAGGAAAATATGAACACACTTCTAAAATAGCTTAATAAGCAGTTATAAAATTTAATTTGGTAGTTTAAAAAAACAGAGTTTAGCTTTTCCTTTTTGGAGAATTACATGACCAGAATCCAGTTTGCTGTTGGCCAAATCCCCTTTTTTTCTTTTGCTCCCAGCAAAATGATGTAAAATTTCAAAATAAAAGACTAGTTTTATTATTTAGACATTTGGTAGAATTCATCTGTAAAGTGTCTGTCATTTCTGCCTAAGAGCTTGATTCTCTAAAACAATGAAAATGATCTCTTTTAAATGCAAGTTCACATATGTAATAATTACTCTGTAAAGTAAAAACATCTTTGTGAGAGGTGACCATCAATTCCCTTAAGGGAAGAGAACTAAATCTTGTGCTAGAGATTAGAAATATTGGGTTTGCACTAGGTTTCATCTTAACAGACAGCACAGTCTGAGTCAGTCTGCTGATGAAAAGACGACTTCAGTGTACTTTATAGTAGAGCTGGGGAGAATGGGTATGTGCCTCATAGCTAATAACTGTGCATAAGAGATACTGGCTTAAATTCCCATATGGTTTGAATTGTAGCTAGGTCTCCATAGACTGCATTTTAGTGCACAGGACCTTTTTAGTAGGATATTAAAAGGTTTGCAGCCTGGGGACTCTTCTTTTGTCGAGGGGTTTTTCAATTCCTCACGCAGGCAGCAAGAGTAAAATGTGAAGGGATCTGAAGGACAGGAACTCAACAAGAACCCAAAGAAGTAGATGATCTAATTGGCGGTTGCATTGTATTCATGAGTTCCCACCCATTTCAAATGACTAGTTACCATTTTCTATGTTCCTCTACTATGTTAACCAGCACCTACATATCATTAACCAAACCAGCAATTGGCTTCGGCAGGGATATGTGCTTCAACTGCACGTATTTCTTAACCATCCATTTTCAGTGCCATGAGAGCCGCTAACCTCCACTGTTGATATATATAGCCGATTAATGCAGAAAATACTTTCGTTCTGTAATAATCTTCTTATCCCAATTCATGGGCCTTTTGTCCTGAAAGAGAAGACTAACTTCAAAGGCACTCTATTATCACTGGAGCGAAAAGCTAAGGTCATTAGGGTAGTTAAATAACAATCATCTATCCTTCAAACATGACCAAGGGCTATGCTTTTGAATTAACAGAGCAGGATAATGGTCATTGTTTAAAAAAAGAGGAAGAATCAGAGGAAATGATGATAAGGAGTGAGGAAATTATCACTCTGGCTGGATTCTTCATTTTTGGAGATGTTGCTGATTTGGAGCAGACAGTTAAGTGACATTTGATTCCTAATTTATGTTTAAGAATAAGAAACACTGAAAAAGACACAGCTACTGGTTCAAATCACCTTCTTCCAAATGATACTTCCTTTGGGTCATTGTAAGGAAAAAAGAAATCTAAAAGGTTTTGCAATCAACCTCTATTTGAATTTACAATAGTTTGCATGATGCAAACATTCTCATGATGAAGCTACATACACACTGGGCATTTAACGCACGTTCAACATGCTTTCTTAAAGGTGTGTTGAGCAGGTAAGAGCTTTTTCTTCTTTTTCTTTTTCCACTGTTTACTAGTGCAGTTGTTCAACCTTCTTTGAGCTGGGGTAAAATTTTTCCTTGACAAAAAAATCCCAAGGCACACCAACAAGCAAAAATGTAAAAAAAAAAAAAAAAAGGGAAACTCTGTAGTCTGTGTTGTTGAACAGTCTCTCTACAATCTCACACACATTTTACTTTGAGCCTTTTTGGCAACAAGAAGTGAGGATGTTAACCACGTCTGATTGGTCGGACTGATAATGTATTGCTCACATCTCCAAGAATGATTGGTAGAGAGAGTTTAAGGAACGGGACTTTTCAAAAACAGCCATCGCAATTGAGCCACATCATTCTTATCAAAATGTCTTTAGTAGCATGATATAAACATAAAGAAAAAAATGATTTATGATGTTTTATATCCTAGCTACTCAGCGTTTTATCAGGGCCTTTTAGGATGAACACAGAGCTGATATCCTGGAGAAGCTAAATGTTTTTAGATCAGTGAGAATGAACACCTGACCATCTCCCACACACACTGCTTGAAAAAGTTGGAAGAGGCTTGGTACAAAATGTCAAATTCAAATAATTAAAAAAATTCTTGTATGTCACTGCTTGAACACATATTGCAAAGGGCTGTGCATCTGACAACATGCCATCTGTTACAAACACCACACCATGCTCTAAACAGCCTCAGTTGTCCACTCAAATGCATCCCAAGAAAGTATTGGTCGGAAAGTCTTGTAAGTACGGTACATCAGTATGTACTCACTGATGTGCTTGTTGACCCTTCCTCAGTGAGGGGTTGATAGTAATGCAGAGTAACATAAAGTCACAGTTTGTAACTCTGGTTCTTCGAGGAACTGAATCATTCCTTGTCTATAGTCTTGCTGGATAAAAACTGAACGGCTGCATAGATATAAATAGAAATGTATAATCTGAGCTAAAAATGATTTCAGCTAAGTTGTTAATGCTGCAGTTTAGTTTCATCTACTTCCACAACACTTACAGCAAATAAGATAAGCTTGTGTTAGAAGACTCTGAAGTGTTGTTATTTTGAGTGACACTTAGGTCCGCAGAGCTCCTAAAATGAAGAAAAAAGAGAAAGCTTTAGGAGAACTAAATTTACCGTGCAGGGTCAGTCACAGGTAGATGTGAAGCAGTCTACTTTCAGATCTTCTAAACACATTTTACTTAGAGAGACAGCCCAAAACAAGCAACCAAGGAAAAAAAAAAAAAAAAGCTTTTCACCTCGCTTTTCTTGTCCTTCCAAGAAGATAAAGAATGCTCAGCCTTTTATAGCCAGAGAGAAAAATGAGGCTGCAGTGAACCTGGATGAACCTCATTCTGCTTCGATGTGACATCGCAAGGCGCTCAGCAAAAAAAAAACAAACAGCCAAGATTGTAGTGTATTGCAGCACACTGAACAGCAAATTCCCTCAGTAAAAAAAAAAAGGTAAGTTCTGACTGAAACCACTCTTACGTACACCGAATGAGGAAAGCGTGTTTTTGTGTAGCGAGACTCACATCCATTTACATTCAGCATCCTGTAATTTTGGAAAGGACGCAAAAAAGAAAACATTAAGTCAAACATTTTGCAGTGTGACAACCGGTGCAGAATCATAAATTGAAACATGTCTAATCCCAAGGTAAAGTCAACCACGCACTCACACAGTGTTTGTGTGTGCATGTGGGTGTGGATGTTAGCCTGCAAGAGCGAGGGAGGTTTGACTGCCAGTAAATACTTCATGGACAACAATTGAAGCTTTTCCCTTCATTGTTGTCATGGTGCACTGTGCAAATGTGACTTCAACTAACATTTAGTTGCCAGTGTTTTTTTTATGAAAACAAAGGATTTTATGTTATATTTCTGCTATGCCAGCAAGAACAAACTGAACTTCAAAGTTTCCAATTCGATCATATAAAAAGTCAGTTTGTGCAGAATTACATGAAAAACGCTAAGTAATGCAACCAATTGGACCTTACATAAAGTGCTATGGTGTAAAAATAGGACTGCTGGATATTTAGATCAAGGTTTAACATTTTTTGGAAGAAAAGTGTTAAATATCTGCCTCTCAGGAAGTCCTTACATGTGATTTTTGCCATTTACTTACACATGGGTGCACTTAAGTGACAGGTGCGTGCATGAACCTGCTGACATGTCAGATGAATTTCTTATATCTTTCTTGGCTAGGATGAGGGTGATTCAGCAGAAAAGAAGTGGAAATGACATTAAATTTATACCAACCTTAAATAAACCCGATTTGTTTTACTTCAGCATATTTTGTGACACATTTAACGGCATTCTCAAGTAATTTTAGAGGATTTCCATGTGTGAGTGCATCAAATCTAATGTGGCCAAACTTTAAAAACAGGCCAACCCATAAAAAGCATAAACATGATTGAACTTATTGCAGTAGGGTGTAGTCGATAAAAAAAAAAAGATCTTAAGTGTGTTATAAACCAAAGAAATCCAAGAAAGTAAATGGTCTGTAACTTCAAAATCGCACAGAGGAAGTTAAAAATGTGAAGCAACTGTACAAATCAAGGCAATAAATGTTGCACGGTCTATCACAATAAATACAAGAAAATGTCTAAATGTTTGCAAGCACAGTGAGTACAATCACTACCAAAACCACACTTGTGTCATTTTTTTTACACAAAGACATGAACCAACATCAATTGTGTGTCATGGATGACGCTGTCAGCCTTAAAGAAACAATGCCGTTTTTGTGCGGTACTATTACAGCCTGTAAAACCGTGAACAGAGTAAGTGTTTGAGAAAAAATACAAACCAAATAGTCATGATCACCTATAGGATAAATTTACAAGAAGCCCTCTAAACTTTGCACTATCTGAGAAGTTTGTGTTCTAAATCACCAATTATTCAAACCATGAGTCTGAACAGGGACAGCCTGGTAGAGCTGGGAACATTAGAAATACTTTATTTCCACTGGGTATAAACTAAACATTTGCTGAAGGGCTAAAGATCTGATTCTTGAACTCGAAAGTGTTTATAACTGCATCAGATAAGCATGAATAAGGGGAATGTCAGTGCCTTCCTGCCAAGTCCAGGTCCAACATGTTAAAAGCTTTTCAGCCTTTTTAATCCACCACAGGCAGGAATTTGCACTTAACAGAGATCTAAACAGACTAAAGAACTTTGCTGGTAACACATTTCTAAAGGGAAAACACTATCATTTCAAGAGGTGAAGACATTTCATGCACAGCAGCACAAAATACCACAAGGTTAAGGATTGTTGCACTACTAGAGGCATAAAAATGTGTTTCCTGGTTAAAAGAATGCATGATCAAAAAAACAAGATGTTTCTGCATTCCTTAAAAGTTTATAGGCTGCTTCACAGATCTGTGTTTACCCTTTCTTTAGGTTTTACTTTAAATCTAGCCTGCTGAATATTGTCAAAACAATGTGGGGGCTAACCCTAACCTGACCTATTACTTTCTGCCTGCCATGTGTGCTGCACAGTCGAGATTAAATCAGGGAGGGGATTAAGACTATACTTTTCTAACAGGAAACTGATTTTATGCGTTTGCAAATGCCAGTGTATCGCCACTTTTTTATTAAACTATGTCAAAAGTTAAGCACGGTGGTAATTTTTTTCAACATAGTAGAAATTAAACAGACACGAGAAGTTGAAGACAGAATAATGTCTTGGCAGGCTCAACAGCTGCAGCTCAAGTTACCACGCTGACAGCAGGCAGCACACTCTGAAGAGCCATTTAACACATATTTTAAGTGGCATGTAATTGATTTGCAGGGAAGAGACCAGGAATGAAATGCGGATTTAACACTGCTGTGGAGTGTGAAGATGATTACCTGCTGTCAAACCAAAGATTTACTTTTTCACTGCATGATAGTGATTTACAAGTCTCAGAGTAAAACTGAATAACTGCAAAATTAAGGGTGTGGCCTTTATTTATATTCTTATTTTGGAAATGTTTTTGGTAAACCTGATTTAAAACAGGAGTTTGCCAACTGGTATGTACAGTGATGGAAGAAACCAAATCTCAATCTTTCATTTTGTCTTTCGTGAACATGAATGCTGTGTAGATGTTTTTTTAGATAAAAATGTACAAATCTGAATTTTTTCTAGCAAAAATCTTGTACAAATAAATACAGATAATCAGTGGATGCCTGTGTTTGTGCAATAAATTTCCTTTAAAGATGATTTTAAAGGAATTAGTCACTTAACTCAAATGTTTAGGGATCAAAAAGTGACAAGAATGCAAAAAAGGTACAACAATATACTGTTTATGATGCCATAGCACATTTTTACCCATGTCAAGACTTCAAAATGAAATTTAAACTAAATTAACGTGCAAAAATAAAACAAGCGTGGGAGCACAGAAGAGATCAGTCAGGAGGATCACTCACAGAATGAGAAGGATGGCTTCATTTAAGATCCAATGTTTGCTGTTGCAACATTTAACTTAACTTAAAAAAAAAGGAGTGGTCAGAAAATGTGATTATTAGATAATGAGGATTAGGGTTTTACCTGCACCTGCACTGTTAGGAAAATGACTTATATTTAGAATTGTTTAGAAATACAACCATTTCATTTTCAGAACAGAAAAAAAGAACATGACTCTGTGTGTATTATGCCTGACCATGTTTAATCATTCAACAAATCCATCTAGTCTAGCACCCACTTCAAAGAGGACAATATTTACAAAAGTCTTTTTATAGGTCTTATGACAATAAATGTTTTGGGTGTGGAGAGCCCAGAAGACCTTAAGCCATTTGTAAAAACATTCTGGATAGACAATCAGCAATATGTAAAACCAGCTTTCCAAAATCTGCAGTCCTACTGACCATTATTTCTTAGCATGAAAAAAAATGAATTAAAAACTTGTTTATTTTAAATTTCTCAGTTTCTTTTTTAAAAGGAGATGCTGTCTGTTAGGAAAAGTTGTATTGGCAGTAGCATGCCCATGTTGAGGTGAGTAGATGGATTGGCAGTCATGCTTTATCTCAGGAATCAAAGTGTCTTGTAATTCACAAATTTGAAAAAGATGTGACTCATTCTGGTCTTTGCACTTGAGGGAGTTCATAAAGAATGTGTTGAAAATTTCCACTAAACAAACCTATCACAATATGAAACACAGGAATGCTAAAAGGCTACAGAGTAGAAAAAATAAAGATAAAGCTGGTGTCAGTTTATTTTGTTCTAATGACAAGGAAACACACCGAACAGAACGTTTAATCTTTGTTCAAAGACAAATTCTGTTTGCATTTTATTCTAAATAATACTTCTTAACAAAAGATAGTCATTATTATCCTTTTGTACTATTCTACTTTGGTATCTGTACTTAAAAGAGCCAACTGTTTCTTTCTCCTTTAAATTACATATTTAGACATATCCTGTCCTTAGTTTTATGTTCTAATGTCTTAATTTTTATGTGGATTTAAAAAAATCGGGCTTTAATTGATTTGATTGATTGATTTGATAATTTCCTTTTATTTTCAAAAACAAAATAAAACAGATAAAAATGATAAACAGAAAGCGATACAGTGTTCAAAAAAGTAGTGGGAAGAAGAAAACTCTTATTAATTCCCATCCCCAATGGCTTTGAGTTTGAGTTTATCAACAAAATTGTCATTGTATGAATAATTCCTTATCAGTAGAGTTTCATTGATTTTATGACACGGGTAAAAAAAAGCACATTTATGTACATTTTTTACTAGAAGAGATAAAGCCTCTACAGTATCATGCTGAAACTGACTGTCTGATAATATATGAGCAAATTATCAGGTTATTCACGATGAGATTTTACAGAATGTCTCAATTTGATAGATAAAGGCACATGCACAATATGAAAAGGTGATAAGAGCAATTGTGTGGTTACAAAACCCCAAAAGGGAGTAAGGGAGTGAGATAAAAGAAGATAGTTTGTCTGTTACAGTAAAAGGACACAATGACCAGAAGTTGTGAACAAACTGATTTATCAAAAAGCACAATATAGCAAATACCAGAGACAGAAGGGTTAAAGAGTAAAAGAAGAAAATGAAAAATTACATTACGGATTAATATGGAAAGCAAGGGCGAGAAAAAAAATCGACTTAATAAGTAGAGCAAGAATCAAGGCTAAATTAAAGCGTGCAAATTGAAATCAGATTTCACAGAAATGTATTATTCAGAGCAAACAAAGACTCTGCTAAACTGAACCAGTGATCTCAAATGAGTGTTTCAAGTCTAGTGAACTCAGCATTGGCCTGAATAAAGGAGGAGCAGCAGCTCACTCCCCCCACCAACACCGCCATGTCTGTGACTCCTCTCATGGTACTGCCTGTTACTGTTACATTCCAACAATATGAAGCGGCTCACACTGGTCAAAGAGGTGGAAACAGCAGGAGCTCGCAGAGAAAACAGGCACGGGCTCTGGAGAGGGGGGGGAACAGTGCATGCTGGGAAGTGGAGCTCAAACAAAAGTGAACTCCAAAAGGCTGCTTTTAGTCAACCTGATTGAAAGCTTCACTGCTCATGGTGACTGCACGTATTGGAAGATGGTACCAGAGTTAAAACCAAAGAAGAGCTCTGAGTGGAAACAGCCCATCTCCTTTATCTGCCATTGCGATGTGCTGCACTGCAGTTAAAAGTATAACTGACTTTATTTTAGTTGCATCATTAAAATGGTAAAAAACAAACAAAACAAAAAGAGCTACAGTTTACCTAAAGTCCACAGAGCATAACCTGCTGTGGTCATTTAATGACATCATTTCCTGCTCTAGTAAATACATGGGAGGAAATAGAGTCAGAGAACGGCCACCAGAGCCAGTCAGCTGGACAGGCTGTTCGCTGGAGGTGCATCAGCCATAGGAGCTGCTTGAAGCCTGGTAGTGATAAGATGTGATGGGACCCAACCCTGCAGAGGCTCCAGCCAGTGTTAACTGACTAATCCTCTGGCTGTTGAGTGCCAGGATCCAGACTCATCAGCTTTGGTGTTCTCTCTTGTCAGACTCATTTTTATAATGTCCCAGTGGTCAATTCTAACCACTAATGCCCAACACAACAGGCCTTAATGCCAAGTGATTATGGAGTGCTGTTTTAGCACATTTGCTGTATGAAAGAAAGAGCCACATTGCAGTGGACTGGCTCCAAGCTCAAAGGGCCAACCTGATGAAGTCAGCACAAAGGGAGGAGACTTTAAAGCCAATCTAAGCCACCTCTGTGGTGGTGAACACTGTGGGGCCTGAGCTGGGTCAGAACTGAGCTGGCTATGAGTCAGTGTCCTGTTCTACAACTTCGTATTAGCTCCCTCGAGCTTGTGTGTGCGGATGAATTAGACAGGCATGACTGAAAAGTGTCAGTGATGCAAGGATGAAGGAAGATGTGTCCATTCTGAATCGGTTACATCCTATATATGCCATACTGATTTGGAAAAAAGGAAATGCAATGAAATATTATTTAAAACTAAGACTTGAAATGTTTGCTGGCGCCTAACTGATTTTAGTCATGAAATTTCCCTTTTGCCGACCGTGTTGGATCAAATGTAAGTTTATGTGTCAAAATGTGTGTCTACATGAACTCATGACAGCCTAATAAAGAAACAAATGGAAAAAATATCAATAAAGTAGAACAGAAAAAGAAAAATAGCCCAGTCCTTGTGGTGTGTTAGCCTTAGTTGCACTGTTGACAGAGCTGACTTTAGCGTAGAGATGTGATCAGCGTCTGTTTGCCTACAGCTTTTATGTCACCTGAGGCCCTGCTCCGCTGAACCAGCGCCATTCATTTGACCATGTGACACGTACAGTAAACAGCATATGGGAGCAGCAGTGCTTGGAGCACAAAAACACAGTCAGACTGAAGCTGATTTTGATGTTAGACTATAGGAACGACCTTCCTAAAACTTTATAACGATTAGGGGAAGTTCCACTTCTTTATGGGCGTGGTCTGTAGGAACTGAAGATTATATTTCACAGAAATGAGAATACAAGCAGAGAATTTAATACTTGTGACTGCGATAAAAGCCACAGATTTTTCCTTACATCAGGACAATAAAAGGCAGAAGATGAACTGTACAGATGAGCTGTCACTTTTCTAAATTTCACAAGCTGACCTTTTTGCTGCTTATCAAAGTCACAGATCCGTCTCACAGATGTTTAAATATGACCTTTTCATGTTCAAGCTTTATTAGTTATTATTGACAAAGACAGAATGATGAGAACACATGGGGAAAAAACAATTTTAAGACAAAGACATACACTCATGCTCAAAGTATCAATAGGGAGCTATTAACATCAGTTTAAAGTTAAACTATCTCCAAACACAAACCCACAGTGCAAAAACAATAGAAACCCATTCAGCTTGTTATGGCTAAAAAATATAGATTTTCTTTAAAGGCTGTAAAATAATGATTTGTAAACATGTTGTTGGTGCTGCTGCCGCTGTGTGAAACTGTTGTAAAATCTTTAATTACTTGCTGAACGAGATGAGACTGCGCAGACCACAGCTACAGGGCTGTGATTTGTTGTGTTGTCATGTTGTTAGTCAGTGTGTAACGTGCAGGGGCAGTTCTCCAGTGGGAAGGTCAGACAGCATGACACATTAAGACTCTAAAAGACGACAGGCTTCAGTACCAGAAAGTATCTGAATCACAGCCGTTAACCTTTTGGTAGAAGGAAACCTAGAAATGCAGCGGAATTAACTATTTCCAGCATTTTCACTAAAGTATTATAAATAACTAATTGCAATAGAGAGAAAAAATTTTTTTTTACCAATACATTTTTAAGAAACCTATTTCTGCATGAAATGCATGCTATCTTTCAAATAATTTCCTTAATATTTAATATTTTTAAGAATTTACTGATTTTCCCTACAGGGATTAATAAAGTTGATCTTAATCTTAATCTTAAAAGATGTATCTGAAATGTCAATTAAGATGAACATCACTAAATCATATAACATACCACACAATATTATGAATGAAAAACATAGATTTCTCAAGAAGTCTGTTTTCTGGAGATCTTTGGATGAAATATTGAAGGATTAGCATCATGAGGTTTCATTTGAGGATTCACAAGACTTAACACCCAACCTTTACCCCTGAATGTGCATTTTTTTTC
Organism: Oryzias curvinotus; assembly: GCA_023969325.1. Taxonomy (NCBI): domain Eukaryota; kingdom Metazoa; phylum Chordata; class Actinopteri; order Beloniformes; family Adrianichthyidae; genus Oryzias; species Oryzias curvinotus. Next base: position 8,841,596 of record CM043708.1, read on the forward strand.
AACATTACAAAGAAAATTCCTATTGTCATATTCTAATAACATAAATAAAAGCTGTAGCAAAACTTACCATAGAGATTTGACTTTGTAAAAAGAGCCACAATACATTTTGAGCTACTTAAAGACATGGCTGCCAAACTGAGCTATTAGAATCAATGAGCTTCTTCAGTTGGTGTCTGAACGACATTTTAGGATTCATAAATTTTCTCTTGACATCAAACTTCAGAGCGTTTTCCCTGGCTTTGTTTTTGAGCTGGTTTTATCTCATCAGCCTGGAATTTTTTGGCTTTGGTGTCACTAAATGAATTACAGCTGGGAAAAGTCTTCTTCATATCTGACCCTGCTGACAAAACCGGAGTCTTCAGCGAAGCAAAGATGCTGCAAAGCAGCAAAGAAACAAAACACTGACATAATTAAAGTCATCTCCCCAGCTTAGACTGGAGGGTAACAGGCTGTTTTCATTATAGAATGTATCCAAATGATAAATTCTTTAAAAAAATTGAGCTTTGTCAATGTAATCTATTAGGAACCAAAAAAGGATTAAGTTTCAAACACCATGTGAAACAAAACTAGCCTCTCTGCTCCACTTCAGCATCCTAAAGCACAGCATTCAATTAACCCTGAGTTCATCACATCGTATCAAGCCACTTCTCACGTTCACTCACCACACACGCGTGCATATGCTCACACGCGGTCTGACTCCGGCTGTGTTCAACCCAGAGGGATGCTTTTGCCCCTGTTTGTGTCCCTCCCCATGCACGTGCAGTGTGCACGTCGGTGGCTGTGTGAGGGAACGCAGAGTGATCCTCAGCAGCGCACACTGCGGACTGAGAGCAGAGCCAACCTGCTGCGACATCTGTGAAAGCTGTGAGATAATCTACATGACACCGCCACCGATAGGAGAGGAGATATTGATTTAAAAAGCTGCAGTTCTAAAATTAGATTTCTACGTGTTCTGGCCAGAGCCGTCCACCTCTGAGGGTAACTCGAGCCTATCAGGAGAGCTTGTGTGTCATGATCAAAGCTTTGATGGTGGAAGCCCCTCCGACCCCCTGCAGCCCCAGCTGAAGTCAGCCCAACAATGGAGGGGCCCTCAAGCCTGACCTCCTGGTCCCTTCCTCCCTCCATCCTCTCTGCCTATGATAACAGAGACATTCCTGAGCTGTGCTCTGCCTCACCGCAGGCCTCTCCCTTAATTCCACCAGAGTGGGAGGAATGTTGGAGTGGAGAGCTGTGCAGCCAGGCTGCCGGAGGCGTACAGACAAGAGGAAATGAACATTATTAAACTCAGGTCTGTTATGGCACCTAGAGCTAGAAACACCTGGACGCCCACAGCAGGAAGAACCAGCGCCCAGACATACAATTGTGTACACATACTAGCATAAAGCCAAGACAAAAAAAAGACATCTGCCAAATAGGGTGCAAATGTGGAGCAAGCTGATCCATATGTAGCTGCCTGGCTGGATTAACTGTGTAAGGTGACTCAGAAGGCACGATAACAGGAAATGATGGAATGCAGCTCAGTCGAACCCCATCAATGTGAAATTTAGATTTTAATCCAAATTTTATTGTTTATTCATTATTTTTTGTTTTCTTAGCGTTTTTCCAAACGTTACATGAAACTATAACTATTTTTTGTAACATGAAACTCAAATCTCTTCAAAGACTACTCAGATTAGTAGCTAAACCACAAAAAAAACATAGAAAATCATGAAAATTGGGAAATTCCTCAAAGCTAGAGGTTGTAAAACGTGGCAAGAAAAGCTCACGCAGAGCTATACCAGAGGAGGCCAGGTAGACGCATAAGGATGAATAAAGATAGTAAGACAAACTGAAAGAAACATTACACGAAGGGTGAAAAAAAAGCATTTGAAAAAAGTTATAATTTCAAAAATGAGGGAACAATTTGTTCTGGGCCGTTACAGTCAGGAGCAGAGAAATGGGATGAGGGGGAAAATGAAGGGCAGAGCACATCAGAAAGAGTGATATAGTTCGCTGCAGAGGAGTTCCACCACATACATAAATCTTCACCACCCCCTGCATGTTTCTGCAAATCAATTCTCTATGTTGCTCGCTGCTTATTTATGGGTCACCATTAGGGACAAACTACCAGCAGCCGTGAGGAGTGAGTGTTGTTGCTCTAGAGAGGTGGAGCTTGGTGGGGCAGTAGGGGTGTCACATCAGGATGCCTTCCCCATGAATCAACCAAGCAACAACTGAGTAAGCTGGTTTTGAAATTTATGCAACAATGGAGGCTTTTAATCATCAACCTTGAGCAACCACTGGAATAAGTTGCCTCAAAACCCAAAAACTTTTTGCCTTCTTTTGCTGTTTACCTTCCTCTTCGTGGCTGTTTCCTTTGGCACGCAAGAAATCAAAATCAGCCGATGTTTCCATCAAGCCCAGGTTTGCACCTGACATAGCCCAATGCCTGTCAGTGTGTATGTGTATCTATACGCACAAATGTGTGTCCGTCTGACAAGAGTGCAGCTCCTCACGCAGCCAAGACGGGATCAAAAGCGACAACATCACAGAGCTGTGACTTTCCCTGTTACAGTGCCACAGACTGCAGGTTTGTAGTGCTGTGACCTTTTCTGGCCACACAGCCACCTCTCCACCCAGATTATTCCCTATCCCTTACCTGTTCTTCCTGCCCACCTGTCTGGCTTCTTGTCTGCCTGCTAGACTGCCAGGCTCCTTCAAGGCGTAAGAGGCTGTAAGCTTTATTAAAAGCAAACAAGCTGAGGCAATAACAAGAGGATACAAGGACGGTTAATCTGGCGACGACTAGCAAAACCTCTGAGCTAATGTCACAGTGAAAACAGACAGCGAATTGTTGAAATACCCTAAAAATCAAAAAAGTAAAGAAAATCTCTACTTTAATACAGATACTATCAGCAACAGAAGGGCACAAAAAGTCCTGGAAACCTTTGAGAGAAGGCAGTGACCCATGGATAAGAAATCCCTATCACCTGATTGATAGTCATCCAGCTCCGCCCTCGTTTGTCAGCCTCTTCTAGGATGAAAGGCGAGGCAGACAGTCAGATACATTTTGTAAATATGTTTCAAGCTAATGTCTCAAGCTAAAGCTATTCACATTTCTTCATTACTGTCTCCAAAAAAAACAAAAATTTCCTTCAACTGTTCCCTGTGGAACCGTTAAGACTCCAATAATCATAGTTATTTTGGAGGATTTTAAATTTTTCATGAGCAAGTATGAGCCGGTGGCCCTAAAGTGCACACGAATCTGCTCATCTCTCTCATTCTCAGCTCCTCTGATGCTGCTCTCTTTGGCAGTGAGATCCCCAGTGGGTCTTTCTGGAATGTCAATTTCAGTTAATTAAATTTTCTGGCATCTGCTTTGCCCATGAAGTCACAGAGGGAGCCGCCGTGGTGAACACAAATGGAACAGATTTGTCACAAGTTAAACCTGAAATCATTTATAAATATTAAGCAAATTCAGAATGAACTCAGCTGCTCATGCTGAATCAGAGAAATTTATCAAGAAAGAAATATGCAAAAGTGGAAGAAAGTATTTGTACAAGAGGCCTAAAAAACCCGGCTTTTCTTTGCTTTTGGATTTTATTTCATTTAACAAGTTTGCATCACTCACATTATAAAAAAAAGCAAATGATGTGTAGAAAGAGAAATATGTGAAAAAACACAACAAATACAACAGGATTGCAGATCTAACTGTGAGTTTCTCATTAAATAACATATTTTTAGACTTTTGCAGCAGAAGACAAATACACAAATGTATGTTTCAACAGAGTTTTTCGATTTAAAGAAACTTCAGATGGAAAAAAAGAGAAAAGATGTTAAATCCTGAAATGTTTTTATAGATGTCCAGAGAACTCTTCTATCTGCTCTTTGAAAGCTTCTAAATGCTCCACTGTCTGCATACCTGGGCATCACTTGGAGTGTTGTTCACAAGCTGTCAACAGACATAAAAAAATTATAATTGTAGAATATTATAAGAAACAATACGCTTCTACCTAAACTAAAATAAACCAACTAGAAGCGACAAACTTCATACAAAACGTCCACTGCTGTCTCCTCTTTAAACAAGTGGGAGATGTTGCTTCACCCTGAATATAGTTAGTGATGAAACTCTGCCCTCTGCAGGATAAAAGCTCTCATAAGCTTGTTTTTCCAGACAGCCTGGCTGGAAAGGCCTGCCTGAAGCATTTCAGCTCTTTCTAGGTAGCAAATGCACTGTTAGTGGACAAACAAGCGTACTGCACAGGGATGAGAGAGGAGGGATATTATGGTGACATAAAAAGGGATTATAGTCAGAATTATTCTTTTGGTAGTCATTTTAAAGCCTTTACATTTTTTATTGTTTAATTCTTGTTTAATATGTTTTTTTTTTTTTTTTACCTTCCCCACATAAATCCACAAAAACAGAAAGTGAAAGCACAAATATGCATCATAATTCTGCAGCACATTGCGGTTTGATGTGATCTTTAACCCCACTGGTCACAGAGGTCTGTTGGTCTCTGGACTTTGAAAGGCAAACAAAAGAGAATGCTGACTCATTTTTTTTTAAAGACCAGCTACACCATTTTTATTTTAGGGAAAAACATAAATTTATTTTTAATTCCAAATACAAACTTGCACGAATACTGATCTACAAATTGTGTTTATATATGATCCAAATCTTTGTAGACACCATGGATGTTCTCTCACTATGCGTCAGCAAAGGCAGATCAGAGACATTCTTTAATGCTCGCATCTGCCCCACCTAAAGAACAAACAGTATAGAACTTTAACAGTTTACACACATACATCCTAGAGGAGGACCAATACCTGCTATTATTTCAGAAAAGCTACAATCATTTATGAAAAATAAGAAATATATATTTGTGGAGTAAAACTCACAACAGCACAGGCCTTTTTTTTTTTGCTTTAATGCTTAACTGCATTAAAGCAAAAAAAAAAAAAAAGACATGTGCTGTTGTTGAATTGATGTTACAGGCACAGATTTTTACTCTTGTTCCCATCAAAAGTGCGGGCAGAGTACATCCCTCAGCAGGTAGCATCCTGAAATAGCAACCTTGATCCTAATGGTGCACAGCACAGCCCGCGGTATCTGACGAATCTATCCTGAGAGCCCCCCTTTTTTTTGCGTGTGTGTCTGCAAAGACAGTTGCGGACACACATGCAGTGACAGGCAGAACTACACCTCTCCCCATATCGCTGAGCTTCGACGTGGTCTTGTTTTTCTCTTCTTAGTTTATTTTAATCATTTGATTAGCCCCTCTGCCCAGACAGACGCCACAAAGCCAGGCTGAAGGTTGGCATCATGACTTCCCTTGTGGCGTCTCGCTTGACAAAGGTTCACATTTCAGGTGGTCAATTTAGTTAAGAGGGAAAATAAAAGTCAAACCTGAAATGAGAGCCCCGGGAGGTGACAGCATTGTGGAAAAGGTTAGGCACAGAGAGCTCTCTGCGCCGAGGTGACTGACATTGTCATGAAAGTGCAGCACATAAAGAAAAAAACAAGCACAAGAATGAGACTATAATGAAACTAATAGGTTTACACTACCACTGACTATATATGTATATATACGTGAAGATAATTAAGGCTCACATAGCTTACATTAAAGAAAAATGAAAGGGAAAACTTGTTTTATAAAATTTGAAAACAATCTGTTCCCAGTATGACTGTATATTGAAGTACATTTTGACGAATTATTTTACTTTTTTTCTGTTTACCGGAAAACAAACAAACAATCATCGTTGTTATTGTGCACATTTGATAGAATTTCAGAAGATTGACTGCAGTTGCATTAATCATCATGGAGTGAATCAACATTATTCCCCAAAATGAGCAGTTCCTTATGAACAAGGTTTTCAATTGAGGTAAACTCAGAGCAGATTTAATGAATTGAAAGTTCATTCATCTGAAAAACACATTGAGGGAGTCAAATGTTGTTAAAGTAGCTATAGAAATGTCAACAGTCAGATGGGGGTTTCTCAATGTCACAACATTGCTCAGGCAAGAAAAGTGGTCTAACAAAAACTTTACAGTAGTCAGTTGTTTATGGCATCAGGTTCCTGTAATAAATCACCTGCAGGAGGAACTGAACTCTGTAAAGGTGAAGATCTATGAGATGTAACAGAACTGAAGCCATAAAGTGCAGCAAGAATAGAAAAGACAATCTACAGCGAATCTCTAGGTAATAGAATGAGTATCAACCACAAAGGTTTAGCTAAATTAAACTGCATTTAAATGTCTACATTTTCATTATTCTCATTTGTTGATTGTATTTAAAGACCCCCTCCCATCATCCTTTGATCTATTGGAAAAGCATTCTCAGTGGTCTTTTAATGATGATTATGCCATTTTTTTGGACCAAAAAACAAAACAAAAACAAAACTGTGTTGTTTTCTGGGATATAGTTTCTGCAGAGCAACTGTATTTCATTAGAGTTGTGGGTAACCCCACCTTCCCATTACAGAGCAAAGCAGGGAGCTTTTTATGTCTAAGTCACAAATAAGCTCTCTTTCAAACAGCATTTCTTGCGTCTGCTCCTGATTCACAACAATTTAAATAAAGAAATATTCAAAAATGTATGTTAAAAACAGCAAAAACGGCCCTCGGAGTAAATCCTTAAACAGTGATTATTCTGAAAACTGCAGAGGAAGAAATTAAAGCAGCACAGTAAGGTTACACATTTTCCACTTGATGTTTTACCAACATTAAAACAAATCTGATGTGACACGTCCGACTTTTCTTTCCACCTCTGTGCCTGCTTAACAAAAATATGGCAATCCGCACTACAGTAACCTATGTACATTACAAGGCTCCGACTTCCTGGAAAAGTAATGCTGTTTCCATGGAAACAGATGAGAGGGGTCTAAACTCTAAGCTTTAAGAGATTCCATTGCATAAAACAACAGTGCTGTTACAACAATGTGGCAGGGGAACAGTCAAAAATCCATTTTATTTCAAAAGCATGGACAGACATTGGATTTTAGGGAAGGATTTTTTTATACTGGGAACAACATAAAAACAAACACAAAAACACCTTTAAGGAAAAACAGAAACTAGAAACCACTTAAACTTGAATTAACTTGAGGCAACAATGTGTTTTTTTCAATAGATGATAAATTATTCAGAAAAAAATGCTTCTGCATTGAGAAATAAGAGTAAAACATTTAAACTTAAATAAAGACACGTGTGGAAGCAAGCTGTGTGGGAACATGAAAACTACAGAATGTTGTCGCATGAAAACTGTCACTTATGAAAGCTACAAATATCCATCAAAAGAGAAACATCTGACAAAACAAACCCGAATCTTGACTCGTTTTATCCCATAGAGTGAAGAAGCAGCTCACAGGTTAACAGGGCGGGTTCCACTGAGAGCACTGAGGGGTCAGCCTTTCCCATCTGATCAATAAAAGGACTTCCACCTCTCAATTAAGTAAACATCGCAGCAGAAAGAAGGTACTCACAATTACTTATCAGCACACCTCCATGGCTGTGAGCAAACATTTAAACTAATGAGGATGAATACATTCCCTCTGAGCCTGAAAGCGGGAGCAGACTGTCATTCTCACCCGTTTGTGGTTAAATCAATGATGCAGGACAGCAGCAAAAGCAAAACGACACAAACAGGGCTCCTGGCCTGTCAATTTTCTCATCAATCTCATCTCTTTTCCTTTTCCATCCTTTCATGCCCTCTTCTCTGGAAGTATTTTTGTCTTTCTATCTCATCAGCCTCTGCCCTTTGGCAATTCTTTATGTCTCTTGTCTGTCCTCCTCCCTTTTCTTCTACTTCTGTTTGAGAAACGCTGATCTGCAAGACTCCCTAATGTGACCAATCAATATCGCACAGAGGACAACTGACTGCCGGACATACTAATTTGAGCACACACTTCCAACCATGTATGTAGGCGGACCCCATCTCATTTTATCCCTTTACAAATCCAAAGCAATTGATTAATTTGATCTAATGTGACCAGCAACCCATGACGGCGCCTCATGGGGCCCTCTAACTGTGGGGGTGGTGATGTAAATGTGGTAGATCTTTGCTTCGTCTCTCTATAAAATCAAAGTTGGTGGCGCCTGACCTTCCTGCCTGACATTATAAATGCATATTGCTACGCGGGGCAGAGAGCATGCCGTTATACAAGATGATTCAAGTCCTCCAAGTCATCCAGACAAATCAATCTGACTGGTCAAAATGAAAACCACATTCAGTTTCAAAGTTCTGGACGTAGTCAGAGCCTATGGATGTGTCTAACAGCTTATACAATGAAGGTCATGTTTCAGCTACACTAAAATGCTGAACAAACGAGGGATTAACAGAGAATCGGAGCAGCTAGACTTCTGAAAAATGAAGAAAAATATTGAAACTGATAAGATTATTGCTAATTTCAATAATTGCTTTTTTCTCAGAAACCTTCTAAACAACATCCGTAAACTGATATATTTAACAATCAATTTAAGACTAATTATCTTAATTAGATTTGATAAACCTGTGAATAGATTTTTCTATCTTTTGCTGGTTTTTGTTTTGATTACTGGTATTTGAAAGAAACTGATTCCAATTCCAAGTCCAACAAGCTAGAACATAGGCAAAATCTCTGTCTATTTTATCTGGCTGGGGACTGGCACAGGGAGAACTAAGGTTTGGGCCCCTTTGTGGCTACATAGTGAGGCAGAAGCATGAAGGGTCTTGCCCAAGGACCAACGCCGGATGAAGCTCATTGTTCACCCTGGGAATCGAACCCTGATTTCCCATGTGCCAGTAAAACGCAGCATAATCGCTACATACTTTAACAATATTATTCATATTTTTCGCTCGTGTGACAAACTTGGAGGGCAATACAGTAGTCCAAGATGACCCTCATGCTGGAATATCTCCTACAAAGTGCCAAAGGCTTCTCCATTTTCTATCTGCTGTCTGACAAGTATGTAGATTATGTTTAAAAGGAAGAAAAGCAAAGATATGAAGGCAAACATTAAGTTCAGAATAAGTAGTTGTTAGCATATTCAGGAAAAAATCTTAAAAAAAAAACTGTAAATGTACGGTAGAAGATTAGGGCCATGAAGAAAGAAAAAAAAAGGGCACGAAAATTCTGACCTTAAACTCAGAATTCTGACTGTATTAATACATTGAATATAAAAAGTTTTAGTTGCTAAGACCAGTTAATGAGCGTTTATTTGCATTTTCAGGGACATTGTGTTCACAGATACAGACAAATATTTTATTTCTTATGTAAATAAAAATGGGGCTAGCAATTTTTCTGTACTTTTGGGGCCTTCTACTTAGACTGTGACATCAATAAAACTATTAATAAATGGCATTTGCTGTAATTTAACAGTAGTTAAGCTTAAACACTTTTTTTCCTTCACCTACAATCAGAAAACTTGGAACACAGGTTGGCCATAAAAATCTTGAAAACAAATCAATTTAAGACAATTGTGGAAGGCCAATTTCAGATAAAACATTGCAGCTAGGCAAAATTTTACAACGTCATTCCAACTTTTACTGTTTATGACTTGGGGAATTAAATTGTTTAACTCTGTCTAACCTAAAAGACTTGGTGAATATCAAAAGTGATAAAAGTTAAAACCAAATCATTTTTTAAAGTGGCCGTTTTTTCTAACCCAAAGTGTTCTCTGTAAGCACAGGAGAGCAGATTCTTGAAGGGCAATAGATTCCCAGAAACAAATCATTAATTCTCAGTTATTTAGCTTTTTGGCGGAATGTGTTTTAAAAAAAAGTCTCTATTGATAATTTGCTCAAGCCAAATGATCAGTTGATGACATCACAAAGTCAGAACATTCACTACCAGAGGTCCTGAATGTAGAAATAATGTAGTCACACAAATTGGTCTACCCACTGGGTCTTCCCCACTGGACGGAGGCCTGAGGGAAGACCCAGGACACGCTGGAGAGACTACGTCTCTCGGCTGGCCTGGGAACATCTCAGGGCCCCCCCAGATGAGCTGGAGGAAGTGGCCAGGGCCAGGGAAGTCTGGGCATCTCTGCTCAGACTGCTCGACCCGGTCCCGGATGAGCGGAAGAAGATGGATGGATGGAAACTAGAGGTAATGTGTCTTCTACTCTGAGACCACCAACAATGACTTTGAGTCTTCATATTCATGTTTTTTTTTCAGCTGTTTGACAGAACTGCAGCTGTCAGCTGCAGAGGAACTCAGGCTCCTTCTAAACTTACCACTGTTCCTGACATGATTGACAGACTGCTTCACAAGCAGCCCAGCCTGAAGTCAAAGGTCACGGCTGAAAATGACAAGACTTCCACACCATGAATTACTAATATCCAGTCTAATTTAGCCACGCTTCCTTATATGTTTACAGCACATAACACAGTACTTTTTTTCTATTTGCCGTAAAAACTCGAAAAGACTCCATTACCCATGCATCTATTACCCATGCATCATGGGTAATGGAGTTCCCTTGGAAGACCATAATCAAACTATTTACTTCTCAAATTTAATATTTCTTATAACTCAAAAAGAAAAGATTTTTCATTTCTCTTTTCAATAAATATAAGTAACCTATCTTTTAGACTTATTAGTATTTCCATTAATCATGCAATGAACAAGTCCTGTAATTTTACCACAAATGTATCCTTTGAAATAAGTCTCAACAATTTTTGAATTTTCCATAGTTTCTCCTAATTTGTTGTTGAGCCTGTTCCAGTTGTATTTAGCTGTACACTCTAGAAATCTCATTTCCTTTCAGCATTAAAAAAATATTATTTTTTAAAATAAGCAAATGGAAAACCATTTGCATTTTCTTTCTGTCTTGATAATAAGTACAATTACTGTATGTAAATGTTTTCAATAATGATCAGTGTTGGTGCTAGAACACCACACAGTCCTGCACAACTGCAAAGGCCCTGCAGATGTGTTAGACAATCTCCAAAGTTGGGTTTGGACACAAGTAAGATGAACGAGTAGCATGTAAAATGCAATTTCACACTGTTGCACTTTGAGAACAAGAGATTGAGAGAATGAGTTATAACGTGTTGGCAGAGTCTCCTGTCTGTGCGAGGAAAACACATTACTCTAATGGAAACATCCAGCGCCTCACTGTCGAACCATTCTTTCATCAGCCATAAAGCCCACCCGTGTCATAACCTCTACTCCTTTGTTACATGTATCACAGCCACTTCTCTTTGTCACCGTCTCTTCCTCAGCTGACCTGTTGCAGGTTTGCCAACTGTGGTTTGTGGCCACCAACAAGCCAGAGTTCTAACCACCAACCACCCGGGTTCATGAGTTTGTGATAACCAGAGAAGATTGATGCATTCATGCACTTTACTCGCACAAAAAAAATCCATGTTACTGCTTTAATTGAGTAGTGTAACAAGAAGCCTATCAGTTCGAAGACTTTCAGTGTGGAAAAATTGAGTTTCAGCTATTCTCAAAATGTTTTTTTTGTTGTATCATTAGACAATAGATGAGGAATGGGAGTGACCTACCTTTTGGAAACCATGAATTTAATCTATCTAAAAGCACAAATACACTAACAACCCTAATGGAAAGGTTTTAACCATCTATCTATCTTTCATCTGGAACCAGGCCATAGGGAAAGCAGTCTAAGAAGTCTTCTTAACTCTGCAGATGCAATTCTTGGGCCCACAGATTTACTGGGTACAACTAGGAGAATCCGATCTAATCTTTTTGTGTGCTCACCAAAGTGCTCCTAGGGCAGGTTCTACAAAAAGAAAAAAGAGAATCTTAGGTTTTAATAGTTATGGCTTGTCATGATCTGCTGCCCAGCAGGACTATCAACCAACAAAAGTGGATTTAAAGCCACTTGCATTAAGACCAGGAAGCTCCCAGTGATGCATGGTGGCTTCAAATTTAAAAGCAACAGGATACAATTGCAACAAACAATAAAATACACAAGAGACACATAAGAATTAAATAAAATTGATAAAAGAAAAGAACTACCATTCTAAAAAAGTATGTCTTTGGTTGATGTTTAAAGCTATAATAATAATCCACAACTGGTGGCCAGCAACAGAAAAAGCACAGTCACAACAGTGTTTCTGTCATGACCTGATCAAAATATTGTTATTTTCTTAAGGCTTAATTCTCAGAATTGTATCATGAAATAGCTTTGTACTTGTTTATGCCTGCTGCTTACCCTTTATAGCTAATGCTATTTATGATAACATGATGTCGAGAGGCTCTCTTATTCTCAGCCTACACCTTGATGTCATTAATGTAGAGTAGGTGTCTGCCAATCAGTTTGCAAAAGTCAAAATTCACATATTTATGTGTTCTCATGTGCATCACTAAAATGTGCTTTGAGAGTTCTAAAAACGTTGCTTACAGTAATCATGTGACATCAGTATTGTAGATACTCATTTAGATTGTCCATTGAGATCTCAGGTAAATCCATGATCGGAAGCATTCCCAAACTTTCTCAATATGACTCACTAAATGTATGTGTCTATGTCATTCCACTGACTTTCACCAATGGTGTGTTTTTATGGCCCAGAACAGAGTAGTGAGTTCTCTGTTGGCTTTTGTTGAATAAATAATAGCAGAAATCCCAGAGGATCCATAGACTTTTGCTCTTTTTATCTTTAGCCCAGACAGTGCTATTTTTTCTCACCCACCAAAATAGAAGCAACAACACAGCTTTAAGAGGTGGATTATTCCTCCCATCCTTCATTAATGTTTCAAACTTTCACTTGTAGATGTGCTGTGATGGTCCACAGCAGGGCAGGAAAACAGAGGCCAAAGTCGCTTGAGCAACATGCCTTACGTGATGCACAGAAGTGTTGATAGACTGGATGATGATTTTTCTTTAGTTTGAAACTTAATCTTCAAAAGATTCCAGGATGTGAAACTTAGTCTTTACATCGATGCCATGTGAAAAATTAGACTTTATCTGAATATTGCATGGATTCTATTGTGTCTATAAGTGTCTCCCTCCACCTAAGTGTATTCTAAAAATAAGACATTTTCCTAGATAAAAGAATACAACTTTAAAATACTTTGATCGTTAAGAGGGGTAAATGCCACTTTTAACAAAAGTTATATACTCAAACTGTTATGTAGTTAAAGAAAGGTTTATTTCTGAAAAATCACAAAAATATTGATCTCATTTATTGGATTTAAATGTATGATTTGTCCACAGCTGACAGAAGGAACTATACTGGATGATCCAAAGTTATTGGGCCTTACTTAATGGAAAGTTATTTGTGAGCAGGAAACCCAGGAACATTGCTCACAGATACTGGTAGAGAAGGTCAAATTGATTTGAATTTATTTGAATTAAAGTGCAGATTCAAAGCATGCATGTTCTAGGAGAGCTGTTCAATTTTTCTTTTTTCTTTTTTTTTTTACAGACAAGCAAAACTGAGTTAATATGTTCAATGACTGGCTGTGAGGGACGCAGGGATCATTTTATGTGTGAGCAATCGCTAAACAAAACCTACCAACTGTTGATGTGTAGTTTTCTTGAAATGTTTCTTTCATTTTCCTCTCTGGTAAAAGTTTAAGTGAGATGTCACACCATATGTCCAGGCAAAATTGCAAGCCCACCATTAAAGAAAGCCTGCACACATAACAGTAATTTAAATCAGCAGGGATGGGATTCCTGGGGTTTCCTTTTAAAATATATGTGATGCACTACAAGTCAAAGAGGGCTCTGATCAAAGACTTTATAAGAGAAGGGGAAGCATGTGGAGTCCTAACTCCTGAGAGTTTACTGTCAGATAGACAAATTGGCTGGATAAACTAGCTTGACAGTTGTTGCAACATGGACAGTACAACCATTCAGAGCTGAAAATTCAATGGTTACTCGTCAGTTGAACAAAAACCCCAAGAAGCTTGACGTTTAAAGTAAAATAAACTGATAAGGTCTGAAATTGCTCCCACATTACACTAACGACAGAAATTATAAAAAGATTTGTGCCTTTTATATTTAAGTGAACAGATATTGAGTTGTTAATTTATCATGTCCCCCATCAGTTTCTGTGACTGACTATTTCAAACTTGCATGAAGTGGGAAGACAAGGTGGTGCCTTGGTCCAATAAAAGGTTAATCATTGGTCATTTGTATCATAAATGCCCCCAGTTTTAGTTTGAAAAGTAGCTTCTTTGCCACTCAAAATTCAGTTACGTCAGCAGCGAAAAACTTGTTTTGACTATTTCCAGATAATTGTGTCACATGGCTTTTAAATGTCAAGTGTTTGTCTTAAAATAATTTTTATGAATTAGGAAATAGGAAATAATCTGTCAGAACAATGAAGCTAGACCAATGTATATATACTGTAGGTACTTAGCATTTGAAGTACCATACTTGGATAAGTCCTCCTAAATTTCAAATCAAAGTTTGCCAAAAGGGCCACATTTAAAAAAAAAACAGGAAAGTAATAAGCAACTGTATTGACCTAATGAATAGCAGTAATGATTTAAGTAGCATGTAGTGGAGCGCCCCAGGGGGTTTTAAGTCCCACTCCGATCATATTTTGATCTACGTCAAAAGCGTTCCTGGAGGTGATTTCATTATGATTTTGCTGTTTTTAGCCCAAAAACAAAAACTGTGCCGTTTTCTAGGACATTAATTCTGCAGAGCGGTGGTAGTTCATTAGAACATTAGTTGTTGGCTTGGAGTAAGCCCACCCACACTTCCCATAACCCATCTGTTTACACACTCTTCTGCTAGCTTACAGCCCCTCACAACACCAACCTAACATTACTAGTGCAACAGAAATGGCGAGCGGCCGTACAGTTTTGAGCCAGATGTCAGCTCAGACGAGAAAAACAGGACATGGATCTAGCCAACTACAAGCGGGTGCATCGGAATGGAGCGGCATGCCATTCATTGTAGGTTCTACATCATACCTACAAGCTTTTTACAACTTTTTACAACCCAATTTTGTATCTGCTCCTGATCCACAATGATTTGAATAAAGAAAGACTCATAAATGCAGTTTTTATCTTAATTTTCTTTATATATGTTCTTCATCATAATTGCTACAAAAACTTGTTGGAAACACTAAAACACGATTTTCATCGGAGTGGATCTTTAAAAATCCTAAGATATTTTAGACTGTACCTTAAATTTAGAAACTGACAAAAAAAAAACAATGCCGGTCAATCAAAAGTGACAAACGCTGCATTCGGTCGTTGCAGCCACTCAGTGGTGTCATCTCAGAGCATGTCATGGACTGTCACCCCCACCACCTTCAGCCCTCTTTAACAATCAATAATGGATTAACTTGTGTGAGTTGGAAATTTTGCTTTTCTAAACCTTAATGAGACTTGCTCATGCTCTGGCCAGAGGCCAGCCGCTGAGCGAAGGGAGGAACAAATAATGACTCCTAACACAGACGCATCAGGCAACCCTCGTTTAAGGCCATTTAACATGACAAACATCCAAAACGAGCATGCGCAAGCTTGAACTCCCACAGACACACGCAAACTCACTGACATGGTGGACTGTCAACCTGGGGAGAAAGGACGGGGTGGATGAGGAGACATCACACAATGAACATTTATTAAAGGAGACATCTACAGAGGGTCAAGACATAAAGAAGGTAATGGGTGGGGGTGGGTCTTTAACAGGCCTGTGCAGAGACAGGACGATTTAGCTGAGTCCACTGTGGTGACATAAAAAGGGGCGTAGCAAGCACGCATTAACAGCAGATTGGCATGTTTTTACATCATAAACTGTTGGTCGCGTTCCCAAATACCACCCGGCCCACATTAATCGTGAACATGCACGAACCTGTGTGCACAGCAAGGTACACAGACACAAGTGCACAAGTACGCATGAGTTACCCAGAGGGCCAGTTCTCAGCTCAATGGACAATCCCAGAGTTAGGAAGGGTTTTTCAGATCCAAGCAGCTTATCCAATCATTTATCAGATTAATACTTTTCATGAGAATAAACCACTCATAGAGAGATGCATATGGAATGTGTCTATCTAAAAACCAAAGAAATATTATGCAACTAAAGGTTATCCCATGTTTGAGGTTGCATTAGCACTCTGCTTGTGCAGATTTCAAGTTTAATTAAACCGTTTTTCGTGGTAAGAATGTGCTAAAAAATTGACTTTTGGTGTGAATTCAAGCAGGATAAAATGCATTTTCAGTAAATGTAATCTCAGATTATTCAGTCAGAATCATCACTCTGCTTTTTATTTCTGTACCTGAACACATAAAGTTGCACCAGAAATGTGAATGTGCCTTACATTGGAGTCAAGCAGGTCGATGCTGTCCAGGCTCTTGCTGCGGTGAATGCGACCTTTGATGCGCCGCAGAGATGGTTTGGCTTGGCTCACTGGAAGTGAGAGGGTTGATGTGGCGGGCAATGTCAGAGCACCAGCGCCACCAGTAGCACCCACAGGCCCGTCAGAACACCCGGCAGCACCCGACAGGGACGTTTCTCCATCTTGAGGAGTCACCCTGCATGATAGAATGAAACAAGTGTGTCATGACCCAACTGTGGCAGCAGATAAAATATAGAAATGGTGTATTTGCCTATCGAGGTATGTACATTTATAAATTTTCACCATAGGCACCCCTTTCTTATTCACTGTGTGGTCTCAAGTATGACATTTTTACAGTACTATTTTCTTGAAGGCTACCTGGAAAACCATCACATTTTACATAAATGTGATGTCTCCCCTTTTCTCCTTTTTTTCACATCACCACTGCAAAGAAAACTGGCAGTAATCAGTTGACAAAAATCTAAATGTTATTCCAAGTTTTTTTTGCAAATAAAAAAAAAAGGGCATTTACTATTTTTAGCCTCATAGCTTCAGACCCAATTACTGCAAGTAAGAGAGCAACTTTCAAGCTTTTTCCAAAATCTTATTGTCTTGTGGTCTCCAGAAGTTGCTACAAGCAAACTTCTATAAAAACACGGCTTACTTTGAAGATGATGATTACTTTTATACCGAAAAATTCACTCAGGCACAGCTCCACATCGAAATAAAAACAGGAAAACAACTGGAAGTCTAAAGAATATAAAGTTTCTGTCTTTACTTTAAAGGACATTGCGTCCTGTTGGCAAAAGCTGAACCCAAGCAAGTGTGAATAATTGGGCTGAATGTCAGCGGGTAGCCTGCAGATGGAGACTGAGCATGGAGAGTCTATTTATCTTCCATTAAAGACACATTGAGGCTTCTTCTTCCATGTGTTTGATTTACTGTATACAGTCACTTCAGGCAAACCTTTAAACACAAATCACAAGGTGCTTAACTGATTTATGCATGTATTTAGTTCTTGGGGAGCATTTAATGTTTAAATCACAGGTGATTTGAAATGTAACAGGAAAAAAGGTTAAAATAAGATGGAAATGGCTAAATTAGGAAAAAGTGGATGGGTGAAAATAATTGTCATGATAAAAACATGGAAAACTGGAAAGGGAACAACCATTTATGTTACTATCTGACTTTTAAATCATTCTGAAATTTGTGGGCTTCCACAAGAAGTAGACAAGCTCATTTGATGTTTTTTTTTAAACCAAATACCTAATATTCTGAGCAGTAAACAATTAAATAGTCAATTCAAGCATCTTTTAACAATTGGTGGTTCATTTACTTGTTACAGACAAAAGATTGGCTCAGCTCCCAGAGTTTGTTAATACTTTATGGTCCTGTGAGAGAAGACGGACCTGCTGTCACCAGTTGTATCATACAGACACAAGTTGTCAATCAAAGAGCTGAACAGGAGAATTATACTGAGTTTGACTTGACAACATGTCACAGTCTGAAGCAAACAGAAAAAAACTACAGCTGACAGTCTGACAGCTTGTTGTTTTTTAGCACGAGATGTTTTCAGGTTAATCTTATTTAAATGACAAGCCTTTTTAGATATAAAAAAAATGTTATTCAAAAAAGATTATCAATCCATGCATCCTTTTATTTATATCTGTCCATCCATCTATCTATGATCATTTTTGGCCACACAATCTCTGTCTTAGGGAGACTCCAGTCAACCTGCAAACGATTCTCACTTTACCCACCAGTATAACCAAATCCCAGATGAATGTTCACAACCCACAGTCTGGGGACACATTTGGAAGAGGGATTCTGCTTTTCCCAGTAAGAACCATGGCCTCACAAGTGGAGCTAATTCTCGTACCATGGTCTTGCCCCTGCATGAGATTTTCCGAGACCACTTAAGAGGCCACATGTCCAAAGGCCATCTTCATTAGAAGATAAATCAGTGGGATGGAGAAGATTGTCAAAGTTTTAATTCCACCGCCTGAAAACATCCTCTATAAATGGCAACTGTTTCCCACCTGCAACATGCACTGCTTGGTTGGCATCTGTCTGCTGCCTTCAGGGCTCTACAGAAAAACTTAGCCTATTTAAATTACAACCATGTGCTGTTGAGGTAATAATAGTGTCCTTTAACTCAGAACCCTAAATGGGTTAGTGGATGTGTGCTCTTGTGAAATATTGGCTCAAAGGAATGAACAGTTTTTCAGTCTGTTCATTTGAGTTTGGATCCACCTGTAGTATCTCTCATAGGACATCAGGGTAAACAGGTAGGAGATGGGTTTAACTGTTCTCCAAGGATGTTCTGAGTTCTGTTGAGGCAGTGTAGGATGTGAAATTTTCTCAAAGAAAGAGTCACCTGATCATCCAATAATCCTCTTTATTCCTTCCCTGTCTACCTCAGTGTAGCTTCTGTACCATACTGGCATGAAGTATGTCAAGGAGCTCTCTGCTGCACAGTGATAGAAGGTCACCAACAGCCCCATCCTCCAGTTGGTTTCCTTCAGCACACTTTGGAAGTTGAGGCTCTGCTGTTCGATCTGATAATGGCTTTGGTGTTGGGGGATCTAACCCTCCGTCCAACAACAGTGGTGTCATCTGCAAATTTAATCATGGTGTTCTAGTACTTAGCTGGATGGTAGTTGTGTTTGTCGAGGGAGTGCTAAACTGACTCAACACACAACCCTTAGAGAAGCCTATACTGAGCATGCAGAGGGAGGAGAGGTGAGAGCCAAGTTTGATATTGTGGGAGATTTTTCAGGAACTCTCTGGTCCACGTACAGGTCCATAGTGGGAAACCCAGGTCTGTCAGCTTAGCTAAAGAAAAGGTCCAGTTTGATTTTATTGAAGGCTGAGCTGTAGTCAATGAAAAGCATCCTCACATATCCCTCATTGTATCCAGATTTCTTAGAACTAACACTTTTGCATCCTCAGTTTATCTGTTTGTTCTGTAAACAAACTGGTGTTTGGGAGGAGGCAGGTCTGCAGATGAAGACCAGTCTCTCAAAGCACTTCATGATGACAGGTGTGAAGGTGATATGGCAATAGTCATTGGGGTTACCTGTGGTTGCTTTCTTTAATATAGAAATGACGTTGGGGTCTTTCAGACAACATGTTGGAAGAGGTTGAAGACTCCTAAGAGCTGGTCAACGCACTATTTGAGGACCTTCCTAAGCCAGCCTTTTGTTGCTTGACTGTTTTCTGCACTCACCTCAAGCTCTTGAGCGGGGAAGAGAGGGGGTATCTGGCTGCTGTGATGGATTAAACGGGAGAAGAACCAGTTGAGCTCATTAGCCATTAAGGATGAGCTGCTCTCATCTGTTCCTTGACCAGTAGTTGCACACATAAATGCCCTCCTTGCATTTGTGTGAGGCTTACTTGGTAAATGAGGCTTTAACAGCTGTTTCCTGAGTATTCATACTGAACAAACAGGTAGGGGTGTCTTCTTCTTGTTAATTTTGCTACTTTTTACAAGCACATGTTCGTCACCTAGAGTTGAAAGAAGCTTGGTACAAAGTGTCGAAGCAGTGCAAATTTTGCTCCAGGCTTTGTCTTTCCCAGCTTTATCCTGAAATTTAAAAGACTTGGTGTCATATAAATCTGTCTGGCCACAAACCAAAATGATTAATTTCTCATTCACGACCAAATTTGAAACAGTTGGCACTTCTATGGATTTAAAGAGACGCCATCTATACATCACTACCAAAACCAAGTGCCCAGTTGGTCAAAGTTCAACCTATAGTTTTAACTTTCAATGTGCATTCAGTATATGCGTGTTTTGTACATAGATCCCAAAAATGATTACAAAAACTTGCATTGCAACGTGTGAACAAAACAATTTTAAATACCAAAGCCGGAAACATACATTTACATAGACTTTTTATTGAAAATGGGTGCTTGAATGCATGTTGCAGATGGCGGTGTGAACATAGGTTGAAAATGCCTTTTGTGCTGCAAAAACATAAATAATTGCAGAGGATTAATGCTTTTCTTGTACAAAGGTAGATGATATTTATTGTTTAACTAGTGTTTACTGCACCTGTTGCAGCTGCTGCTTGTGTGTATCCACAGTGGATTATAGCAGACAGTCTGGAGGAACATTAGAAGACGCTCTCACTGTAATCCCAGTGTTACTTTCATTAAGGGATTTCATTAATACAAACGGCAGCAGCTTATGAAGCTGATTGGCTTTAGGAACTCTGTTCATAAGACAGAGTAACAACAAAATCTTGTTAACATGCTATGTAGCTCCCTGTAATAACTCAACTAACAAAGGGAAAACTCTGTTGTTTCACCAAATTTTTCATCTAGGTGCTTTTTTGAAAAAAAAAAAAAAAAAATAGAAATGTCTGATGCGTAAAACCTTATGAAACAACAGACAACTAAATCCTTGGTGACAGGAATCAGCCTCTCTGTCACGTTTTGTACAGGCAGATGGCTCAAACAGCCGTTTGAATGCTGAAACCTTTCAAACCACCATGGCTTCACACTTGCTGTCAGTCTACAAATGATTTATGCAGCAGGATTTAACGAGGATTTATTGAACTACGCAAGCCAGTCTACTAGACACAGCTTATCTGTGTCTGTCTGTAAGAAGTTTGTCTCACTTTTTATTCCCTCCAGAGAAATAAAAAAACAAAATCCCAAAAGGTCTGGAGGGCACTCACAAACTTTACCCACTATGACCTCGTACCCGCATACTGCCTTTTTGCATTCAAAATAAAGAAAAGACGACACATTAGGCACAATCTGCAATACGAGGTGAAGCTTATAAATATTATATGAGACTACAGCCGAAAATAGAGGCAACCCCCCCCTCCAGTCTCCGTGCAACGACAGAGCCGCTGAAGCTTTATTATCTCATCCCAGAATGGCAGCATTTTCTCCCAAATAGCCTCATTGTTAGCAATAGTCTTGCATGAATCAGATGAGGACTTGATACAGAAACACATTCCTATTTTAAATAATATAGAAAAGGGCATTGATGTGAAAAATCAGACGCAG
Source organism: Oryzias curvinotus (assembly GCA_023969325.1). Lineage (NCBI taxonomy): Eukaryota > Metazoa > Chordata > Actinopteri > Beloniformes > Adrianichthyidae > Oryzias > Oryzias curvinotus. The sequence continues at coordinate 8,862,835 of CM043708.1, forward strand.
TGCTCTGGACTAAAAATACAAAAAAAAGCTTGATGAGTTGTCATTAGCTTGATGAGTTCAGTTTCTGTGCATGAGTGGTCATGTTAAAGACAAAAACCATTATGATAAAAGCCCCAAAACATTCATTGAGATTCTCATCACATTTTGGAAGCCTTTAACATCTAATGAGATATCTTTAGATAAGCTGCAAGGTTTGTTTTGTTTTGTACGGTCTAAATGAAACTATATGTGGAAAAGCTTAGGATCCTCACAGAAGTCATGATGCTGTTTTCAAAGAACGGATTCAGCTGAAAGAAAAAAAAAACTCAGGAAGTGTGGCTGCTGTACTTGTGAAAACACATTTTAGATTACAACAGCTGAATATTTTATTTATTTTTCTAAATTTTAGGCCATAAAGTCACCATGGCAACTAAAAGCAACTCATGCTGGTAATCCTTTTTGCAGAGACCTCATGGAGCGCTATAACCGAGACTTAGAAGCTTTGTAATAGGTTTTTTCAAAATCCCATAGAAATAAACAACATTTAGACCAACTGATTGATTTAAAAGAGAAACTGTTTTCTTTGTTTTTTCCCTTGATATAACATTAGTCTAGTGGTGGAGACCCACTTGTGTAAATAATATATAATATCTTTCAAGCGCAAAGAATATTTAGTCCTGTTATTGCAAAAGAAAAAAAAGCATACCATGTAAATCATTTAGAATTTTTTTTATGTATATAACAATAGCATGTACTATCAAAGACAGCTAGCAAAATTTGTTTCAAATCAACAAACTTGTAAAAAAAAGGACTTATTTGGGGAATTGGGATTTTGGGTCAAATCTACACTGTGTGACTTTTTAATATCTTTAATACTGATAATATAAAGATAAATTAGGTTATATTGTAAATTTTACATTTTGGAAAAACTACATTTTAAACCTGGTATCTTTAGGTCAACATCTGTTGGACTACCACGGATGCAGCAATAAATTTTTGATACCAAAACCAAAGTAAAAAAGACAAAAGAAAGTGGCAGCAACTACAACAGTGTGTCAAAACAAAGTGCCAAGGAAATGTCCCAAAAGGTTTTCCAGAGCTCCTTCTACAAAGAAAGGATTCATGGAAAGGATTATGCTTAAGTCAAAAAAAGAATGCAAAGTCAGCAAGAACGAAGATGGATTACAGACTATGTTGCCTTAGCACGCATCGATGCTTAAGCAGTCCAGTCACTCTCAATACCAGAAGGGGGAGACAAAAGTTCTGCAATCGACATTTGAGAAGTCCTGCAGGCAAAAATATTCCTTCCTGACCACACTGTCAAGGTTAATCTAGTCATCAGCTGTGCATGTCTTTAGCATTCTACACCAGAGTCTAGATAAGTATGACAAACCTGTAAAAAGCTTGTTTTATGTACCGGTACTCAGTGTCAGGATTTGGCTGTAATCAGTTCTTTTCTTACTTAGATTTATTTAAAGCATCCATTCCACTGCTGAATTTTTTCTTACTGTGAAATCTTGCCACCACTCAATGATTTTTCAGTTTTTATCGTAGGACATCATGAGTGGCAGGACCCGTTACTTGTCCAGTCACTGAAGACACTTCCAAATGACTCACGCTGCATGTTTGGAGCCAAGGTCATGATGTTGCATGACTCTGGGAAACACCAGACAGCTGTGATGATCTCAGCAAAGAAGGAGAATTAAAAAAAAAACACAGTGGATGTTCTAAATAAGCACTTGATTAAAAACCCCCAAAAACAAAGCAATTTTGCTAACCTTTGCTGTGGAGGTCAAAAGGAGACTTCAAAGCAATCATGACAAGTTTTCAAATTGAAAAGATGGTTCCACTTATGGAGATCAGATGATACTGCAAAACAACAGGAATTGACTACTTTCACTCACACAGACACACTTCCACACCAATATAATCCCATCCTTTTCTTGTCACTTCCCCTCAGCCTGTCCTTAATGACCTTCTGCCTTTCAAATCGCATCTAGGAGACTGTTTTCCTAAGAAAACTACACAAAGCCTTGGGATGCTTCCATCAGGGAATTTGTCTTCCAGCTCATCAAGCAACATCCATAAAACCTGCACTGACTTTTGTTCCTTCAGCATGAATTCATATACTGCTACTCTCCAAGAACCTTTTACCAAGCATGTCCTACGCAAGCAAACATTTTACGTAAAGGCTAGATGAGGGCAAATAGTTTGAACAACACAAACAGGTGAACAAAGCTTGAAGGCAAGTGCTGTTGAGTGGCAGAGGTGGATGAAAGACAACCAGGGAAGAGACTATAATTTAAAAAGACATAGGACAGAGGGACTTTGTCAGTGTACTGCTGAGAGGTCGCCCAGACTGCTTCGTAATGCCTGACTGTTCAGCTGGAAGTGATGGCGACCCATGAACATGCATCATTTTGCTTCTGGGGCCCCCCCCCTCTCTACTTGAAGGAACAAGAGGTGCATGACAAATTGTCTTGATCAGGGTAACCCCACTGACCCTTTCTAGCAGACAAATAAAAGGCATGACTAACATGTTGGATGGCCAAAGACATCCTTGGAAAAAGTCTAAAAAGAACAAGAAAAACTTTTCAAAGAACTGTTTGACATTACTAGGACGGACCTGTTAGCCTTTTAAAAAGCCACTTGGGCAGAATTGCCAAGTTTGAAAATCTTTAGCGATCAAAGACTTTGGAAAAAGCCAGACAATCCTGACAGATGGACAGACCAGATTAAGCATATAGACAGGAATCCCACATGGCTTGAAAACAGTCACGAGCGCTGTCTGACCCCTGCCGCGAGAAGGGCAACAAACAGGTCAGGAGCTGATTTCAAAATCCACCTCTCCCACACAGAAACAAGCAGAAACACCACCAGCCATACAAGCACATCAAATTTACACAGCACAATGTGGAAAACCGTCCTGAGACTTTCAGTTTAAAAGTTAATGAGTTGTAGAGATTACCTTTTACTCATTTGAAATGTCCATCCGTCCATTATCTATACTTGCTTTGTTCCTGTTAGGGTCAAAGGGTTTACTAAAGCCTCTCCCAGCTGCAATCTCAAATTAACCTATCAAACATGCTTTCTGACTATGGGAAAAGCCCAGTAAAAAGAAGCAGACGTGAAGGATAAAAATAAAAAGTCCACACTGAAGGGTTTTAGGGTTTGAACCAGAGGTAAAAAAAAAAAAAAACCTCATAAAATGCACATAAATATACTTGATAAACAGGTAATCCAGTGAAATAATGTGTCAAAATAAGCGTTGTTGTTTCATTTAATTGAATCCAAATAGAAAAAATAAAAGAAATGTGTGCTCCTGCTAAGACTTTTGCTATCTAATCAGATTTTTTTTAACTGTTGTCTGTCTCAAGCTAAAAGTTTGGAACAGTATAAACCTTATTTTCAGATGCTACTTCTTCATTGCTAAAAATGAAATTATCGCTTGTACAGAAAAAAAAGAAAAATAAGTAAATCATACAGTAAGGACTTAATTTGGAGGATAAATAATCACCAAGAACAAAATGCATTTTTTTCTTTCTATAAAGGTCTTTTACATTTTCAGTGTAAATGCCCAAATAAGTATAATGGCTATACATTGTACACAGTCTATGAACAGATTTTTAAAATTGCCCTAAAACAAACAAGAAGACCACAAAGGCACAAGTTATATTATTAAAAACAAAAGGTGTGAAAAAATGTTGTATAGAGCAATTCATTACTGGTTATTTTCAATATTTTTTCAATTAAAAATTAGCCAAAGAAGACAGTTTAAAAAAATATCAAGTATAATATTCTACAATAGACTATAGCCTAATAATCAAAAGAGAGGGAAAAAGAAATGTCAGAAATGTCAGTCTTGGAACCTGGCAAAATATGAAGTTTGACTGACAAATAAAAAGATATATCATGCAAGATATACAAAAATGAAAAGATGAGGCAAAAGGGGAATTTCTGTCAGGCAGCAGTTGGTCCCCTTTGTGTCCTTCTGTGTTTTTTTGGCTGTCAGTGATGGATACTTTCTTGTCAGTCTCCCATGGCTTATCGTGACAATCCAGAGCCACCAGAGGTCAAAAATGTATGACTCGCAGATTTTGGAAGTCAAGGCTTCTTCAAACAGGACCAGACTTCTGTTCACCTCACTGACAGGAAGAGTTCTTCAATGCTCTGCTGTGTGTACTGACAATCAAAAAAGCTATATGGTGCTGCGTTACAAAAACATGCCAAGAACACAAGTATGAAGGTTCATAAAACTGAGTTTCAAGAGAAAGATCCAAATAATTCAGCTTTACTTTATTATTCACCTTATTGTCTCAGTATGAGTGCAACATTGTCTATCCATCCATCCATCCATCTTCCTCCGCTTATCCAACATTGTCTAAGTTTAGCAAAACTCTCATCTCCTTTGTGTTTTTTATAAAATATCATTTTTTCATCAAGCATATCATTTTTAGCCAAATGCCTTAGAATCTTACCCATAATCAAAGATTGAATGTTTTCAAAGCATGGCTTTGTAATATTCTAGCCATCCCTTTGCACAAATCTTATTTTGAAAATATTTCTTCAGGAGGGCAATAAGAACTCGCAAAGTCAGGGATTCTTGGCTGTAATGAGCCAGTCAGGCCACGGCACGCAGCAGGATATGGTAACATTGGTAGGATGCTCTGTTGTGGCTCACAAGGAGAAACACCATGATATGACAGATTTTCGATGGCATGCAAGACGTATATTTGTGGAGTTAAACATTTTTTTTGTCTCTCTTGTTCTCAGATATATTTACACCATCCAGCAGTGGATGCAGTTTTTTTTTTTGCCGAAAAAAAGTGCAGTTGTGGTGATTGTGTTCATTTGTTCTTCTTCACAAGCATTATGAACAAAACTGTATTTGAAACTGGATTTTCCGAAATAGCTAATTCCTTAATCATCGAATGTTCCAGATGCCTGAAAATACAAACTGCAGAAGATCAATACACTATTATTATTAGGGGGGCACCCAATAAAATAGCTGGGCCGATTTAACATCTGATATTTGGTATTTTATTATAAATTATATCAGCTTTCTCTTGACTTTTTTAAATAATCCAGTTAGATGATATTAGGTGAATTTAAAACTTTATTTCAGCTCAAATGCAGCTGAGACATTCTACAGCTCTATCATCATCCTGGACCATGTGATTGGTAACACAGGCCACAAAATGGGTAAGAGCCAATCAGAAGCAAAAACTGCATGTGCAATGGTAGGGAAGTTCAAATTGGATTCATCACACATGAAGAAGAAACGTGGAAAAACTAAGGAGAGCAGCTGCACATTGAATATTGGAGGAATGTAAAAACACTCCCAAAATTAAAATAACTATCCCAATAATTATCCTCACAATTACCAGTAGCATGTTTTACGGTCAGTAGGAAACAATGTCCTACTGTAAACATTGTTAGCGTTTTGCATCTCCCACAATGACACTAACAATACTACAAAACCTCAAATAAGATTTGTTTTATGACACAGAAGCATCCTAAGATTTACGAATACAAAATATGAGAAGCTGCAGAACAAATGCTCAGTATGTTTTCTTCTGTGTGATCGAGTTATTTCAGAACACAGAAAATGACATTTTTAGATTGGGTGTGTACTAAAGCTGTCTGCAATAGATTTGTGTAAAGAGGGGTAGGATCATTTTCAATACTTTAGACATAACCAGCCACAAGCCTTTCAAACACTGCCATTAATAAAACATGATGATATGAACCAGTTTTAACGTCTCTATTGTTAAACGTATTGCACATGGACTGGAACTAAACTAAGTCTGGGATCTCTGTGCATTTTGGTTTCTGTTTAAACTTAAAAGAAGTTTAGATTAGTCATTTTCTGATGATGGGAGGTTTTATTTTTTTTTAAAGACCCACTCCAACGAAAATGGTGCTTTTTGTGATTTTAACATGTCCTTGAAGCATTTTTCTCATGATGGAGGACATAAATAAAATAATAAAAAATTAAAACCTTATTTCTGAGTATTTGATCATTCAAATCTATAAATCAGGAGCAGACTAAAATGTTGCTTGTTGTTATTACATACAAACTACAATCAGCAGGCCAAAGTCTCCCTGCTCCGCTCCATTCTGAAACATTCACTTGAAGAAAATTAGATTAATGTAATTCGTAGTTTTGCTAATTTGAGCTGGCATCTGGCTCAAAACTGAACGGCTGGATAGCTCCAATATTGCTCGCCATTTTTGTTGTGTAGATTTTGTTAGCTTGGGGTTTTGAGGGGCTGAAAGCTAGCGGGAGAGAATGTAAGCAAAGTGATGGTGGGATATCAGCGGAGGCTCTCTTCTGCACCAACCCAGAGGCAAATTTCTGATGAACTCCTGCCGCTCCGCAGATACTATGTCCTAGGAAATGACACAGGCTTTTTGCTTTTGGCTAAAAACTACATAATTATAATTAAACGGCCACTAGGAACGCTTTTACAGCAGACAAAAATAGTTGGAGTGGGACTTTAAGAACATATCTGGATTGCTATTTAAGTTTTTGTGTTATTAGAAATGTTGATGCCAATATTTCTAGTTTTACTGCAAACATCCATCCATCCATCCATCTTCTTCTGCTTATCTGAGACCAGGTCGCGGGGGCAGGAGTCTAAGCAAAGATGCCCAGACTTCCCTCCCACCAGCCACTTCCTAGAAGTGGAAGTGCAAACAAAAATTGGCCACAAATTTCATCTATTGACCAAATATGACTAGTGTAACACCCGTGGAACTAGTATTAATTGGTATCAGCTCTGAAAAGCACAATGATTGATCACTATTTTCATAGAAATGTGGAGGGGGTGAGAAGTCTTTTCTGTCTACTCTCTTGATCTGTGTTTTTGACAGCTGCTACAGGATTCCCTCTTAAAGTAAACCAAAAAAGACACATGGGGCATCATCCAAAATATCATCCAGTATATTTTGTTTTCGTTAAGCCTATGTATGAGGGACCCAATAAGGCTCACAAACAATAGACGTTTTTATGTAACAAAAACATGTATCTGTGTGTAAAGGTAAGAAACAAAAAAAAAAAACTTTAAAAAAACATATGATCAAAACCATCAGTGTTTACTTGTCTACGGTTAAGCTTTGCATTATTATCACAAATTGTAACTATAGCACATTTGAATGATGACAGAGGCACAATAGATATTGAGTGTTTCTGCTCTACCACAAATGCAGCACAACAGCAAAAAAAAAAATCCTCTTTGTTAGATCTAAAAGTGATGAACTTTCAACATGACTGTCAGACTACCCGATTCCAGATCTAAAGTTCAAATCCCAAAAACGTATCTTCACAAAAGTCATACAGATTTTTCAGAGATTCATTTAAAAGTGTTATAGCAGCATAACTGTCAATGGCTAATAAACACCAGAACTTCACCCACACTGCACAAACAAAAACATAAAAACACAAACCCAGGGGGATGCTCAGAGAGTGGGAGGGATGGTGGGAGAGCGACAAGTCAATAAACCCTATGTAATCTGTTCCCTTTAGTGGCATAAACCATCTGAGAGGAGATTACAGTCATTTTGCCAAAGTTAGAACATGTGAGTTCCTAATGGACAGAAACAGTGAATGAAAAACACAGACACTAACACATGAGTGGACTGTTCCATATAGGAGACAGAAAGACATGTGATAAAACTGCCTCAAAATGAAGAATAAAACTCTTTAGGTTATGAGCTGCTACGAATAGTGTCTTTCTTCATGTTTGAGAGAAAATACGCTGACCGGCTCACGACAGACGCAGCCTCCTGCTGAGCTAACAAAAGCAAGGCATTGTCAGTTTGTCTGAGATTACGCATCGTAGACTTCAGAAGTTGAACTGGAAGGGTGGAGGGGGTGAGACAAGAGTTTTTGAGTGTTTGCGTGTGTTCCTCAAAGGAGGGAGGCCATGGGGGCTGGTAACTATAGTGGATAGTGGCCGCTGTGTGTTTGTTGGTGGAAGGAAGAAGAAGGGACGTTGGCTTAATGCATCACTGAGCAGGTGGACTAAGAACACCAGGCAGGGGCTGTCATTGTTGAAAGGAGCAGAGCAGACAGCTGCTACACAAAACAGCGTGTTAAACCCACGCTTCATAAGAAGAGGCAAAACCAGTTGAAGCATATGCCATGAGGATCATTCTTATTTAAGGATGATCCTAAACTCATTACAAGCATTGATTGAGCGTCGTTGGTAAATGCCCTTATCCATTAGAGAACCTTTAAGTTGATCTTTAGTGACATTTGGATGCTTTCAGATCCATTCTTGTGACTACATAACCAATTTGTATCTTAAAAAAAAGCATTAAGAGTAAAATAAATAAATAAAATTAAAACAATATGATCTAAAAGATCTATGATGAATATATATGTTGCTTTTAGAGGATAAACCTGCTCTTAAAACATGATGAATGACTTAGTTAATAAAAAGGTGAAGTGTTTTGCCAGGTCACAACACCATCTGGCACACAGCCACCTCCTCATCTCTTTTCTTAATGTCTCAGTCTGTTCTGTTTCATCATTGCCTCCATTAAGCCGCCTCATCATCTCTCTTTACCTTGGTGTGAGGCCATTCTACATTATGATGCCTCTCCAACTCTTTTTAAATTGGGCAATATTTGGGAGAAGCACTCGTGGTAGAACTGACAGCTTGACATCATGAAGTTTAGCGACATTTTTTAGAATAAAAAACAATGTTTTTATAAAGAACAGACATAACTTTAACGTAATATGTTAACTCTTAAAAACTATCAAAAGTTCCTCCTTTTTTTTCATCCTTTTAGAAGATTTGATCATCAATGTCAAAAATATTTCCACTGAAAAATTGCTTAGCTGCTTGACAAAAATAAAGGAAATATTAATAATATTTGTTTATTTATTAGTGTATTTTACCCACTGACTAAAACTTCCCATCACTAAAAGTACCCTATGCCGTGTGTTTTTTTTTTCTATTTTTGGGTCACTCATATTTTCTGAGACACTTAATCTAATCCATCCAACTCTAAATTTGAGATTTTTTTTTTCTTTTAGAAATAACTTCTACTATTATCATCACAATTTTGCAATTTTTTAGATACATTTTGAGTGTATCTAAAATGTTTTAGATACACTAAAAACGTAGTTTTAGTTTTTATTTTAAAGTTCAACGATAATTTCAGAGTTTGAGAACATCAGTCGGTCGGTCATGCAGGAAAAATGATTTATATAAAAAAAGGGACTCCCATTAAAGTATTTAAATAACAATATCTGAAAAGTAAACACACATCTAGACAGACAGATGGGCAGAAAATCCTCACCCTGCTATGTTGTCTTTGTAAATTATGGGTTTTGATACACTTGCAATCAGTTATAAGCATTTTAGAATTTACAATAAGGTGCTTAAAACATAATAAGCAGCCCTCCAGAAAAAATGCTTAATGGCTCCTACTGTTGGCATTAAAACACAAATTACCAAAAACTTTACAAGAAGGTAATGAGCCAGAACAGAGAGATGACAATAGACAGATAATGACAGAGACTGCTCAAAGTAATGTTTTTGAAATGCTCCAAGCAAGCATAAGTCTCTTTGATACCATTGGTGTCTATCAATTGATCAAGCATTGCAATGTTGTAAATATAACAAAACATTTCTAAGGGTGGTCCTGAGAGAGGCTGGTTCTTTCAGACCCACCCAAATGTATGTTGATGTTTTTTACATGTTATTGTGGCATTTTTCTCATGATAAAAGAAGAAAATTGTGCTTAAGTATTCAGCATTTTTGAGTATTTCTTTATACAAATCGTTGTGAATCAGGAGCAGAAGAAAAAACGCAGTTAAAAAAAGATTGCAGTTAAAGCTACAATTGGCAGGCCACAAGCTCCCTGGTCTGCTCAATCCGACGAATAGATCCATGTACGTCTTTGTTTTCCTCGTCTGATCTGGCATCTGGCTCTAAACTGTACGGCTGGATAGCTCCAATGTTGCTCGCCATTTTAGTTGCACCATTTTTGTCTAAAAATGGCAAAATCGTAATTAAAAGACCACTAAGAATGCTTTGAAATAGGCTCAAAAAATGACCAGAGAGGGTCTTTTTGGGTGTTTGATTTCAAATTGATCTTGAAGTGGAGTTAGAGATCAGGCTGCAACTAACTTTGGTTGTCCACTAACTTATTACGTACTTTCAGTTCATCTCAATTAGTCCTGAATATTTTTGTATCTATTGCTTGAGACAATGTTTCGTTACTTTGCCAAACAAAAGAAAAGCCTGTTTTGCACTAATCTAAGCAGCAAAAGTTTTTAAGTTGCATAAGAATGGATCTCTAGTTTAAATCTTCATACAAGGTTTTAAACAACATTTTTTTTAATCAAACTAAAAGTCTGTAGGTTTCACCTATCTGTAACTTATTTTATCTTTGGTGAAGTGTTTTTTATTTATTTCATGGAACCTGTTCTTTCCATGTCTAATTTTGGAGACTTTATTTTTGTGGTGCTGCCTGCTGTTTCTATACAGCTCTGAAAAAACATGCATTTTATTTATATAGACTTTTTTAAAACTAGATGTCCACAGACATCATTGTCAATGCAGTTGGTTATGTCAAAACATTGTTGCAGTCCTGTTTACTGGCAGTGTTTTGAGGTCTAAGATGCACACAAAATTCTCCATAACTAAGAAAAGTTTCAACAAGCTTCACAGTCTGTTTCATCTGTCTCTTGAGTTGGTGTCACACACATCCACAGACTCTGATATGATTGAGAATAAATACAGCCATGCCTTGTTGGGGAAAGCGAGGAGTGATTCCACGAGGGACTTGCTCCACACTGGCTCAACTTCCCATCCTAAAGTGGTTGTCTGAGGCAGCGCAGTAATCCTGTTTTGATGGTCTCCAACCTTTTTCACTGTGATATGATGATCCCGGACATACCACCACTCCTCTCTCAAGAGGTGTCAAAACCAGAGCACCCCCATTATAAGCCTCATCATATTTGACAGCAGTAGTGTGACCTAAGGATAGATGACCAGACATGTTCCAGTAGAAGTTCCATTTTTATTCTCCCTAGATACAAAACTATTATTGCTAGAATGAGAACCAAAACCTAGTAAAAAATCTCAAAAACAATTGTGTTTAAATTCTTCATGTAATCAAGACTGTGCCTTTTGCTTGTGTGTGCTGTTGTAAGGCCCAATGGTTAGTCACTGACAGTAATCACTGACTTGTAAAGTAGCGCAAAGCATTCTTGTCTTTTGTTGACTAAAAAATGCTCTAAACTGCATGAAAACTTCCCTGATGCAAACTCTGTCATGTCTGCCATCTCTTTGGCAGGGAGATGCAAATGTGCGCTGATGTGTGGAGGTCTGGCTTCCTGCTGAGATGCAGGAGGAGAGGATTTCCTTCTAATGACAACAAAGACACAGACAGACACGGCAAAATGTAGCCAAGCAGCCACAACCATTACTCAGAAGGGACTACGGCCAGACATGATGGAATCAGATTGATACATTTAGTAAATATTGGAGCGCTTGTGTGCAGCATAAAAGATGAAAATGAAAAGGTTTTTACCAGAAACCTCACACTTTGTTATTTCATTTTTTGATGACCAAGTCTGAAGTCCAATTTATGTTTGTTAATGCAATTCATGCATTATGTAGTATGGCTGAGGAAGATTACTTTGGATTATACTAAGGTAAATTTAAATGAAGCAAAAATTATGACACTGGAAAATGTGTTTTGACTGTGGGTCGAGGTAAAAAATAAAAGCCAGTACATACAATGTAAAATATTTTCTGATCAGCATGTTTTCTGTTGAAATAAGGAAATAACCATACAAGATTAGCAAAAGATTAACACTTTAAACCACTCAGTTTCACATCTAGAAAAAAGACAACATGTAAGCTCACTGCCTTTAATGCCAGATAAGGGCTGTCTGAGGGTAAAAATGGGCAAACAAGTATTGGGCACGCAGGTGTACAAGATAGGAGGGTCGTGGGCTGCTTGATGAGTCTCTGGACCAAAAATGTGTGTGTACATTTTTTCTATAGGCATGCTACAAGCAACAGGTTGTGGTAAACACTTATACAAATGCAAGGGTAGAGTAAGGGTAAAGTAGGTGAGACGCAGACATGCATACGGATTTTTCATTTTCAACCCCCCCAAATCCTAGGCACTGCACAACTAATAGCATTAGTGCTATTTACATGATACATGCATGCTCTATGCGGGCTCCTTGGGTGCCCCCTGACTTGAATTAGTTGGGGTATATTATTAAACAATTAGTTTGTAAATGAATTTGTATCCCTTTGATCTAACCATAATGATCTGTCTGAGGCAAGTTGTTAACCCTTGTGCTATCCTATGGGGTCTAGATGACCCGATCCTCCAGAATTTTTTCTGGATCGATTTTAGGTCAGTGAATCGGATTGTTCAAAATGAACCAATATTGACAATTAATCGTATCGTCAATCACAAATTACAATATGAATTGAATAGTTGTTAAAATGAATTGTAAGACCTTCAGGAATTAGACAATCAGAGCGCTGTTTTTGTGGGCATCCTTTGGGCGTCCTATAGGCAACATGTCACATGCACACCCGGTGAGTGAGGAATCCGTGCGGGGTCAGTAAGGGATCAGTAACTTACTGATGACTAGAGGTTGCCAAAAATGCACCATACAACAGCATCACCTGTACGTCATAAGTCTGTGTACCTTACATTATTCCTACAAATATTTCACAATAAATTTACCATAGACATAACAAATGTAAGTTCCATTTTCAATTACGTCTCTTGAGGTGGTCTTATCACTCTCAAGAGGACTGCAACACCCACCTACGCTCCCTTTAAGATGTGGACGCTCCTCTCTATGACCCTCCATGCGCCAAGACAACCCAAAAACCTGCAACCCCCATACAGGTCAACCCCTGTAAAGGGCTTCCTTATGGACAATACTAAATTTAACAATGCTAACTTTAACTACACAGCTTTCCTGAAGCTTTGTCTTGTCCCACTTTGGGCAAAGAATAACTGACTGAATTTAACCCTTGTGCTGTCCTAGGCACTTTAACATTGGGAGTTGGGTCATCTAGACCCACTAGACAGTGCGCTGAACCGTTTTTCTACAATGATTTGTGATCTTCACTGGTGTCCATGGATTACATGAAATCTTTCCACCTTTATCCACCTTTGTCAAGGTAGGGAGAACACGTCAATGCAAGGGTGGGGTCATCTAAGACAGCACAAGGGATAAATAACAAAACAATTGTACCTATAGGGTCTCCAAAATTAAGAAATGAATTGCAAAGCAAGATTTGTATTAATAAAATTGAAAGTACTGTAAAAACACTGTGTGCTATAATCATTACATTTGAATATCCAAAATGTCATTTTTTCCCACCATACACCATGTCTTTTGCTCATATTTTCTACATCAGATTTCAACATCTTGCAGTGAACAGCTAATGCATCGTGACATGAATGTGTTAAAGCAATCTAGCATGGACAAGAGCCAAATGGATACATCTTAACTTTGAAATCCATGCACAGTTGCAATTAGTAGTAATCAGGCTCCACTCACTGTTCTAATTTATGTCTCCTCCCACTCTCTTTGCTTAGTCCTCTTGCCTGTTACTCTAAAATCAATCCTAACATGGCATCCAGAATCATGTCTCATTTCCTGTGAATGCAGCCACACAAAAGCACAGGTTGGTCAGACGCCCCAATCTAAATTTTGGGGGCATTTTTTTTTTATTAGAAAAATAGATTAAAAACCCCATACTTGCAAAGAACTAGTTGAATAAAAATGGTCTCATTTTGATTGAGGTTTCAGCTTTTATTAGTGAATCTTGTCTTAGAGGTGGCTAGGAGGAAACTACAGTAAACAATACCATAAATACTATAGAACAAGTAAAATTTTGCTTGCATCTATATTAACAAAATCAAGCAATCCAAGCATAATCCAAATCAGGCAAAATAGCAGATCTTGTTCTTTAAGTTTTCACAGACGATTCAAATCTGAGTTTGTTTTGCATGTTGTCAACATAAGAACAAACCTGAAATCTTCACTAGAATGTGAGATGTTGAGCATTCTGTCTTCTGCCAATGCTCAGAGCCAAAACTGTATCTCGGCAGTGTATGCTGAAGTTGATTTGTTCTGTCTGGCTGGTTCCGAGCAGGAGGTGAAGAGAGAAAAAGTCAATTTTGATACAATTATTCATCTATTTGCTCAGCTGAGAAACTATTTCCCAAACCAATCTAGTCAAACATCTCACATGACAGAAGTAAAAGGTTAGATTGTTTTGTCATTTTTGTCCTTGGTAATGTTTTCTGTTCCCTTTGGAATACTATTCTCATCAAAATGACAAGAGTTGTAATATGACATGAACAGAATAGACTGAGTTTTGTTAAAAATATTTTAAATGGCAGTATCTATTGCTTAAATAAATAAAATATGCAGTCATGTAACAATTTTACAGATTCACTAATAATGTTTACACATGCAAAAGTTCACAGTGTGTGAAGAAATCACAGCTGCAGAACAATGCTGAATCCAATACAATCCCAAATGCAATGTTGGTTTTAGAGTCAAAGTGATCTTGAGGTTTACAAAAGTCATCTGCCAATAAAATGTAAAATATTGATCAATCTAGGGGAAATTATCAACCATAAATTTTCCACTAAAGTAGTCTAGGAACTAGATCAATATAACTGTGTGATATAACTTTGGAGAGCACAAAATAGAACAGTGTCAGATTCTTTTTTTGGTATAGACTGTTATGGCATGTATAAATGATCCAATCATCTGGTAATTTACTAATTTTTGTTAGCAAAAATAAGGATATTCAAGTTGTAAGTTTGTTTTACCGAAAGCAATATATACCTACCTTATGCTTGGGGTTTTTGTTTGTTTATTTTATGTAACAAAGAAAGTCTTGTCTTGAGCCATGCAAATCTTTTAAAATGTTGGGTTTTGCAAAGAAAACAAAGAAAAGGCTGGCAAAAAATTATATGATTCTTCCTGTAATAGAGAAATCAGGATGAAATGTCTGAATGAGTAAATAGTTGAATGTTAGGTCAACCACTTGCTTCACTGGCGTTCTGCGTGCAGATGGCATGGGGATGCTAAATAAGTGATGACTGGAGAAAACTTCACCACATCAGCACAACAAATGTGAGAGCAGAGACATGTTGAATTAAAGAGCAGAAGCCAGTGACCCTTTAAGGTTTCAGGTGGGAGTAGCAGGTCCTGCTGAATTATTCTTGGGGCGGACTGTGGTGCTCAGCTCTGTTTTGTGTTGATTTATGAACACTGGTGCCCCTGAAGTGGGGACTTGAAAACTGCTAGCCCCCTCAGAGAAGTCCCCCCTCTTTGACAAATGAAACATAAAGATTTCCTTATCTTTAGTAGTTTGCAAAGCCCAATAAGCAACACCTAACAATAAACCAACATTGTTCCCACTCATGTGATCTGAGGCGCTGGCTTCATTAAAAAAAAGCAATTCTGAGCACCACCTTTAGATGGAAGTAACATGCATTTAATCAGCCTTAAGTCATAGAAGAAGGAAAAATGTGGCATTTGAGTATTGAACACTGACTGTTTAAGAGAACTGGACTGAGTGGCCCCTTGGGTTCGCAATAGGAAGTAGGCTACCCACCGGCTCCAAGAAGCCAAAATGCCATAGACTTCCATTGAGAAATAAACAGCTATTGCTTAGTCATTCTATTTGATACATTTTTTTAACATGTTTTTGCTAATACAAATTTTTATTCATGCAATTTTTTTTCTGTTTTTCAAGTTATAAAGTGGCCACGTAATCAGTCGCCTCGATAACAGTATGTGGTTCCTGCTGGAACCAGGTGAAAATGTTCCAAATGTTTGATTGACAAATTTTGAACCAATCACTACTTCGTCTGGCTCCAACATGGTTAACAAAAAATAAAATAAAATTAAAAAAAAGCAGACAAATTTGAACCAACATTTATATTTTTCAGTCTCTATTTGTTTTTTCAAGTTTGACCAAAAGCCACAACAAATGAATTAAGTTCTTCATGATAAAAATGCTGTTAAAAAAAAAAAAGAATAATGAAGAATACTCATCTATAAACAAGGAGGATATACAAAATGAAGTGAATCAGTTGTCTTTCTAAAACTTGTTCTACTCCATGAAATTCTGCCTCTTGGAATTAGTTATGTTCTTTCTCAAACAACAGCATGTTATGCTTGACTTTCTTCATAGAGGGTTATATATCACCAAAACATGAGGTAAACCTAAATACCGTACGACAGCTAAGACAAATTGGTGAACCACCCAAAAAAAATCCAGTTGCACCCCCTCCCCCCCCCACCATCACCACCACCAAATCGCTCTGGATGCGCCCCTGCTCATGAAAACAACCTGTGTTTTCCAGAGAACACCACCTGCAGAGAGCTGCTGTGCATCCCTACAACTTCCTGGAGAACATTGATTTTTACATAACAACACATTTCTGATGATCATCTCAAGGTTGTTTGTGAAGAGTCGCTATTTGTTTGTTTGTCTGTTTGAAAGCCCACGCGCTCCCATCCTCCTGGCGCGCACCTTCCCCTCTGCTCTACTCACCACAGCTGTCTCTTCGCGGGGAGGCAGTCTTTGTTGGACGCTGTCACCCCCATGGCCATCTGCATCACCGTTATGTATTTCTGGTACTTCATGCTGTCCTGCTTGACTTCTGCGACTTCAGCGACTACTTCAAGGAATCTGCGCTCCACGAGAGCGGCGCGGGGGCAGCAGCGTGCGTCCGAGCGTCTGTGTTATTTCCCGCCGGCATCCTGATCCTCCCGGTGCGAAACGGCGTTTCCACGTTCGGAGGGCAGCTGACAGGGAGACTGCTCCCCGAGGAGATCAACGAAAGGTACCACGCCGCCGCGACCCATGTCGGCGCTGACTCTCTAATCTCATTAAAGCCCGGAATAGATTGGCTAATCCATTCAGTTTTAGTCAGGAGCGGGTCATTGTTGTGGTTCACCTGGTCCGCAGACACTTTCCCCTCCTCTGTTTGTCTCGTTTTCTGATGTTTGTCTGCGCGGGGAAGAGTGAGGAGAAGCGCGGATGCAGGAGCGACAGCAGCCGGGGAAGGAGGAGAGAGCGCCTGTGTTCAGAGGGAGAATGAGGAGGAGGAGGAGGAGGAGGAGGAGGAGGAGGGGGAGGAAGGACAGGGGAGGAGAGAGGACAGGCTTTAGACCGGGGGGAAACCTAACTGATGTAACAAAGTGGAAACCCAGTAAGTCCGACATCAATGCAACTTTTCCAGGATACATATTTATGAAGGCAGCAGGACAGACAGACATTTATAAATTATGTGGCTGTGTAGGTTCACAGCAAAGCATATAGTTCACATTGAAAATGAAAAACAAAAAAAATGCACTGTTGCTTGCATTAAAAAAGTTTATGGGAAGGTGGAAACAAAAGACAAAGTCTTCTATGCTTTTTTTCCCCTTTTTTGTTTTTAGCACCAATTAAAGTACTTTTTGTATTTTCTTTATTTAATATATAAATCTTTTTCTCTCTCTCTATAGATAAATATATATTAACTCTGAAAGGGTTAATATAGGTGACCCAGCACTTCCCCCTCTTTTTACATTCTATCATCCTCCACAGTAGAACACAAACACTCACCTGAGGATGGGTGTCAGCTCACCGGATCTTCTTCTTCTTTTTCTTTTGTATTTTCCCTTCAGAAGTCGTCACAGCGAATCAGCTTTTGTGACAGAATGATATGCCTGACACGTGTTTGTTTGTGAGCATAAGTATGTGTAGTTGCATTGTGCACGTGTGGAAATTTGTGTGTGAACAGTTTTGGAGCCAACAGGTAGGTATGCTTGTATTATTTCAGTCTGTGGTCTCCCTGTTATAACAGCACAATCTGTCCAACACAAGAGGCCTATTTGCTCAGCTACTGGACAGGACAAGTAAAAACAAAAAGAGGACCTGAGGAACCCCGCCCCCAATTCCCTTCCCCGTTGCTAAGAGCTTAGAGCACGGAGCACATAAGGTCATTTTCAAAAGGCATTTTTTTCGTCTGCTTCTGATTCACAGTTTGATCAAAGAAATACACAGAAATGCAATTTTGAGCTTAAGCCATTTAATCATCTCACAATGCCCCTCCCCTTGGTGGCTGGGTTGTTTATTTTTTGTTATTGTTGTAGCCTTCAATTCAGATTTAAAGGTAAACTTACTACATTTGTCATATGATTGCATGTTTTTTTTTTGTTTTTCAGTTCTTTTGCAAATGATGATACCTCTTTTATTAAAAATTATTTTTTTAAATTCTGATTTTTATTACCCAGGATAAACTAATGTGTCAGGAGCCCTTTGCAGTTGAAGCTTTCATAAACTGATAGATAAGGCAACAGGTTTCTTTTTGTTTTTACTTTTAGGTCAATAATATGACTCATTATCTGGTTGCTAAAAGCAATCAGAGTATTTTATCGCACAAATATATTAGATTTCTAACATGCTTCACCTTCTATACTAAAGAAGCAAAATGCAACCATTCATTCTAGTAAAGCTCCTTCGCTTAAAGTGTGCTGTACTTTTGGTACAAAAAAGTTATTTACATTTCTATTACATAAATATCTTTAGGATTTTTTCTCATAGAGAATGAATGGGACCAAACTATTTCCCATGACTCCTGAAAACCATAAGACGAGCGCCTGTTTTCTATTATTGGAACCAATGTAACTACTTTTAGGTCTCACCCTCTAAACTGAACAAAATATTGTGTATGGTTCAAATGTATTCCGAAATTCTGCATTATGTGTGTTTTTAAGACAATTTGGTAGTGGTGCTTCTGGTTTCATGACCTTTAAAGCTTTAAAGCTTGCCTCAGAAACCTTTAATAGTAGGAGCTGTAAAATGCATGAAAAGAGCATTGCTTTCAGAAATCAAAAGGAATTTCTTTAAAGAAAATGCAATTCTAGTTTAAATGGAATTCTAGCTAATTGTAAACTTGTCAAAAGTGGAAACCCTCACAATAAATCAAGACTTTTTTTGGTGTAAACAGAGTCACCTAGAAAAATGATTTTGTTAAATTAATGTCATATTTTGTGACTAAAACAGACACTTTTCACATTTCAAATGGAGGTCATTCAAAAAAAAAGGTAACTCCAGGAAATCTATTTTTGTTGCATATGTACAAAAGGCTTCCTATGAGATTACTAAACTGCTAGTCTGATCGCAGGTAAAAAAAAAAGAGAAAAAAAAAGCCATGTAATCATCTCATAATGCCACTCCCCTTGGTGCTTAAATGTTAGCATCTTTAGTTTTTTTTTTATTGTAAGAACAGTATTTTAATGTTTCATTTTTGAGTCCACAAGGATGTTAGTAATGCTCTGGCTCTGATATTGTCATGGTGTATGTGTGTGTGAGTGTTCTGATGTAGTATTATGCTCTTTGTGACTCATCTGTTACTGCCAGTTCCAAAGTTGGTGTGAGGCTCAGGTTTACTCTTTTACGGTCTCACAGTTCACAGAAGCTCCATAGATGCCTCTCAATTCACCAATTGATTTGGAATCAGATTTAATTTCTACTGTGGGCTTTCAAGGACACGGGAGACATAACACCAAGGTTTCAGTGACTCTCTCAGCGCTGGTATGTTCTGCATTCATGGCTTTTGTCAAACAAGTCAGATGCAGATCCGTTAGGACTGTGGAGTAATTTGGAGCATGATGTAACCATCAGGATATTCCACAGACTTTGGCTGTGCTGTTCGCCATTGAACAGTTTGGCAGAGCTTTTGGACAGCATACTGTACTTTTTACATCAAAGTTGCAATGCCACATCTCTGTCTCTTTATTTACATATTTCTTCAGAGCTGTAAACAGCATGAAGGAAAAAAGAGAGGAACAGTGTGTAAACCATCTCGCTTTTGAGACGGCCCATGTACGAGAGAAAAGTGAATCTATATTTAAACTCCATTAGGAATGTGCAGGAACACAATAAAAATACCAAGTAGATAAGTCAGACAGGCAGAGCAAATGCTGGTAAGTCACCATCCTGGTGAACAGCTGGTGGGGAAGGTCAGAGGGAAAAGGCTGTAATCAGCACTGCTTGATGTTGGCAGCCATGAAACAACAGAAAATTTACCCCAAAAAAGCTTCAATACAGCTCACCTCGCCTCTCCTCCAACTTCTCTGATGTCTATTTACAGTTCCTGGGGTTTGGACGAGGATTAAATAAGCACGCACACACACACACACATCAACACACCACTGGCCTGAAGGAGCGTGAGGAGAGTGAAGTCATCACAGCAGCGTGGACTAAGTGACGCACAGTCCTCAAAAGACTTTCAATATTCTCTTTAATGTTTTAGCCTCAATATTCAAAATAGATCAGCACATCTACGTTTGTTAATTTGGTCCAAAATAAAATACAAAGAGGTCAGAGTGAGTCTTCATCCAGATCTTTGTTTAATGAACACATGCAAAGATCCACAGAGTGCATTTTTGATCACTTATAGAAAAGAAATCCCCTCCAGGAATCAGTGTCATTTTCATTACAATATCCAGTCAAAAATGTCTAACTGAGTCAAAAGCCGTCCATCACAGCTGTGACACTATGATAGATCTGGAGAGATGGAGAAGAATGCTGGATTGCTTTAGGAAGGAGATTTCCCCCAGGAGGAGTAACCATCCAAATGTGTTGATCCCCCCCCTCAACATAAATTACACCATCCACTGGCCCCTGGCCACAACTAATCACATGACCACAGCAGCCAGATTAAATCTGTAGCCTTGGACGCTTCTCCTGCCCCCCCGCTCTGCCTCTCTTTTAAGCACATGGCAAACCAACAATCACGCAGCAGCAGACATATGGACAACATTAGCTGTTAATATCGTAGCACACACACACACAAATGCATTATCATATATCTGTTGGAACACTAATTAGTCACAAAGTAGCTGATAGCATGTCATCATCCATCTGTTGTGCTGGTACTGGTGGCAGTCAACACTGAAGTCTATAATTTGCAGGATTTCTCTATGTTGCACAAAGAAACTCAAATAACACTATGCAGCTATATCAGAAAGAAATTCACCCATCCATCCATCCATCCATCCATCCATCCATCCATCCATCCATCCATCCATCCATCTTCACATCTCACTTTTTCTGTCAAAGGCCAAAGGGGTTGCTGGAGTCTATCCCAGCTACTTCAAGGATGAAGGCATGATACATCCTGGACAGTTTGCCAGTTGCACACACTCAGGTTCCTTCCTTAGAGGCAATTTAGAGTCACCATTCAACCTATTGAATATCTTTTTTGGACTGTGGGGATGAGCTGAAGTGTCCATTGAAAACCCACATAAGGTAAAAGATGAATGGCATTCACTTACATAAAGCTTTTCTACTTTCTTCGACGGCCCGAATCATTTTACAGTCACTGAGGGTGGCTTTGCTGTCTTACAATGGTGCTGTCACAAGAACGGGCAAACGGCTGGTTCCTAATGCAGCAGGTTTATTAGCTCAGCTAAAAGTCCACTCCTGCAGGAGTCCATAACAGGCATGAGAGAATCAGAGAAGAGACAGGGGTATTCAGGATCCAGGTGAGAGTCAGGGTAGGTGGCAGACAAACTGAGTCAAAAACAGGGTCAGGAAACAGAAGATCAAATTCAGACATAAAACTCAGTAATGAAAGCAGAGGGGCACAAACAATACTTCGCACTGAGTGAGGCTCAGTGCAGAGCTTAAGTATGCTGAGAGTGACTGAGTGAACGAGAGTCAGATGGGCAACATCCAGGAAGTGTGCGCTGGGGTTGCTGGGAGATGTAGTGTGGTTAGAACTCTGGAGATGGTTCCCGCTGGTGACCAGAGGGGGAGACAGAGCTCTTGCTTCTGACAGGTGCTAACCTATAACCACCAAGAGAAATGTGGGATTTAGTGTCTCGTCCAAGGACGCTTCAACACATGAGCAGGCAGGGCGGGAACCAAACCTGCCTTGAGAGGTTGACTGGTGTACCTCTGCACACAGGAAAACATCCAAACTCCACACAGAAAGAGTTCTTTTGCCAGTTCGTTCTCTCTAATGCAATAAATATCCTGTTTTAATCATAAACGTATTAATATATTTTAATTAAAAAAAATAGAAATTTTGATTGAAAAAGTTCCTTGTTTCTCCCACCTAAATGAAGTGACTGATTTAATTTGAAACGTTTCATCCAGAGGACAAAATGAGCCCCTGATGTTAGGAAATGTGGCTCTATGATAAAGCATGTAGGTAAGACAGGGATGCATACATTACAGGATTGGTTGCCTCAGAACTCACCACGATTCAAAGTGTGTCTGCTCTGCTGGTTGAAAGAGTAATATTACAACCCCTTTGGTTTATGAAGATGCTTTAGATGTGCGTTTTCGGCCCTGAACCACAGTAGTGTCAGGTTACTAAAGTATTCTGATTACTGAAATCGTTTTATATCTGGCAGCTGCAGATGCTGTGTGTTATTCTGTAAAGTCCTGCTTCTAAACAGTAAACCCATTAAAAGACAGCCAACACGCAGTTAGAAGTGAGCCTGTCAGTGGGGTAGGGCATCACTAAAAACATCTTCTTACAGACAGGGACATCTAGGATCAATTTACCATAAACATAAAGGTTCTAAACCACCAGATTCAGTTCTTGTGGCAACTAATCTCTACAAAAACATTTTACTGCTAAAGTAATGTGACATTTTTTCAGCCTATTATCCCTTTTGAAACTATTTCATTTTCTAAAACGATGAAAAGCACTGAGAGTTTCTCATGTCAGCAGAGACAGGCATCAAACAACATTTTCGTATTCCCTGAAAACATCGTAAATCAAATGTGATAAAGAGCTGGAGTCCTGAAAGCAGGCCGTTCATATTCCAGTTGATACATTCAGTCAGTGCAACATGGGTGCCGCCTGCATCCTGTAACTCAACACTCCACTGCAGAGCTTTAATTTCTCACCGTGCCAGACCTGCATCTCCACGGCAACACAGGCTGTGTGCTTGGCAAAGGTGGCCCTGACACATGATATGCTGTCATATTCTGAACTAAATTGATGTCAATAGTGTGGCAAAAGTGACATTCATCAATGAATGAATATTTTACCTGGAAAACAAGTTAATGGATTAAAAAGTGTTTTTTTTTTTTTTTTTTGGAATGGCTCAATTAATGAATATATGAGATGGTTTTTTGGGGGGTTTTTTGTTGGATAAAGTAGTTTATAAAGAAACGATGTACATTTTGACCAGAGAAAGATTTTACTAGATACAAACAATGTGCAAACTCTGCTATAAATAGATTGATCTGTGCTACTTCAATTTTGCTCTGATCCATAAAACGAAACAAGTTAAAATGATAATGCCATGAAATACAAAGAAGGGTTTTGTGTTTGTGTTTTGTGCTCTTCCTGTTTCTGTCACAAATTCCCCTTTTATAAGCTGAAAGGAAATGTTCAAATGTGTCAGTGATAGTTCAGAGTGTTATTTTTAAATGTAGATTGTTACCAGTGAGCTAAAATTAGACGGAAGATTAAAAGAAAAGCATAAAAATGCACGAAAGCCTGAGATGATAAGGCGTTTAACTGAGTTGCTTCTAAATCAAAGTTGTAAGACCCGTGCTTACAATATGAGTAGGACGCACATGAAATGTAGGAATAAGTTCTAGAATAGCAGAGGTCTTCGTTTTAATGTACTGCTTAAAAAAGAAGCACAATACTTGCTCAACCAAAGACACAAAATTGAACTAGCCTGGGCCATGTGGGAGGTCATCCATTGATGTGATAAAGAATCACACACAGACCACCAGATATCAAGGCAGCAGAATATGAATAAAGTAGGCAGCCAAGAGGAATGCCAGATTCATTTAAATTCCATTCAGTTTTATTTACAGTGCCCAATATTACAACACAGTTGTCTCAGTGGTTAGCGCTCTTGCC
Organism: Oryzias curvinotus; assembly: GCA_023969325.1. NCBI lineage: Eukaryota > Metazoa > Chordata > Actinopteri > Beloniformes > Adrianichthyidae > Oryzias > Oryzias curvinotus. The sequence goes on from CM043708.1 coordinate 8,886,736, forward strand.
TCACAGCAAGAAGGCCCCTGGTTCAGTCCCGGCTGGGGGACATAAAAAAAATATCAATGGGGGAACTTTCTGTGTGGAGTTTGCATGTTCTCCCCGTGTATGCGTGGGTTCTCTCCAGGATCTCCGGCTTCCTCCCACCGTCCAAAAACATGCTTCATAGGTTGGTGACCTGTCCAGGGCATCCCCTGCCTCCGCCCACAAGTAGCCGGGACAGCCCCGTGACCCCGAAAGGGACAAACGGCAATAGAAAAATGAATGAGTTGTCTCAACGGCCTTCACTAATTGTACAAAACTTAAAAGCAGTTATAAAATACAATAGCTGATAGCTAAACAAAACTAAACAGACTAAACTAAAGTGGCCTTTCCTGCACTTAGACCCTCCTTCTCTGTAAGGAAAACGCCTCCAAAAAAAGAAGAAACCTCAGGGATGTGCCAGAACTCTTAGAGAAGAATTCTCTACAACTACATGTTTCAATAGTGTAGCAGATGGGCTTCACCCAAATGGAACTGAGGGACAGCTACGGGTGCGAGACAATCCAGAGGTGAGGTCCACAATCAAGGACAGGAGCACAGACGAGCCAACTGGAATCTGGAAATCGGGAAAGAGGGACAATACATGAATCCCAGTGCTCCAAACAAAGGCATGAAGAACTAAATAATAAATAAATGATCAAGAATAGAGGAGAGAAGTAAATGAGAATAGAGGACAGAAGCCCAGTGGGGCATAATTTCCCCAGCTTCTAACTTCTAGCAGCCTACCAGCAACTGATTGCTTTTGTTATTGAATTTAATTCTAACATGTTAATAGTAAGTTGCATTTACAATCGCACACATAGCAAATGGTAATAATGATGACAATAATAGAAAATCTACATTTATAGCATATCAATATTGATACAATATAGTGTTAATCTAAGCAGGGGGTTTATGAAACCATCTTCCATCTGCTTAGATCTATGGAGAAATATGTTCAATAGAGGTAATGTAAAACTTCATTACAGTGGGTAAGGTAGGGGGAGCAACAAGTTAAATAGTCTATGATTACCAGCTAGCCTGGCAATAAGCCTGTCCAGAGAGGAATGTTTTAAGCCTAACTTTGAGTGTAGAAACTGTGTCGGCCTCTCTTACGTGAGATATTAGTCCATAATGCAAATGAAACAGTTGAAGGAAATGTGTCCACTGTTGTTTCCTTGCATGTTATATGCATGGTGCACGATTCGTGCAATATGCTTCATTTTCTCTTTCTGCTTGTGTCCTGAAGTTGCAACGGACACATAGAAGTTTTATTAACAGACTTTTAGCTTCAGTCTTGTTAAATTTCAAAGTCCTTCCACCTCCTTCCAAATAACACGTTTAAAAAAAGGCTGTTTTGTCCTTGTCCTGAGACTCAGCATTGTGAAATTTTGGGACAGAGGTTAAGTAGAAGACAAACACAGAAAGAGAACTGAGCATGCATGCCAAGAGCCCCCCATGCTACAGTTCTGCTAGTGCAGCTTGGACAGTGATTTATGCTGCATCTTAAGGGGTGTCCAGCAGGAAAACAAAGTCGCTTCTTTACAAGCACATGTGGACATGTAGAATCAAAGAGAAAACAAACAGTTTTTGTTCAAGAGTCTGTAGAGTTAGGTGTTCAGGGAGAGTATTACTTGCCAGTGAAGTGTAGCCTTTCACACTTGTGCCTGCAGCCAGCAGCGTCTGACACCAGATGCTTCCTCACATCCTGCCCTCCCACTGTCACCTTTATTAACGCTCTGCCAGGTGGAGCCTTTCTCTACAGTAGACTCAGATTTGCTGAGGTAAGTGATGAAGCCAAGAGGAGAACAGACCTCTCCCCTGGTAAAAAAAAAAAAAAAAAAGTGCACTTCACAGATAAGAAGCAGCAGCTGTTAACCACAGTGCAACACAACAAACCAAAGTGTTGTCTACTTTGGTCTTGACAATTGTCATTGCTTTAAGTGTTTTTGAATTAATCGTGGACTCGCGGGGAGTTGTCTATGTACTCATGCAATTTAACAGACATTTGTAACTTAAATTCCAAATGAACAAAAACTTTCTTTTTTAAGATTTCTTTCATAGTTTGGTGTAAAAGTGAAAGCATGGAGGTAGTGATGCTTTGCTGTTTTTTGATGAAAGCATCCAGAATATTAGCAGAGATGAGATTGGTCATTGGTCAAAAAAGAAGAGACTGCATCTTAACTTTGCACATCAGCAATAGGCAGACTAGCAGTGTGGTAATTTATTGAACATTCTGGGTTATCGGAATGAACAGAGTGCACTGTTTTCTTCCTCTGTGTACAGGATAATTTACAAACTAAAAATCAGCCAGCAAAAAAACTTCAGTTTATAGTGTGAGAAGGACAGAAACAGAATCAGGTATATCTACTCCTGACATGAATTAAGAGAGGCAAGGTGAGCACAAAGGAACAGCTAATAACAGGCATCAGCCCGTCGGCCCCACTTAAATGGCTGATGGACTCCTAAGTGCTTGGTAATGCCAACAGCCAATAAAACAACAACTGAAAGAATTGGAATAAATAGACTTTGCTACCATTTCTTTTTGAAAGAGAAAAAAAACAGCTGTATGACTTTATTGTCAAAAATAGCTGTTGGAAGAAAAAATAAACCTATCCGGTTTTTTGTGCTGAGTAACTCATTTCATCTTGTGTTTATTGTTCAAAGTAGTCATCCTACAAGCATTTCACTGTGATAACATCCAGCAGACAAACTAATGGGTGAAAAAAATAGTCCAAAAATGTTTGTTTTGATGTTTGTTTCTTTACTTTGGCAGAAGTGAAAGACAATTCAAAGTGATTTAAAAGGTCACAGATGCACGTCAACATTACACTTCATGTTCTACTTTGGAAAAATTACAATAAATCGAGACAGAAGAAGGACGGAGAATACACACTAATCTGGAAGTGGATTACAGAATGACATAAATGATAGAAAAACAATAAGCTTTCTGATTGAAATAAAGTGATTTGACTTGTTTTTTTTTTTAGCATTTTTCTTTCTTACGTTTATTGAAGTGCATCTTTAAACATTTGGAAGGGGAGCTTTGATTGTTTTAAAGCCACAAATGATGCTTGAAATTCAAATAATTCTATTCTCTCTATCTGTTGATCTATCTGTTGTCTCAGCTCACCATGCATCCATCACTGCTGTCATCCTGTCAATCACAGAGCTACACAGAGACAAAACAGTTCACAATCACCAATCACCAATCTCAGGTAACATGTAAGAGAGTAAAAACCATTCCAGCATGCACTTCTCACAAATTCCATTTACTTAAAAACTGAATCAGTAAACAAACATTTTTATTACAAAAGAGGGCGACTGAAAAACATTTTTTTTATGTTTTTCACATCATGTTGTACATTTCAGCTATTTTATTTGGTGAAGGGATATTTTGTGGTGTCCTGAAGTCACATCAAGTCACACTCACCTCAGAAAATCACAACACATTTATTCCAAATGCTAATTTGTATGAATCACACCAAAGGCATTAACATTTTACACTATTACTACTTAAAGGGAGGTGGGAAATTTTCACACAAAGGAAAGTTGCTCCATTTATATCTTAGGAAAGGCTTTATGCTTTAAAGATGCCCCTCCTCTTGCAGCACACAGTTTAGGTTAACCACAAGCTCCATGGCTGTGAACATCAGTAGTTACATGTCAAACATAAACATCTTGTTCAATCAGTGTAGTAAAATCTGTCATTCATGGGTATTTTCTATTTTAAAATCAAGTGTAAATAGTACACGTATATTTTCCTAAGTTTACATTTGGAGGATTTGACTCTTTATCTCACTGTTATGCTCTTTCTGCAGTCATCCTTTGCATTATTGGTAGCATAAAGATAAATCAACCTGCACAAGACTTAAGTGCACAAAGTTTCTTAACATCCCGGAAAAATAACAGAGCAAACATGAGGGTGGGCCAAATTTTTTTATATTTGTTTATTTTGAGTTTCACTCTTGGTGTGTAAGAGAGGGATTCTGCTGCTCTGAGCAGATCTGCTGGGCCAAGGTGAAGGTTACAGCGGGCTTGCTTCCCGCCAATGCCAGAGGTAACCTGAACCAATGACTGCGACACAGAATAACACCCTCAACCTCCAACCCAAGTGTGATTTTACAAATGCTTGCTCTTGTGCTGGTGTAAGCAGATATTTGGGGAGAACAGAGCTTTCAGCATGAATGTAAAAAAAAGGCAGCACTTTCAACATGCATGTTACTGGAGGCACCGCTGGGATGATTAATGTTGCGCAGGGCACCCGCTTTGATTGATGTCGGATGGAGTGCACAACGACCCAGCGAGAGGTCAAGAAAGCATGGAGCAACATGTCGATTAAGCAATGGAGGCCTTCCTCTCTGGATGTGCTGCTACACCAGACAAAACGAATATGGAAGAGTTAGCAGAGGCAGAGTCCCAATATGGTATTAATGTGGTAGCAAATGTTTCAGCTGTGGTCAGAGCAAAAATGGGTGTCCAACCACTTTCAGATTTGAATAGTAATCTGTGTAAAAGGGTTGTCCAGCAGCCTAAGAAAAGTTAGTGTTGCTTTGAAAAGCATTCAAACAGATCTGCTGTCTATTCTGATGGTCTTTCGATTTACAAATTATGGGAAGTACTGGCCAACAATAGTGAGTTGCAGAAAAATTATGTGTCCTTGAACGATCTGTTTCCAAAAGTGACAGATGAGACCAATGCACATGAAACGCGCAAGACTACTTTCATATTGAGAATGATGTACTGTGTATGCTGTGGAACAGAATAAAAAACAGGTTGTAATTCCTGAATCCTTCAGAAAGTTATTAATACACTTGGCATAGATCATTTTTTGGGCAGGACATCTTGGTCAACACAAAATACATGCTATTTCTCACTTCTATTGGCCTTGTATATACACTGATGGTCAAAACGACTGTGGTTCTTGTCCAAACAGTCAAAATACTGCTATTTCTCAGAAGTCTGATGGAAACCTTTTGCAACTACTCCCAATAATCTCTACGCCCTTCCAGAGGTTAAAAATGGACATTGTTGGCCCAGTGAGTAATGAGCAGCAAGGGACATTGATACATCTTGGTCATCTGTGACTTGACAACACACTTCCTGGAGGTCTTACCACTACGTCATGGTACCGTCAATGTTCAATTCAACTGTTTTTCTTCATGAAATCTCAACTGATCAAAGCACAAACTTCTCACCAAAACTGAGGCAACTTTTTTCACTAACATCACCTCAATCAAGACCACACTCTACCATCCACAAAGTAATGGTTTCGTTCAATGGTTTGATCAAACATTAAAGGGGATGCTGCAGTGCCTTGTGAAAGTATTCGGCCCCCTTGAACTTTTCAACCTTTTGCCACATTCCAGGCTGCAAACACGAAGATAAAAAACTGTGGTTTTTTGTGAGGAATCGACAACAAGTTGGACACAGTCATGAAGAGGAACGAAATGTATTGGATATTTCAAACTTTTTTAACAAATAAAAAACGTTTTAATCATTTACGGAATTAACAGAAATTCCAAAGGATTTTAAAGCAGAGAAAAGCAGTTTTGCGATGATATGTAACACTTCACAGTACTGAAGTATGCAATTTACGCAATCCACATAAGTCAGCTAATTCTGTTTCGCAGAGGAAAGCGACTTTGCACCATTATACTACACTTTACATTAGTATAGTGTTGCATATTGGTGCAAATCCATTGTGAAAAGCCGCTTTTCTCCAGGACAGAATCAGCTGATTCGTGTTGATCACATAAATGGATGGCAAAAACGTATCACGTAAGCAATTGAGAAATTACGATAAGTCATGTGTTTTCAGGGAGTGTTTATATACATCTTGGGTGTTTAAGGGTTAAAAAGTGTTAGTGCTCAAACACGCTAAAGAGCTTTTACTTTATTAAAAAAATAAAGACATTTGTCACTTTTGAGTTTTCCTTGATTATTATAGTCAAGATTAAGAATAATTAATAGTCTTTAAATAAGTCCAAAAAAAATGTTTTGGTAATTGTTGTCCTATGAGTTAAAGTTTTGGAGAAAGCAAGATTAATGATGACATCACGAATGACCTTTGCTAAATTAGTAAGCTTTTTCAGTCAGGGCTTTTTTTTGACTCATGTTGTGTTTTTCTGCCTTAAGGAGGCATGCAGAGCAACAGTCAGAAACACTTTCACCAAATGGATCTTCTATGTGTAAAACTCCAATCAGCTTGTATCCTGCTCTTTCTGCCTCTCAGGGGAGCTTTATGACGGTAACACAAAGTGGCAGGTAGGTCTCAACAGTTTAGAGTCTGCTTCAATAGTAATATTCGACTAAGGCTCTCTGAAATCTATTACTTTACAGATCACTATTCATGCTTTTAACTTTTAAAACAGTTAAAGCACCATCAGGCAAGATTTTTTTTATTGTGCTTTACTTAGGAGACATTTGTTTTCCCTGTTAAACCAGGTTACAGAAAACAGAGGTGTACATGTCAGAGACGCTGCCAAAACACTGGTTTCATGCGTGTGTTATTAGAAGCAGAAGGGCTTATGTTTAGACAGGGGCATCCTGCACTGGCAAAACAAAGAGGACCAGCACTCAAGATCACAACATCTCAGAAAATGTGAAAGAAGCCAGACATTCTACGCATTGATAATCTCTGTGGTTGTTCTTTGTTTATGTGTGTTTATGACATGCGAGGAAAGAAAATGCTTTGGTTGGTGTATGTTTCATTGAGCTTGTTTGGAAGAGTTTTTGTTGAGAAAAGGCAGGTTCTCAAACCCTGGAGTGGATTACAGTCACAAGGAGAAGGTGTGAAACGGAGGTGAGGAGCAACAGATTATATTGTTACGATTTTTGTTTTGTTTTGGCAGCTTTACTGATAAAAATGACCACATTGTCTTCATGTAAGAAGGAATATGTCAAACATGAAAGAAAAATTCAATTTTCCACATTAGAAATGAAAGTCTGAAGTTTATTTTAAACCAACATAAGTCATACTTTTACTCATATCAAGCCATGTGACCTCAAATATAGATTGACATTCTTTCTCTCGTTTGAAAATATTTGATTTTGCAGTTTATTGGTCCAATCTGTGGCTAGATGAGGTTTGCTGGTTTGAATCCGTATTGGGTCCTTTCTGTGTGTAGTTTCCCTGTTTCTTTGAGCACTCCTCTTACAGTCCAAGAATATGAATGTTGGAAAAATATATACAAGTTATCTCCTACTTGCTTTTATGCATTCCCTGTCTATATAATGATGCATGCAGAAGCATCTGTGTCCAAGTTTGTTTCACAGGAAGGTGAAGGTGAAACTCTTGGGAGGAGACCGACTATCTTAGCGTCTTGTTGATGACGTGTTGCAATTATGTTTTCTGATAGCGCTGCAGCTGTGTTTTATCTGTTTCCCCTCCTTAGAGCTCAGCGCATATGTAAATTAGGGAATATCCAACAAACTTAATAAAAGAGGAGGCAACAGAATATTTGCCAGAGCGGAGAGAGATGGTTGCTGGGTATTATCTCTGTTTGTTTCTCCTCGTAAAAGGTGCCTTTGGTCTGTTGTCTTTCTTTCCGTACGCTGTTTTTCTGATGTTGCTGGGTTGTTTTAACCCAACAATGTACCACATGTTGATTGGTGACTCTTAAGCACACAGGACTGAGTGTGTGTTGTCTCTCCATGTGGCCCTGCGATGAACCTGTCCAGGGTGTACCTGCTACTTTGATGAAACAGGTATTTATAATGAATGGATGGGCAGTTCATGTGCTAAGTGCATTTCTTAATATATTTTGCAAACAGTTGCATCAGTAAATGTTACATTTGGTTGGTTTTCTGTGTGTTACTGAACCCAAGAAGTGCTTGAATTTGGTGACATTTTTAGGTCAGAAGCATCTTAAAAAATCATGGCTGAAGGAGATTATGATCTAGGGAGTTTTGGAAGTGATTTTGTTGCATTTAAAAAAAGTATATCTATAGACTTCAATTAAAATGGTTTTTCAACAAAGAAAAAAACGAATAGGAGATTTCATTTCTTACATTTCCAAAATATTATTGAATTTATGTGTTAAAGAAAAGAGAAGTAATCATCCAAAATGTACACGATTGGTGCACAGCATGTGGTTACCTCAGTGGGCTTTCTTTTTCTTGTTGAAACTATCATCCAAAATTCAAAAGATGAGTCATTTTGGCCAGGACTACAAAAAAGGTACATATGGTTCAACACAGCAGTATAACAGTCATTAGTGAGTCACTATCTGTGCCCTACTTTTTTAGAATCGTTGCAGTTTTGACAAACAGCTGTCCTTTGTTAAGATCTATCTTTAACTCTAAATATACAATTATATCCTCTTTCAAACTCTGATAAACAAAAACTGATTTTTTTTTATTTTGGTTTTTGCCTAGATTTTAATTGTATTCATTAAATTCTTATTTTTGTCCTATACTCATGACTTTTTTCTCAATAAAAATCCACTTTTTGTTGAGATTTTTGACTTTTTCCCTGTTATAGCATCACTACTTCTACCTCTACATTTGGATATTTTTCTAAGAACTAAAACTTATTTTTGCATATACACTTTTTTTTCTGAATTCTATTTTCAATAAAAAAAACATACAACACAATATGAAAACATTCAGTTTCTAGCAAAGCATAACACAACAAATTGTGACACAGAATGCCGTGTCGCACAACATAAACTGTACCATGACATGAAACATGACATTGTAAAACAGCAACATAAAACATTACGACATTAAACATCATATAATCACATTAACGTCAATGTAAGCAAAAGATGAACATGACGTGACGATTGTCAAAACTTATGACCACATTACACAATTCATGACACATCCTAATACACAACGTGAATCAAAATGCATGAAATGTACAGCACAGTAAATGAAACCTGAAAACATAAAACATGGTTTAATTAAACATAAAATATGCCAACATCACACAACATGAAATTTAACCTCATGACACACCACTAATTTCTATCAGGAATTTTATATTTTGCACTGGCTTTAATTGTCTTCCACACCATCGCTCTCATGCAGCCGTAAGAGCTCCTCAAGCGAACCAGTAGCCAAAAAGACGAGCCCGAGGAGCCCCACACCATACGGTCAGATGCTGCTCAGCTGTTGTCTGTGTGGTTTCTTAACGGTCTGGAGAACAATGCGCCCTCCTGTCCGTTCTAAGCACACCAGCACACCCCAGTGACATAACATGGGGTAAAGGCCAGTTCAGAGCCTGGAGCCAGCAGCACAACGGTAAGTCTGGAGTGTTTGAAGTGTTCTTGTCCCCTCGGCTCAGTCAGAGTTTACAGAGATGGGGCAAATGTTTGCGTGTGACATTCAACATATCATGCATCACTACATGATTTAAAAAAAAAAATGCAGCTTGATCTCAGTGTCAATTTTTGATATCTTCAGCAACTCTTCATCGGTGATTTCAGACACAAAAAGTTTTAAGTCTGGCTTTAACTTTGAAAAGATGAAAGCTCTCCATGTTCATTTGCAATCCTTTGAAGACGTTCTGAGGGAGTGCTTTGGTCTTAGTCTGCATCACACTTCTACTGCAGGTCCAAGAGGCCAGGAACATTTGAAGCTCAGTATTTATGTGGAGTAGACACTGCTGTGCAACATCCTACTCTGTTTAGGCAGAATGTGAATACCTCTATAAAACAGTCAGGACATCTTACAAGTTACTTCTGGTCAAGTCAAACCTAAATATGACCAAACAAAATTATAGTGACAGGAGCTCCTTTAAATACGTTTCAATGCAGAATAAAGAGGGGCCTTGAACTGAACTAATTGCATTCATTATTATTTGAATGATGAGTACCCACACTTCCAGTTACACTCCAGGCTCATAATACACGTTACAGGTTGAAGAGGAAAGTGTGTCAGGAAGAGACAACATCAAAAATGAAGCTGCGGATAAAAACCCCGTCCTGCGGTGGCCTTAATCCTTCAACACCTGCAAATTGAAGCATGCTCCCTTTGATGTTGTCGGCTCAGCTGGCGAGATTTAATAGGACAAGGGAAAAAGAGGAGCATAATAAGCAATGCATTTAACACTGGGCTAAAATAGATCTGAGTTAAAAAATGACACTGTTGTGGACCGTAAACAAACCTGTCTACATTGCTGCAGCAGAGATTTATTTTCTGTAACCTTTAGTGGCCCTTCTCAGAGATAAAGCATTGCAACGCTCTGCTGAACAAACACCTGCTGATGCTTCAAAGCTTGTAGCAGTTAGTAAAGATAATGAATTATCATCTCTGGACATTATTTTACATGCAAACCCACCACAAAGCAGTGGTTTGATGAACAATCCACAACCTCTAACAGAAAGTTTCCAGATACAAGGGAAACACAGCATCTGAAGGTAGTTCCACACCCAATACAGGCTTATTTCTGATTAATTGAATTTGCAAATACATTTTTATCAGTATACAATATTATTTTATTGCAAACTGCTGAGATTATTTTTATTTTTAATTTTTTTATATTTTTTAAATAGCTCAATTGGCATTTTTATAAAAATCATTGTTATTTCTTTATAATGGTTTATTTATTGCAACTGGAAAATAGTTGAAGTGGCATTTTACATTTTCTGGTTTTGTTAAATAAATATAGATACATGATTAAATACATTTTTAATAACAAAACAAAATATTAACTCATAAAGACACTTTTACATTAGGTTTAATAAAGGCTTCAAAGGCCTTTATGTCTTCTGTTGAGTCCTAAAAATTAATCCACATACAAACACCATGAATATGTTTTTTGTGATGATTTTGATCATTTTCACTTTGTTTTGTTTGTCTGCTCTTAACCAACCTCAGGGGAAGGTGGGTTAAATAAACTGGGTGTGGCTTTGCTGTTGTCATGGCAATTATAGCTCCTTTGGATGTTGTCCACCAGTCAGTTAGGAGTGAGTAGATGTGCAAGCAACAAGATATAAAATATTCCATGAGTACATGTTATGTACAGTTTCAAACAAAGTTACAGCGTCTTTTTAAGCATCGCAGTGAGCTGACCAATCACAGCCAATTAACCTGGGACACAATTATGGCTGCTAAGGATTCCTGGGGAGCTTTCTCCTAAAACACAAATATATACATTTATTATTTACACACTTACTCGCACCCAAAAATCCAATATCTGTGTGGATACTTAAAGAGACCCACTTGAACCAAAATGTTAAAAGAATACATAGTAGTTTTTCATTTTATTGTTTATTTGTTGTTTTATTGTGTACTAATGGTCAAACTGTGTCTTTGGAATTATGTAGCATTCTCACCATCTGGTGGTGATATTAAGTACTGCATCACTACCAAGACTAAAAGGTGAAAGACATTGGGGCATATAACAATGTAATAAATTACAATACTCAGCAATCTTTGGACATACATCCCAATGAGCACTTTTCAATCAAACAGAAATGGTAAATCACAAATAATAGAAGAATCCAGCTGTGGTTTTACCTAAAGCAGCCACACATTTGTTGATGACTCTGAAATATACATTTGATTAAGTTACTTTTCTAGATTACTTTTCTATTCACTTTAACAGTGACCATTTCATGTTTTTATATACATTTTATTTAATTGTGTATGTATTTAAATTGTTGTTGTAGTTTTAACTGTTTATTGTATTTTTATACAGTATACATGCTGTGTGGCGACATTGAGAGCCCAGAAAGGAGCCTTATAAATAAAATGTATTATTATTATTATTATTATATTATCAAAATAAATCTGTGACTCATAGTTAGAGCTGGATAGAGAGCACAGTGAAGCTTTTAAGTTTCATGAACTATAGTGAAAGAAAACAATGTTTAATGCACTGAAACTATGCCAGATACATATTTATCCTTTTACAAACTTTAGAAAATTGTAAAATAAAATAAAAATGACTACAAACCAATTCAAATCATTGTAAATCATTAATCATAAATTGCAAACTGGCATACCACAAATTCCCTGCTCCACTTCATTCTGATGCATCCACTTGTATACTTGCAGAAAGAGATCCATGTATGTCTTTGTTTTTCTTGCCACAGTTGGCATCTGCCTCAAAACTGTGTGGCTGGATGTTTCCGAAATGGCCCGCCATTTTTTTTACACCAGTAATGTTAGGTTAGGGGATATTAGGGGCTATAAGGTAGCGGGATGATGAGAAATGAAGGAAGACTCATGTCCTGCCCGCATCTCAAGTGAATTTCTGATGAACCATTGGCGCTCTGCAGAATCTATATGTCATATAAGTGACACAGGTACAGATTTTGTCTAAGCGACATGATCAGCATCAAAGGAGACCTGGAAACACTGTTAAAATAGATCAAAAAGTGATCCAGTGTATTGAGTTTATTTTTATTTTTTATTTATTTTTTGGCGGGGGGGGGGGGGTCCAATACCTTAACCAGTGCACCATATTTAAAAAATAAATAAATAAATAACAGCCCTGAGAGCATCCTATTACATCTAAAAAGACTATTTGCCTGAACTGAAAAAAAAAAACATAGTAAAACTTGAAATAGTTGGCGGATAGACATAAGACAGTGTAATGACATGTCATTTATTTCTAGATAAATGTTTGCTAGTTTAGGGCAATGTTTTTATTTATTTATTTATTTTAATTCCCTCTTGTGTTGATATTAGGTTTGGTAAACACAATGTAAAAGAGATAATACCAAAAAAATGAAGAATGATAATTATTACAAGGGGATTTTTTCTCCCTTTTTTTGCAGCAAGACAATTGTTGGATTATAAAACAGGCGTCTGGGCACAGATATGAACAGTCTCTTTCTTAACCTGACAGTTACAGTTTCAATAAAATTAGAAAAAAACATATAACTGCAATTAGGCCATTTTTCCCTGAACTTGATGAGCTTTGAAACCACTTTGTTTAAATAATATCAGTCTTTTTTTTTGGTTTGTTTTGTCTTATCTACACATGGTTGAGATGGGTTAGTCCATTCAGTCTGTCGTTGTTTGTCTAGTTCACTGTTTAAACAGAATAGAATAGAATTTTATTCATTGAACTTTATGAATGATTTCATAATTCACAGTTTACTATTTTGGATTTTCTTGGACTGTAGTCTGATTTTAAGCTTTGAGATTGTGGTCTATGGTGGATTTCTCTCATCTTTACGAGTTTTTCTGAGGAATCCCAAAGATAATTGTGTGGTCTGTTCTTCATTTGACACCGGCAAATGTCAGGTCGCTAGGAGACGAGACAGTTATGTGCAGGGACTTCTTTAAACGTCCAGAGTTGGATTTTATGTTCATTTCATTCTCCCTAAATTTCTTTCACCTGTGTATTTATTAGGGGGATAGTAGTCCTTCCCTTACGTTTCTACTTTAAACGCTTCACATCCACTTTACCGTTTCGTTCTACTGTCATGTGGGAGAGATGTGTGTGTCATGTAATATAAACTGTATAAATAGTGATGTTTTGTTGTTTTCAGCTAACAGTTTGATGCAATTGAGATAGATGTAAAAAAAAAAATACCTCACTCAGTCTTTTATTTCAGCTTTGAACATTCATTATTGAAATTAAGCTAAGAAATCCTGTTCTGTGAACTGAATTCAACCATTTACCATAACTTAACACGGATTTTATTCTTAAGGGATTTCACTGTTTATGTTTGCTGCGAATCAAAACCCTTGTTTAGGACTTTTAACAAATGAACCCTTTTGATCCAATATGCAGTCTGTTGTTGTGTCTACATGCTGGATCTTGTTCATTTTATGGTTTACATGTGTTTAAATGGTGTAGTTTTTTTTCTTGTATGTACACATTGTAGATAAGCAGTGTTGAGATTTGACTTTTTTTTGTCACTGATGACCCATCCCCATTTTGTAATCCATCTACACCCATTCTGAGTAAAGTGTGACTAACATGGCTGCGCCTCAATCAACTTTGAACTGTATGTATGTATTTCTTTTGTGTGTGTGTGTGTGTGTGTGTGTGTGTGTGTGTGTGTATTTCTGTTGTATGTCTGACCTTGTTCGGGTTGTACTGGAAAGAAATTTTGGATGTCAGTGTATGCTGTGTATTTGACAATAAACCTGATTCTGAAGTGTCATAGAAATTTGTGAAAATTACATTTTGGAATAACTATGGTGAGTGTAACTCTGCTTTCTTCTCCTCTTAAACTTTGTGCTAAGATGCAGAGTTGTCGCTTGCTGCAAGACCACAGACACCTGTCAGAGTTTTCTTATTCTATCAGGGACTCCTCTCTACCCAGTCGGAATGGTGCAATAAGGTGTTTGTTGAACTTCTAAAGATGCTACAGGGGAATGTGCTGGATTCTACTGTTCCAATATCAAATAGGTGCAACTGAACTGTAAATAGACAAATCTATGTTTAATTTTATGTGTGCTAAGGGAAAATTGAAGAAAAACAAGCTCCATGTCTCTCTGGGAATAATGAAAGACTATCTATCAAAGAGAAGTAAAATGTGCAAAACCACTGTATTTTCCATGTCTGTCATCTCATCACATTGGATGCTTAAACCACATGCACTTTGCAATATCCCGGTCCAGCTAATTGGCCAAGTTATCAGACATAGCTGACCCTTGTCTAGACATTGTAGTGGAGATTAGATCAGTTCCATTTTTCTCATCCTTAGGTACAGTGTCAGTATTATCACCATTGCTTGTTTGATAACTTTGTAATATGAAAATGCCTTCTTCTTCTTGATGAGAAAATGAACAGGTCTAAACGAGGCTTCGGTTTAAGAATTTTTTTTTCATGCTATATGCAAAAGTCTCTGTCCTTAAAGCCAACAGATTGCAGCACCCCACCCCCACCGACAGGCTGCTGTCACGTTAAATGTAGCTTTCACCCCCATAATGCAGAAGGAAGAACGACATGCAACGGCTCGAGCAGGGCGTTGCTTGCGGGGCGGTCGCCCGTGCCAGGCGGTCGCACGTGCTCGGGCCTGCTAAATGCTACTTGTAGCTTTAATTAGAAACTGTTTTTTCTTACCACTGCTTTGCAGGTTGAAGTTAAATTTACATTCTGTTTAAAGTTGGCAGGGGCTGTGCTTCAAAACTGACAAACTAGGATTTAAAACGTTGATGGATTCGAATGTTAATCAATTTTGACAAGACTAAGACCGAAACCATTGTATTTGTGAAATCAAAATTATTAAATGGTCACAAGTCCTATTCTTTGAGTAAACCAATTTAGGAGTAACCATACTTTTTACAACTTTAAACTAGAACAGAAGCATAGCTCTGTGGTTGTGAAATGTATTTTCAAACAGGCTAAAACACTGTGATTTTACGGACATCTGGTGACAGGTTTAGTAGAAGTTTGTCAGAAATCAATTCAACCGTAGGACCCAAAATGCAGGAGAAAATAAATGCTTTAAAAAGACATAACATAGCAGATGATTTGACCAAAACTGGAGTTGAAAACCAAACACTCAATTAACTGAAGATGATTAACTGATATGAACAGCTGTGGATAATTAGCAAATGAAACCGACCAGGGAGACTGTACCAAATACGCTTGAAAACATAACAGTACAAAAACAAAACAAACACGAAAAACAAAACAAAAAAAAAATAAAACCCACATAATTTTTGTGTAAAATATGAAAGATTGTAACAATAAAAATCTAATAAAGACGCAGCCAAGCATGACCTAATGTTAAAGCCTCATGGTCACGCTGAAAAACAAGAGGGGAGGGGCGCCACTTCTCTTCGAGCAGAGCAATTACGTAAGCGGGATGCACTCTGAGGCAGGGGGCATTTTAAGGCTTAACACCTGCTCAGACAGTCTTTACGCATGTCCATTCCAACACTTCCGGCAAAATTGGCGGGAGAAACAGCTAAAAATATGTCATTTTAAATTAGCAAATATATTTGGGACTTTCCTATCAAAGTTATGTTTCAGTGTAGGACGGCGTGGTTTTCCAACAGTGTGAATGAGGCACACATCAAGTTTTGGGGTAGGAAATCTCTTTCCAAAGGCTTCAAAACACTGATAAAATTG
This sequence comes from Oryzias curvinotus, assembly GCA_023969325.1. Lineage (NCBI taxonomy): Eukaryota > Metazoa > Chordata > Actinopteri > Beloniformes > Adrianichthyidae > Oryzias > Oryzias curvinotus. The sequence goes on from CM043708.1 coordinate 8,902,742, forward strand.
TGTATGTATTATTGTGTTATTGTAAAGTAATAATATTATACATTACCAGTTAAAAAATGTAAATTACCGTCGTTACACATGCCAGCATTAATATTTTCTGTTACTTTTGCAGTTTTTGTGCAGTCTAACTATAAGATGTAATTTAATTGTATCTATTGTAAATGTATAGCTCCTCAAAAATAGCAACAAAAAAAGTGTTTTCACATGTAGCACAAAACTGCAAAAGTAAAGACAGTGAGATAGAAAATTATTATTTTTTTAATTCAGTAAAAAACCACACATTAATCTAATATATATATATATATATATATATATATATATATATATATATATATATATATATATATATATATATATATACACATATACATATATATAAAATCTAGAAACTGGTTTTGATTTTGACAATTAACACCTTTAAGCCATGTTTAAATAATTATAATGTTTCTCTAAGTTGCTTTTTTCCTGTTTAGATTGTGGTTTGTAAAGTTTGATTTTGACTGATCACACAGATTCTTTTATTGTCATATGTCTGTCATTGTGTTTTATACATATTCAAGGTGAAACGTGGTACATTCCACAGCTTCTTATTTTCCATTCATTGTGATGTCTTGGAAAATGTTAAACTTTTAGTCTCCAAAGGACATGTAGAATAACACGCAATGCTTAGATCTGCTTTGCTGGTTGCTTGTTTTGATGACACTTCTCTGGTAGTACAAGAAGGTGGGACCATCACAGGTTGGCAAAAAGCCGATTTCATCTTCAGTGAGGATGCAACATCCTCTGACACATTAAGGTAAGATGAATGCTAGAATAAAAAATATAAAGAATTGATACATACAAATGGAAATATCGTTTTACATTTTTATTTCTTTTTTTTTTTTACAGGATATTTGAGAGCAAAGATTTCCTCTGGGACAAAGTGACTGTTTTTCACAGCTTGTTTCTATTGACCTGTGAAAAAAGGCAGAGTGTGAAATCAGTATGCATTGGTCATTATGTGCTACCCCCAGTCCCAGTGCAACATGGTGAGGATTACAACACGTTTATTGATTCACTGTAAGACACAATATGGTATATACTTACTATAACTATATGAAGAAAGAACACTTTCACACAGATTGTCTATGAAGATCCTTATTGCCATTGGTGCTTATCTGTGGAAAAGCTGTTGCTCCATGTCAGGGCAAAAACATTCCTCAGAAAAATTGAAGCCATTGCAGACATCCTAGATTTGCTGTCATTATGCAGACGTGTTCTATCTATTCATCCCTGTATTGTTTTTTCTGGTGCCTACAGCATATTTTTAGTTCTTGTTGTCTTTTAAGTGTATCGAGTTTTCTGTCTTTAGTTCAACCCCCCTCCCCAAAAAAAAGTTCCCCAGGTTTTAGCTATTCTTTTAGTTGTAACTAACTTAGTGTATTTCTATTGTTAAAGAGATGAGAAAGGCGGTTGGAAGATTGATTTGGGAGGGTGAAAGTGATCCATCAGTTACACAGGTAATTATATCATTCAGGATAACATTTAAGATGGGTGGATTATGTACGGTAATAGTTAAATATTCTAACTGAAGATGGTTGTTTTTGCAGGAAAATTCGGTGAGTAGTAAATGCCTGGATGACGAGAGCGGAGGAGAGCTCAGCGTGAGCAAGTGTGTGGACTTCACTGTGAGTATTTGGAACTGAAGTGGATTTTGCACTTTTTTAATCCAGTCTTTGTGAACAGCTGTGAACCATCTGAGGAAGATTCATCTCCTGAAAGGGAAAATCACCTAAGAAACAAAGCAAACTGCACTCTCACAGGTAAATTATTAGCTCATTAAAGCTGCACTCAGCTGATCGTCTTTTGATCTGTTGTAAAAACCTTCCCAGCTGTCTTTTAGTTATGGTTGTTTTATTTTTAGATTGCTTTTTAAACTGTTGTTTTCTAGAACAAGGTTTTTGCAGAGTGGTTGTAGTTCATTATAGATTGTTGGTGGGACTGTTGGTACAGAGAAGCCCCCCTCCCCATCATCCATATCTGAGACATATCTGTACACTCTCTTCTGCTACGGCGTACATACAAAGACATACATGACAAACATCAGAATGGAGCGGAGTAGTTAGCTTGTGACCTTCCAGCGTATTTTCTATGTGACAAATTCAAAGGCCATGTTTTTATCTGCTCCTGTGATTGCACTGCTTGCCTGGTTTAAGTCAGGAGCCGAGCAGCAGCGTTCTGGATGAATAGGAGCTGTCTCACAGCACCTTTACTGAGGCCATTTTATTTATCTTACTACATATAAAAGTATGAATAAGTCTTTATTGGTTTGGTTTAGTATTCTTTAGTGATACTAAAAGTGTTCATCTTTATATACAAAAGGTCAAAAGAACACGGCACAAAAATGGTCAACTTATCTGTTTTTCAAAAGAAGAAAGAGACTTTTCCTTATCACATTATATGTTAAAATAACAACAGTTCAGTTCATTTGGAAGCAGTTCAGCAAAATCTTTTTCAGATTTACAGTTTTTTTATGGCTCATCAAGTTAGATCAATTTATAATAAGCTTTTTTTTTAAAAGTAAACCTCTATATTCTATATTTGAATATTGTGCCTGTTGATTGTTATTTATTGATTCATATGAAACCCTAAAAAATTGATGGAGGTTTGCTTGTTCCTTGTTTTGTTCTGTCAGGGTATATCAGCATGGACAGCCTGCAGAAATATTCAGGTGAACTGAGCGACTATTATCCAAAGCAGCATTTCCCATGCTTGAACTGTGGAGCCTGCGTCTGTTTGACCCCCCCATAACCAAAGGAAATGATGGACTCTGTTTTTTTTTTCACCCTTTAAACAGTAAAGTGTTTAAAGCAGTGGTTATTACACATTTATGTTAAGGTCAATTGTTGCCAAGCTGGGCCATTTGGAAGGCCTACATTTGGTTTTACAGAAGCATTTGATTGGTTGATTTGCAACAAAGCAGTTTTCTTCCTGTTTATAAGTTAAATTAGATCAACCTCTGTTATTTAGGATAATTTGGGATCAACTATTGAGCAATTAAGTTTTTGTTAGACCAGATACCTTTTGAGTTGTTATTTTGAGTCCCTTTACTTGTTTCCTCTTTGTTTGATTTGATTAAACCAGCCATCATTGTTGTTGTTTTCTTTGTTAGGCCAGTTTCTACCAGAATCCCAAAGAGCTGATGCAATAAAACCAGTTTTTCAGTTTAAATATCACTTGTCTCTCCTGTATGATTTGTACTGAAAACAAATAAACATTTAATTTTACAAACTATGCTGAAGAATGATTATTTGTTTTCCTGGTAGTGTGTTTGTCAGTCATTGGCTCTGCCTAAAAGCCAGTTAAAATTGTTAAAAATGTTTCGATTTTAGTTAGCTTTCTTGTGAGTTTCAGCTAACACCTCAAAAAAATTTTTAAAATAATGACTGGTACTTTTACCAAATAAGAAAAAACGGACTAAAGTAATTTCCAAAGCGTTTTTAGATATCAATGGATTCGCGCTCACCCCTCTCAAATGGACTCTTCCGCGTCTCGCTGACCAATCAACTGCTCTGTTGTGGGAGCAGCCCCGCCCTGCGATACTATTCTTACGTGAGGGTCGTGTATGAGTTTTGACACTGACAGCGTCTGACGAGCTTTGAGGCTCTGCCCTGAAGATCCACGCTCGACGTCTTTATTTTGTCCGCGTAAGGCTTCCGTCATGGCTCAGGAGAATCTGTCCGTGGTCCTGCACTCCAAGGGAGACCTCAGGCTTGTACGAAACCCCACATTCTTATGACAACTTTCGCGTTCGGCTTGCGGTTGGCACGCACTGAATGGCTTTGTTTTCTTCTGAAACGTTTATTGTTTGCAGGAAAACCGCCCCGTGCCGGAGCCAGGACCGAATGGTAAAGAAAGTCTTTTTTTTTTGGGAGGGGGGATGGTGTTGCATGTAGAATTGTGTTGTAAGCATGTCGTTCAGAGCACCTCATTGATCAGTTCAGAGTCCAAGCCTCTGCAGGGCTTCCTTTAGTCTCACTGTCATGCAGCAAATGCAGTAAAAGCCAAGAAAGTTTGGTTTCAAAAGATCAAATTCGTCAACTGGAAATTAAATTCTTGTTTTATTTGGTTATTTTTATGCATGTAACATATTTTTTAACAGAAAATTTACATTAGACAAGCAAAATTTGCTTCTTCTTCTTCTTTTGCTTTTTCTTCTCAACTTCAGATTAGTTTAAAAAAAATCCTTGAAATAATAGTGATTACTTCCGTTTGTAAAATTATCCTCAAATAAAGAAGAAGAAAAACAAGACTGACTGTCATGTTTTGCATGTAGATGTTTTGCTGCAGATGCATTCTGTTGGAATCTGTGGATCAGACGTGCATTACTGGCAACATGGCCGAATTGGGGACTTTGTGCTCACAAAGCCAATGGTCCTGGGACACGAGGCTGCAGGAACAGTGGTGAAAATTGGCTCACAGGTCAAGCACCTTAAAGTTGGTGAGTGCAGCCTGTTTGGTCTGATTTTTTTTTCCCCAAAAACATTCTGCAAAAGCTTATCAGATATGATATCTGCCCCTGTTTTATAGGGTTTCATAGATTATTTAGATATATTTATCTGTTAGTGTATTATTTACCGCCCCATAAAGGACTCAAACAAAGTGTCTAACTTAAGCCTTAGCTTTTAACAATGCTATTATCAGTTCATACTACAAAGGAGTCCGTTTTTGTAAGTTCTTTTTGCTTTTTCTTAGGGGACAGAGTGGCTATTGAACCTGGCGTACCCCGCGAGATGGACGAGTTTTTCAAAAGTGGACGATATAACTTGTCCCCCACCATCTTCTTCTGTGCCACACCTCCAGATGACGGAAACCTGTGCCAATACTACACGCACAGTGCCAACTTCTGCTACAAGTAACAGTCTTTTCAACATTGCATTTAGGCCTGCACAATCAATCGCAAATGTATCGTTATCGCGATTTCAAGCTGTGCAATATCCGTATCGCAAAAGTCAGCGAAAATCGCAATAAATGGTAAACCTTAAATGTACTAATAAAACAATCTCCATGGCAACTTGAACTATTTAATGAATTGAAAAAATCCCTTTATGCATTTGACCAATCGGATGGAGCTTTTATGTTAGATGTTGCCCTCCTAATTAGACGAGGGTCGTTTGGAGAGTAATTTAAGGTATTTTGACTCAAATTTAAATTCAACTTTTGTAGTGATATGGAAACGTTTTTGTTATTTGTTCATTTATCACAAGTTATATCGTCATCAATAATATCGCATATCATGTGTTTTCTTCATGACGTGCAGCCCTAATTGCATTACTTCACACCAAGGACATGATGCCATAAATGCCTCTTGCTTAACAAGCAGGTTTTTGTCCGACACTATTTCTGTCCAGATTGCCAGATAATGTCACCTTTGAGGAGGGGGCCCTCATTGAGCCTCTCTCTGTGGGGATCCATGCGTGCCGCCGGGCAGGAGTGACCCTCGGGAGCTCCGTACTCGTCTGCGGTGCAGGTAAACTGAACTCAGATTAGTATCACTGTCTAAGTTAGTGATGATCAGTCAGCTGAATCCCTCAAAATATTCTAACCTGATTCCTGATGCTATCTTTCCATGTCCGCCACATCAGGGCCCATTGGGCTGGTCTGCTTACTCGTCGCAAAGGCGATGGGAGCTTCTCAAGTCGTCATCACTGGTAACAAAACATTTTTAAACTGAAATCTAGAAAATTGACAACAGTTTAAAAATTGAAATGATGTCAATTAAATGGAAGTTCAAGTGATTAAATGTATTTAATTAATTATCACCCCAAATGTTTTCTATTAATAAAACATATTATATTTTGAGTTCTTCATTTAAGTGGGAAGAGATGCTGAGCCACTCCAGGCAATTGTTAACCCCACCAGGAATGAAAATGTTTCAATGTTAAATCTTCAGGCCTCTGACAGTGACAATAGAAAAAACATTCTAGCAAGACGTTTAAACGTTACTGCGTTCAGGTACTGTCACCTGTAACGAGCCTCTCTTTGTGTGTTCAGACTTATTCCCAGACCGCCTGGCCAAGGCCAAAGAACTGGGTGCCGACTTCCAGGTGACGGTCAGCAAAAGCGATAGCCCCCAGCAGCTGGCCAAAAAAGTGGAGGACCTGCTGGGGGTTCAGCCTCAAATCACCATCGAATGCACTGGTGCTGAGAGCTGCCTCCAAACTGCCATCTATGTATGTTTTCAGATGGATCTTCTCTTTGTGTCGACCCATGGAAAGAATCTTTGCTGCTTTAAGGGGTCCAAATGGAAAAAAAAAAAAAAAAAAAAAGAAGATGGCGTTACTCTGTGAAAGATCCGTTATTTAAGTAGTCTTGTATTCAAGTCTTACTGAACTGGAGTGTTTTGATAGGTAACAACTTTACTGTTTGTTAATAGTTCATGTTTGTTCCTTTTGGCTTAAACTTATACATTAAATAGTGAAAATGTCACCAATTATGTCATCTGCCACACATAATATCAACTAAAACATGGTTGTATTAACATAGTAGAATACATCAATTCTTTCTGATACATGCAAAAGTAAAAAGAAAAACTAGCCATCATTGTTTGTTTCTGCATTTTCTCATTTTAAATAGTAAAAATGATCTAGTATGATCCAACTTTTGTTGATTTATTTATCCTATTTTAAATTAGGGAACCCGTTCTGGAGGTGTGGTGGTGTTGGTGGGTCTCGGGGCAGAGATGGCAACTGTTCCTCTGATAAATGCGGCCGTGAGGGAGGTGGACATCAGAGGGGTCTTCCGCTACTGCAACACGTGAGGAAACATACTTTCTTTTTTCAGGTTGTGTCAGAATAAAAGCATGTGCAAAAGCCGACAAGTTCTGAAAAAAACAAACAAACTTAACTTTCAAAAGCTAAAAACCTTCAAAAACTTTTGTCTGATTGCTTTGTTTGCAGCTGGCCTATGGCCATCGCCATGCTAGCTTCAGGTAAAGTGAACGTGAAGCCCCTCGTGACCCATCGCTTCCCTCTGGAGCAGGCAGTCCAGGCCTTCGAGACCACCCGTCAAGGGCTCGGGATAAAGGTCATGCTAAAGTGTGACAAAAACGACTCAAACCCCTGAGCCCACACTCTTCAGTGACACAAACCAAACCAGCTGGAAGTGGCTCTGGATGACGAGAGCAAGCTGTATTCTGACCTCAGTTAGACAACAGAACAAGTTCAAGGTGATGAACCCGGTTTGCTGTGATACCAGATCTGCTGCTGCTTTGACATGATCAGCTGTGGGCAAATCTCCCAACTGTTTAATTACTGACCAAGACTTGAAAATATATTATTTTCTGCAATATTCATTACTTTTTCATACAAGCATGATTTGATGACTGTTCTTGATTTTTCCAAATAAATCTTTTTCCAGCAAGAGAAATTGCAAAACATCTCATTTCTTTACTCAAAGAACCTGCATTACAAGCCCTTTACCACTAGGGGGAGCCAAAGGCTCAGAGAAGAATGCTGGGAAAACACCTTTGACAGGAAAGATGTTTCCAAAATCAATTCATAAAGGAACACAGGGATTATCTATGAACTCTCTTTACATTTACTGTAATTTTTGTTTTTGTTTTTAGGGTCAGATTTCAATCACAACAAACAATTATTTGGTTCATACTGTTGTGCTAACCTATGACCCCACCCTTACATTGATGTGTTCTCCCTACCATGACAAAGGTGCATAAAGGTGGAGAGGATTTCCTGTAATCCATGGACACCAGTGAAGATCACAAATCATTGAAGAAAAAAGGTTCAGCACACTGTCTAGTGGGGTCTAAATGACCCAACTCCCAATGTTAAAGTGCCTAGGATAGCACAAGGGTTACACTTGTGAATGAGCAAACATTAAATGAAATTCTGTTATGATTTATGGTATAATTTAGGAGCAACTTACTAGAAAGAGTTATATTAACTTTAATTTGTTTTTTTGTTTTTTTTACATTTCAAAGGAAACAAAATGATAAAATCACAACAACGCTTTTTTTTAAGAAGTCATTGCAATGGAGGAAATTAAGAAAGAATAAGACAATTAACCCCCTAACTTCTTTAGATGTAGAACCATAATATTTAGGAGTAGTTTTGCTTCAATATCACTCAAGTAAAAAAAAAAACGAACCAGTAAAAAACTACATGTATTAAAAGATGTATCAAAGTTTAAACTTAACAACTTATTGACTGAATTGACTGAAATTCACTGAAAAAAATATTTTGGGGGTAAAAAAAAGAAAAATTTCACATCTTTTTAATTGTCTACTGATAATAAAGGCCACTTTTACCAATGGTTTGATAACAGAACTTAAACATAATAATTACTATAAATCCATACTGATAGAACTGCTAAAACCAGAATTATTGAATTATATAGCAGAATGTACTGTGTCACTGATCAGCTGCTTCTTGCATGATCCTAGAGTTTTCCTCCGGACATTATTTTTTTTCTCCTTTTTACAATTCCCTGAGGCTTTTCAAAACATTTTCTGCGTGACAAGTTAACTGCGGTTTCCAGTTGGCCCATCTGTGCTCCTGTCCTTGGCCGTGGACCTCGTCTTTGGCTCGTCTCGCTCCCACAGCCGTCCCCCAGTTCCATGTGGTTGAAGCCCGTCTGCTACTCTATTCCAACTTGTAGTTGTAGAGTTAGATAAGATGATTCTTCTCTAACATCTCTGAGGTTTCTTCTTATTTTCCCCCTGGAATCAGTTCTTTTAAGAGTTTTTCCTTACAGAGAAGGAGGGTCAAAGGGCAGGAAAGCCCAGTTTAGTTTACTGTTTAGTTAGTTTAGCAATCAGCTATTGTATTTAATAACTGATTTTATGTTTTGTACAATTAGTGAAGTTGAGACAACTGTGTTGTAATAGTGGGTTATATTAAAGAAAAACTGAATTCTAACCATTTTGTCTGATCAAAATCAAATTTGTCTTCAAAAACATACTTTTAGTCATGTTTAAGGTTGTATTTAAGATCAAACCAAAAAGGTTTCTTGTAATGAGACTGAACACTTATCAAAGCCAGAGCCTTAAAAAAAACTTTTCCTGAACTTGGTTGTTTTTTTTATTTTCATTTGAAAACTAGAGCAAACATTTATCTTGATGCTGCGGTTTTGTCATAGCCCTAAAAACACATCATGAATGTGCCTTATGCAGCGTTTCAGCTGCACAGCAGTGTCATCTATTTTGTTTATTCAAGCAGAAAATACCTCCAGTGGGTCAGCTGAGCTCCCAGCCCCTATCAGCAAGACAGAAACCTAAGGAAAGGGATGAGTTATGGTTCTCTAGATAAAGGAATTCTGACTGAAAATCAGCTTTACATCACAGAACATTATACGTACTTCTTTTCTTGATTGTTTTGGGGCTGTAATTTAAGGAATATACCACATCAGGTTTCCATTCCCCTCCTATTATAGACGAGTTGGTTTGGCTTTTTGCCTCACTGTTCATCTTTTAGCAGAACTCAAACAAGAACTATATATACAAAAAAACAACAACCTCCAGACAGGTTCAACTGAGCGTTTATTATCTTGCCACAATGACATGATACTAGATTACGAGGCATGCACACAGATAATGTTCATACGGTTAGAAGTACTACAGTGAGGTGTGAAAGCGTCACTCTGGGGTAAGGCTTTTTTTTTTCTCTGTCACAGTGTGTGTGATTCGCAGCGCTCCCTGTCTCCCTCTAGTTGGCGGGCCGGTGTCCAGTGGGATGATAGCGGTGGTTAAACCTGTGTGTTCTGGATTCTCATCATGAGCACAATACTAGTCGAAGTTCTCTTTTATGTACAGACATTTTAATACTGGTCGTGGAAATGAGACAGCTCATACACAACACGGTTACATTCACAGTCCAGTCTCCAAGAGAGATTCAGTCAGAACAATAAAGATGGATGTGGAGGATAAGCACACGAGAGAAACGTCATCCATGTGACCTGATATCAAAAGCGGAACTACTGCCATGTTCACTGCTGCTATATGGGCGAGCGGCCTTTTTGTACATGAGATTTAGAAAAGACTCACCGCTCAGAGGTTGCAGTTGTGTATTGCCTTAAAATGTGGTAACTCAAAACGGATATGGCGTTTCTCCCATAATCCCCCTCTGCGGGTGTCGGTTGGATGAACACGACAGCTCAGCACATTCAAACACGCAAGTCGTTTTCACGCCTGACGACAGAGCTTTGTCTGCCTGCAACTTCAAGAATTATTTACAAACGCAGCCGTTCCACGCTCCCCAGTGTTAGTTTAATGTGTATTTACATGGGAAATAAATAAAGGTGAAGGCAAATGTCAAAATCAAATATTGCATCACAAAAATTCAGAAAACTTTGTTACTCAAAAGACAAAAAAAAAAAGTACAGACAGGACAACCATAATTTCTCACGCGCTGCCTCTTCAGCTCTGATGGATTAAGCGAGTCATTAAAATGGTCTTTGCATGTCAGGGGGGGGTTGGGGTAAAAAGGGGGTGATGATTAAAAATGAAAGTCATCAGCTCAAAGAAATTAGAAACAGAGATTCGAATGGTCAGGGAGGAGTAATCCTCCCGCCAGTGGACACTCTGCTAGTGGTTTTGCACGGAAGGATGAGAACCCGGATGCTTCCAGGCTGTTGTTTCTCTTCATCTATATGTATATGGGTGTTTCCTGTCCTGTTAGAAGCCTGAACATGGCTGCCGGCATCGTCTTCATGTGGATCTGGAAGAAGACAAAAACATTAGTTTTGTTAAAGCAGACGGGGAAGACGGTCTCAAAATCCTATAGAGAAGTCCTGGAATTTCAGGTTTTATGCATGAAAACCTAAACATTCTGATGGTATTTATTGCCTTTTTAATGTGAATTTTAACATTTTTAATGAAAAAAATCAGAATTAAACAGTGCGGAAAGTGTTTACAAGTGACCCCGTATTGCACTTTTCAGTCCTTATAGAACATTTGCATTCAATTTTTCCAAACATAGAAAAAACTGCAAATTGATGTTAATCTTAATCCTCTTTCTACGCATGCAGGATTTTCTTCTTTTGCTCAGGAGCAGGAGTGAGTTTACCTCCTCCCAGTCCAGCCAGCATACCTGCCACTGTGTAATCATTAGGCTGCATGATAAATCGACACCAACCAGCTGGAAGCAGTGACTCCATCTGCTGGGTTCTGGATGTTTACACTAATGTACAGATAAGAAAAATCAGTCTCTAGCTTTTTTTTTCTTTGGATGAATAGTGGATGATAAAAACTTTCACGTATTTTTACTGAAAAATGTCCCAGAGGAATACCATTTTTTTTGCACCTTTTATTAGAGAAAATACGAGTAGGTATGCCAAATGTATGGATTATTCTTTCAGTGATTTGTTAAACCAATTCATTGGTTGATTTGAAATTAAAGTTACAATACCATTCTATGAATCTTTAATTAGATTTATTTTTCCTAGCACCTTTTTAAAGGGTCATTACAGTCATATCAGCTGCTTAACAGGGGTTAGCATAACTCCTGCTGTTGTGCAAATACCAACACTTCGTACGCACCGGGACGAATATTCGCCAGGCGTTATTCGCCAGCGTTTTTCGCCACGTCTTTTGTGTTCACACCCAGGCGATTTTCGCTGACGATGAGCCAAGCCAACATGCAATTTCATTCCCTGACATTAGATGGCGCTTAATGTAAAACAAAAATACTCCTGTACACAAGGTGGTCGCTTTTCACTCAGAAGAAGAGAGCCAGTATTTACGCGCTTGTCAGAATCATACAAAGAAAACATGAATATTTCAAGCACCAGTAGCTCCAGCTCCAGTTCCAATGATGAAGAAATTATTGTTCTGTTGAATGATGAAAGACGCTGGAAAAGACGCCGATTTTGGGTACATCCCATAGTTACGAGAAGAGAAGAACATGGTGAGTTTTATCAACTGGTACAAGAGCTGAAAATGTATCATGAGCGTTTTCGGGGATGTTTTAGAATGTCCGTCATTATTTCTTTGCGGCAGTGTAGCCGCTACTTGGCGTCTATCTTCTTTCCTGGCATGTGTGCTCAGAAAGGCAGTTTTGTGTTTGAGTACTCAAACACAAACAGAAAAACACAAAACTGACGCGGCAAGTCAAAACCAAAAAAACAAACCCGAGGCGTTTTTAAAAAAGTGACGCTTTGACGCGTGGCGTTTTTTCGCGTCAGTGTGCACACTCACACTGGTGCCCTTTGTTTAGTCACGAGGCGTTAAACGTCGGCGAATATCGCGCGCGAAATTCGTCCCGGTGTGTACGGGCCTAGGCTACGTCTGAATGCCCTCACTACTCCCTAACCCCTAAAACACTACAAGTGCCCTGGATTTTAACATAGGGCTGGACAATATGGCCTAAAAATAAAATCACCGATTTTTTTCCGAACCCCCCCCACACACACTTAAGGAAACACTTGTCTTGTTTTTGCTTGTTTTGTTATTCTACACTTGTTTTCATTTGTCCAAAATAAAAAAGTTACTTACTTAAAGTCCCAGCTATGTTTTAAGTCACACTTTGTAGTCTAGACTAAAAGGAGACAAACATTCACCTTGACAGTAGCACCATTTTCTAAATAGTTAACAATACAGTTCGTATCTGGGGTCTAAGGTTTTAGATAAATTAATAAACCCGGTCTTCTCCACGGAGAAGATGATGAAGCAGCAGGAGTCGCGGTCAAATTCCCCCCCACCCCCGCGTCGCAAATGAATATACTGGTACAAGTAATAATTACAACGCAGTATTCTTTATTAACAAATAACAGTAACAGCTAACTATCTAACTAATGAACTAACTATATAGGCGTTGTAGAATGAGTATGTGTGTGTCGGGGCACATGCGTGTGTAAGAAAGGACTGAGCGCGTGCCACGCGATTGCGTGTGAGAGCCTTTGACTGTGATGGGCTTTAGTCAAATGTTGCAGCGTGGGGGGGGGGGTCTCTTCCTCCACGTCTGTGGCAGCAAACCCACACCAGTTCCACACAACAGAGGATTTGATTCCTTTCTTGGGAACAAACTTCCCACTCCCACCGGTAGCCATGCTGTCGCTAGCTGTTTGGTGTGTGCTATGATGATGTTGTTGTTTGTCGCGTGCCATACCGCCGTGTGAAACTAATGCTACGGAAGCTCCGGGGAGCCAAAAATGCACCGTTACACAAAAACTCGATTTAGTTATTTTTTAAATCGCCCGGAACAAAAAATTCGAATTAATTCATTCAATGGATTTATCGCCCAGGCCTATTTTAACATAACTTGAACACATGCTCACAACTTCTTTTTTTTTCTTAAATTGTAAATATGAAATCACCCATTTGCCAAGGTAAAAACCTAATAAATCTGAATATTTTACAAGGACTATTAATGATGTGTTCTAATGATGGAAGCTTTATAAAATAATTATAATTGATATAAAAAAATTATTAAAATAACATTTTCAAATGAAAAATCACTCAAACACAATGCACTGTGGTCCATATTTGCCAATCTAATGAGCATCAATACACTGGTTTTTTGCAGAAACTTTGGAGAAATTTCCAGGGCACAGGATTTTGGAATTGAAGATTTGGATTGCTTTACAATATGAGAGTAATGAGGAAATTCGAACACAACCAATTTCCAATGGAAGGGGATTTTTGTTTGTGAGGATCACTCTTACCTCGCCAACGGAGTTTGAGAGGGCCTGAACAATCTTCTCGTGTGCTGTGGCCACTACGCTCTGGCCGTTGATCTCGATAATCCTGTGACCCACGCGGACCCCTCCTCGCTCTGCGATGCCTCCACGCATCAAACTGCATATCTGCTCGAGAAATTCAAAGAAAATGTCCTTGTGTCATTCTGTAGGAACTGAATCCACTTGAATACCAGTCAGTGGGTTCAAAACACTCCTGGTGTTACTGACAGAAAGTCTGGCTCAATGCAGATTTTTAAAAGGTGAAATATCCTCACAATGCCATTCTGGACACTGAAACCCAGCTGATATTTCAGATCCGGTCTCTTGATAAGGACGGTGGTCACAGGGGGACAGCTGACAATGTTCATTTTTACCTGCACCTGGTTCTTTAAGCCCTTTAAAGAGACACACATCATCAACCTATGTGAGGAATTCACCAGAAAATGTTGCTGAAGACAATCTTCAAAGCCCTCTGCAGGCACACTGCACATCCTCTCTGTCTCCGTACCTTAATGATTCCCTGACAGGTGGCGAGTGGCAGCCCCACGAGGCTGGTGTTGTTGATGGACATGATCTGGTCTCCGATGCTGAGCTTGCCAGAGCGAGCAGCCGGACCGCCGTTCATCATGTTGGCCAAGATGACCGTGGGCAGAATGGAGCCCCAGCCGGACTCCACAATCACCACCCCCAGGATCTCGCCTTTGCTCTTCTCTAGCTGCAGCTGTGGACAAACAGCTGGATGCTCACTTTTATTATGAAGATAGAATCCCCTGCTACAGCTCAGACCAGAAGTATTACTTAAGCTTGTAAGACAACAATGTGCAACTCACATTTTTATAACATATAAACTCTAAATTCAAAAAATGATTGTTTCTGCAGCTTATTTCTAAAATCGGAGCAGGAATCTATGACATAACTGCAGGGCAGAGCTGGAATCATGAGGCTTAACAATCTATCATTGGTCAGAGATTTAGAAATGCAGAGCATACAGGGAAGGATTAATGTCTGAGGGTGTATAAAACTGCAAATCAATCAGCTGCAGCATCTGTGCATCGCTGGATTTATAGAAATGTTACATTAATGAACACATGCAAATTCCTCTCCTAAACTTGCTGAAGTTGTTTCTGTTACTCTGAAAGTAACCATCACTGGATTTATCTATGAATACAAAACATGCATTCATACATCAATTTACAATTGACAAAAAGTAAAATTACATACTCGTACAAGAAGATAGGAACATAAGCACATTTGAAAACCATTTTACTCAAGGTGTTTCATAAGTAATAAGTAATAATAACTTGTAGAATCAACAATTTGTAGTCATAAAAAGTTAAATATAAACATCTAAAGAGAATTGGCTATTCAACTGGAAAAAAAGCTTTTAGTGACTCACCTTTTTCCCACATGGATATTAAATATGTACCGCCATTTTTAAGCTGTATGCCTGAATTAAGGTGAAAATAAAACACAGATCTTCCAGGAAGTAGGATGTTGTAGCCACATCTGCAACTAGATTCGACGTGCTTTAAGCTTGCAGCTCCAGGGAGAAATATAGACATGTCTCTAATAACATTAAGCATGATTACAATTGATTTTCGAGGTTTATTTCTGATTCATTTAAGGTTTAACACTAGTAGCACACCACCATTTCTTTTAAAAAGTGCTGAAAAAAAGGCCACAAATTGAAATAATCCCAAATGATTTTCTCCTGTCCAGGGTAAGTTATTATAATTTAGAATATTTTAGCATGTGCAGTAACTAGTTAAAATGAAATAAATTAGAAGAAATAACATTACTGAAAATTTTTGTTATGGATAATTTCTTTGATGGAGCTTTTAGTTGTGCTTCCTGTGAGGGTTTTGCCACATCATCCTTGCCCAAATTGTGGTTGCATGTGATATGCTGGTGTCTCGTTTAGTGGATTTTTTGTTTCCCTTTAGTTTAAACTTTGCTTTGAAGTGGCCAATTCAGGCCGTGTCCCACAGCCACTACGTACTTTTTGCGCATATATGACGGATGCATAATTCGTCATATGTGAATAAACGTGGGAAAAGTGAGAGAATTTGTTGTTTTTAAGTAAAATATTCACAGATGTATCATGAATGAACCACGTTAAAATCTCAGACATAGCCCACGCAAAGAACACGTAAATCAATTAAAGCCAAATCTGGCCCAAAATTAATGCGTCAATTAGGTAATTTTAACATATTTGCGTCGTTTACAGCATTTAAAAGTTACACATCTGTGGTACGTATGTGTAGTAAGTTTGTTAGACATACGTGAAATGGTTGTGGAAATTCACAAATTTTCGAATACATCTTGCAAAAATCACGCACAATTCCGTAAGAGTTACAAAATAATTGCGTATAAATTATGTAAAATACATGCAATACAATGCATAAACTGCGTAATTCAACCAAAATCTTTTAGCACATCAAAACCAAATTTGCGTATTCATGTATAGATCCGACGGCCAAGAAGTAAAGCTATAATAGAAAAGGAAATGTCACTTCAATAAGAAGTCGCATCATTAAAAGAGCTGAAAATAAAATAAATTTGCATTGATTGAAAATATAAAGGCTGAGACCCTGCAGAATATCAATTGTGAAATGGTTGTAAAATTATTTTTTTGGGGTAAAACTAAATTATTATTTTACTTAGTTTAGTGTGACAGTCTCATTTTTTTACAAATTTAATTGTTTTTTTGTTTATTTCTTTCCAACTCCATCTTGCTCAGCACAATTACACTCCTATTTGTATTTTTTAAATCCCAGTGGTAATAAAAGAGAAAATACAAAGAAGTGGACATGCTCAGAGCAAATTTACATATTCTATCTGCCTTTTTAATTACTTAAATGAGTTTAAAGCCATTATCTGTGTGGCTTCCTCACTGCCCTGCAGCGTCTAAGTGCTTCTTTTTTTTTTTTTTTTAACATTTCCTGCAGAGACAGAAAGGAACATCTGCAGTGAAAAATGCAAACAAATTTGTTCTGTCTGGCATCATATACCAACCTCTTTGCAGTTTTCAGAGTTGGAGAAGTGAATGAGGTCATCATTGTACATTTCCTGGGTGTTGATGATGTCACTGTACTCCTTCTGACTCAGGTCCTCTGGGTTAATTCCATTGGCTCTGAGGAACTCCTGGTAGGCCACGCTGAAGGCCTGACCTATGGACTGAGCAATGAGCTGGGCCTAAAAACAAAAAGTCGAGCAGCAAGTTTTTGTTTGATAGGATGTCATGTTTCCTTTAGACTGCAAATTTTCAGTGTCTTATGTGTTCAACACTTTAGCAGAACAACAATATATTACATGTATATTACCTTATATTATCAAATACCTTCTTTTTACAAAGAGATGTAACACTTATATCTTAGCTGGAAGGAAATGTAAAAAGAGACTTGACATTTTATTAAAAATTGATAGTTTTTCCTGATTTTTCTGCCTGATGCATCTTTACAGATTTACCAATAAAGAAAAATAAAGAAAAATTGAATGATTATTTCTGCCTGAGAAAAAAAAAATCAAATTAACCAAATGTTCTGTTTTTCTAAAGTTTCTAATTTTCAACACCTGCTCCAGAAATAGGGGGGGGGGGATGGCTCTGAAAGCAATTGTTAATTAGGACTGCACAACAAAAAGTCTGAAGACAGAAACACTCAATGCATGCAGCGAGACTTCAAAATAAAAAAAATGGATTAGAAGTTGACACACGAGCAGCTGAATGGTTCCATTAAAACTCCGGCCGGCCTTTAAGCCCTGGCAGCAACAGAAGATGAAGAGGGGACAGATTGGATTCCAGCCTTCATAGCATTTGGCACAAGAAATGAGCTGCTGGCTCTTCTGAGTTACATTGTTGTAGTTGCCAAGTCTTTCCGTATCTGCCTCAGCAAAGCAAGCAGCAGCTCTGCAGAGTTAAAATAAATAAATAAGAAAATAAAAGTGAAAAGTGTCCAGCCAATTTGCATCATGGCACATCAGTGGGCTGTTCCAACGATTTGTAAAAAGCGAAAAGACAATTCTAGAGGGGCCACATAGTAAATACAACACGAATGTGAAGAAAGATGAAGATCAAAATTAAAAGAATGTCTGTAAGTTAAATAAAACAAGGATAAAAATTGCTGTGTTAAAAATTGAACTGATGTATATATGAAAGCTTTTTCTCATTTTTAAAGACCCACTCTATTAAAATCATGTTTTTAGTGTTCTTAACATGTTTTTGTGCCATTTTTCTGAAGAGGGAGGACATTTATAAAGAAGAATTAAGCATAAAATTGAATTTTTAAGTATTTCTTTATTCAAATCGTGAATCAGGAAAAACAGAGCTTGAAATTCTGCTCATTTTTGATGAAGAAAATACGCTGGCTGGACCACAAGCTCCCTGCTCTGAATCCTTGGCAAGAGGGCAGGGACGGGGGAGTGGGGTTGCTAAGTGGCAACAATCCCACCCACAACTTAGAGGTGAATTTCTAAAAAACAGCAGCTGATCTATGGAAATGACACAGGTTTTTGGGATTTTGGCTTAAGTCTTAATAATCAGAATAATCATAATTAAATATCCAAAAACTTGATCGTACTGGGATTCTATCCCCAAATCACATGCAGCTCAATTTAAATGTAGAAATGTATCTTTGTCACTTACATCCTCTGACTCAAACACATGGCAGATCATCTTGTACTGCTTCTTTGCCTCAGGTGCTCCAGGGGTAGTTTCGATGCAGTCCTGCGAAGCCGTTCGAGGCATTCGGCGTCTTGCCATCAGAACCACGATGTTCCCAATATCGGCGATGTAGGAGATTGTGCGAAGTGCATTGTCCATCATTGTTTCCTGTCAGAACCAAAACATGAAAGAAATCCTCCATAGTTCAATGATGGTGTTCCAACAATTACAGTATTTCCTGTGAAGCATTAAATCTAGTTGTACCTCACACTAACTTGTTTAATAGTGAAAGTGGGTGAGATTAACATTAACAGTTCAAAGTTGGGTCAGATTTTATCCTGAAGGGGGGAACTATGCTATTTCCATACTATTTGGAGTACCCCAAGATTAGTTTCTTGGACCCATTTTATTCTTTTAGATTTATTAAACTGGGAAATTCCTATTGATATTAAAACTCTTGTTTAAATGGAGTTCTGGTCAGGGGGAAGCAGCACATACGAAATACATATTGTTAAATTACACAAACATAAAACAGGAAGAGACAGATTTTAAAAACGTGTGCATGTTGTCTGATTTACAGATCTTTAAAATGTTTCATGCTCACTAAAAAAGCTTCATAATAATTGACTCAACAACAAAAATCAGAACACAATATTTTTGAGTTTCTGTTAGAGGCCAAAATCACCACAATGACATGCTGTAACTAAAGAGATCACAAAACATGACTGCCAATTATTCTATTTTTCACGAAGAGCTGGTCTGCATCATATTTGTTTGCTTTCTAACAAAGCTTCATTATCCACTGAGTACAGGGAGTGAGTTAAATGCATTATCACAGGAGAGTAAAAAGGTCTCCCTTTGATTGCCTTCAACACAGCTGTATAATCTGATCAAAGGCCCCTAAACTCCCATTTACACACATCAAGAGTCAGTCCTGCTCATCTGATGATATTGAGCAGCTGCAGAAAAAAAGTCCTGAAGTGCCCGTTGACTGGAACAATGTATTTACTGTATATTTGTAAAATATTCTTAATATATGTAGACTTTTCAATTTGTGATGATTTTGAGTCCTACCTTTTTATATTAGTAATAACTTGCATTTAGTTCTAGCTTCTTCTTTTTCGCTCTGTGGTGGTTTTATGACCTACACTGAATAATTTTTGGTTCTTTTCTTTCACAGTTGTCTTCAATTTGACTCACTCAAAAAGCCATATTCAGGCTGGATTAGGATTCTGGCCACAGAAGGTGGGCTTTTTACTTGTAATTTCTTATATCAGATGTGTCAGAACCAGTAACAACCAGATGGAAAAAGGAGGAAGACAGACACTGCATTGCAGTGCGTTATTTTCAGCCGGGTGGCTGCCCACACTCACACTGGTACATTCTGACACTCCACTCAAATGGCCAAAGCATGAACAGGCCAAAAGTGTTGAAAATGGATCTTCCATCACATAAAGATTTAACTTCTGCAGAGAGAAAAGAGCCACATTCATCATGTCTGAGGTGCTTCCGCCCACTCACAAAGTTTGCTTTAAAGAGGTTGAAAAAGTTTTTCTATTCAAAAAAGTGAATCTATCAAAAACACATTAAGTTTGTTAATATATGTACACACACAAGGCAGAGGTGTCCAAATATTTGAACAGCTTTGGGCAGTGATGACAATGCCCTCCGCCACACAGTAAAAGCTGAATTCTGCACTTTACCGCATTCGTATCAAATTTAGTAGTAGTAATTGGGCAAAAGATACACAGGCAACTAGTTTTATTCAGTTTAATGAGCACATCAAAGTCAACTTCATGTAGTATGTATATTTACTTTCAGTAGTAACTTTCCTATCAGTTGTCTGAGGAGTTTAACTTCCTTGTTCCTTCCTCCACTCTCAGCCATGCCTCAGGACCACAAAGGCCCAAAGGCATGGGTTCTTGATTGTGCATCACATGTGAATGTAGCATCAGAGGAAGAGGGGGAGCCGAGGTTGATAATTTAGAGATCCTATTGAACTATGGAACTAACCTTTACTTAACTGTTAATTTATTTATAGTAATCATAATTTTGGTCAAGTTAATAATGTAAATGTTTATTTAAGACATTGTTTTATTTAGTGTTTGGTGGTTCCTTTCCATTTGTGTCAATGGTCTGATCAGTCATTATATAACCCTTCTAATGTGCCTGGTCTTTAAGTCAATTTGTTTCTTGACTTAGTAAAGTCAGTCGTATTTTGGTTATGAGTTATATTTGGGGTGTCCTCCACCACTTATGTGGAATGATGAGCTTCCTAAAATACGATAATATAAAGCAGCTGGCCTCAGCGGTGACGCAGCAGCCTTCTGATGCGAGTAATTTCAGTTAATCATCTGAAAAATCTGCTTTTATTATCACCTGAGGGACGAGATGTTGAACATAGACTCAAAGCACTTACTTGTGTGTCTGCATTGAGGACTTTTATCCTCTGGGTGGAGATGAACAGATCGACCTCAGTCAGAGTTTGAGTGTCTCCATCAGCATTCTGAAGGGAAACAAAGGGATTAATCAAAATGAAAACAAATATTTGAACGATGTTGGTGTTAAATGCAGCAAATACTGAAAAATCCACTAGTGCTAAGCTGTCCATCCAGCTGGTAAAATGTTTCCCTGATGTAGGAGTTGTTGAGTGTAAAGGTGAGGTGGAAATGACAGAAAAGGGAGCTTTTGGCGTCGTGGTAATTCACTTCGGCTCTCTTGGCACGAGGATTGCAAGCTGGCATAGAAATACAAAACAGCTTAACTCTAAACCCTAACCAGCTGGTTGTTACATCAGTGAGAGCAGACAAAGCTTGTGCACACTTCCCTGTAATTTCTATGATATACAGACCAATAAAAATATATTTGCTTTGGTTTAATTAGGACACTTAAACATCTGAAGTAACAATACCATAATAAATGAAATGAAAAGCTGTGGGAAAGATTTGGATTTTAACTGAACTACTTTGAAGTTGAAGGAAAAATATATGAAAACCGGCTGATTAAATTACCAGACAAGCTTTGATGGTTGTAGTCATACACAGTCCTTCGTATGGACTCATTGCAAATATGTTCAGTTTTTATTTGTTTAATTTATTGCAAGTAAACTTTCTGTCAGTTTGTGACTTCTCCAGTGGACAACTATTTGCATGCTTTTGCTCATGATTTCAAAAAATCTACAGAAAATTTAAGATAAGGCAAGCTCTTGATGTGTCTAAAAAAATGTAGGTATACGTTTTTTTAATGGTAAAAACCACAAGTACATCACAAAAAAGAAAATAAATATTTACATACAAAATATTTTGTAACATTTTAATAGTCACAAACAAATATGAGCATATTTTTGTTCTGTAAACAAATTCGTCTGTGATTATTTCAATTTTTGTTATTAATATTTACATTTTAGTTAATAATAAATGAACTAAAACTCCAATTTAAAAAGGAAAACAAAAGTGAATTCACAAATTTAACAATAGGAATTTAGTTCCATGACCGACTAAGATCCTCTAGATGACAAATCCTCAGATGCTGTCATTTTGATTTTGCTGTGACCAGCAAGCAGGCTTTTACAGAAACCCAAATTGCAGAGCTTTTTTTAAAAATCGACAGCTCTGGGTTTGTTGGAGTAGCGGAAAAATGTCCCTAAAGCAAAAAGTTCATATCGAGAGAGAATCATGTATTTTAGCTGTTACATCAGTTTGGAAGCCACTTGGCAGTAAGTAGGGAAGTTAAAAAAAAGGTCTTTTAGTGAACTGCTTGAACTAAACTGTCTCAGAGGCTCTTAAAAGCCCATCATTTTCCGCACTCTAAAGCACTATTTCCCTGAATAGGCTCTTCTGCAGACAAACACTATAAGTGTAAATCATAACTAGTCGTAGGTTTTGGTAAAAGTTGAGTTTGACCAAAAACACCATCCCAGCTTACAAAATAACGTTGTATGATAAATGCCTTTTAGAAATGAACTTCAGCTATATTTTTTATTTTTATTTAAATGTAGCTTTTAAAAATCAAGGTTTTGTTTTGTAATAATAACAGATAATTATAACTCATTTCTTCATCCCACAAACCCATCACTTAACAGGGTCTGTGGGTAATAAGAACACATAGAGCTAAATCATTATGACAGCCTCTGTCATCTTGAGGACAACAGGGGGTTGTAAGACTTTACTTCAAACATTTGGTTGTAATTGGTCTTAGAGTAAAGTACGTATAGGTTTGGTACCTTGGAGTCTAAATCCTTTTGAAATAATTGTATCATTCTCTGACAAAAACTAGAATTCCACATTGGATCATACTTCCAATTTAAAATGAACGTATGAATGTTTTTGTGTAGACATGGACCTTTTTTTTCCAAAGACAGAAACAAATGTTGAAATCTGTGACACCACTTTGAAGTCCGAGACACACAAATGGGAGAGGAGGTAACAGAGGACACACGGACAGGCAAAAATACGATGAAAATGAAAAGGTGAGAGTGGAAGGAGCATGACCAGAGGCTCTTCCTTTGCTCTGTTAGTTACACACCGCCTTTTTCTTGATTTTGGCAGCCTTCTGTACTCTCTGGTAGGCAGGCAGGCAGGCAGGCAGGCAGGAAGGCAGGCGTTGGGACGGGACAAAGTCAGCAGATACAGGAGCACAAAGAACAGGAGGGAGAGGAGGAGGACATAAAGAAGGTAAATAAAAAGGGGGTAAGACAACAAAGCCCAAAACCCAGCAATCTAACAAACAGGGAGAGTGACAAAAAACATAGGAAGTGTGTTTGAGCGCTGTGCTCTTCAGGGTTTGTTTTTTTGTGTGTGTTTAGGAGGTAGCTTGCACAGCAACGAGGATAATCTGATCCAATGAAAACATCAATTACAGAGGCTAATAATTGCTTCTCCTTATGTAATCAAAGGCCTACAGGAATGAAAAGACTGTAAATCTGCTTCATGGAGGAAGTCAATAAGTAGAATGTTAGGGGGTCGTAGAGGTTCAGTTTTGCATTCACACCACTTACTAGAATATAGACACAAGATTAAGATCAATTAGTAATAATATCAAAAAGCAAAGAAAACCCAAAAGCAGCCGCTAAGTAAACACTTTAGTGTAAAAAATGTTTATGTGATTTAAAAACAAACCTGCAGTGTTGAGTGAAAACATTGTGTTTGACACGTCCGTATGTCCAATGGTGTAAAAAACTCATTAATGTATAATATTATCACAGCACTAATAAAAATGTTTGATAATCTGACCAGCTTACTATGATTAATATTTTTTTGTCTTAAAAAGTCTAGCTCAAGATGCCATTCCTTCATCAATATGCTAACTTTTGAGATTTATATTGAAGTTAAAGGGTAATGTGTCAAGAACAACAAGCTCATTCACACATCATCTGCATTAAAAAGTATGCAGTTTGATTATTGAAACTGAAAACATAAGGTATGTCTGCAAAGACAAAGGGCTCCAGGACAGAGTTTTATGGGATCCCTTAGGAGAGATGATGAAGCCTTTGTGTGTTTTAAGAGAACATTGTTAGTGGCACTGTTAAGAAGAACCAATGAAAATGAAAACTAAACTCCAGCATTAGCTCACTTTACAGCCTTACTGGGTCCATCCTGATAAGGATAATCTTCTTCATCACAAAACCACAACAAACGCAAACTAAAAGATCTGAAGGTCTCTACTAAAAGTGAAAGACTGCAACAACAACAACAACAAAAATTAGAGTTCAGAATAACTTAGCAAAAAATTATCATAACACAACTCTCAGAAGAGAAGAAAGAAGACACTCAAATGGGGGGGGCGTTACCTAAAAAGAGGATATTTCTCCACCCAGTGAGTTGCTCTCACTGAATTGGTAACTATTAGTCATTTTCTCATTTGAAAAGTTAGGCTTGGGGTTAAGTTTTTACTAAAACTGCCTGTAGCTGCAAGTACCTGGAAGATGGTGAATCCTTCCTAAGGGTTAGATCATTGACTGAATATGAGAATGGGACTCTTTGAGTGTGACATCACCCATGGAAAATGGCTTACTTCCGGCTCCAACAAAATGAAATAAATTTAGTCTGCATTTTTTTGCAATATGGATGCTGCCATGTTTGAACCAGATGATGTCAGTAAGCAATGATTGGTCTGAGTTAATGTTTCTATGGCAACCACTAAGTCAAACATTTGATCTGAGACCTCATGCTTTTTTGAGGCATCTGATCGGCCAGTTTATAACTTGAATAATTTACAATACAGCTAGAATATTAAAAAAGGTAGCATAGCAAGAATGGTTATATAGTCAATATTATGACCGAGTAATACCTGTTTATTTCTCAAAATAGATGTCTATGGGATTTTTGCTTCTCAGGATCACCGGGTAGTTTCTGTTTGGAACGCGATATGGGCGGGGTCACTCCGTTCAGTTCTCATTGGCAATCAATGGATCAGATATAGGTCTGATCTCATCAATGTGTTTGAGTTACCATGTGAGCATTTTTTTCCGCTTGTTATATATAAATATATATATATATATGTATGTATGTATGTATGTATATATATATATATATATGTATATATATATATATATATATATATATATATATATATATATATATATATATATATATATATATATATATATAAAACTATGTGAAGCTTAATGGTGTTGAGAACAAAGTTTGTTAGAATGAAAGAGGTTACAGATTACATGTGTTAGTATTTCAGTTACAATTTTTGAGAAAGACAGCTTTTAGTTAAACTTCAAAAAAGAATTAACAAACTGTAATACCTCCATTTAATCCAGGGGTCTCTCTTACAAACACACACATAGATCTCCTATTGAATTAACTGCATGCTGATTTACAGAATCAAAACCGGATTTTTCTGTTTTGTATCTCTTACAGCCGTATTGCTAATAGCCAAGAGGAAAGAGTGTTTTCCATTTAGTCAAGTTTCATCATCCCGCACACAAAACAGACATGTAGAGTGAAACATCTGCTGCTGCTCGACTGAGAAGCCCCTGAGCAGAGTGTGGAGGGAGGATGCCAGGAAGCAGTGAATGTCAGGGTGGGGATGAAGCTTCATACATTTTACATCAATCACAGTGAATGTCATGCCAAACAGATGAGCATTAATAAACTATAGTGGTGACACCATTTACCTGGCAAACTTGTGTTTGCTCAATTTCAAATCAAAAGAAGCTCAAGTATATAAGTACTTCTATAAGTAGAAATAAAATGAAAACTAACTCATAAGTCAAGGTCGGATGATAGTAAACTAGGGAGCTAAATTTCTGATTAACATATATTAAACTGAGTTAATGTGTTGTAAGTATATTTCAGATAAATAACAACAATAAGGCAGATATGACAGATGTTTTTTTTAGAAATATACTAATGCACAGTTTGGCACAGACCCATTTCTGGGTCTAAATTGGTTATGTATGACTGCCTCTGGAAAAAAAAAAAGAACAACCACCAGCACTTTATGTCTGTTCAAGAAAACAGCCAGCTGTAAGGAAGTGTAATTAAAAAAAAGGAAAATATTACCCAGACAGACGCCACCAAGAGAAGAAGCGACCAACCTTTCAACTATATTTGACAATCAGAGAACACTTCTCATCAGTGTGTGCAACAAACTCCTAACTTTTACATTTTTACTATTAATGGAATACAAATAGTATTCAAGAAAATAAACAGAATACTAACAACTATGTAAAAATATACTGTGGTTTCTTTTTGTTGTTGTATTTTCTGTATTTATTCTGTATTTTCCATGTTTATGTCTCTAATGTGTGTACTGAACAAGGCTCGTACCTGTAGGTGAGCTTTCTCATAACAAAGAGGCCGTATAGTGCAGCCTATCAGCGTGTCACTGCTAAAATATCAATAGTTAAGACATAAAATTATTCTTCCTCTGTTTTGACAGAACCGCAGGAGTACACCCATCTGAACGGGTTACATTTGATTGTTTAGTTCAAACATTTTAGAGTCCCTCATTTTGATGGTTAACATACATGAGATGTAACACTCTCATATCTTACTTTAAAGGTGCAATAGGAAGAATGTAGATTTTTAGCAATATTTACACAATAAAGCCTCAACGGCAATGCAGTAATTCTTTTGTTAAAGTTATGATATTGTGAAAAGACCAACGGCTACTTCCACATGGGCAAATCCAAAGGCTGCCAAATTTCACCCTTAAAGACCTACTCCAATGAAAAATGTGTTTTTGTGTTGTTCTTCTGGTATTTTTCTAACGATGGAGGATAAAGAAACGTAAGCTTACAATTGCGTTTCTGAGTATTTAATTTCACAATTCATGGTGAATCAGGAGCATATAAAGAGAATATAAACCTTTAGCATAAATTTTGGCATCAGGAATGAGATGCAATATGACCTAAAACATGTTTAATTATAGTATATGATACTACTATACAGTTATTTCAGTTTTGTAATGTCATACATCCTGAGCTTAATCGTGGAAATCAAGCTAACATTTAAAACTGCATCCAAACAAAAAGAACATGTATCTGTATCCTCACTTACTACTAATGTCTCACTGTGTGTCTTTCTAAAAGTAGACCACTGCATTCATTATTCAGACATGCCGTAATACTGGAGTGTACAAGAGAGGGAGATAAAAGAGACTTGTGTCTGGGTAACAACTGTGCAGCTAAACATTAAGGTTCAATTCGGTCATCACATCACAACAAAGCACCCTTTGATCACACAAGTTACCTGAAAATACCCAACGCTAGAAGCCTGTTCTTGAAGATTTCAAATCTTTAAAAAAAAAAATAATCAATTTAAAGTTGATTTTTCTTTTTAACAAAGTAACTGTGGTGGAAACATTTTGAAGCTCTACAGAAATCCTTTCGCAATAAACTCCCCCTAAGCAGGTAAGAGTAGGGAGTATCAGCAAGGGAAATACAAGGTTTGCATGCCAGCTGCTTCATTATCCAGCCAGCTGTGATAGAGAAATCCTTCAGGTTAATCTGGCTAAGTTCTTTAGCAGCCTTCTTAACCACTTTCTGTCTGAATATGACTATAATGTCTGCCTGTATACTCAAACAACATTTCTTCTCAAGTAAATTCTTTGTAAAACTGAAACAAAGGAGTAAAGCACACCTTGCAAAGGCATAATTTATTTTTTACACATCTTTTACATTTATAAAACGCAAAAAGAGACAACATTCTAGCATAATTCCAAAATAATTCTTTTTCTTTTTTACAGTGTATGATTAAAGGACAAGCTGAGAAGCTTGAAAGAGAACTGCTGTCATCAAGAATTCTTTTTCTCCACAGGCCAGCGCTAGCTTGGAGTGTTATAAGTTCAAAAAGGTAGGAGGCTCTCAACTTCCTGTTTATGAAGAAATTTCCTTTATCCATCATCTCAAATT
The DNA here is from genome assembly GCA_023969325.1 of Oryzias curvinotus. Taxonomy (NCBI): domain Eukaryota; kingdom Metazoa; phylum Chordata; class Actinopteri; order Beloniformes; family Adrianichthyidae; genus Oryzias; species Oryzias curvinotus. The sequence goes on from CM043708.1 coordinate 8,930,440, forward strand.
TGATTTTTTAAACACTGAGAAATCATAACCTGACTGCAATCCTACCCCCAAAATGTCCATACTTTGGTTATACCATCGCTACGTGGCAGCGATAGTATAATCTCTTACTATGAGAATAAGAGATTTTTTATAATCAGATCTACTAAAATCTTTTCATCTATCCATCCATCTATCTTCTTCCATTTATCCGGGTCACGGAGGCAGCAGTCTAAGCAGAGACGCCCAGACTTCCCTCACCCCAGCCACTTCCTCCAGCTCCTCTAGGGGGGACCCCGAGGCGTTCCCAGGCCTTCCCTCCCAGAGAGGTGACATTCCATGTCCCAAAAGCCAAGTTCCATGAAATCTTTTGAAGTTACAAAAATCAAGTTGATGATTTTAAAAAGTTTAAATGTGAAATCTGAAAAAGTAAAATTTGCACACTAGTATGACTTCCTTATAGCATGGGGAAAATATTAAGGACAAAAGAAGAAAACAGCTATGAACCTGAAAAACAAACTTAGAAAAATGTTCAAGTACGGTTTTTAAGTTAATTTAGCAGTTTTTGATTCTCTTGTACTGAGAAAAAAACACATTTTCTTTAGTTCCCTGCAAATGGATTTAATTGTGCATATCTTCAGGATTGTGTTTGCATGTGTGAATCAGTTGATTGATGACAGTCGTACCTTGACTCTGCTGACGGCCTCCTGGGCCTGCATCATGCGTATGTTCTTGGAAGGATTCCTCTCAGAAAGCAGCTGTGTGGAGCCCAGGTAGTTTGCAGCAAAAATAATTCCATCAATCAGGTCTTCGGGTTCACATGGTCCCGGGACTGAGCAGGTGGCGATAAACAAGCAAGAAACAAGGAAAGACAAGAAGCATTTAGACCTGAAATGTTCATGTGCTTGACTAACAGGCTTAAGCTGGGAGTGATACACTATGATCCCAAGCAAGTAAAAAAAAAAAAAACAAGCAAAAAAATTAATTGGATTAATATTGCAAAATCATTGATTTTGCAAGTCATCCCACTTAAAAAGATGGGATGTCAGTTAAGTTCCTCAACTGTAATAAGCAGAATGTTGAAAAAAAAAAGAACTCAAGAAATCACATTATATTTTTTTTAAGAATTTATTTGTATAATGGAACAGAAAATAAGGATTTAGTCCATAGCAAAAATTCACTTGAATCCTTTGTAATGCAACCCTGGTTGTCAATGACGGAGGTCACACATTCCCTGTAGATCTTCACTGGGTTTGCACTGCAGCTGCTATTTCGGTCCATTCGCTCAAGAGCTGTGGTGTTTTGGGGCTGTCACTAGGTCAAAAGGACTTTCAAATCTCTGCACAGATTCTCTTTTGGACTGAGATCCAGATACTGGCTAGACCACTCCAGAAGCTTGAAATGTTTTTTTTTTTTTACTAGCCACTCATTCGCTGCCTGGGTTATGTGTTTGGGATCATTTCCATGCTGCAAGATCCAACCAAAATCGCACATCAGTGTTCTAGGTAACTATGATCATGTCCCCATGATGGAATGTGGTTTTGCTAAATATTTCACAATACATGGCCCCCTTTATCCTTTCCTTAACATAGATTGGTTGTCCTGTTTCCTTTGCAGAAACATAGCCCCAAAGCATGATGATTCTACCCCCAAGCTTCACAATAGGCACGGTGTTCTTGAAATACAACTGAGTTCGTTCTCTCTCAAAACATGATTAGTGGCGATTGAACCAAATAGTTCCATTTTAGTATCATCTAATCACATGACATTCTCTGAGTCTGGATCATCCACTGGATCATTCAGATGGCTTCTTTATTTCTTTTTCTAATAATCCATTCTTGTTTGTTGGTTTATGCTAATATACTTGTTTCCTGCACCATTATTCAAATAAATTCATTAGAAACCATGAATGTGATTTCTTAGATTTTTTTTATATTCGACTACGAACTAGAGTTGAAGTGTTTTTGTGATGATCTTTACAGACCTTTCTCATTTTTTTAAGTTAGACAACTTGCAAAATCAATGACAGCAAAATACATTTTTCACCCCACTGTTTCTGTCTAGATCTACACTGTGACGCCACTTCAGATAAAAAAGCAGCACCTAAGCCCTTCACATATTTGTTTGCATATCAATAAAGTTGTAAATGTTCCATGTAACTATGATCATGTTGTTTATTACCATGCAGCTGCAAAGAAAAACAAACCTACCATCCACAAAGCTGGGGAAAGATGCAACTTTCTTTGTTGGCTGCAAAACAGACAGAAGACACAACACGAACAGAAATGAGACACTTTTTCCTTTTCGGCAGTTTTGTTGGGGCTATTTCTTACAGCAAGCAAACCTCATTCAAAAGATATAAATTCATTTGAAGCAAAGAAGCAGGAAATCGAATTCTAAAAGAATATTTAATCAGTTATGGCTTGGGTCAAACCTTGCCAGATGCGTTTAAATGAATCTTCGGCCCACTTCACATCCTGAAAAATCTGGCTTTTATTGTCTGACTGCTTCCTGTCACAATGACTTAATTTAGGGTAATTTGGGGGTGTTTAGTAGTTTCATAACAATATTTTAATATCACACCACCTTTCTGTAAACAAACCTTAGAATGAAGCTACAGATGCACCGGATGCACGTTTAAAACCACACTAGAGAGGGGTTTTTAAAAGTGCATTTAGTCCATGGTGTTCACGCTGGACAAGCAGGGACAGGTCTATCCTCTTTTTTCTTTTGCAACTGTTTATTAGCACACGTCTACCACCTACAGTCAACAGAGGCTTTGTGCAAAATGTCAAAGCAGTGCAAATTCTGCAAATATTGCTCCGGACTTTTTCTTTCACAACTCTATTCCTATATATGTAAGACTTGGTGTCATCCCTCCATGATCAATTTTCCAACAGTTGACACTTCTGTGAACTATACGTCACCATCAAATCAGAGTCCCTGATTGGTCAGAGTTTGACCTGGTTTAACTGATGCGCTTAGCTACGCGTGAACGCAAGAGTTTGGAATGCGGAAGCCCAAAACGTGCGTTTACATGCATTAACATAGACTTCTCATTGAAAGCGTGTGTTGCTGAGAGCAGTATGAATGTAGCATTGAGAATTTAGTTGATTCAGTAGAATATTTTTACTTTAAAAAAGAAGGAAATATGAGAGAATTTGGATTTTCACATTTAAACCATGTTTATGTCCACATTTAAGAAAATAGCAAGATGTTAAAGTCAATTAACTCCTTTAAAATTAGACTCTTAGCTCATGATAGACAATGATTTCTAATCATCTGTAAAGTTGATGCAAATATTCGCAGAAACCAGGAAACACCTTGAGTCAAATGTGCACACAGCAACCCTCCTGTGCTTCTACTACCCCAGACGTTTCATGTATCGAGTTCAGCAAATGTGCAAGGAGAGAATATTTCGCGCTCGCACTGCAGTGGGTGGTGGAGAAAAAAACAATGCACAGACGGAAAAAGGTTTTGTGATGTCCCGAGGCTAAAACACACACTCCTGCTGGATCTACTAAGTCTTGTATGCAGTTTACACCATAGTCAGAGAGCCTCCACCTCTCAAGGACAACGAGCTGTGGGTGGAGTCTCGTCCACAGACATCTCAGAGAAATATGGCTCTCATAAAACCACGAGCAGACATGCTGCTCAATTACCACCGCACTATCGCGCCGTAAGCACAAGACATGAGCTGTGGTTGTAATTACACAATTGCTCATTTACTCCGATCATCACACGTGTTCTCACACACACGAACACACACATACGAGACGGTCTGCCTACAATACAAACAACCCAGGAACAGAAAAAAAAAGACAGTGAGGACGACGTGATAGAATATGCAGAAGTATCTTACCTCTGGCACATTATTGTTCTCCAGAGGAACATTAAGGTCTGATCGCTGCTGTTTTCTTGGCTGCTCTGCACCATTGCCACCCTGGCAGATGAACACACAAAAAATGCAGGTGAAGAAAAATAAAGATCGGAACAAAAATAAAGAAGAGTTTGATCTGAACAAAAGGGGTTCACAGGAATTTGGAGGCTATCTGTTATTGAATAGTCAATATAAAATGCAACATATGAACTGACTGCAACATTTGTTGAAACGGCACACAATGTAAAACAAGTAAACACAACTATGTAGCATGAGATCAAATTTGTGGCTAAATGTGATTTTGTAGAGAGCAAATTTACTGTAGAAATAATCCAAAGTTAAGTTAGGAAAACGGAAACTTTGCAAAAAGAAATTTTTTTTTATAATACAAGTGTTTATTTTCTTATGACCAGATAAATTTGATTTTAGAGCAATCCAACAAAATCACAAATATTTGCTATTTTCTATTTTAAATTTTAGAGAAAAAAATTAAAAAAAACCTTGAAAGTTTCAACATGTTAAAAAAGCTATAATTTATTATAGATGCCTGACTCAAAAACATAAGCATGTCTTGTAGCATGTCTTGTTGTCTTGAAGGGTCTAGTTCGAAAGTCTGTTCCCTAAGGGTTACAGCACAGCTGCACTGTCAACCTTCTGTGGTAGAGTGTAGAGAACATCTGACTTTATTACAGAGGACAAAATGATTAAAATGATATCAGCCCGTCTGGGAGTAATCTAACAGCTACCTTGTTGTATCCTGCACATTCTTCCAATGTAATCTGGTTATAGCCTGACCCAGTTCTGTGTTACAAACGAGCTACATGCAGTGAAATCATGAGCACATGCGCACACTGCAGAGCAGGTGTGGATCTGATGCTGCCCATGAGATGTTCTTCTTTTACCATCTGACTTTCAGATGGGGTGGGGGGTTGGGGGGGGGCTATGTACCAGAGTAAGACTGCTTGTGAAGAATGTGTGTGTGTGCAGTTTTTTGCCTTCATCTAGTTTCCATGAAGCAGCAGTTACATCCTGAGGTAACACAAATGAACTGTGAGTCTCCAGTTTTCCCAGGCATGATCCGAAACATGTCATCTGTACCTTACTTTGTGGAGTCTCTTGAAACAGTGATCTAATACTGTTAAACCCTGCAAATGATTTACCTCTGTTCCAAGCAGCATGGCTAATATGTTGACTTTAGTTTTACAATGGGAATAGATTTAGTTCTAAATATTAATAGTGAATTAACACTTTCTGTAAAAGACAAAACAGCATTTCTGACTGCAATATTTACAAAGAAAAGGGGAATAAAGGACTGTGCTTCTCTAAATTGACACAAAAAACAACATTTTTGGGTTTGTTATTTTTATGGCCCGCAGCAGTCACAACTGCAAGGACCATATTGTAACTGCTACGAGGGTCGAACACTCAAAAAGCCCCAAAACGTCAAAAAAACGCGTCAAAACGCCATAAAAATTGGGGTCAAAAGTCGCCCAAAGCACAAAACAAGTCGACAATTGTGTAACGCAACAAAAAAAACACACACACGCACAAACACCAACGCACAACGACAAAATTGTAGTCGCAAAAATGACGACAAAAAACACGAAAAAGCCCCAAAAAAGCCCTCAAAGGACGGGTTTAAAGCCAAAAAGACATGCCCAGCCTATAGTAAAAGACTGGCTGCATTGAAATACATAGGAAGCACCCTGGGGAAAAAACTTCTTATTGTTTTTCGAATGTTTATTATTATTCTTCTTCTTTCTAACGGATCCGTTGAGCTCAAATTTGACCCCCGCCACATACCCGAAAACTCACCAAAATTGGCACACACCTAGGATAAATTGAAAATGAATTTTCGGCAAAGAGAACGTCACCCCCCCGAAGTCGATGACATCACGGCGAGCGTTCCCGTAAAAAAAATGAATGGGCCGAAAATCGCTTATGGGGCCAAAAAAAGAATTTTTGAAATACAGTTACGAAACCAAAACACACTTGTTGGAGATATCCCAAAGAAGTTATGAAATCATTATGGGATGGCCACACGACCTACGGCTTGGCGGCCATTTTGTGGCGAACTCTGAGAAATGGCGATTTTCGTGTTTTTTGACGATATGGGAAAACGACACTTTTGTTTGAGCGATTTTCATGAAATCGGACACAGATGCCAACAGCTTGATTCTACAACTACCAGAGAAATTTCGTTGACCTTTGACCTTGGGAAGGGGCGGCCATCTTGAATTTTCCGAAAAAAGCACCTTTAGTAATGGATACAAACGAAAACTCGTCCTAGGGATTTTTTTCGATCGTCTTGAAACTTCTCGGGCATCAATGGCACGCTACTGTGGAGAAAATGTTGGAATTAGAAGTTGTAGATTTTGAACGGCGTGCGCGTGGCGAATTCGCAACCGCCGCCATTTTAGCTAGCTCGCACATATTTTATCGGAATGTCTTGAAAATTAAATATGGGATTCCCTGGCCCACACTGAACAAAATGATGCCACATACGACAAGATCGATAAAGGAATGTGGCCGTGGTAAGCAAAAAACGATCGCAAAAAAAAGTGCTGACTCGGCAAAAAAAAAAATTTTCGGATTTTTTTTTTAAGAATCGGCTAACGAAACCCAGATAACTTTGTTGGATATATCTAATCAAACTTTTGAAATCATTACGTCATGGCGACACGACCTATGGTTTGGCGGCCATTTTGTGCCAAAATCGGCCATTTTGAGATTTTCGCGTTTTTACACAATATGGAAAAATGAACTTTTTTTCGAGCGATTTTCACGAAATTTGACTCGCATGTCCCTAGCGTAAGTCTACAATCACCTCTGGAGTTTCGTCGACCTTTGACCTCGGGAAAAGGCCGCCATCTTGAATTTTCTATAAAAAACACCTTTACCACCAGATTCAAACGTAAACTTGTCGATGAAATTTTCAACGATCATCTCGAAACGTTTTGGGCATCAATGGCAAGCTACTGTGAAAAAAATGTTGGAATTAGAAGTTGTAGATTTTGAACGGCGTGCGCGTGGCGAGCTAGCAAATTGGCGCACTGTTATAACTCCCATGCCTTTCAATGCAATACAGTGAAAATTGAATGCATGCATTTATGCCTGGATCTGAATACATTGAAAAACACTGGACAAGGACATATAAGGAATGTGGGCGTGGTTAGCATAAAACCACTGTTGCTAAGGACAACAAAAAGTTTACTTTTCCCGATTTGTCCGAAACTGACGTTAATCCGTTCGTCCTCCCGAGGCAAACAAAACATAAAATGGTTGCTATGGAGATAAAATCAACAGAAAAGCGGCCATTTTGAAAAAAGTGGGTTTTTTGACAACTCATGACATGTAGCTTTCACCAATGGAGCAATGTGTTTTTCTGAGTAAGTTAATGATGCTGATCGCTATGCTAGCAGTTTTAGCCACGTTAGCATAGCTAGCATAGTTAGCATAATTAGCATCTTAAACAATGTGTTTTTCTGAGTCAGTTGATGATGCTGATCGCTATGCTAGCAATTTTAGCCACATTAGCATAGCTAGCATAGTTAGCATAATTAGCATTTTAAGTAATGTGTTTTTCTGAGTCAGTTGATGATGCTGATCGCTATGCTAGCACTTTTAGCCACATTAGCATAGCTAGCATAGTTAGCATAATTAGCATTTTAGGTAATGTGTTTTTCCGAGCCAGTTGATGATGCTGATCGCTATGCTAGCACTTTTAGCCACATTAGCATAGCTAGCATAGTTAGCATAATTAGCATTTTAGGTAATGTGTTTTTCCGAGCGAGTTGATGATGCTGATCGCTATGCTAGCACTTTTAGCCATATTAGCATAGCTAGCATAGTTAGCATAATTAGCATTTTAGGTAATGTGTTTTTCCGAGCGAGTTGATGATGCTGATCGCTATGCTAGCACTTTTAGCCATATTAGCATAGCTAGCATAGTTAGCATAGTTAGCATTTTAGCTAATGTGTTTTTCTGAATCAGTTAATAATGCTGATCGCTATGCTAGCCCTTTTAGCCAAATTGGCATAGCTAGCATGATTAGCATAGTTAGCATTATTAGCTTATAAAGCTTTTACTATTCCTTATCAAAGGTGGGCGGTGAGGGCGGTGAGGGCGGCGGTGGTGCGTAGAGTTGGGCGTGGAAGGCGGGTTGCGTCTGCGGGCCATACAACGCCGCTTGCGGCTTTAATTTTATATACTTTTGCTTTCACATGACTAAAACACAGTTTAAAAAAAACCCTGGTAATTTTGCTGTGGTGCGGAGTAGAGTGGTCAACCTCTGATCGCAACATTGCAGGTGGCCCGCCTTGTTTGCCCATGTGTTGCAGTGTCCTCGGGCAAAACACTAAAGCCCTCAATGCTCCTGGTGGTTAGAGGTTGGCACCTTGCATAGGAGAGGCACCATCATAAGTCTGTGAATATGTGTGTGTGTGTGTGTGTGTGTGTGTGTATGGGTGAATGGGGCTTGTGACAGTCAGCTTTAATCAAGGTAGAAAAGCTCTATAAAAGTACATGCCATTTATCATTTAAAATCCTTTGAAAAGCAACAGATTTGTGCATTAATTGAGTGCCCCATACAGAGTAACAGTACTAACTCCCTCTGCATCTTAGACATGAAAAAGCTCAGAATTAAAATGAAATAGTTGCAAAAATGCAATTACTAAAAGTTGGAGGGTTTTCAACAACAAATAAAGAAAAAAAGTCCCATCTGTTCAGCCATTAAAGCTTCATCATTTTTAGGGCCACAATGTTTGCTGGAGCCTTCGACAGCTATAATATCAGAAAAACTGAAACATGGTGACATTCACTCCATCCCTCCTACACCAATTTAAAATGATTAGTGCAATTTTGGACTATGGAAAGAAATCTGTTGTTTTAAAGCTTCTCATAAGCATGAGCCAATTCATCCCAAAAATAGCATTTGCATAGCTAAGTAATCACTATTCTTAGGTATAGCTATTAGTTATACGTATACATGAACCATAACCACAAGTTGGTGACTGTGAAATTTCAGATGCCATTAAATGGCAAAAATAAATAGAAACAATTTACCCTACACAGATTTTTGGGCAACTACAGCCTTTCTTTACACAGTGGACCTTCTTAAAAACAAGAGACAACAAGGAAATCCAGTTCATCCTGACTCATAAAAAACCATCCATTTTCTAAACCTGTTTATACCTGATTGGGGTCATGTGGTTCCCGAAGCCTACTCAGCCACTAAGGGACAAAGGCGAGGTACATGCTGGACAGTGTGCCAATCCATCATGTAGCCACACAGAGACATACAGCCATGCACGCTCATGTGACAGTTTTAGACTCACCAATTAACCTATGAAGACTGTTTTTCAACCTGGAGTTTGCATGCACTGGAAGAACATGCAAACTCCCCATGGAAAGGACTCAGTTGGGACTTGAACCAGGGTGTTAACCACTACACCACCATGTAACCACTTATGAAATCATTGTTTAATTAGCCTACCATGCTAGTTTTAATAGATAGCACTATGAAACACTGACGTAACACAGGGGTCGGGAACCTTTTTGGCCTACAGAGCCATAAACGCCACATATTTTTTTAATGTAATTTCGAAAGAGCCATACAATAATGTAGCATCCTTTTCCCACACAGAGGCACGGAGACTTAACCTCTTTTGAGGTTCTTTATTCTGGTTACTGTGGACCGCAACCAACGGCGTACAAGTTATTCAGCAACTCCTCAATCTCTCCCGCCGAGACGAGAGCCCTTCTCCCAACTTTATATTCCCTGCTCCCGCTCCAGCCCTCCTATTTCCCTTATTCGGCCCATAGCTGAACCCCACTGGTCCAAACTACCTAACAACAGGCTGAGTGACAGAACTGAGAGCCAATCAGCATCTCTGCTTGATACGTTCAATGAACTCCAGAATTTAGAACGCGAGCCAAGAACAGCCACCCAGTCCAACTCAGTCCGCAACAATATGTTTAAAACTAAAAATACAAATGAATGTGAGCATTTGATGTAATTTCAACATTTTTAAAGTACAATAAGTCTGTGGATTCTTTTTAATAACATTGGTATGCTGTTGCTAATAAATGATAAGTATTTCTTAGCATTACTGCGACTTTTGGTGCTGCGTGGTTTTGCTGATGGTCTAGTCTGGTTGATTCGTGGTGAGTTTCAGCTTCATGCAGGCGTTGAGACTTTAAACGTGATCGTAGGTCTGAATGCTCTTTAGATGTGACAAAGACTGCTCACTTGCAGACGCGGAGCCAAACACACACTCACACCCTGCAGTATATGTGACGGGCAGCGTGTTTTAAGTTTTGACAATCTCTGCGCGATTCACCTTGCTGCCTGTGCCCACAACCCCCCCCACCCGCTTTCTTCCTCACATCCCATCCCAGCAGCTGCGCGCTCTTTTTCAGAGACGGGAACGCGCAGCTGCTGGGACGGCAGTTCACGGGTTTCAGGCTGTTACAAACTCTGTGATATAATAGATAGTAGTTAATTCATAGTGGTGCAGATTTTTTTTCTCCAAGCACCGATACTACTGCATTGCATCGCGCCCGAGAAGGACTGGTCTAATAAAAAAAAAATTGTATAATTTAAGATTTGTCTGTGAGTCACATGTGACCATCAAAAGAGCCATAGGTTCCCAACCCCTGACGTAACACATCAAAACATCACAGCAAAACCTTTCCCTGAAATTTGCAACAATTCTAAGGTTAAACCACTTTACCTGCTCTTGAGGCCATCTCTGTCTGTCTTCAGGGGAGCGCAGATGTGCCTTGATACCCCTCTGGAGGTCAGCGTTGTTGTGGTGCATGGACGGAAGGTTCAGGGACTTGGGCCGACTGTCATGGCGGTGATGAGGAGGTGGATAAGGGGCTGCCTCAGGCTTAGAGTGAGAGTAGACGCTTGGGGCTGGGTCCTGGGCCAGCTCCTCTGGACTTTGGTCAGTGCCGCTGCTTAAGCTCCCCATGCTCATACTCATTTTTACTTCAGCAACTATTTGATCAATGTCTTCCTCAGCCTCCTCCCCTGTTTCCCCTTCGACCACTAAGACTTTACGGCCACTATATGAAGAAACCACCACTGAGTTGCCATTGTCTTCAGGAACATAGTAGTCTCCAGTGTATGCTCGACCATGTCGCTCCTCCTCTTCACCATCCTCGTCGTCCTCTTCCTCATTTGGGTTGTACTCTTCACTTTCTGCTTCTTGCTCCTCCTCCTTGTCACCTCGACAGGTGTGTAAGGTGTCTTGCATGTCGGGCTGGTGGTGATAGCGGTGGTGGTGGTGATGGTCCAGGATGGGTTCTGGCCGTCCATTATATATCTGTTCATCTGGGTCTTGTTTCACCACCTCACAGCGAACCTCCCCCTCCTCCTCACACCACTCCTCCACCCTTTGTCTCTCTCGCCCCACCCACTGCTCATGCCTGACCTGGCTCTCCTCCCTCCACTCCTCTTGCACCTCCTCATCTCTGTCTCTCCACCCTTCTCTCACCTCCCCGTGCTCTTCTCTCCATTCATCCCTGACAGCCCCTTCTCCTTCCTCATCTTCCGCCCACTCTTCTTCTCTAACCTCGCCGTCAGCCTCCTCCTGCTCCTCACCCCACTCTTCCACAGCCTCCTGGCATTCATCGGGGTGGGATCTGCTTTGCTGCATGGCGCAGCCACCCTTGCTGTGGCTGTGATTGCATTCTCCCTGGCTGCTGCAATCCATTCCCTCTAGGTAACTGTCGTCCTCTGGACAGTAGCGGATGTAATAGGTCACACCCTCATCCTCCTCTGCCAGTCCTAAAGAGTTTAACAATCATAAACAAATGCTTTTCAGGATTTTTTGCATTTAAATGAAAGTGGCTATCATCACTGTTTATTTATTTTTTGCCAACATTTTTCAGCAGAACTGTGTGTGACTGAACCCTCGAAAACTGACGTCAAACTTACCATCATCATAGTCTTCCTCATCGTCTGAGGTGTTGTTGACGTAGTCAGAGCTGGAGTCATCATCAAGACTATCAGCGCCCCCATGGAAGTCGGCCTCGTCATGATCTTCACGGTTATGTTCGGGCAAGGGCGGGGTTTCTGGATGCTGATTCTTTAGTTCAATGTCAGCATCGTTGTTGCTGTACTGCTTTCCTTCCACCTCTGCATCTTTTTGAGGGGAACTGTGATCCACTTCCTGGGGTTTCAGAGAGGAATATTGTGCCTTACAGGAATGAGAGGGAGCTTTCAGGTCACATGACTCTTTGTGGTAGCGGAGAGGGCGTTGTCGTGCGGGGAGGGCTTTTAGATCACATGACTCTGCAGGACGAGGTGTAGGACAGGAAGCTGGACCTTGAGTGGTCATGCTGCTTCCCCCACAACTCCCCGGCCTTTTCCTTTGAGCCATGATTGGCAGCTTACAAGGCTTGCATTGTTGGTTCCTTTATGCTGTGGGACAGAGGAAGACAAAGGGCAGAGATTCAGAGGAACACCAAAGACAGATGCTTGGATTAACACACCCACATATATTTTTATTCAAAGAAATCTAAATAGGAAAACTACTTTATCACAGTGTTACAACCCATTGACCTTGGTCACAAATCATTTTTACAAACCAAAAGCCCTTTTGCAGATTTATCAAAGACTTCTTCTTAGCCAAAAACAAAATCAGCTAACATTTCAGTTAAAGGTAAATGTAATAAATGACACAGTGTTAGGGAAATTCACAAATTTGCATTAGTTTTTGTTGGCAGCTTATTTGATTCAATACATATCAGAAAAATGTATAATTTTCATTGGCATTATGGTTATTTGTAGACTGAGTTTGTTAAGTTCACACATGGGAACACCCACATACCACATTAAAAAAACATGTCCTATAATGCACAAATAGCAACTTCGATAAAATAAAAATGCACATTTTAACCCCTCACCTCCCCACCCCCAGAGTTGTCATAAATAGAGAATATTGCAAAACATTTATAATACATTTTTGCAATTCGTCTGTGCCAAAGTTTAATGATGGTGAAAAGTTTATACTTTCTGACATAAGTATATACATAGACATCAATGGGATATGATAACCTTATGCAGATTACTAAAACATGCTCATACTTTGATTTAAGAACACTTAGGACGCATCAACTTAAAATGTGCAAAGAATCTGCTTTTTCAAGAAGATTGAATAATTTCTCTTTCCTCTTATGGTATCTTTTTTTTCACAGCTTGTTTTTTAAAATTGTCCCTTGAAGTGAGGAAGATAAATGTAGTTGCTCTTGCAAAAACTTTCAGAACTTCCTCTGAAATAGACGAAAGAGAGAAAAAAAGGACCAATTCAGTCCAAAAATGTTGAATTATGTGCACTCACCACACAAACTTAAGGGACAACAGTCAGGTGGCTTTTATAAAAAAAAAAAAAATGACTACACAAGTAACAGCATGGATTTCCAGGTTACAGTTTTGTCATCGCTGTTGTAGCTGTCCTATAACATCTGAGTGGTGTGTTGTTGTGCCAGCTCTATGGATTGTCATCTATGTAGTCATCTCCCACTTGTGTCATTCAGTTGCTATCCACAACTACTCCCAGAGGGACCTCGTTGCTGCCTTTCTTCTGTTGTTATTTTTCTGTAGTTGCATTTTTCCATCACCAGCGAATAAACTCGTTAGACTGCCACAGAAATAACTCTAACACAAGATTATTGATCAATGAATATCATTAATATTTAAACAACACAAGATTCTCATTATTTAACATTGAACAAAAGCTGTTTTTTTTTTATCTTCCCAGCATGCACCCCTGTTTAAATCTTCGGTGTTTTGCTTCCCCGTCTTACCTGGATGAGAGATGAAGTACACAAAAATGCCACATTTGTTGAAGGAGAGTTTTCCCCTGTCCACCTTCCTCATGCTTCTCCTCACTTCTCCCTTCCCCCAGTCACTGCAACACAGCATTCACCTCTGTGACTCCACCTTCCCTTTCCCTTCCTCTGTTACAGCCCAGCCAGCATACACAATTAGCCCCGCCTTAACCAATTCCCTACAGTCAAGATTTAGGCTTGGTTACTAGGGGCAACCGCATCTCTAGGGACAGATACCCTTTGACCCCTTATTTTGTTATTACAAATTACATTTCTTCCACCATGATATGTCTATGTTTAAGTTTAATAAGACATCTTTATTTTCAATATATTTAAAAGTGGTTAACTATAAACAAACCCTTTCATTAGGGACATTTTTGCAAGGAAATAGCCAGTTGTTTTTTTCTCTCTATAATTCTTTGTCTGACATGTGTTGGTAGCATTACATGAATAATAATGTCATCCTTACGAAGCATAAAAGGCATCGATCCCACCTGTTCAGTGTCATTCAAATTAATATGTAGTATATATCTGTTATGTGGTTTACTGCAAATAGTTTCAAAATTAAGTCTTACCGGCCCTGTTTTAACGTTTTGCCTTGCACTTTCTATCTTTAATTGAATGTAATGCTGCAATCAATGTTTAAGTTTGTGTTATTATTTCTTTGAGTTTCTCTTTATTGCAACATACTAAGACGCCAGAATAAAACGTGGTTTCATTTTATCTAAGGAACCTGCTTTATCTAAGTTGCTCCTTATTTAATTGTAAAGCCGAAAATATGTCTATAATTAATTTAGTGATTTTTTTTAAATAAAAGAGGACACTGATCACAGGCTGAAACTAACTAGGAACACTGGTTGTACAAATATATAAAACCATAAAGAAAAAAATCATTTAAAAGTTATTGTTTGTTTAGAATTCTGTTTTTTTTTTCTTGTTTTGCTACAGGCAGACTTTTCCCTTCAAGTTGACATGCAAAGTGTAACACTTTTTAAAAAATTGTCAAGTCACCAACTGTGCCAAAAGTCTCCATGGTGTCTCACAGGTACCTCCTTTCAACTTACAACAGCAAAACTTCAAGCAGAGTTATGAAAAGAAGTAGCACCACAGCGTTTTCTTCATAATTTATGTGCGTTGGTTTGCAATTTTCCATTCTCTTTGTTGCGCTGAAAAGCAAAGATTAGAAAAATAGAGGGCTCTAACAATATAGCAGCAAATATGTTTCTGAAAACGGCCTGTTTTGCTCTTAGATCAACTAGGTTCTTAGTGAAACAGCACAGTGGTAATCATATGGAAATTTATACAATTTACATTTTCTGCAAGTAGCAACTGTGGATGTCTGCTGTCGCTGAAAGCCTCTTGAATTATCAATGTCTAAAATATCTAGTTATAGCTCTTTTACAGTATCGTAAAAATCGTTGTGGCGGAAAGCTCTGTATTTAAGTAAAACTTTGCATGTAAGAAGGGAAATACAGAAGAAATACCTTTCTTTTCATGCCACACTCAGGTTCTCATTGCTTTTCTGACATAAATAACACATTTTAGATACATCTGGTATATTTGGCTGACCCTCTAACCTTTAATGCCTCTAAAAGACCAACATCCCCGTTTCTTCTGAATACCAGTGTGTTCTGACAAGCTACTTTTTCTTTTAAGAATAGAGTGTTCTGACATTTGCTGTGACTTTCTGCTTTCATGCAATTGCCTTCCACATCCAAATAATTCAAGATATAAGGATTTGGGCTCTATTCAAGAGCTAACATTAAGGGTTAAGAGCTTTGATTGGTTTGATGGTTTCTGCATTCTTTGCGTTGCTCCTTAAAACAATCACATTTCTGAATTAGTAAATTAAAGCATTAGGGTTACAAACTACGTTTGACCAAACATGCATGGTCAAGTGCGTTCTCACCAAATGCAAATCGTGCATTAGGGCATCAAGTTTTAAATCAATGGTGAGAGATTTGAGAATATATCCCTGCGCGACTCAAGATTGGAGGGACAAAAGTCAGAACTTGAGTAATTATGTTGTGTAAAACAATCAAGAACTCAGCTTGGGTTATTTGAATCTAATATTTACTATGAAACATTTTCTTTTGTATTACTTTAAAGTAAATTTCAAATAATTAATAATTAAATTGTTAATATTTTGTTGTACTTGGACTTTTGGTGACCTTTGTAGAATGACAGTGATAGCTTACTGAAAAGGGGCAGAATCCCTTTTTCTTTCTAAATTCTAGTTCATCTAAATAAACAGATGGATGAACCTTAATTAAATTGTTGCTAAATTGTAGAGGAATTAACTGAAATGGCTCCCTCCTTCTCTAGAGTGTAGTGAGGACTATGGAGATGCAACACCTGTGTTGATACAAAATATTAAGCAGAAAATGTAAAGGCTTTTTTTTTGTTTGTTGTTTTACAATTTGGCTTACAGTTTTTGCCCCCAGGACACAAAAATCGTAATGCCTAGAAACTGAACTCCCAATCAACTGATTGACAAATGGCTGGTCAGGACACCGATCAACAACCCACATAGTGTTGATATGAAGTTTTTTTACTTGAATTTCTGTCAGTACATAAGCTTTATCGTAGGCAAAGTGTGTGTGTATCAACTAAATCTAAGGCTGCCATATAAATACATCTGACACCTATTGAATTTTATAAATGTCTTGATCATAAAGGACATCAGAACACGATATGATGGCGTACAAGAGGAATGATCGCAAAAAATATTTCTCAGGTCTTAGATTTATTTTGACAAAAAAGGGTCATGTCTATTATTTCATAGTTTGTAATATTTCAGGGTACACTCAAAAAAATGATTCAAGCCCCTCTTTCATGTAACACAATACAATTCTGTTTGTTTTATTTTAAAGTATTTATTTTAAAATAGTGTATCTACATTTAATTGACCTAACACAAAATGTATTAATGGTTTCACCTATAAACACCAGAAATCCAAAATAATTGAGTTCAAGTAAGGGGCATGCTGTGCGCATGTTGAATGCTGTTTTCCTGTTTCTCTTTCTTTATTCTTTTTATAGTATCTTCTGCCGTTTTACGGCTACAATTTTTCACCTATTTTAACCAACTATTAAAATGTTCAACTCTTTCGTCTAATGCCTGCTATGACTTTTGGTCATTCAAATCCTTCGACTTTTCGAAGAGAGAAAACTTTCCTTCGTGTTTTTCCACGAAAAAACGTACTGTGGCTTGAAATCGTTTCAACTCGGCTTCTCCCAACAAGACGATGCACGATTAGCCTCAGTTATAGAAATAATGATTCTATTTCTGAATACTGGTGGGTGTAAGTTGCCACAGAAGTGTTACCTCAATGGATTAGTTAGCAGGATTAACAGGTAGAGGTTTTGAGTTCGAGGCCAGCTACAGACTGGTGTAGGATGTCTTTTTTTGCCTTGCCTTTCTTGATAAAATTGAGTTTGACTAACTCAATTATATTTCATTACATAGAAGAATTTTCTTTGGGGTGGAGCTACTCATATTTATTGGATGGAAATCCTGCCCACAATTAAATTGAGTTCATCCAATGAGTAATTTTTTTGAGTGTATATACACCTTTATTAAATCAAAAATTACTTCATTTAAAAAAAAAAATCCCACCCTTGAATGTCAAACATTTATTAGGCCATAACAAAGATTTATTACATTTAAAAAAGAGTGAATTTGCTCTCATGAATTAATGAAATGTTTCTGTTTGCAGCCCTATACAATATCAAAAAAGGGTTTTCACATTGAAAAGCCTCTTGCGGATGAAGTCATCCATTAGAAATACAAGAGGGCATGCAACAATGACAGCGAGACATTCAATTCTGAGGCCGCCATGCCCATAACTTTCTGTGATCCATGAAATAACTGCTCCAACGAGTCATTCATCATCGTAACCAGGGTCAGGTCTGATCGCATGATCTTGTCAACATTTAACTGTTGACATTAAACTGCCCTTATAACACTTCCACATCACTAAACAAATGTTGACAAACAGTGTGCTAGTAAATAAAGAGCAGGAACATCAGAGGGAGGCAGAGCGAGAACATGAGTCCCTTCTCATGCTTCTCATTAAGATTCCGCATTGGTTCAATTCACAGTCTCCCACTCACTTTGAGTTGACAACAAGAGGGACATGTGGCAGCCGGGCAGGAAGGGAAAGCAGAGGCTTGGTGAGCAGCAGGAATAAATCGGGAGCACATAACGCTCCTTCACCAATCTGACTGCCAATGTCCGTTACGGCACTTCTGGCCCCTTACCACAGACACACCCTCCTCCTTCACTCCTGACTGTTACTATGGCAACCCCTTTGTTTTTTTTAGCTTAGCTCCAAGGAGGACTGGCTGAGGCAATTATCAAACAACTCTGCACAGACCAAACACACACGCAAACACACATCATGCTAATATTTTTACTGTTCAAATAGAGTTCTGATGTTTCTGATGCATTTTTTCTACACAACCAGCATTACGGCCTGAAAGTCGTTGACATTTAAATAAATATTGATTCACAGGAAACAAAAATAGAATATTACAAAATGAATTTCAAGTGTAATTAAAAAGGGGAACAATTTCCAATTAGAAACAAATAACTTCACATCAAGATAAAAAATTGGGCCTATCTATCAGAAAAAAATCCTCACATTTTTAGGCTTTCTGTAATAGTTTCAAGAGTTTGTATATATAGAATACAAAAACACAAATTTAAAATGTTTCTACAACACTGAGCTGACTGAAGATAAAGATTAATAACAGTAAGATTCATCAAAATTACATTTGTTTGTGGAGATCCACAGAGAGCACATTCCTCAAAACTAATAATACTCCCCTCAAGCTCATCAGTGTTCTGTGTTGAGTGCTAATTATCAAAGGCTGGCGTTCAGTAATTCCGATCAGTTGGTGACATTGGTTAATAAAAGTCAACGCAAGTGTTCTGCTGTTTTATGCATGTCAGAACCTTTTCAACTGAGAGACTAAAATACTGAAAACATAGTTTCACCAAGCCAACAGTACAACACTTTTTGATTTGTTCAGCTTATTTTCTTGATTGGCATCTTTGGGGGACTTTTTGTGCAAGCCAGTGGGAGATATATTGAGTGGTTTTGCCATGCCATTCAAGTGCATTGAGGTGGTACTCAAATATGATGGGAAAACGAAAAAGACTTAGCCGAAAAATGGCAAGTCGAGTTGAAGCAGCTAATGGAAATGTAGCTTTAGTCTCTACTCTAGAAACTCAGTTTTTCCAATTTTTAAGAAAACACTTTGTGGCACCACTTAGTGTTAACTACACTGGTAATAATATAAAATAGATTGGATACAATGATTATAGCGGCCAAGATTGACTTCTTCTGCAAAATTGAAAAGTCCTAACTGCATTAGAAAGGCACATTTAAACCAAAATAATAAAAAGGAAAAGTATAAAAAAGTGTGTGCATTAAATCACAACATGAAATAATTCATTACCAACTTTCAGACTACTGGAAGGTACAACTGGGCACCTAAGTTGTAGGAGGAACAGGTGACAAACAGGGCAAAGATGGCCTAGATTTTTAAAAAAGAACACCAAACACAGCAAAAGATTGCCTGGCAACAAGCCCAGCATGAAGAGAGCTAAGTACAGCTAAACAGCCCCAGAGGGAGACTAATACTGGGGCAATTTCACAGGGTTTAGCTGAAGCTGTCAACAAGGTTTGATAACTGATGAAAGGGAGTAAATGAAAAAATAAAAAAAGACAGATAGAGAAGAAGGGAGCATGCATTCAAATACCTAAAGTTTTCATGAATATGTAAATGTAGGGACTGGGGGGGACAAATGTCAAGAGAATCGGACTCAAAATACAAAATTTAGATGAAGGATCTTTAAAAGAGAAAACTAGAGAATTGGCCGATATGATGGAAAGGAGAAAGGTAGATATCCTGTGTGTTCAAGACCAGATGGAGAGGGGGCAATGTTATAGATTGGGAGAAGGTTCAGACTGTTTTATCATGGTGTGGGTGAAAAGAGGAAAAGGTACGAGTGAAACTTAAGGAATAGTTGGCTAAGAATGTTGTAAAGGTGAAGAGTGTCAGATAGGGTGATGAGTCTAAAGTGGGAAGTTGAAGGTGTGATGGTGAATTTTGTCAGTGGTCATGTCTTCCTCTGGTATGTGAATTAGAGGAGAAGGAGAAATTATGAAGGGAGATGGATGAGATTCAAGGCACCCCTTGAAGGGAGAGAGTGATGATTGAGGCAAACTTTGATGGGCGTGTGCAGGTGAGGGAAACAGAGGTTACCAGGAAGTAAGTTTGGGGTTTGGGGTTCAGGACGATGAATGAAGAAGGACAGATAGTGGTGGACTTTGCTGAAAATATGGTTAGAGATAAAAGTGGAAGGAGGAGCGCACAAGTTGATTACATTTTGTACATATGTTGTAAAACATTGGGACCCTGAGAGGACAAAAGAAAGAAAACAGGAGTACAGAGAGATTCTGTGCACTGTGAAGGTAAATGTGGCAAAAGACAACCAAAGGGAGTATGGGGATTTGTAATTCAGGAGAGGTAGATCTAAACATTTTAGCAAGGCAAAGAAACCGGTATGAAAATATGTTGTTTTGTTATATTTCGACTTCCTCTCTGTTTGCATTTAACATAATATATATTTATAAAATTGCTATGTGTTGTTTATCTTGGTAAAATAATGGAATCATTTGGTTGGTAGATATTTTTATCTACCAGCCAACTTGGCTGGTGTGTCAAAAATTAGATTTTGGTCACTGGGGCTGTGACTTTAAACTTGGAGCATCAAACCACACGCAGCAAAATCCGCTTCAATGCTGTTGCTACCGAAAATCCTGTGCCGAGTGCATGTAGTATTTCTCTTTATGAGATGCTCAAGCTAGAGGTAGCTCACAAAACATCTGCTGCATTGTTCTGCAAACTTTTTACAGCTTGTATTTAGTTAAGCCAATTTCCAAAGGAGATGTTAAAATAAATAAAATTCCTTATATATTGCTGAGAAAAATTACAAATAATGGGCTGTCCATGTTGGTCTGATGGCAGACACCTAAAATACCTTGTGGGTTCTGTCATTTGTGGTGACAATTTCTAAAGGAGAAATGCTAATTTGTAATGCATGTCCATTTCCTTGACTTATTTTATTATCGTTGGACAGGTTAAAATTGCAGCGTGGCCCCATCTTAAGTTTCCAATCAATCATTGTTTGCCAGTGTGAAAAAAGAGATCTTTTGGTGTAACCAACCATGTCTGCACCACCTAAAATGGGTTGCCACTACCTGTGCTGCTTAGCTTTGAGTGAGTTTTTGCTTCTGTGTTTTGACTGGCTACTTGACAGCCCTGAGACAGCAGCTGTTCAGGAACAGGCTAGGTCTTGGCATGAAAAATGAATGCACAAAAATTGGTTTCCATTATCATCACAGACCAATGCTGAAATGACATTTTGCTTATCAGAGAGCGCCTAAATATTCATATGTACTTGCCGGTTCTACCAGTCAGACGATGTCTGTCTGTTGACAGGGAATCTGTGGTTCAGTGCACCAGTGTGCTTGAATGTGGTGTGTGAATAGTGTGTGCATTTGCACCCTTCTATCCGTAAAAATCCCACATCAATCCTCTCAAAGCAGCCAGTTTCAGCAGAGTGTTGCACCGCTCAGCATCTTTTATGCTTAACTGAACCCAAAGGGAGTATGTATAGTAAAGATGGAAGAATGAAACCTGTCCACTTCCAATCTGCCTTCAAGCAAACATGCTCCATGATTACAAAGGTGATATACATTTATGAGCAGTGTAGTCATCCATTTTCTTTTTGAAATATAGGTATCATTAGCAAATTACTTTATTTGATCCATAAAGGTATATTAGAGGGGTATGGGAATATCTGTAGTTGTGGAATTTGACAAGACAAACACAGGAGCATGTGAAGTTTGACAGAAAGGATAAGCTCACTGTGTAATAATGTATGATTCAAAGCTATTTTAGGAAAGTGGGCTTTAAAACCAAGATTTCTTTGGGGAAATCTTCCAGACATCCCTGTATGAAAACTGTGCCAAAATCCAAACCAGGCAGTTTGTAATAAAAAAAAAAAATTGAGGCAAAATACTGTACATCAAAAATCTGGGGGGGGAATAATTTTTAGCAATGTTTAATCTCTTTTTTGCATCTGCTTATATTCATTATGACTCGCATGATGACCCCTAAAGATCACTTCAAAAGTTTAGGTTTTTTGGAACAATGTTTTCTCTGTGAATAAGAGATAGACCTTCTTGTATCTCCCCATTAAATTAAGGTCACATTGTGTTTTGCAATGTAATTTTTAATTTTTTAATTTATCTAAGCTGATCTGTGTCTCCTGGTTGAACAAGTAACATCCTGCTTACATTTGAAGCAAAGATTTTGCAAGCACATTTTTTTTATGTTCAGTTCCAGTTGATGGTCTTTCTGCTACATTAGCGCAAACAAAATCTTAATCGGTGTAATAGCAGCACTTTTACTTACTACAGGTCAGATCAGGGGAACATTTAAATGATGCAGGGATGGCTGTGAGTAGTTCTTTTTGCCTCAGTCACTTCAGGATGGTGTGCTGACTACTAATTTCACAGTCTCCAGGGAGCCAGCTAGAGATAATATGAGACCGGAAAGACCGGGAACCGTCAGACAAGGATGGCCAGCAGCAGCACTGATCTCATGATAACAGGAACCTGGATTACTGCAGCTCTCAGTTAAATCCCTTTACATAACAATGATCAGTATGTAGCCTTTTAGCATGACTATAAATTAGCACTGCAAGCTTTGGCATTATGCAGTGCAGTACAGTATAGTTGCAGAGGCTCATCTGTTAAGGTATACATTCTTGATTCATGATGTTTAATTTTTTCTGTTTGGGGAGCCCTAACAATGACATGAAGACGTAAACCCAACATGTAAAAATTTAGACTAGAACTTTTGGCTCTAGTTGCAATGTGAACAGTTAAGAAGGTAAAACAATTAGGATGAGGTTAAGAACCCTAAGATCTGCCACCTAAATGCACGAAACCATGGTACATTTGCGTTTGTATTTTAATAGGGCGGTTGTATGTGCCATTACAAATGAAAGCTATTTGTTCTGGCTCTGGAACTTGTGTCATTCAGTTTTATGCAAAGGATTAAATTAATATTGACATGTGCATTATACATTTTTACAAGACTTTTTCTTATACGACAGTAAACTCAGGACATTTTAGTTTTAACGACTGCTTTATGTTTTGGACTTTTTCCCAACATGGACTGTTGCTCGTTTATGTATAGGTGTTTAGGAGCATGTCACACTTAGAAAGGCCAAACCATTAGTGAATTAATTAGAAAAAAACATATACTGCTACCAGATTTTTGCTAAGGAACGTGTTACTATTGTACCATAATTTTAATTTCAAATGAAATACAAAGATTAGCAATAATTGAGTTATTGCTACAAAATCATATACTTTGATGTATTATTAAAACTGAGTGAGTTAAAGAATGAACAATTAAAAGTTGGCATATTTTTGTAAAAATCAACATGTTGCAGGAAGTTTAGTTACCATGTTTCTACTAAGCCTTGAAAGCATTTGTAGGTTGAAGTTGCAGCTTACATAGCAACAGTTTCAAGGCTAATGTTAAATGGAGTGTTGTAAAGTAAAACATCCTTGATCTGAAAACACATTGTCTGATGACTTGATGGACAGGATTTAGACTCTTTAGCCTTTCCTCAGTATATCGTAGCTTAAATATGTGTGTCTGCTTTTAGCCAGTGGCTTACACACTCATAAGTACTTCAGGGAGAAGCAGTTTCTTTTTCCTTTCACAGCTTATCATAATTTTTGCTTTGGTGCAGATTTCATTAAGGGTATTTTGATAACAATTGTGAAATTTGAAAAGTTGAAAAATCATTTTAAAAATGTCAACAATTTTTCCACTGCCAGAACTTAATAAATTCCATATTTGTGCTTTAGTAAACCTAAAAACATGAAGAAATTGTTTATTTAAAGAGTTTTAAGCAGAAAAAAATATATTTTTCAATGGAATCTATTGATAACAAACATAAAACGTAGACCTGTGAAGAATGTATCCAGAAGATCTGTGGCATGTACAGGTAGGTGGACAAAATTCGAAAATAAGGTGAACTGTTGCATTGCATTATTGTGACATTTAGAGAAACACATTTATCTGAAATAGTGGATCCTTTGTGGATCAAAAGGTAAACTGGAAACTGGGATGTATAACAAATCTCTGTAATACTTCTAATTCTTCTAATTCCAACTATGGTAGTTAAATTCAGCAAGAAACATAAAGTAATATCTGAAGCAAACAAATTAACGAAAGAAGGGTTAGATGAAGGATGATATTGCAATTTTTGTATTCATAAAGACTGTAACGAACTGGGTGTTAAATGTTAGACTGGACCACGCTGATAACGGTAGCTGGTTGTTAAAATGAGGTCAATAATTGTGAAATAAGTTAGTGAGGAGGCTCCAACAGTTTGAATTGATCTTTTTTTTTTCTCAGATTTTTCAGTGAATGTGTATTCGAGCAGATTATAGATATCACAAATCAGTTCAAAGTATTATGATTTGTTATGGTTTGGTAAGTTTTAAATGAAAAAAAAAAACATTAAAAAAATGGTGTCTTGGCAACATTAAAGTAGACTTGTATTTGACAGCATACTTATTTCACCCAGTAAAAATCAAAGTGAGCCATTTCCATGCACAAAAAAAGCCAGCAGCGATTGCACCCTGAGGGGCAAAAGCTGAGACCAGGAAAGCATTTGCAACCACATTTCACCACAAAACAATGCAATAATACAACTCACTTCTTCAAAGTCTTCTAAAACATCAAAAGGTCCCTTTGATATCACATGGGCCACATGAGTGATAGACTATTGTTACAACCCCAACAAACTGACTAACTCTCTAGTAAAACAAACAGATGAGCTGAGGCCAGAGTCGTTAAGGTTCATCCTAATCCACTGAGCTCCTCTTTGATAGCTATCTTTCACCCCCTTAAAGACGCAATTTTGCAAAGTACTTTGCTGAGGTGTACTACATCTAAACTAGGACATAAATCCTATCTAACACACTATGTTGAGACTCTAAGACCTAAAAAGCACAATATGTATTCTCTTGATCACCCATCATTGCTACGAAGTACACAGATGTATATGGAGCCTCCCTCTAGGGGTGAGGACGAGGACATGTTGCAGTGTGACTTTGTTGCTCAGCTGCAGTGGGAAATATGGGGAAATGATTCTGGGAACCATGTCAGTACTCACTGACACAGTTACACTTCTATTGTAATTCACTACCAAAGCATGCCAGAAACTGAGCGTGTTATTGAAAGTTGATTCTCATAGATGAGGTATGATCCAAGTACTATGAGCTGGTTAGTTAATGTTAGAAAAACAGGGTGAATATTATCATCAATATTTTAAAATAAATACAGTATAGCTACAAAAATTTGAGGTGACAGGGAAAAATAATTTCCCTCATATACCCTAAAACTGCATGTTAGAAAATAATAGATAATGGCTTATATTAAAGTCTCACTACGATCATCTTACGATCTATTTTAAAAGTGTTCCCAGTCAACTTTTAATTATGAATATGCCGTTTTTAGCCTAAATGAAAAGAAACCTGTGTCGTTTTCTAGGATATAGTTTCTGCAGATCAGAAAGAGTTTATTAGAAATTTGCCTCTGAGTTGTAGATGGGACTAAGGGCAATTTGAATAAATCAATACTCAGAAACAGAATTTTAAGTTCTGCGTTAGGCCTGCACAATATACAGCAAATTTATCGTTATCGCATTATCCAGCTCTGCAATATGCATATTGCAAAAGACGGCGAAAATCGCAATAAATGGTTACATTAAATGTGTTAAAACAATCTCATGGCAGCTTGAAGCATTTAACGAATTAAACAAATCCCTTTATGCATTTGACCAATCGGATGGCCTATTATGTTAGATGTTTGTCACTTATGTTGACAAAGGCCATTTGGAGTATAATTTTGAAATGTTGCAATGAAATGGAAATGATCTTTTTGGTTATTTTGCTATTTGTTTATATACCGCAAATTATATCATTATCGCAATATCGATCACTAATATCGCATATCGCGAGTTTTCCTCATAACGTGCAGCCCTATTCTCCGTCATGAGAAAATGCTACTAAACAAGTTAAAAACACCAAAAACATGATTTCCAGTGGAGTGGGTCTTAAACTAATCAGTAAAAATCCATTGCTCTTTTGTAAAATAAAATGAAATTTAAAATATTATGAATTAAAATAAAGAAGTAAAATGGTCAAAGGTTATCATATTGTCCATCTTCATAAACATTGAAATGTTGTTATTAAAGGTCAGGACTTTAGTGCAAAAAGGCAATAGCTTTCCAGGCATTTTAAAAATACATCCTTAAGGTAAAATTTTAATGCTCAAAACCCAAAGTAATCAAAATGGAACAGAATGCTTTTTTAAAACTAATTTTAGACTATTGTGTTAGTAGGAAATGTGCAAGTCATTTTCCATGTTTTTTATTATTGTTCACACCTATATTTTATCGTTGCATCTAGCATTGTATTTTATTTCTGGATTTTATCAATGAATTTTGTATAAACCATTTTATTCTACAGTTCTTTGGTCAGCATTCTGGTTTACATATAAATGAACCGTTATATAAATAAAGTTGAAAATAACAATGTTGATGTCAATATTTGATTATAATAAATATCAATCTGATCATCTGTGGAACAGAGACAGACTGGTCGACCTCTGATCTACAAAGTCACATGTTTGAGACGTGCTTTTTCCTGCCCATGCGTCCAAGTGTCTTTGTTGAAGACACTGAACCCCACATTGCCCCTGGTGGATACAGCACCTTGTCTGGCAGCAGAGCCATCCTTCAGTTAGTGACAGTGTGTATATGGGTGAATGAGACTGTGACTGTGAAACACTTTGGGCATTTTGGGCAAAGTAAGGAAGGCGTGTATGAGTATACACAATTTCAGTACAATATGTGCACTTTTTCTAGAGGGAAAGTAAGATGGGTTTATGTTTTGGGTTTAACAATGGGAAAACAGGATTTTACTGTTGCCATAGTTTTAAAACACATTTATGGAGTCCTAAACTGTTCATAATTTAATAAATAAATATGACCTTGCGCAAATACACAATCAACCAATACATCTCTCATAAATATATAAAAAGATCATGAAATTGTGAAAAACCTGCACACAGATTTTAAATTAGTCATTATATTATTTAATATATTTCATTTTGCTTTAAAAACCCGTTCATTATTTTAAAACAGCATTTTAAAATATTCATTTTAATCATGTTGAATATTATTATGAGTCTATGTCTTTTTTCAGAACCTCGGATTTCAAAATCAATATTTTCCAAAGTAGCTTTGCTTTTATTTCATGTTGCTGTTTTTCAGAATTACTTATTTATTTCAAGAAGAGCTTTTCCATTTTTTAGATTATTTTATAAACAGAGTCCTAATCTTTTATATACAGGAACAAACAAATCCAGATTGACTCAGCCATCACACACCTACACAGCACATCTCATTACACTGCAAGAAATCTATCCCTATTGACCTCCAGACTGCAGCCTCATCATTCATGGCCGCCAAAAGGTTTACAGTCCTGTGTTCACTCTGAAGCCGAGCATGAGGTGTTCCCTGACTTCAACATGAAGAGAAACAGTCAACATTTTACAAGGTTTTTCACATGCCATCCTGCCATGACCTCCTGTGCTGGAGCAATAAATTAACACTTTTCCCTGAATTGCAAAGCTGAGGCACCTAAAGATGAAGAAACTAAAATGTGAAGGTTTCAAGACAAACCACAAATAAACAGACTTTAGACTGAAATCTGTCCTTGATGGCAGCTTATTATTCAATGCTTTTTGTCACAGTTATTTTTCTAACTGATACTCAATCAGAAAATAAGCTCTATTTTGCAGTAATAAAGCAATGCCTTCAACACAAACTTGGCATGCACTGATTAATTGGTTGCTGGCTGTTTTCTGCTGATTTTTCGATTTGCAGAATCCAGTCAAGTACAGAGAAATCCAATTTTTCGTCTGGGCTGAGGAAGCAGCTAACAAATTAGTGCTGTTCTGGTTAGAGAACGCATCATGGCTTTAGATGCATCTAAAGGTCACACATGACCTTTAGATGCATGATTTCAGTGTGACTGCTTTACTTTGTTGGTGCAGAAAACAAAACAATTCCAATTTGTAATGCCTGAGGTGAAAAATTAAATCCATGACCAATAACTAGAATACTTGTAATAATAAATGTGTTCAAAAATCAGATAATTAATTCATTAATTTCCAGCATGTCATAAACTTATATGGAGTTGTAGCAATTTCGAAACATAAAATAATCTTAGATATTTTTTTCTTGAGTAAAATATATGTAGTGATCTGTTAACTATGATCTGCTTCTTCTGCCAACCACTGTATTTATACCTCTGCCGCTCATCAAAGTGTTAGTTTTTTTGCCTTGTTTCTTGTTCCTTCCTTATCAAGTTCCAGTTCACCTTCTGTTTGCAATTTCCAACCTGTGTAGGGTGTGCCGGTACTCTGCTTTTGCTCATCAGTGACCGGGATAGGCTTTGGCGAGCCAATCAAGAAGGATTGGAAAATGGATAGATAGATGGACTCTGTTTGGATTTACATGAATAATCTTCTTTATTACAAAGATTTTTTTTTGCCTTCATCTCTCTTCGAGATCCAACCTGGCTTTTTATGCTTTTGAACCTTATTTTTTGGATTTTTAATGTTTTTGGATGGTGTATACACACTGTCTCCACTCCAGCAACACAGTGACCTCAAAAGGGTCAGTGAGTTTGGAAAATGGATGGATGAATGAATGGATTAGGACAGTTGCAGGGAAGAGGGGCATATCTAGTGAATTTTGTTTGTCCTATGTGGACTAAAGTTTCTCTCTTCTCATGGAAGTCACTTTCATGTCAACCAGTAACATAGTAGTTAGATCAGTCGTCAAAACCACACCTGTTTTCACCTCTCCTGTATTTCCCTCACATGCTTACAAAGATGATATTTTCTTTGGTAATGTCAGCGTTTTCCAGTGTTATTCGCCTAACATCTCTCTACTGCATCTCTCCACGCTCCCTCTCAAGCATTTTTTATTAAGCCTGACTTCGGGACGTTTTAAGGCCCGTACAAACCGGGACGAATTTCGCGTGCGATATTCGCCGACGTTTAACGCCTCCTGACTAAACAAAGGGCACCAATGTGAGTGTGCACACCGACGCGAAGAAACACGCGTCAAAGCGTCGCTTTTTTAAAAACGCCTCGGGTTCATTTTTTTGGTTTGACGCGCCGCGTCAAAAACTATACAACCAATGAGAATGGCGCTTTTGCTCACGTGTCTGGAGCTTCTGAAGTTACAGTAAAACACAACTAGGGGGCGCTCAAACACAAAACTGCCTTTCTAAGCACACATACCAGCAAAGAAGATAGACGCCAAGTAGCGGCTACACTGCCGCAAAGAAATAATGACGGACATTCTAAAATATCCCCGAAAACGCTCATGAACATTTTCAGCTCTTGTACCAGTCGATAACACTCACCATGTTCTTCTCTTCTCGTAACGATGGGATGTACCCAAAATCAACGTCTTTTCCGGCGTCTTTCATCATTCAACAGAACAATAATTTCTTCATCATTGGAACTGGAGCTGGAGCTACTGGTGCTTGAAATATTCATGTTTTCTCTGTATGATTCTGACAAGCACGTAAATACTGGCTCTCTTCTTCTGAGTGAAAAGCGACCACCGTGTACAGGAGTATTTCTGTTTTACATTAAGCGCCATCTAATGTCAGGGAATGAAATTGCATGTTGGCTCGGCTCGTCGTCAGCGAAAATCGCCTGGGTGTGAACACAAAAGACGTGGCGAAAAACGCTGGCGATTAACGCCTGGCGAATATTCGTCCCGGTGTGTACGGGCCTTTAGGCTGTCCAAATTAAAACCATTACAATGTATGTGAGCTGCTGTTGAAAGTTAGAAAGCCAGGGTGAGGTTGAAGCAACAATCAAAACACTCTATGACACACTGTTATTTTTTCAGATGGCACATTACAATATCACGCCATTTCAAAAATAGAAACTAGAGTCATTTGGTTTAAAAGAAAAAGTAAAATGGCAATAAGACAATGAAAAAAGAGATTTACCACTCTTAAGTATTTTAGATTTGCTACAGACTGACTGCAGGGTATGTCTTTTCTTGAGGATTCCCCAACTAGGTGGAGGGGTGGGGGACTCCTAATTGTCAAGATATTAATACTTCACAAGAAGCTCTACAACAGAACTCTTGTAAAGCTTTCCCACTGTACCACAGACTCCATAATATCCTGTTTCTCACTGAGTATGAGGAGTCTTTACTTCATCTGTTGCTCTGAGCAAGATTGTTTGGCTAAAAGAGAAGGCTTGTGATGGATACGAAAAGATTTCATTTGTGGTTTCATTTGTGATTATTTTGTTGTACATTGGATAAACAGCCATTACAATACAGATTTCAATAGAGACAATGAACAGTCAAAATGGCAGATAGAAACCACTGACTTGTGGATTTTTGTTTAACAGACTCACTAGGTTTAAGTGTCACAGAAATCTATAGTGATAGAATAATTTGTTTTAAAAAATATTGACGAATTTTGAAACTTTCAAAGAGTAAAATATGGTGTGAGAGGAGAGTCGAGCATAAAAAAACTAGATTTTCTTGGTCTGTTGGTGGTCTATTTGCTCCAGTCTCATTTTTATGTAACTTCTCAGCAAAGTTTTATACAATCTATGTAAATATTTTCTAAAAAATAAAATTGCTGCAGTTGAGTCTAATTGTATCTCAAAATTCATTTTCACAAACATTTTAAATTGCTCGGCCACCAATACTTCATGGAGGATGCAATCTGCAATTGGTTGTCAGATTTGTTTTTTTCTGCACTCCCCAAACTGCAAGTGTGATACATCAGCCATCTAGTTGTGTTTCTGTGGTTCTATAGCCTGAAAAGCAACACAATCATCTCTGCTGTCAATCAGCAAATATGTAGGGCTATAACGGTGACAGCCCACAGGCTGGCCTCATCATCATACTTAAATAACAGCCCTGGTTTGCATTTATGGAAAAAAAAAAAACATTTGCCTCTGCATCTTACCCAACACTGCTTCTTGAAATAGCTTCAATCTGTCTGTGAAAAGAAATAGAGTGCATGCCAGATGTGACTTTGTCTGCAGACTCCAACAATGACAGCAGCAGGTGAGCCTCACCCCACATCTAAATGCTAATGCCATGCTGCTCCTCAAATAGAAACTAAAAAAGCAGCTAATGAGATAGCGTGGTGAATGCCTCTGAAATAAGAGTGATGACATACTATGACAGCACCCTGAGGAAGAGGACTCAGCTTCTGACTTACCAGGCAACAAAAGGTAAACATTCTATAAACAGGTCAAACGTTTGTTAATACTAACCTACCTGAAAAATGATTTCATCTTGAGGAGCTTATAACCACTATTAGCAACCATGCAAGTTCTAAATAAGCTGTATATGTTGAGAACTATATCTGAACTATCGTTATGCGATAAGCAAAGTACACACTAGACTCAAATGAGGATAAAGGATAACTGTCTGTTGGATACTACTTGGTCAGAAAATCAATAAGTGCTAAATGAATTCAAATTAAATGGTTAGTTCTAAAAGGGTCAAGGTCGTGGCTAAAAGCATAACTAAAATGAGTCCTCGGTTCTGACAGATAATCGAGTACTTCTGAGGAAGAACAGATGAGGCAATCAGTCTAAATCACAAGTAAGGCCCTTGAGCTCAACACCATCTACAGCAGGTGGTATGAATGCAGCTTCTAGTGATCATACACTTGGTTCAGCTGCATGATCTATAAAGACCCACTGTTTCAGGTGCGCTTCTAATTAGGATTTGGCAATTTTTAGCCAAAATCAAAAAACCTGTTTCATTTTCTAGGACATAGTTTCTGCAGAGTGGCAGGAGTTCATCAGAAATTCGCATCTGAGTTGTCGGCAGGACTATTGGTGTGGGGCTACCTGCTCCACTACCTCTCTCTGTTGCTGAGAGCTCCCTGTTTACACGTTCTCCCACTAGGTTACAGTCCCTCACAACCCCAACCAAACATTAGCGGTGCTACAAAACTGACGAGCAATATCAGAGCTATCCAGTTGTACAGTTTTGAGCCAGATGCCAGCTCAAACAAGGAAAAAAAAGACCGGATCTATTTTTCTGCAAGTGGATGCATCAGAATGGAGCTGAGCAGGGAGCTTGTGGCGCCCACCCTGTGTTTTACTACATCACAAATACGCTCTTTGACACTGCATTCTTTTCATCTGCTCCTGATTCACATTGACTTGAATAAAGAAGTACTTAGAAATGCCATTATTAGCTTAACCTTTCTAAAATATGTCCTCAAACATCAGTAAAATACCAAGAGAACATGTTAAAAAACAAAAACACAATTTTCATCTGTGGGTCTTTAATGCCCCCTCTGTGACTAGGAGCGGTGGTTACACTCCAATGTAAGTCAACTGCTCCTTGTCCCCATCATTGATTGTGTTATGTTGGGTTCTCTTTTTGCAATAGTGTTGTGTTTTCACAGAAGTGCTTGTAAATGGAATTCAATTTTGTACACAGTAAAACACCCATACTAAATTCTTTTTAGTTTTATTCATAAGGGGTATCCATTCAGTTCAAGTGTTGCTTTGAAGACTGGAAATGCAATATCTGTACGTGGTACACGAAGGAACAATGTGCTTTTGAGGATATTAGAAAACACAGAAGACAAAAACAAATGTAATTGTGGAACACAAAGGCAAGTTACAATAACCAACTCGGAAGTGAAAGCGAGCGACGACCGGCATTCAGACACACATCCAGTTAACGAATGAAGCTGTTTTAAAAGCCTCTCTTTCTCTGCCTCCCTCACTCCCTCGGTGCCGCCTCAGAACCATTCTTTGGTGCAACCCATGATTAATGCAGCCATGAATGGGTTTCTCTTTCACCAAGCACTGTGGGAGAACAGTTTCCTTCGCCTCTTCTTTACCATTTTGCTTTCCTCCCAATGTGACCTAATTTAGTCACACAGTGTGAAACTGATTTAGACTCATTTGAATGCTGCCTCCATAAAAAGAGGTGAAATGCTCTATCTTATTGTTGATTTTTTTGGAAAACACGTTTTTTTTCTGGCAATTGTCTGGATCACAGATTATAACTCTGAACTATATTTTATGAATCTTAACTCAAGAACAATTTACAGGAACATACACTAGAGGCAGAGTGGAACCACAAGCGACTATGTCCCCATTCTTTACTAACTGTGAGTTGCTTTCATGTTTTGTTTACAGCAGGGGAATGAAAATGGTGTGAGTGAACAGTTTTAGACGAGGTATTTCAAAAAAGGTTCAACACACTTCTAGGTCTCTTTAGTGTCCTTAACACATTTGGTAATAAGATAAAATTGAATTATAACACGTGTTAGTTGTGAAACTCTGCATATACATACATATACAACGGCATGAATTTACTTCTCAATTTCTCTCTTGTTTCTTTGATGTTATTTTAGTATTTCCAATTTAATTTTGTTTGAAAAGAATACTAAAGGATTTTCAGTTTTAATGCTTAATGTGAACAGTTCTATTTTCAGAGGTGGGGTGAGAGATAAAGTTACTGTTTTACAATTTTAGAGGGGACATTTGTGAGAGTATTTTAAAACGTTAGGATGTTTGCAAAACTACAAGATAGTTAAAAAAAACTCAGATAACCTACTTGGTAAAAATTAAGACAATTCCGTTAACAAAAGGATTTTGTGAACAGTAATAAAATCTTACGTCAAGACATACTGCAACTGCTGTGTGCTTTTAAGTCCTGAATTGCTTTTGGTTTTACACTTGAAGTGGCACACTGTCACACTGAACACTTGGGAAAGTGCAAACAACACATCTTGCTGGCCTGCAACATTTCATGTGAGCCTGCCTATTCATGCCTGAACTAGTCACTGCTTCAAAATCAATAACACACAGTTATGGTTCACTAATGGTTTGGAAAATTCAGACCAAACAAAAATGAATAAATCTGGGAACTGACTTTAAAAATGACTAAACGAGAGAAACAGGAAACATTAATAATGTTATTTAAACATTGCATTGATCTAGATTTGCTGCTTTATCACTTATTATAAAATTTCTTTTGACTCTTAAATATGTAGTGTTATTACTACATCCTATAATATGTAAATCCTATATTGTTTTAAGAAATAAATGTCTCCTGTGTAACTCAAATTAAAAAAAAAAAAAAAAAGTTGTTTCTTCCTCTACAGAGAACAATAAACTGGTCCTTTGCATGAGCAAAGGTTTGGTAGCAGAAAATTATGAACATTGAATGAAAATGTCTTCAAAAGTGGTCTCAAGGAACAAAAATTATGGGAAAATTAGCTTGAAAAAGCAGACGTTAAATGAAATAAAAAGAAACAGTGTGAAAACAGACAAGAGAGGCAGATCTTACTGTCTTTGGAAGTTTAAGATACAGTTGGATATCTATAGCACTGATCTAAAGAAAATATTTTATTCTATCGCAAGTAGATACAAAAAAGAAACAAAAAAGCTTTGGAAAACGTTAAATTGAAAAATCACTGAATATACAAAAGAAAAAGAAAAGTGTATAGATGATGGTTATCACTTAGAACAGTCTATGGGAAAATATTAAAAGCACTGTTGTTATCTTTCTGATCTAGTCATAGTGAGTCATTCCTTACAGTTTAATTAAGTTCTAAGGCCATGATTCAGCTGAAAACCATTTATCTGTTTGACAAACAGTTTTTGTACATTCAAAGACACAATGACAACAGAAACCAGAAACCAGTAAAGATTAAAGTCTGTACGGAGGGATCAAGGTACTAATCTCACCTGTAAAATGAATTTACCAAAACATTTAACTATAAAACAACACACATCCACCATTGTCTTTTTAATGACACTTTTTTAATGATGCATAGCTACTTAATCCAAAGAGGGGTCATGGAGGCACAAAGAGCAAAAATGTCAAATAAAATCAAAATTTTGCCAAAGAATCCAAAAAGAAGAGTTTTGATTAACATTTTTGAACAAAAAAACTGCACCTGTATAACCTTTTCCTCATGCAACAAAGGTTTATTTAATAGTTAAGAGAAGGACATTTTATGACAGACAAGCTTAGAAAATAGTGAATTTTGACCCTTAACCAAGCATTTAAACCAAAAGAAGGAATAGATATTTTACATCAAATTTCCTCTGCAGTAGTTAAACAAATTAACATGTTTATGCTTGTTGCTTTTTCAAACTTTGTGCTGCAGTCTATTTGCTTTACTTTGTTAGCAAAACAGTTGTATTTGTTGTAGCTGTAGCTAACGTAGGATTTAGATAGTATATTTTTAAAAAATCAACCGGTATTGTTCTTACTGTTATCAGATACACTTTATTTTTGAAATGTATATTTGTTCCTAACAGATCCCTGGCACTGGGAAGCTTATGTGTACAGTCATAGCAAGCAACTGTCTGTTTTCAGGTAGGTTTTACTTATGATTACATGTTGTTCCTAAAAGATCCCTGGTAATGGGAAGCTTATGTTTTACAGCTATGTCCAATAGTTATTACTAATGCTCACTGTCTTTACATATTTTTTCAACGTTTTTGTTTCTTTGAAATCCCTTGCTTTATGTTGAAAAGGTGTGATTGTACATCAAAAGAAAAGTTGTGCATTTCTGATAAAGGAACAAAGGAAATCTAAACCTTTTGTTATTCTAGACACTTAAATATCAGCTATTGGCCACAGTTGCAGGGGAAGCCTGAAAAAATGATATCGGCCCATCCCTACTACTTACCCTAAAGCTTTCTTTGCTGTAGCTGTAGCTAATATAGCATTCACACGGTATGGCAAACAGAATGCAAATACTAATGCTGAAACTCACTACTTATAACTCCATGGATGTTAAATATTACACAACACAGCTGAATCAGAATTTCAAAAGTTAATACCATAGTCAATAGTTACACCCAATTCCTTCCTGACTATTTAGTCTAAACAGTTGGCAAATTATGGATATTGTATTTTTGCCTACTGGTAGTTAACTTTTCAATATCCATCACATATTTTTAATGGTCTTGTTGCACGCAAATAGTGTCTAAAAAGCACAGCAATCACAGCTAGGAGCCTTAATAGTAAAAAATGTAACAGTGCTGAACAGAGAAGCCAGGGTTGTTGTGATCCATATAGGTTTCAGGCATTGCTTGCAGAGCTGCAGTCCAAGTTTTAAAGTTTGTAAAAAAAAAAAAAAAAAAGAAAGAAAGAAGAAGAAGAAGTAGAAGAAAGAAGACCCCTGTTTTATCAACAAGCTAGGATTTTTTTAATTTTAATTTTTTTTTATTTTAAATTTAATAAAAAAAAATAGCTTAACTGTAGGAACTTTACCAGTTTTAATTAAAATGAGGGTTTTACTCGTCCAAGTGAGACAGTTAAGCTTCTTTGAATCTGGTTTAATTTATTTGAGGTGTGTTGTTTCCTTAAACATAAATGTTTGTGTTTGGTTATAGCTGGCTCCAAAAGACACTTAAATGTGGTGTTAAAAAGCATATATGAGTGGACAAAAGACACAAAATAAATGTGACAGACGCATAGTGCTCTGTGCTCCCTCAGAACAAAGAACAAACAGCCCCCAGGCACACACACAGCATATAACAACTGTCCTACCCTGTAGCTGGAACTGAAGGATCCACAAACCCACCATAACACCACATACAGTCAGCAGCATTAAAACCAGTACTTAAGACAAGGACAGGCTGCAGAGGGCTATTTTTAAGCTTCATTTCATTCCGAAGGAAAGAAATGTTTCTTATTTATTCA
Organism: Oryzias curvinotus; assembly: GCA_023969325.1. NCBI lineage: Eukaryota > Metazoa > Chordata > Actinopteri > Beloniformes > Adrianichthyidae > Oryzias > Oryzias curvinotus. The sequence continues at coordinate 8,967,066 of CM043708.1, forward strand.
CTGAAGGAAATGAGGAGAAAAATGGGGTTTCATTTAGCTTAGCAGGTGTGGCTAATGAAGACCTATTTCCACGTAAGAACTTAATGGGAGCTGCGAGGTGGCGTTTAAGGAGCAGCTACAAATTCAGGTGGACAAAAATTGATGACCTTGCTCTGCCATTAAACATTTAGAGCCCGTTCACAGCCCAGCTGAACTCTAAATCGATGGCATGAGGCGTGGACTGAGCTGCGCAGGGATGAATCACCGACAATCGTGACAATACGTGTGCGGGACCTTCAAACGAAGCTTCTGCGCGAGGAGTTCAGGGGATTCCCGGTGAAAAAAACACGCTCGTGGACGACGACTAGGAGGAAGAGGATGAGGAGGGGGAGGAAGAGGAGGAGGAGAAAACACGTTTCCATCGGAGTTAGACGCCCTGTTCTTAATAACACGGATGCTGAGGACAAACCTACGAGCTGAGCGGTCAGCATCCGATATGCTTCAGTGATACCACCAGCGATGATGCGGATTCATTTTTAGTATCTTCAAAACATATATATGTATATATAAAACAAAAACAAAAAAGACTTACCAGGACAGGAGAATGCCTTGTGTTGACAAGTCACATCCTCTCAAATGATGAAGGGATGGAGCTTTGCTGGTGGCATCAACGTGTTTCACCGACCGTCAGCGTATGGAGCGGTGAGGGCGCCCCGGAACGAGCATAGCATAAGCGCTTCACTGCGGTTGTCTGGGTAAAAGCATCAGAGGTGCGTGGAAAACTGTTTCAACGTCAGCATCCTTGCAGCGACCCCACTCGAGCAACGCCAGAGCGACTACTTCTTAAGGACATTTATATTTAACAAACATGAGGGCGCCGTGGCTTGAAGTCTCTTGCCCAAGGGCTGACACAGATTTCCAACCCTTTAATGTACTGCCACCTCTCACTTATAACTGGAGTACAGCCGTCAACTCTAAAATTCAACATTTTGAGTTCCAGACCATCAGAGAACACTGACCAAGGTTATCTAACTAAACAGAATAAATTACATGCATACCATAAAAACAACAGTGATCAGACAAATGAGCAAACTAAAGAAGATAAACAACCTTCATCATACTTGACTGTATAATTTAAATAAATAACTTCTGATTTGCAACATTTATTTCTCATTTTATTCGGATGTACATTTTTCTTTTTCATAAAGGAATACATCCTATTTATTTTTCTGTTTCTATTCAGCAATGAAGTGATTCAACCACAGGACTATTTTATTTATTTTATTTTATTTTATTTTAAGGAATATTAAGAACAGTTAAACATTTGGTATTTATTTATTTTATTTAGAGACAAATGTATTGAGGCTTTGGGGGTTTTGTGTTGTTGTTGTTTTGGTCTTTTTTAAATAATTCCTTTGACAATCTATTTTTAGAAAATATTTTTACATTTTCATGCAGTTTAATAGAAAACCCTCTTTTGTACATCTGTTTGAGTTTTTAGAACTCAGAAAATTGGTGCAATGCAGCAGATCTGTCTATTTCATATGCCCTTTTTTATTATTTTGTTTTTGATTGTGTTACTTTTGCATTGTTCTTTTTTATTTTATTTTACAATACATAATTTAATTGTTGTCTTTTGATGATGCCTGAGTTCCCCTCTTTGTAAAAAAAAGTCTTTCTTTTGAAAGTTGCTAATCCAAATAATGCAGTCTTATGCAAACTGAACAATTATATAAAATTATATTTCACAGAGGGTACAAGACCCACAGCTGTACTGAAACATACACATATATATATTTATTCCTTTTGGTCAGCTCAAATGTGGAATATAAATTAAGAATGTTTTTAATTTGATTTTCAAAATAATGTCAATACATTACAGACTTTAAATGGGTTTGAATGTCATTTCATAATTTTCATTATTTTGTTTTAAATAAGTTGTTTGTTTTCCTGTAAGGCAAAGGAAAAAGTGTGCATTCGCAAAGAAGGCATTCCTATCAGGTGTTTTACCTCAGCTTTGTTGTACAGGCTAGCAGTCCCTCCAAGTGGCCATGTTCAGACATTACAGTTTTGTGTCGACACATTTTTGGTAATGAAAGAGTTAAATATCATTTTGAAAAAAAGAAAACTATTTAAAATTGGTTGTTGTACCGTGGTCTCACATAAAATTGAAATTAGTGTTTCTTTTAAATTGAAAGAGCACTTACTAAGGCTAAGATGAATTAAAATGAATTACATTGACTCATTTTAATTAATATTAACATTAATATCAGACCCTTATATAAAACTAGAATAATGAAACCTTAATGTGAAGTAATTTCATACCTTTTTAGATCAATTTAAAAAGATTTTCAAAGATTGTTTTTAAAACAAATTTTTTGGGGGAATGACATTTTGGAATTGGAAGGTTACCAATTCTGCCCATGGATTTTAAAGAATTTTTCTGAAGAAATGCAATTTGCAACAAGTTAAAATTTTTAACTATGATTAGCAAAGATTTGTTAACTTCAAATTCATAATCTTTTTATTTATTAAAATTGATATCATTTTATTTCATAACTAAAGAGTCACAATGGGGGGAGGAAGGAGGAGCATGTGGCTCCTGAGCCTCAGGTTGCAGGTCTAGGGGGGGCTCTAGAGGGCCAACAGCAAAGTCAGGCTTCCAATAGGACTCATTAAAATCAGTGTCGCCATCCTCATCCAGTATTTTAAAAAACTTCAATTTCTGCTGTGTCTCCACAAACGGCCTTCCTCACTCCCATCAGGAGTTGAAGATGCAGCAAATCCTAAAACCATTGATTGTGCTCTGTTGCTGATGGCCATTTCTGTAGGTTTCACTCACAGAACAAACTCACAGCAGGTGTGTTGATTATTCCTGAAAGCAAGACAGTGTGCATTGACCAGTGAGAAGGAACACCTTCGACAGATTATGCATAAATGCTTTTTAACCACATCCAAACACTTCTGTCTTCCCATTCATCTTATTGTATTTACTAGATCCATCTTAACGGCCTTCACTCAGGTTTTGATTGCATTAGTCACATGTTCATGAAAAGTATCCAGGTATATCAGGTTTCTCTGGTTTCTAAAAGTTCAAAATAGACTGCCCCACATTCTCTTTAGTCAGAGCGATGGCTCAGCCTGATGCAAGCCTGGTCACCATCAAAAACTCTTCTTCTAATCCCCTATAATGCCAAATGGTCCATTGAGTGATATTTGGTGATTGAAAAGTAAGAACATAGGAAGTTTGGTTCTGTCAGTGAAGCTGAACAACTTGGTTGTCTCATTTTCTGCACCGTAGAGTTTTTTTTTTTTTTTTGTCAACAGGACATTGTCTGGTCTACATGAAAAAGCTGGTCTTTGCATTAGCAATGTAGGAATATGGGTGCATTGCTTTTGCAAACAAAAGCTACCTCTTTTAAACCTGTTTTTGTGTCATACTACTTGTTTAAAAGTAGGGACAACAAAATGTTTGTTTTATCTATGCTTTAAAAGATCTGTCTTCACGTGAAATTACAGCAACACACTTGAGACATGAGTAGGATTTGTCCCCGAGATAACATTACAGGTGCATCAATGGCTAGATATATTGGAGCCATCCAGCCGTACAATTTTAAGCCAGATGTTAGCTAAGATGGAAAAAAAAAACAAAGACGAACATGGCTCTATTTTTCTGCCAATGGAGGCATCAGAATGGAGTGGAGCAGGGAGCTTGTAGCCTAGCTACTGCAGCACCTTAATCACCCCAACAGCATTTGTTGTCTGCTCCCAAATCACAACAATAAGGCTAAAGAAATATTCAGAACCACAATTTTAAGCTTATTTTTTCATATAAGTGGATCTTTAATATACAATCTAACCTTTAATTTTATATCTTTGTGTTTTATAAGTTAAAATTGTCATTCATTCATTTTCTATTCCGTTTAGTCCCTTTCAGGGTCACGGGGCTGCCGGAGCCTATCCTGCCAGAGGGGATGCCCAGGGGGGTATTCCAGGAAGCATGTTTAAACTACCCTGACTTTAACCCTGAACTCTGGCTGAAATCTGCCTGAACTTGCTTACTCGGGGTATGTTATTTCCAGAAGACCGGATATGAGTTTGCATACTTACACTCGACTTGGTAACCCTGGGTTAATGCACGTGCACGGCTGGTATATAAAGACATTCTCAATGGGTTGCCGATTTCCGGAGTCACCATGGAAACGCGTGGTGAAAAAAAGTGAGCACGACACTTCAGTGAGACGGAGTCGGCAATTAATGACGGCGTATGAACAAAGTACAAAAAACAAAGTAGCAATGGGTAATAATAATAATAATAATAATAATAATAATAATACAAGGTGGAAGTGAAAGTCTAGGTCATAAATAAGGATTAAATAAGGCAATAAATAGCAGCAGCGGTTTTCAACAGTCCTAGACCGTGTTGTTAAACAGTCTGACTGCTGTTGGGATGAAGGACCTCCGGTAACGCTCTTTTTTGCACTTGGGGTGCAGCAGTCTCTGGCTGAATGAGCTACTCATAGTCCTCACCGTCGCATACAGGGGGTGGGAGGGGTTGTTCTGGATGCTGGACAGCTTGGTCAGCATCCTCCTCTCACCTATAGAGTCCACTGAGTCCAGGGGACAGCCCAGGACAGAGCTAGCTCTCTTCACCAGCTTGTCCAGCTTCTTTTTGTCCCTTTCGTTGATTGCTCCACACCAGCAGACCACAGCATAGAAAGTTGCTGATGCAACGATAGTCTCAGAAGGTCTTGAGTAGTGGCCTACACACACCAAAGGACCTCAGTCTCCTCAGGAGGTGGAGGCGACTCTGGCCCTTCTTGTGCAGGACCCATCATCCTCTCCCTCCCTCTCACTCATGGTTCAGAAACTTAACGCAAATTAGGACAAAATAACTCGGCAAAACACAGTAAAACAGCTAAACAACTAAACACATTTGGTCAAAAAGCCACACTTAAACCCAAATCCGTCCAGACAGGCAAAGGGAATGGTATCCCACAATCCCTTGCGGTGCCGATCTAACAGCAGCACCAAAGTTACACCTACTTAATTGAATTAATTTGAATGAAAGTAAAATAACTATCTGAAAACTACATGTTATTTTTAAACTGACTTATCAAAAATAAGATTTTTAATGATCTTAACTGAAGCAAATAATTAAGTTATATAAACAATGTAAAAAAGTTTATCTTTCCAACATCCATATGTGGTCTTATCACCCTCTCACAGGGGAAAAAGTATTATCTGAGCTTTTTCATCCACTAAATCCTCTTCAAATGGACACGCCATGCTGCTGCACCTCTCTGCAAACAAACCAACCTTCAAGTAAACCTGCTCCAGACCAGGTTATGTTCAGAGCATGAGCTGCTATGACAACTTGACATACCCTGAAACAACTTCTGAGCAAATTCTGGAACCGAAAGCTGAGGTTATCAACTTCCTTACCCTCAAACTTATCGTAGGAGCTAGCATAACCTGCTTTCTGGAATACCCCCCTGGACAGGTCGCCAGTCTGTCGCAGGGATTACTCCGCAATCACACACCCATTCACTCACACCTATGGACAATTTAAAGTTGCCAATTAACCTATGAATCATGTTTTTGGATGGTGGGAGGAAGCTGGAGATCCCAGAGAGAACCCACGCATACACAGGGAGAACATGCAAACTTCACACAGAAAGGTTCCCCATTGATGTTGTGTTTTTCATGCCCCCCAGCCGGGACTTGAACCAGAGGCCTTCTTGCTGTGAGGCAAGAGCGCTAACCACTGCGCCACTGTGCAGCCCAAGATAAAATTATTATTCCATAAATAGATATATATTGTGTATATCTTTAAATGTTTTTTATCCCTTGTGCTATCCTATGACCCCACCCTCACACTGACGTGTTCTCCCTACCATGACAAAGGTGGATAAAGGTGAAGAGGATTTCATGTAATCCATGTACACCAGTGAAGATCACAAATCATTGAAAAAAACAGCTCAGAGCACTGTCTAGTAGGGTCTAGATGACCCACCTCCCAATGTTAAAGTGGCTAGGACAGCACAAGGGTTTAATGGTTCTAGTGACTAAAGAGATCTACTAAGAGTCCCTTGTTTACATTTTAACTTGACAATTTCTGGTTGCCTGAATACGCCAACACATCACAGGCAAATTACATGTAAATATGCAAATATAACACTTTGAAGTGCGAGTGTGTGGTTGTGCATGATACTTTATTTGAACATAATTGAACATATTTTTCAATTAAACTTGAATAAAAAAAAACACGTTTTTCTTCATATTTTTCAATCGTTCACTAACACTTGAGGAACACTAGAGGGCGCCAATAAACCGTGAATAACGCGCGACTTGTGGCGAACATGAACAGTGAGTAAATGTTCTTGAGATGTTTGGCTTCAGTGGCTGAAATCGGATGATAAGTACTCTGAAAGTGTCGTGGCCTCTCATGACATGGACACAATGTTGAGCGTGGAAGGAACTGTGAGGGAAACACCGGATAACTTGTTTGGTTGTGCATACAAACATCTGAAATTTTTACTTATAAATGTGGACTCTGACATTAGAAGCTTGCTGTGATTGTTTTGAACAGCTTTATTATATAAAAAAAGGAAAAATGCACACTGTACCTAATCGAAGATGACGTGATTTTTGTCATCAAATTGTTTGCTTTTCATTTCAATCGATGTGCATTTTCCGCCCAAAGCTGTTCTGTTGGATCTAAAAACCTTTACTGGAGACCTTTAATGGAACGGTGAGCAGAGTGGATTCCCCCCGTCAGCCTCCAAGAAGACGACCTCCTATTACTTGAAGTCACCCCGCCCGTCTGCCTATCGTCTCCTCCCCTAAACCTTAACTGCGATCAACCTTTGGAGCGCCTCTGTGTTGGACATCACTGACCCTGAGGGAAAGTGATAGAGCCAAAACACATAACTGCAACATTTCCAAGACTATCTTCTTTGACATCAAACAGCAGAATTAAGGGGAGGAGGACGCAGAAGTGCGGGCGCGTTTGCGTGCCTGCCGAACAATGCGCTGAGCGCCAAAGCATCCGATATAGACTGGAATAAGAGTTCATCACGGGAAGTGTTTGGAAACGCGCGCAGTTTTGCAAGAAACAAAAGGCGACCCTAAATGCGCACACTGTAGGAAGAGTCATGCATCTGAACACAGAAGAAGACAACAGCAAAGGTGAGCAACAGATTTACGCGAAATAATTGGACTCCTGTCTGTCTGAAAATTGCAAATCTCTCGCGTTGGTTTCCCCAATGCCCTTGAGTGCGTCTTGTTGATGTGTAGAATATGCTGAGGGTCATTCCAAGCTAAAGGTAACGGCTGTCATCGACCATTACTGCCTGTGCGCCTCTCACCGGGGCGCGCTGGGAACGCTTTACGGCAGCGAAAAGGGATGTTGGTGGCGGGATGGAGACTGTCTGCGAGACGGACACTTATTGAGCACTTGTTGTGCTCGCCTTGGACCCCCCCCCCCCCTCCCACACACACACACACCCTCCTCTATCCGTTTTTTCCACGATGTGACCTGTGCGTAAACGCACAAGGTCAAAGTGATGGGCAGCTTTCTTGGGGTTGTGGTGGTGCGGTCGTCTTTAAGTGATGCCACGGACGCGCGCCCTCCGCTGTGGTTGGAGGGGAGGATGAGGGAGCAGACGGTGTGTAATGACACAACGCTTTCCATCATCATAAGGCTAAATGAGAATTGCTGCCTCTTCCAGGGAGCCACAGAGAATCATTTCACTCTCCTGCTTTGAACTGAGGTCGAGGTCACCGACGAACACCTGATGCTGGAGGAGATTCGTCCCTCAGCGTGACGCAGCCTGAGCCTTGTTACGCATAATTAAGAAACAGCAGGACTGCTGTTATGCACACCACACCCCTTCTGAGGAAGTTTAATGACTGACATGCAGCTGAAATACAGCCATCATTATATAATTCTCATTCATTTTAATGTTGATCGACTAATTTTTCTGTAAATGCATATTTTTTAAAATCCTTCTTGGCAATATAACTAGTTATATCTTTACTTCACACACAAAAAAAATCCCTCATAATCTCTAGATCCCCAGCAGAAAAGAACAAAGAAAATATATTTTCTTCCAATCCTTAATTGACAGCTTTCATAGAATGTAATATATACTTTTATCAGCTGTAAGCTGTGCACTGAGGAGTCCCTTATGTGATGAATGGTGCTCTGAACAGTGGCACACAACATCAGCCCCATCTAAAATGTCTCGTAACCTCATTGTCAGATATGATCCCACCGGGGAGAAAAGATGAGTCACCATCCTCAACCAGAAATGATTTCATGATTCCATGACAGTTCTTCTTATTACTCAACTTTTAGAAATACAGGGCTAGGAGAGCTGACCCCTTTTTAGGGACACGCTGAGGGTTACGGTCAGAAATTAGGATAAGGACTCAAAGGTTTGGTTACAGGGGATCAAGTTTGTGGGTACACTGTCATATCCTCTGAATTCCTGCAAAAAGAAATTTGCATGACCATCGTGATTCACTCACAAATATTGCAATCATTAGATAATTGACAAATTACCCACTAATTTAGCAATAGTGAGTACAAATCTGTCCAGATGTTAGGCCTAATGGTAATCAATGAAGTTTTTTTTTCTCTGACACTGCTCCTACTGCTGTTTGTAGCTGTTTTGGGGTATGTGTTGATTCATGAAAGCACTAAGTTGTAGTGCCAAAGTCAAATAATGTTAAAAAAAAAAGTCATTTTTAAAGCCTGAATTATAAATATGGTTTAGAAACAAAATCATTTTGCTTCATTTGTTCTTAGAGGATGTGATTGGGGGTGGCCGTGGTGCAGCGGTAGGGCGGTTGTCCCACGATCACAATATTGGAGGTTCAATTTCCGCCTTGTATGCCCATGAGTCGAAGTGTCCTTGGGCAAGACACTGAACCCCACTTTGCCTCTGGTGGGAGGTTAGAGCCAGTGTTTGGCAGTGGAGCCGCCACCAGCATGTGTGAATAGGTCTGTGACTGTAAAGCGCTTTGGACCTTGAAGAAGGTAGAAAAGAGCTATATAAGCATACGCCATTTTATGTTTATTCGTATTTACTTTTTGTGTCTCAGGATAGCAAAAAACTACTGAGCTAGCAAACCTTCATCAAGCCATACTTTGATTTTTGAACGTCTTTAGTATAAGTGACTATTGATGTAAAAATTCCCCAATAAAACAATCAGAATAAGTTATAAAATGAAAATTTCAAAAACAAATAAATCATAAGATAATGACAAACACAGACTAAATTATTGAATTCAAATAATAATTTATTAATTTAAACCAAAGAGCAAATGACAGTGATAAAACAGCTCTACTAATTTATTGATGCTTACATCCATTGTATTGACAGTCCTATTTCACTGTGAGAACTGAGGATTTATTACTAAAATTATGTTTTAGTCATTGTCTTGTTGTGGACCTCCAGAAACTAAATGAATAAATACTCTAGTAAAGTAGTTTATCAGAACCAGGCATCAGAACTCAACAGTGATGCAGCTTGACTTAAAGTCATGCTCATAGCAGACACTTGTACTGTTTTCAAAGTACTGAAGATGTTTTATTTATTTATATTTAAGTTTTAAAAGACTTTGTTCTGAGTCTTGACCATAAATGAAAAAAAAAAAATCATTCAGTTTATTTTCTGAAAGAAGTCCAAAAGTTGGGTCTGAAATAACTGAGTTGTGTGAGTGCTATAGACAAAAGCAATAAATCTGACTTCATCAGTTTGTCATTTTTCCAGGGCTGTCTTCGCTCACTTTCTGTTTTCAGGGCAGTCTTTGAAACTCCTCTGCGGTTCAACAGAGAATACCTTTTTGGCCAGCAGAAAAATTCTTTCACATCAGCTACTCCTCATCTGAGACTGCTCAAAACAAAAACTTTGCCTCATACGAAAGGTATAATACAGAATGTTAACTGTGTAGCCACAAGGGGGCCTAAGTCTGGGTCCCCCTGTGCTGGTCCCCAGGCTAAATAAAATACAGGGTTGTGTCTGGAAGGGCACCCGGCGAAAAATTCCCTGCCAAACCACGCTGTGGCGACCTCTGAAGGGATATGCAGAAAGGTGAACAACATATTTTTAATTTCCAGTTCTTACTGTTCACTGTAAATCTTTTAAAAAGTAATTTTTGTCATGTAGTATTTCCTTTTGCAAGTCTCACTGTGTCACAACATATCTCTTGAGCATTATTAGAGGAGATACAAATTTAAAGACAATAAAAATAGCCTTATTTTGCAAATGTTGACACTGTTTATGTAGAGATTAAGAAAAACAACTAACATATAGCAACAGGACAGTAAGGAGAGCACCAGATTTGACAAAATAATGCTAAAAAGGATGCATGTCCTTCAAAAAAAAGTCATCACAATATACAGTGAGTCCAAGATAAACTGCGAAGTGATAAGTTCTGTAGATCAGTACCAGCCTGGTTATGATCCTATGTGCACTTCAGTTAAGCTTCTTGTAGTTTAGGTAATTTTGTTTTCACTGATGTTTCCATTATCCAGCTGTTGGAGCAACGTTGTCGCCTTCGGCTTGTTAGCTTCAAGTTGTCAACATCAGTCATTTGCTTATGTGCTCTGAGAGAAGTCTTAAAGAGAAGCCATTAACTAGATAGATAGATAGATAGATAGATAGATAGATAGATAGATAGATAGATAGATAGATAGATAGATAGATAGATAGATAGATAGATAGATAGATAGATGACTTTATAAATCCCATTTATAAAGTCCCATTAAAATCCCATTATATAATATAACATCAAAAAGGACATCACAAATGAAATTCATATTAGATAATTAAAAATATTACTAAAATTATAATGAAAAATTATTATCAAAAATTAGATTCTTATTAAATAAATAAATATTAAATATTAAATAAACACAGCAGCAAAAGTGTAAAAAACATGCGGTCTGCAAAACATGTAAACTGTAAAAGAAACATTACGAATTTTTTAGCCTGAAATGTATTTTGAGGCTCATGATATATTTATCATTTTTTTAATACACTAACATGGAAACAGTCTACAGAGGAGGTTTAACCCCTTGGTGCCTGAATTTATTTCCCGCTATGAAAAAAAGATTTCCCTTAAGGTTTTGCTTTCAAGTTGATGCTAAATTAAGGCAATTTTGGAGTATCAATTGGCTTTAAGGGATTAAAAAATTTGTTGAAATTTTTCTTTTAGTCTGACCCAGAGATTAGGGTTTGATATTATACATGCTAGGGAAAAAAAAAACAGCAATTAGTATTTAAAAAAAATGAATGGATGGAAACTTATTAGTGTTTTTAGACAAACTATGAAAGAGGGCAGAGAGAGTGGTAATTAGGAAACAGGAAACAAAAGGTATTTTTATTCCCAGTTCGACTGCGAACCTCAGCGGTGGGAAGCAAGCCACTTAGGTTTCAGACTCAAGAGACCAGATGGCTCAGACACGAAAGAAGAAATATTGCTCTAGTCGACTTAATAGTGCACATATTTATAACCAAAGATAAACCTGATAAAAGATCCTATAAAAGTCACCACTGAAATGAAAAATCACACTATGGCGAGCAAAAGAAAAGAGGCAATGTTTAACGACGGCAGGCTCACGTGGGGTCAAGAGGATGTGGTTTTGGGAAACTGTCATCAGCTTTTTGTGTGTGTGAAATTTGAAATAAGCTGGAATTAACAGAAACATGTTTTTAGTGTGCGACACATCAGCCGGGTTTTCAGCTTTTTGAAGGAAAAATATTCAAGAATCTTATTAAAACCTTTGATTTCATGTTGTTTTCAAAGGGTGATGTATTCATTAACAATTGGGATGTTTCACAAATAGTTGTGTCACAAGAAAAGCACAAAAAATGTGAGATATTTGTCTAGATTGGATCAACATCTGTTGAAAGACTGAAAAAAACTTGACATTATACTGACTTTTTTTTTTGCAAATCTTGGATTTTGGGGGTTCTGTTTTCTGTGTCAGCGTTCTGTTTCTTCAACTCCTCAAATTTCACACATTTAAATTATTAATAAAGGAAAATATTTTGGAAACCGGTGGAGGTTGCATGGAGGAAAGCGCAGCCATAGCAGAAGTGTGGGCTGAAAATGTTACTGGCAGATATGGGGGCATGGTGGAGAAGGCCAAAAATAGATAACAGGAGACAGAGGGAGAGCGGAAGAAGGAAAAGTATTGTAGGCTTGGAAAGAACATCTTTACACCATACATCATTATATGTCTTCAAGCATGGCCACTAAAAGGAAAAATACAAAACAATTGATACCGTGTCCCCTTAATCAGGGAAATCGTTGAAGCAGTTCTGGTTTGTAGAGGTCACTCAGATATGTCGGAGTAGGACAGTCAAAATAATTTAACAGGAGAAAAATACAGTTTATGAGTGTCATGTTTTTGGATTGGCTTGTATGTGTTTTGTGATATATTGTTTTCGCAGTTTATCACAAGATTGTTTAAAAAACATCTAAGTCAAAACTGATTTTATTTTCATTTTTTTGGTTTTGAAACAGCAGGGCACCAATTTTAAGGGCTGTTTGCTAACCAGAAGTCTTTCCTCACAAGAGAACAGTCCAATCTGGAAAGATTCAAAAATGGAGAAGGCGTGTGTATAAGACATGCATGCCAGCAAATCAGAATAAAAAATAACGAAACACGCACAGGGTTTTGAGTTATATCGATTTTTTGTGTTGATGCCGATGCCCTAACCTTAACTTACCCTTTATCCACAACTCTGATCCTAAAAAATAATGGGTAGAATCTACACAGGAAAGACAGAAAAAAAGGTAAACATAAGAAAAACAGAATACAAATATTCCAAAAGAAATGAGACAACAAAGGTAATTTAAAACAAACAACATCAACATTTAAAGTACGTCATATTAGACCACTCCAAAAGGGCATAATAGACTGGACCAGAGATCGCAGGATCAAAAATTGTCTAGACAGTGGAAAAAAACAGATTTGACATCAGGAAATGCAGCAATGGAGGGACAGGTATGATTGTTGTTTGGCTGACCACTCCTAAAAAAAAAAAACAGTTGATGATCACAAGCCACAGATGCTAAGTGACCTTTCCAAAAACAGTGTCAATGCCAGGGTGAGAAACTTGAGAAAAACCTCTCTTACCCTTTCTAGTTTTGCCTGCGAAAAAAAAAAAAACACACCCTGAAATGAATGTGACCAAACTTTTGATACAGAACTATGACAGAATATTAAGACTTATTTAAAAAAATTATGCAACTTGTGACAAGTGACCTTTAAGGCACAGTGACCGTGAAGAAAACAGCCTGAACAGACAGTAAGTTTTGTTCAAGTGGTGATTACTTCACTGTAGTAGCCATGTAGGATGGGGACCAGATATTGCTTGGGACTCCTGTTTCCACCCACAGGCTCTGTGTGTGATTCTGAAAGGCACTCAGGATGAGTAAGACAGAGCTATTTGTGGTTTGTTCTGTTACCCAGAATGGAAGCCTGACTGAGGGAGTTCTGTCGCATCAATAGTAGATGTGCAACTTGTCTTTTCCTCTGTTAATGAGCATCCAAGCACACAAAACACAAAAAAAGATTGTAATAATTGTTGAAATGGATGTGGGATGGATTGATAAATAAATGGATGGATGAGTTGAAGGCAAAGAGCCAGGATATAACCCAAATGCACGATGTATGCACCCCACCTCCGTAAAAAGGCAAACAGGGAATTATGGAACATATCAGCAGTCTAGTCAGGAACAGATGGTGAGACAGAGCTAAGCACAGACAGGATCTTCCTGCCAGTACAGTACTTACAGTGAACGCTGTCAGCTTGTACATGCACAGACACATATAAAGAGTCTTAGGCTTGTAAAAGTCTTTATGAGAGTGTTTCAATGATCTCAAAAGCTTCATTGCTGTCACTGTTACTCCCACAGCTCTTCACTTCCTCTGTGTCTTTGTTCAGTTTCCTTCACTTTTTATTTCTCAGTTGCCGCACCAACGCTCAGTCCTCTTCTTCCAGTTACACTCTCCAAAAGTTAATTGCGAAGAACATGTCTGCGCAGTTCACCACGCTTTCCTTAAGCTTGGTTTTGAAAGTCTGCTTTTAGAGAGAGGGCATAATTAGACGTTTAATTATTTATCACAGGTAGTTGCGAAGAAATATAATTAAATAAGCTAATGCAAAGAAGCTCTTGGGGGATTATTAAATGTACCACAAATGGCTAGGTCACAGATAAGTGAACATGAGAGATCCAAACCCAAGTCTCACCCTGGGGTAGAGCAGACATCAGCTGGTGTTCAGGTTGCATGTGGAGTTCTGGTAGTCTGGGGGGCGTTTTGTAGTCACGGAGTGTAAACTGTGCACAAAACCAGCTGTAGCCCATCTTGATGGACACACATTGGCCACAAGCTGGGGTAAAGTGTTTGAATATTTTTGCACATTTTGCTCTACGTCAGACATCTCAAGTGGTTTTTTTTCTCTCTTGTCTTTTTTACACTGAGTTCTCAATGACTTAGAAAGAAAACATTTATGTCTTCTTGTCTACTGATTTGAAAAAAAAAATTACAAATTTATCGAGCCGTCTTTCATGTTGTACTTTAAATCACTGCCAATGGTGGACCCGAGTCTCTTAAGAAATGACAAATGCCTTTATATAGCGCTTCTGCTTGACCACTCAGAGTGCTTTTCCTCTACAAGCCACGCTCGCCAAGGAAGCAGGAAGTTAAGTGCATTTCCCAAGGACACATCAATATGTATATTATGTAATACTTTGGCACACTTTCCCTTTTGGTGGTCTCTGTCTTTTTTATTTTTCTGGCTTTAATTTCTCATTGAATGGATTTCAGCCACTCCAATTCTTTAACGGAATATTTGTGGACATACTTCCATACTGTCCTTGCAGTGTGCTTCATGTGATTATGTTATTATGTTGATTTATCATAAATTCCATCTTTTCTTCTTATATGTTACAACACTTAACAGTTATGGCCATAGATTTATGAAATTCACAATAGAATGATTTTATGGATAGTGGGTGTGTATGTCTGATCTTAACTCAATCTGACTTGAGGTGCTTTGATCTGATGGTTGGTCCAGTTGATATTTGTTCTGTCCTGAAGAGTGCTGTGATATTTTTATGGGAACTTAATACAAAAATGTTACATGACACATTTATCAACCTAATAACTTGTTTTCACTCTGCTGTATACCACCCCCGTTAGATATAAAACAATGCATTTCAGCATTTTTTATATGAAGTTGTCGACAGTTTTTAGATAAGTGAGAGGCGCATAAGTTATCAAAACTATAGATCTAAACCGGGGGATGTTTTATCATACATTTACGCATGCTAATAACGCAAAAAATAGTTTTCATTTATCTGTCCGGTAAAATGTACTGTCCATGACAGACAAATGCCCCCATCAGATGGTATTTCAACATTTGCTTTCACTTGACCTGTTCACCAGGTACATCCAGTGCAACTGATTAAAGAACACAGCAATCTAGTGTTGCAGCTTCAGAAGAGTTTACTATATGGAAGGAGAAATGTAGGTCATGCAATAGCTCAAGCTTGCAGCATTAGTGGTAAAAAAATGTGATCATTAAGCGAGAGCCACCTAAACGACTCCCCATAGTTTTCTTTTAGCTGCAGGGATTACTATATTCTACCTCTATTTGAAAATGCAGCATCATTGTGATGGATAAATTGCATTTTGCACTTAGCTTTATTTATCAGTAATATTTATAGATCCATTGATGTTAGTTTGCTCGATTGAGGTCTTTCTTGCCGATGCTAAAAGAGACAAAGGGATTTGAACAAGAAGTCAGTTGAATTTCAGCTGTTTTGCATTTAAAGTGCCACTCCGATGAAAATCCTCTTTTGTGTGATTCACATGTCTTTTTAGCATTTTTCTGATAATGGAGGAGATATATTATGAAAATTAAGCTCAAAATTGCATTTCTGAGTATTTCTTTACTCTAGTTGTGAAGCAGTACCAAAACCTGGGTCAGACTAAACTATGCATGATAATCATGTTACTTATTTGGAAACAGTATTGTCTGATCAAGTATGGAACAGAAGCACAAAGAGAAAACGGATAGTCCAACTAACTCTCTGATTATCAGATAATATTAAGTGCTCGTACTTCCCCACACTAAACCATGTTTACCCTCTCAAACAGTTTCCATTTTTTTTTGCAATTTCCCCTCCTTCAGCTCTGTGCTGTTTTTGTAGTTGTAATATACTACACTTATGTTTATTTGCTCCTTTTAGTTCACCTGCACACTTTGGTTCACCCTGAAGTGAACCAAAACTCTCGTTCTCCAGCGGGTCAGAATTTGTTCAGATGAGCTTTCACATTTGCCAAATCAAGCGGACTGTCCAAGGAATGCAACCCTGGTGCAACTTCCAGCATTAATGCCCCCTTAGTCATTCTCTTATGTCA
This sequence comes from Oryzias curvinotus, assembly GCA_023969325.1. Classification (NCBI taxonomy): domain Eukaryota; kingdom Metazoa; phylum Chordata; class Actinopteri; order Beloniformes; family Adrianichthyidae; genus Oryzias; species Oryzias curvinotus. The sequence goes on from CM043708.1 coordinate 8,983,498, forward strand.
TGCTCTCAGTTTTTCTAGCTCGTATGCGTTTGTGAACTTGCAGCTCAAGATATGCAGCAGTGGGAAAGAGTATTCTTTTTTATGAAGAAGAAGGGGCACAGAGGTGATTCACATTTGCTCTTGAAGCACATATTTGCCGGGACATAGTACAGGTTTTATGGAATAGTTCAAATGTGTGCTCTTTTGTATTCTCTGGGTTTACAATGAGCCACAAATATGCACATTTTAAATCCCATCCTTCATTCCTCATCCTCTGCTTACTACCAAGGTTTTTATTATATTTACACACACTAAATATAAAGTGCTTTCAAAAGCACAGCAAGACTTCAATGACCTGTCAATACAAACCGCCCATATTTTCCATTACAACTGCGCACCTACCACCTGCACACTACTACTGATGAATTCAAATGCAACATTCTTGTTAGCAGATATCCATACAATGTACTTTTCTCAAGGGGATGAGATGGAGAGAGATACGAGTGTGCGTTTGTTTACAGGTTAGTCTAATGGAGAGTCCCATTCCTTTGCAAATGAGGCTGTTTGCTCATGCATATGTCTGTGCTTGTAATGATGTGTGACAGCGTTTGAATTGGTTTTTGTATCTATGTCAAGCTGATACTCGTACTACAGCTGCTCTCGTCTTGGTTTTTAGAAAAAAGTTATTTATTTTCTTTCAATTGTTAAAGCTTTTTTCAAATGTAATTATTTAAGTTGGGCTGAAGCCCTTGTGAGGATTTAAAATAGTTAGATATTAGAGACATTTATTTCGGTTATGTTAAACACACAAACTTAAAACATCAACATAAACATTGACACTGAACAATGTCAACATAAACATTGAACAAAATTAACCGAAAGGTGTCAGGTGAAGCCAAGGCTTATTTCCCAAACTCTAATTACAAACATCTATCTACAAATTGATAGAACCTTAAAAAAAAAGAAAAAAGAAAACACTTCTTTAAATTAACTCACAACCAAAACTGTCTCTCAGTCCAGAAGGTCTTCTTGATATATTTTAAATTTATACATTTTCTTAAACTGATGTATGGAGTTTGCATTCTTCAGATGGTCGGATAGTAAATTCCACATGTTGACTCCCTGAACAAAAATACTATTCCTTATTGCATTAGTTCTGACCACTTTGTTTTTAAACATATCTTTACCCCAATAATCATTATCATTAAGTTTAATTTCAAACAAACTCAGTATTTTTGCAGGTACACCTTGTTTTTTAACTTTAAACATAACAATTCCAGTACTAAGAACAACTAAATAAAAAAATTTAGGTGCCCTAATTTTGAAAATATTTTTTGTGGATTGATTGAATGAAGACTGATTTACAATTCTAATTGCTATTTTTTTTTTTGCAGAATAAAAATAGGTTTTGCATTTGACTTGTAACTATGCCCCCAGATTTCTAAACATTAGGTCAAATAAGGCATTATGAGGAATCAATATAGAATATACAATGTAGCTGTGTTTAAGAAATATGCGACTTTATGTAAAATGGCTAATGATTTTCACAATTTAGAGAGAACATGAGTTATGTGTGGTTTCCATGATAATTTATGATTCAAAATTACTCCAAGAAATGTTATGTCACTTACTCTTTCAAGAACAACATCCTCAATTTTTTACTCAGAAATGGTTTGCAGTTTTACTATAGCCAAATATGATGTACTTGGTTTTATTCATATTTAAGGACAGTTTGTTTGTATCAAACCATTGTTTGATTATGGATAATTCTTTTGTTATATCTGCAAGAAGCTGGAGGAAGAAATATGATCAACCAACTGCAGTATAGCCATTGAAGTAGATCTGCCAGCCCAAAAACCATATGGATCCTCATGCAATAAGGTGTATTTACTTAAAAGACACCTTATAGTGTCTTTACTTAACATATTTGTATTGGAATTAAATAAAGTCTAATCTCTGTTGTGGCTCCAAAAAAAACTGCAATTTTCGTGTGATGCCTCAAACTTCCTAACTTATTTATGATTGACAGGGTGTGAGACTTGAAGTGAAAACATGTTTCTTTTCTTTTTTTAGTTTAAGTCTGCAGTGATGGTAAACAAACTAGATACCATGTGAAAAGCTGCCCTGTTTGTAAGCTTTGTTGGATTTTTATGTCCTGCCTTTTTTTCTACATTGGGGAGGCCGTGGTGCAGAGGTCGGCCATTTCTATTCCTGCCCTGCCTGCCCATGTGTCGAAGTGTCCTTGGGCAAGTCACCAAACCCCACATTGTTCCTGGTGGTTATAGATTGGCGCTAGTGTTCAGCAGTGGAGCTGCCATCAGTGTCTCAATGTGTGTGTGCATGGGTGAATGGGACTGGGACTGTAAAGCGCTTTGGCCCTTCAAGGAAAGTAGTAAAGCGCCACACAAGTATTCACCATTTTACCATTAAAAGGTATTTGCGGTCCATGGATAGTCTATAGTTTGTAGAATATATGAAACAGCCAAGAAGTGCCTTGTGGTGGAATTTGTTAAAGATAAAGACTGTCATTCAGAACAACACCTTCAAAACCGAATGATGCCAATTGATATGCATCAAACGACTTCAGCTACCAAATTATGGTAATTTAGCATCTACATGAAAGCCAAAACCTATTTTTTCCCCCCATAGCTGGAAATAAATTCAGGGGTCAAGGGGTTAAAGTTGGTTTGCCAGTACAACAAAGCTGAGCTGGTGGCGGCTACTTTTAGATTGAACTTACCCAGACTTTATCAGGAAACAGTTTTTAGCATTAATGCACACAAAACCAGGCTGCTTTTATAAGTGTGACTTTTAAATTGTTTTTTTTTTTAAGTTACAGAGGGTGACAACCATAGAGGCAAAGGCTTAAAGCATGTGATCGGGTAAAAGGTTTTTTCATCAACAGATTTATGTAAAAAGTGGATTGCATAGAACTCCGTGACCCTGTAAGGGATAAAGCGGGTTAAGAAAATGGATGCATGGATGGTGGATTGCATGGGAGAAATATCTTACTTCTGATAGTTCAGTAGTCTTATAAGCTGCCTGGTTTAGATACTAAGGACAACTTGATGAAACTACAGTAATTTTTTCTATTATCCTCTAGAAATTACAAACTAAAGTCAACTTTGCAGTTTCTCTGTTCATCATCCCATTTTTTTGTCTCTGTTTGAGTGTGCCAGTGTATTTGCCGTGTCTTACTTTTTCAAAGTTGTCCTAGATTGCTCTGGCATCGAGTCCCAGAATGCTAAAACAATTGTGTGGTAGACAGATCACCTGGGTACAATTCAGACAGGAGCAGGACAAAAAAAAAAAAAGATCTAAAGGTAGTAGAGCTTAAAAGCCAAAATGTGTATATATGGGCTTGTGTGCTTGAAACAAAGAATGTGTGCTGTAGAAAACTTTAGAGCAGATTTTCAGTAACACTCATAAAGCTTCAAGTAATCAGCAATTCTTTCTTCTGCATCCACTAAGAAGTTTCAGCTTGTTACATCATTCATCAGCAGCTTTGATTAACTGGAGTCTAGTGTTCATTTATCAAAGAGTTCAGTATATGAGTTGCAGGCGTGAGATGAGATGTGAGAAGCTTGAGGAGGTTTTTATTCAAAGGGTCAAGATAAATATATTGAGTAACAGTCTGCGCTGAATTGGAGCAAACAGAATCATCTCGAAAAGGTCAGACAGTGTTTATTTTGTAGTCCTAGGAACAGAAACATGACAAAAGCAAATCTTGCATGAGGGAACAAGGATTAGAAAGTTTTTTTTTTTAATTTGCAAAAGAGAAAAATACAAAAGGGCTATAAACAAAAAGACGAAGTCCAATTTGTGAATAGCTCAGAGTGGAACAAATTATATTTCAACTGCAATAAAAAGTGTGAAAGTATAATTTCTGTATTTCAAATATTTGTAGAATTTGATTTAAAAATTTAAAGCTAACTAAACTGCCTAATAAGTACTTTTACTAATTACTTTCTTCCTCAGTTTGACACTTAAATGGAACTTTGGACTGGGCAGAGTTGTGCTTTTTTCGATCAGTTCTAAATTATTTATTTTACAATGTAGCCTATTTTCTTGCTTCCTCATCCTATTAGCAAACTGCATTTGAGTACAAAGCTCTTAAACTAATGTTGTTGCTTTTTAACAAGCTCTATAAAGAAATGTGACCATCCTTTACTTTGACCTTGACCGCTAGCTTAACTGCTGATTTACAGCTTGACCACAATGACCGGCACTTTACCTTCAGACCAGAGTACATATGTGATCTGGTTCCCTTTATTTATTAAGGTGAAATGAGAAAGGTTAGGGACCAGTGATCTGCTGCATGAAGAATGGAGGAACAGCAATTCTCATTCAGCTCAACCTTCCTTACAAACTTGTGTTTAATGCGCTGATGTTTGAATATTTATAATCTTTAAGAATAAAGTTATAAAAGCTGCATTTGTTTAAAAAAATGCTGTTTATTTAGAGGACAGAATCTAAATATCGTCAGCCTAATAGCATTTCTGCCTAACTCATTTTTTTGCCGAATTGAGATATTGGCCTAACTTGACTGTGAGTGGTGAAAAAAAGGTGTTTTTTCTTCTTTTAAAAAAACCCTGAAAAAATGAGTTAGGCAGATATGCTATTAGGCTGACGATATATTACAATGTTTCTATTTTGTTTTGAGTTTTTTGTGGAACAGAAGATTAACATTCAAAGTTACTCATAAAAATTATAAATGATTCATAGACAATAGTGAACATAGGCTTTCAGAAGTGCAATTTGGTGCCTGTGTGTACAATATGTTAAGGTTGGCTACTGAAATTCTTCTGTCCGCTTTGCTTATGTGATGTGATGATTCCTGCTGTGCAGCTTTTAGAAAAGTGAAACAATATAACCACAGGTGGCTCCAGTTATGAAAAAAAAAAAAAAAATTCTCTGTTGCAACCTAAACTGAAACCACGACAGCAACTCTCAGAAATGTAAACCTTTTGTCACATAAAATAGCAATACTTTTTTTGGTCTTTGTTTTTAAAAATGCAAAAGACAGAAAATAAGGAAAGGGGTAATGCAAATGCTCAAAGTTTGATTCTGTTTGTGCTTATTGTTTTGTATGTGGATGTCGATAGATAAATCATCAGCTAGAAGTGGGCTAATTTGTCATCTCTGGGTTCATGAGCTCTTTATTTATTCAATAAACTTTTCATATAGATCAAAAGTTCAATCTTTTGTCTTGAACAGCTAACTCTGGGTCGTGATATTCCTGCTGTCACTTCTCTTTATTACCGGTCTGCTTATTTCTAAACATCTTTCTTGACTCTTTGGTGAGTCACATTGCACATGTAAATGGCCACACACACACACGCAAAACAGTGTGTGCACAAAAAAACATAGTGGACAATATATGCTTGTATTTTAGTTGATTAAAAAGAGTGTGTGTTTTTCAGAGGGGCTGGGTAATTTACCTTCTATATATTTGTGTATGTTCTCTTGTATCAATCACTGATAGAATTTGTGATAAACTACTTTCAAGCGCTCACAGCATTTGTTCTGCAGGAAGATCTAATCAGTGAAGTGATGCGTTACACAGCAAAACAAACCTTCGTCGAAGAGGCGGTAAGGTGAGGTGTTGAGTTATTTCAGGTACAATGAAATGAAAAGAAAAAAAAAACAACAACAAAGTAACAGAGGCTGGAGCAGCATGTGCATGACTGTGAAGGCTGAGTTACTGCTGCACACTCTGTAAAACTTTACAGTGTTCCCAATGGGGGGAAATTTCCTGGGAGTTATTGGATTTTTCTCCTTATTGCCCATCTCAAAATCTTAATTTTGGATGGGATGATGTGGGGATAATTTGTTCTGTAGCTGCATCTACTAATTATTTTCATGGAATGAATGAATGAATGAATGAATGAATGAATGAATGAATGAATGAATGAATGAATGAACTTTATTTATGTAGCACTTTACAATGCCATCAGGGTACAAAGTACTTTACATTTAAACAAGATAACAAGAACATTTCAAATTAAGCAGTTTAAGATGAAAAAAAACCAAAAGCATTAAATTACAAAAAACCATTAAAAAAACATAAAAGACAGATAAGAGTTCAATAAAATGAGAAAAAAAGTATTAATGTTTGCTAATCTGTTTTGTTTAATTAATTATTCATTGTTATTTTGGCAGCATCTCTTTTATAGTTTTTTAGACATAACACAAAACTGTTTCTCTGGTTCAAACTGCATCAGCAGGAAGGACCTCATGACCCCCCCCCCCCTAATTTATTTTTAAATGAATTATCTATAAACATAATTTCACTTGATGTATTTTTACTCGGAATGGCCTGTGTTGGTAATGTGTCTGGAGTTATTTCTTTCTATGTCTTTCTTCTGCTGTGTTCTACATACGGGTAGACATACAGGCACACATAGAATTCTTCAAAAACATTCGAAGGTGATGAAAAAGTTATAAGCAAGATATCTTCTTTTGAAAGAGAAGCACGAATAGAGAAAACTCCACAGGTCTTGAAAAACCTGACTAGAATCTTGAACATCTTAAAATCACAATTTAGTGAATAAAAATGATTTATTCAACATTATTAAACAAGACATTAAAAAGTAGAACAATATAGATTGAGATATTTCATCACATTTAGTTTTCCAGTAATTCATCTCTTTTTCACTTTAATGTAAAAAATTGTCATGGGATGATGTGAATAATTTAGGGGAGATGTGACAAGATAGACATGTGTAAGTCAACCTTGACAACCCTTTGGCTTGAATAGCTTTTATAAAGGGGGATTTATCCTAACAGACAAGATGAGACACTAATTCAGTTTTCTTTGAACAGTAATGTTCATAAAAGTCATTAATGTCTCAGAAATATTTACATATACTGGACTTCATATGCAACATAAACTGAATAAAAATATAAATGCAAACACAGAATAACCATTTCTCTTCTAAGTTGTTCATAAATCTATCAAAATCTGTGATAGTGAGCACTTCCCCTTTGCTGAGATAAGCCATCTATCCTCACAGGTTTGCCATATGAAGATGCTGATTAGACAACAAGATTATTGTGCAGGTGTGCCTTAGACTGGCCCCAATCAAAAGCCACCCTATGTGAAGGAGAGACATTGCACTGCGTGTGGCAAAGGCGGTCACACCAGATACTGACCCCCAACAAAACTACATGGCGTGTTTCAGAGTGGCCTTTTATTGTGGCCAGTCTAAGGCCCACCTGTGCAATAATTATACTGTCTAATCAGCATGTTGCTATAGCACACCTGTTTATCTCTGCAATGGACAAGTGCTCACTATCACAGATTTGTCTATTTTGTAGAAAAGATTATTTTTGTAGAAAATGTTTCTGGTCTTTGAGTTCATCTCGTGACAAATGGGAACAAAAATAAAAGTGTCCGGTTTGTATTTTTGTTCAGCTTACATAATTTTATTTTTGACAAAAACAGTAAAGATAATGAGTCGCCCAGTTTTGATTAGAAGACTGCATGTTCTATTTGAGCTATGAACTTCACAAATACACTTGTAGATTCTCACAGGTGTTCAGTCTTAGTCCCCTTTTTTCTTTCCCTGCAATCCTTCAACTTTTTCCAAAGCAAAGCACTACAGCTCTGAAGCACAGAAAATTGCTATTGCTATTAGGCAGCTCTGTGTGCTTAATGGCAAGGTGCATTAGGTTACTGATTTCATGGCTCCTGACTGCTGCGAAGCAGAGTTCAGACTGAATGACTGAACTTCTCTCATGAATTAAATATGACATATTAGGGAGTACATTGAATTAATCATGACCATTTCTAGTTGATTTCCATTATTAAAAGACTATATCTTTAATTATGACAAATGATTTATAGGTGGCCCTCAAAGTACAGGATAGACATATTTTTTTAATTGAAGGCCTGTTTTTTAAAGTAATTTCTCACTACATTCTGATTCTATAAATGTTCTTTTGTATACCACAGGACCCTAAACCAAAAAATGCTTCATTTATATGCATTTTTTTATTCAGCTAGGACATTGACAGGTATGTGCACTGTAACAAAATGGGATTTGGATAATACAGGTGAATTTCTGCTCTAGCTAGTTCTTCCCTCCGAATAAAAAAAAAGAAAGAAAAAACCCCAACATCATCATGACATATACAGCATTTTGTGTTACAAGTCTGAAATAAATGAGGTCAGGGCTGTGAGCTGAGAAATAAGGGTGCAACTTCAGCTTCAGCGTGTCAGTCTGGTTCTGGCCTGATATCCCCTGAGCAACCAGCTGCCTGCAGATCCCAATGAAGCAGTCATCAAGCTGCAGTCTGATACTTGATGTGCAGCAGAATCTCTTTTTCATTTTTTTCCCTGCCCTCCGCTATATCTTTTGTCCTTCTCACATTATACAGCATGTGCCTGGTCTAATATTTATGCACCTCGAAATTGAATGTAAATTGCACTGTTATCATTGTGTGATAAATGACAGAAAGAAAGAGAGGGAGGGAGAGGAGCATGAAATTGCCAAACACTTTCAGAGAAAATTGATGCCAAAACTGACTCTCAGTCACAGCTGTGGGTAGCCATATCACTCTGTGTCAAACTGCTGTATTACATCTTTTTCTATGAGTTTTTAATGTTAGTAAAAACAAAATAGTAATTTAACAATTACTGCTAATTTCTAGTAAAAAAATATATATAATTGAATGATTCAATTAAACTCAGCAAATTTACCAAAAGCTTACTGAAATGTAATTAACTGGTCTAATCATGACTGCCTATGTTATGCCTTACTTACTTACATCTACTTCCACTATGATCATGATTGTGGGTAAGACTTCTTGCGCTTAGCAACCATAAGCAGCATCAGTAGATTCCTATAAAAATATGTGGAAATAACACTTTTGTGTGCTTCAATTAAGAAAACATGCATGTGCATTCTCGCAGTTTCTCAATTACTCAATTAATGCCACTAAGGGAAGGAAATATGTATATAAATTCTCGACTGTGGATTTTAGTGCTAGAACACATACATGGAAGCATGAGTCCACCCAGATAAGATTCTTGTGGGGTTAGAGAGGGAAACCAATGTGAAGAAATCTCCATCTTGACAGCAATTAGTCTGTTATGTTTTTAAATATTGTATTATCTTATTATTATTTTAATTATCTGCTTTTCATTTGCCTGTGTTTTCTACTTTTTCTGCTTGTTTGTTTTTAAGACCCACAGCTTTACATGAATGACCATGAATCTTTGTCCCTCCCACCTTTAAAAAATATATATATATATATTTACTGACAATTTGCTCCTAACAAGCATGAAATCACTAAATAGAATTTTGATTGCTTGGGTAATGTCCCTTCAAGGTAGTTGAGAGTTTCAAGGTCTTAGGCGTGCAAACAAGTAAAAGAGACACTCTTCTTTGAAGAGATTGTGACAGATAACAGGAAATTTTCTAAGTTGAAGGGAGCCTTTTCATTCTTAAGATGTTCTTAAACCTGTGCCAGTCTCCCGTGGATTCCTGCATCTGATCTTGGCCTCGCAAACTGACAGCTCTCAATGGAACCTGCCAATGACAGCTGCCATTCAGTTGGTAGAACTGACAGTGGAGGGAAATACTTTCCTATTTTTCTCATGGAATGCAAGATTTTGTGTTTTCCATGCCCTTTCGGGAGTCTTGGCGTTGGTGGCAACAGTTAGTAGGAACACTGATGGAGTTCAAGAATATTTACGGTTCTTCTCTAATTATCTTTTGAGCCATTTTCAAAGCATTCCCTGTGGTCTTTTAAGTATTAGTATTAATGCTGTTTTTAAATTAAAAAAACAACCCTGTGTTGTTTTCTAGGACATAGTTTCTGCAGAGCAGCAGCAGTTCATTAGAAATTCACCTCTGACTTCACCTCAAACAAGGTAAACCAAGGCATCAATAGATCTGTTTGTCTGCAAAAGGATGTATCGGAATGGAGAAGAGTTTGGTTTTGCTCACTGTAGCATCTGCCTCATAGATGCAGGCTTTTTTAGGCTGCATTTTTTACATCTGCTTCTGAGTCACCTTGATATGAACAAAGAAATGTACTCAGAAAAGCAGTTTTAATCTTTTTTTTTCTTATGTCCTCCACCATGCAATAAATGCTAAAAAAAAACATGTATAAAACACCAAAAACATATATTTTTCATTGGAGTGGGTCTTTATTGTGACTGCCATTGAGCCGCTTTTTAGATTAGGCATAATCAGACAACAAGAATTCAACATAATCCAACATAAGGGTAGGAACGACCACAGGAAATGTGTTGAGAAAAGGCACAGAGAAGTGACCAAGGCCATGGAAAAGTAACCTTGACAGAAATTGGATTTGCAAAGATAAAGGCAGTGCATGGCATCCGGTGTGTTGAGTCCATTTTTTTGCAAGATTGTGAATAGTTGCAGTATACTAACTTCCACCCGAGATTTCACATTTTCTAAAACATGGCTGAAAAGCCAAGAGGATGAGCTAATGTATAGAGATTGTTTCTGAAAAGTTTTTACGCAGAAATTGCTTTAAAAGTTTACTAACTTTAATGTGAGTGGGTAGGTAGATGCCAGAGCAATATGTGAGTGCCTACAGAATTATGTCATGAGTAAATCATGACACATCTTAACCCTGCAGTGAGCAGGGGATGAGGTTTTGGACTACATCCAAACTCTTACAAGTTTGTGGCAAATAACCTTTTCAAAGTCATGTCAAAGTCTGTTTGCCAGCGTTTTTGCTAATGCTATTTACAAATATAGATTAAGATTTCATCCATCCTAGCTTTGAGGTTAACAATGTTCTTATAAAAATTGTATTAAGTTAATTTAACAATAATATTGTATTTGAAAGAGAATTGCCTATTTTACTTTTCTTATTACTTGGCATATTTTCAAAAGGTTATTGCAAATTCTAAATGGATAGCTAAGTTACATAACTCCTCCATATGATTTTTTATTTTTTCTTAACGTGTCCTGTCCAACAGCTGGGCAAACAGATGAGAGATGAAGGCCTTCTGTCTTGGACATATTTTATTTGAATCCATATGATATTCATATCCATATGATTTTTACTTATACATTTTTGCGATCACAATTGATTTGGAAACCATGTTGTCCAACTTAAAGGTTGATGGTGGTAAAGGCATGCGATTTTCATTGTTCCATGTAAATTTGGGGTAAATCTGCAATTGGCAGAGTAACCATCATTCAGTCTGTTGTCATCATAAAAATCACATGTTTTCTTCCTGGTTCAGATTCCACCTGTTACTAAGATCCTAAAAAGGTTTTTGCCCTTCTCATTTTTCAGCCTTTTCTGTTATAAAATTTCATGCCGTCGGTGAAGTACATAGATTGATTTTCTTTTTGTCTTTCGTGAGATTTATTTCCTGTTAGTGTTAACACCAGAGTTTTGTTTCCAATCCCACAGCTGCTTCTTGTTTATCGTATCCTCCAAAGTACGTAATGGTTTCCTTCAAATCTTTGTGTCAAATCCTTGTTGAAATTCCGATTCTCATGTTGGCTGTTTAGTTTAGTTTAGTTAGTTTAGTTTCTAACTGCTTTAAGTGGAAAATGTTTGTTTTAGTCTAAAATAAATGTTCAGTGAGTCAGTCTGCTGCATTTAGCCTCTTCCTCAACTATGGATGAGGAAGGGGATGGATTACAATAAAATTCATGCTGAGTTAGACATACAGTAAATATCAGTGACAGTTGAGTTGAAGCCGCTTTTATTAGAAAACTACAAATAAACCCCAAAATGTATTTAGTTCCAATCAATTAGTCTTAAAATTAACCTGTTAACGTTAGGAACGCTATAAGCTAGATGATTATTTATATTGAGTTTTAAAAATCAAATGTAAATTGGAAAAGCATTATATTTCAACAGATATTCTGCTTTGTTAAAACCGGATATTTTTATAAAAGATAAAATAAAACAAATTTCAGATTTGAAAAATATTTGACTTTGATTTAAAAGGAGTTTTATTTTGTATCCTAGCAACAAAAAAAAATACATTCCTTTATTTTTGACCTCGTATCTTCGATTTTGGCACCATTCGAAGTCACTTATTCATCACGACACCAGATTGATCCCAAATGAATTGTTATTTCAACCATTATTAATGTTTGTTATATTGTGCTATATAGTGCGGCACACATTTCTCCAAAACACATTAAAGATGAGTAAGTAAAAAAAAACTGACTCTGTTGTTACCATGTGTGAAAAGGATGTCTCTTATCTCTAAACCATTAATTGTGGCATTGTCGTCTGGAAATTTCCCCTGTCATCACCAGTGGAAATTATATTTAAAGAAGAATTTACTTAACTAAAGTTTTTTTTGTTTTTTTTTTTTAAATGTATTTGGTTAAGTATTCATGATCCAGATGCTTATATTGTTTGATGGTTTTAGTTTGTTTATTGACAGTCATTGTACTTTTATAGAGCATCCTTAGCATCATGTTTATTAAGTTTGATGCGGCTCATAAGACAGTGTTATATAAGCTTAGTGTAAGACTGTCCTGGCAATGTGTTCAAACAGCATCTGCCTCTCCAGCCAACTTGACTCAGAGATGAGTGAGACTTTTGTTGCTGCTGTGTTGTGGTTTTAACACTGATACAATGAGCCGGGAGTTTCCGTGGTTCTGATTGGTGCTAAGTCCACTTTTTTTTTTTTTTTTTTGATTATACAACTTTGCCAAGGGCATTTTGAGCAAACTCATCAGAGCATCTGGGATGGAAGTCACCAACCTAATTTCTCTCTTTGTCAAATGAAGCCACCACTCCTGTGTTTGTCCTTCCTCCTACTAGTGTCCACTTTTTACTTGTCTTAAGAAATTCTTGTTATCATGTAAATTAGCATCAATGACCAGAAAAGTCAGATGAAAACAATGGTTTGGTCTACATTGCTCATCTGTGAGATTGACCTTGAGGCCATGCCATCTCTAATTGGGGAAATGGCTAAAAGTGATCCTAATGTGACGGGCGACCAGGGCGTCTTGAGTGCATGTTAACGTTTGCAGACTAGAGGATGACACAACAGCTTCTGCATGAACTAGCTTCTCTTTTGTCCAACAAACAGATCACTCTGTCTGAGCGATGATGGGACTCGAAACTCAATATACTCACCGGTACATCCGCAGTCTCACATAAATCTAAACACATCTATTCTATTTTAAATCTATTGACCCCAGACCAGATGTCTTCAGCTCAGCTCATCCAAGATTTCTCTGTCTTTCGTTATCTTGCATCTGCCTGTCTTCAAGGATGAGTGATGCTATAAATATATTTATGTCTTTTCTCGGTGAGCAGGAGAGGTCACTGGGTAGACTTGAAGCTACACAGGTGGAGATAAGAGGAGCAGTGACACAGCCACCCAGTCAGGTCCCTCCTGAGACGCAGTCAGTCAGGGAGGCTAAAGGAGGTGCGTCCACATGGACTTCCCTGTCAAGGCCCCTCAGCTGTGCGGCCCATCATCCTGCATCTGGTCAGGGTCAACACTGTTCTCAGGTCTAAGTGCCAGTAATGAAGTCATAAAACAATCCATGGTAGGATCTTAGAGTGACGTAAACTGGCTGTAAGTGTAGATTACCAGTTGTTGATAAGTAAACAAATGAATCTGCAGTGATTTCTTTTAATTAGGTGCCTAGAGTCCAGCTTTATTCAAATATGACAGACTATTATATATGACTATGCACATGTCAACATTTTGATTGGATTCTAAATAAACTCATCTCATGAATAAGGCTTTGCCATGCCAACACAGTGCTCTTAGCTGAGCCAAAAAAAACTTCAGCTTCAGGATTAGACAGGTGAGATAGTGTAATTTTATTCTGAATATTTCATCATGCAAACATTTGATTTGTGTGCTTTGGAAGAGAAACTTAAGAGACTCAATATTTTTTCTGGAAAGCAAACTTAGACACTTTTTCTCTTCAATTCCTATGGACAAACTCTGAACATAAAGACTATAGAACATTTCACTCGACAATTTAGCTTTTATTTAAATCTTGAAAAATCTATAAAAAGAAGAATTATTGCTTTAAAAACAAAGGAGGGGTGTCATTTATCTGGCTCGGATAAGAATAAGGATCATCACAACTTAGAGACCCAATCTGATAAAAAGTGTTTTTGGGGTTCTTAAACATGTAATTGTGGCATTTTTGTCATGGTAGAGGGCATGTATAAAGAAAATTAAGCTTAAAGTGGCATTTCTGAGGATTTCTCTGTCCAAACATTGGTGAATCAGGGGCAGATGTAAAAATGCTGTTGGTAAAGCCTGCAACTATAAGCCAGAAGCTACAACCGCAAGCCACAAGCTCACAAGCTCACAAGCTCCGTGTTGTGCTCCATTCTGATGCATCCACTTGCAGAAAATAGATCCATGTACATCTTTATTTTTGCTCATCTAGCTCTAAACTGAACGGCTTTGTTATAGCTTGCCATTTTTGTTGCATCTGTAATGTTAGGTTGGGGTTGTAAGGGGCTGTAAACTATAGTGGGAGGGAGTGTTAACAGATGGTTGACGGAAAGTAGGGGCAGGGTTACTCTGCGCCAACAGTCCCGCCCCCAAGAAAAATAGAATGTGTTTTAGATGTTTGTTTTTTTTTAAATATAAATTTAATATTTTTTATGTGTTTATGCATATTTCTTTCCCACATAAATTTTTTCTAAACACATTAAAATACAGTATCTGGTTTGAAAATTGCAATATGTTTACATGTTTGCCAAGAAATATCCAAATAGAATTTAATAAAAATTTTAAAGCTTTTTGCTTATTTGTTGTTTGCACACTTAGCCTTATCTGTATCGAGAAAGGCAAACCTGTCATTATCTTCTTTGTGAGGAAAAAAAAAATAATAGCAAAACTGACTAATTAAAAGTATTTGTGGTCTCATTCATGCTGCTATGTTTTTGTAGAATTTGCTCCAAAGCTTTAAAGCTTTAAAGTTTCCTAAAACTAACTTTTTGACCACAAACGTTTACTTTTTATGTCTTTGTAAGAGTAATACATCTCTTATGCAACGCCACTTTAGACTCACTCCTCAGAGCAAAGTCTTCTCACAAGAGCATTTGCAGCTGGATGGCAAACATTTGTGTGCAATTGCGTAACAAATTATTTCATAGCCAATTTGGACTAGCTGATTATCCAATAATTATTTCATTTGGCGCTTATTTCTAATTGACTTCCCTCTTGAAAACAAAAAACAGGGTTTGCAGTTTAATTGCTTCAATAGTCATGTTATTAGCTAATAATTTGAACAGGAAAAATTTTATCTCTTATATGTTAGTTGCCTAAAAGTGTCTTGTCACTCAGGTTCTCCTGCATTCATGCACGTGTCTCCATCACTTGAGGAGTGATACTTCACAGCAGCTTGCCCGTGTCATCCGTCTGACATTAATCCTGCTTTAGCTTCACGGTTTCCGAATCAGTGTCAAAGAAATGAATTCATCAGAAACATTTACAAACTTGTTTAAAGTGCTCTTGGGGACAGTTTGAGGTGTTTTTTAAGCAGAGGTGCAACATCATTTAGTGTGAGAGTCCCCCTCCCCGACCCTGTGTGACCCTGTTTCCACTTTCTTGTGTTTATATAATTAAGCTGACAATCATGGTTTAAAAATGTCAGTCACGTTGCTGCAGGGCACAGTCAACTAAATGCGCTCCAGCTCAGGTGTTGATGTGTTACCTTTGAAAATAAAAGCGGAAGAGTGACATGGAGGTGATGTTGAGAGCAATTTTGAAGCCTTTTTTAGTACAAAATTCACTAACCTGCCGTGGGAACTAAAAGTATGAGCAAATTACCAAAAAGAGGCAGCGGACGATAATTTAACGTGTAAATGGCGTTTGGTGTGAATGCGGCATTACACCGGAATTAGCAGATTAGTTCAGAAGTGTTGCACTTTTCTCCCAAAAGTGCAACTAGAGTGACTTATATGTTTTTTTTTTTACTTCTTTATTATGCCTTTTTTTTTGTTCCTGCACCTTACTTCAATGCGACTTATACTCTGGAAAATACATTAGGCAGTGCTGCCTTTTTTTGTTTGTTTGCATTTTTGTCATCAGAGCAGGTGGATTTACAGAACACATCTTCAGACAGTTAATCAATAATAGAAATAAGTGCACTGAGAATGTGAAGAAATGTGTTGCTGGGACAGGAGAGTCATCTGGACATCATCTCCTGTTTCCTGACTCTGTCTAATAAACTTCACCACAGCTGCACATCTTGGGCAACATCTGCCAATTAAAAGGCAGCAATTGTGCAGCAATTTGATTTTCTTCTAAAGCAAAACCCAACTTTTCTTTCAATTTATCAAACTAAACCTATTATTGCAAGCTGGAAAATAACATTGAGTCATTTTTAATTTACAAGTTCATTTTTAAACAGTTTATTAGTCACTGTGTTAGTAACAAAGGTTATTTTTCATCTTGAAACTAATATGAAATTACATTTTACTTCATATTCGTGAGAAATGTTTTGCATTTGGTCATACAAAATTGACAAGTTACTCACATATTATGTAAAATGCTAATCCTGCAGCATAAAAGACAATTTTCCTATTCAAGCATTTGTGAAAAGCTTTAGATCTGAAAAAATAGCAAATTTTAGGCTAAAATAAAAGGTGACTGAATGTTAAAAATACTATATTTACTGAGGGTGCTTTTCTCCTCAAAGAATGAATGTGCTCACTCTAAGGACTCAAAGAAAAGTTTTTGTCTAATAATTGATTCGTTGTTGTCTGTTTTGGGTAAAACCAACCAAGAAACTAAAAAGGGACATGTATAAGTCAAATAATTCCAGGTTTTTGTCATCCAACCTGCACATTCAGGCATTTTCATGCGTGTGTGAGTTCAAATACACTTTTTTTTCTTTCACTATTTTGTACAGTTGAAAGGACAAGAAATCTGTTCAAATAAAAATATTAATAGCAATATGGGTTCTCATCACTCTGAATGTTTTCTTTAATCTTTGCATTTCCCATTTTGATCTCTCCTGGCTGATCTCCCACTTCCATCATTCGTAGAGATTCCCTCAGAATCATGCTGCTATCACTGTTTGAAAAGAAGGGGTAATATTAACAAAGTAATGGCACCTGTCTAATTTTCTCAAGTTTAAGATTTGCAGTTTAAGAGCTAATCCTTCCTATAATCTGAGAATTTTGCTTTATCTAATATAAAGTGTCTCTTTTCTCAAACTCTCAGTGGAATACTGTGTTTTCTTTTAGTGGGTAATGGCCTCCATCAGACCAAAGTCACTTACGGTTTTGCAGAGTTCTGCCCTGACAGTTGTTCCTTCAGTAAGGTTCATCTCCAGGAAAAAAATAAAAAACAAAGAACTTTGGATCTTATTCAAAATGCACACCAGCTGTTTGGTTCAGCTTTCGCTGTCTGGATGAGCACGTTAGGAACTTGCATCAATTATAAGAGTTAACAAGCACAATGGTACACTGTATTATCAGTATTCATTACTCTAACATCCAAAACACAAGAAAGAGACCAGCAGGGTTTTATTATTTTAACAGAATATTGAGGTATGTTACACACTTACAACACCCATGGTCTAAATGTCCAAAAAAAAAAAAAATTCTTAGTTTGACTTTTTGTGGGATGATTTTTAGGTCTGTAAAGAGTCTTTTTTTTGTTCCTAAAAGTTATTGATAACACAAAGCAGTGGATTCAGTTCAATTTACTTGGACTGAGATACAATTGTGCACAATACTTTAAAAAATAGCTCTATAAAGGTGGATTTTCTACAGCTCCTTAAAGTCATGATTGTTTTAGCTGGTTATTAGTTTGCATGTGTAGTGTTGTGTTCATGACACCTGTCATCGCTTAAAAAAAGTCTTATCATGTCGGAGAGACGTTGTCTTATTGCAGGTCGAGGATCACCTGAAACTGCTCACATTAGAAAGGGGAAGACTGAACAGCAAAAAAAAGATTAGTATGCAATAAATTATATTGAATAAACGTTTGAGTAAAGGCAAACATAACTGGGACTAAATGGCTTTAATCAGCTTGATGTGTTTTTTGTGCAACTGTTTTTTTTTAAAGTGCCTTCTTATTTACTAAAGCAAACTATTTATTCCATTTTTAGTTATTGCCCAAGGCCTTGGATGAGAAAGCTACTGGATGATTGTGTCTGGAAAATCAAGTGAAATTTTCAGTGAAGGAGGGACGCATGGGCCTCCTTTCCTTCACTATGAATTATAAGCAGAAACTCAGTCTAGACAAGCAGGTTGCAACATGGCAACTCACAAGTTTGCGTTTAAAGGGAGGAAAGATCTGAAGGCAGTGCATCCTTCAAGCAGAAGCACATCAGGGAATTGTCCAAAAAGAAAAACCAAAAAGAAAATGTAGCAGATTTGGCGAACAAGGGTAAAGATTTGCAAACCACCACACTATAAAAGGCATTTATCTACGGCTAGATTCAGCGAATCAGCCACAAAATAGACCATTCTGTGAGATGATGCGTGCAAAAACAAAGTTCAGTGTTTTATCTGTCAGTGAGAGAATAGTGATGAAACTAAGACTGCATGGCTTATGACAACAACTTATTTTAGCATTTGCTTTTTTTGTCAGTGTCACAATGTGGTAAAATGATCTTTTTTTAAGAGAAAGACGATGTTTTTAAAGGAACAGCGAAATGTTTCTGCTGCAGAAACATCCAAGCTATTATCTGTCTCATAAATCACCATTGGCAATCTTTATCATGAATACATCTGATTCCAGCATTTGCATTTGCATGATATAACATAATCAACACAGAGTATGTATTTTTTTCAATGTAGGATGAGCCAATATATTTCAAGGAAACACAGCTTAAATATTTAATCATATACACTTACCAAAAATATAAACGCAACACTTTTGTTATTGCTCCCATGTTTTATGGTATGAACTCAAAGATGTGAAACATTTTCCACATACACAAAATAACCAGTTCTCTGAAATATTGTTCACAAATCTGTCTAAATCTGTGATAGTGAGCACTTCTCCTTTGCCAAGACAATCCATCCCACCTCACAGGTGTGCCATATCAAGATGCTGATTAGACAG
Source organism: Oryzias curvinotus (assembly GCA_023969325.1). Taxonomy (NCBI): domain Eukaryota; kingdom Metazoa; phylum Chordata; class Actinopteri; order Beloniformes; family Adrianichthyidae; genus Oryzias; species Oryzias curvinotus. The sequence continues at coordinate 9,002,504 of CM043708.1, forward strand.
CATGAATATTGCACAGGTGTGCCTTAGACTGGCCACAAGAAAAGGCCACTCTGAAATCTTCAGTTGTATCACACAGCACAATGCCACAGATGTCGCAAGTTTTGAGGGAGCGTGCAATTGGCATGCTGATAGCAGGAATGTCCACCAGAACTGTTGCTAGGGAATTGAATGTCCGTTTCTCCACCATAAGCCCAAAAGCGTTTCCGAGAATTTGGCAGCACATCCAACTGGCCTCACAACTGCAGACCACGTGTAACCACACCAGCCCAAGACCTCCACATCCAGCATGCCCACCTCCAAGATCGTCTGAGACCAGCCACTCGGACAGCTGCTGAAACAATCGGTTTGCATAACCACAGAATTTCTGCACAAACTGTCAGAAACCGTCTCAGGGAAGCTCATCTGCATGCTCATCGTCCTCATCGAGGTCTCGACCTCACTCCAGTTCGTTGTCGTAACCGACTAGAGTGGGCAACTGCTCACATGCAATGGCGTCTGGCACGTTGGAGAGGTGTTCTCTTCACGGATGAATCCCGGTTTACACTGTGCAGGGCAGATGGCAGACAGCGTGTGTGGCGTTGTGTGGGTGAGCGGTTTTCTGATGTCAATGTTGTGGATCGAGTAGCCCATGGTGGTGGTGGGGTTATGGTATGGGCAGGCATATGTTATGGGCGAAGAACACAGGTGCATTTCATTGATGGCATTTTGAATGCACAGAAATACCGTGACGAGATCCTGGGGCCCATTGTTGTGCCGTACATCCAACAACATCACCTCATGTTGCAGCATGATAATGCACGGCCCCATGTTGCAAGGATCTGTACACAATTCTTGGAAGCTGAAAACATCACAGTTCTTGCATGGCCAGCATACTCACCGGACATGTCACCCACTGAGCATGTTTGGGATGCTCTGGATCGGCGTATACGACAGCGTGTTCCAGTTCCTGCCAATATCCAGCAACTTCGCACAGCCATTGAAGAAGAGTGGACCAACAATCCACAGGCCACAATAGACAACCTGATCAACTCTATGCGAAGGAGATGTGTCGCACTTCATGAGGCAAATGGTGGTCACACCAGATACTGACTGGTTGTCTGAGTCCCCTGACCCCCTCAATAAAACAAAACTGAAGATTTCAGAGTGGCCTTTTCTTGTGACCAGTCTAAGGCACACCTGTGCAATATTCATGCTGTCAGCATCTTGATATGGCACACCTGTGAGGTGGGATGGATTGTCTTGGCAAAGGAGAAGTGCTCACTATCACAGATTTAGACCGATTTGTGAACAATATTTCAGAGAACTGGTTATTTTGTGTATGTGGAAAATGTTTCACATCTTTGAGTTCATACCATAAAACATGGTAGCAATAACAAAAGTGTTGCGTTTATATTTTTGGTCAGTGTAAGTGGCTTTATATCTGCTGTTTCTTTTTTTTTTGTTTTATTATCATTTTCTTTTATTTTAGCACCATCCATGTTCTCTGCTTATTTTTTTTATGCATTTGTCCCCTTACTTTCACTTTCATTCACCCCCATTGTAAATCTTGTTTTTAGTCTTCAAACTTTTCTTTTTTTGTAATTTATTTCTAAATCCTTTTTGTTTTTGGAAAGCCTGTGTTTAATAAAGTCCTGTCTCATCCTGCAAATGATGCTGTGCTGTCTCAACACCATGCAGTGAACTAAATTTTATTGGATCAATCAAAACATTTACACCTTGAGACAAAAAAACAATAAAAAAAAAAGGCAAGGAGTTACCAGTTATCATTACTGTCTCTTCATTGTTAGTTTATCATGCTGGGATTTTCCCTACAGGACTTTAATGAGCTTAGAAGTGGTAAACCAACCAGTGAATAATGAAACTCCAGTGGAGATTGATTGGAAAACCATTTTTGATATGTGTATGTGTGTGTGTGTTTATCATCTTAACTTCTTTATTTTCACACACTCTTCAACGACCGTTCGTTAACCTCTCTCAAAAAATGTGTTTCTCCTCTGAGCCCCTTTAGAGCAGTTCACTTTGCTTTGCTGCACACAAGATGTTGTTCATGAAGATTCTCTTCTTTGTGGACAACATCTCACTGCTTCTACAGTCAGGATGTTTTAACTGAAAAAAACACACCTGTCATTCAAATGCACCAAATTATGAGTCAGTCATGGGTATGTAGTCTAACACCCCTCTGAGACAGCCAACAGCAGCCTGTTTGCTGCACCTCACCTGTCCTAAAATGTAACACATGGTGTGTTTAGTCACTGTAGCAAGTGACAGGAAAATCACGAGACTTTGTTTTTCAGGTTTCCCTTTGTGGCCACATGTCTGATAGACCAAATTATTGAATGCGGTTTAAAGGGAAAAAGGCTGCTGAAGCTGGAAGGTTGCCAGTGTGAATGCTCCTCTCTTGGCTGGCCTGAGCAACAGCCAAATGCAGCGAATGCTTTGGATGTTTTGGTTGAATGAGTCGCAGGGATGCAGAGTCATTGTGATACATTGGCATGAGAGTAATGAAGTCAGCAGACATCCATTGGAGAATGTATAGCTTCCTGAAAGAGAGAGGAAGAAATGGCAAACAGAATGGAGACATTGTTTTTACAGGACTGTCTAAAACTAAGAAGGTTCTGTTTCACACACATTGACTCCAATAAAATTAAAGAACTTAAATAAATATGACTCTCCATTGATACAATTTAATAACATCTCATCAAAATCAGGTGAATTTTTGCCACCAACACATATTTTTTACCGTCACATATCCATCCATTCTCAAAACCCACTTGTTCCTGGTCAGCCTATCCTAGCCACTCAACAAGTTTGTTCTCTCATCCATCAGAGGCGCACAGAGAGACTAACAACGTCTCACACTCTCATTCAAACCTGTAATTGTTTATTTAAAAACCTATCAACCTCTGAAACATGGTTTCGGACTGCGGGAGGAAGCCGGAGTGCCCGGACAAAACCCGGCACAATTATTGGGAGAATATGGAAACTCCACACAGAAAGGTCCCAGCTAGGGTTTCATACCAAGGGCCTTGCACTGTGAGGCAAGAGTGCAAACCACTACTCCTCAGCACAACCCAATAGTCACATATTTTTGTGAATTTATAACTATGATGGTTTAGTTGGGTTAGGCTGGCCAAATGACTTGGTCACCTTGAGAGTACTGAGAGGTTTAAGGTTAAATTACTTCATTGTTCAGGGACTTTTGAGGGACCTACATTCAGTTGAAGTCATCGCCCATGCAGGTCAGGAGTGTTCAGCCCATTTTAAAAAGGTGAACGACTGTACTAAAATTTGACTTTTTTCCAGCCATCTGTATTGACCTCCTTGATGTCATTGCTCTTTCTTCCTTCTGTCCTGTACCCCCCGTCATTACTATGACTGCTCGAGGGCTTTGTCACAAGAACTTACTTCAAATGGCTGATGCTGTCGTTTGTCTGGAGAGGACCTTCGTCGGACTCTTGTCTATTATCCCTGCTGCATGGAAGTATAATCTGCCTGACAGGACCTCCAGCTATTTTTTGCACCCTTTGACTTCGTGTGACTTTTCCAATAACATTTAAAGTTCACAAAGAAATGTCATCAGCAACGATTATTTCAGATTGTACGGCATATGTTGTGAGTGAAAACATTTTGGAGAGAGACACAATTTTAAAAGTACAAACAACATTGGTGGGTATATTTTTGTAGGTAGAATTTCAGTCTCAGATAATTTAAAACTGCAGCAGAATGTCGCATCTTGGAAAAGCTTAGATATATATTTTTGGTGACAAGACTTAATTTGATGAGTTAAAATGCAAGTTTTAATAATACTGGATTAAATCAATGACCTAAGTAGTTTATTTAACTGTGCATGTCTGATCATAAAAAAGTTATAAAATCTTGCTTGTTGGCAAAAGTAATATACAGGAAAGCCATATATAAAACGTCAACCACTGCTTGTTTGGAGGCAATTTTGCACTAATAAGCACCAAACTTGAATCAAGGCTGTGAGCAAAGCCACATTTTGTCCCCACTTGGATTCATGGTATTAATTTCCCCTGGCCCCTTTATTTAGTTTTTACTGGTTCATAGCAGATTGTCTGTGCTCAGACTTTCATAAAACTCTAGTTTACGTTTTGCCAGATGAGGTTTTTAGTAACTTGTAAACTGGTAATGGTAAGGTTAACTTGGGAACAATTGTACATCATTATACCAACAAGATCTTAAATTTCACCAAGTTGTGATTTTGGTACCAAAAATAAGATATTTGTCTCTTGAGACATGTTGGTTTAGGGCAAAAATAGGACCTAGAAGTGAATGTATGGATGAGAAGCAAATAGTCTTTCAAATAAACCTTTTGGGTCAACTTGCCCCACAGAACAGAAGTCCTCAATTTGTTGAGCTGCTGAAAACAAGTCATGTTGTTTCAATAATGTTTAAAAAATAACACATCCACTCGATGAAAGCTTAGATCAAGGTAAATGGCGTACACATGTATAGCACTTTCTACCTTTCTCGAAGGCCCAAAGCGCTTTACAGTCACGAACCCATTCACGCATTCACACACTGTCAAACACTGGCGCCACCAGAGGCAAGGTGGGGTTCAGTGTCTTGCGGGAATTGAACCTGCAATCTTCCAATCAGAGAGTGACCTTCACAGGTAGGGTGGCCCTGTGTATTTTTCTTTTTTTTGTATCTTTACATGGTTACTTTTTCCAATGACAAAACGTATAATCCCACTGAGAAAATCTTTGTGTGACTTGAATGAAGTTCAATTCAAGTAATTCGTTTTTTTATTCAAAAAGAGAAAATTGAACCTAATAAAATGTTCCCAACAGTTTATTCTTTTAGTTTCACCTGACTGCTTGATTTATGCAAAATTATTGTTAACATCCTAAAAACAAAATATGTGTTAAAATCATTAGTCAAGCCTCAGGCTGGCGACGACCTGTCCAGGATGTACCTTTGCCTAACAGTAGTCAGGACAGGCTCCGGCAACCCTGTGACCCCGAAAGGGATATAGCGGGTTAAAAAAATGGATGGATGGATAATTCAACTTTCAGGATACTTTAAAACCAGGTTTTTCTCTCTCAAATTGTCTTCCTTTGCTTTGTCCTCAAATGTTTTTTTTTAACTTTCATTTTCATTTGATTTTATTATCTCACATTTTATCAATAATAAATCAAAAGTTTCAACGAAAAGGCTTTCTATGAAAAGTCCAAGTGAAGGGAAATGTGAACATCTGAAAAAGGTGCTTTGATTTTGCTTAGTATTCTTCTTTGGTGTAAATAACAGCCCTGGTGGAAATCTGATCATTGAAGCTATTTCAGTTCTTGAAACCTTTCCTTTTTTCAGTATTTTGTGCCTGTTGAGGGTCGTCCCACTCACTGGTGGCATAATCCATGCTTTTATTTACCTGTAGCCCGCTTCTTAGGAGGTCCCCGGTGTCTAATAAGGTTTTTTTCTCTGTGTCGCGCCAACACCATGGAACGAGTGAATAGACCACAGATAAGCACATCAGGTGGAGCAGTGGGGAATACAGAGGAAAACCGGGGCACGGTTGACAGAGACATGCTGGTGCCCCTAGGAGAAAGGAGAGCGCACTGAATCAGAGCAAAAAAGTGCAGAAGAGTTTAAAAGAGGATGCTCCAACGTCACATTAAAAGATACAGTGTTGAAGAACTCTGTGCATCTTTTAAAGAAGCAAAACTAACGTAATTGTCACAAGGGACTCTGATTAATAATGGTAATCATCAAGTGGTAAACTTACAAAATAAGGAAAACAGATTCCCTTTTGAGGTCCTGGATCAAACTTTTTGTTTCTTTCATAATAATTACCTTTGCCACAATTTGCTCAAAAGGCTCATTAAGTGTTTGAGTTTTCATGCCATGTTAGGCTGGCATTTGACACCTCATTATGTGTTTCTAAACATTCTTGCATTTATCATCCCCATTGTTCATCCTTTGTAACAAGTGTCATCACCAAAACAGCAGTTCCTAGATCATTTAGCTGTAAGAAACTCAGCAAACACAACATGATAGCTGCATTAATCACAGAGCAGCAGAAGCCGTTTATGAAGTCAATTTTTCAAATGCACTCTTGTAATCTGGTGTTGCAAACTGTATGATAACGTGAATGGAAACTAGGTCAGTGATGCAGAAACCAGGAATATTCCAAGTAAGAAGAAGAGGGATGATGTTTTTTGTGATTAATAATCCGATTTTTTTTTCATTATGTGTGTATGACACAAAATACAGAGCAGGAAGATGCTGGGCTTGTGCTCCAGTCAGTCTCTGTTTACTCTTGCAGCCATGGGAGGTCCACAGTGGGATGGCAAACAGCACAGTGGGGGTTTTATATCAAGATAATTCACATTTCTTGAACCTACATCTAACTTAAATTGCATCGCTACATCAAGACAATATCCACTGCGTAAAGCTTCCATTTTTTTAAAAGTAAATGATGCCATCAAAAAAAAAAAAAAAAAAACATACTACATTGTAAAAGTCTAATAGACATGCCCCCCCCACCCCATTCCCAAGACAGTGCAGATAAAAGGAACATTTACACACTAATTCAAATCTTATTTAGGAAAAAATGGGAGTCAGTAGAGGCCCTCCCATGCTAGATGCTATATTGCACATATCACACATTTTATAGCACATACTTTAGCTCAATTTAACCACGATTTGTTTAACTCTACTTCTTTGTTCTAGTTACATTTTTAGTAAACTGTGTTTTTGTAAATTAGAGGTTAACTTTATTTAGGATATATAAAAAATACTGTCTATTTCTATGATTTAAAGAAACTGTTCAGCAGAGTAAATGCAGTCAATGGTTGCTACATAAGCTTATAACATCCTGCATCCCCTAATCCGCTCTTGAATCCTGGGTATCCTCTGCCCTTTTCCTGCTTTTATTGTATTTGTTTTCATTGAGTTAACATGATTTTAAGGAGATCTCATGTAGAGCTGAATAACTCAATTTAAAGCTGACATGTTTTGCTATTATTCATGTGTTTTTTGACAAATGCTCCAGTTTTGGAAGCTGTTTTGGATGTTACCATCTCTGATTAGACAAACACAGGGAGGACTTTTACCCTCTGTGGCTCAGACGGACTTATTTTTTTACATGCCTTTGCCTGCATATTTAGAAAACTGCAAGTAAAGTTTTATGTCCTGAACAAAAGTCGTGTGTTTTAGCTACGTATTTATACTTGCTCTGTTTGTAGATGGTTTTGTTTATACTTTTTTCTCCTGCATGTGCTCACCAAGAAAAGCAAAATGTAAGAAATATCTGTAAGGATTATTTTTCAATTATTAACTTCAAGCTTCTCACTGCTTCATGGTTAAATATAATTTATGTTTTATTCGTCAGTTTGTTTGTTTTTTTGTTTTTTTTTTGCTTATTTAACTCTAAATGTTCTTATTTTGTCTTAAATTTGAAGTCATTTTGTCAGCTTGTTTTGCTTAGTTTCCATTGGCCTGCAACAAATCTTCTCACTGTTGTTTCTCAACAATCATTAGTTCATGGTAATGCATCTAGTGGTCCATAATCTAATGCTCTCTCTGCAAGCAGGCTATCTGCGGATAGTGGATTTCTTAGGGTGTGGATTCTTCTCTGCATAGATGTGGTTCCAGAGTGATGCTAACTCACATCATAAAGATTGCAAGGATGTGTGTGTGTGTGTATGGGTGTGTGTGGGTGTGTGTATGCGTGTGTGTTTTATATAACACTAGTAAGAAGAAGACTCAACCACAACACAACCCTCCACTGTAAACATGAGCACCAAAAGATTCAGAACATTGAAGATTTCTTAGAGTTTATAGTGAAGATCTTGAGAAGGCATACTGTAGAATAAAAAAGCAAAATGTAGAAATTTTTGTACATAAATAAACTTACACTAAGAGAATGAAAAATCACAAGATGAATGAAGAAGAATGGTCTGATGATAAAGCCTCTGTAGAGCATGTGTTACATGAGGAGAAAGCTGAAAGACTTGATCGGAAAACACTGTTTGGAGATGAAAAAAAATGAGTGGTAGTTTTTAATTGCCCATATTACAACAATAACACCTTGATGTGAAATGAAGTTCATACTTAACAGGATTTGATTTAGAGGGAGAACTGAGGATGAGTCAACAGTTATGAGATCCTTTAAGACTGTCTTTGTATCTTGACATATGGTTGTAATTGATCATAAACTCTTGTTCTAAGTACAGTCTTAAAACAGGTGACAGACAAAAGCTGAATTTCTAATTGTTTAGGATTGGGCTGAGGGCTATCTCAAAAATTGCTCAATTTGAGTAATATGTGAGCTGCCTTATCTATCACAGAGAAATGCTGAAATAAACCAAACCCTCCCCCCTCCAAAAAAAACCTATAAATTATGGCTTCTCTTATTGTTTTATGGATGTCACATTTTCCATCTGGCAGGACAATTTAGTCCTACTCCACATTTCAAGAGTGAAAACTATAATAGCTAGAGCATAATCTGTGCATTAGTATATGACTCAGTGAGTTTAACCAATTGACATTTCTCTATTTCTTTTATTAAATGTATACGGGGGCACATAAGTGCAAAATCTTTCTCTAACAAGCTAATCTTTTAAGTGAGCAACCTTAAGACCAGAATACATGTCCTTTTAAAACGTCCTTTCAATGACACTGCTAACATGACCACAGAGATTTAATTATGCTTAATGGCTTCTCAGCTGCTTCTGCCAACATCCCATAAAAGTAGAGTAACATGAGTCCTGATGTGAATAAGAAGAAAAGCAGCTTTGGTGGAGGATTATCAGAAGAGCAGTTGTTTTTTTTTTTTTGGAACAGAACAAATGATTCTGAATGAGATGTACAAAACATGTGTTCATGTGGCTTATTGTTTTTGTTGTTGAGCTGAGTTAGGCCAGTTTTTTCGCTCCTTAGTTATTGTGATATCATCACTGGACCGGACCAAGAAAGCCAGACGATTGTTGGAACGTACCCCAAGAAGTTGTTGTAGAACTGGATATTGAAGGTTGTTTGTTAATAAAAGCATTTGATAAATTATCTATTGACAAAAGTATTAAAAAGCAGCTTCAAGGTCAAATTTATAATATAATAAGAGGTGCATGCAAAATTCTCCTAGAGCCATGAACATAAACTATAGGCAAGGAGTCAAAACCTATTTTTTTAAAACAAAGAAACACTTTATATTCATGATTTTTAAGTTTGTTATTTGTGGAAATTTTGTCCTTTTGTCTCCAATGGTGACTTGATGAACTGCTTTCTTAGCTGCTCCTGTTTCCAAATTAGCGTCAGGCTGGAAGCCAGAGGTTGTGTCCAAATTCCTTCATACTCACTACATAGAGGAATATAGTGCCATTTTGTTTTCAAGATATAGTACCCAAGAAATTTCCCGGAAGTCTCAGGGAAAACTAGTGGACATTGTCACTACCCAACCTGTATGCAGAACTCTATCAGTTTCACCACATGCGCAAACCATACGTCACTTCTGCCAAAAAAAATGGTAGTTATGATCCAAACATGTTTGTTACGTGGTAGTGACTAAGGTGTTAAAATAATAAGTATCTCTTGAAATTTGTATCGTGCATGTGCAAAAGTTTTCTTCTTTCGTTTTGTTTAACTGCGGTTTACTCTCCCTTCTATGAGGATCCCACCCTCTGCTGATTAAACAAATTAGCTCTAATGAAAAATGTTTGTGCATCATTACAAATTTTGTTTGTGTGCATGTTTGGTTTAATTTAGTGACATTCAAGTGTGTTCATGCTAGTGTGTGTCGAGAGGAACAATTGGAATTGGGATGTCTTCTGTCCTTTGTCAGATCGGTGAAGAAAGGAAGTGAGGTATGGTTCACATGTTGGGTCGTGCGGTGAAACTGATAAAGTTCCGCATACAGATAGGGTAAAGACATGCATCGATGCTCACCAGGTTGGCGTATATAGACCACAATGCATTGCATTTGAACAATTATTTTCATGTAAAAAACATTTGCAACATCAGAACATAGTGGATTGATAAATGGTTTTGGTAACATTTTCATATTTATAAGGTTTTTATGTTGGTAAATCACATTTACCATTTAAAAAAAAAGTGAGCAGGGTGCTCAAATTACTTTGAGAATCTAGGGCTCTAGATAGTCCCACACTTTACAGTTTTTTTAGTAGTTTGAGAGTAGGGAAGGAATTTGGACATAGCCTGAGTTGCCACTTTTACCAACAGGAAGTGTATGCCAATTGATGCCGTTTGACATCTGTTCAAAACAAGGAAATAAATAAAACTACCTCCAGAATACATTTTTTAACTGTAATGATTAGGGAAAAAATGTGCAAAAAAAAAAAATAAAAAAAGAAAAGAAACAGATGACAAATCTTGTCAAACTGATATACTTACTACTTGTGTTAAATGTTTTGTTGTTATAGATAAACACAGCATTGTAACCTTCCGTCTGTTGTTTGATGTGTGGGATTTTCTTTGGCCCAAAAGTTTCACTTATAGAATTGCTTTCAAAGGGTTTCACTTCTTTCAGACTTTCTTATTTGTAAACTACATGTTGGGCCTGAGATTATATGAAGTATAAAAAAATCATCTCCTGTCACTTTTTTTTTTTTTTTTACAATAATAGAAACTTCTAAAATATTTATAAACATGTCATGGTGGAAGCTGAGCTGGCTTTGCTCTCTTCTTATCTCAAACAATTACTGACTCATTCTATTAACGAGTAGGAAATGAAAGTGAAAATCAGAAGAATAGAAGTTCAATGCACGGGCATCAGTTTGTGTCAGTCTTGTCACTTTATGCTTGCATGGTTAGGAGGTTATCTGACTTTTCTGCATACCAAGCAGACAAGATCTTCTGAAATCTATTTGAAGTGTGAATGTAACGCCTAACAATCATAAAGTAGCCCTGTTCAAAACACCCCGCTGAGCATAAAATGGTCAGACTTCACACTCCAGGCAGGAGGTCTGACACTTCTAAAAGCTTTCAAAGGACTAATACTTTATTCCAGAACATGTGTCCTCCAGCAGGACAGTATTATCAGCTGCTGTAGATTTTTTCAGTTGTGCTGTATGTGTTGGTGTAAAATGTTTTCAAAGTGGGTTCACTGCAACTCAACTTATGCTTTAGGAAAAGAAAAAGACTCATAGGAAATTTGGTTCTCCGTGAATGGCTACTGGCACCAAGGGGGGAAAGAGAACAGTCAGATTTCACACTGTGTTTTAGAGAAAATAGGACCAGACTCATGTTTGCAAAAAAACAAACAAAAATAAAGTGAAAAATGATTGTGTCAAAAGAAGAGCAAAGTTTTTAATGGATCTTAAAGCTGAGAAAAGTGAAAAAACAGAGTTTGGTAATTGCATGGCTTCTAGCCTAATGATATCATTTCCTCCTGACATATGCACATCTCCCACTGATACATCAAGCAAACATAGGCAAGAGGCTGTTTTATTGTCTTTATGCTGTTTTCCCCACATTTCTATGTTCTGTGTTTTCTGATGAAACATTCTAGATAACAAAGATAAAAAGGAAAAGAAAAAAAAGAAAGAGTTGTTCCTTCCTCAATAAAATTACAGGAGAACCTTCCCCGGTGTGTCTTTTTTGTCTCTCTTCTAAACAGAATTATTAGTGCACCTACAAGGTGAAATGCAAAAGCTTGGACAAGATGTTAAGCATTAAATGCACTAATACCCTGGTCTCTGTGTCTTTCTTTTGTGCCTCTGTCTCTTCTCCTCAGGCTCAGAGTCTCTCAGTGTTTTCCTGCTGTCTGTTGCATTCGTAATATGTGCCATTTGGCTGGTAGCTCTATGTGGCGTCTGCACCTGGTGTCAGCGTAAACTGGTAAGTTACACATTTCAGTGCAAAAGTCTTGGCATTGATGCGTCACTAAGAAGTGGCTTTAAACTGTTAAGTCTCCAAAATAAAGCATGTGCTCCAAAACGATTAGGATACATGCAGTCCTTTTTTGCAAATAAGATTACTGTCACTACTGCTTAAGTGTTCCACCTCATATTTAAACATTTTTCAGCACACCTTTTTACATAAATATGTTTTCCCCAATGTGATTCTATACTAATAGCAATAAAGCTGAATTCTTCTGCTTACAACAGTGACACATCGACCTTGAATTGAATGTAGACTGTGTACTTGTGGTGAGAAGTGGGAGGCTGTGTGTTTGGTCATGACAGAAAACATTAGTGCCCTCTGCAAACGTAGCTATGTGTGCAAAGAGCTTTGTGCATCGTGGCTGTTTACTTCCAGCCTCCAGCAACACTCTAATGATTCATATGTTAATGAGTATCATTCTGCCACAGGCTGCTGAAGTGATTTTAATTCCTCATATACATTTTGATCTGCTTTCCTACATTCTGTCCTGCTTTCCTCCACTTACCTCTCTGATGTTCACCTCTGCTGTCTGCCTCTGTCTGAATGGTGGCTGCAGCACAGATGTTCGCAAAATGTACGCAAACCAAAGTTAACCATGTTTACATGGAAAATGTTCATGCTAAATAATAAGTTACCATTAACAATAAGGCACAAAAATAAAATCACTTTTTATGTTTTCTTTCCTTTTATTCTTCCTGTTGACAGTTTGGATTACAATCTATAATTCCACTTTTCTTTTTAAAGTAATCAGGAAAAACAAGAAGTCTTTTGAAGTGGGTACAAACAACATCTTATATTTGTCAGGATAACCATTCTAGCTCTGTCACCTTTATTTTTAACATGGTCTTGCTAATACAAATCATTTTTTCATGATATTTTATCTATAGTGCAAGTTAGTCAAGTTATATTTTTTTTATTTGGAACATTAAGGGTGATTGGCATATTTGTCCCTAAGCTGTAGAAACATAGGGAATGAAAATTGTCTTTAATTAAACAACTGTAATGACTAGATAGCCTATTGACAGAAAACCTAGGAAAAAAGAGAACATTGGGTTTTTACTCTATTTAGACTAGAAACCTTGTGTGTATTTGCTAGTATTTTTTTGCTTTGCCATATGTTATGATAATAAGATTTTAACTACTCTACAAAATAAAATCTGCCTTTTTTTTTTTACATTTTTCCCCCCAAACTGTAGATGTTTGTTTAACCTGTACAAACCAGTTATTCAGACAAATTCTACTCATTTATATTTATTTATTTGGTTTTTACCTTGGACCTTGTGAGCGCATACAATGCCATGAACCTTTTGCAGCAAACGTGATTATCCCTGAAATGCAACAGACAGTTTCAGTGAGAAGGAAGGAGTGTAGCATCTCACCTCTGGCGCTTTGCCCACGCAGCCAAATTGATTATCATGAACCATCCAGCTGATCTGATCTACCACTGACCAAGCCAGAAGGTAAAGAGAGGAGTGTTGACAATAAGACTTTCTATTTTCTCAGAGTCTCAAATAGATGAAAGTGACAAGAGCTTTTCCATTTGTAATTTATTATACAAAACAATAGGAGTCCTGTTTTTTTGTTGTTGTTTTTTTTTGCTTACTAAACGAGCTCAAGTCATGAAGCTACTTTTGATCCAAAAGAGTAACTGAAAGAGAGAATTAATAACAGAACATTGATTTCACGAGTTCATAAATATTAAAAATAATTTAATGGAGAACACGTACACAATCTGAATATTTTGAAACCATAGAACATTGTGTTCCTGTGTTAATCTGACCGCGTCACTTTAATGTTGTCAAAAAGTTTGACTCAGCAGGGAGGAGAGAGTTTATATTAAAGCTTAAGGGGATGTAAAGCAGACTGGCGCAAAGAGGCACACAGTCAGAGAGGAGAGGAAGATCCTGCTGGCTGGTGTTTAACATCCAGATTTGTGACAAAGACAACGATAGCACCACTTTGGGGGGCCACGCCGTTCTTGAATGAGGCGTCATTGTCTGTGCATTTCATCTCCTGTGGCATCTCTATCATCCTCCGCTCGGCTTCAAAATTCCACATTCTCTCTCAAGCCTTCTATATCCTATCTCTTTGTGCTTCTCACTTCCCCCTCCACTTTGTGCGCCTCTCAGTTGCTCCTGTTTCTCCCGATCAGCCCTTCTGTTTCTCACATTCTCCTACACTCTCACCGTGTTGTGCTCCCTTCACCTTTCCTCACCAGCCACTTGAAGATTTTATGATTCTGGTGAATGATAGATGAGCTGCACTTGATAGTATATTTTTTAATTGTTTGAAGTCCATCAATCTCTGTCCCTTTACAGGGGAGTGGATGTAGGTAAAATTCATGCCCCCAGGCTCTCCATTGAAATCGTTTCCGCAGGAATATGAGGTGTAGCATGATAAATAGTAGAGTACACTGAAGAGGAATAAAAGATGGACACAATAGATTACATTAGTGGTCCACCTATCTGCTGGACACTGAAATTTGGACCAATATTGTGCTTGGTTCTTATACTTATTAAGCCTTAGAGAGCTTAACAATGTTCTTTAAAAACAGGCAATAGATTGATAATACATTTTTGAACGTTGTAATCAAAATTTTTTTACCTTTTTTAAATTTACATTTTTTTTTGTTCTAGTCATAAGAAAACAGGTCAAAAATAGACAAATGACGAATTTTGGTTGGAGCTATAATTAGGGTTTACTCTGAGTGAACAAGTTTCCTTATGTCACTTAAAACATAACAAACCAGGGAGCTATTAATCCTCTCCAACTACATCTGAAAGCATCTGTTACTTCCTTTCCCAGACAGCCTTTAAATATGCATGAAGCTGCATTAATAACTCGTCATGTGGTACACTTTTAGATTTCACTTAAAGCCTCCATATAATATATTTAAAAATTGCACACCATATATCTCACACTTTGTTTAAATATTTCTGTGACCGTGTGTGTTTTTCATGATATGTCTGTGCACAAGGGCCTATTTTTTTACATATATTTTTACCCGAAAACCTAAGAAATACACTATTCACAGATAAATAATTAAAGAAACAGGTTTTATTGAATCTTGACATCAGACTCCCACCTTTTTTTGTTTTTAATCTTCAGGAAACTGCACTGATCGTGATGATTGGAACGTGCAATAGGAGGGTTCTGCTTGTAAACTAAAACCTTAGGCTATTAAAAAAAGCTGCTTTTCTTAATATTCATGCAGGGTTTAGCTCATCTTGAAGGTGAGTTACACGCATCTGCAGAAGAAACTGTTAAATCCTGTCAAACACATAAGTCAGACAATAAGAAAATCAAGAGTTATTTATCAAATCCATGTCATTTTTTATAAGGACTCATTAAATGCTCTTGCTAAAGCTGTGAGTATTAATAAATGCAGTGTGTCACAGAAAAACTGCAGGAATATTATTAGTCCTTTAAATGACTGCTGTCAGCTGTCACTCTAAATTACTTGACAACCTTCTGAGCTGATTTGAATAATACATATGATTTTGATTTTTCCATTGAGCATGGAGCTGCTGGGCATTAATCTCTGTGGGATAGCAGCCATGTTGTTTTCCAGAAAAACAGAAAAACCACCTCAGTGCTGCCATGGCAACGTCATCTTCGGTTTATAACTCAACATCTTGATTTGACTTGAAAGCAAAGTTTTCTAAAGTTGTCATTTTATTTTTATTTTTTTCTATAATTGTTCTTTAGGGTTAATGTTTTGTTTTGTCTTTGTATCACAAGTTAATTTAGAAAGGACAACACAAGCAAATGTGTGACACTTTAGAACTTTAGCATACTGTATGGCAGTGTCTGATTACCAGCTTACAAGCTCAAACATAATGGGTTCTTGCCTCGTGGAGTATTACTTTACAGTAAAACATTAGCAAAAAGTGTCATGGTAGATAATTAAAATTTCAAGTTAATGAGGCAGATAATTAATAACAGCACCATATGGTAATGTAACTGAATTTTTCCTATGAGTTTTGAGCCCATTGAGGTACTTTCTTGTGTTACATTGAAAATGTTATTATTGGCATAATAATATAATCCTGGCTGTTAGCAGCTTGAGATTGTGTCTATATCGTGAATGTCTAACCCAGTCCAATGATGAAACATGAAGGAGAAGTTACCACTACGTGATGCATGTCATGTTCAGATGTTCAGCTTTACCTTCTGCCATGTTAACTTTGTTTAAATTCTACAGTTGTTTTTAGTATTATGAAGATTAGGTTCCAAATGTTTACCTTGCACTTTTTAGTACTTTAGCTTTGTATTTATTCAGCTGGTTGCTTTTTAACAGCAGTTTTGGATCGTGTTCAATTGAACAAACTTATAACGGCATGTGTGCTTTTAATTCCTTCCTTGTCTTGCACACAAGCATTGCCTTTCACTCAGATGACACTGAGTGTCATCTCCCTTAAAAGAAGTGAAGACCATTAAAGTCTCAGTCACATTTACACTTGCTGCAGGTTTTTGAGTTGTGCTGGCCCGTGGAGGGTCATAGAGAGGAGCGATCGCATCTTAAGGGGAGCACAGGTGTGTCATGTAGTCTCCTTGAGCCTTGTTCGCCCATCTTAAGGGTAGCTTTTGAAAATGGAACGCATGATTGTCATGAGTGTGGTAAGCGTATTGTTGAGTATTTGCAAGGTAAATGTAAGTTGCTTACACTTATGCCTTACAGGTAATCTTAGTTGTTAGTAAGGTGCAGATACTGGCTCCATAATGACCCATCTGCATGGTAACCCAACTTTACATTTTCTTTTCTGATCAACAACACTGAGGCACTGAAAATAACGTGTGGTACATGATTAGGTGGTGTCCGTCATTGAGTGCATTATTACTTGTGTTAATTAATTCTGAAAAATGATTAATTCATATAATTGCTACTTTGCTTGCATGCTAATTAGAAAGTAAGCTTTTTCTACTATCAAAACACTGTTTTAGAGAGCTGCACAATGTGCATCAAACCATATAATGATATGCTATTAAATGCTTCCTGATTGCACTACTTTTTTTAAATTTAATGCATTCACACGGCTCATTTTACTAAGTTTTATGTGTATCTACGATGTCTGTTATGTTGTGTGCATATTGAGGCATGAGTACTTTTTATTTGCATCACATTGTAGTACAGCTATCCTTTGTTTTGTTAGATCCTCAGCAGCCAGCTGTTATGTTGGCATCAAACCAAATCAATCTTTGTGATGGAACCTGATGCTCCTTTGAAGCATGTCTAACAAACACTCCAGCAGCAAAAATGCATTTTTTTTTTCAACGTTGCTTCTAAAGTTTCTGTCCCCTTGTTTCTCTTGCTTTATTTTGTCTTTGCAGGGCATGAGGAATAAGCCAGGGGTGGAAGCTGCTGGCTCTCCAGATTCTGCGAGAGGCCGAGGGGAAAATAAAGCCATCAAGTAAGTGTCATGGAGGGAGTAGATAGAGTTGCATGCAAATCATATATTATGTGGTGATACTATCACATTTTAACAAGTCTTTTTGATTGTAAAGGTGATGCTGAAAGCTCCCTGTGCAATGTCTATTCTGAATTATTCCCCCAAGATAAAGTTATCTGAAAATCCTTCTTGTTTTTCAAAGAGGGTAATGTCTTAAATTGCAAAATATGAAAATATATATACTTTTTTGTCTTAGTAAAGATTGGTAGTTTTTTACAATTATCAAAATTGAGGAAAAATGTAATCATCAATATTTTTAAATTCCAGCATATGAAATCTTTGTTTTAATTTTAGCATTAATAAAGGGGGTTTTGGATGGCCAAAGTGTGTCATTCATTTCAATTCCGCAAATAGTATATTTGCTCAATAATCTGGTCTTTATTTTCTAACGGATGTATCTCCTCTGTTTTTCTTTATCAGTGCCACACTTTTCTTTAAAAGTGCACAACCTCTTTCGTGCTATCAAGTAATACTGAGCAATATATTTAATTCAGAAGGGAACATTACTACTAAATTAGGTCTGATTTCATTACATTTTTACCTTTTTACTCAAACTTTTGACTGACCTTCTCTTATACATTGTGTTTTTTTGTCTAAAACTATTTTCATTTAACCGTTTTTTTTCATTTGTATTCCCTTCTCTTTTTCCATCGGCAGTGATCTAGACAGAGACTTTTGGAATAACAATGACAGCAGCAATGTGCAGCAGAGGTGGAGCTCCTATCCACCCAAAGAGTTTCTCTTAAACATGTCTCCCTACGCTCCCTATGGAGATCCTCGTCTAACACCAAAGTAAGTCTTGATCATGGATGTCTCTCTATGAGCAGGTTACCGGTATTTGAATGCCCACGTCTGCTTAAGACTGTCAAGCTAAAAAAGTGGACTGATAGACCGGGGGTGTCAGAATCCAGGCATCAAGGGCTGATATTCAACATGTTTTCCAACCAACTTGCCATTCCTTACTGGCTAAACACACCTGATCCAAGTAAAAAGCAGCTGACAACTGACGTCACTCATAGGTTCTGAGGGGTGAAAATGAAGCCTGAAGTGGTGCAGCTATATTGACTGGAGTTTACTCTGCCAGACTCTGCAACATTCCAATATTGGGCAGTTAGGAGGAGCAAGGTGAAATAAGAGTTTTGTTAAGTCGACCCATGGGGGTTCACCACAGATCAAAACTGAAATGCCTTTAATTGTGTACAACTATGAGCTCTAGTAAAATCAAAACATCTACAACCTTGCAAATATCATTGGATGGAATGAAATAGACTGAATATATTGTTATACATCACTGATTGCATAACTACCATAGGCAGAGTAATTACCATAGATTTATTTTTGAATTTCTTTAAGGTGGGAGTCAATGGCAAGGTGCTCTCTTGTGAAAAGAGTCCCTAGTGGTCATTTGAATAACTGCAACATTTTGGAATTTCCAGGTTGTCTTCAAATTTGGGTAGCAGGATGTAGGGCTTGTTTGTAAGAGACAAATGACTAGAAAATTGCTTACAGAGCAGTGAATAGTTTTGCCCACCACCTGTTTTGATGTTTGTGTGTTACAAATCACTCAGAAATCGTTCAAATCAAATAGAAAGGTCAATCAATATCTCTTTCTCCAGTTATAAGGTCACATTAAGAGTCTAATGTTGAGCGGAAAATCCTCAGTTTGGACACATCTTTTACTGAAATCTCTTCTCAGTCTTGCCAGTCCTCATGTTTCTGCATGTCCACATTCTGGGGGTGTTTAATATGCACTGCTTGCCATGCAGTGCATAAAGATGTGTAGATCCATTAACTATTGTTGCTGTTTTGACAACTGCTGTTACATTTTACCCATGATGGGTTTTTTATTAGAAGATGCAGGTTTTGTCTTCCAGAAAAAGCCTAAACAAATATTCTAGTTTGTACATTTTTAAGAAATTATAAAACAGTTCATGAGAATTCTAACACAAGTACAAGGAGGCTTTTATTTTGAATATTTCATACAAGGAACAATAAATGGAAGCATTATGTTCTCTCTGCAGAAAAAAATCTTGACAATGCAATGGTTTTCCGCGCTCCTAACCTCAGGGGACCTTCATTACCTCTCACCTGTAGCCTGTGTTGTGTTACCATGGATACGCACAGTCCTGAGAAATTTCAATGTTTTGCATGAACATGTTTAAACATGCAGCCCCTCAACACCAATCATTTAAATCGACTTCTCAGAAAATTGTAACAAACTTGACTTAATCTGGAAACCTAAGGTACTGAATGCACTGCAGAGCTTTGACTCTCGTTGACTTTTAAAAAATTGTTTCCCAGTAGTTCATTTTAATGAACATCTTGACATTAGGGCAAGTGCGCTTATTTTCCTTTTGGAACCAACGAAGGCCGGATGACCAGCACTATTAGCAGTCATTATCAGTGCAATAATATAATTTATGTATAACATTTCATTAGAAGGATGCAAGTAAATAACAAACAGACTGGCTTATGTACACAGTGCAAAACTATATAAACAATAATGTCTGAAAACTTTATAAGTAACTTTACCAAGAGGGATTCTACTACATCAGTCCCATATATGCATTTAAATACAATTATATGTAAATACAGATAAAGAAGTACAAGATATAGAAACAGCATTATAAATTCAACAAAGCATAAGCCCCAACTGACTTAACAGTTTTTTTTATTAATCAGTAGTATTAATAGTAATACTAGTAAGTAATATTAGCTTTTTTTTAACCTTTATGCTAACAGACAGCTTGTTTTATCTCACTATATATATATATATATATATTTTGACTAGATTTTTTTGTTTTATAGTAGGTTGTGTTTACTTTGTTTCTTTTTTTTTCCAACCTAATAAGTCCGTCAATGCGGCTATAATGCCTCTAAAGGCCGAGTTAGAAAAACAAATAATAAATAAAATAGATAATTGAAAATCAAGCTCAATGACCACAGCTAGGTGAAAGTTAAATTCTAGTAGTGCAAATGCATATAAAAAAAACTTGTTCAAAATTGTCTGTACTGAATAGTTCTGGACGTAGTGCTCACCCCAACATGCAACCACATTTTAAGTTATTAAAATGCTTTACAACCAGGAAAAATATTAGAAAAGCCAAGCAAATTTGAAAAAAGTTGAAAGCATCTTAATGATGAAGACATGATTTTTAAAAATCCGGTACTAAACCAAACCAAAGATTTAATAAAACAGTATGGAATATCTGGATAAAATTGATCTCCATATTGAGCAAGGCTAAATCCTAACCAGATTAAACAAGAAGATTAAAAAAAGTAAAACATTGTTCAAAGCTCCATTCATTTGCTGTGTAATGGCAGGATGTACCCTGAACAGGTCATTTTTCAAGGCTTATTTCCCCTCAAAATTAACAGGTTTAAAAGGGAAGTAGGGTAAAAAAAAAACTACTGGTGTATTCAGTTCCTTATTAACAGCTGTTATAGTTTTACATTTTTTACTATATTTTCATTAACTCCAAATGTATGTCTTATTCAAGATAATCCAATAACGAAGTAAATATTGTTTCACATCAAATTGTGTTTTTATGTGTGCCAGCATGTCTTTGTTTTGTCATGTTACACTTTCAACCTGTCCATGTTTTGTGTTTGTTGTCTTCTCTTCTCATAGTGCTCTAAAAGACACTTTGACAGCTCTCCTCCTCAGCGCTGTTTGAAAAGAAATGCTATCCTAGGTGTGCAACAGAGCAACTGAACGTTAAATTGATACTAAAATGCCTGCTTCATATCAATCTCTGCTTCATCATTTAGATGCATTTTGCACGATCACTGAGGCATCGAGTAAACCTCTTTTTTCCTATTCTCTTTAATTACTACTCACTCAGCTCTTTTGGAGTCACCAGGTGATCAATTACTCTTTCTGTGCAGTGAAGATGAAAATATGCTAAATTCAGTGGCGATGAGTGGCGGTGATCATAGTTTTTGTTCGACTGCTCTGCATTATATTTTTGACAACAGTGTGTCAGTTTTGCATGGCATTTATAAGGCTAATAACGATCTGACTTCTGCTGTATGTGAGAGCAGATCATCTGGTCCTGAAATGTTCTGATAATTGTCTTGCAAGATTTCAAAAATGTCTTGTTTGAGAATGTTATATCATGTAAAAACAGGTTAAGACAAAACCTAAAAAATTAAAAGAAGAAAAAGCTTGTGGAAGTCAAAAGGTAGTAAATTAGTGTTCTCACCTTTTAGGCTAAAATGGCTCAACGTTTGTCTTAAAAAGGTAGATGAGGATGCAGTTTGGTCTCCCAGTTTCCTTCCAGTCTGATCCTAAAATGTTTTCCACCTTTTTTTTCTAAAAGCTTTGACTGTATTGGTGTTTTGCTCTATGCAGGACAAAACTTCAGCATAACAACAAAACTAATAACAGGGAGATTTTCAATACTGAGTAGATGTGGCATATAAAACACAAGGCTTGTTTTCCAGCAAAAGTCACATCCTTGTAACGTAAGCACAGACAATCCCATCTTTCCATTGATTTGTGGATGGTAAAGCTGAAGGAACAGTGTGTGTAGAATAATTACACATTGTAACTGAATTAGTCTAGTCAGAAGTTTTACCTCTTGATGCTTGAATTTATTTCCGGTGAACATAAAAATTCACCAATGTTCTTGCTTTTGGGGCAGCACTGTGGCGCAGTGGTTAGGATTCTTTCGTCACAGTAAGAAGGCCCTAGTTTACATTCTTGCTAGGTTGTGTGGGTTTTCTCCGGGCCCTCTGGCGTCTTCCCACAGTCCAAAATCATGCTTCATACATTAATTGGCCTCTTTAGTCTAAATCGTCCCTAGGTGTGCATGTGTGTTTGTATCGCTCTGCGACAGACTGGCGATCTATCCAGGTGACCCTGTAACAAGCCCAAAAGGGATTCAGTGGGCTATAAAAATGAAAGGATAGATGGTTTTTACTTTCAAGTAGATGCTAAATTAAGGTAATTTTGGAGCCAAAATCTGATGCATGTTTGCACCAATAGGCGTCAAGAGGTTAAACACCACTACCTGTGACTACGATGATTAGACCTTTCAACAATAGCACAGAAATTACTACACCCCTGTTGAATTAGAGCTTAGTAAGCAAGTCAGCATGATGTCTACAATTAATTCAATTCATAAATGCTAAGCTGCGAAAAGGAAATGTCTGGAAAGACAAATGCCACAAATTCAGAGATGTTGCTGTGTTGTAAGTAAATAAATTGTTCTAAATATATTTTTACATGTTAAAATGTTTGTTGAGTTGTCCTGTTGTACTGCTCTATGTTGTGTGGCGTCCCCACATTGTGCGCGGAAGTCGACATTCTGTTTGTTCTTGTTTCTGTGGCCATAAGGATGTCCAGGTGAGCTGTAGTGACTTTGAGGAACACAATAATGTTTTTTTTGTTTTGCATTTATTTGCCTGCTTCACTTGCAGGCAATATTTGCTTGTAATATGAAAGGCATTATGTTTGTTGAAGCTATAGATACCAGTGCTGAGTCTCACTACTTGTGCCTTCGTTTTTAAAGCCTGAAAATGAGGCATCTTCGTCATTAGTAATTTTTGCTGCTTACTTCTGAGAGCCAGAAACTTGATAATTCCAGTCTCCTGTGTTTGTGTGAACTGAAGCAAACTGATATATTCTGATTTAAGGTAGATTGGAGATGACTGTAGTTGCCATGGCAGGTATCGTTTACACCCAGCCTAGGCTAGATAGATTTTTATGAAACAAAAAAAAGTTATTACTTTCTTGTTCACAGGGTTTAAAAGCCATGAGTAGAGCTTTGATTTTTTATTTAAAGTCACTTAATTTCACATACAATGTGTTAATCACTGGTTCAACTAACAGATCTGACTAACACAACTTCTGCTTTCCGGTTCTACGTTTGTGCGTCTGTCTCGTTTATCCCTCTTTTTCAACATCTTCTCAAAATCCTTCTTCCCGTTCGTCCGTGTGACTTTGTCTGTAACTCCCACCGCCCTTTTCCACCCAGTGGGGCAGTGGATAAGGGTGGGCAGGGCGGTGCTGGACCCTCGCCGGGGGCCAGTGACAGCGGGGGTGGCGCTTGCTCCGGTACAGGAGCAGGGCCAAGTCGCAGTGACAGCGTTCGAAGCATGGTGTCTGGTGGCAGCAAGGCTGGGCGCTGGCAGACGGTCCAGAGCCACATGCATGCCGGAGGCCTGCGGTTTGGCAAGTGAGTTGATCTTGGTGACTTGGGGAAACGCATGAGGGGCTACCATGGGCACAACAGCAGCATGGTGTGGATATCACAGAAGTGAGTTTGTCTAAGTATCATTCATGGATGTCTTGCATGCACTTTAAAAAATACAAGAATATTCAGATGCATCGCTGGTAAAAACAAGAGAAAAGACTGAAAACAAGAAACCTTTCTAGTATAAACAACCTTCAGACTCATAAATAATATCTCCCTACAAGCAGCAGATGTCTAAGATATTATTGTGTTATTCTGGAGTCTGCAATTTACTTAGTTTACACAAGATGCTCAGACCTTTAAAGATGAATGTTTATTCATCTGAAGTAACATCCCATCTCAGTCTGAACCACCGGAGCATAAACAGTAGCAACAAAGTTTTATTAGGCCAAAGATACCAACAAAATCTTTTCCTGCAATATGGATGAACATATTTCAATTTAAGCCATAATTCTCTGCTTGTGTAAATGTATAAACAGAACAAAATTACACTGACCAAAAATATAGCAACACTTTTGTTATTGCTTCCATTTTTAAAGTATGAACTCAAAGATGTGAAACATTTTCCACATACACAAAATAACCAGTTCTGTGAAATATTGTTCACAAATCTGTCTAAATCTGTGATAGTGAGCACTTCTCCTTTGCTAAAACAATCCATCCCACCTCACAGGTGTGCTATATCAAGATGCTGACAGCATGAATATTGCACAGGTGTGCCTTAGACTGGCCACAAGAAAAGGCCACTCAGAAATCTTCAGTTGTATCACACAGCAAAACTTGCGACACAGATGTTGCAAGTTTTGAGGGAGCGTGCAATTGGCATGCTGATAGCATGAATGTCCACCAGAGCTGTTGCTAGGGAATTGAATGTCCATTTCTCCACCATAAGCCGTCTCCAAAGGCGTTTCAGAGAATTTGGCAGCACATCCAACCAGCCTCACATCCAACCAGCCCCACATCCAGCATGTCCACCTCCAAGATCGTCTGAGACCAGCCACTCGGACAGCTGCTGAAACAATCGGTTTGCATAACCGCAGAATTTCTGCACAAACTGTCAGAAACCGTCTCAGGGAAGCTCATTTGCATGCTCGTCGTCCTCATCGAGGTTTCGACCTCACTCCAGTTCGTCGACGTAACCGACTTGAGTGGGCAAATGCTCACATGCGATGGCGTCTGGCACGTTGGA
Source organism: Oryzias curvinotus (assembly GCA_023969325.1). Lineage (NCBI taxonomy): Eukaryota > Metazoa > Chordata > Actinopteri > Beloniformes > Adrianichthyidae > Oryzias > Oryzias curvinotus. The sequence continues at coordinate 9,027,205 of CM043708.1, forward strand.
GAGGTGTTCTCTTCACGGATGAATCCCGGTTTACACTGTTCAGGGCAGATGGCAGACAGCGTGTGTGGCGTCGTGTGAGTGAGCGGTTTTCTGATGTGAAAGTTGTGGATCGAGTAGCCCATGGTGGTGGTGGGGTTATGGTATGGGCAGGCATATGTTATGGGCTAAGAACACAGGTGCATTTCATTGATGGCATTTTGAATGCACAGAGATACCGTGACAAGATCCTGGGGCCCATTGTTGTGCCGTACATCCAACAACATCACCTCATGTTGCAGCATGATAATGCACGGCCCCATGTTGCAAGGATCTGTACACAATTCTGGGAAGCTGAAAACATCCCAGTTCTTGCATGGCCACCATACTCACCGGACATGTCACCCATTGAGCATGTTTGGGATGCTCTGGATCGGCGTATACGACAGCGTGTTCCAGTTCCTGCCAATATCCAGCAACTTCGCACAGCCATTGAAGAAGAGTGGACCAACATTCCACAGGCCACAATAGACAACCTGATCAACTCTATGCGAAGGAGATGTGTCGCACTTCATGAGGTAAATGGTGGTCACACAAGATACTGACTGGTTGTCTGAGTCCCCAGACCCCCTCAATAAAACAAAACTGAAGATTTCAGAGTGGCCTTTTCTTGTGGCCAGTCTAAAGCACACCTGTGCAATAATCATGCTGTCTAATCAGCATCTTGATATGGCACACCTGTGAGGTGGGATGGATTGTCTTGGCAAAGGAGAAGTGCTCACTGTCACAGATTTAGACAGATTTGTGAACAATATTTCAGAGAACTGGTTATTTTGTGTATGTGGAAAATGTTTCACATCTTTGAGTTCGTCCCATAAAAGAGGATGTTAGAAAGCAAAGATAACTATAGTTTACTGTGGTGTTATTTGATTTTCTGTTAAAGGTTTTTGAGTTGCGTCACTCAGAAACCTGTCTCTTTATTAAGTTACGTACGCACCGGGCATGTGATGAACGTGTGTTTAGCATGTGGTGTTTTCACACTGGACTGTCACTATCTGATACCAGCATATATCCGCCACCTACAGTTGGAAGAGGCTTAGCGCAAAATGTCGAAGAAATGGAAATCTCATGAATCTTGCTCCAGGCTTTTTCTTCCACAGCTCTATTCTGATATAGAAAAAAACTTGGTGTCACATCATTCTGGCTGTGCCAAAACCGTAATTATTCATTTTTCCTGCATGATCTTTTTTTCAAATGATTGGTGCTTTTGTGAATGAAAAGGGTCCCCGTCCGTATGTCACTATCAAATCCGAGTCCCTGATTGGTCAAAGTTTAACCTGGTTTAACTTTCAGCGTGCGTTCAATGGCCTCATGTTTTGTATGTAGAGCCTGAAAACTGTTGCAAAAACTTGCGTTGCAAGTTATGAACGCAATAGTTTTCATGCTCTGGGCATATGAAAGCCCAAAATGAAGACTATACATGCCTTTACATAGACTTTTTATTAAAAGTGGTCACTTAAAGACAATTTCATGAGTACGGGGAAAATGTACCGATAGCTATGTTTTTGAGTCTGGTCTCTGGCTGTAGCAACGCCACCTTTTGCTACTGGTTTTGGTCTGACTTCTGATATGCTTCTCAATCACAATCAGTGAGTTAAATTTATAAAATACAGATTTTGTAAAACCATAGCACTGCCACTACCCAAAAATGTTGTTTCTCGTCTTGCATGTCTGTTTTATGCTATTCAAAAAGCTTTGTAGGGGGGTGTCCAACTGCTAAAACATTGGAGATTTTCAACACATATGGACAGTAACTTTGTAAAACCCAATCTAGCTGAAAGTTCTTATAGTCTTTTGCAGGAAATCCTTTCAGAATTGCTCAAATCAAGGCTTTCAGTAACATAACTGCCTGCATTTTTTTAGACATTGTATTTATTTTACTTTGAAATGCAAATTCACTGTTTACATGAAAGCACAAAAAGTCAAAAACTGTAAAGCAGTTTTTTGTGAAAAAAAACAACAAAAATGCTGACCATTTCTTGCATATTTTTTTTAGCAACTATTTATTACCAATTTGTTTTTACTGTATCTGGGTTGTTTGATCATGACTGTTTATTAGGTTTACTTGTAAAACTGGGAGCAAATTTTTAATGTGTCAAAGTGATGGCCTTAAACTCAGGAAGCAATGAAAAGCAGGAACCATTAAAGCTTTTTTTCTTCATATCTTTGTCCACCTTTAAGTGTATATAAGCAGATTTACCACAAAAGAAAAAAAAGACAAATAGCAATGCAAAATGTTATATGTACCACTGAAAGCTGCAATTACTCTTTGTTTTAAAATCAATGGGTTGTTGTGACATATTTAGAGATAAATCTATGGTGTTGCTGTCACACTAACTAGTGGTTAAAGACAAGCTCTAAGCAAACCACTGACCTCTGGGATGAGCTAAAAATATAGGGTGTTGAAAAGTATTTGTTTGTCAGAGTTAAGACAAACAGTTAATGAGGTATCAGATCATTGGCTAGCTTTGCTGCCAGTCAAGTATGAGTGCACTGATAAATCCAGCATTTGGAAAATTTCAGATCAGTGAAGAAGATATACATAAAAGGAAATGTGACTGCATGAACTAGTATTGCAGACGAAGTACATTCATGGTCTAAATCCAAGCATAAATGCTGCTCACATTGAAGATTTGAAGGTCTTTGAAAACTACACGTGAGGTCAAACTATCCAAGTAATTAAAAGAGTCATTTTGTAAACAGAGTCTGTTAAATAAACAGCATATTTCCTTCGGAAAAGTTAAAAACGTTCAACAAAACAGTTGAAGCTTCTATTGAAGCTTCTATTGAAGTTCTGTCTTGTATGATAGTGTGTGTCCTTGCTCTGGTTTAACTGAAAGTACAGAAAAATAACCATCTTCTGCTTTGACATTTGTCTTTTGACTGGACAGAAAATCTGAGAAATGCGTGGAAGTTCTTCCTCTCATTGCAGAGATCACCTCACAACAGCTTACAAAGCCCTTACAAATAGTTTTCATCTTTGGAACACATCATTTATTATGATGTTTACTTGCATTACATTTTAAATGCCTAGCATCTGTGAAGCTGTTTTCTTCAGCTCTGTGTCTCTCCCTTTGCATGATTTTCTAAAGATGTGCTATCATAATCTGCCCCTTTTCTTAAATTTTAATAAATTTGGTATTATCTCAAATCAATGCTGCATTGTGCGAGTTTTTCAAATTTTGACAAATATTTGTTTGTGAATTTGAATCTTAATTATCAGCTTAACTAATCGTTTCTTTCGTCACTCGTCTGTCTCATTCACTTCTCGCTGCTCCTTTTAAGTCTGGCTATGTTTCCATTTCTCCTCTGGAATTGGTTTCTATTTTGGGCATTAACTTCTCTTCTTCTCTGTCTGTCTCTCTTTCACTCCCCACTCTCTGTGTTTCTTTCTGATTTTGCACTCTCCTTGTTTTTCCCTCAATTAAATTTTCATTAATTACAAAATCATTCAAGGTTTATAGTCATCTTAATTGACTTTCAAGCAGGAAGAAATGTGAAAATAACCCTCTAAGTCAGTAATGGGATTCGGCAGATAAAGAAAGCTCATGCTCAGGGCATATGAATGACGGCTGCGGCTCAGATACATACAGAAGACAGCAGAGATGTATGCTGCCTGAGAGGACAAGTAGTTACAGCCATCCAGGAAATCGCTGTGAAGAAGGGATTCTGTAAGGCTGATGATTTTTTTTCAAATGAATACATTTAGTGTCAGCTGTATGACACTGGATGAGGTAACAGAATGTATCAGCACAAAAACTGGCTCCCAGATGTTTAAGCAAATACAACCATCAATGCAGCCAGATGTATTGATTTATCATGATGTCAGTTATGATTACTGACTGTTGATTGAAGCTAAAAACTATGTGCAGCAGAGATTTTGTCAGCTGACCTTTTTATTTGTTGTTCGTATTGATCATGTCATAGAGGCAATTTTATTTGCATGTCTATACAATAAGTCATTGTCTTTTTTTTTTTCTTTCTGCAAACTTGATGTAGGGTTAATTCAACTCTCACAGTTTTAGGATGAGTGTGCCTAACTTCACCCAATTTCTATTAAACTGTAAAAAATCTTTTTCATGCTTTTTTCTTTTGATAATGTACTTTGTTGACTTATTTTAAGCAATATGCTTTACAAAATATTCTCATAATCTGTACAAATAATCAGAAATTTACTGAACTATTTTGTATCCAATTAGATATTAGTAAATTGCCATAACTGTTCCTATAGAAATGTTTGTCATGAGGCATCCTGAATCAAAAATTTGAATCTCTAATTGGGTCAAATAAATTAACAAATGAAAGTAAACAGTAAGGTTTAGGAGTCTAAAAATAATGTTTCAAGGAGAAAGATTGTTTTCTTGATGAGTCTGAACTGATGATGCAGTTGAAAACTGATTTACAGCAAAATACATAAAGCCTTTTGTTTTGAAAGGGTTTTTTGGACTGTTTTTTCTGATTTGATTTATTTTAAGTCTTGGATGTTTTTTATGTTTAATAACCCATGTACTGTCTTTGATTTGCACTTTTGATGAGCTTTGAGATTTTAAAAATGAAAGGTAAAATATAAAGAAAACAATGTACTTGACAGAAAAACTGACATCTGCAACAATATTGACTTGTTTTTCGAGTTCTCTTGCTGTTGTACAAAAACAGGCTTGTAGTACAACACAAAACATTTGCCAGTTTACAGGGTTATGAGACTGCAGCAGGAATTGTTTTCTTTCAACAAGCTGTGTGTTGAGAGTTGATTTCTTCACGTGCTCACATGCTAACAGCGCACCCAGGTGCAGCTTTATAGGATCATAGATTTTTGCTGCTATCCAAAAAAACCTCCAACAATACATTAGAAAGGGAAAACATTACATATACTAGTTTCAACTTACTTTTCCTGAAAGCAATATTGGCATTTACCTTCATTCTAAAACAGCTGTCTAAGGACAAACACCAAAAACTGCTTTACACTGGTGCATATCTGGTGTTATGTAATTCATCAACCTTTTTATGTTTAATATTTTATATTAACATTATATTAAAAACAGTAGAAACTTCTAATTTTAATTAAGGAATGTTGGCTTTACATTTTGAATCTAGATTTGTAATTATTTTTGTATATTATATTACAATTATGCTATATCATTTTAAATCTAACATTATTTTTGACATTTTTGTTGCTCTTAAACTCTGTATTTCTCAACTTTGACAGTATCATGTGCTTCTGTTATTGCTGTCAGTACTGTATTTTTTTTTATCTAAGAAACATGTCAGCTAGCAGGAACATAAATAAAAAGAACAAACAGAAATTGTATCCATCCATCCACCCACCTGTTTTTTCTAATTGAGGACCATGGCTTCTGACCTGCTGATTCTCATCCCAGCTGCTTCACAGTCAACTGAAAACTCAAATGTACACAGAAGGTCTGGTTTTAAAAAAGCTAACAGAATATCATATGCAAGAAGATGCAAGAGATGCAAATCCTGTGCTCCCTGACTCAACTCCTTCCAGCTTCTGGCTGAGCCTAAAACTTCTCTTCATAAAAATTATAAACAGAACTGGTAACAAAGGGCATTCCTGCCAGAATCCAAAATGCACCAAGAACAGGTTTGAATTACTGCCATGCAGCATCGTAGTGGGATGTCGTTTAAGTCTGGTCCACAACCTCCAGAGGCTTGAGGCCCTCAGGGCGGACCTCAACCACTCCCTGGTGCTTTGCTATAGAGGGGCTTTTTGATACCTCAGTGACTTAAGCTTGAGTGGCGAACTGGCCCCTTTCTGTGTTCTCTGTGTCTGCGTCCTCAGCAGGGGGCACATCTGTGGCATTCAGGAGATTGTCAAAATATTTCCCTTCACCTCTCAGTGATACTCTTAGTTGGCAGAGAACAGATTTCTCCTCCTGAGCTGCCAACTAGTTTACCAGACTTTCTTTGAGACCAACGGTTTTCCCTTTTTCACAGTCTACCAGGACACCACCCAGACCCAAGTTTTTGCCTCTGCAATTGCATGCTGTTTGAACTGCCGGTACCTGTCAGCTCCTTCAGGTATCCCACAGGCCAGCCAAATTTGATAGGACTCCATCTTCAGCTTGACACTATATCACTTGCTTCCAGTGACCAACACGGCTGTGGATTGCCACTCCAACAGGCAACAGAGACCTTACAGCCACAGCTTCAAACAGCTGCAAAGACAACAGATGTGGACAACATGGGCCACTCTGACTGAGTGTCTCAACCCCTCCCATAAGTACCTTGTTAAAGCTCTCTCACTTCAAGTGCATTCATAAATTTTCCCAAGGGACAGATTTTGACCTGCTGAGACAGTCGGTCTTTCTAGTCCAGCTACTATGTGATTATTTATCAATGTTCTCCTCCTCTATTCCCCCAGTTGTCCAAGACACATGACCAAAATTAGATGATCAGATGATCTTCTCTTGAGGGTGTCTTGGCACCACATGAACTGAGGGATACCTTGTTCTCAGACATTGTGTTCACTAAAGAGCCCAAGAAGGCTGAGCACTCTGTACAGCTACTGGCACTGGTTCAAGCTTAGGCTCTTCTCCTCCCAATGAGATGATGTTCCATGTCTCAAGAGTCCATTCCTGTAGATTGGGCTGTGGCACAGACAAGGCAACGTTGCAGATTTTGTTTTAAATTTAAATCATCACCTGCAATGGAAGACCCTCGCAGGAGCATGCGCCCCAGACAGCACAGACCCCCGGATCACTCAAGCTCTCAGTCCTATGCACAGACACCTAAATAGAGAGTATTGTTCATCTTTTCTAACTCTATTTTGACAACCATTAAATCTGCTGAACCGCTTCAAGGCTTTGTCGTAGTCTGTGAGCATATGTAGCATAAAAAAGACAAATTCTAATCAAAGCCTGTCCAAAGGAGAAACCTAATGGTTTGATCTCAGTGAGTGTCTGTATGTGGGAAAGCATGCATGCTTCAGTGCATGTATATTTAAGTGCCTGTCTTGTATTTTTTTTTCTTTTTTTTCTATAGCCGTGCTCTGCTCCTCTGGTTGATTGTCTTCCAGCCCTCCAACAGAGTTAGAGGCGAGTTAATGCTGAAGAACTCTGCTCGCTTAAGTCAAGTGCAGGCAGTAAATCCTCCCTCACAGCATTAGGTCCAGACAGGGCTGTTTAGCACAAGCTCACAATCATCAGACAGAGAAGTGATTGAGGGGAGGATAAGGTGCGAAGCACTATTACAGAATTGTTAGTGAAGCAGAGCAATAATTAGACAGCAGATTTAAAGAGTGGCAATTGAAAGGGCTGTGGAGATAGAGAGATGCAAAAGATGTGAATTGGGGGCGAGAAGAACAAACAGGGAATATAAGAAAGCTGACTTAAGAAGTGCAAAGAGAGAAAGGAGAGTCGGAAAAACATTTGGGGAGCGGAAAGGACCTTGGAGAGAGATGGATGGAAGCTAAAGGCATTAAGGCAAGGAGGTGAAAGTGGGTCAATGCTTATTAAGAAGTGTAACACAGAAACAATTCCGTTCAGTAAAGAACAGTGATACTTTTCTTTTGATTTACCTTGAATGTAGTTTTTTTTTTTTTATAGTTTTGCAAAAATGATTAAACTGTAATATGAAAGCAAAAACTTTTACATTGTAGTTTATGTCTAAGTAATAAACTTCAGAAATGATGTCTAATTTTTCTTATTCTTTCCTCTTCCACACCATTATGTTATCACAATTTGAATCTGTGCTGCATTTACAAATAGCTTTTCCATGTTTGTCTTCAGTAATTTCATTTTAATGTAATCATGCTTTATCATTTCAGCACAAATCTCTAGACTTTGATCTTGCAGCTGCTTTTCAGTGTTGCCGCTTTTGGTAAATGTTTAACGGCCGACTACTTGTATTTCTTTTCTTCCTCTTTGGCCCTGTGATCCACACAGTTTTGGGGACGCCTCCCTTTCTTCTGCCTCCACCCTTGAGCACATCCCATCCTCGGCCGTGGCAAGGCCCCGTCCCCTGGTCCGGCAGCAGAGCCTCCAACAGCCTCTCACTCACCAGCCTCCCCCGGGTCCAAACGACCCTCCGGTCACCTCACAAAGTCTGGGCCAGCTCCACACGGGTCCAGGCGGCGGGGGCCACCGTGGGGGCCCGCGGGGGGTCCGGGGGAGTCCGGCTGGAGCCTCCCGGTATCGAACAGGGGCCGGACGATCACGCTCAAATCCTGGCAGCTGGGACCACATGATGGAGCAAATCCGTCACAGAGGGCTGGACGTCAAGTCTTTCCTGTAAGTGTCAATAACTTGTCTAATCTGATCAAAGTAGGGGATTGTAACAGAGATAAGTTTCCTGAAACCAAATACAGCTAAATATAATTTGTTGAAAGTGAAGAATGTCACTGATACAAAGATTTGTTATCATCTAAAGTCACTTAAATAGTTTTGATAATGTTAGGAAACCAGATTACACAATGATAAGTTGAGGAGATCAGACATTGTAATCTATCAGCTCAGCTAAAACATAAACTACACATGGTACATTCTAACTTATAAACAGGGTAATTTAAAGATTAAGTTTTTATAAGCAAAAATAAAACATAACCATTTACCCAGCTTTCAAAATCCATGTTTTTGTTCTAAAACAAAGAATGAAGTTTTTAATCTGGAAAAAAGTTCAAATGAATCTGAAACTTTTGGTTTTTGGTTGTTATTGCTTTAAGCATCTAGTAATTTTCAGCAGATATACGGTAAGTTGCCAGTATTTGAATGTGGGAAAAAACTTTTGTCTGGTGCTCTAATTTCCCACATAGTGGGGCTGATCCTCTCAGGTGGACATTTTGTTCAATCTCATTCTGCTTTTCTCACATTTAGTTCATTAAAATCCCTTCCGAGTTCCATACTGATCCTCCACACCTATATCAAATCAGACATTGCTTAACTTTAATGTCCTGGATTTGCAGAGTGGACAGTTGTATTTCATGTCATTTCATTGAAAGGTACAGCTCTTAAACCACTAGATTTTTTTTTTGTTCACTACCCATCTTTGGTGTGCTTTGTTGTCCATCAGCAGCAAAGTTACTTTCTGAAGAAGTCATAAGTAATGGACAAAAATGTATTGAATGTATTTAATTTTACAAAGGGACATGTATCACATCTTAAAAGAAGATGAACAAGCATTAAGTCATATTCAGTGATCCCAATTCAACATGGCCAGAGGCATTATAGTGTTTTAAATATTTTACATTTTTTAAAAATGGATATGGTTTTTGTGATCGTTTATTCTTAACCTCATTGTTCAAACTTTTTCTTTTAGTGTTTTTTTTGTAAACTCCTAAAGCACAATTGTTTTACAGCAGTCTAATCAAAAACGGTGTAACTTGTCCAACGTGGCTCATTTGCAAAAAATGGAATACATTTTAGTGTACAATTGACTGTGAATAGAAATAAAGATATATATAATCTGGTAACACTGTGTTTCTATTAAGACATTTGCACCATTTCTCACTTAATGTAATGTTCAAGAAACACTCAAATATTGCACATGCAGCAAAGCTGTTTTTGCGTGTCCTCCCATTAACATTGTCTGCAGGCAGTGGCCTTGCTGCCTGTTTGAATCATTTTTCAAAAAAAAAAAAAAAATGAGTACATATGTAGTGTTGTGGAGTCCCCCTCCTCCCCCTCCTTCTGAATCTCACTGGACCAGACACATGAGTTGTTGACCCTGTGGGGAATGTTAATATGATGCATTTGTGATCATCCGGGTAAGAACAGCTAAATGCAGCTGCATCACGTTTGCTAGTACGCTGTGCCACCTCACTTTCATTTCAGATCAATAGACCAGCTGTAGGTGGTAATGATTTGGTTGGAGTGCTCCTGTCTTTTTTCGTCATCTAGACAAATTCATTCATCTCATCGATGAGCATTGGTGTTGTTTACGTTTCCCCAGCGGGCTGCTGTCTCTTGTTTGTCTTGTTGTCAGCATTGATTTTCCAAAACAGCATCTTGTTAGTGGAGGAATGCTCTACCAAAAGCATGCAAAATAAGAAGATGAATATTAGAATACATGAACAAATTTACAAGAAATACATCTATGAAACAGTTTTTCATTTATCAACCACAGTGGCTGGCTCATGAATGAAGCATGTGGAGAAAGTCTTTTTATTTTAGAACCACAAAAGGGTTGTCTCTTAATTAACAATATATATTTGGGTTCTCTGCCCTCTATAAATGACTTTGTCTCTTAGAACCAGAGAAGTTGAAGAAAGGAACAAATCCAAATCTTTGGGTATCAGTCAAGCTTTCAATTGGAGCCTAAATATTTTTTCCAATATAAAATCACAAAAAACAACAAGCCAGCCAGCCAGAGCTGAGATAATTCATATATTGTAATTAATATAAGTTTTCTTAATCTAAAATAATGTAATAAGAAAACAATAAATCATTGATTTAGTTACAGTTAAATGATTAACTGTAACTAAATGAGATAAAAGAAAAAGCATGTCTTTTAAAAAAAAAAAGGAACAATAAAATTCTCCTCAATCTTTCTTTTCTTTTGAAGGCATTTCAAGTGTAGAAATTAAAAAAATTAAGTTTAAAACTTTTAAAGACACACTCCAACCATCTTTAGAGCTATTCTGAAAGCGTGTCCAGTGATCTTTTAAAAATAATTAGCCACAATTTTGAGATGATTTTCTTATTATAATGTTCTTCATCATCAGAAAACAAATATATGTAAAAACACCAGAAACATCATTTTCATTCAAAGTGGGTCTTCAGGATTCTAAATAATTTTTCCTCTAAATTTATGTGCATTCTTTAGTTGTCTGGGTTCACTTGCCAATAAACAGAGACCCTCATTTTCAGAGAGACCAATTGCTTGTTTAGTTCGTGCCAGAGTTCAGATGAATTTTTACACTTGCCAAATGAGGCAGACCATCAAGATAATTAAGTCCAGATAATCCCAACACTTTGTGCTATTATAGAGCTCAAATAGAGTCCTCAGAGAAAGTCATTTTAGTTTTCACCTCAGTGGCAACACAGTAGTTCGACAGCCATGTTTTTCAAGAATGTCTTTGAAAACTCTTCAAAAACCTTAAAGGAAAGATTCTGCACAAATTTAAAAGAGAGTGCACTGAATGATGAGGATATGGATGCAGTTTTTTATGGTGAACTGTTCAAGGAGTGTAACTGCATTTGCAATGAAGACAGCTGAGACAGGCTTCCCCATGACTCTAATCGGGACAACACACATTTGGACAAATAGTAGTGGCCAGCAGTTCTCATGCAGATTATATGCTACATACATTTAGAGATGTTTAAAAGATTACAAAAAAGGCTAAGGTTCCAAACTTGAGGTTCTATTAGAAATGTTTTTATCGCAAACAATACTGTAACATTACTAGGAAGTGTTTAACATTTTGAACTAATACATATATGTATTAACGAATGAAATAAAGTTGATGAAATAAAGCAAAAGCTTAAATATGATTAGAAAAAGTGTGAATACCAAACAACACATGAATTAATCGTGTTCGGTGCCCTAATTTAGTCCTACTGTATCTAGTGTTAGGAGTAATTTCAGATTTGAATCATCAAACACTTTGAGAGTGGATGTAACATGTCTCTACTGCTGAATTGTTTCTCTTCTTTGTGTGCTCATATTTTTTCTCTGCTGACTATATGTTCAGCTTGTTCATTGTGTATTTCAGTTGATCCTGATCTCTGTAGCCACAATCTGCAACTCTGCATGAATTAGAAGGAAAAACAAACTGAGTAGTCCATCGGTGCAAAGACACAGCACAAAATAAAGACAAATAGAGTCAACAGAGACAAACATAAAAAAAGAAAACTAGTGTTATGTGGTTTCCTGGACTTTATGTAGCTTAATAATGAAATACATTGAAGATGTCTTAAAAGTGTAAATTAAAAAATGTTCATATTTGTCCGTCTATAACCTTTGCATTGCACTTTTCTTGTCTAAAACTGTGGAGTATTCTGTACAAAACAGATAATTGATGTTTGACCAACATTATAAAAGTCATTCATTTAGAAGGAAAACAAGATTGTTCCAAACATTGACCCTTGAGGTGCTTGACAATCAAGATAAAGAGTTTGGACAAAGCTTGAGGAATCAGTCAATTTTATTTGCAAAGTAAGATTGCATCCATCGGAAAACGAAAAAGGTGTGAGATTTTCTAGACTATATCAAAAGAAAAGTGTGTTCCTCACCGCCACCAATGAAAGCAGCACAGCAGATGTAAATGCACTGAAACAAAACCTTTGATTTGTTCTGTTGTTATTGTTGTCTTTGTTTTTTTTTTTTTCAAAATTGGCATCTTTTTGGGAATATGTCATGGTGGCAGAGGAGGACTCATTTACCTGTTAATTGGAGAACAGTATATACTGAGAAAAACCTAGTAAAATAATGAAAACAGACTTAAGAAGGAGAGACTGTCGGCATAGTGGAACATTTAAAACATTAAGGATAATTGGTGGAATAACTTTAAAACAAACTTAGAAGAAACCATTGGAAGTAACAACAATAAATAGAATGTAAGAGGATGTTTTTACCTGTGACTTATAGGATTAGTAGGGTGCAAATAAATGTTGATTTGCTGAGGTTACTCTTTTCAAGGCCTCTTTAAATGATGGAAATGCTTAATGTATTAAAATATTAATTTGAATTATTTTAGAAATGTCTGGACAAACAACAACCTTTGAGAATTGAGAGTCTGTTATTTTGTTACAGTTTGCTTAAGTAAAGCCAAATCAGTTTTCATGGATTTTTTTCTTGCCTTATTTTTCTTTCTTTCAATTTTTGTTTTGCAAGGATTTTTTTTTAGATGAAACCTCATTAACCATTCATTTTACAATTCTTTTAGATTTTAAAGTTTTTTTTTTTTATTTCAGAGAAATATGGTTGACAAAACCAGTAACAGAAGCTGCTTTTCTATTTCAACAGAGTTTAAATGAAAAGTTAAATCAGAAAGACAGAAACAGTTGAAACCTAGGAGATGCTTGAGTTTTCAATAGAACTGGACAGAGTGTGTAATGTCACCCATAGAAACCAGATTACTTCCGGTTTACCCTTTTTTTTCCGCGATATACCGTGCTGGAACCAGACGACATCAGTATGCAGTGATTGGTCTGAGTTGGTTTAGATCATTGTTTTTATGAAAACCATTGTCACCAATCAGGAATGAGCTTGTTGGAAGGCCACACCCCCACCACTGAAAGCGGGAGAAGAATCTGTCAGTCAAACCCTTCAAACGTTTGACACAATATCACATACTTTTATTAAGGCATCTGATTGGTCAGTTTGTAAATTTAACAACTTCCAATACAGATAAATATGACAAAAACTAGGATGAACATGTTTAAAAAAATGTAGCAGAGCAAGAATGGTTATTCTGACAAAAAGAATCACTGAGTTTAATTCTCAATAGAAGTCTATGGGATTTTGGCTCCTTAGGACCAACTGACACTTCCTATTTTGAACAACAAGAGAGAGGGGTTACTCTGTCCAATTCATATACAGTCAGTGAGTTTTCCTTTGTAGCTTTAAAAGTTCCCTATCGCCAAAGCAAGTTGTCCAATTTTTCTTAATTGTTTTATCACTTGGAGGAAAATCGTGCAACCAAACCTCAACCTTAAGCGGAATGCCATGGTAAAGAAACTAATCAGAGTGTGACACATAATCGGGCAGCTTAACAACCTGATTTTCCAGAACAAATCACTCATCCTATTAGAGCAACATACAGTAGCTGAATAATATGGGGATGATTCATCCTGTAAGAAGTAAAAAAAGAAAAAGAGGCCCCACTGCTAAAGACTTATTTTTAAATTAAGAATTTAAAAAACAAAACAAAAGGAAATAGAAATGCATAGTTTGACCACTTAGGGTTTTTGCCATTTTCTTTATATTTGTAAAACTGGTTAGAGTTTCTTCAATTCATGTTTTCCACTTCTATGCAGCACACTCTTATTTTAAAGGTTAAAGTTGCAAAATAACCAGGATAACTGCTTGTAGAGAACTGCAAGATACACTATAGAAACATCAGTAAACAATAGTCAAAACTCTTTCTCCCACTTTCTCTTTGTACATGAAATGAATGTGTGCTTGGTGGGATTCTGTCTTGTGTCTTTTTCGTCTTTTTTTTATTTTTTTTTTTATTATGCTTACCCCTTTGTCTGTTACTCTGTACCTGTGTGGTTTTGTGATGCCCTGTTTGTCTGTGTCCAGTGAGGGGAAGATGGTTGTTCTGTCTCTAGCAATCGGGCTGGCTGAACAGGATGACTTTGCCAACCTCCCAGATCTTCAGGAAGCGCCAACAGGCAAAGAAAATGAAACCACACCAGACAAAAGGTAACGACAGAAGGAAAAAAAAAAGATGGATGTGGTTTTTATGCCACAAATCGTGGAGAAGCTAAGAAAAGCTTTGTCAACCACTTATCCTGTGATGTGTACCTCTACCTAAAAGCCCTCTTTCATCTTTTGAACCTGGGAACTCTGGGTTTCTCCTTTGGATCTTGAAAGCCGTAGCATGGAGTGAGCATCTTTTTTTTCTGTTGCATCACATAAAAGCTGAGTCAGATTCTTATCTTGGGAGTTTAGAAGTGAGCCCTTGAGGGTGTTTCTTGTGCTCTTGGAGTCATTTTAGTGGTGAAACCTGGTTGTATTTTTCAGGCGAGAAACTGTTATGTTTGTTTAATTGGAATTGATGTTCAAAAAGATAAAAGATATGACAGTAAAAATAGTTGAGGTGATCCTGACAAAAAACAATTTAATGTAATTTTGGTTTTATGTGGGAGAAGTGAACATGCAGACTTGGAACGTGGAGCAGTTTCTCATGTTGGTGCATTTTTTGTCAAAGTCCTGTTTGTCAGGAACTGAAACCTCAAACAGTCCGGAATTCCCTTGAGATTCACAAGATCAGAAAATATTGAGTTGGTGTCCTGTAGTCCTTAGGCAGGCTTTAGCTGTAATAACTGCAAACAAACACAGCTCCCTTTCCCAACTGCTCCAGCGTGGCGGAGCTTGCTTTACTTGATTGATTAAAGTTGTGACTTTAAAAAGCATGTTCTTCAGCCAGTTATTTTTTCTTGTGAGTTCCTTCCCCTTTAGAAGCATTTTGTATTAAGCCTTGTCCAGATGGTTTTGCGAAACAATCAAGCTTGTGGATTCAGTGAAAGGGATTTAGTGTAAAAGACATCTGTTGAAAACTCAGTAATCACAGAGTAATTACTTTGTTTTGCTTTGAACATTCCAATTTCCTAAAAGTACCACAGAAGACAATTTTATTTTACTTTATCAAATAAAAAAGGAAGCAAAACTTTTTTATTTGCCTCAGCAATAAAACAGATTATCTCAACCTTGCTACAGATTTGTGTCAGTGAAAAATAGTAACAAATATTTTTTTTATTTGTTGAAAATGTTGAATGATCAGCGACTGAATGATTTTATGTTCAGACACTAAAAGGAACTGGTGCAAACCACAGATGGTTAATAAAGCTAAAACCTGTGTTTGTTTCATAGCACAAATTTATTTATTTTTTTATGCGAAGATTAATCTTTATCCTTGAATCTTTCGGTGTTTTTGCAAATGTTAGGCTTCTTTATAACTTAAATTTTTTTTAAAGTCATGTCAACACTGCAAACCATTTTGGACTACCTTTCGTTATTCACCTATTTGCTTTGAAAATGTTAATCATTTATTCATGGGCTATAAAACAAAGTTTAATCATAAAATCTGTGGCCACAGGCTAATCTGTGGTTTTACTGAGCAGCACTAGTGGGATTTTATAAATTTAATGCGAACAGTTTGTTACTGATGGACCTTCCCAGTATAATTAAAGACTTTAAAAAGTAGTTATGGCAGTCTGGCCTTATAATTTGGGCTGAATTGGATTTTCATTAATTATTTAATTTAATAAAAATTTAACAGATTGTTTGATTTTGCATGACTTTCTTGTTCTTTTTATGCATTTGACATGCAGGGATTTCCGACCAGAAGTTTTTAAGGGTTCAGAGCAACCAGAAAATGTGGAAACGTGTTTAAAAAGGTGGATACTCAGATAAGTGTCTGTACATGTTCATGTGTGCCTGTACTCAGATGTTAAAGATTTAGGAAGCTTTAAGGAGATTAGACTCAGCATGAATCGCAGCATGTTTACCTTTTGGAATGTATTTTAACTTGCACTTGTTACTTTGAACTATCAGGCAACTTCCCCAAGCACGCAGCAAAGGAAATCACCCAAATAAGTGCAAAAGTCACTGGGGATCTTGTTTAATTTTATTGTAATGTTGTGTGATCTGGCTTTTGTCTAAAAACTGTTTATTCCAGAAAGCTACACAGAATAATTGACTAAGTTTGGTGCTGTTTGAGGACGACTCCACACTGCCCACAGTGACTGTGACTAAAGATGGACAAACTGTGTGATCACCTGACTGACTAGTTTCCTCTGGACCGATTTGAAGGCAGAGTTCTGTGTTCATCCATCACCACCCTGGCTGGATATGACATAACCAGATAATGGATATTCAGAAACATTTCTAAAATCAAACGCCAAAAGCAAACACTAATCAGGAGGAAAAAAACTGTCTGTTGCTCTAAATATCAATACACTATTTAAATTCTCACCATGTTTCACAACTTTTTACAGTTCTTATGTCGCTTTCTTTCTGAATATTGTCTGTGTGCATTGCAGTGACGTGCGGTGGGGTTTATGGCTGGTGAGGCACTGACGTCATCAGTCATATTTACAAACATATGAACCATACTGAGACAACAGTTAACGTGTTTTGTTTAAAATATCATTTCAACATGTTTTTTTTTTCCATATACAAACTGCAGCATAGAAAAAAGCACAAACCTTATTATCATCTTACCTTTACTTGTAAATAAAGTCCATACGGCGCTCCTTCTGAAGAAAATGACTTGCCGCTTGCTATCACTTCTTCTATTATTTTTTAGTGTCAGAATCTCAGGGCTCACCGGCGCCCCCTAACATGAGGCACGAGAACTCCTGGCCTCACCCAGCGGCTTTTTGGCCGGCGTTTAGCGCTCAGCACAAGAAACACGTCCCTCACATACAGTTATTTATAAAAACAAACACTGTACATCACATACATCTGCTAAATTATGTAAACTCAGCTCATATAGTACAAGTGATTGAACCGACATACAGAGAGACAGCAGTACCGTCTGACTGCATAGGTATTGCGCAATCCAAGGTGAGGCTCAGCGGGCTGGTGCCTCATCGCACATCGCTTCTTAGTATCTGAACGGCAAATGCGGAAATTCAGCGATTTTGAAAAGAAAAAATACCCAAAAATGGTACATTGAAATGGAAAATGACTGCAAAGCACAAATTACTGATTAAATATAATAAATGAATTTACTTTTTCTCTTTTCATCCCATAATGACAGGTGAGGCCTCACCTGCCTCTCCTGACTGCACGTCACTGGTGCATTGACACTGTTGCTGAACCACACTAAGGGTCAGTTGCAATTCATTTTAACAACAATTCGATTCACATCATGATTTGTGGTCGCTGATATGATTTGTAATTGATATTGTATCATTTTGAATAATCGGATTTGATCCAATTCACTAACCTAAAATCATTCCAGAAAATCTTTTAGTCAAAAATTCAATGACTGTGACTCAGAGATAAATAACATTTTCTTTTACATGATGTGGTTTAGACTTCTGTGTGCCATGTGGTTTTCACAAACCATTACAAATCTGTAGATCTGTAGTTCACAGGAAAATAGATCAGTTATTAATCAGAGTAACAACACCACAAATGTCTAAAAATGTGTTATCCTCTCCCATCGAACGGTGGACAATGCAGCCGGACAACATCTGGCTGAACGTGCTTCTTGAACATGCTCCCCTTCTTCCGGATCAGCATTTGAGGGATAAAGTGCTCAGCCTTACAGCTTTGTCTCATCTGGACTGATGTTAAACCTGGGTGACGCTCAGCATAAGCAGCTAATTCCAGAAAGTTTCCAAATGCCTAAAGCTTTCTTGAAACCTTTCTGTAGTGCTTTCATGTGTATTAAGTAGGTCATCTGTGAATTTGGGGTTGACAGAAAAAAAATAAAAGCTTGTTCAGGAAAAAGGAAAAATTGAGAGGATGTCCTTTTCGTCTGGTGCTAAAGTAACAATAATTACCTTTTTCATTGTTTAAATTGTATCATCTTCAGAACGAGGACCACCTCACCCCTTGTCAATGTTCTTTCTTTGCTTCATTCGTTGTTTGACAGTCTGCTTAGTACTTTGTTGTGATCACAGCCAACCAGCTTGCATTTACCCAGAAGGCCTATGTGAGCCAAGTTTTCCACTGCCCTTCCAGACCTAATAACATCTCTCCATCATCATGTCTGCCGTTGTCGTCCCGTTGTCTCAGTAGTTTTTTCATAAGCCCCTTGTGCCAGCCTGCACGTTTGCTTCTGGCTGTTTTCACAGAGCCAAGCAACCGAGCAAAGTGTCATGGGAGGAACCCATGATGATAATGTGTCAACAAGTGATGGAGAGACTAAAAAAAGGCAAACATTTGTCTTTAGAAAATATTGGTTTAAAGCTTTCTTAGCTTATTTCATTAACCAAACAGGCTACCAATTACATATTGCACCAATTTTAACTAAAACAAAGCATTTTTTTTTTTATTAAATCGGTTTTGATTCTAAATGTGTTGAGCATTTAGAGGTAAAAAATAAGAAAAAGCTATTCATGATCATTTGCTGAATGGTCCTTTTTTGTTGCTTAAAAAATGAGTTCACTTCCTCTATGCTGCTTGATGCAAACTGTTCAAAGATTTAAGGTCTAGAGAAATCCTCTATTTGTTAGGAAGCTTTGCTTAGTCTGCAAATTATAATTGGCCTGCACAGTGGTCTCCCACTACATCACAGTTCCCCTTAAATGACTCAGGAGGTTGTGACAGCCTAAAATCTGCTTGACTTTCTTGGTGTGGTGAACCAGGCAATCACGACTAAGAACACAGGTATTTAGTCCAAAAAATAAATCTTTTTTATTGTCAAACAAAATTCACAAGATCCAACTGACCAAACATTACAGATTTAAAGGGGCCCATAAAAGAGGTCAACTTAACAAACTAACAAAATAACTTGTAACTTAGGAAATAACTCAAATACCTGACTTGCCATAACCACACACCTGAGGACCTTTAAATGAGTGGGTTAAACTACGGTATTAATGAGACAGTTCCCTTCCCCATGGAGTCCAGACAGTGGTAGAATCCTCGTGGAGCGCTTCTCAGTTTGGCACTATCTTTAGGCAATCTCAAGCAGGTACAGCTCCACGTGCAAACTCAGAGCAACAAACAATTAATATACACAAATAACCACAGTAAAAGTACATATAAAAACAAGTGGAACTGTACACTACACCTTAATGTTAATGCTGTGTGACCGCAGTTATCACATTTGGACAGTCCAAACATGTAAAGGATCAAAATGCTGTTTCTTTTTGCTCCTATTCATTCTTGTTATGTTTCGTTGCGATCTGGGACATACAGAAGGCCCAGTTGGGATAGGTTCTGAGGGCTTGGAGGACATGTTACTCTGTTTTCTTCGCGGTAACGCCTTGGGCTCTATGCTGCAAGGTTCTGATCTCACTGTGCTGCAACAGGTGATTGGAATGACATAGCAAGTACTGATTTGTGTGTTGAGGCTTTCTGTACACTTTCCCATGAAAACACCTCTTCAGTGATCACCAAACAGTTCAGGAAGGTTGGGCTGTTCTCTAATGAGTCATTTTAAAGCTTTTGTCAACAGAATTACAGTAAAATGTCCTTTAAAAGCTTTTAGTCCAGGATTATGATCTTGACCTGTCTGGAAGCAGTACCTGGGAACAGTTTCTGAGCTCTTCTCTCCACTTTCTCCATGTATTGCTTAACCATAATAGGTGGAACGTGTGGCCAACCAACACATGGATAAAACTTCAATTTATTTATTCTCAAACCAGGAATGCATACATTGTCTTTTATTTATATTCTTTTTTTTTTTTTCCTATTTATATTCTTGAAAG
Organism: Oryzias curvinotus; assembly: GCA_023969325.1. Taxonomy (NCBI): domain Eukaryota; kingdom Metazoa; phylum Chordata; class Actinopteri; order Beloniformes; family Adrianichthyidae; genus Oryzias; species Oryzias curvinotus. The sequence continues at coordinate 9,047,256 of CM043708.1, forward strand.
GAGCAGCAGAAGTTATTTATTTTAAATTTAGGATGTTCAAAATCTATCATAGTAAAAATTGATGGGTTCTTATCCTAATTCATTTGTACAACTTTGGGTTTTATACTACAGTCTACTACAGTTTCTGGTCAGAAACCCAAAGCACTGTAAACCCATCTAACAATATTGGACATAGATCCCAAATGTTACACACACAAGAAATCCACTCTCTTAATATTGCCAAATCTTTTAACCCATGTTTATCACTCTTTAGTAGAGGTCTGTATGTGTTTTATTTTGATTCATAAAGTTGTATGTAGGAGTTATTTTTTTTATTCTATACATTCAACAAAATTCTGCAATAATTTAAATTCTGTATGATATATCAGCCTCTGCCTTACTAATGACAAATAATCTATAGCTTTGCGAAATGCAAATCTGCTGTCTGGAAAATATTAACAAAAGATTAACAACAATTCTGACCTTCACCTATGCGCTTCTGATTAATGCACACCTGTGACTGAATCAAAACCATTACAGGTTCTATGCTAATTCACACTATTTCTACTCAAAGCCATAAGATGATTGGAAAAAAGAGATAACCACTCAATGCATTGTAGCCTATTTTAGCAGACAAAAAGACAGTTATACATTGTTGGTATATTCTGCTGAAAGCCATCCCAGTACCATAAATGCTAATTTTAAAATGTGATGTTTTACTTCACAAACTGTATTCGTGGTTCAGGATTTTTTTGCAAGGTCAATATTTTTTTAACTCGTGGTTTTTTCTGTTTGTTTTGAATACAATTTCTGCAAATCTTTTTCAAAAGACTTGACTAATAAAAATGAAAGATGGAAAATGGCTGTAATTTACTTGGACATTAGGCTGTTTTAGACATTCTACTTCTTCTACTTCCTGCATATTTCAAGAGCTTTGGTACATGCTGATGGTGAAGCAGCACATTTTTTAAAATGCCCCCTTAAGGTTTGGACACAAGCACAGATTGTAAGGGAACACCTCAAGCTCTTAACCTGAAATACCTTTTTTTAACAATTTAAAAGCTTCTGAAGTGGAACTTAAAGACACCAACGTAGTCATAATAAAGTGTTTAATAAAATGTAGCATATCTCACTCTGTTGAAGTAAAGCTCTGATTGTTTTTGTGTAGCGCCACATTATGTAAGAAAGATCACGGTTGTAGACCCTGCAGTGGACTGGACATAATCATCCACCTGCAGATGATGGAGGCACTGAGACTGTTTGTGTTATTATCATCTCAGAAAGCTGAACCTGCGCTGCAGAGCTGCATCTTAATGAGCTCAGATATTCTCACAGAGATGCAAGAGGGAAATAAATGAATAAACTCCAAAGACCTCAGCAGCCCAAGAATATTTCATAAACATTGACTTTACAAAGCTTTTGAATGTGCAATGCTTACTATAAGGCATAACAGTATCATGCAATAAAAGCCAAGACTTTGCCGCAAATTCTATAGGGTGCACAGTCCTCATATCCTTACTTAGAGTATTGGGAATATCAATTTAACTTTCAAAATCTGACAAAGGATGACACAATTTTGTTGACATACAAACTTCAAATATAAATAACATACCAAGCACAAATTTTGACAATTATTAGATCAAATTCTCAATTTTAAGAACATCTTAAACACTGCTCAAACATTTTAGTCTTCATTTTTGTAAAAACAAATATACAACTTGCATATAAAAATGTATTTCTGCTTTTCAAATTCTCAGGGTGAAGCATACTAAACCAGACACAATCATGTTTGCCCAAATATCAAGCTGACTTATATTTATTTTATTTTGATCAAAATAACTCCCAAGGTTTACTCACTTTTCTATAGGTTTTACACGCCAGTCCAATAAAAGGACTAAATAGCCCCCACACTTCCCAAATGTTGTATTTTTTTTTTTTTTTGTTTTAAGATTGAGATGTTCAACTTAGCATCTACTTCCCAAACGGTCCTTTCCTGATTTTGCATTCTCAGGTATTTGTTTAGACTTCTTCCCTCTGTGGCCTTGCTGTGCCTCATTTTTTGTCTATTAAAATAAAACCTTGAAAAAGGTAAATATTTTTTAATAAGGAGGCTTATTCCTGGAATCATGAAAGGATTTCAAGTTAACACATATAATCAAAGAAAAGGCCCAACATAAAGGTAGAAGAGAGGAGCCATTTTTAAAAAGGGACTTTTTCTTTTCTACAAAAGATCATCCACTGTACAAATGGTTGCAGTGATTTAAATCTGATTGAATAATAACACTGTTTTACTTTTATGCAAAGCAAATTGAAAATGATGAAAAAATTGCAGAATGTCCTGTTTTAAATTCAAGAAATATTTCCTTCATCTGTCTTTATTCTATATTTTGCACAAGACCTGATGTGCTTTGAAGAACTGTACGTACAAATGGTCTCTTAAGTAATGCAAATACCCTCTTTTTTTCTTTAAGCTGAACCAAGGAGCTTTCAGTGTGTCTGCATATTTAAAATGTAAAGAAGCCTTCTGTTGAAACATTCCTACTATACAAAATGCCTCACTGTAAGTCGCTGTAAAGCTGAGTGCACCAGCATAACGAGTAGAGACCAATCACACATCATGTTTGAAACACTTTCCTTACAGAATTTCTATTTGTTTAAGCATTTAAGCTGTTTGAAAATGTATTTTCATTTTGTTTTTGTTTTTGTTTTTGATTATACATTGTTTGATCTGAAATACCCACAAAAATCAGACACAGGAGAGCTAAAAAATCTCTTTGAATTCTGGTGTCAGTAAGGGGAGCTTACGGTATTTATTTCCATAAAAGCAGAAAGATTTTAAATTTTGTTTGACGAAATCACTCCAAATTAAAGATCTCTACACGGTATAGTGGTTTTTCTGCTGCCCTACATAAGTCAGACGGCTTCCTTATCACACATTTAAATGTTAAAGTGTGGATGCTTCCTTTTTTTTACAAATTCATATTGAAGAGATAGTGTTTTGTGTATCTCGTTTAAGGTCATAAAAATTCCACCTTCATTACATTATTTGTCTTTATGACATCCATACGGGAATTTTAGATTCAAAATGGCGTATACTTATATGGCGTTTTTCTACCTACCTTGAAGGCCCACAGCGCTTTACAGTCACAGTCCGATTCACCCATGCACACACACATTCACTCACTGGTGGCAGCTCCGCTGCCAAACACTGGTGCCAACCTCCCAGAGGCAAGGTGGGGTTCACTGCCTTGCCCAAGGACACTTCCACACATAGGTGTGCAAGGTGGGAATTGAACCTGCAACCTTACGATCATGGGTCAGCTGCCTTATCGCTGCACCACGGGTGCCCATAAAATAAAATCTTTTCATATTAAATTTTTGATAACTTATATTATAAAATTGAAATCAAGTTAAATAGCATTGTGCAAAAAGACATAGTGCAAAGCACAAGTTACATCACCATTTGTCAGACTGAATTTCAAACAGACTTCTGTGTCAGCCGGCAACTATGAGTCAAATCAGCTCTTGACTTTTCCACAGCTTCCACTGCTTCCTCGGTGGACCAGAAGTGAAGAAGATTGGAAAAGAAAGTGATGTAGATCAAAACAAATGAGACATTTTGAAAAATATATATATATAAACCATAACCTAGCATGCAGGGAAAAGATGTCAAACATCGTTGACATGGACTTTTAATTTGAAATAGCTATCACAACTGCTCTTTTTCTGCCATTTTAAGTAAAGTTGTGGTTTTGGGAAAAAAAAAAAATCTTTCAAAAGCATCAAAGTAGTCCATCTGTGTAGATGGCATCATTATTTGTGTTTGCCATGCTGAGGGGGGCGGTCATAAAGTGATTTGTCCATGCTGACGGGGGAGCGCTGAGTGAGCTGACACCGAAGCCCCAGCCTCATCCATCATGAAACATGGGGCCCTCGATTGTATTTTGTGGTCTCTCAGGGCCAGTGTATGATCAGCAGGACCCAGATACAGCATGTTAGTAGTGAGACATTTCTCATTCAGACCCTTTCCTCTCATTTGTCTCCCTTTTCTCCTCCGTTAACGTCATTGCTTTCCTCTTCTCAGTATATTTTCTGTTGCCATCGTTCAATCCTTCACCTCTGTCGTTTTACCCCTTCTTGCGTTCTCTAGCTTAATGGAATATTTTCTTTTTTTTTCTGTTGGTCTTTGGCCCTCCTTTTTTATCCTATTCCTCCTCACCTGATCCTCCCCTTTCCCGAGGCTGTGGATTGGCTTACAGTACTGATGGGATGATGTCACATCACTGCTGCCTTGTCGCTTTAAATGACTGTCACCTTGGACACACACTCATAAATCTGTTTCATTGCAGGGCATGCAAAAGGGAAAAAAAATGTTTGAGTGGTGTTTTAGAGCTATCATTTATTTGTTTAAACTCCTGTGAGTCTGCTTTTATTTTTTTACAACCAGTTCCAAGCCTGATGAGATTAGTAGGGACTAAAATCGTTCCGTTAAATCTTTTAGTTTTACAATCCAAGTTTTGATGATGTTTTTACGTCCTACAAAATAAACAGTAATTATTTTTTTGTTCCTTTTTTAGATTTATCCTTTCTGCTTTAATTAATCTTACTATACTTTCTACTGCAATTTGGCAAAATAAAAATAAGTAACAGCACAGTTTTTAAGTCATTAGGAAAAGTGACTGCGTTCAAGTTGCACCTCAATACACTCAAAACCGAATAGAACAGCCTGCAAAAACCACCGAAATGCTTTTACCTATAAAATATTTATTTAAAAAAGTAAAGTGCTTTTAATCAATCTGATTGAAAAAGTAGAATAATTTAAATTCATTTGTTTGTAATTGAGATTTGGCTTTTGTTTATTATTCTTTTTTGACAGTTTTTATGATTAGCTAGTATTTTAGTAAATTATGATAGCAGCTGTTTAATAATTAATTAATTAATAACAATTGGTACTTTATTGATCCCTCAATGGGGAAATTCTTCTCCGCATTTGACCCATCCCCTGGGGGAGCGGTGAGCTGCAGCCTAACTGCGCTCGGGAGGGAGTAGCGCTAAGGGCCTTGCCTAAGGACCCTCACTGGGTGATTGCTCAGTTGACATGGTAATTGCCTCAGTACTCAGTACCATTGTTTATTCCCCTCCGGGAATCGAACCCTGGATCCCTGCGTGCCCAGCCGGTTACTGTTGGAATGTAAGAAACAAATACTTACAGACCCACCCTGATAATAATAGTGTTTTAGGTGTTTTCAAAATGTTCTTGTGGAATTTTTCTCATGATAGAGGACATATATAAAGAAAATTAAACATTTTTGTATTCAAATTTTTGTGAGTCAAGAGCAGATGCAAAAATGCTGTTGGAAAAAGCTTATAGGTGTTACGTAGGAGCTACAATTGGCAAGCCACAAGCTCCCTGCTCTGTTCCATTCTGACGCATCCACTTGTAAACGAGTAATATCATGTTCATCTTTGTTTTCCTCATACAAGCTGGTATCTGGCTCAAAACCGCCACTTTTCTTCTTTATGTTGAGATTCTGCTTAAAACTTTAAATAATTATGTAAACTTTTTTGTGCCATTACTCTATACATGAATGTCTCCATCCCCAGCATCTTCATGAAGGCCCGCAAGCTCCAATCCAATGGATGTCGTCTCTGCATTCTAAATTGCTCTAAATGTAGACGACTGATCTACCGAGAACTAATCAGGCATAAAACGTAATCTACATTTCCAAAGTTGCACTTCTTACTCGAAAAACTTTAGGAAGGCAAAAAATAGTTACCAAAGAAATTAACTATGTTTTAAATTATTTTAGATTTTAGAATTTCTTTTTTTTATGCTTTTGTGCAATACAGAGTTCTCAAACGATTTACTTTATTAGTCACTTAATGTTATTGTATTATCTTATAAAAATACAAAAAATAATGTACAAACTTATTAAAGCATCTATTTATTAAACTCTTATACAGGGGTGTAGCTATGAATATGTAATGATGGTCATAGATTTTTGATTGGGTGGGCTTTTATGCTTGACTGCATATTAGAAAAAAAAACATGTTAACATGACAATTAATTACAAAACAGCACACTGGCTAGTACAGATTTCAGTCCTGCTGGTTGCTGCCAAAGCTCAGCATTTTTTTCATGTTAACATGGCCTCTAGTGCAATAATTACTTCCCAAAATACATCTCAATCAGAGCTGAATGAACAGGGATTTTTTTTTCCCTTTTTTGTGCTCTTCCTACTCAATGCTGAACAACAGACAATAGACACTGAGACATGGGAGAAGATAAGACATCCTAACATTGTCCTCAGTGATGTAATGACCTGCTTTGTTCAATTACTTAGAAGATAGCTTTCAACTCAGATTGAGGCCATGAGGTCAGGAAGTCATGGTTTTTTGAGACGACTGCACTGGGGAAGTGGCCATTCTCCAGAGGCTTTACCCTTGGCCTCCACAGGGACTGCTTGTGTGCTCATTAGATCTGTTTTAGATACTTGACTTTGTGGTTCATTTGCATTGCCCTGTTGGCAAAAAAGTGTTCAGTGAGATCTGAGCTTGCTCAAGTCTGATCATCCAGATTGATTTCACTGGGGTAAAGGTTTTTTTCCATAGTTTTTTTACTGCTCTTTGATATTTATGAATGAGCTATTTTTATCCGGAGCTCACAACCACTGTGTAAGTGTGCTGAGGTGGGGTCGCAGGTGGCTGTTGGGCTGCAGATGCATTATGAAGGTATGGTATGAAGGTATGGTATGAAGACGTGGGTTCACAAATATTCGCCTCCTTGTTTTGTTTGTTGTTCCCTTTATTCTATCACACCACCCTCCCCCTTTTATTTGGAACTTTCTGTGGATTTGATGGCCTCTTTTAAAGTCTCTTGTTACCATGGTTACTGCAACTGTAAAATGTATGATGGTACCGAGTACAATGTTAAGTGGGAGCACACATCTCAGTCGTCACGGAGCAACAACGTCTACAGGATGAATTATGCAACTGGTGTTGGGTTTTAGATGAGATAGTCACTGGCAGACAAAAAGTGGGACCTTACAGTTACACTGACATTTCTGTTGAAGAAAAAATCCTAATTTGCTTACCTCAAAGCCCATATTTTACATGTCTAAATATTTCTTTTCTATTTCTTTGCTAAGGTAAAGTTGAGGGAATTGTCTAGTTGAAATAATATGCAGCTTTTGGCACCTTGCCTGAGTGTGTGTGTCTCAGCTGGTGTGTGGATTTGACATTGAGTAAATATCTGTATTTACATCCATGAATGAACTCAGCTCATCGTTGGGTCTGAGCGCTCCATGTCCCTGTTCTGTTTTGTGTCAGCAGTCGTGACTCAAGGGCTCTCTGCTGCAGTGGCAGATCTTCATTTGCCTGTTGTGGGAACCTGCAGTTCCACGTGCAGCAGGCAGTTTTCACTGAGTGTAAACATCCCTGCTTTAACTTTGTTTTAAATTGTTCAGAATAAGAAAAATAAAGTTTAAGTACTAGATAGATGCCTTCTTGAAGTTTTACTTACCATTTTATAAAAATTACAGCATATAAAACATTGAAAGCAAGTAAGAAAGCCCTGTTCTGTATGTGAGTGTTGATCCTAGAAAAGCACATTTGCTTGAATTTACTACTTTTTTTTTAGAATATGGGTCATTGGTTTTCTCACTTTATCCACAACAGCTGGAACCCATTTTTAGATTGTTCCAAATTATTTGGCAAATGGATCCTTTGCAGAGGATTTTATTAATAGACTGAATACTTTTGGATCCTACTGACTATAAATCATTCAGGAAATGTTGTTGTGGGAAGGCACTACTCTAATGCCCTATTGAGTGTTTCTAGTTAGAAATACGGTGGAAAAATAAAGGTTCGACTAATGTTCTTTTTACTCTATGCTCTTTAGCTCCTTAATTATAAATATGCTAGTATGCTTTATTATATGTATAACTATAAGTATTTTTTTCACACAAGTGAGTGATTTAAGAAACTGAAATGACATCTAGAATCGCCATATTCTCCATATTTGTCATGTATTGGTTTCTTTGTGCAAACTCAAAACCATTTATGGCTAAATTTTTACAGTTTGGCTTAAAATGTTAGGTACAAGTGTTGTCAGACCCTGTGTTTATACAAGAGTAATTGCCTCAGTTTAGTGTCGTGCAGAGATTTGGCTGGTCTGTCGCAGAGCCAACCCTTCTTCTAGTAAGCATTTATAGTAGATATTAGGTTGAAGATCCCAGCTGACAGGTATGCATTATGTTCTGTGTAATTAAAGTGAAAAATGCTTCATGTTGCAGTGTTCCCAAACCCCAAACTGTTTTAGTCCAACTGAGTTGCTTCCAGAAATGAGCTGCAGACTCCTTCCAGGGGAAGCACAACACCCACCGCTGGATATTAAAGTAAAAACCCTTTGGAGAGAATTGCTTGTAATGGTTCACTTTGGGTTATGTAAGAAGACCAATCCAACTATTTCTACCATATACAACGTTTGTCACATTCCTTTTTTTTTTTTTTCAATTCATGTATTTTGCTTCAGCGCTGCATATTGGAAGCCTGTTAGCTGGATCCTAGGTGGAAACTCTCTCAAGGAATAATGTTTCAGACTGATGTTGTGTTAGATCATAGTTTTAGAAACAGTTTTAATTAATTTTGAGATCTTCCTTTTTTCTTGTTTTAAAATAGAGAAGATTTTCCTTATGTCATAAATACACCTGAGAATGGAACATGAACCATAGTTTCCAATATTTCTACATGAAATAAAGATGTATTTCTGATGTTCTGAGCTCATTTGTAAAGCGCGTTTTTGATGAGCAGAGCAGGTGAAAGTCAGGTTAGTCCCAAAGGGAGAAGGCCTGATGGTTTTATGTGGGCGACTACCTAATGTTGTGAAGCTATTTAAGGCAACACTTTGCAGCTAATGTGTTGTGGGTTGATAGTAGGAGCTATAAAAAGCATTGTTTCTGACCTCCTGAGCCAAAGATTCAGCGTGTTTCAGCTGTTAGACGACACCAGCAAAGGTAAACTGTAATTTACCAGGCTGTGGAACAGAAGCCATTAAAGTCTGGATTGGGTTGGACCTGCATTGTTGGTGCTCTGACCTGGAGATCACAAGAAACCAACGCTCAGTGACGAATCAATTCTTTACTCTTCCGCTCTGTTTCTTTTATTCTTTTCTACATCCAGTGTTGCTCTACTTCTGCTTGTCTCTTTGCTGCGCGTCTGTCGTTTCCCTGTGCTCCTTTTGTGTCCACTTTTTTTCTGCATTCGCATGTCAGGTTTCTTCAAAGTAGTTAGATGTAAAACCAAAAAAATGAATTGAACACCGATCAGATATATCTGATCGGTGTTCAAATCATTTTTTTGGTTTTACATCTAACTTCTTGTCTCACATTTCTGTCCTAGAAAAGTTTTCACAAGCATTTTTTACCATCACTTTTTTGTAACCAGTGGTACCCAACACCAACTTGATTGTCTCTCTTACAGATAACTTAGAAGAACCAATTTGTTTACCCAAATGTATACTAAAATCAATATGAAACAATGAAGCAGTAAAGATGCAAATAAAAGCTAAACATTTAAAAAAAAAAAAGGTTTTAATCAAAGTGGTTCAGTGTGAGCTTCTGCAAAACTTTTATTTTTAGGAAATTTGCGGCTAATCCACATCACTTGCTCTGGTGATTGAACAAAACAATAAAAAGAATAGCTTTCACAAAATTTAAAATGTCATCTCATTCACACCTACAAAAAATATGAAATCTAATAGCCACTTCAAATAAGTCACAGACACAGATTTTGTGACAGAAAAATGATGTTGAAAAAAGCCACATTTAGAAAATTTACAATTTAAGAAATCAGGCTGCACAATGCACGGAAGATGCTCTGGAAAGTTCCTCGTGGTTCATTTTTTGTTTATATGCATTTTTTCACTCAAGTGTAGTGGCTCTTAAAATATCTGAAAAATAGGTCAAGATGCACTGAACACTTACAGTACTTCAGAGACACTTTTAAGTGGGACCACACAAAACGCAATGAATCCACTTCACACCTACTTCACTTTACCTTTTTTTTCCTTGGTTCTGGTTTTTATGTTATGAGATTTAATATGTTTGATAACTCAGACTTTGTAGAATCGTGATTTTAAAAATAAAACATCTAAAAGGTTTTATCAGAAAAACACCACCCAGAATATTTTATTTCCAATTCATTAGTTAATCGGGTTAGCTGAATGAAGTGAGTCTTTGCTTAAGTGTCTCAACAAGAAACAAGGAAACAGAAAAATCTATTATCTCTACCAATTTTGACAATTAAAACAAAAACAATTGTAAGTCGTCTTACAATTTTTTATAGTTCAATTGAGCAAAATGTAACATAATATATACGGTATATACCGGTACATAATTTTTTCTCTACATTTTTTACAGATTGGGGTGTCCTATTTCTACGAAATATTTTAATGTCTTAACACATTCTTTTTTTTGTCTTTAAATATATTCTGTGTAAGTTTGATTTTTTTGTTTGCCCAAAGCAGCCTTCCACAAAAAGGTTTGTTAAAGTTCCACTTTTGGTCAAAATTGACATTTTGTGTGCTTAATGTTCATCAGTGCAGAAGGTGAGGATAATTATGTCAGTGTTTGTGTTCATTTTACCAGAACACCTGGTAACAAACCAGGCAGCAGCCCCAGAGGTCAGACAACGGAAGAGGCTGGACGCAGACAGGGGCAGAGCAATGAAGCCAACTCTTCTGTCTCCGACTTGGCCAACTCTGTCACCAGTGAAGTGCTCATGGTAATGCAACTCATTGCTTCTTTAGCATCATTAGAGGTTTAATGGATGCACCACAAACTCATCTGTGTTTGTTTGCTGCCCTGTCAAGCTCATTTATCATTAAAGTTGGACAACTGCTGTCAAATGAGCACTTAATCATAACAGATTGGCTGATGGGTGGGATTCTGTGGTGTTTTCAGGTCTGGTTCCAAGAGGATGATTGAAACTAGAGCACAGATTTTAGGAGATTGGAGTGAAAACTAAGCCAAAAAAAGGGAATGTTCCTCCAACACATTTTGGCATTTACTATTATAATACAAACAGGTTTATCTGCTATTTCTGGACCTATAGTTTGATCTTTGTACAAACTGAGCTTTATTTAAACACTTTATTAAACATTTTACCAGAGATTTTTACAGATTTTTTAAGAAACTGTAATACTGAGAGAATACTCACAAAACTTGATTTTTATAATTCATAATGCATTGCCTTATTGAATCAATGAAAACAATCAAAACCATTACTTCCCTGCTGAAATTTATACAGCTTTGTTCATACTAAAAAAAAATTCTGTCCCAGTCCAGAACTTTTCCTAAAATTCACTTACATCATTGTTTGGATTTTTCTTGTCTGCAATTAAAAAAAAAAGAAAAACACTTGTAATTCTTCACAGAACTGCAATGTTTTTTACCTACTAAAATCCATACAAAAATTTGTAGTGCATGGCAGCCAATTTCTGTAACATACATTTATGTTCATATCAGCTTTGACCACCCTGTCTAGTGTTGTATATTTGGCTGATTCAAAGCCAGTATTTTATTTTTAGGGTGGTTCCTGTCTTGGCCAGATATGATCTACTGTCAGTATGCTGAGGTTTAGGAGCTCATTTGTAAATACTTTTTGTTGGTAATTATGATCTTAAAACAAACAAAATGATGATGCAAACAAAAATGATAACTCTTTTCATAAATAAACTGACAAACTCACAATAAACATACATTATAGCAACAGAGAAAAAACACAATTTAAAAATCAGCCTTTTTTTTTTACTGTGGACCATTTTTGATTAAATAAATAGAGACAGTCAAGCCATCTAGTGGTTACTTGGTAATCCGACATGGCTTCAGATCTTTTCTTTTTTATGAGCTTCAGTCTGGAAGCCAAAGGCTTCTTGATTGAATTAAGGTGTGACTTCTTCATTGATTTGTGCAAATATGCAGCAACAACATGCAAAAACGGCAGGTGAGTGAGATGATGCCACTCCCAAAAGAGACAAAGCCCACTCAAGAGAAGCCAAACAGTAACCAACAAATGTTCTATGCAATGAAAACAAACAAAGACTTGACAGTGGGTATCATGAACAAGCAACTTAATGAACCATTTTGTGATTAAGCTGTGTGTTCGAACGTCTGCTTCATAGATCCAGACTCCCAAATGTTTCTTGCCAATGCACCTTCCTTTTCTTAAATACCTTTTTGAATATTAAAAGCTTTTGACTAGAACAAGAAAGCAAAGAACAAGAAAGCAAAGTCATTTCAATATGTATGTATTTATATTTTTGTCGATGGTTCACAAACATTCTTCCTAGGTTAGTTGATGTCTCTAAATGGCCCCAAGCTGTGAATGTGAGTGAGTGTGTGTGTGGTCCTGCAACAGACAAACTGGCAACCTGGCCAGGGTGTACCCTGCCTTTGCCCAACAGCAGCTGGGATAGGCTTCAGCAGTTATGGCTTCAAAAGAGATTCGGCAGGTTTGAAAGATGGATGGTTCTTGTATACAATTTTATGATTGAAAACTAGGTAGCTGACAGCTGTGTCTGAAAGAGTTTAAGAGTAATATGGGTTTAACAAGGCAACTAAAGAAAACTGGAAGTTTCTGCCCACTTGTATACTGTACATGTGGCCTTTTGACAGGTAAGTTCACAAAATTTTAAAACAAACTTAAACTAAAAAGTAAATTCACATAAGCCTTGTAGATTTTCTTTCTGTACCGTGCATATAATATGTTTTTCAAGTTGAAAAGGAAGTCTATATGCGCTCTGAACAAAGTTTTATGAGAGGTCTTTCATCTTTCGAAGTGTTTTATCACCAAGAAAGAACCGAGCTCTCCCACCTGTAGAGCATTTCACTTGCTGCCATAGTTAAGTGAAAAATACTCAAATCATCTCCTTGAAGTGAGAGCTGAGAGGTGAGGAGAGGGGATGTGCGACTTGTTCAGAGAGGTTCTGTAATTAGCAGTGAAGAAACATGCAGTGACGCAGTTGCTATGAGAGTATGACAGAATTTGAGACTTTGTAATTGCGTTAGTTTCATGGCGTAACTGAGGAATTTATAGAAATGGTACTTAACGATGAATTTCTTTTTCTAGTGACCTGCATATCATTTAAATTTCTTCATACTGAAAAATGTGATCCTGTACTCTGACTGTACCAAGAGAAGAGACTGAAATGGCATCTGGTGTCACAGTAAATGTCCATCCAACATTCTGAAGCATCTCACCTGAGAGTGAGTGGGTGGGGGGGGGTGGTGGATGGGACTCCTGTCAGCTCTTATCAGGATGTACTCTGACACTGCTTTCATTTTGTGTGATGCTCAGAGTCATGGAGAGAGTGGCGTAAAACTGTCTTCTCTTCAATACTATCACACATTTGCAGGGGGTTCCTTATGCTTTTTTTGTGGGATAAATCGAGCTGTGGATGAAACCCAAGAAAAATATGTGAACCAATAATAACTTCAACTATCTTTCTAAGCATCTTGATGTTTCCGCTTTGCAAAATATGTGGCAGTTTATTTATGTTTTTATTTACTTTTGATAGAAATGTTTTAGATATGACTAGTAAGATGGTATACATTTCTTTTCACCCATCCACACGCACATTCAAGTGGTAATAAATATGTATTTGTAATAAAAAGCATTTGGGTGTCCTGCAAACAGGTACTGATGCATTATTGTCTGCCACTGTACTTCCTGTGGTTAGGGTCAGGGTTAAGGTTAGAGTGCACTTCCCTAAAGGTTTACTTGTTTATTTGTGTTGAACCACACAAAGACTTGCAGATGTGCATGGAGGTAGCATGCTGAAGACATTAGTGGTGCGCTTGTGCACAAGTACCAATATTTGATAAAGTCTGTCTACTCAAATCATTGTCAGGACCGAAACAATGAAACTTTTATCCAAGACAGAGTAAGTAATTCATTTCTTGTTGCTTTTGAGGGTTTTTGAGTGGAGAGGAAAGGAAGCAAAAGCTAGATCAGCTATGTCAGAAAATAAAGTGGAAAACATATAAACTAAAAGTAAAAGTGGAGCTTTGGGAAAAGAAAGAGTGACCAATTGTAGAAAAACTATTAGGAGCAACAGAAAGGTTGGAGGACTGTATAATGAAATATTCAGCATGGAGAATAAGCTTAACCTAAGCAGCAGCAAAAATGAGAAGCTCAGAACAGAAAATTAAATTTAAATTTAATTTGAATTTGTGAAAAAAATAAGAAAAAATCAAAACACAAAGAAAAGCAGTTTCACTTAAATAACACAATTTAGAATCCAAAAAACATAAGATCAAGACAAAGGAATTCGACATTCACAAATCACAGAATTTGAATTTAATGTTAGTTTTTTTTTTTGTCAGAAGTGGTGATATTTACTTTTATGGGTCGGACTAGTGCTTCTTGTGAAGTGGATTCTCTTAAGTCAAAAGAAAACTGACAACCTGAGAAGCTCCAAAAGTTTAATTAGTGTGAGAAAAGGCTTTGAATATTCTGAAGTTTGACAGTGTGTGTCATGAAGTGTGGCTTTTTTTATGAGGATCCAAATGCAGATTATTAAAGCAGATTGAAAGTAACACTGAATAAACTGAAACACAGGACAAAACGAAAATACCAACTGAGAAGTGAAACATGACATGCAAAGGGAACAAAAAAGTGGGAAAATGATTTTAATGTAGAGAAAGCAGCAACAGATTATTGTTAACTTAATCCGAATCTTAACATGAAACAATGGCTAAGCAAAGCTAAAGGAAATTAAATCTAAACTCAACAGATTTTAAATAGAAACTTAAAAAAATTGTAACAAATAAATACCTAGATCCTTACATCACACATGAAGGGCTCTTTGAGCTTACACAACTCAGTTCTCACTTTTCCAGAATTATTTTGAAACATGTCATAAGGTTCCTGCGGGGCATTTCAAAATTCTCAAACTCACTTTGGTTTTCCAGTTGTTGTTTTTTTTAGCAAGTTTGACCTTTAAAGCCTAATGGCATTTTGTTTACAGTTTTTAAAGGTCTCACCAAGTGATAATTTGTCACCTATCACCCCTGAAGATGATTAGCATCAAAAAGTTGTTGGTGAAGAAGACAGAAAAGACCTGCGATTGTTTATTTTATCAAGAGATCAGAACTAAATATTTTTCAGCTAGATTTTACAGTATAAGAAAATAAAAATAAAAACATTTAGCAACAAATGTTTTGTCGGGGTTTGATATAAAAGTGGACACCAAAAATGAACACAGAATTTAATGAAAAGCTACTGCTCGAGAAAAGCAGCTGGATGGTGACAAAGAGAGGCAAGGTAGTCCACACAGGAGGGGTCTCACTCCCAGAAGGAACAATAGCGGACATCGAGGACACTTACAAGTACCTTGGAATTCTGCAGGCAAATGGCAACCTGGAGCAGGCAACAAGGAAAGCTGCAACAGCTAAATACCTCCAACGAGTAAGGCAGGTCCTGAGAAGCCAGCTCAATGGCAAAAATAAGACACAGGCAATAAACAGCTACGCACTGCCAGTTATCAGATACCCTGCAGAATATGAACTGGAAGCCCAAAGTCAAAATGGGAAACACCTCTGAAAATGGTAGAAAATAAGAGGGCAAATATTCTGTGGAACTTCCAGATCCAGACTGACGGGATGGTAATGGGGAACCAACCAGACATTGTAATGGTGGATAAAGAGGAACGTCGTTGTGGTGGATGTGGCAGTCCCAAGTGACAGAAACATCAAGAAGAAGGAACCAAAGAAACTGGAGTAACTCAGTAGGGGTGGGAATTTTTTTTAGAAACAGACAATTTTGTTGTCTCTGTGGGCTAATGGGGGCTTAATCTTTGCAACTTTTGAAATCAGTATGTGTCATATTAACACATCTGCTCAATTTTTGTCTTTGAAACACAATGTGTAAACTTTCAAGATCACAAAATAGGCAGAGAAAATTGCAGAGGAGTTGAAGAAGTCTTTCTAATACAGTGTTAATGCAAACATGCATCGCAGCTGGTTGCAGTTATATTTTCAATCATTATTTTTGTCAAATGCTTGAAACATGTCAAAATATTTCAATTCTTGGCTTATTTAAGTTGTTATGAGGATTTAAAATTGAAATAAAAATGAAGATGACAAGATTCCTAAAAATATTTAATAATTAAAGAACATAATTATTGTCTTCTAACATTTCTTTGAAATTTGGATTCAAAGCTCATTTGCATTAAAGCTATTGTGAGGTTGACGTCTCTTCTTCATGTCAGTTGTCTCCAGGCTCAGAGGAGGATGAGCATGAGGGTCCGGTGTGTGAGAAGCTGGGTCGTATTCAGTTCAGCGTAGGCTACAGCTTTCAAGACTCAACACTCACTGTCAAAATCCTCAAGGGTCAGGAATTGCCTGCAAAGGATTTTTCTGGAACTTCCGATCCTTTTGTTAAATTGTACCTGCTGCCTGACAAGAAGCACAAACTGGAGACGAAAGTGAAAAGAAAGAATCTGAATCCCCACTGGAATGAGACTTTTCTGTTTGAAGGTATGAAAAAAAAAGTGTTTGTCAGAATGTGCACGTTTTGAATTTTCTGTGCACATTACTGCTGCCAACTGGAACTGTATCATGTGTGTCTTTTCATCAGGGTTTCCCTATGAAAAGGTGGTTCAGAGGACTCTGTACCTGCAGGTTCTTGACTACGACCGATTCAGCAGGAATGACCCTATAGGAGAAGTATCCATCCCCCTCAACAAACTGGACCTGGCCAACATGCAAACTTTCTGGAAGGAGCTGAAACCATGTAGCGATGGCAGCGTAAGTGTGTGTGTGTATGAGTAGGTGGTGGTGGGGGTGTTCAGGGGATGGGCTGGAGGAAAGACGCGAAACAGAAGTAGAAGGGGAGGAGGGAAGCAAAGACTGAGGCGAAGGAAAAATGGGCCAGAATGCATGATGTCATTCCTGGCTGCTGTGATGTTTCCAGAGGAGATGTGGCAGCTGATGGGAGAAGGGCTGGAGGGTTTGTGGAGAGCCTGACAGGTAGACAGAGAAAACACAGACAGCTGAAGGAGAAAGCAGAGATGCACAGCAGGCAACTGAAAGGAGAAAAAAGTAAAAAATAAAAATAAAAAAATAAAGGGGGTCGTGATGATGCGCTAACAATTTACTGCTGCTCTGATGTCTGCAGGGAAGTCGAGGAGATCTGCTGGTTTCTTTGTGTTACAACCCTACAGCCAACATCATCACTGTGAGCATCATCAAAGCCCGCAATCTCAAAGCCATGGACATTGGTGGCACTTCTGGTATGACCTGTTGTTTCTTTTTCCTTTCATGTATGCTCGTCTTGAAAACTGCAATTACAAGAAAAAAGTGACACAAAACAGCATTCTTACTGCTTAATTTCCCTGTCCTCAGACCCCTATGTAAAAGTGTGGCTGATGAACAAGGATAAGCGTGTGGAGAAGAAGAAGACAGCGGTAATGAAACGCTGTCTGAACCCTGTTTTCAATGACTCCTTCCCCTTTGACGTGCCTGCCCACGTACTGAGGGAGACCACCATAATTATCACTGTCATGGACAAGGACAGACTCAGTCGCAATGATGTCATTGGAAAGGTATCTCTGTTTCCCTTCTTTACCTCTTCCTGCTTCTGGTCTTCCTCTGTGTTTCTGTAATTCTAACAGTTCATCAGCTTCATCAGATTGTTAAAGCAGTCGCTACTGACCCCTACTGGATAAGGACAAAAAAATGTCGTTTCTGCACCCATGAAAAGAAACAGTTAAGCATCTGCTTAGATTGTTAGCTTTCAGCTTTAATTTGGGGCTTTCAACCAAAAGACGATAAAAAGTGGCATGTGCTGTCTATGTGGTCAAATCTACAACTTACAGGCTCAAAAAATAAATAAGACAAACGTCTATTAACCAGTCCTCTCTTGACAGGAGCTCAATCTTTTCCTGTTATTTCATTGCAAGTTCATGACCAGAAAGGACTAAATGATTCAAAGTGTTTTAATTTTCATAAAACCAGAAACATCTGAGATATTGGCCTAGACAAATGAAGGAGCAAAACAACATAAATTTAGATTCAAATGAAGTCAGCTTTGCAAAACTAAAATATTATTGTTTATTCATATTCCTGGTCATTTAACTAACTGTATAAAAGAGACACACTTTTATTCAAAGGGAAATTCCTGAAGGGTAAGGACAGTGATAGAAGAAGCAAAATCAAATACATATTTTTCGAAATAAATTTTATTTGTTTCTCGCTAAGCACACATGGACCCCATGTAAAGAGATACCATAAATGTATACTATAAACCAGACACATCTGAGGTTATAACAAAAAAAACAACAGCAACAACAGTTGCAAATTCAGGACTTAAAACTCTAATCCTGTTTGAGGTAAAAGAGAGAAAAAATCTTTTTTCTTTTACAGTTTCACCATTGATTGTTAAAGAGCAACATCTAATATCTCTCCAGGAGTTCATGATGGACCAATACAGCTGCAGCCAAACTCGTGTGAGAGATTGCATTAGGGTGATTAACATTACTGCAGCAAATGGGACAAAAATAACACGTCTATGTACATTTTGTAAAGGTGGAAGCAGCTTTCTGTGAGCCACTGTTGCCTGGACTGTGGTTCAATAGACATGGCACTGGGCTGGCAATTAGCAGGTTGTTGGTTTTAGATAGAAATTTCAAATTACAAAAAGCGATCAAGTAGCAAAAATCATGCTTGTGTGCCAAGAATGAAATATTTTGGAAATATAGGAAGTAATTTCCAAAGACAAAAATGTGATGTGTATTTATAAATACCCAATCAGTGAGGATTGAAAAAGATGGTTAAGTTCTTCTATTACGCATACAGCTAGGGAAGATCAGAGTTAAGATCTTGTCAAAATATAGTAGCGTGCTGACTGTTCAGGCTTTATATCAACCAGACAACCAGCCAATCAGCTAACATCTGCTCTCCCTCCTGAGCTGCAAAGTTCCCACCCAAAGCAATAATCGTTCTCTTGCAGACTGACTAATTTGTTCATTTAAAACCAAACATGAACTAATCTCTGAGCTGCATGTGGAATGTTGGTTTTAAAACAACTGAAAAATGTATAGGTTCTGCATAAAATATTGGACAGTTAAATCTTTATTTTAGTTCAATCATTATTTTACATCAAGTTAAATCTTTATTTTTCTTCAATTAAAGTGCTTGTAAACTGTTGAGTTATGCCAAAATTACAAAAACATGTATTTGCTTAACTTCATCCAAAAACTCCTATGTGGAGTAGATATTAAAGTAAATTGTGTCATTTTATCATTACAAGAATTAAAAATTGAGATCAAGCAGTTTATGCTTCATAACAAAGATCAAAAGTGTTGAGATGAAATAAAAATGTATTAATCAAAAAACAAATTGTCATAATTATTACTTTTTTTTTATTTTAAACATAAAAATCGAAAAAAACTCTTTTATGCTATCCCCTTTATGTTAAATCTTGAATGAAAACTAGGCTATATACCTCATTGCAAACAACTGATGTAACTGGCAAACGCATTGTTAGTTCAGAGACTACTAAAGCGCCTACTTTTATTATTCTATTAAAAGGGTAAGAGTTAGGAGTAAAATAAAAGTTGAGTTTATACTCTTTTACTCCACTATGTTTCAGGTTTTGTTTTACAAATAACATATCACTGTGCAATACTGGAGGAACTAATTTGTCATGTCTCTCTGGCAGATTTACCTTTCATGGAAAAGTGGCCCTGCAGAAGTGAAACACTGGAAAGACATGATGGGTCATCCTCGCACTGCCGTTGCCCAGTGGCATGCTCTCAAGGCCTGAGAGAGCCAGCAGGCGGCCTACCTGCAATGTTTTTCCCCCCAGAATTCAGCATTAGTTGCTCAGTCCCTCCTGTCAGCACACAGCCCCTCCTGCTTGCACGCAGGGGTGGGCTGTAGACCATGTCTCACCTCTTTTTTCTCAGGCCTCTTTGATATTCCTTCCCCTCATCTATGTGACACTTAAATTTCACCCCTTGTCAAGTTGTGATTTCCACCTGACTCTTTTCTATCTGTCTGTCTGAACTTAAAAATGCCTTTGATGTCTCTACTTCCCTGTGCCCTCTTTCCATTTCTTCCCCGAGATATCCTTCAATCTTTCTTCCATCATGAAAGATTGAGACCATTCCCAGAGTGTAACATCAGAGCATCCATGAATACAAACTACCCACAAAAAAGGATCAAACTGATTGTCGAGCCATCTTCTCTGACAGTGAGATGGACCGTGATAAAACATGCACACAAGTGTGACCGCCACTGACCTGTGGAGCCCATTTACCACCCGCCGATGATGCGGAAGCAGGAGCCTCCCACTCTGCTCTTGGCTGGTCTGCTTCTCTTTTACTGGTCCTGGACTCCCATACCCTTCCTAAGAAAATCAGGAACCCCTCAAAGGCAAGAAAAAGAGGCACATGCTGAATTTTAAAAGAGATCAGAACCGCTCAACTTGTGTTTGATCTTTTTCACCTTTCATTCTAAACACTGTAATAATTTTCCCTTTGGTCGGAACCCCTTTGTTGTCTGTGCGTGCTGTGAGTGACGTGCTGTAAACCCAAATGAGGTTCCTCAACAAATAAAAAAAGAAAAAAAGAACATAAATAGATGGATATGAGCATTTAATACAGTGGTCTGGTAGGCAAAATTATCAAAATATTTTTTTTCCAAACAAACATCTTGTTAGATGTAAAAAAAAAAAAAGAAGAAGCTAATTGATTCACCAATTTTATCATTTAAAAGTAAGTAAAGAATCAGTTTGTTCTTCCAAACGCCCCCCAAAAAAATGGTCAGATGCAGAAGAATACAATGTTGTGGGTGTATTGAGGGGATTGATCAACATGTTACAATTAGCAAAAGTTGAAAGGAAGTCTGCAAAGTATTAGTCCACCCAAATCACAGACCTACAACGTCCTTCCCAATGTACTAAGCAGAACATTAGTTAGCTGTAAGATTGTTGCCAGTGGTGGATGGCACAAACCTGGCAACACCACTGCATAAACACGTAATGTCTGTTAAAAATAATGAAAATACTCCAAATATAGCTGCCAAAGCAGACTCATACAGAGTTTTCTACATTTTTGCAATATAACTTTTACACAGTGCATTAAAAAAAGGATTTGACACAAGAAGAAGTCTACCAGAAAGGCTGGCGCTCCACATACAACCTGGTCATGCAGAAATTGAAGTTGAACAGAGAAAAAGTCTTAATTAAAAGCTCATTCGCTTTGCTTTGTGGGCTGAATCCAGCTTGTTCCAACAAAGTGAGTGGGTTAAAGCTAAGAATCTATCTTAATTTGGGAAATGTTCAAGTATTCTGTTATCCTCACTTAACTAGTTTCACAAAATGAAAAACATTAGAAAAGTTTCAACTTCTGTTGAACAAAAAAAATAATTTTTGTTCTTTTGATGCCGTTTTATGAAAAAGAGTGACTGACTGTTTGGGACCAAGGTGCAATATTGTCAGAGGGGAAAAAAGCTATAAAATTAATGAAGTAAAATTGTATTTTATTTTATATTTTTATTTTGAACATTTGTGTGTGATTTGGGTGAACTGATTGACGAATTTATGCAATAAATCATCCAGAAAAGGATTTGTCAAGGAAGTAGAGCAAAACCACACGAATCAAACAAACTTATTTTAAGTTGTCAACAGAGTTGCATTTTAGTGTGGTCTGAAACCCTGGACACTGAATCTGTAGATTCTACTGGATTGGGAATTCATGATAATTTGGGGCTCCTGAACAAAGTTCAGGTCAGTCTTCCAGGTGTTTACTGCCTTAGTGTGACCTTCATCGAGTTCCAAATAGACCTGTGTTGCATGAAGGAAAACAAAAAAAGAGTAATAATATCTGCAGGGAAGGGAGTACTTCTACATTCCATTGTTGGTTGTGTCTTCAGGATTGTGTGTGTGTGTGAATGTCAGTACTAGGACTTTGCTTTGTGTGATTGTGTTTACTGTAAGTCTTGCTGTGTACCTGAATAATTCTGCCAGTTTAGGAGAGAGTGAAAAAAAAACACTGTTTTTTATTTTTCTTCTGTGTGGATTTAAATCTGCAAAGCAATTTGATTATGTTGCTTTTAAGACTAGCACTGAACTTTCTGGAGATAATGCTGGAACAAACCTCTCTTAATAGCAGGATGTTTTGTTGTTTTGATTAGCTTTTTTTTCTCCTCGTGTGTGAGGTTTGGCATGAGAAGGAAGTCTATTACACTTGAGCTGACAGTGAAGGTCACAGGACAAATTTTTACAAACACACTGAAGCCACACCTACATGTCTATTATTTGATTGTTGTGCACTAAATCGGTTGTTTAAACTGAAACCAACATTTTTTTGTCCTTTTATCTTTGTCCCTTTCTATTTTTCATATATAGTCTAAGATGATACACCAAAAAAAAAAAAAAACAGGGCCGCTCCTTGAAATCTCATCTGGCGCTCCCCCAAAACATCCCCATTGTGCACACATGCTTTCTGGCACAAAGTGATCTGTGTGTGCCTTATGAATGCTGCCACACCTTGTTCTTTGCCATATGTGCTGCCTCTCCTGGTGTCAGTAGAGGTGGTGGTAAAAAAAAAATAATAATCTAAAGGTGAGACAAAGGATGATCATCACATCATTTGCGTCACTGTTAGCTACGTCTCAGGTCAGAGCAGAGCCTATAGGAGCTTCTAAAACAAGCAAGAGCCGAGTCGTGTCAAAGCAGGAGATTGATTTAAAAGCTGCCAACAAATATTACATTCCAAAGGCTTAGCGAAAGTCAGTTCAATCAATGCAACCTAAGTGTTGAGTAAGTCAGGGTTTGGTATATTTTTAAGAACTCAAGATGAAAGCTCATCTGCCAACTCTCTCCGCCAAATACCACACACAGGTTTACTGGACATGCTCACTCTGTTATAGGGCATTCTCCTAAAAGACTGACTGAAGAGAGGTCAACCAGCAACATCTTATGTTATATACTTTAAAAACAATTTTGAAGTGTGCTGTATGTAAAAAGGAAACAAAAAAAATCAATAAGATAACATAACGTCTGTATTGATCTGGGTTTTGATATCTCTTAGTCAATATCTTCACTGTCACTTCTTTTCTCTTGTTGGTCACATATTCTTGGGGTGCACAATGTTAAATATCAGCCATTTATTTTTTTTAAATCTGTACAGTGTATATAAAATATAAATGTGTATATAAACAAAGATGCCTCTGGTCTGGTATTATGATGTACTTTATGAATTGCCTCATTTTTATGGTCACTATAGAGAGGGTTGAGAACATGTAACCTTTGAAATCTCTTTTTAAAAAATGTTCAAATATTTATCCTCACATCTTTGGGGGGGGGGGGGGTCTACTGATTTTCAATGTTGGTATGATGTGAAAAGCATCATTTTCCAAAGTTGTAGTAGAAGAGTAAGGTGAAAGCAGATGTTTCAATTTGGATTTTTGAACGGATGTTTGCTTTAATTATTTGACAAATGCCTAAAACATTATATAGGCGACTTGTAATGCTAATATCTTTTTAACGTTTTTTCTTTTCTTTTGAGGGTATCAATATTTGTTTCATGGATAACCTCATATTTTGGAGGAGTTCATTCTCAACGTCTTGCCAGAAGACTTTAAAGCTTTTTGTTTTTGATCCAGGACACAGAATTCTGGCCTTATTCCATCAGCTTAGAGACTACTGAAACACAATTAGTACTAATTAGAGACGGCCTTTTTCAATAGAACCCAGAAAAGATTTTTTTAAACAGCAAAATCCCTAGTTTTCCTCCTTGAAACTCAGTATTTTTCAACAGTTTAAAGGCTTAACCCCTTTATGATGTATGTCGCTAATTAAATCCAGGATTCCACTTACCTTAGTATCATCTTGAGAGGAAAAAACATAGAAGAATATGTTTTAAATATAATTGAAAAATAAGTCAGGCGTGAAGGGGTTAACTAAGAACTTTTCACCATTTCTGTATTTTCATACAAGTTTTTTGTTTCTAATATTTTACATTGTTCTGAAGAAACCATGATTACGTCTCATTCATCCATTTGTTACTGTGAAAACATTGGGTCAAAAGAATTTCATACAATCGCTAAAATTGGATAGTTTAAACTCTCAGTTTGGACGATATTTTTGTAATTTTTTTAATATTTCCATTTTGAGTTTCTAAGGCGATATACCTTAAAGTAGGCTACATAAAAAAAGTGCAGTATTGAACATTTCAAACTAGCAACCCTGAAATGTTGCAAAACTCCAATCTAGAAAAGTTGTAGTTTTCTGTAGTCAGCAAGCCTCCCACTTTACAGTTGGCAAACTTGGATCCTGGAAATTGATTATTTCTATTTGAATTGACACAATTTTCTTGGTTCAAATTAAGTTTTGATTTGTTCTTCACAACATAATGCTTTAGAAAAAACCTCATTGTATTTGCTTTTTTTACGCAAACTCTTCTCCCTATTTCTGCAGCATTTTTCTTTGTGGTCTTCTGAGCAGAAATCTCCAGCTCCAGCTGTTGGTGTAGTAAGGAAAAGAAAACATGTCAAAGCGAAATTCCAGAGGAGCGGAGGGTGACTGCAGAGCCGAGGATTAAACAGAGATGTGTCACGACGCAGAAGCAGCAGCGATGGATGACATGAGCGCTGGGCTACAGATAGGCAGGGTGGGCGTGTGTGGGCAACTGATGAATTTATGTCCTAAACAAGCTTCAGGGCAATGAAAGAGACGGGAATTGTGCTTCCTCTGCATGTATGATTTCAAGGTAGTTTCTCTTCTTTCAAATGTGACAGCTGCAGTGGATCATATTTTGCCATTGAATTCCTTGAAGATGCGTAGATTCGGCACAAATCAAAGCAGAAAAATTCTAATGAAACATTACTCAGATCTTCTATTAGTAGTTATTTCTTTACTAATTCAAACCTAATAACTCAAAGATAAGGAGAGATCAAACATAATGTAGTTTTGTGTGTAAAAAACTATTACAGTGGCACAAATAAGTAGTCATCAAGTGTGCATATTGTCCAACTTAAAAAATGAGGTATATAATTTTCATTATTGGTTCATTTCAACTGTGAGACAGAATGTACAAAAGGGAATCCAGGAAATCATATTGTATGATTTTTAAAGAATTTATTTGAATAATGATGCTGAAAATAAGTATTTGGTCCATAACAAAGGTTGTAATTTAACCCTGGTTGTCTTTGACAGAGGTCAAACATTTCTTGTAGGTCTTTAGCAAGTTTGCAAACATGGTGGCTGCTGTGTTGGTCCATTCTTCCATGCAGATCTTCTCAAGGGCTGTGATGTTTTGGGGCTTTTGCTGTGCAACACTCCCTTCAGAAGGATCGGATTGAGTTCCAGAGACAGACTATACCACTCCGGACCATGAAGTGCTTTTTACATAACCAGCCCTTAGTTGACCAAGGAATGTAGTTGGGATCATTTTTATGCCTAGCCATATTTTTCCCTAATAATATGGTGTTCTTGAGCTGTAACTCTGCATTTTTCCCCTCCTAACACATTCTCCCAGTCCTCTTTTGGATCAACCAGAGAGTCACTGGTAACATTTAGACATTCCTGGACATGTGCCGGTTTAAACAGAGGGGCTTTTGGAGCTCTGCAGATTTAAACCCATGTTCACTTAAGTGTGTTACCAATAGTGACCTTTGTTAAAGTGGTCCCAGCTCTCTTCAGCTCATTACCCTGTGTAGTTCTGGGCTGTTTCTTCACTGTTCTCAAGAACAACTGATCTCCACCAGGTGAGATTTTGTGTGGAACTCCAGGTGGAGGGACATTGTTAGTGATCATCCATTTTCTAAAAGTTGCTCCAACAGTTGACCTCTTTTCACAAAGCTCCCTGGTGTCCTTAGACAGCTCTATGTTGGTGGTGAGGTTGCAGTCTGACTGTTTACGGTTTTATACAGATTATCAGGCCAAACAGGGGTCAAAGACACATATTTAATGGAGGATAGAGGAGCCTATTAAAGAAGCATTTTTTGAATATTTTTTGCATTATATTGTCTCTCACAGTTGACGTTTATCTATGATGAAGACTACAGAGCTCTCGCATCTTTTAAAGTGGGAGAACTTGCAGAATCAGTAACTGTCAAATACTTTTTTGCCTCACCGTGTATAACAGGGCACTGTTAAACCAGGGTAACAATAATGGTGAGTAGTTTGTGTTGTAATTTGGGGTTGGTAGCACTGCCAATTTCCTGGATTGACCTAGATTTACAAAATAATCATTTCAGTTTATTCAATTTTACATCAACTTATTTTGTGAAAAGGATTTTCCTTACAACTGTATTGTTAAAATGAGTAAAAATGAAACGGAAATTGTTCAAGGTGCTCATCTAGTAGATAAACGCAGAAAACAGCTTTGCGCAACAAAACTCAAGTGATTTCAACAGAAGATATTCAATTGATCCATTTAAAACCTGTAAACTAGAAATAATTAGATTTGAGAAAAACCTTTGAAGCCCAGATCTTGTGTACCATCTAGGTCATCTTATGTGAAAAATGACTCTCGTCGTTGACAAATGTTGTTAATGTTTTGATGCAAACCCTCAGTGTTTCTCGTCTTTTTCCAGTTCAGACACATCTATGATGAAACATGTAATCAGTTTCAATTGCACACTATTTGTAATCATGTTACACCAAAATTTTAACAGGATCAAACTTTAATTTGAGATTAAGCAATATCTATATATAGATATAGATATACATATATAGTTATTTCCCCCCCACACTACAAAACCAATTGAATTCTAAAATAGGGTTCCTGACCACAGCTACTTCCACTCTCCAATGAAATGACAGCACAGATGGTCTGAGGGTGGCGGGAGCTCAGAGGGGAACCCCTCTGACATCATCTTAGTTTAATTTAAAACAGGTTGAGAATTCAAAATGATAAAAACAGGGAGGGAGGGGGGATCATTCTTACTAATGGTGTTTCCTTGTGATTAAACTTGGTATGAAAGTCAAATAAACCTTCTGCCCAGGTGTTTATGAGGTTGCCTTGTTTGTGTAACACCTTGGATCATGCTAGTGCATTATAATTCTGGGTGCGTTCACACGCAGGCTTGTCATCTGCTTTGATATTCTGTGCACATCTCCTGGCCAGAGGGCATCTCCTTTCTGCAATCAGTACAAGGTTCCACTGAACCGACATGACACGCAGCCAGACAAGAAATGTTCTCAACATGATGATCCTATGGTGAAGCAGAGGATTAAGCCAACATTGTTTGTGGGCTTTTAATGAGACATATGTCCAACTGAGAGATTTGGAAGTAAATATGAAAAAAACAAAACCCCACAGACCACGTCTTCTATCTAAAACATCACACTTGGTTGACAGTATTTCACTTAATTTATCTACACATCCTTACAACTTCCCCTCCAGGTTAATTTGTTGCATCCATGTTCTTATCAGATAGCCACTAAATTGTCAAATTGGTAATTGTGAACAATTTATTAATCCATATTTTAAGAAAGTTTTGCTTCTGAGACATTTTTACTCCTATGAATGAAAGGTGATCTACTGCCATCTAGTGTCTGTAAATAGATATTACACAGAACAACCTTTATTATGTAACACAGCAATGATACTGTCCATCACAGCCCCTTCCTTTCATACAATCTACTTATGTGATACATAAGTGATTACTCCATCATACTGACTCAGAGTATTTGGATTTATTGAAGATCTCACACAAAAAGAAAATTGAAAGTAATGAATCACAAAATTCTGATACATTTACACAATAATTAATGCAATCACCGACTACACGGATGGTGAAATAAAAGAATCCAAGGGCTAGCTAACAAATATATTTCCATGTGTCCTTCACATGATCCATTTTATTTCATGTTGCTGAAGTAACACTGCCGACCTTCCAAGTATTTTTTCTGAAGATCTATTCCACATATCAGCATCCTTGTAACGAGTCAGAGAAGATCCAGAGGGTCACTGACTTTCCTTTTCCAGATACTCTAAGCTGGGTGCATCCAGCCTCTGTTCGTGGTTTCTGTTCTTTGTGAACTCCTTCAGCATGTCCATGACTTCACCTTGATACACCTCTGGTGTTGGATGAGCTTCTAGAAACAGAAGGTCGACAAGATTTGTTGTTTTTTCCAAAATATTGTTTGCACTTCTAAAATCTTTTACTGGATCCAAGAAGAAACAGGGAGGCAGATGGGTACACAACAGGGAGCCTGTCTGAGATCATCTCGGTTCAATTTAGGACAATCTGAAAATAGTATCACGGTTGGAAGACACAACGAGGATTAAATATGAATTATGCTCTTGGTGAAAATAGGAATATTTATCTGCATTTTGGTAATTAAGACACTACACAGGATTGTGTCCCTCTTAATATGAAATCTTGAAACGCCCTTCTACTATGGATGCCCATGTGTGCCTCAGATATAGGGATTATTGATTAGATGAACGTTTGTGTGCTCTACAGTGAAGCCTCTGCCAAAAAATAATGCCAACAAAACAAATATTAATATTTTATAATGTCAAAAAAACACATCAATGACAGTGAGTGGCTTTTATCCTTAATTTTACTGATTTAATTGAAGTTTTAAATGACTTTGTCACTCTACTTTCCTTTGATGTTCCAAATCACCTGCCCTTTATCTCTACATTGTGTAAAACAGCGGCCAAAATTTAAACAGCCAAACTTGAATTATGCTGAGAACAACGAAACTCTTATAAAAACACTGACATTAAATGATTTGGAATTGAATTGATTTTGTCCTCATATTTACAGTATGAGCTGAATTTGTCTCTGATCAAAATCCATTGACTGCTTAACAGCTATTTTAAGTTTTATTGTTTGGGTCAAAACTATTCTTGTTTCAAGCTGGAGCTACAAAGCTTTTAAGTTATAAATAAAATTAACACAATATTAAAAAAACAAGAGCATGAATGTCTTACCTGTGGCCCAGTAGTAGATGTCCCAGTCATTGCTTGGTTCATTAATCAGTCTGTCGTACTGCAGCAGCTGACTTTCTGTCATTGTATTCAGGTATCGCTTTGCAAAAAGACTACAAAAGAAATTAGAATGCATTAAACCCTTGACTCACTTCCCTGAGCAGAAATTCATAGATACTCAGTAGAGATGATTTCATTGCACATGAAAGAACTGTTCACTATGACTACAAACAGTAGGAGGAAAATTAAATTTGCTGGAAAAAAAAAGCCCAAAGAATTGTCCAAAAAAATACAAAAACTAAATCATAGGAACGGTACCTTATTAAGGAAATATTTTATTAAGGAAATTTTTCATTAAGGAATTTTTTTTTAGAAGACAGTAAGTAGAACCTGCCTGAAACTGCAAAAAAAATAATAATAAAAAATAAAAAATAAAACAACTAAGGAAAATTACAGTCTAATTCATGTAGATGTCGTGAAGAGAACTTCTGAAACAGTGAGTTTCTTGGATCTATTGTACCAGACTTGACATCAACCTGAGCAAGATGCAGTTCTCCAACATGCCCCTCTTGCGACTTTCATAAAGAAGCCGGCGCCTCTTGATGTTAATGGGCTCATCTGGCTTTTCCAGCCATGGAGGCAAAGGGATCTCAATCAGGTCAAACTTGTTGTCATCAGGAGCATCTCCACGGTAACCACGGGATGAAACCATCCCTGTAATGGCTGGTCTCCATGATGCCTGACACAGTCCCGTTACAAGCTGGAATGAATCACACAACAAAAGTACATCAGAGAAACACCTGAGTATTCCATTGCAAACTTAACATAATAAGAAAAGACATTTAGGTTGTTTTACTTTTCAATTAAGGAAAATGAATTTGCAGGATAAGTAGCAAAGCTGAGTATGGGGGTAGTCGTAGTCTACCTCCAGAATTTAATAGTTTTGGAGGATGCAATGGTCTTTCTGACCACAATATCAATGAACTCTTGTGGGATCAGTTTGCGGGTGCTGCTTAAGACACAGTGACCGACGCAACCACGCTAACTGACTTGAAACAAACGCTGGTTGAAAGGTGAAGTGCAGATGCAGCAGTGTGCAATTATGCTAATGAGCAGCACGAGGAGGAATCAAGGCTGTTGTGACTGTAGGCTTCTTCCACACACTGTAAAGCCCCTTGTATCTTAAATGAACTGGTAATTATTGAAATGTCTTGGTTGTTCAAACTTAAATCCTCTACTGCTTTGCCGCTCATCACACACAAGCATTTTACCTACAAACATAGCATTTTTTTTGTAAAACAAAAACTATATTCTAACAAACACACCATTCCTTTTTGAGCTAAGTTGATTTACCATTCAACGTGATATCATGTTATGCAATCATTCTATTAGCCCGTTTCATTAAACTTTGTTTAGGCATAGAAAAGGGCTACACATTTAAACTTTTTTTTTGTTAAGGCTTTTTGAAATATTTGCTGGACAATAATCATATCACATCATTATTTATACAGCACTTTTCCAATTAAAAACGTACAAAAACTGTTTTACACTAAACAATAACGTTACATGAAAGCCTTTAACTGCTCAAACTTTGCCTTGCATATCTAAAAGTAAAATGTAATCAAATTTTCTTCAAATTATAAGAACTTTTGATCATTTATGAAACCTAAAGCTCTCCAGCCAAGCAGTAAATCGAGAGACATAAAGAGCACTGCATAACATCAAACAATTCCTCTCAACTAAGATATTCTTAGGTAAAACATATACATATATAACCAAAGATTTTAATCAAGGACATTGCTTTTTGTCATTTCCGTTTCTGTAAACAACGATGTTACACTTTGGTTTGGTAACACGGTCGATACAGGTACACACAGTGTATGAGGGAACAATGAATCTCTGACCGTAGTGCTTTTTAACCCACTCTAAGGACTGACTGTTCGGCAACCGTATTTTAAACAAGCAAATAGTACGTTAAGGAAAAACTCACTCTTTTCGCCACAAGACCAGACAACATCTTCACCTTCCTTGTGTAAAGTTGACAGCTTTTGTGCAATTACGCAAGCAAATCTGTGCGTCGCCTTCAAAATTCCGACTGAAAACTCACGTTGGCGAATTTTACATAAGAACAGACACATTTTAGGCACTCATTCGCGTAATTATGTCCAACTTCATACAAAAAAATATTTTTAAATGCCAACATTTCGTTACTCTAAAATGTTCGTGTGTAAATGCAACTCTTTAAATCAAACCGTAATAGGAACTTTAAACAAGGAACTATGTGTGGAATGTACTTTCTTGCCGGTTGGTAATCACTGGTGCGTTCACGTTTTCACTGAAATGCTAAAACGTTAGCTGTAGCCAATCATCAAGCGTGTATTCAGTAGTCTGGCATGGGATTGTTGTGCATTTAACGTGAAACGTAGTACACGTTTTATTGATTATTTATTTAAAAAGCTAATTTAGATCATTCAAATTCCAGTTTATTGCGTTTGGTAGATAAGCAGGTAAATTGTTCGCAAGCCTTCCGCAGCAAACGTTCACATTGTTTCAACAGTTAACTGCTAGCACTAGCGGTGCATCACTTTTTACAAAGAAAGAGAATTTCTACAGTGCTTGTAAAAACAGACTGTAAATAACGAGGGAGGAAACAACAGCGCGAACTGCACATCCGAGCTTCTCGGAATGGCTGCAACACAGCTTGCAGCCGGATCATCCAGCACATCACAACACGACCTCGATGATATCTATGATGGCTTGAACGAACCAGAGGTACGCTAAAAACATTGTCAGTATGAGACAATAGTAGAAAAAACATGCACCTAGCAAGTGCGTAATTGATACCATTTCGTTTGTGACAGGGTATTTTCTGCCAATAGGAACAAAAACAAAAAAAAAAGCTCAGATTTCTTTTTAAAATGGGGAAATCAACGGTCATCTTCACATGCGGTTGCACTGCAAACGTTTAAACAACAATAAAAATATGAGGGTAACCTTACAGTTACAGTATATTTTAGAACAATGGCTGGTTGAAAAACGTGTTTCTCTTTGACCCTTTTATAATATTAATTGCATGTTCATACCAGTGAGATCCTGAATTTGACATTTATCTCATCGTGTTTACTGCAGCTGTCTATGGACAAATGATATAAAACTATGACTGATTTTTTTTATTATTATTCTTTACAGGATTTTGATAAAATTGCAGAAGCAAATGAACTTTTTGATGCTGTTTTAACTGGTTCTGTCAATCAAGACAAAAAGACATTTACCAAAGAGGATGCTGCGCAGCACGCCCAAACAAAAAAAGATGGTAAATCCATCCAAATGGAGAAAACAGCTCAAGGAAATTCAAAAAGGAAACTGGCTATCTATATTGGAAATTTTCCCTGGGTAAGTCTGCAAAAGCGAAAGTAGAATTTAGCATTGAGCATAAGGCGAGTGCAGTCATTTTCTTCCTGTTCAAGAGGGACTTGTTGACAAAATGAAAGAATCCTATTGTTATAATAAATGAAAGAAAATTTGATTTGACTTTTCTGACAACGTTTTTACTGTTTCTTAAAGGTAAAACTTTCTTCCTGCTTAAAAACATAACACTTGTAATTTCTTTCTATGTATGTAAGATAAACAGTAGTTAATTACTTAAACAAAAACAATTGGTCTCTTGGTTTGAATGTAATTTACACAGTTATATGAAAAATCCTGTGGCAATTTTTAAAATTCATAAGGAAATTTGAAATGCATTTTTAATAATGATAGTCCAATAATTTCCTTAATGTTTCCATCCCATTACAAAATTCGTCTTTTTATTCGTATTTAGCTTCTTTCTTTTAGTGCTTTTACACATAATGCATGGTTCTTGTTTGTAACCATCTCGGTGGCTACGCCTCTGCCCTCAAACTAAAAAACTATGGAATTAATTTCACGGTCTGCTCATACCAAAGACTCAGTTTCTCCTTACTTGGAACCCAGCAGATCTACCCTGTACTTGTGCAGGTGTAGATCTGACTTAACTGTCTGTTAGCTTTGTGTTTATACTATCATCTTCCTGTCTGTGTTCATCTCGTCTTCTAACTGTTTGTGGTTTTCTCCATTCAAACTTTTCTGGATCTGCAGTGGACATCTGATAAGGACATCATGAGCATGGCTCAGAAGCTTGGCGTGAAGGACGTCACAGAAATCAGATTTGCAGAGAATAAAGTTAATGGCCAGTCAAGAGGGTGACTTGCTTTTAAAAGATCTTTTACATTATTTCTATCAAAAACTACTTTGTCATTTGTATTGTATTATTATTATTATTTTTTTAATTTACATGCTTTGATGTTGCCTCTCTGTTGCAGCTATGCAGAGTTAGTGGTTGAAACAGAAGAGTCCCTCAAAAAAATGCTGGAAAGAATACCAAAGTGTAAAATCAACGGAGAAAGGATAGACTGTCGCTTTGCCACCCGCCAGAATCTCATTATGTTTGAGGATGTTGCAAATAAGCGTAAGAGCACCACAACATTAAGGGAATAAAACATGTATATCAATACATGAATACCAGTTTTTACAAACAGTGTATTGTCCACAGGTATACCTCTGCGCCTCAACTCAAGTCCCAAAGAACCTAATCTTGCAGAAAGCTTTCTAGCTCCGTTTTCATCACAAGAGTCCAGTCCTTGCCCCGCTCCACTGCCACCGCCACCGCCATTTCCACCTCATCCACCTCCAAACAGCTTCCCTTCATCCCCAGTTCCTCCTTTTCCTTTCCATCCACCTCCACTCTTCCCACCAATGGCTCCAGGAATTTCACCACTTTCACTACCCTCTCTTTTTCCTCCTCAAATTCCCCAATGCCCTGGACAACCCTCTTCTAGTTTTCATTTAAATCCTGCATTCTTCAATCCACAAGATGGATACAACAGCAGTGCATACAGCCAACATAAGTAAGAAACTCATCTCATATCTCCAAAAAAAAAATGTGCCTTTTGAGAATTTCTTTGAGATGAAACCAACACAACCAGGAAGAGAGCAGACTACATATCAAAATGTCTGATTCCCCTCAAATGGAAAACGCTTAAAGATGTTATTTTTCATTATATTTGGCATGTCTTGTTTGAAGTAACTGATTTTGTCTTCGCTGTACACTAACTTCTGTTCGTCCAAAGATCACATGTTCCAGATGGAGATTTCGAGGAGCTAATGAACAGAAATCAAACCATTGCCAGCACTGCAATCACAAAAGCTGTGTCTGGAGCCACAGCTGGTAAGTTCCACTTATGAAATTCTAAAGTAAAGTGCAAGAAAGAACGCTCATGGGGAAAAAATCAAAACGGAACGCAGTTTCTAACCTGTCAGTTCCTAGAGACTGTTGAGTAGCTGAATATCACTATAAAATATTTATGATACTGTTTTAGCTTTTGCTTAGAGTGCAGTGTTTAGTAAATCCGAAACAAAGAGCTGACATAAAGGAAATTATGGATATAAGGCTTTTTGAAGTTGTATTTTTGTATTACGATGTAGTATATTGCCTCTCTGCAGATCATCTGTTGTTTTTCCAGGCTAGATGGAGAGCATCTTTAAATCTCACTATTACTAATTTTTTTCCCCTGACATGGTCAAGAAAACAGAGATTCATCTCTGAGACATGTATAGTCTTGCTAGTGGGCTCACAAACTTTCTGAGCCCTCTCAGTCTGACTCTTTGCCTCTAATAACCAATTTGCCTCAGTGTTCTGTAGCTGGATTCTTTTGCTATGGTTTTTACTTTACACATGTTAGGTAGTTGGGTGTCAGTGCGGAGGAGCATCGCACAAAATGAAAGAAGTAATGTGAAAGTTTGTTTCTGCAACTTCTTGAGAAGTTGGATCCTCTAAAAAGCTAACACTGCATGCCTCACAATTCAGTTTGGTGAAATTGTTAATATTGTGCTTTTCTGTAACTTAAAAAATTCAAAATAGTAAAAAAAAAAAATCTATCTCTTTACAGGGTCTTTAAAGAAATTGTCCCCACTTGGAGCTTAATGTTACTTAAAAGATGTTTTCTTCTATGTGTTTTCTGTCCAATTCTTACTGCAGGAGATCTACAAATGGCCATGGAAACTCTGTTAACCGCCATCGCAGTTATTAAGCAGTCTAGAGTGTACGGAAATGAACGCTGTGAAGCCCTGGTCACCTCCCTTAAAGACTGTTTGGTCTCCATTCAGGGGGATTATGGCTACAGGTGTGTACATTTCTGCATTTGAATGCTTTTGACTCACAACACATTTGCTGTTTAGTGAGTTTTATTTCCATTACAATAATTTTTCCCCGTAGAAGAAGTAGTCATTCAAGAGAAAAAGAAAGAGGTCGTGACAGAGAGAGGGAGCGGGATAGAGAGCGGGAGCGCGACAGAGAGCGGCACAGAGATCGCGACAGAGATTACTTCCACAGCGGGGAAAGTGCGGGAATGTCCCAGAGACGCAGGGAGCGCTCCTGGAGTGAAGAAAGGGACAAGAGGTGGTCTCGAGAACAGCAAAGGGATCGACACCGCTAACCGGGAATGGTAATAAATAAGCCATTACTTTATGTATTTTGCACTTGTTTTTAAAGCTTCACTTTCAAATTCCCAGTTCCACATAACTAGTGATGTAAAGCTTTTATGTGTGGCCGTTCTTTGCTTTAATTTGAATAATATGAGCAGAGTTGGAATTTTATTAAAATAATCAATTCTAACATTAAATTGTTTTTGTCTTTGAAAGAACTGCTTTAAAGTAAACTGTACTTATGGATTTCATTTATCAACAACAGCTTCTCAAAGGTGAAAATCAATTTGAAATCGATTGATATTTATTTAAACCCAGACTTTTTACAATGCAGCTACTTCAATTGTGACCAGAAAATGCAGAGGGGAGATTTCAAGTTATTTTAAGGCACGCTTTTATGAGCGTAATTTATAAAAAAAATCAATTCACCAGCCACATTATTTTCTATATATTTTAATCAAAACAAATCCACTGTCTGAATTCTGCTCTTTTTGCTGTTTGAAACAGCTTCATTTATCACAACTGAATCTTAGTTACACAACTCAACAGCTGTTGAACTGTGAGTTTGTTAAAAATAAATCTGTAACTTGCTTTGGACAAATTTAAAACTTAAAAAAAGGCATTATGAGAGTTGGCTTTTTCCAAATGCTCTATTGTAAATAAATACAGTTGTAAACATTTCAATTGTTGGTAACAAAGTGGCATTGTAATTTGCTGAAAAGCTTCTGCACATTCACTATAACTCTTCAAGAATTAAAGTTCCAACCGCCATGACAAATGTTTTTTTTTCTTGCTTCCCCAGATTGGAGGCAGGAGCGTTGTTGCGTCGAGTTGTATATAAAAGAATCAAGCATTGTTTGTTCAATCTGAAAACACGGTTTTGTTCTTCCTTTATATCATAGAACTTGTTTTAACAAAAATTGGCTGTAGATTTGTTCTTGTAAAATAAGACTTTGTTTGCATGCACCATAACAATTCTTTCTGTAATCCATTGTAATTTCACATTTTTTTGGTAGAAAATCTACAATTAAAAAATCCCAAAGTATTCTCGTCTTATATGTGCTCTGCTGTTGAATAGTAAAACATTATTTGTATGAACATTTTCATTAGTAACCTAAAGGGAAAGGCTAAGGGATTTAACGCCTCAAAAATGAGGTGGCGTCTCAACTCAGTAAGTCCAATACTTTAAAGAAAAAACTTTATTTAAAAAGAAAATTTTCATTGCCACATTTGTGCACAATAAACCAAGTCATCTTTATTGTTGAAATTTCTTAAACACTGAATATATGCACAGGCCATGTTCCAAGCATGTTCTCCCAGCTAAAATTTTTCCAGCGGTGCATAATTTAACAATTTCTCAATGAGATCCACATGGGAAAGCAGCATCCTCCGACAGCAGTACCTCTTCAGACCCAGGGCATCAAGAGCATCACTACAAAAGGGATGATAGAAAAGTAATTTTAATGCCAGATATTGCTTGCATAATTACAGAAAAAAAAAACATTTCTATAGTTAAAGTTTTACATTTTGTATCCTCAAATGGGCCAAATTCAAACTAACATCTTGACTGACAGTGAAACAGGAGGAGTAGAGGTTGAATGAAGGACTTTATAGTTTTAGAAAAGGTGCTCATGTGTAGCATTACGGTGACACATTGTTGGACGAACGAAAAATGAAATGCTTCTGTCTCACCCTTCAGTGTATTCGGCCTGAAGAAGACCAAGGTAGGCTTCCCATTTGTTCCCCACGATCTTCCCACAAGTGAAACACCTCACTGGGATAATCATTTCTGGACGCTTGAATGAAGAAGGAGCCAAACTAAGATATTCTTTCCACAATAAAGATAATCAGACAAATTTGTAAATAAATTAATAAAAGACATGCCAATATGGTCCTATTTGAGAGAGGGTATAGTACTCTGTAGTGATGTTACACACGTTCCTGAAACAACACAATGCTTATGCTAGCACAGGAGGAGGCACTAACTAGCACGTTGTTTAGGAACGTCGTAACTAAAATGAACACAAATGTCTTGCGCTACAATTTCTGTAAACGACATTATATAAATAAGTAACTTGTGTTTAAATTACTGAGTTTTTTATTTTATTTATTTTAAAATGCCAACGGTAGCCGCGTAGTACATGATCATGCAGCTAGCCTAGCAGCACGCTGTCGTTGTTAACATGCTTCCCAAACTCGGGAAAAAATGAAATAAAAATATTAGTAACATTACGTAAAAATGGTAGTTGTTTAACTCACCTTTATTGGTAAAGTTTGGCCAACACTTAAAAAGCGTTATTTGTATTAGAAAAGTTTAACAATTGACGATATAAACATTACAGCTCAAATAACCATTTCCGGTGTAATCCAGAGCTTCCGGATATGATCCGACAAAATAAAAGTAATTTAAATAAACCACTAATTTAGTAAGCAATTCTGTTGAGTTTAATTGCTGTCTGCTCATTTTCTGTACGTAAAACACAAATTTAGGATATAGCAGAAAATATATTTGACAACGTCAAAATATTTGTCAGAAAAAGTGACATACAATTCGTATTTTTACTGGGGGTTTTTTTGTCTTTTCTTTTTGTTTTTGTTTTTAAGAAGGTAGTACATTGTCTAAATACAACCTGCATCGACCCTCAAATATTGAGAAATCTGTTCCTCCAACCAAAAAAAAACAAACAAAAACAAAAACTCACATCCTTCTGGGTGGGTCTGTAATAATACCAATTAATCCCAGACTACATATCTGTCTATTCATTAAATTCTAATGTTGCCATAGTCTTGAGAGTAAAATGAAAAAAAAAAAAAAAAAATACATATTTGGGAATTGGCATAAAATTTAAATACCAAAAAATCTTATTTTTCTAATCTTGGCTGTAGATCTACAGCTTTCATTTTTAAGTATAAATATTTTCATTTGGATAGCTTATTAGCCAGTACTTTCTGTGAAACTGTCGCTGTTTATTAACTAATCTTTAACTGTCTTTCATTATTTTCATTTGCAGGAAGAAAAAGTTGTGAACATAAATCAAATGTAAAATGTTGTAGATTAATACTAAAAACTCTAATCTAGATTTCCCAACATACCAGTATTCAAAAGTACCCCATTCCCTTTTTATGTTTGTTGGCAGTCCATGTTAAAACCCTCTTGAACTAACAACATCATTAATTTAAGTGAAACTCACATTTCTATTACTATAATTGCTTTGATAATTCTTGTGTATTTGCTGTTTAAAAAATCATTCAGACTGGTTCACTTCTTTTATTGAGGGTAAAGTTTAAACTCTTCCTTTTTTACATTTAGACATTTGGGGGCAAAAGCCGGGCTGCATTATGAAAATCGGTTAAAATATAGATAAATAAAATATCCTTCGTATCATTCTAACAGACACAATGATAACTATCATCATCATTGGCATCATGTATTGTCACCAACATCGCCATCGTCAACACCAAACATTATTACATCATCTATGTAATTTAACTCGCTACAGCACATGTGCTAAATGAATAGTCCTACCTGAATTATTGCATTTATACGCTGTTAAAATTATGAAAATAAGAATTTTTCCTCTTCTTTTTTTTAGTACACTATATTGTACAATGTAAGGTGAAATTTCCTTTGGTGCTACTATCTTCTTGGACATGGTAGGGGTTGGAGGGGGTGGCTGTGGTGAGTGTTTTATGATAATCTTCGGTCAATATCGAAGTTCCTCTACAACTTAAATGTGTGTGTTTGTTACTACCTTCCTAATTCCTGTTTTCATGAAAGCAGAAACTCAAATGTTATAATTCACGCTAAACAGACATGCTTGTGGAGCTGTACAGGTGATATTTTGGGCAATAAGACTGCATGGGACAGACAACCAGTAGACATGTTTTGGCAACTTGATACTGCAACACTAATGGCTCTTAAGCAACAATGTAAACAGACAGATCTGAGATGCCTGATTGTATTTTGCATGGCATGAAATGTTAATGATTCCTCTTAGCATTTTACAGTAGATCTTTTTTTATCTCTTATTTTTGTCTCCTTCAAAACACAATTTTACTTTTTTTCCCCAAAGTGTACAATAGTAGTCCAACAATTAAATACTATCCCTAAAATGCTGCATGCTTCTATGTTCTGTCTTAAAAAAAAATAGTATATTGATTTTAATGTACAAATGTTCCTTTTTTTGTTTAACCTTTTAAGAAATTCTGTCTCTTCTGAGCTGTATTCAGAAGTCTAAACTGTAACTGAACTAGATAATTTGGTTCAGGCGTGGTGCATATGATAGCTCACAAACAACCTAACTATGTTCACTGATATTGGTGTCTGTGACAGAACCGACTTGTCCAAAAGGTCATCAAAAATAATACTAAAAGACTTTAAAAGCAAACAGTTCCAAACAGAGAGAGGCCAGTTTTTCCATACCAGATGTTTGTCGTAAAGTCTGCTTATAGATTAGTAAGTTGTGTAAAAGGGTAGACATTTTTTAAAGTTAAATATGTGCCTTACTAAATCACAGTGCACAACCCTGGCTTTTCTTCTGCCATCTTTGTAGAATGATTTCTTTTTTCTCCTGGAAAAAAAATAAAAATAAAAGAATCCCAGAGGCTGTAAATTCTAGAAACATTGAGAAACACATGAATACAGTTTTCATAATCTTTACAAAAATAAACCAAAAATGTTGCAACCAGTGACCAATGAGTCCAAGTTAAACATGATAAAGCAGTAAAAGCTGATAAAGCTACATGAGGCCTTTTTTGCTCAACAATATAGTGTGAGTTTTTTTCTTCTTCATTTTTTTTAAAGATAATTACATTTCATATTTGGTATAGTGGCAACTTCATGCTTATGCTAAATATTAATATGTACCATACACAGCCTGGATCAAAACTTGAGTGGGTGAATTCACTACCAGTGATAGCAGGCCAAAACAAAATAAAGCGTCTCCCCATCGGTCATTTGCAGTTGAATAGTCTGTGAACCAGTCGTGAAGAACACGCAGAATATTGGACTCTAATAGTGCCCAATAAATACTCCAACTTCATGTCAACATTTAGTTTTAGTTTCTCCTAGCCAGCAGCACTCCCAGCAAGATGGCCCCCACGGCAATGACAGCACCACCAATCAGAAAGGGGGTCAGGTGTTCCAGACAGTTTGTGCCAGAGGCCGCCGTCTCGTCACCTGCTGCTGCTGCTGCTGCTGCTGCTGCTGATTCAGCCTCTGCTGCTCCATCCTGGGAGGCAGGGAGTTTCTCTGCTTCAGGGACTGCAGGTGTTGGTTCAGCTTTGCGTACTGCTGCCGGTTCCTTTTTCTCTGCTTGTGATGTTGCCTTGGGCTTTGGGGCCCCAGGCTTAGTTTTGGCTTCCATGGACACAGGGACTTGAGGTGTGGTCTGGTCAGGAGCAGTCTTCGCTAATGAAAAACAGACAGAATGATTGTCTTCTAAATCTGGGTTAGATATCAAATATGATCGGCTCTGTTGAGGTTTTTGAAATGGATTTTTAAAAAGTGGCTAAATTAGACTGTTTTCTTTGCTTCCTAGCTAAGCAAAGCCAACAGTCTTTGCTTAGCTAGGAAGCGATGAGGCCTTAAACATGACCTTGGAAAAGGATGACATTGACAGTGCTCATGCAAAAGCAGAGAAATGTTTACTTTAATCACAGCTGCAATGGCATAACTATTTGTTGACGTAATTTCACAGCAGCCTCCTCCGTTTAGCTTTTTCATGGGACAGTCTACTTGGTTTAACACCAGAGGGTGAATGGAGAGTGGAGAAGCTGCACAGTTTTTTCCTTGCAAGAGCTGAATCTTTACTTCTTCAGCAAAATGCAGTGATATAAAGACACGCTCCTTTCTGCCATCACCGTAAAACTTCATGAGTCATTTGTGCTATAAAAAGGGCATCAAGATGGAGGAGGGGGGCTGTGAAAAAATCTAGTAAAAGGAAATGAGGAGGGGGATACATTCTGCATAAATGGATGCATCACAGCACATTTTTTAACACACAAATGTCTTCTGCCAGCGTCGGCTGTTACATGATACAACAAAAATGAATATTTCCTACCTTTCCAGAAAGTGCAAGGATGAGATGAGTACAGGATGAAGGGGGAGGCAGAGGAATCTGTGGAAGTTACAATGTCCTTTATATTGGAAAATAAGAGACAGCAGAGAGATGGAGGACACTGGAAGCAGGTGGGAGGGGAATAAAAAGAGAGGAGGGCAAACTGGGATGTACCATTTTAAACGGAGAAGAGGGGGAAACATATTCTTTTTTGTTTGAATTATTGGAATTGATTTAAAAAAGTTCAGGCTTTGAATTATAAACAACGAGACTGCCAACGAAAATGCATATTTTTTCCCCTCGGCATTAATATAGGTTAAAAAAAAACATTGAACTGCTTTGACACAATTCAATAGAATAAATAGAATTTAGATTTTTTTCCCCCCAGACTTTTGCATAAAAAAATCTATTTAATTTTTTTTTAAATAAATGATTCTTTACGAGAGATTGTTGACCCAAAACGTGGATCAAAATTCACAGAGTAAATAAAACAGGGAAAACGCAGGGAATAATAATAAAAAACTTTAAATGAAAATAAACTAAGGGGAGGGGGAATACAAGCTGTATCACAATTGTTGTTTTAAATTTCCGAGTTAGAAAGAAAACATGTAATATTTAATAGAGAGCACGCTCCCATTGCTATGAATACAAAGCTATCCCACCCCACGCCCCTTCACCATAACCCAAAAAACATGCACAAAGGCAAGATTATTAGAAGTTGCTGGTGCAGCGCGTGCTGCTTTATGACAGAGCACATAACAAATCTCTACACAGTAACGTTTCTTTTTTAGACTTACAATTCAAATGTCTGAATTTTTGCTAAATTCTTACAATAAATAACCAAGATATATGACTAAAAAGATTCAATGATTTTTGGGCTTTTATTTTGAAGAGTACAATTTTCTAAAAGACATGTGAGGAACTTTAAAAACGTGATAATGTTTAGTATATTCAGATGCATAAAGTTTTTTAAGGCGAGACACTGCGCTTTCGAGCCTAGATTTGATTTTGTGTTTACAAACCACCGGTGGCGCCCTTTCACCGCAGGATTCCCAACCTTCATTCCCAGCGTGTGCATTATTACACACACCAACACCATACGTCATTTGCGCAGCTAGTGACGTGCGCTAGGCGAATAGCGCCTTCGTACGTATCTTTCAGTGGGAAAATGTCCCAAGGGATGGGTTAGATCCTCGGCGAAAAAAAGGGAATGCTACATTCTCTGTAGCCGCTTTAGCTTGGGACCATGTCCGGATTTGGGAGTTGCCCTGCGGATTGTACACGCGATACAGCCCGAGCCGAAAACATTCATCTTCCTCGACGAGCAACACGAGTGTCCTCTTCCTCCCGTGTCCACAAATGATCATGCCGAGCTCTGACGGTAGGACGTGCAGGAGATTCACACTCTGTGAAGAGCCGACGACGTGTTGCAGTCGAGGTGGGGACGCGGCTGTCAGTTCTGCTTTGAATGCACCGTGTCATTCATTTCTCAGTCAGTGACGGTAGATATTAGCCTGTCGTCCACAGAGAAGCCTCTCGTGTCACACTTCATTCATCTTTTTTTTTTTTTTTTTTGTAATGACGATCGAGCGGCTATTTTAATTCTGGACATTTCAAACTCCTCTCATGATCCGAACCCCGCCGGTTGCTTAGTGCGAGGCTAAGGCGGGTCAACCGTTGGAAGGATATGGGAAAGAAACCGGAACCGACGCGTTGGATCTTGGCAAGGCATCGTCAACATACAGGTGAGCAGTCGCTGCCGGGTTCGGATACACACTGGGATACGCTTCACACATACGCATGGCTGCAGCCTCAGTTCCTGCAGATTTCTGGCACATTTCTGGGTCTTTTTCCTCATTTATTTAGGCCCGCAGGACGCTTCTTTTTTAGCAGCTGTCTGTCTGTGTCTGGACTTGTTGGATTCACGTATTAATATGCTGTTGCATAAAACACCCGGGATTGAGGGTTTATTTTCTCATTGCATAAACACAGTGGTATAGAGTAAGATGATTTTGAATTTATTTTTATTCAGGTCACACAATGAATTTCTTTATTTAGTTTGTACAATTGATCCTTTTTTGTTCATTTTTCAATAAAGAAAGTCCAACCATGATGGTGGAACAATGACAGGGTAATCCAACAAACGTCTTAAATCATCTGAAACCAAGTTTTTTTGTGTGTGTTTCATTTATTTTTGCGCTTGAAAAACACTTAAATGGAGTCTTGTAAACATGAGTGTTTTAGTGTAAATCCCTCAAGCTGCCTGCGTCAGGCCTGCAGAAGACCTCCATGTGATGATATCCCAGTTGTCCAGTAAAAGCTACAGATTCCATTAGTGGAGTAGTGATGGCAGTTGTCTTCCTTTTGTTTGCTCTGTCACTTTGTGCAAGAGCTTAAATATCAGTTCCTGTTGGACTAAGAAAAAGTAGTTTTCTCTGTAAGTACTTTTGATTGAAATAGATTTTTATCTGAGTCCAGTTTTGGTCAGTTTGGTTATTGCAGAGACATAAAGAATGATGCCTCTTTTGGTACAAGTCAGCTGACAAGTGAGTTTATACAGTACATTCTGATTGATTGCTTCACTGATTGTTACTCATTATTTGTTTGTTTGGGATCAATGAAATATCTCGATCTATCTTATCATTCAGCAGCAGCACCAGATGTGATTTGTTGTATCTTTAAGATGGTGCTTTTTAAATGATTGAAACAGACTTTTGTAGAGTTTTTTTTGTTTTGTTTTGTTTAGGTTACATTTAAGACGGGAATCCTATTTGAATGTAAATAATGTAGAAAGTTACAAATTAGTCTGAGCTCTCCAGACTATAGAAATGCATTTCACCTGCTGTGTTCTGATTAGTCTTTCCACACACCTCCACTCTTTGCTAGACGCGTTTAACCTTATGGAACTCTTGAGACTTTTGTTACAAAGCTGAAAAACCTTTTAGTTTAAGTTCAACATTTTTTCTCTTTTTTTTTAGAAATCATATATTAAAAAAAAAGAAGTTTTATAGAACTTTGTCATGAATAGAAATGTGAAAAGATACATGAAGCTGT
Source organism: Oryzias curvinotus (assembly GCA_023969325.1). Classification (NCBI taxonomy): domain Eukaryota; kingdom Metazoa; phylum Chordata; class Actinopteri; order Beloniformes; family Adrianichthyidae; genus Oryzias; species Oryzias curvinotus. The sequence continues at coordinate 9,091,806 of CM043708.1, forward strand.
ATAGTTTTACTTGGTTATTCTGGTAACTTTCACTGTAAATCTGTTCCACAATAGAGCACGTTCATCACATCACGAAACTCCAACAGTTGTGTGTCATTTTGGAGGCAAAGATCATGGTAGAATGTCCAATTGTTGCTATAAAAGGTTTGCACAAATGTATACCTGCACTGCTCCACGGAGATCACACTGTCAGAAAGAGATGAGTTAAACCAGGACACGACTTAACTAATGGAGAGGACCCATTTATGCAGTCATAGTTGAGCTCTGGGAGATTTTCTACAATATTAATAATTTGATCATTTCAACTACAAAAAATGACCTTAAGTTTAGAAATACTTGGTATTTCAGTTGTTTGTGTGTCCCGGATAGTTTGATTGCAGTGTGTCTCTGTGGATCAGGAGACACATCGGCAGAATGATCAGTGAGAAACAAAGTCTCCGCCTCCTGTCCATGAATATATGGATATAAATTGAATAAATATAGAAAAATATGTTTTCAGATTTGTTCAGGTTCATGTATACTTGCTTGTAGAGTCACCCAATTCCTTTTCATCAGAGGGACTTGCGGTGAGTTTAAAATATTCTCTCTGATCGTATACAGTCATTTATCATTCATGTTTTATGTATTTGAAATAATATCTGAGTTGGTTGGATCACATTATACAGATTAAGACTTATGCTTTCAAGCTCTTCCATCTTTTTTGACATCCCTTTCATATGTTTTATGCAAATTTTGTAAATTAGATGCGGAATGTCTTTCCCTTTCTTAATGTTTGAGGCAACCCCCCCAAAAAGCAGGAAATTACTATTTTGACTGTTAATACCAAGAAAAACAAAACTTGTATTCAATTCATTTTAGACTTTTTATTTTTATTTTCGTGACATCACATAAAAATTCTCCATAAGCAGCGAGGATATACACGCACATCACACAACACGACTGTAGAAGTCTGTTTTTATAATATCTATTAAAAAAACCTTAAAAGTCAGATTCTAGTTATCGTTTGATGTATTGTAAAAGCGTTCCCAGTGGTCTTTTATTTAAGATTATGCCAGTTTCTTTGGCGAAATAAAGAAAAACCTGTGTTGTTTTCTAGGACAGTTTCTGCAGAGCGGCAGGAGTTCATCAGAAATCAGTACTGTTGGCAGGGGGTAAGCCTGCACTACTTTCCCATCATCCCTTTGCTTACACTCTCTTCCGCTAGCTTACAGCCCCTCACAACTGCAATCTGACATTAGCATTGCAGCAAAAATGGTGAGAAATATTGGAGGTATTCAGCTGTACAGCTTAGAGCCAAATCTCAGCCTGGATGAGGAAAGCAATGACGCACATGAATCTATTTGTCTGCAAGTGGATGTATCAAAATGGAGCGGAGCAGGGAGCTCGTGGCCTGCAGATTGTAGGTTTTACAAAACAACTAAAAACTTTTTCAAACTGCCTTTTTTCCATCTGCTCCTGATTCACCATTATTTGACCAAAGAATACTCAGAAACACAGTTTTAATCTTAATTTTCTTCATATATGTCCTCCATCATGAAAAAACTGCTACAAGAACATGTTAAAAACACAATTTTCATTGGAGTGGGTCTTTATTCTGTTATACACTGCATTACATGCAGCATTTTGTTTTTAGAAACAATATTTCAGAAAGGAAACTTGTGTATTTTTTAAAATAACTGCTTATTATCATTTTTTTAATGATTAAATTTATGTGCAGTAATTATTTTCCACGTACCTAAATGTTTCTATTTCTCTTCTCGTGTCATGATTTCTGTCAGGTGTTTATTATCCTTGGACTTTGGCTATTCTTTAGGCCAAAGGGTTGAATAAAATGGCCACCTCACTGATAATCTAAGCTATATGTGGAACTGATGCGTGTGTTTACCTGACACACTCTGGGTTGTAAAACATGTGTAACCTGCAGAAACAAGCAGTTCCCAAATGTCAATATAATGTAGCAGGATGAGCTCACAGAAAGAGATGTGGGATTGGAGAGCATTGCAACTGCCAACACTGCTGCAGTTCTTGTCAGCAATAGACCACATACAACCACAAACAGATCCTTACATGCTCATTGTGGGCAAGCAAGCCACAGACAGGTTGGCAGACCACATATGTTACCTCCCTGACGTACACGAACGCCCTCGAAGGAGCGGTCGCGTATGCACACAGCAGCCACGCGGTCTACGGTGCGCATACTATCACATCAACGGAAAGCAAGGAAAATGGAGTGGGAAGAGGTGAAAGGGACTGAGTGGGTGGCAGTGGGAGAAAAAGATGGAGAAAGAGGCAGAGGGAGAGTAGGAGTGAGTGGCACATGGCTTTCAGGCTAAAAAAAGATGAGCAGCACGAAACCAAAACCAGAATCTGGATTAGCAAGATAAGAGAGAAGAAGGAGGGGGGGCAGGGAAAGGCTTTAGGAGAAAATGTAGGTTTCCTCTGCAGCGAAAATGGTGGAGGAGATGCACGCGCTCAGTTTCACGCTCATAGATTTTTCCTGCTCAAATATGAATGTGGAGGTCGCAGTTGAAACGCGTATGAGAAAATTAGTTAAAGAATTAGACTGAGAGTCTTTTGGATGGACAGAAAACTGCTGGAGTGTGTCAGAGTAGGGAAAGGATGACATAATTAGAGAGAGGAGCAGCAGAGCTAGGGCTGTGACAAATGCTGGAGACGATCTTGATCTGAGCAGAATGTTACTCTGACCCAAGCAGAGAAGAGACGGACCGGACCAGATGGATGCATGGCAGTGAGCACTGGAGACAAGAACTTGGGACTGTGCTGCAGCCACTCCGTCAGCCAACCCAGCTCAAATTCACGATGTTCTGCCGACATACAAAGTATCCGAGATTGCACACAAAATTCAAAGCCATCTACAGCCTCCCTTCCTTAGGCAAGACAAAAAAAATAAAAGCTTCTCCCAGGACTGGAAATAATGAATGGATGTGTTCAGAGAGCTCCGCTTCAATGATGATTATTGGTGCAAAAGTTCAAAAACGATCCCAGCACAATACACGGGCATGATTCAACTGTCTGAAGTGCAATTGGTGCTAAAGCCTTTTAGTGACACTTTCATTATATGCTTACTCATTAAGAAATTTGAATGAGAGTAAAAATGTAATATTCTGCTCTATTTGGGAAAATGTGAAAATTAGATGAAAAGTTTTAGGGTTTAATTCTTGATCCTTTTATGATGTTTGTAAGCCTTTTTTTGGGAAATTCTTGTTTTATTTATGATCTATATAAATGTAAGTTTAAAAATTGACAGTTTAAGAAGAGCAAACTTTGCGTCTATAACTCAAATAAAAATAATCTATTGGGTTGAAACATATTTTCTCTTTGTTTACGATAAAACGGTTTCCACAATTCCTCATAAAAACTGTTGAATGTTTTTCCATCCATCTTACAGACCTCAGTGTCTCTGTTGTTTACAAAAAAAACTCCTTTTCTCTCTTTTTTTCCACAGACTTTATTATATTTTGGTTGTGCAAGATGGATATTTCTTCTAAAGCTGTTTTTAAAACCAGACAGGGCAGCTTAACACGCAAACACACACACACCTACACATCCTAACAACTGATTTGACAGCTCCAAGTCTCACCTGTTGTCTGAGCCAACAGTCACATCTAACAGATTCACATGAAACGCTGGAGCTCTCCTTCTTGTTGGTTAATAACCCGATAGATTCTATCCAGGCTTCAGATCTGCATCCTCTGTGGCTTATTTAGGACATAGCTTGTTAGTAAAGGCAGGTTTTCGATTGATTAGAACACGTTTAAGTCGATTAACATTCCAGTACGCAGAAGCCTTAACCCTGAAGTTTTATCTTTTCTAATAGCTGATACGGGATTTCCAATAATCAGCTTCTTCCAATTAGACTGAACAAATAAAACTCAGATTGCATTTACTCTAGACTCACTTGCTATATTTAGAGATATAAGGGAAAAATTGTAGTTTCATGCTGAAGATATGATTTTTTATTTATTTATTTTCTTTTAGCTTTTAGTCAGTTTGTTTGGCTGTTCTCTGTTCTCCGGACTGGATGGATACACGGCATAGTCTTTCTTCATGCTTCCCTTCGTCATATGTAAAACTGAGCATCCATGTGGAATTTATGGAATGTAGCATGTGGGTATTCGGCAGATCTCGCAAAGTAGTTTTAAAACAAACTACTTCTGATAAGGGATGCTTGGGAAAACGGGCGCTGCCTCTGTTCCTAATCTGAGCCGGTTCCTCGTTTTACAGCAGGTGGATATGATCAGTATTCTGCGTGATACAGCTTGGCTTGATGCTGCCAGTACTGCAGAATTTTTTCACTGGTAGTGAGATGGAAGTGTATGATACTAAAAGACCAGATGCCAGGCAGATCAGCCTTCACGGCTAGAAATGTAGTGCAATTCAGCATCTACAACTTCTATTTCACGTCCGTAGTTTTTAGCTCATTGAGCAGCACTTGTTTCTTTTATTGCGCTTCAATGAAATGGAAATGTTTAAATGCATAACTGTCTATATACTTTTGCTTGTCTCAATATATAGACACAGTTAAAGCATTATGGATGCACTGCTGCACAGTTTTGCCTCCTTTGTCCGTTTCCAAAGACAAAGGCTTAATATCAAACGGGAGCCCTGACATTGTTCTTGCATCATTGTTGTTGCATCACGTGGGGTATATGGGCCTGCCTGGCACATCGTAGCACACAGCCAGTGCAGTACAAAAGCATTGCACATGCGTTTATTTAACACAGTCTTTTCCACAAAGCATCATTGAGATGCAGCGGGAGCCGCTCGCTCAGGATGAGAGAAGTTTAGATGAGTCATTCCTCATAAAGAATACATGTCATTGCAGAATCAAGAGGGGTAAAGCTGGTTTTGTTTGTGCATTTGAAGGCACCTTAGTTTGCAACATGTTTAGTAGAGCCGGAAGTTAAGATAAGATTTTTCTAAGATTTTGATAATTGATGGTAAAGAGAAAGAACTGAAGTTATCAAGAATTATGTGTGACTGGAATTTGTGAAATTCATGAGCAAAATAAAAGACTATGTCAAATGTACTAGTGTTAGTTTTAAGAAATGTGTACCGGTAGTTTGCTGGCTTTCAGTTGTGAAGAATTATATATGAATTTACTTTGAATAGATTTGAACAAAAATGTTGCCATTACCTCCCTTTTAACATGATTTTTTGAATAATATAAAAGTTCCAAAACATGCAATGTGCTTTAAGATTCTGCCCACAATATTTAATCTATAGATAATTGGCAGACTGTTTATATATTAAGGAAGCTATAGAAGATTATTGATGTGGATGTAGATATGAGGGACCCTCTATCTGTACATTAGAAGATAATTTACTTTGGCCTTGTAAGAACCCTAATATTTAGTTTTTTAGCTGCAAATGAGCTTAATTGTGGCTAATGTGTTGTGTGAGGCGAACTGATTAATGGTATTGAAGTTAAAGTCACACACCTGGGGGTGTTAAATTTGTTCTCATTTGACCCATCCCCTGGGGCAGTGGTGAGCTGCAGACACAGCCGCACTCGGGAACCATTACCGGTACATGGTTTAACCCCCCCAATCCAACCCCTTCATGCTGAGTGTCAAGCAGGGAGGCATTGGGCAATTTTCAGTCTTTGGTATGACTTGCCCTGGAACTGAACTCACGACCTTCCAGTCACAGGGCGGACACTATACCATTTCAGTACAACATTTTAGTACAACCTTGAGTTGTACTGAAATTGAATTTTTGACAGTAGCCACGGTTACATGGGCAAAATATCTGGATCGGATCACTGGTCGGGTTAAAATTCAAGCGTGCCCATGGGCCCAGAAAACCTTTTTCCGATTAGAACAAACGTTCCCATGGGTCACACTTTCGGTCGGAATGAATTATTTGGGCATGTGCAGTACTGCTGAAAATACCGGAAAAAGGAAGAGTCCCACGGTAAACAAACCTTTGCTGTCATTTATGTAATTTATGCAGCAGCTCGGTAATATACGAGGCGATCTTCCAAACGTGCTTTTATCAATGTTATGAATATTATGAAGCGCCTTTTCGTTCATCATTTTATATTTAATCCGTATGGTTGGTGCTTTTTTTGTGGAAGAACGGAGCTCCCAGGAGAGGCTAACACGCGCTAACAACATTAGCCTTGTTTGATAAACACATGCGGGAAACGCTGCAATCTGCATCTTGGCTCCACGTAAATATTTGGGAATAACATCAGTCTTTATTTTGTCGGGACACGACTAAAACACAAATCCACGTGATTGTTTGAATGGTTTCTAAGGACTGAGCGACATTCTGCTTTGAAAAGTTTGCACACCGCCCTAAAGCCGCTGTGTGTGAGCTGGAAGTCCAAGCTCTGCTCAAAGACACACAGTTCTCCTGACAGCAGCTAACCAAGAGCAGCGGGACGGATCGCAGTCACACAAACAACAAAACGCACACGTAACAAAGCATCCTCCCCTCACAAAGTTATTAATCCAGCTGCTCTGCTCAGACACAGTTGGTTCGGTCCACCGGCACAAGAGCCAGGACCACGCAGGGTCCCGCTCCTCCCCGGCACCCCCCTCGTGAGGGGTTTAAGAGAGGCGGAGAGCCAGAGGGGCGAAGCGGGGCGAAGCGGGGCGGCGAAGCGGAGCGGCGAAGCGGAGCGGCGCTTCGCACCGGGCATCCGCAGAGCAGCCGCTCGGTCCTGTTTGAGATCCAAAGCTTTATCTGGAGTGAAACACCATATATGCGTGACGTAAAACCAGAGCAGAATTGACACACGATCGAAATGAACCATTTACATGACCAACGATCGGATAAACGATCGGTATAACCCACCTATCTCGATCGGAAAGAAATTTTGATCCGAACGAGTCTGACCAGGGCAGACTATTCCGAACGGCGTGTTTACATGTCGCATTTTCCTTCTGATCAGGCGTTCTTTCCGATTACTTTTGCCCATGTAAATGCAGCTAGTTTTTTAATACTATTTCTATTCTTCTAATCTTAGAAGAGAATATACTGTAAAGGAACGTCCATCCATCTTCAGAACTCTTTTGGGTTCATGGGACTGCTGGAGCCAACCCAGCTACAGTTGGGCAAAGATGGGGTACATCCTGAACAGGTCCAGTCTGTTGCGGGGCCTCACACACAGCTAGGAGCAATTTAGAAGCACCAATTAACCTATGCAGCACTCTTTTTGGACTCTGGGAGGTAGTCTGAGTGCCCGGAGAAGACCCACACATGCACGGGGAGAATATGCAAACTCCACACAGAAAGGTACCAGCCGGGATTTGAACCAGGGCATCTCAATGTGAGGTGAGAGCGCTCACCCTTGCACCACCATCGAGCTGTTTAAGAACATGTAAGATGCCAAAAACAGTCATGCATCTTAATTAATGGTACATATATGAGTTGATCCATCTTTTATAAAATCAGTCAACAAATTTTTTATAAAGCGATAGAGTGAAAAACTTTGACTATTGAAGTCAAGTTTTATTAATTAACAATCACTAACACTCCATTATCAGTCATGGACATTAGATGTGAACGCACGATCAATCAGCTAAAATTTCAAAGAGCATCTTTTTTCCCCTAATCTTTTTATGTTCTACTTACTGAGAAAAAGCCAAAGAAAGATGGAACTCAGCTCTAGGTTCTTGACAAATGCCTTTGCACTGTTAAAAGAGATCTGGTTTCTGCAAGATCTCATTATGAACTACAGTGTCGGTGTAATGTGTTTTGGTTGTGGTGAAGAAAGTAAGTGCATCTGCTAATGTCAACATTACTAACCAAACATTGCCTCTAATGGGCGAACATCCTCCTGATGATAGATGAGAAGCCCCTCCAGGAGGGAATTCATGTAAACTAATGTGGTATGTTGTAATACGTTTCAGCTACCAGGGGATTAGAATAGTGAAACCTGGTCTTTGATTCAATTCCAGTGAATGGCTTGAAGTGCAGAACACAAGACTGATCATCTGATTATGTTTTTGTGAGGATTCTTAATAGTTTTTTTTTTCCAACATTATTTCCCACATTTGCACAACATTTTTTCTAGAAACCCAACAAATCTGTGAAGATTTTACATTTGTGTTCGTTTTATTGTGAAAAAAAGAATAATAAATAATTCCATTTACTTAGGAGTGCCTTTCAAAAACCCAATGACAATTTTCAGAACAAAATAAATTAACAAGAAAATAAAACACAATTGAACAAGTAAAGATAATATAGAAATAAATAATTAAAAAAATTAGGTTTAAATGTGTCTTTACTGAAATAGAAAAAGAATTTGTACTCTGAGACGTTTACAATTAGCTTTTAATATCACACTTAATTTGTTTGGATAGGGACAGGGAGAGTCAAAAAGGAAAAATTTATTCAATAGTGTCCTGAATTGTTTCAATTTCTAAATGGTCTGTGAGAGGTTAGAGTGACAGTAGCAGGATTAACTAAAGCCTCTCACAGTTTGTAAGGCTGTGCTTTTCCTTATATTTTAATTATTCACTGGGGTTAATGTCATTCTACAGTTGTTTGGTTTCAAATATGAGGAACAAAAAAACAATAAGATTCAATAAGGTTATAAAGGTTTTTTTGTTATTTAAAAATAAATATTTTTTAGTGTTTTTAGTGCTTTTTAGTGTTTTTTTTTTCTTCTTTTAGCTAATCCCTTTAAGGGGTGCCAAAATCAATCACTGCGATTTGTGGATGTGATTTGGTTTCAGTTTTATGGCAGATGTTCTTTCTGAAGCCAAGCCTCTGCATTTATCCAGACTTTGGACCTGCACATGGAAACAGTGGGAAGTGTCCTCATGTGGTGGCAGTAACTTCAAGCACCTGGCAGTTCCAGGTGGTCTCCCATTCAAGAACTAACTCAACCCAAGCCTTCGTTCTGAGATTAGATGATATCAGGCGTGTTCATGGTGGCACGGCTGGTGTAAAAAGCCCTTTTATTGAAAAGGATGTGTTCATCACCTATTGATGCTTCATCCTTTTTCCATTTCTATTGGAGGAATCGTCGCACATATTCACACACTCACAAACTCATTCCTACTCACTTTTTTTTCCTCTACTGTTTAATAAAGCACTAATTTTCCACCTTTTATCTTCTGCCTTCTAAAGCCCATTAGATACAAGTAAAGTTATTTGATCTGACCATTCAGATTCACCAGTTTTTCATTCAGGTACCACCATACTTGCTACAGAAAGGATCATGTGTTTTTAGGGTCTGTTGAAAGCTAAGACATCTTGTTGAATTTGGTGTGTATTTGCTGTCAAAGTTGTCAAAAATCTTTTTGACATACCCTTGAACAACACATGAACTCTAACACATAGATGTAGATGCACATTAAGACAATTGGTGCCTAGTTTGAGTGTTTGTAAAAGTGCTTTTCCAGGAAGAGAGAGAAACTGCTGATTCTGATTGCTTCTCAGAGCTGTGGAGACTCACCATAGTAAGTTGTGCTTGCAACACACCAATTTTCCTATTTTTACACATTAACATCTTGTTTCCTTTCTCTTTTATAGGCTAACACTAACCTTTTTAAGTCGGCTACACAAACAGATGCATTGTTTTTCTAATTAAACTTGTTATTTTAAAGGGATATTGCCACTTGACATAGTACATCACACAAATGACTTTAAGTGCAGGCTTTAAAAAGATCAACAAAAGATTTCCTTCTTTAAGGCAACTTACAGTATGTTCTTAGCAAATTAACCAAATCAAGCAGTTTAGATTGACCTTATATGCCTTATTTGGCATATGTAGTGGATACTGGATTATTTGCCTTTTTAATTATGCTACTGGAATGTAACTGTTGTTCAAAACCAAAATCAATGAAACTTACTTGTCATTTTCAACCATACGTCGCGGATTCAGGACACAGCAAAGTGAAACAATGTTCCTCCTGGACCAGAGATGCTACACAGAATTAGAGGCAATAACAAAGAGCTGAACATTGAAATAACGAAAATTAAAGTAATTTATTTTGTTTAAAAAAAAAAAAAAGATTTGAACTATGCTTAAACTACACTGTTTATGCATAAAGTGCTGAATATCTCTACAGCACATGACAAAAAGAGCCCAAGGAGACGACAAGTAAGAACATTTAGTCTGACATTTAATCTGACTTTAAGGCAAAGTTAAGACATTAGCTCTTTGCTACCAGTGGTGCATCCTCTAGGAGTAAACCTAATACAGTAACAACATACCTGCAATACAGTTTTGATTATAGATGGAATGTGCACTTCTGCACTCTGAAAAGATATTTTCTTGTTCAAAGAAACCTGGATCATCTCGCCTCCCCTTTTCCCTCCTTTCTTTTTTCCACTGTCCTCCTTTTTCTTTGTTTAACCCAGATAACGCCTTCTACAGTTTACTGAGTTGATTTCTGTCACATGAGTCTACTAACAAGACAAGTTTTTATACACTAATGTTCAGTGTAAAAATTTATTTTCAGTGCTGTTTTATGGTTTGGAAAAATATTATTTCAGACCAATTTTTAGACTTTTTTTTAATTGTAAAAAACTAAGAATAGGTTGCAAAAGAAAATGACATGGTGCTGCTGGTTTTTAAGCATCATGTTTTCTGCCGTTATTTATTGAAACGTAAGACTGAAAGTAAAGCTCACTGTTGTGTACTGTGTGCCTCATAGGTGTGGTACAATGCTGTTTGCCTTTTTGTCAAGCAAACAGAGCAACTGTCTGCCAGTGTTGACTTGTGTCTAAATGTGCCCACAACTTGCTTGAGCAGTTCTAATTTTTAGTTGTAAAACTGAGATCATAAGACCTCTTTAGAGCACACAAAGGTGGAAGCTATTTCACACTCACCTGACGGAAACATGAATGAAATAATAGCTCTAACAGCCATTAATAATCACCATTAGGACTGCTGATGAAATGGAGCTTCCATGTTTTGTCACATTTTTAAAATAGCTTCCTCATAGCCAAAGATTTCTCACTGTTCCCGTAAAGCGTTTATGGGTTGGTACGCCTGTGGCACAACAGTCAAGCTGGGTAAGATGGTCCATATGATCTTTCACATCAGTAGCTTGTTGCTATACTGTATTATCGAGGGATTTGTGTAAACGTGTTGAAAACTGTGTTTGTTTTTGCTTTTGTTATTTGCAGTTAAAATGCAATTTTTTAAGAGCTGCTTGCACACTCTCTGCATCATTAAAAACATGTTTTTTTAGTTAATATCTTAAGATGTGGCATCCACCATTTTGTTAAGATCTGCTGAAGCAAACCAGCTCGACTGATGTGTCACAGTTAGGATGCTGCTGTAACACTTGCATCTGTTACTTTGGGAATGCAGATTCCTTTTGTGGAACATACGTAGGACCAATAAGCAGTTTGCTTTTAGTTTTAGTGTTTGTTTTTGAGCAGTTGACTATGAATCCTGTCTGTCTTTTTTTTGTTTTAATATTTTCTGTTGTAATATTTTTTGGTTGTTTAGCAATCCAAGATGTGGAATCTCTGTAGAAATCAGATATAACTGTGGTTTCAAACACAATTTGGCTTATATCCCTCTTTCACTTTTTGAAATAGTTGAGTTTTTCTTTTTATAAGGGCAGTGCACCAAGTTTTTCTAATTTTACTGGTAATTATAGTTTTATTATGCTCATAACTCACCCAGATAAATGTTAAAAGATAGATTTTAGGTATATAGTGGTTTATAGTTTGTGTTCCCCTGAGTTAGGAAAGTTGTGGGTTCAAATCCACAGTTGGATCATACCAAATACTAAATAAAAAGGGATGCAATGCTTTACTGTTTGATTCTTGGTATCATTGGGTTAGACTGGGGGGAGGAGGGTTGTTACCCCCAAATGGTTTCTGATTGTAGCGCTCTGTTCCTCCAAGGGATGGGTCAAAATGCAGCAGAATTTACACTCTCAGCTAATGGGACTAATGGGACTTTATGCAATTATGTGCTGGCAACATTAATGCCCTGGTATCATTGTGCATCTGGAGGAGCTGTTGACAAACATTTCTGTGCATCACTTGCATTACTAATATTCACACACTGCAAACAGTACTTTCTATAATTTTGTTGTTTTTAAAATATTTTAACCTCTTGACATCTGAATTTTATTTCTAACAACAACAAAAAATGACTTATTTTTTTGCTTTCAAGCACATTCTAAAATAAAGTAAGTTTGGAGCAGATGTGGTTTGATGCATATTTGTATCAGTAGGCGTCAAGAGGTTCAGACAAGTATTAGGTTTTTAAGAGTTTTGTCTTGACTGTGAGACCCGTCGGCTTCTTCATTCCTTCCATGTGGGTCGTATCAGTAGTTTGTGTCAGCATCTTGAGAACGGTTTCTTTGTTGTTTTGGTGTTCAGTTGCTCAGTGTCCTTTTTCTCTACGGTTTGTTGTCTGTGTTCTCCCATGTGTTTGTTGTTTGAACACTTCAGGCATCTATTAAATTAGTCAGACTGGTGAAGAACAAAGTTTATCAGTTTAGATTTTAGGGATCCATATGGAGAGGCCAGCCAAAAAAAAACGTGGCTTCTCTTTAATTTAGTGTCCATTTTTTGTCATTGTAATGTAATCTTTTTATTTAGATTCTGACCTGTGTTTGGGGTTGTATACATTTTAAAATAGATCACTATGAAGAGAAAAAAAAATATGTAAAACTAAGCAAAGTAAAATCTGCCAAGTTAATATTAGCCATTTAGATAAAGACAGTTTAACATATCTGATTTAAACAGCTTTGACAACAACAATAAATAAGGTTGGATCTAAAAAAATTAACAAAAAAGAATGGTAACGCTTTCTTTTACAGTACAGTACTTACAGTGTACTTAAGTGGTATTTACATGGTACTTATTGTGTAACTACTGGGTACTTTCAGGGTACTTACATGGTACTTTTTATGGAATTTACTAGGTACTTACATGGTACTTTCTATGGAATTCACTGGGTACTTACATGGTACTTTCTATGGAATTCACTGGGTACTTACATGGTACTTTTTTTGTGTCTTATCTGTACTTACATGGTACTTACTGTGTATTTATATGGTACTATTTGGTTCATACCTATGTGGTACATACTGGGTATTTATAATATACTTACTGGGTATTTACATGTTGTGCAAAGGGGTCTTTTGTGGTACTTACCACATGTATGAACAAGGTAAGTACAAATAAAGTACCTTGACCTTTAGGTCTTCACTCACTGCACGTTTCATGGTATTTACCATGACTTTACCACAGAAACTACCCCTTAAGTACACTGAAACTGTACTGTAAAAGAAAGTCAGCCCTATTTCCACTCTATTACATGGTACTTTCATTACTAAATTCCGGGTATGTTCACTTGAATATTACTTGGTACTTACCCCTTAAGTACACTAAAACTGTACTGTAAAAGAAAGTCAGCCCTATTTCCACTCTATTACATGGTACTTTCAGTAGTAAATACTGGGTATGTTCACATATTACCTTCCTATACAGTGTACATACACACTTGGTCTTCTGACCTTACCAAATGAGACAATGCTAACTTGTTGGTAAAGGTCAAATAACTGCATTGTAAAATCATATTCCTACTTCTTATAACATGAGGCAAATGTAAAGAGAAACAATACAGCAGTGAAAACAACTATCTTTAATATGAAACTTCTGCAGCATACAAAGTGTCATCACAATGAAATATGTTTTAAGTACAAAACAGTACAAAGGAGCATTCCAAAGAACACATTATTGGCCTGAGAGTCGTATTTTTGTCCGTCAAAATTCCATCAGCAGAGTTTGGTAACGGTGCAGGACTTCTTCAGGGTTTGGAACTGCAAGAAAATTCACAATAAAAGCTCAAATGAACATAAAAAGCATAGAGACTTTGATGAAGTAAAAAATATATTTTATTTATTTAATCATTTCTGTAAAGAGTTTGATAAATCTCTGTGAATTCCTTATTGCTTTGACTGCAATGCTTGAAATTAATCAATTATCCTCATTTATAAACATGATAGATTATTATTCAAAACTTGACTTTTTTTAAATATTGTTCTAAACATTAACTTGTTTTATTATATAATGTCAGGAAAATATGTAAAACAACAAGGTAAATATTTACTTTTAATACTAAAAACACCCAGAGTGTGGGCTTTTGTTAAGTAGGTCGCGGCGAGCAAAGTTGCAAATTCCCAGCGCACTTGAATGCAGCATGACAACGTGAACGTGCATTAATCCGGAGAGCCTCGAGGCGCGTGCAACAGTTTGAATTTCTCTTCATTTGGCAGGTAAGCCAGTGTTTTTGTAAATATTGGATACATTATATGTAAATATTTAAACTGATCAAACTTTATAAAGAAGCTAACCTCGTGATTTCAAGCCGCTCTTTCAGTGTTTGAAACGTGACGTCAGAGCATGTCTGCTACTTTACTGCAATAATTTCAGTTATTTCAAAATGTATAACTTTTCAAAGTTTGTAATGAAAATCTACAAACATTGTTGTTACTTACCAGCAGAGGAGCACCTGTAAAACTAGCACGTAGCCTAAATGATGAAGTCTGTTGTTCAGTGCACGTTTGAGCGCATGTCTCTCTGGGAAATCAAAGAAAGGCGTTTATTTTGAAAATAATGATGACGTACTTCCGTATTTTTACCGCTTTAGATCAATGGTGAAGAAGACATCCCAGAAGAATCCGTGAAGCCACAGGAGAGTAAGCTAAAGTAAGCTAAATCCACCAAGTGGACATATTATTTACATGAATGTAGAGTTTAACTGCATTTTCCCCATTTTCTTTTCTTTCTCCGTTTTTATTTTATTTTTATTTATTTTATCAAATATGATAGAGACAACAATACCACCCAACAGTAAAGGTAACTGTTTGAAAATATAAAACATATTTTGAGTAACTGTGTGGACTTTGAAATTGCCTATTTATTTCTTTTTTTCCTTTTCGTTTACACTGCCATGTGTTTGATGCTAATGCAAATTGTAGGTGCGAATAATATTTATAAACAAGATATACACACAGCAATTGCCAATTAAAACATTACTTTGACATTCTTTGTCTAAACAAATTAGATTTTTTTATGGCAATTTTGATTTTTTTTTTACTTCTTTTTTGTTGTTTTTGTTTATGTAACTGAAATATAAAGTTGTGAATAATATATCATGTTTATAAATGAGGATAATTTATTAATTTCAAGCATTTCAGTCAAAGCAATAAGGAATTCACAGAGATTTATCAAACTCTTTACAGAAATGATTAAATAAGTAAAATGTATTTTGTACTTTATAAAAGTCGTTATGCTTTTTATGTTCATTTGAGCTTTTATTGTGAATTTTCTTGCAGTTACAAACCCTGAAGAAGTCCTGCACCGTTACCAAACTCTGCTGATGGAATTTTGACGGACAAAAAATACGACTCTCAGGCCAATAATGTGTTCTTTGGAATGCTCCTTTGTACTGTTTTGTATTTAAAACATATTTCATTGTGATGACACTTTGTATGCTGCAGAAGTTTCATATTAAAGATAGTTGTTTTCACTGCTGTATTGTTTCTCTTTACATTTGCCTCATGTTACAAGAAGTAGGAATATGTTTTTACAATGCAGTTATTTGACCTTTACCAACAAGTTAGCATTGTCTCATTTGGTAAGGTCAGAAGACCAAGTGTTTATGTACACTGTATAGGAAGGTAATATGTGAACATACCCAGTATTTACTACTGAAAGTACCATGTAATAGAGTGGAAATAGGGCTGACTTTCTTTTACAGTACAGTTCCATTGTACTTAAGGGGTAAGTACCAAGTAATATTCAAGTGAACATACCCAGTATTTAGTAATGAAAGTACCATGTAGTTGAGTAGAAATAGGGCTGACTTTCTTTTACAGTACAGTTTCAGTGTACTTAAGGGGTAAGTACCAAGTAATATTCAAGTGAACATACCCGGAATTTAGTAATGAAAGTACCATGTAATAGAGTGGAAATAGGTGTTTCTTTTACAGTGTTTGGTACTTAGGGTAGTTTCTATGGTTAAATTCATAGAAATACATGAAACATAGGCAAGGCAGACCTAAAGTGGGTCTTATTTGTACTTACTGTGCATACATGTGAAGTATACAAAAGACCCTTGACTGTAAATACCCAGTAATATATTAAAATACACATATGAAAGAAAAAAATATTAAATCAATCATGGTAAGTACCAGTAATCAGACTAGACACAAAAAGACATGTAAGTACCCAGAGTTACACAATAAGACAGTAAATAACTAAGTATGTTTATCCTAAAAAAAGCGTTACCAAAAGAATCTATCTTTTCTTAACAAAATGAGTTTATCAAATCCATAAATCAAATCAAATTATTTATTTTTCCAGCAATAAAGTACTTACAAAATAATGTTTTTTTGTTGTTGTTGTTGTTTTTTTTTTTAGAATTTGGTGGGATTTACATACTATTGTAAATCAGATACTTAATGAATCTAATTCATTTGGTAATTTGGTACTTATACCCAGCAAAAGATGCACAAAGATCCCCTATGTTGGAGCTGAACAATAATAATTTTTATTTAATCTCCCAAAAATTTCTGCTTAACCATCTGAGTCACATGACCTAAGGTTTTCCAGATTGTCTCTAGTAGTGAAACGTGTCTCCTATTATTTGATGTAATGTTATACCAACGAAAACTTATTAAGGCCATTTTTCCAGTATACTTTTTAAACAGAAAAATTGAGAAATACTGAAGACTGGATTCACAAATGCAACCTGTAATTGTTCAAAGCTTTTAGGAAGAACTATCAGACTGTGGAGAAAAAATTGATTTTTTTTTAACTTTCTGGCCACATCTGTAGTATACACAATAGAAAGGATGTGCATCATTGCCAGTTCACTACTTTTTTAACAAAACTGAATCATACTTTTTTTCCGCAAAAAATTAAATTATGTTTTGATAAATGCTTTAAAATTAAAGGAAGATTCCTTAAGGCAGGCGTAAATAGTGAATTCAATTCATTCATTCATTCATCCATTCATCTTCTTCCGTTTATTCCCTTTCGAGGTCACAGGGATGCTGGAGCCCATCCCGGCAACTTGCAAATCTTTTGCAAAATAAAAGAGATAATATTTATTTTTTGCCTTTTAAATAATGCAAATGTACATTTGAGCTCAAATTGGACTCTATAACTCTCGAAACGTGCTATTGCTTAATTCACGCACCTAGAGTATCTACTCTGAAAGCTCCTACAGCAAATCACATCTCCTTCTGCACACGAAAATGACTTTCAATTCCCTTCTATCCTCTTCGGGGTCACAGATGGCTTTAATGCTCATAGCTGTAAACATGGAAGCTGAAGTAAAATTCTGGGTGCTGCACACAGATGGTGTGAAGCTTATTGCCAAATAGATATTATTTCACAAAGGTATTGTTTGAAAAATCCATCTTTTATTTGTCCTAACGGTTGTTAAAGTGAATTTATTGTAAACTTTTGCCTTCCTGAGATGCCATGTATTGATCCAAAATGTGACGTCACCGTCATGAGCCAAAAATAGGATGGCATTGCACTCTTGGGACTTCATTTACATGCACGATGAAACATAGAGAAGGTAATGCAGTTCATTTCAGCTGCACTAAAGCTGAAACCGCAAAGCTCCAAAGATATGCCTTCAAGTAAACAAGAGAGGAAACTCAATCTGCTGCATTCATATTTCATCAGATCTGAACCTTTTTATTTTAAATAAATACATTGATTTATACTTACAAAAGTAAAAGCTTTAATTCATGGCCATGTTTGTGTTGTTATGATTGTAACTCACTCATTGAGCAATATGACTGTAAACCATACATTAATTGTTAAAGCCACCCTTGTGATGTACTTCAATTGTCAGGTGCATTTTCCTGATACTACCTTTAACAATGATGCATTTCACTGTGTTACTTTAAAGTGCAGAACTGAGTTCTATTGTCAGGTAAAACATTGTTAATTCCCTGACTGATGTAAATATGTTCCAGCTACTGGTTCTGACAGTGCGAGTTTCTTTAAAGGGAATAAAAAGCTTTTTTTTTCTTTTTCTTTTTAATGCGCAGAAGCCATCAAAGGCTCATCAGCCTCCTTGTGGTTCCCTCCTTTGCCTGCTTCACTTCTATCATGTCTTTTATAGTTCGTTTCTTTTTAACCTGGAGGCAACCTGTCCCATCTCTTAATACATTTTTGCCAACTTTTCTAGTACATGTTGCTTTCTCTTAAGATATGCCAATCATCTGTCTTGTTTCTTTCACCTCCTATTAACTGTTATTCATCTCCTGAGTGGATATCTATAGTTAACCCTGCAATTCTGCGCTTCTTTTTAGTACTTTAAGGACAAAAACAGGATGTACCTGACTTATCATTCTGATTCTGTTGTGCTTTAAAACCGGATTTTAAGACATTTCTGACAAAAGCAAGTTATCTGCGATACCTGTGGTGAATGTTGTTTCTGTGCGTTTCCAAAACAACAGCCCTGACTGAAATGATGTATTTTTTGTCCTCACAGGGCAGTGATGCCTGGAATGGTGATGTTTCGGCGGCGCTGGTCAGTTGGCAGTGATGACCTGGTGTTGCCCGCTCTCTTCCTCTTTATAATACACTGCATATGGTAAGTTACCATTTAACCCAGATTCCTGAAGTTTTCCCTCTTTGTTCCTTCACAAGATTATGTGGATAGACATTTTTTTCTTATTACCTTGTTCACTACTTCTTTTTTTATCTTCTTTTGTGTTCAGGTTGGTTGTTCTGTCTGTGGTTCTCTTTGGCCTTCCGTATGGCTCAGAACAGCCATGTTCTTTGACACTGGTGGACCATGGCCGAGGGTACTTGGGCATCCTGGTCAGCTGCCTTATATGTGAGAGTGCTATCATGTGGTTGAGCATGAGGGGCAGCATTTTGCACACCCAGCCCAGAGAAGCTGTGCAATATGTCATCTATATACGACTAAGTAGGTTTTTTTTCTCTTTTAAAATGGTGTTTTTTTTTTCAATTCTTTAAGCCTTATTTACTTGTCAGAGCTGTTTATGAAAGAAAAAATAGTTTTCAATGATCTTTACCCTTCTTGTTTTTATTCTAGCTATTCTGTTGGTGGAGCTCGCATATGCTGTAGTAGGAATTGCCTGGCTTGTCCAGTATTATCAGCCGTGCTCTGATGTCACAGCCAAAAACTTGGCGTTAGGTGAGTAAAAAAAACAGCTTCTCTTTTTTGTGTTCCTTTTTTTCTCGTACAATTTCAAATGATATCTCAACATTCTCTGCAGGCATTGTTTCATGCAACTGGCTGGTGATATTAAGCGTTTGTATCACCCTCATGTGCACCTTTGACCCGACGGGTCGCACAGTTTGTAAAGCTGAAAGCAACACGCCGCCGACAGCGCAACCTCACCACATATACTCTGAGGTACTCATAGATACTTTCAATCCTCTTGAAGCAATTAACTCAGTTCCTATTGGACCGGTTAGTAAAAGCAGAAGCTGTCCTTAGAGTCCACTCTAACCTGTTTGGATTGGTTTACTGAAGTGATCTACTTGGGCCCCACCCACTATTCTGAAATCAAAAGAAGTTCTGGAGACATTTTAGTGATTTTCCAAGAAATAACACATCTTTATGTTTTGAAGATAGTTACTAAAACAATTCTGTTACTACTGTATGTCACACTCTGGTGGATCAGTGAGAAATAGATTACATATAATCATTAAAATGAGAAACTTCAATTGACAAGAGTATTTTTACCCTCTGGCTTTTGTTTCGCTTCAGCTAATGAATCGGCCCCACCTTATCTGCTTCTCAAACAGCTTCACTTGTGGCTTCATTTTTTTTTTCCTCTAAAGACATAGATTAGAAGAAGGCCAAGCCAGCAGCTGGAGCAGGAGGCTGAAGTTTTTCATGTGCTGCACCAGAGCCCAGGATACACAGTCGGTGAGTCAGAAGTTGTTGCTGTCTATCTTTGCAATTGGGCTGAAAAAAAAAAAAGAAGAAAAGTCAAAGTAATTCATAGAAACTGACTTGATTACTCAAAGGTCTAATAAATATCAATGTTTTAAATTAAATACATTTTTAGTGCTTTTTTAATTGTACTATTCTCAGTAAAGAAAGATTCCAGACAAAACAAATTTAAACAGGTTCTAAATTAAACCATTACTTAAACCATTACAGAATTCTCAATTATTTACACTCCAGTGAACAAATGGATTCAGAATTTAAATATTATTGTTGTCATTCTGCTTCACTCCATTCTGATGCATCTGCTTGTAGACAAATAGATTTATTAACGTCTTGGTTTTCTTTGTCTGAGCTGGCATCTGGCTCAAAACTGGATAGCCCCAATATTGCTCACCATTTTTGTTGCACCGCTTATGTGAACTTGGAGTAGTGAGAGGCTAGCCGGAGAGAGTGTGAACAAAAGGATATCAGCAGAGGCTAACTTCAACAGTCCCGCTCACAACTCAGAGGCAAATTTCTGATGACCTCCTGCCTCGCTGCACAAACTTTGTCCTAGAAAACAGCACAGATTTTTTTTATTTTGTCCTAAAATCTGCATAATCGTAATTAAAAGACCACTGGGAATGCTTTATAAGTAGATCAAAATATGAACTTTAATGATATTTCATTCATTTTGTTTGTATAATGTCAACTTAGAGCTGAGGTCATCTGCAAGCCATATATATATGTGTAGTATTAATAATATTCTGATCATTCCAAATTATTTGAATCAAATCAGTACTACTTTGGACAAATTGTTTAACCATTTACATTAACATTGTTCTTGTGGAAAGCATGCATTTTTTTGCTTTGAGATGTTAACAGGGAAAATGAAAAATCAGAAGATGATTCGGATTTTCCAACTTTTTTATACCTATTATGTATTCATGTTCCTGTACTCAGATAAATATTCCACTTTGTTAAATATCATTTTTGTCTTTCAAAATGTTTCCTTTCTGTTGTTTATTTGCTTTGTCAAAAGGATGCTTATTCAGAAGTGGCGAGCCTTTTTGCAGAGTTCTTCCGAGATCTTGACATTGTGCCCAGTGATATCATTGCTGGCCTGGTGCTTCTGCGCCAGAGACAAAGGGCTAAGAGGTCTGCTATCCTTGACCAGGTATGACTCTCGGAGAAAAGGGAAGAGGCTGAAAAGATTCAAGTTGTTTTGCAGGAAAATAACGGTGAACTATAACCAACAATTCTCTGTGTTCTTCTCCAAAGGCCAACAATGACATTTTAGCATTCTTGTCGGGAATTCCTGTCACTCGTAACACTAAATACCTGGATTTGAAGAATTCGGTGAGAATCTTAAGTGTACTAAATAAATCAAGCATGTGTTTATAGCAGTATATGTTGTAAAACTCTGGATCTGTATTGTCATATGTTCAGCTGAAATGATATCCAGATAATTCTGACTATATTAGCTCTCTTAGGAAGAATTCTAAATCAGTAATGTGTGGGCTGCTGATCTGTATGCTTTTTTTCTCCTCTCCCAGACTGAGATGAACATGTACAAAGATGTGTGCTATTACATGCTCTTTGCCATGGCTGCATACGGCTGGCCCATGTATCTGATGAGGAATCCTGCTTGTGGGTTGTGTCACCTCGCCAGCTCCTGCCCGTAAGCACTCAAGCATACACCCGCACAGTTTTATCTATTTGGTTTCTGTGTCTCTGGAGCCTCTTCTGTGCAGATCAAATATCACATGTGTCAACACTTGCCAAGTGGTAATCCACTGAGACAGTAGGGGTCTAGTTAGACTCACTCTGTGACAAATGCTTTCTACAATGTTTCACATACCCAGATTTCCTGTACTGACATGCAAATTATTTTCATATACTGTTTGTTTTTGTCTGCTTATTTTGTCATCAGCTGCACGTCAGTTTCTGGCTCTCGATTGTCTCAGTCAGTGACCGTGGAGGAGGACAACTGTTGCGGATGCAATGTTCTTGCTATCCGCAGGCATTTCCTAGACAGGGATCTCAAGCAGGTCCACATAGTCTACACTTCCTGCCATGATGCTGTGAGTAATCCAATCTGATTAACTAGCAGTTTGTGGTGTTTGAGTTGTTACTATAATAATAGGGTTTGAATCTACCCTTTTGTTCGGTTATTTTACACCCAATATAACAATTTCAAACACTCAAAGAGGCTGTTGTTGGTAACCTATTGTATTCTAATCATGTACTTGAGGACTGGCATTACAAAAATTTGTTTTGTTTACTCTTAGAGCTCATTCACATTGGAAATTCGTCCTTTTTTATTTCTCTTTTTGTGAGAAATCTTGGATCATGTCCCAGCCATGCTGAGACCAAGTCTTCTTTTTTACTTTGTGTTACCTATTGTTTAACCAAAGGTTTATATACAGGCAGAGTTGGTGACTGGTTCTCATGATAGATTCACTATTTTCTTTTGTAGCAGACACCGGAGCAATTGAAAAAACTTCCTAATTTGAAACCAACTAAGTGATAAATCTAACCTCACAATGAGTTTTGCCCATTGTGTTATCTATAAAGGTAATATTGTTCCAAAAAGAACGCACTTGTACATTTGATTTTACAAGTTCTCACATCAAATGTACAAGTGCGTTCTTTTTGGAACAATATTACCTTTATAGTTATCCTCCATGAAGCAATCCAAACACACAAAACCTCTAAGGCTGCTCTAGTTTCTGAAAATCAAACCATTTTTCTGCTATAAATATTCTGAAAACCCCAGAAAAGACTTGGCCATTCTTCACAGTAGTGATGGGCTTTATGGCTCCCTTAAGGGAGCCGAATCTTTTGGATCAGTTCCTTTTAAAGAGCCGTTCAAAAAACTGGCCCTTTTGGCTCTTTTTATATTTATTCATTTTTAAAAAGCCAGCCTTGAGTTTATTAATTTAATCCTGGAAATAATTACAGGGAGGATTGATGGATTGAGAGCTGGATCAGAATAATTTAAATTTTGATTTTCCACCAAAAATTAAGTTCAATTGATTTTTTGAAAAAAATATCAATTATAGCTTCATTTAACATATGTGGACATTGTGTTAAGTCTGATATGGATTAATTGGAAATATTCAACTGCCAGCATATACAGTGTGCAGGTGAGCAAATACTTTTGGTAATATAGTGTATATAGCTTAATAAAACAAAAATCATGATCCACCCCCTTTAAAAAATTTTATAGAAGCTAATAACTCAGAAAGGAATCCTTGTGAAAATGAACATTGATGAAATTCTCTTTTATGTTACTCATGACTGATTAGGTGAGGAAAGGTTAACAGTGCAAGATAATTCAATCTTATTGAGAGACGGGACCACATTTTTAATAATAAATTAACCCCATTTATGCTGTATTAATTTAAATACACATCAAACCAGTTCTGCTCCAAACGTAACTTACGGTAATTTAGCATCTCCTTGAAAGCATAATATATGTGATATTTTTGCATTTCATAATTGGAAATAAATTTAGGCAAAAAGGGGTTTATTAAGGGGTTAAGGGTCTGCTCTTTCAAGAACCCCTTTAAGAAAAATGAATTAATACATCACAGTGATTAGTTCTGTTATACTTGATTCATATTTAATTTAAGTTAATTAGTCGAACAAGGATACTTTGTTGTGAAATGGAGAAGGTACTGAGTACTACAAAATCCTGCCTTGTTTATAGTAAACACATGTTAAAAAGCTTGAGTATCTCAGTAGTTGCAGTTCGGGAATAAGAACGACCCACTGGCATTCTTGTAGATGCTTCTAAATGTCCCCCAGGCGAGTAAGTAAATAGAGTTCATTTGTACAGTGCCTTTCTGCTCGTGTAAACAACTCAGTGCACTATTTCACTTCAAGCCACACTCATTCATTCACTGACACACAGACCTTCGAACAGCATTTTTGTGTCTTTAGCTTTTTTTTTTCCCCGTCCTCCTTTCTTTAAGATACATCCTCATTCAGTGTGAAATGATTTTTTTTATAACATTACATTCTATTTTCATACAGTGTTTTGTCCTAGGTCAAACTGGAAATGTTTTTTTTTAGGTAAAATGTACTGAACAAATGACATAACTCTTTGTAGTTTTCCCTCAACAAGTGGATTTTTTTATGTTCTTTTTTATTTTGAGGATATTGTCAAAGTTTAATTTAAAAATAAAGTGAATAAAGAAGTATTTCTTTCTAAACCTCCACAGATTTTTTTTTACTTGTATTTTAGCTGCTGCCACAGAAGTAAATCAAAGTATACGCTGACATTTTTTGAGGAGACATGAGTAACAGTTTAATGTGTTTTAGATGTGGGTCATTATTGCCACAATCTCTGACTCATTTGTCTTCGGGTCTTCCTGACATAACCCTGCATTTGCTGCCACTGATTTGCACAGTGGAGCTGTAAGGTTAACTGACTGCTGCCTCCAACTATAAATACGCCGACTCCTAACTGTGAATTGAGCCAAGATGAGAAATGTTTGATGACAGAGTCAGCAGAGCTGCTCTTGTTGCTGGGCTGTGAGTCAAATCATTGCCCCTTTCACACAGCTACTTTAAGAGTCTCAAAGACTGCAGGAGCACATTCATGCGAAGTGTAACAGGGAAGGCAGTGTAATTTTAATTGCACTTTAAGGGCAGACAGGCAATTTGAAGGGTTTTACAGAAATGCATGAACTTTAGCAGCACGAATAAATAACAATAATTAAAGATAATAAACATAAAATCCAAATGGACAAAAGGAATTTGAATTACATTGTAAGAGTGCAGTATTTAAAAAAAGGGGCAACAGAAAATAGCAATATGTTACATTTGGCTTCAATATAGAAACAGTTGAAGGAGATGCTTTTCATCTGTGCTTCATAATACCTGAAAGCAGCTTCACTCTCTTTGGTTCTGAGTTCTAGCTTTCAGCAGATCTCTGTCTTGGCTTTTACACCACCAATACATCAAACAGTTATATGGGTCCCACACCACTAAGTAATTTAAAAACTAGCAGCAGTACTCGTAGCCAGTGTGAGATCTTCAGAACAGGAGTTATGTGGTCTTGCTTCTGCTCAGTAGAAAGGTGAAACCAAAGATGGTTCCATAGTTGCATTAAACAACTGCACAACAACAAACTTATCATCATCAACTAAAAATGCATGGCCGGTCAGGCACCACCATACCTCCAGGAACTCCTCAGTCCCCAGATACATACCCGTACCCTCCGTTTATCAGGCAGCGTCCTTCTTCAGCCCCCCCCCCCCCACCACCACCAGGCTCCGCACGATAGGAGACAGAGCATTTTGTTCTGCTGCACCAAGGCTCTGGAACTCCCTTCATGTTAATCTCAGAACATCACAGACCCTGGACTCTTTTAAAGACATTTCAATTTAAAAAAGCCTGTGATTGCTGATAGCTTTTATTTTTTGCTTGTTAAGTGCTACTTTATAGTTTTTGTAGTTTTAAGATTTTGTATTAAAATGTGAACTTTTTTTTTATTGAGTTTTTATTCATATCTTGTAGCACTTTGAGGTTTCATTTAATGAAAAGTGCATTATAAATAATGGTCTGCAAACATATTATCTTGTAAAGTCCTAAACGGGTTCAGCAAACTCTTGTCATTTATAATCCGAGATATGACTGAAATCAAAAGCAAGATTTTGCCAGTTAGCTTAACCTGTTCGGAAAAAAACAAAACATTAAGATGCCCTCTTAGATTTAACATAATTTCCCTTAATAAATTAGTATAGTTTAATATGTACCATGTAACAGTAATAAAAGAAGTATTTAAACGTTATCAGCGATCCGGCCATCACCACAAATTGGCCTCTACCCAATAATTTAAGCCAGAGGTATGTACTTGTTCATTTGCCTTTGATAATAACATATTCTTCTGCACACCAAGCCTTAGGAGATGATGGTTCAGTTCCTTATTTTTTTAGTCCACAAGAGTTCTTAGGCAAATATATAAAGCTGTGAGAGATTTCAAGAACTAGACAAGGAAGTATTTTTAAGTGCATGCAACACAGTAAAATAAATACATTTGAGTGCAGGGTCTGAGGCTGCAGTAGTACACTTAACCTAGAAGCAGTTGACTGACTTATTTTGCTTATTAAGTAGCTCCTTTTTAAATTGTTTAAGATAAAAGCATCTGCCTAATGGCTCAATGTAAATACAGATTTCCTCACATTCGGTGCAATGCTTGAAAGCTGTTTACAATAAAGAGTGATCTGGGCATGGGTCAATTTGGCTCGCCGTGTAGAGCACTCTGCCTGATGATGAACAATAATAAACTGTTAGATGACTGTATGAAATGTATTAAATCCACTGACTGATTACCGGTAAATAAAAAACTACTTTCGAATTCAAATCAAAATATAAATAATGTAAAGAATCTAAACTTACTGGTGTTGCTTAACAGAATTGATCAGATTTGTAGTATACATTATAATTATCTATTTGATCAGAATTTAATACATTCCAGTAATGTTGTTTTGGTTTTGTAGCTATATTTCTTATTATAAAGGCCTATGTGTTTCTCCACACTTTATTCCTGCATGTACCTTAGTACAGTCACTACATCAACCACATCAGGAGTTCTCTTGTAAAGGTATTAGTGAAATTAGCATAAACTCTGTTGCACAAAAACGTAAAACCATCTACACAAAACTTCACAAATCATTTTCTCTCTTGCTTTTAGATTTATAAAGGGGGCTGTCAGAAAAATGTTTTTGACTTTATCCCTCTTCTTTTAAAGATTTGGACACGCATTATCGCAACTCACACTTTGGTTTTACTGGTTCACCAAATTGCATGCCTGCTTGAAGGAGTTTTTTTGTAGCTTTCTCCTTGTTTTAGCTTTACAAATTCATCGTTCCTTTTACTTAAGATGATGAACTACTCTCTTTTTTTTTTTTTTTTTTCCTTTCATTGCCATTGTCACACAGGTTTACGAAACTCCATTTTTTGTGGCAGTGGACCATGCAAAAAAGAAAGTTGTCATCAGTATCCGAGGAACCCTTTCACCAAAGGTAAACTGCATTTGTTTTTTTTTTTTTTGTTTTTTTAACGTGTTACAAGTGTAACCAGAAAATCTTAATTGACCCTACTCTCACCTTAGCCCCTTCCAAGATAAACTCCTCCAGGGCAGGTGAAGTTCTCCTGGTTCAGTGCAGTGTTCTAAAGCTCCTACACCCTTCAGATTAAGAGCGTGAGCGTGACTTACAGCTCTGAGTGAAATGTCCTGTTCTTTTCATTTAATGTGAGCATTGGCAGGGATAATTTTAACTACATTTTCACCCATAGTTAATTCTTACAGTAGGGAAATATATGTTTTATTTTAAAGCTGATAAGCAGATGTGTCATATAGTTTTAAAAAACAAAGATTACCATTGTTAGAACGTAATAAAATTTAAATGGAGCCAGGTTAAGATTTTACATCTAGCTGTGTGGGAATGCGTGCATGTGTGTGTTCATGTATGTGTGTGTCTTCTTTCTTGCTCTGATGACCTATTATTCAGACTTTTTTGTTTGTCTGTCTTTTTTTGTTGTCGTTTTTTCTTGTTTCAGGATGCCTTGACTGATTTGACGGGTGACTCTGAGCGTTTGCCTGTGGAGGAGCAGCATGGCACCTGGCTTGGCCACAAGGTCCGACACAGACCTACATATACTAGTGTCTGTGTTTCAGCCTGGTCACCTCTAACATGTCAAAGATTTTAAAGTCCCACTCCAATCGTCTTTTAAACTACTTTCAAAGTGTTTCCAGGGGCTTTTTCAATTATGATCAAGCAGTTTTAAGGCAATATATATATATATATATATATATATATATATATATATTATAATAATAGTTTTTATTTGTATAGAGATATACAGAAATGTAATTTTAAGCTTAACTTTCTTTATATATGTCCTTCATCATGAGAAAAATACTTCGAGAACATGTGAAAAACACCAAACAATTTTCATCAGAGTGGGTCTTTAAAGGAAATTTAACCTGCTAGTAATGAAGTCATTTCTGTGGATCTTTCAAACAGAAGTCTAGAGACTAAAATGTTATACTCCACTCACTTTGTGTCCCTTATTTCAGGGTATGGTTTACTCAGCTGAATACATTAAGAAGAAACTGGAGCAGGAAATGATCCTGTCACAGGCTTTTGGAAGAGACCTGGTAAGTGGATCAGCATGCTCGGCAAAGAAGGGCTGCCTCAGCAGCAGTCCTTGTTTGGGATCGTTGAGATTTCATGTTAACATAATCCTAGTGCTTTATTCATTGCAATACCAGAAAGTAATAATGCTATAATCTTTAACATGAGTATTATTGTCCACAGAGAAGTGAGTGTCTAATCTGTGATTGTGGAATTGTTCTATAATGGGTTTAAGCGCTGTCATTGCCTCTCACAGAGCAAGGGCACCATGCACTATGAGCTGGTGATAGTTGGACATTCCCTTGGAGCAGGCACTGCTGCTATCCTCTCCTTCTTGCTGAGACCTCAGTACCCCAACCTTCACTGCTACTCTTACTCTCCCCCTGGGGGCCTTCTTAGGTGAGTCAGACTGTGGTAAACAAAAGTTTTCTGCATTATTCATAAATCAGTAAAAAGAAAAGAAAACTATGCCTAATGCAGAGATGTCGTTCATTGGTAAACTTGTTCTCATATTCTGAAAGGGTAAATGGTAAATAGGGTGTCCCTATATAGGGTTTTTCCACCTTCATTAAGCTCCAAAGTGACAGCCACAAGTCAAATTCATCCATGCACGCTCACATCCACGCACTGATTACAGCTTCTTAGCCATACAAGGAGATAACCAGACCACCAAGAGCAATGTGTCTTGCCCAAGGACACTTGGACTGCAATGTGGGAATTGCTCTGCCTCTGCACCAAAACCACCAAAGGTTCATCAAACCGTCTTCATAAAGAACAACATTTTCTAAGCTCCTTATTTTATCAAATAAAAAGACAAAACATTCATTATAATTATATAATTTTATTATGAATAAACCCAAAAACAACTTCAAGAACTATTGTAGCCTCCCAAATCAAGGTAACCTTTTAATCCCTTCTCATTTACATTATTTTTAAAGTACATTTGTTCATGTTTTTGTTTAACTATTACATTTTTTGCATCTAATGCTGCCGTTTACCTTCTTTGTTTGACACCATGTCATATTTAAAAAAATACTGTGTTTTTAAAATATTGAAAAGGTAATCGTTCATATTACATATTCAGGGAAGTCAATAATGTGAAACATTTGCGTTATAAATAAAAGATTATAAATAAAAGAATGGTCTTTTAGTTAAAATCTGTTCCTTTTTTTTTTTTTTAATAAATAAATATCAGCAGTTCTTTGGGTGATGATTCCAACGCACTGGCTGCAGTGAAATATATCACTATGCTTAACTCTGCTGTTTTTTCAACATCAATATAAGCACATAGGCACACCATATCGATGTTGCATCAGAAGCTCCAAATACGTTACTGTTCGTGGCATTTCACCCAGAATCCGTCGAGACTCTCAGACAGCTTTTTAATGCCACATCCTGAGTGAGAACCTGTAATCTGCAGCGACATTTGAGTTTCTCAGATCAAATAATCGTAGTTATCTTTTTCATCATCAAAGCTTATAAACCATGGCTTTTTTTTTCTTCAACACTGTTTCATTTTCTGTGAACTTAAAACTGCCTATCATCTCGAATACACATCCAAGGCATTTATACGGACGGCATGTTCAGAACTCGTGATCATTCTTCTCTTGCTGTCTGTGTCATCAGGCGTTGTGCCTTTATGTCTATGTACACATTTAGAAGCTGACCTTTAGGCAAAAACAATGTGAATTCACTCAATTCATTATTCTGCTCATAGTATATTGCTTTTGGTCACTTTTGGGAACCCATAGAGTGAAATTTGAGTGCTGTATCATAATGTGAAATTAATTGAATTAGCCAATATTATGATACTAATAATTATATTTGCTATTGGTGTTTGAAGAGCAGCCATACATAGTGAAACACCAAAAATGTTGGATGTGGTCAAAAATACTATTTTTGTTTGATTTTACCTCTGAACTTTTGTTTTTCCTCAACCTTTTCTCCTTCTGTAGTGAGGATGCCATGGAGTATTCAAAGGAGTTTGTCACAGCTGTGGTATTAGGCAAAGACCTAGTACCAAGGTATATTTTGTTTTAGCCACTGTATTTTATTAGTTTCATTTGTCTGCAGTGCTGTGACCTTGGCTTGTGGTTCCTTGTAGGCTGGGTCTGTCACAACTGGAAGGTTTCAGAAGACACCTTCTGGAAGTGCTGCAGAAAAGTAACAAGCCGAAGGTAACATACTCCCTTTCTTTAACAGAAGACAGTCAGACTTCGGTAATCTTTATTTAATTTTGGTACAGTTCAAAAATCCACTGCTTGCTTTTATTTAAAATATTGGTGAACATGCTGATGTCAGTACCCGAATATTCTCCTTTTTCTTGGTACCTTTCCTACAGAAATCTGACTTGACTGTGCAGACAAATACTTACTTACAGCTGCATCATTTCACAAAGTACTATGATAATCACCACCAACACATTTTCTTGAAAACAGTGGAGGATCATTGCAGGAGGCACCAAGTGCATTCCCAAATCCGAGCTTCCAGTGGAAGATGATGATCCTCAGCCTGCACCACCACCCAACAGTCGTCTGTGGCTTCACCCCAGTGACCTCAGCATCGCCCTATCAGCCTCCACTCCTCTCTACCCCCCTGGCAAGATCATCCATGTGGTGCACAACCATCCACCAGAAACCTGGTAAAAAATGAAAAAGTCGTTCACCTTTATGGCAAGATAATAGTTCAATTTTGAAATTAGGAGTTAACAGCATCATGGGACAGTTTGGCTACAATTACAGTCATTTAGGTACTGAATGATGCACAAACAAAATGAAAATGTAGTGTGGAGTTGTAGCAATGTCATGTGTATCTTGTTACAAACCCGTGAAAAACTCCATCTTTTTATTCATAAAAATGAATAAATAAGATAATTTTGTTTTCCTTTTTACTTTATTCTATTAATATCACTCTATAAGGATATGGCTGTGCTTTTATTGCCATAAACAGCAGCCAAAGACAATTCAGCTAAATTTTGAAAGAAAATGTGGACAGAAACCGTTGATAGAATTTAGGCAACTTTACAATTAATATGTCAATGGGAGCTGTATTTCACTTTCATTAAATACTTTTTTATAAAACATTTGTGTATAGGAGCCCACGTTCATGTAGTTAAACCATCACATACCGTACTCTGTGTTGGAGGATATTTACAAATCACAATAAAAGAAAAAAGAAAAAAAAGAAGATCTGCTTATTTCTGGGAAAAATTAGATTGGCGAGTTTTGAAAAAGGCCTTTGGCAATTTTTAAAAAATATATTTCCAATTAAGAATGTGTGGAGCATGTATATATTTTTCATTCATGCCTTGTTGTTTTTTTGTTGTATATCTGTTGTGTTGCATTTGTTGCATTCCACCATGTCTGACCATCTCTACTTCTTTAGCTGTGGGCAGGAGGAGCCGACCTACTCGGCTCTGTGGGGAGACAACAAGGCCTTCAACGAGGTCATCATATCGCCTGCCATGCTGAATGAGCACATGCCCCACATGGTGATGAAGGGCCTAAATAAGGTCAGCTTCATTTGTGTTCTGTCATATATTGCTGAGGGTGTGGTGTACATTAAAAACTGGCTTATTGTACATGTTTGTGTACCAACACCAGGTGTCGATGGTGAATGATGTTGGGGTGTTCCTTTCTAAATATAATCGTTTGGGTTCTTTTTTATTGTTTTGTTTTTTGATGACAGTGGTTTGATATTTTTAGGAAATGTATCTACCGTACGTATTTCTCCTGGAATCTAATAAATACAGGCTTTTGTCATGAATGAACATTTAAAGGAGTCACATGGTGGCTGAAAAGACTGCAGAGGAATTATTATTGCGTAGGAATAAAAATCTAATTTTTGGAAGTATTTAGGGATTTTTAAATATTGACAGGGAGATCTCATGAAGCTCTTATTTTTTCCTTGTGTCCTTTGTGTTGCTCTTGTCTCAAAGCATGGGTTTGTTCCCTCACAGTTGACTCATGCTCTTTTCTGGTTCGTCTGGGACGATGAACGGCAGTTTTGATAGTGGGGTGTCTGAAGATTCTCATTCATTCAGGTCATGTTTTCACAGGGTAACTTGTGTATAAGGGGGTATTAATGAGGGCAAATACCTGTATTTTTCTGACTATAAGTCTCTCTGGAGTATAAGTCATAGCAGCCAAAAAAGGTATAGTAAAGAAGAAAAAATAAGTACCACTATAAGTTGTACCTTTGGGAGAAAAGTACAATGCTGCGTCTGAATCACTGTGCTCTCAAATGCACTTCCGTGTCTCTGTGAGTCAGTTTGATGATTCGCTGTCCTGCGTTACAAAAAGAAAAAAAATGTCCTAATGCAAGTAAGAAAAATATCATAAAGTTCAGGAGTAGTTTGCGTTCGTTTTGGATGTCGCTTCTTGTTCTGCGCTTCAGTCAGTAGCAAATACTGATACACACCTACAGTACCCTCTAGCGGTTGTTAGTAGGAAAACAACTATATATATGAGCCTTTTTGTGTTTATAAAATCACATATAAGTCGCTTCTGAGTATTATTCGCAAACTATGGAAAAAAAAGTACAACTTCTACTCAGAAAAATACGGTAATCTGTGTTGGATGTTCTATTTGTTGTGGCCGTGGAGTTAACCCTACATGTTGGATGATTGGTGTTGTTGTTCGTCCTTGTTCTGTTTGTGAGTCTCTGTATGAGGTGTGTGCTGTGCTGCGTTTGTAGTGTGATGCTTTTGGTTTTTTTCTGCAGGTACTGGAACCATTTTGTCCCTTCCCTGAGCATGATAATTTGGAACCAGAGGAGCTGGGAGTCATTCAGCCATCCTGCAGCACCACTCTGTTTACAACCTCACAGAAAGATTTAGACCTTATTGCATCTGCTTCCTCCTCTCTCGTCCACCTAGACTCTGCTTCTTCTGTCACTGAAACTGAAGATGTCTCTGTCCCCCTGACTGTAGTCTCTTCTTCCTCTCTTCCAGTTTGTGTGTCTGGTTCTCCTCCACCAGCTCCTCTATCAGACTCTACCTCGGCCTCTCAGCCGTGCTTGGTGGCTGGCCCTTTGTTTTCTAACACCACTACCACCACACACTTGGAAGCAATTCCAGTTGACAACAATTCACACATTCCACCTCAAACCCAGTCTGTACCACGCGTCTGTCACCCCTTCGAAGATGCTGTCACGACTCTTCTTCCTGAGACCTTATCCAACGAGTCTCGAATAGAAAAAACTCCTCAGGATATGCAAAATACCTCCCCACAACCTTCAGATAATGGTGGATTACAGATTGTAAACTCTACTTCTGATTCTGTTGCCTAAGCTTTGTGTGAAACTAGTCCTTCACCAGCAACCAACCTCAACAGTGAGTGTGTACTGAGCCTTGTATTAAATATAAAATTATGCCTTTAATTTAAAACACAAAACTATCTTTTTTTTTATGAGTGTAAGCATTAAAGGCTACTTTATTATACTGTGAGCTTTCTTGGAAAGACTGCAGATGTGGCATACACTCTGCCCTTTTCCTGCTGAAAGCAGCCATGCACACTCCCACTGTTGTAGTTTAACTAGTTTTGCATTTGCAGAAATAAGTAAAAATGATCCATAGCTATTCTGAACGGCTTTAATTGGTTTTCCATTAACGTGTGTTCTTGGGAAAAGTCCTCAAGTGCCAATGACTTCCCTGGGAAGCAGCCAAATGTCCCAAAAAAATGGACGGATTAATTAAAAAGTACGGAAAAGCATTTAAAGAACATACAGACTGACACAAATGAGTCAAAACCTTAAGACGTATTGTGCAAAATTTCAAAGGACTAATAGCTGCAGAGTTTACAATTGATGTAAATATAATTTGTGATTATATAGCTTTTATATGGGTCAAAAGTACTTAATCAGGTGCTGTAACCGTCTTCTAAGTCTTTCCCTCATCTGTCAAGTACAGTGAAGTACATTATTCATTTTGGTTTGAGCTCAACAACACTACTTAAATAGACCTAATAAGTTGTCTTTGTATTTAGGAAACATCCATGGTAACCTAATTTCTTCCACATTAATGGCCTTTTTTCCCTCTCAGTTGTGCTTCTTGTTTTTTTTTTCCAGTGGCTGCAGCTCCTCACTGGATTTCTATCCCTTGTTTCTTTTCAAATGCACTTTTTCAGGTTTTTTTCTCAGATTTTTTTCCCTCAGGAGGCAGATGAAGTAACAAAGAGAGCATGTTTCTCCTATTACAACCTTCATCCTGTAAATGGTTCTCATCACTTGAATTAGATAGTGATTTTTATTGTATTCCTTTTCATTTTTCCTTTATATTAATCTTCCATGAAGTGTTTTTATTCGTATTTTTTGCCTTTTTGTTTTGTTATTGTGCTGTCCCCTATGCACTTGTTGTGGTAGTGCCATACATTTACTGTGATTTATCACTTGCAACACTCATGTCTTTACATTTCATTTATTGCACTCCTAGTAATACATGTTCATTTTTGACTAACCATCTGAATCCAAACGTCAGTGATATTTATGTCATTTTACCTTAATAAACCTATAATAATTACATTTTGTATGTTTTTTGCCACTTTGTCATCATTTAATTGTCAAATGTATGTTTTTTTTTTTTTGTTGTTTCTCACTCTCCTCATTTTTTATACCAAAGTACTCTGTTTTAACTAATTAAATACAACACACTTTATTTAACTGATGTGATTAAAGTTTGTCCTCTTTTTATGAATCACTTAACTCCATTCTCTGTTTTTTTCTAAACGCATATAATCATCAAAATGTTTGCAATTCCAAAATCTTAGTGATGTCTATGTTATGTTGATTTTAAATTTGTCATTTTTTTCTTTGTTGTTTTTATTTTTATTTTCATTGGATTGGCTGTAAAAATGGGTTGGAACAGGGGCAAGAAGGTTTCAGGACAAAGAGCAGCCATATTTTTGGTTTAGAGACATTCTGAGAAAGAGACAGGAGGCAGAGCTGGAGGTAGCAGATGTTGAGGTCCTCTTTGGGAGAGACTCGCATGGATAGAACAAAATGTTCCATATCCCATCCTCCATGACCCTCCTGTCTAACCACATTTCCCTGGAAAGTCATGTGCTTGTATGTACATGTGTGCTGTTGACAGGTGCTGGAGAACTACAATAAAGGCAAAACGGCTTTACTGTCAGCAGCCAAGATCATGGTGAGTCCCACAGAAGTGGACTTGAACCCAGAGACCCTGTTTATGGATGCATCAGCAAACTCTCAGCAGCCGACGCCTACAACCCACCACCGCAGGAACAGTAGTGTTCGGTTAGTACACCAGGCACTGCTGTGGGTGTGTTTGAGTCTCAAACTATATATGTAGAAAAAAAAAAGTTGCCTCGTGCAGTTTGCAGTCTCAATACAGAATGAACCTCATCCATCTTGATTTAATATTCATTTTAGAAAATGTATTGCAGAATCTGACTTTCATTTTATAGATCTTTTAAAAAAACATCATTTCTGTCTGTTCTGTTTTGTTTTTGGAAAAAAAATAAAAGACAAAAACCATTATTACGGTAAGCAAAGCATGCCAGTAATAACTTTGCATAATGTACTCCTTTCTCTCATGCACGCCTGCACGCTGTCTAACAACAGAACAGTTGTAACGTATGGTAGTATTCAATTCCCACCTTGTCCTCTCTGGTTTAGCCCTTGTCCAAAGTTGGTGTGAACTTCTGTCAGTAACAACTGATATGATTTAATGTCTTGTGCATTAGATGCTAGTATGAGTAAATCTGCACTACTAGGATACACTCCTTTGGTGCTCCTCATTAAGCCAACGCATCTCTCTGCTCCTCTTGCTCCAAGTATGAGGTATAAAGCAAACATGCAAGTTTCATTCCCTCCAAAATCATCAAAAATCTAGTCTCCCACAGGTACAAATCTGGCGTTGGATCAGAATATTCTCTGTGATGGTGGAGGGAAATTCATTTCTGTTCCATGCCAGGAGAGAGGGCATGAAAAAGCATGCGCTGGCAAGATGAAAAGCACCATTGGCCTCTAGTCCCTTTTCTCTGTTCTTTCATCTCTGTAATATGTAGCCAGAATCACATAGACTTTAGATTTTAGTTTTAGTGTGAACGCCTTCAGCCTCCTTTTAATCCTCTAACTTATTTGACCGTTTTTTTAAGTCTGTCCTGTGTTCTGGTTTGTTCGTTTTTTTCCCCTTTTCTGCCTTTATCATAACTCTCCATCCGACTTTTATCCTCTCCAGTTCTTATGCCCAATCTGAAATATCTCTGGATGGTTTCTCTGAGTGCCCACCTCCACCAGTGCCTGTAGTGTTGCGTGGAGCGCGGGAGCGCCTGGCGGTGGAGCTGAAGGACCGCAAAGCCCCGCTGGCTGTCATGGAGAGCCTCTCGGACGCAGAGTCGCTCTATAGCCTAGATTCCCGGCGCTCTTCAGCGGCACTGAGGGGTTCACCAATGCTGGGTAGCTTGCCATTCCCTTTGGATGCTCCAATTCCAGAGGAGAACCCATCTCTCAGCTCTCGCACTGAGCTACTGGCAGCAGACTGTCTCTGCCAGGCATCACCAGAACACCTTGGTGAGGTTGGACCTTTCTTTACTCCAGTGGAAACCACATCCACCCCTGATCACCCCATGCGTCTCTCTCCCTCAACACCTCGCTACAGTGGACACCATTCCCCGGCTCTTCTCGGTCAGAGCGTCTTGGCTCAACCTTTCCAGCCGCAGCCTAATTCCAGCCTATCGGTGCTTCCCGATGGAGACCAGATACCCAGTGTGTACAGTCCAGGGAGCACCCCAAATGCTCCCCTCAGCCCTCAGTTTGGCTCTAGACCAGCTGATAGGGAAAAAGCATCCTGGGACCTGGAGATCACTGATAGATTGTTAGGTGCAGGGACCACACAGGGAGTGTCCGTCCCTCCACCGCAGCTGTCTAATGGAAACCCCAGCCAGGCAGTGCTGGAGTTCGCACAGTACCTGGACTCTCTTTTCAGACTGGACGGGAGCAGCTCGCCACCTCTTGAGCTCTCAGATGGGGAGTCCGAGTCTGGCCGGGGCTCTTTCGGCCAGGAAGAAGGAGCAGATGGAGACGTGCAGCAGTTCGATGAGAAACAGCTTCTGGCCAGAGCAACGCTAGAGCCAAACCTTGTTCCAAAGCCCCCACGCACATTTGCTGAATCTGCTGATCCTTCGTCAGGAATTTCTTTGTCCCCCTCCTTCCCTCTTTCATCATCTGAGGAGCTTAATGACCTTTCTCCAAGTGAAGTTCCCCCACCAGTCATCCACTCCTTACGGACATCCACCCCTTGCCATTGTCCTGAAGAGAACACACTATCATCCATGGTTTAGTGTGACCTGAGGACTTCAGCCTCTATTGAGGTGGGAGAGTCTAAACCTTAAAACATATCATGGAAAAAGCATGCAATGGAATCCAGCTACCTTACACAAAAGGCCCACAAAAGCCCAGCTCCTACAGTATCCATTCTTCAGGTGTCCCTTCAGTCTATAGCCTTTTCACATTATTGCAATGACACAAAAAGGAAATACCTCTCTCTGCATGTCAAGGGGCTGTGCTGCTTTTGGGTGTACATAAACAACTGTAGCTTCACAATGCCATTCTGACATAATGTGTTGCCCCTGAGGGTAAGTATCTGCATTACACCTGATTCCTGATTTAATAATATCAAAGGGAGAAGCACTGTCACTGAGCAGGGGTTGGTAATGCTGTTTAAAAGAAAAATGGTTAGAATCGGCACATCATCTGGGCTGATGAACTCCCTGCCCCACCAGAAACCTGTCCAGCTTGTATTTTATTTTTATTTTTTTACTTCTCAAAAATGTGAAGATGGATATATTTGTCAATAAAGTGAGAACACATGACGACATGTTGCTCAGGTCTACAAGGAACTGGCTTTGAGAAAGAGTGTGTCATGTTGGTGGGAATACGTGTCTTAAACTTTTAGTGATTGTGATAAAGTTAATATAAATGCCTATGGATGTCTTGATTTACATTTTGTAATGCATGATTTTTTTTTTCATTTATTCTTGAGGAGAATCTGTCACAGAGTCACTTGTGTTCTTTGGGTTTGTTGATACACATCTTAATGCTAATTTTGACCTTTTTTGCCAAAAAAAAATCCAACAAAACTTTTAAAAAATGCATTGTCTTGCCAAATGTATTTATAAAATGTATTTTTAATATGTATATTGCTTTATTTAAATGAAGGTTCAGTTCATTCTCTACTGTAAGAACTCTCCCATGTAGACTGTTACATGCAGCACTAGGGACATGATGCCATCCAGACAGTAAAAAAAAAAAAAAAAAAAAAGACACTGCCCTGGCTTTCATGTCAAAGACACAACCTCTGCACGTTGAGTTTGAGCAGGTAACAAACTAGATCAAAGTAATACTCTGCAATTATCTTTGTAAAACTCTTAGCCACATGCCCAGGTCAGATTCTGCATGCTTTGTACAATGAAATTAGCATGGTTGGTATAGAACAAGTCTTGTTATTAAGCCACAGTGAATAAGCTCCAACCATCTTCATCACACAGACTCCTAATAGCAGGTGAGCGGGTCACCAGATGGGACCAAACTGCAGGTTGGAAAGGGTCCTAGGATGTCACTTCTTGTAGTACTGAAGGTGCTCGAAAGTTGTATTTGGACGTCAAGGCGTTTGCTTCCCTTTAATCTGGTTCACCTCAGACATTCTGAACGTTGGACTTACTGGACGGATGGGCCCTGACCATTAATTCCAAATCATCTATGTTGCACACAATCTTCCATACCACTCTGGGTATAACAGGTTGTTCAGTTATTTATTAAGAGTTCTTGTTGTCACTTTCATTGGTATATTTGACTGTATTTTTATTCTTATTACATCAGATTGGTTTGATGTCTGTGATTTTTAGAAGTTTTTAACGACAGTGCGGGAAAATCTTTTTGGATTTTTTCCTAACTGTAAGGCGTTCCGGAAATACGATTTTTTTTTTCTGTCTGAGTGGTGATTGACATTCTGTCATATCATGGTGACAATAGCTTTTTTTTTTCTTCTCTCCCCCACACACACATACAAATGTGTCAAAGTTGTGAGACATGCTGTAGAGTGACAGCCTGCTCACAGTGGTATTTGGTGAAACGACACTATCAAGCTTGGAGTCACAGTAATAATCTCTTTGGTTGGAACAGGATTTGCTGAGGTTACGCACGGCAGACAGTTCCAGCCATTTACAGTCTGAAAACACTTTGATATGTTAATGCTGTAGCTTAGCTCGCAGCTTGTTTTTCACACACACACACACCAAAAAAAAGAAAAATCACCCGAAGAATGCAGTTTGTTGCACGGTGATGTGTACTGCACTGTCTTCTGTGTATACTTACTTCTGCAGGTGTCTATGAAATGATAAACTCCAATAATCATGTAGAGAACAAATGTATATCAAGATGACAACTATATTAAAAGATATCAATATTGATGTTTACAAAATGTTTTTCAGCTTATTGGCAGATGGGTAAATTTAGTCAGCATTGAAAAGAATAATTCAACTATGTCTTGTCCATGTTTATCTGGTTGCATCTTTTACTTTCTGTCCCTCAATAAGAATGTATTTGATCCTTCGCCCTGCCTGTAATGGAATAAATTACAAACTATGAAAACTGAGTCTGTCAGTGTGAGCAACTAACTCCATGATGTCAGTGAGTGGATGATGGTCTGTTAATTATATCCTTCTGATATTCTTTTCCTTTGATTTCCTATAAATTATTGCAATCTCCAATAATGTAATCATTTTTTAAGATTTTGTTATCTACTTAGTTTATATTTATTACAGATAAAGTGTAGCTTGGATGGATGGATGGATGGATGTACTGGAATGCACAACTGATGAAAACCCAAAATGTTATCTTAGAAAGCTACTGTTAAGTAGCAAATGAATACTAAAGGCTTGTGATGTGGTACTTGGGTTACATATTTGTTACAAAAAAACACATTTGCATGATATTTAAACTGTCGGTCTAGATAAGGTCTTACAAACTTTAGGAAAACTGTGGACGTCACAGTTTAGATGATGCTCATTGGCTTCCTGGGTGGGCACAAACTATAACTTTCTTTTGACAGAGTTTTGTACTCAAACATGCATCCATCCATTTTCTAAACCCGTTTAATCCCTTTTGGGGTGACTGGGGTTGCTGGAGCCTATACCAGCTACTGTTGGGCAAAGGCAGGGCACTCTCTGATGGGTCGCCATCCTCTCACAGAGCCTCACAACTACACACATTTACATCTAGGTGGAGCCAAACCCATCCATTTAGACACAAATATGAAAGTAAAAGTTGCCAAAGCAACAGGAATACATGCAACCTGATTTAGAAACAAGGATCATTCATGAGTTCCTGGAATTTTCAGAATTTGAGATTCTAGCATCTACCAAAGGTTTTTAATTTAACAAATAAATGTGGCATTTCTTTGGAAAATCCGTGTCACAAAAAAAGAATCAACTTTTTGATATGAAGTCTTACAGAGATACACTTGTGTATGTTTTAAGATTGTATCACCTTAACTGCACAGCTCTCGTCTCTAATGCTCTGCCTGTTTTCCAGCTGTCTCTGCACAACTCCCTGCAGATTCCTGGGCTCAGGTGTGTTCCTTTAGTCTGATTTTGGAATATACCAATTCATTTTGTCTAACTTGATTCTACCTACCACTATATCTTTCAGAGTCTGCCCGACTAAACCCACCTGATCCAGGAAACCTGCTGGGATTTGCAGCCCTGGAGGAGCAGGGTCGGTGCAGCCTTGTTTTTCTGTTGCTGGCTATGGCTGCACATAGCATGGACTCTCTCTCACACAACACTGTCTTTATCCATAAAGTATGGTTTTGCATTTTTAAGCAATGAAAGAATCAAGGGTTCTGCTGCATGAGCCAAGATTCCAACCGTCAACCATTCAGCAAGTGAACATTATTTGCTGATCCCAAGCTGCCTTGATGCTAACAAAGAGCTTTTTCATGAGTCTGTACCGTCTCAATGCCAGTTTAATACATAATTCAATGGAATAAATTGGGGAAAAAGTGAACGAACCCAAATATGGCAGCTTTTCAAAAAATAAGGATAAACTGAATCAAACAGAGTTTTTATTGCCTGGAAAAGTTCTTAATGAGTTATAAAAGCTAGAAATAGTGTTATTGTTTACTATAGTTGGGGAAAAATCCTGTCAAACGTAAAACAAAAAGTGTCTGAGTGGGAAAAAGATTACAAATTACAAAAAAAAAAAAAAAGCAAAAATTTATTTAACTCATGACTTTCCAGAAAAGGCATTTGGAACTTTTTTTTTCTAACCTAAAGTGTCATGACATCTTTAAAGGTTGTTTTTCTTTTAATCTTGTGAGTTGGAGAAATGTGTAAACTAAAGGGTACTAAAAACTAAAGTCGGAAATTCAGATACAAGGAATTACCATACATGTTTTCTAGTTGCTTCACAGTCTGGTTATTTTTCCTTAAAAAAAAATCTCACCCTTTTTTATTTTATTTATTAAATTTCTTTTTAATTAGAGAACTCCGTGATCTAGGGCATCATCTCACATTGTGAAAAAGGGTGTCAAAATAAAAATGCTTTGCAGTCCAACACGAAGAGAAACATTTGGTCATCCTAAATGTGTGCTTTGTGAGGATGTTTTTTTTTTCTTTTTTTTAAATTAAACTGTTATATTCACAGTGAATAACACATTTTGTGTTCTTTATTTGTATCAAATGCTATCAACATTTGATTAACAGTGTTGTCTTGTTTGAAAAACAACACTGTATATATATTCTGAATAGTTTAATGAATTTTAGTTATGAATGTGTTTAAATAAAGCAGGGGTGTCAAACTCATTTTCCCCGAGGGCCACATCAGCATAGTAGTTGTCCTCAAAGGGCCAGATATAACTTATCCATGTAAATAAAAGTAATAAAAAATAAATGTAACTACTCCTTAATGTTGAAAAACTCATTATTTATTTTTAAGGTGACAATTACAGTTGCATAGAAAACATATGTTTGCTTGTTACTCTAACGTAAATCCTTTTAAATTTTGTCCGCTTTTTAAAACTCATAACTCCATTAATGAAGGATCAAACTGTCCAAATTAATAAAGAAAAATAAAATAAAACTGAGCTAGAAAGAACATGTATTACACGTGTAACATTTTACAAAAAAAGGTTGCACACAGCCTTGCATCCAACTGATGGTTTGATGACAACACTTTGTCTGCATACACACATACGACCTGCAAACACTGAATAATTACAACAGCAGCTACACATAAATGATATGTAATCAACTAAAGAAAAAATTTATTTTGAGAAATTAAAAACTTGTATGCTCTCGCAAGCCACATAGAATAACATGGCGGGCCACATTTGGCCGCCGGGCCTTGAGTTTGACATATGTGAAATAAAGGATAACATAACTACTATTTTAAGCTTCTCGTGTAGTACGGGATAACTGTTGCACAAGTAAGTCTAAGTCTTTTATTGCATTTGCCTAAATTGTTGTCAGAGTGACATGAATAAAATAGATTTTTATAACCGTCTAATACACACCTAATGATTGGTACACTTAAGCTTAATCAGATATATTTTTCAGGAGCGTCAAACTCCAGGCCTCGAGGGCTGACCTCCTGCCGGTTTTCTATAAATCCTGCCTAATCTGCTGCTGATTACCTTAATCAGGTGTGTTTAGTAAATAAGGAGCCTCAATGTCATCTTATTTGGAAAACACGTGGGAGACCGGCCCTCAAGGCCTGGAATGAATTGAACACCTCTGTAAACCACTGCATTGTGTAAGTGTGTGTGTGTGTGTGTGTGTGTGTGGGTGTGTGTGCGTGTGTGGGTGTGGGTGTAAATAATAAGTGTTGAAGGTGTGCTTTCCAAAATTTCATGCTTTTTTTCTGAGGAAGAAAATGATTTCATTTATCCCTATTGCTGAACTCATAGCAGGGATTCTGATTAAAGGTATGATAGTTGCAATTAGTACAATTTATATGCAAAATTTGGTTTCTAAAATAAAAAAGTGGCCTCCAAACACTGAGACACTCAGTCCAAAGAATGTGACGTCAGTACAACTTTTCTGCCACTAGAGGGAAGCAGAGTGCTCAATGCTGGAGTCGGGAACGCAAACGTTAAAAGCAAAGAAAAGAAACTTCCGCAAATCACTGAACTGCTTCCTGTTTAATGCTAGTGACGCTAAGATGAGATTTGTTTTTTTTCTCAATGTAGATATGTAATTGTAGCTATGATTTGGCACTAAACGGACATTGGCCAATTATATCAGGGTATGTAAGATATTTTTTCGAAATATTATCTGTTTACATATTTTCGGCTATAGCCGAACACGATCTAAAATAGCGGAAAACAGCATCACAATAACGTTGTTAGCGCCTGCTGAGATTAGTTCGTTTTATTTTGTTGAGCTGAAGCTTATACATGTATATAGTATTTCTTACATTTTATTTCTTCTACTTTGGTGTATTTAGTTAAATTTGTCGTAACAATATTCTCTGGTAAATGTTTTTTTTTTAGCATACAGCCGTGTACTGCTTAGGACGCGTTTAGCTTGGTTAGCTATGCTATATATAAAAAGAAAGTCTGCAGGTGATCTTTATAGTTATATTTAATACTATTTATGTGTTAATTTTCTCAGCGGCTGGTCTAACGTAGCTGTCAGCCATGTATGCCTCTGGGAAATACAACTCTCGAGGTCCCGCTTTGATCCCACGGATGAAAATCAAGCACCGCATTTACTACATCACCCTTTTCTCCGTGGTGCTGCTCGGACTGGTCGCCACCGGAATGTTTCAGTTTTGGCCCCACTCCATTGAGTCCACAGC
This sequence comes from Oryzias curvinotus, assembly GCA_023969325.1. NCBI lineage: Eukaryota > Metazoa > Chordata > Actinopteri > Beloniformes > Adrianichthyidae > Oryzias > Oryzias curvinotus. The sequence goes on from CM043708.1 coordinate 9,135,672, forward strand.
GGACTGGACCCTCGACAAGCGCAGCATCCACGACGCCCCTCTTATCCGGCTCCCTGCATCCAGTCCCATACCCGAGAGGGGGGACCTCAGCTGCCGCATGCACACCTGTTTTGATGTGTACAGATGTGGCTACAACCCCAAGAACAGAATCAAGGTAAGTGCTATCCTCCACAGCTGCCTAAATTAAAATAGGCGTTAATATATTTGGTACTGACACTGATGCATTGTTAAAATTGCTTTGCAGGTGTATATCTACCCTCTACAGAGGTTTGCAGATGAACTCGGGGTACCCATTAGCAGCACAGGGCTGTCACGGGAATACAATGACCTGCTCAGTGCAATCTCAGATAGTGACTTTTACACTGATGATGTTACCAGGGCTTGTCTTTTTATTCCTTCGATTGATGTGCTGAATCAGAACTCCCTGCGGATCAGGGAGACAGCTCAAGCTTTGGCAATGTTACCCAGGCAAGTCATTTCAATTCACCCAGACTCAGTTGTATTAAATAGTTTAGTTTGTAGATGCTAATCTTTTTTCCACATGAATGCAAGATTGCAAGGTTTCCCAGACAAATGGCACTTTTAGTTGACCATATACGTTGTTGAATTTATTGCTCAGACAGATCAATCTATAATTTGCAAAAATGACTTTTAGATTTTTTATTTGGTCACACTACTGTCGGTTAATAAAAATCTCCTAGATAAAAAAAATCTCTTATTTTCTTTGTAACTTGGTAAACATTCTTTCCAGCTTTAAACATGTTTTTGTTTTATTAGATGGGACAAAGGGATGAACCACCTCCTTTTCAACATGTTGCCTGGAGGCCCTCCTGACTATAATACTGCCTTAGATGTGCCAAGAGACAGGTAACTCCCACACGCTCAGTAAGAGGGGAACGGTGGTTAGCACTCTTGCCTCACAGCAAGAAGGTTTCAAGTTCTGACTGGGAGCTTTCTGTGTAGAGTTTGCATGTTCTCCCCGTGCATCTCCAGGGAATAGAACTTCCCACTATCCAAAAACATGCTTCATAGGTTAATTGGTTACTCTAAATTGTCCCTAGGTGTCAATAATATGGGTGTGCGATATTGTGGCCTTGCGACAGACGACCTCTCCGGGGCGTATCCTACCTTTGTCCAAAAGTGGCCAGGTTAAGCAGGAAACAAAACAACTTGATGCAATGAATTTACTTAAGTTTATCCAGTAGGGATGGGTATCGTCAAGTTTTTAACGGTACTACTACCCTTATTGAGACCGCTTATCGATCCAGTATTTTAACGATACTCGTATTGATACTTTTTGAGGACGAAAAATAAATAAATAACAAATTAAGAACAAAAAATGTTTTATTTCCTCATAATGCAACAATAGTGTGTGGTGTGGTTAACCGCGACTCCTGCTGCTTCATCGCCGCGGTGATCAAAAATCCCACACTGTCACAGCTCTAGTTTATATCTTGTGGGACACAAAAAAAAATCCGACTTCTCCAGTGCCAATAGCAGAACCGTTGAGGTCAGATCTTATGGATACTGCGGTCTTGAAGAATGTTGTCCTGTGGCTCGTTCAAGCTCTGTACCCATCCCTATTACCCCGCCATCCATTTTCTATGTTTCCTCGAATGCTTTATGTTCTAAAAACCGTTCAGCTCTGATAGAATTCTTTGTCTTTTTGTTGATGATATGGTACAAACACTTTAGACATAGTTGAAAATCTAAAACAAGTCGTGTAAAGGCAAGAATCAATAATAATAAAGAAATGATCAAAGTTGACCATAATAAAGTGAAACAGCACAATAACAAGAAAGATATATTTGTTAAAAATGTCAGCGCTGGATATCGAACCAGCGAGCTTCTGTACCAAGGATTCCCTATGTATTTCAATAGAGGCAAAAATCCTGGAATATCTTAAAAAGTTCAAGGATTTGAGGGACCAAAAATCATAGCTGGAAAAGGCTGAAAGAGCTGAACTTTTAATTGTTGAATGGTTAAAATATCTGAAAAATTGCAGGAGTGAAGAGACAAAAAATGGCAGAAGATACTATAATAAAGAAAGAAATAAAGAGAAACAGGAAAACAAGGGGTTGAAGGCTTTATAGCATTTATAGCATTCAACCAATGAATCCAACTGAGCACCTCCCTGTGGAAAAACTTTGTTAAATCCAGGTGTGTTTGTTTCAGAGCCCTTTTAGCTGGAGGCGGTTTCTCTACGTGGACCTACAGGCAAGGTTATGATATCAGCATCCCAGTTTACAGCCCGTTGTCTGCAGACGTAGAACTGCCTGAGAGACAACCTGGGTGAGTAGATGTTGCCCAGTAACTGCTGTCTTCCACTATACATTTAATATTGCATAAATTGTCTACAGTATTCGCTGTATCTGTCTGGTTTTGTAAGTGAATTAAGGTAATTGCAAGGCAACAAATATTTACGTTTTCCTCAATAATTTTGTAACATACTAATCAGTTGAATGCTTTTTATTTTCTTTCTTTGCAGGCCGCGACGTTACTTCATTCTGTCCTCTCAGACGGCGATTCACCGAGAGTATCGCGCCGAACTGGAACGCTTAAAGGAGGAAAACGGAGAAGCACTTCTTCTCCTGGATAAGTGCAGCAATCTGTCCCAAGGTGCTGCCTCTGCACGAAAGCGCTGCTTCAAAGGCCAGGTGTACGACTACCCACAGATTCTCCAGGTTCGAGGCCCAACAGCATTACAGAAAAGAGTTTCAGTTTAAAAAAAGCTTTTAAAACTGCAGCCCTGCTTGTGGTCCATAATCGGTGTGAACGAATTTACACTCAGCTTTGATCTCACTTTTATACATAAAGTTTTTGACCAAAAAAATAGTGTTTTCCTTTCATTTGGGAGAACAGTTTGTTTATTTTGCACTTGACCTACCTGATATTTAATTGCGCTTAGTAAAAAGCAGGAAATTAAAGCTGGCAATTTTTATCAGTATGTAATGCTGAACTATTTATTGCACAGCATGTTGTAGAAAGTCTTCCTAAAAACATTTGTCAACAGGAATCTTCTTTTTGCGTGGTCTTGCGAGGGGCACGTCTGGGTCAGGCGACCCTAAGCGATGTGCTTCAGGCTGGATGTGTCCCTGTTATTTTGGCTGACTCGTACATTCTGCCGTTTTCTGAAGTGCTCGACTGGAAAAGGTTTGCTTGCCTCTTACAAAATGAAAACAACTCTATGAACCTTTTGACTTCTTTATGTATTTCAATTTCCCTTTGCTCTTTTGGCGTTTTTGTCCCCTTGCACCCTTGCAGGGCTTCTGTGGTCATTCCAGAGGAGAAGCTGTCAGAGATGTACGCCATACTGAAGAGCATTCCCCACAGACAAGTTGAAGAAATGCAGAGACAGGTAATGCCGTAAAAGTAAACTCTTAGTAAAATGATCTTTAGCTAAAAAAAACGGATCAGAAAGAAGTCATTATCATTTCTACTGAGCTAACATTTCAAGCTAAAACCCCCAAAAATTGAATTCAATTAAAAGAAAGCCTAAAACCCTGTGCCTTGTGAATTAGTCTGCAATTTTTGGTAAGTGTGGTTTGCTAACAAGAGATGGGAACACCATCGACCTATCTCACATGCATTTTGTCCTTTTTCTGTCTGTTATTATAAGTCAACAGGTCGGACAAACCTCTCTTTTTTTCTGGTCAAATGAGCGGAAACTTTTGAATTGTAGTTTATGCAAAATAGTTTTTACAAAAGGTTCAATCATAAATTGTTTTTGTAATCGCGACTATTATTTGCCAATTACTGCATGTTCAAACTAAAAAAGTTTTAGCTCTTGATTTCTTCCTTCGTGGTGTTAAACTTGTGCATTTTATGAGTTTTTCCAGCAGGGGGCTCAGCAGCCATTGCTGATGTCCACATGAAGACAGTCTCCCATTTATGGTATAGAAAAAAACAACACATTTTAACATGAGCGTTTTTTTTATCTTTTATAAAGACAAGCTCTTGTAAACACATCAGCTGTTTAGAGCTACTGCTAAAAGTTTATAAATGGAATGATAAAAAGGCTCTTTGGTAACATGTATCCTTTAATGTGTAGTATTTTTAATATTCAGGCTTTTATTTTTATTTTTTTATAGTAACATAGCCATGAACTTGTACCTTAAATATTTTTTGTTTTAGTTCATCCTAACTTCCGAAGAAATCCTCTTCTCTCTATAACTGATCTGTTGTTTTTTAGTCGTCTATTTGCCATCGCTTCTGAAAGTCAATGTATAAAATAACTGCTTTTTACTCCAACCAATACAGATGAGCATATTTAGTCTTCTTGGAATGTTTAGTCTGCTTCCAGCATTTCTTTTTTTTCGGTTCTCTTACCAGTAGATAGAAGTGCATCCTAAATGTAAACATGAGATCATAAAGTGAAAATACTGAGGAAAATATGACAGATCGGAGTCCCACATTGTTCTTCTGTTCTCTGAAAACACATGAGGGATCTTAGACTGAGCTTTAAAATCTTAGTAAACTTGGTTCTAACAATTTCTGTGCTGGTGATCAACAATAAAGAGAAGACATACTGGGTCTAGACCGTAGATTTAAACATGAACTCACACCTTTAATGCTTTTGGAGTTTTACCTTTGTTTTACCGTCTGAGATTCTTCTAATATTTAATGTTTTTTTTTTTTTTACTTCTTTTCGAGCTTTTTTTTAATTTTATTTTTTTAATAGTTGTTTTCAGTGTGAAAATTCAGAATGTACTGCCTGTTGCATTTTTATAGGAATTAAATTCTATTTTAAAAAATCTGCATCTATGTTAATAATGTTGGCATTTACAGCATTTATTGTGCAATGAATGCACAAAAAGGCCTAACAGCATAATGCAATATCAAGTTTTTTGATTCTGTGTTCAGCTCTTTTCTGGCTGGATTTTATGCAGCTACACATATTAGCCTCCACCTTGCCTAACATTTCACTGTATTTGACGTCAACCAAACTTTTTTTGAATTCTGATTTTAAAACGAACAAAAGCGAAATACTAATGGTCTTCAACAAATGATTGTATCCACTGACATGCAGGTTTAATGTGTAAAGGTTACCTAATGGCTTAAGCTGTCATTTACATCGTCCCTCTCTTCTCCTGCAGCAGCAGACCTAACAGTGCCTGGATCATAGGACATATGCTGCATATGGAAGCCAAAGTGATGGTTTCTTTTTTCTCGCAGTGATGTCTGTTCTTCCCTGCTCATAAAAATTCCTGCAGGCGCTGGAAGAGGGTGGAGGGTGGCTGCATGAGCCCTGGGGCCAGCTAAATGTTCTTTCTGCCTCCTCCCGGTCGGAAAAGAAACTTTCATCACTTGTTGATTTATAGACCCCTGAGATGGGAAAGTCCTTTTAGATTCTCTTCACCCCTGGTTTTTGGAAATGAGTGCTGGGTTTTGTTTTTTCTCTTTCAGAATCTGGAAAATCTTGGGTCCTGTTTTTTTTTCCCACATGAAAAAGTGAAAGATTCACCAAAATGGTCTTTTTGTTTGAGTAGTTAACAGTTAAACAGTTAACAGTTAAAAGCTTGGCGTTTTTCTGTGAAGCTCCATCACTCATTATAGTTGTGCCCTGTTTCTGATCTCACTTTTTGACGATTCTTCAGTCAGAAAAGTCTAAATTGTTAGAGGCCCAGCATCAAGTGTTATCCCTTCACAAAGTCTGTTATTTAAGCAGACATCTATTAAAGTTAAGCAAAAGCCGACCAAAGAGAAGACTCCACAAGAAATGTTGAACAATAGGATACCTAACTTTTTTTTTTTTTAAATATCGCAGTTGTGTAATACTTTGTTTGTCCTGTCATTGTATAAAATGTGATTAAATTAAACCACAGAAGTAAACATCAAAATTGAATCTGAAGAAAGACATATGGTTGTTTCTCTACTAGAATTTCCTTTGAAGTGACAAAAAATATTAAAGTTTATTTTACCTTCTATGCAACAAATGCACATATGAAAAGGACAAATGGTTGTTTATATGGGAAAAATATATAACCAGACAATAACTGCTGGGTCTGTGGACTAATTAATTTGTTGTTTAATTCAGAGTTTTCTTCTTCTGCGGTTTTGTTTGTGTGCACACCTTTGAAGCCTCTTTTGTCTTCAGGCACGCTGGTTCTGGGATGCCTATTTTAGCTCCATGAAGGCTGTTGGTTTGACGACGCTGCAGATCATCAATGACCGCATCTATCCTTATGCGGCCCGCACTTACGAGCAGTGGAACAACCCACCTGTGGTGGTATGTGGCGTTTGCACGTCTGGTTCATACCATTGTGTTGTCTTGTCTTTCAGCTTTTTCTTTGCTTTGTTTTTTGGGTCCTTGTAGGCTAATCAAGAGTAGATCCGTGTAATTTAAAGCCGTCTTTCTCTGAAAAACCAAACCATTTCTTACTTTTTTGCTCCCTGTTGATCAAAGCCTAGCAAACTATAGCAGAGAATCGGTTGAAAATATAGCTTCATCTGAAAGCAGCACGTCATGATTTCTCTGAGGCAGCCAGTTTGTGTCAGCACTTCTGCACCAACAACCTCCCTTGGTTGTGGTGAAAAATAAGTTCCTTCTTGTTATCGTCATTGCGTGTTGTGGAGCGCTCTGAATGATGAAGAAGGATGGGTGTCTGGATGCAGCGCAGCTCTGGCTGTGGGAATCCGCGGCTGCAGACATGTTGGCTCGGCAGTCATCTCTCAGGAGTTGTTAATCAGCCCCGGTTTGATCCAGAGATTCCTTCAAGCAACGCCTGGGAATGAGGCGTGCGAATGTCACCGTGTGTGTAGATACGAAGTAATCCTTTCTAGCCATCGAATTTCTACAACTATTGCGTTAAAACTCCACTTAATGCTGCAACTAGTGAGCTGGAAGTCAACATAAATGTGTTGGTGAAACTATGAAGCACTCTTGTTCCTTTGATTCTTTTTTTTTTTTTTAACTTTTAAGCATGTCAAACTTGACATTACTACTTTAAAATGGGTTATTAAGAGTCCAATCTGTCAGCATCACCATGGTGTTAAAGTTTGACCAGCCACTGAGGATCTTAATTGCGTCAGGGTGCAGACCTTTAGCCTCTCCAGCCTCAAACGAGGGCGAACGTTTTTTTTTTTCTCTCAATCAATTTGGGGAATGGATGGTGAGAAGAGTTTGCATAAATCACTAAATAAATCAGGCAGACTTTTTTTTTTTTCCCCCCGCCTCTCCTCCTTAAGTCTTTAAGGTGGTAATTGAAAGCACATTGTTCAAAGCTGCAGAAGCCTTTGGAGCGGAGGGGAGGGGCTTTCAGATTAAGGGACAAACTGCTTTTTCCTTGTGATTTGCTGGGGGTTTATTTGGACACAGATTAACTTCTAGAGTTTAAATCAAGTTGTTATGGAGTTACTATTTTAGCTACTCTTGAATTAAAGCTTGGAAATGACATTTAAAGTTACTACATATGATTTCAACATGTATTGTGAGATGATATCAGTTGTAATTATCCATTTTAGGACCTTGAACAACCTTCCAAGTGAAAGAGAAAAAGAATCCGCCATCTGCCAGTCAGATAGTTTGAACTCCCAGCATGCACTTGTCAAAACCCCTTTCGGTACTAAACTCCAGATTGACCCAAATGAAAACGCATTGTCGTTTTCTGTGCTAAAAAAGTTTTTTCTGTCCTTTTGAAGGTTTTTAGAATGAGTTAACAGCTTCATCAGTTGAAAAATCTTAAAGAAAGTCACTTCTTTTTAGTTCACATATAAAATCTTAAATAGGGAGATGCTCCTTAAGATCTTTGGGGATGTGCAGACATGCGGCTCCCTTTTCGTCTCATTTATTCTGTTTGACAAACGGCTTAAGTGGTCTCAGCGTGCTCTACTCTTGTTTTTATGCCTCACTTTAATTATTTCCCCCTCTTTTCCTATGACAATGTGACAACGACCACAGGAAAGTTTCCACTTGCTAGTAAAGTACATTTTTATTGGTGGTGGAGTGACTGATGTGTAAAAAAGCAGTGGCTGTGTTTCTGTCAGCAGACGTGCGTCGATGGAGCCACATAATCACTCTGTGGCCACCAGAGAAGAGAAGAAACGGCCTTTATTTGTACTTAAAGAAACCCGCTGCTTTATAGTCTTTAAATTAGCTGTTTTTGACCCTCTTGGAGAAAATGTTTTTGAAGATGGAGCATGTTTGAAACCTCCAAGCTTGTTTCTCCAAAGGCATGGGACAATATTTCATAAAGGAAAAACAAAAATATTTTCTTATTTTCTAATGGGTAATTAATTTTTGTTCCCTCAGTGGGCAGTAGCTGAGGTTTCTTCCATTTTTCTGTTTCTTTCTTTTAAATGTTAGCATGAGGTACATATATGTATCTCATCTTTTAGTCTATACAGTTAACTGGGTGTTAATTTTTAATAAATTTCTGCTGGTTGACATGACATTTTTATGTCTAATAACATCTCAGAAATCATGAAGGTCTTTTCACATCTATTTTTTTCTGCGGTGCTGCCTTTTAGAGTGTTTGGCACTTTTCTAGATTGTCATTATGTAGAAAACTGAGGATCAATCCAAAATACATTTTTGATGTCTGATGATAAAGCTATTTAGCTGACACATGGGTTGACATGGAAAAGATGGCATTTCTGGTCTAACCAGTGTGGATTTTGTTGTCCCGTGTAGAAGTGGTCCAGTGTGAACAGTCCACTGTTCCTGCCACTTATTCCTCCAAGGGCTCCGGGCTTCACAGCCGTGGTGCTGACCTACGACCGGGTGGAGAGTCTCTTCAGGGTCATCACAGAAATCTCCAAGGTGCCGAGCTTGGCTAAGCTGTTGGTGGTGTGGAACAATCAGAACAAAAGTCCTCCTGAAGGTGAGCGAACCACAAAACACTATCTGCACATTGAAGCCACAGAAAGAAAGAAAAAACAGTTATCCAGGAAAGAATAGCTTTGGCTTCAGATAACTCATTATTTTCCATTTTTCTGGTTATTATCTGAACTTGCTGCTGTTTTTCCGCAATTTGAGAGACTGAATAATAGCTTTTAGTTCATTTGAACAATTGATTATCATATAAGCACAACTGCTATGTGCAAACTTCTCTCTTGAGAAACAGGAACTAAAAGCAGGTAAACATGTGTGTAAGCTGAACTTGCATTTCCTGTCTGATCCTTTATTTATTCTTTGCCTTCTGATTTTCACATTCCACTGAGGGTTTTAGCTTTTTAAAATTGTTACAGCAAAAGAAATCGTCTTTCAGTCAGTATGAAGCTCTCCTCAAGTTATGTACACACCGGTCATTTGACGAGCGTTCATGAACGCCCATGGTGTTCACACTGGACAAGCAGGGAGGGACTTCTTCTTTTCCTGTTGCGTATCGACCGCCTACAGTTGGAGGAGGCTTGGAGCAAAATTTCAAAGCAGTACAAATGTCATGGTTGTGCCTTACACAGAAACTTTTTGGTTCATTGCTGGCGTCCTGCAATGGCGGATATTGATGACCATCATGTCAGGAGTGGCTATTGGTTTTATCTTTATTTGAAACACAAACGCAGACGCCGTCGGTCTCCTCGCCGTGTCTGTGTTCACCTGATGAACCAAATCCATACGTCACTACCAAACCACAATCCCCGATTGTTCATATTCAACCTGGTCTAACGTTCAAACATGTGCAAAACTGTCATAGAAACGTGCGTAGCGACCCATGAACATTAGAGTTTTGAACGTGGAAGTTCAAAACATGCGTTAGCATAAACTTTTCATTGGAAGCTGCTTCTTGAACGCGCGTTCACCAAGGGTGATGTGAATGTAGGTTTATCATAATTATAGAAATATAAATTTGTGATAAAACTAGTCTGTTGGGAAATAAAGCTACACATCACATCTCATTGTGCAATGTTCCCAAATGAACTTTAGGTAAGTATCATTTTAGAGCTTTACTGCTGTTTAACGGTCTTCCATCATCTTTCTGCTCTATTGTCACCACCAAGTAGATATTTAGCCAACTGTCTGTAGAGCTCAGATGAAGCAGCATGGCTGACTGAGGGGGGGGGTTGGGGTATTTACCAATATTTTCCCTGACAATAGTTTTTTGCCAGTAAGCCTCAGATGTGATTAGGAGGACCTGCAGCTCCTCTTTAGGGCTGCCAGCTCCCCGTCCCTGTATTAATGTGGAGACACATTCTTTGTGATCTCTCTCTGCTGTGGGTCGTGCCATGGACGCTGCCCAAGATCTTTGAAATGCTTCCCAGAGAAAAAGGCTCTGGTGATCTGCCTCATGAAGAATCGTGGTGTGGTTAGATTTGCACGTGCTTGAGGTTCGGGTAACAATGTGAGCCTGCGGATGAAGTTTTGACTCTCGGGGCGGCATTTTCCATCGCCACTTACAGTTTTGAAGTCTCTGTTTGTGGTTAAGAGCAAAGATCTGTAAACCTCCTCCGACGGTGATATAGATGGATTTACCAGTATTTTCATCAATTACTCATTTTTCTGTTGTTCTCTTTTATGTTTTTGTTTGTGATAAAATATAAGAAACGTTTCTGGACTTTACTGTGAAGGAGTTACCCACCATACCATAATATGTGTTTTCATGTTTCTGTCAGAGTCTCTTTGGCCAAAGGTCAGCGTCCCTCTCAAAGTGGTGCGAACAAAAGAGAACAAGCTGAGTAACCGTTTCTTCCCGTATGATGAGATCGAGACGGAAGCTGTGCTCGCCATCGATGATGACATCATCATGCTAACGTCTGATGAACTGCAGTTTGGCTATGAGGTGAGAAATGCATCACACAGAAGCCAAATGGAGACAAACTCGATGGATCCCCTTCAGGTTGACGGCGGGGTTTAGAGTGACGCAGGAAGATTCCAGTCAGATTCCCTGCTGCTCGCAGAGGTGACTTCCTGCTGAGTGTGTTTGATGTGGGCAGGAGATTGACAGGTCTGCTGCTGATGCTTTCCATGCACACAGTACCTGCTCGGCCTAATGTTGCTCAGCACTCACCTGAATCCATTTAGCAGTCATTTTAGAAAACGGCCTCAGTTTAGGGTTAATTACATGGAATTACAGGCAGAACAGTAGAAGTTCCCTGATTGGTGATGATGCCTTCTGTGCTCAATGTGAGGCGCAGCTCCTGCTGGTAATATTTTTAAAAGATTATGTCCAGCCTTTTTCCGCCTCAAGCGTTTTGTTTAGTTACATGGTGTTCAGGTAGTTGACATTCAGCTGTTATTTTTGGCCTCAAGATAAAAGAGAGAACAGAGATGGATGGTAGTTTAAGTTCAGATCGTTCGTTCTCAGATCTCAGACGGCCTCTGCATCATTCGTCTTCCAACATGAGTGCTTCATTGAAGCTGAACGCGCCAGACAATCCTTCTCCTGTCCGCTGATTTCCTCCAGGTGTGGAGGGAGTTTCCTGACAGGCTGGTGGGCTACCCGGGCCGCCTGCACCTCTGGGATCATGAAATGGGAAAGTGGAAGTACGAGTCGGAGTGGACCAACGAGGTTTCCATGGTTTTAACTGGAGCTGCTTTCTACCATAAGGTAAATATTGTTAGAAATTGAAAAAAAAATAAGTGTTCAAAGCAGTTAAGTTGAGTAATTCCTGCTAAATGTTGTATTTTTTAAATCTGTTTCAGTACTTTAACTATTTGTACACATACAAGATGCCAGGAGACATCAAGAACTGGGTGGACGCTCACATGAACTGTGAAGATATCGCAATGAACTTTCTGGTGGCTAACATAACAGGCAAAGCCCCTATAAAGGTACATCAATGGACTCTTGATTGTCCTCTGTGGTTTGGGGGAGGCTGAAGCCTCAAACATGTCTGGGTCTGATCAGCTCTCACCCTTCTGCAATCACTGCCTCCCACCTTCTTCATTATACCCCCTCTGCCAAGGTGGAGCGACCACGAGCATCAACCTTTGCCTCCCTTATCTGCTTGTCACTCAGCGACACTCCTCCACCCCCCCACTCCCACCCCCACCCAGCATGTTTTCATAAGCTCACCAGAAAGTGTCCATTACGTTCTGTCAGACCCGTGCTTCCACACGTGTCTACACCTGCTCACCTCCTTCCAGGTCCCTTCTTTCTTGCCTCTCCTTCATGTGTTCAGTTTGCAGCGACAGCCGGCTTAAGCTGAGTATAAACGTCTAATGAAATGAGAGCAGACAGCTCCTGCCCGGGCAGCCGAGGTTGAACAAATTGCCGGAGTGAGCACGGAGTTGGTGTGACTGGACTGTGTTTCTGTTTAGGTAACCCCACGGAAAAAGTTCAAGTGTCCTGAATGCACCGCAATTGATGGGCTGTCCTTAGATCAGACTCACATGGTTGAGAGGTATGGTTTGTAGAAATCTATCATAACGTGCAGTCTTTTTACTTCACACACACATTGAGCTGCCTGCTTTTGAAACATTTTTTTGACTTGATCCCTCCGCTTATTTGTTTGTAGGTCAGAGTGCATCAACAAGTTTGCTTCCGTTTTTGGGACCATGCCTCTGAAGGTGGTGGAGCACCGCGCCGACCCGGTGCTCTATAAAGACGACTTTCCGGAGAAGCTCAAGAGCTTTCCCAACATCGGAAGCCTCTGATCTTCCTGCAGCGACCGTGCGGATCTCCTCGCAACACTTAAAGACATTTCACCAACACAGTGCTTCTTCATGTCAAGATGCCAGTATTTAGTCTAAAGACGTCTGGAGTCTTCTCTCAAGTGTTTCAAATCACAATTCGCACGATAAGCAGGTCATGTTACGGGACGAAGGTCATCTGATGATTGATGGGCCGACTGGTTAACCTGTCTTTGTTGCTGTTTCACTGCTGAACAGTTCAAGCACTGCTCCTCCGGAAGTGTACATATTATGCAGCAGTGCTGGATGATAGGGATAATTTATGACCTTTCAGCAAAAATGTCTATATATATTATTTTTGCTTCTCAAAAAAATGACACTATAAAATTCTGTTTATAAAGAAAACTTCTATATGATGACACACATCTATACGTTGGTTGGGAGCAGTACATTGCGTCACGTGATCAAATCAGAACCGTAGACGACACAGTGAGCGACCGCTGACTTTGAGTGATTCTAAGCTACTGTTTTAATTCTCTATGATTTTATACTTCCGGTTCAAGACCATTTATTGTATTTAAATGTAAAAGACGAGCAGAGTTATTTCAGTTACACGTCTTGGCACTTTTTCTGCAGATTTGTAAGCCTTATGGTTTGACCACGTTTTAGCGTAAATGCCTGTAGAATGTCGACGTTTATTGTTTTGTAAAATTTTTACTTTAATTTCCATTCTTTTGGTGTCGCATTTCAAGGTTTAGAGTGTAACTTTGAGATCTGTGTTGTGTTTCACTATCACTGCCGCCTTGTTTTATTTTCCTTTTTGCATTGGTTTTCGCAGACTTTTGGAAATGTGCCGAGTTGTATGAAAACATTTCTAGTTCATAAGTAAAGTTCACGCCTGTAACATTTTGGAGTCTGAGTCCTTTTGTTCTGATTTGCAAAAAAAGAAGGTGACATCGTTGTTTTTCCGTGCAGTTGAACCTATGAGCGTCCAGAGCGGCGCTCGCTGTGATGCTGCTGCTCCGCCTGTCACCTGTTGTTAATATGTGCTGCATAATCCTCCCTGTTCTGTGTCAGCAGTTCAAAAGGGTGCAGTTCGTATTTTTGTCAGCTTCAATTAGTGTGACACTATTGCGGGTTATGAGATCTGATTTCAGTGCTTGGGCCTTTCAAAGGGGCTAAAATGCACCAGGATTTCAGGAGCTGACTATGAAAGTGTTGTCATGGACGGTGATGCAGGAGTGTAAAAGTCACCAAAAGGGATTCTTTTGGCATAAAAAGTTATTTTTGCTTAAAAAAAATGGTTGCCTTTCTCCACTTTTTATGACAGCATTTGTTCAGCTGAAGCAATTATAGCTTCATAACAACAACTGGACCATTTATAGATTTTCCCACTGATCACATCAAGCCGGAATTAGTTTAAATAATTCTGTCTCAAAGTGCAATAACTTATTGAACTTTAATCACAAAACAAACCAGCAGATTCATGCTCTTAATTCAAAAGTTACACAAACATGAGAAGATTGCATATAAAGAGAAGGAAAAAAAAAGTTCAAACACTTTTAAAACAATTATTACACACATTTCAGAAAAGTGATGCACTCCAATACTTGATACATTGAGTCAAAATAAACCAAAAGTCTCGTGACACTTCAGTCCACCTTTCATGCACAACAGAGCACATGTTTGCATCTACTTTACTGAAGTTCAGTAGTATAAAAACTATGAGAAAGTTTGACATAAAAAGATCAATCGAGGCTGGAGTCATGCAGAAGTGCCTAAAACATAATTGAATTGATGTATGTTCCAAGTTCCACATTATGTTTAAGTCCATGCTGAAAAAAAAATTAAATCTTCAGTAAACCTGAGCAGTGCCATTGTTTTTGTTTTGTTTTTTGTTTTTTTGCAGGGGAACAATCTCTGGAAAACAGAGTGATGCACAGACGGTCCCGTCCATCCTGACACACAATCCTCCACAAGGCTCAGTGTTAATTAAAAAGCCTTCTCGGCGCGGCTGTGCTGTGGACGGTGCAGCTTTAGGCTGGTGGATGCGGTGGAAGTGAATGAAGGGAGAGGCACAGTGTGATGTGTGTGATAGGAGGGGTGCATCTTTGAAAGTAGAGCCTTGACAGCTGAGGGGGGGGGGGAGCATGTGTGAGGCATGTTTGTTTTGCATTTACCCCCTGAGCACAGCTGTGTGCACTGTCCTTTTTCCCAGAACACCGGAACACAGCAGACGCCCTCACGGCTCACCCTCCGACCACCCCCTCATCGGGCCCCCACGGACACATCTGAAAGGATTTATCCCTCTCTTGTAAGATCTGTCGTCTATACATGCACATGCTTGAATGACTTTTCATATCAACTCTTTCAACAAAAAAAATGAAAAAATGTGGTTCATTTTAGGGAATGGAGGATGGCTGCTTCCCCCTAGAGAACACAATCTGCTAAAAATAAAAGAAAATATAGGATTTTGTGATGGAAAACCTAATTTGCTGTTTGTGTCTATAAATGAAGTCATCACCAGAAACAAAAAAAAATTGTGTGGTGTTGAAAGAAAAATGACATTCTCAATAAAATATGAGAAAATTGGTTACAGCCCAGTTTAGTCTGGATTATTTTCTTACTCTCAAAGCCCTTGAAGCATCTTGTTCAAATAGTAACACGAGTAGAAAATACTCCAATAATACTCAGGAGTCACATGATTTTTTTTTAACACTATCTGAGGACCCTCCATAAACCACATCTCTTACAGATTAAAGAAGAGACAGATTATTTTTTTCAAGTTAAAAACATGTCTAAAACTGCAGAGATTTCTTTGATTATGTATTGATTTTGTTCTTTTTTTTCACCAATTGAAATGTATAAAAACTATCAGGAAATTACCCAAAATCTAGATTCTGACTTTATCTGTGTGATTTCTTAATAGAAAAAAAAAAAACAGAGTTATGAGATTGAAAACAAATTTGCTTTGTCTGCGGTTTTCTGTTTTAAAGCTGCTGAAGTGACAAAAGCTTTTAAAGTACTGATGCAGTAATAAAGCTGCCCAAAAGTAACGTCTGATGTCAGAAAAAACATTCAGTTTTTATGGGCTATTGCTAAGAAAAATAACCTGAGTCAAACTGTACATATGAAGAAAAGAGAATGTGTCCCTAGAAAAAAAAACTTAAAATGCTGCTTTTGTATAAATGTGAGAGAAATATTATGGAAAATGTATGTTTCAGAAGAGGTTTTAACTTTTACAGCTTCTGATGTAAAATCTCATGAGAGGTTTATGACAGCGGTTTAGTTTATGGTTTTCTCTGACATGTAAATGAAACTAAAACAAAGTGATGAGTGATGAGTCCTCCAAACCCTCACAGCCTCAAGAGGGTGTCTCCTGGTTCCTGTGTTGTTTCTGGCTGTTTACACAACTAATAGGTATCATTTTGCATGTATTTGCTCCTCCCACGTTTCCTCCTCAATCTCTTCATCTCTCTGGCAGAAGCAGGTGGATCCCTCACAAACTAAAATGACCACATTTCACCAAATCCTAGGCCCTAGGGTTTTAGAAGTTGGTTTCATTAGTGTTGCTGTGTTGTTGTTGTTGTTTTTTTTTTTCTATCATAAAATAACTCGTAAATGGGTAAATATTGATGGGACAGGTAAAACAACATGAATTTTGAATCAAATACAAAACAAAAATAATCAGCTAAAAGGAAAAAAAAATGAACACTTTTAAATTTAAATAACAAAGTAGAATCTAAACTGTCCCAAACAAAATTTTTGTATTTGAGCAAATAAGTGCATATGTTTGTCTGAAATTCTGACAATTTTCATCTCTACCCACCAGGTTACCCTGTAGGAACTGACTCAGAGACACAAACTGCCATCTCTGCATATTTCCATTACAGAAGGATCTAGATGCAGCGTTTCTGTTGGTGTCGCTGCTTCGCTCTTCACAGATGCTTCAGCATCGTCAGCATGGTCCCTGATCATCCCATCATGTGGCCCAAGAAATGGCTGCGCTGTGCTCCTTGGCTTTCATGCGCAAAGCTGCAATACTGGAGGACTTGCGGTCAGGGTCCATATTGAGATCGTACGTGTTGATACCGGGGGATCCGCCGAACAGGCTGCCCATGTGAGGCTGTCCCATGTGACCCCCGGGGCTGGGAACACCCAGGAAGTCAGAGACCCCGCTGGCAGAGTGGGGGTGAGGAGTCATGCAGGGGGTAAGAGTGTCGCAGGGCACAACACAGCCTGGAACGGGAGACGCAGCACTGCTGCCGCTGAGCCAAGACGGGTTCTGAATCTAAAAGAACAATGTGAACAATTCACAGAGGGGAAGACAAAAAAGGGTTCTTATTTATAAGATATTTTATATAAAATATTTTATGCACTCAAGGTCAATATTGTTGGTATCCCACTGTCAGAGTAAGAAAACATACAATGGTCATTAAAATAGGTTGTCAGAATGTCAGAAGGACTGATAAAATAACATTCTAATGATTATTAACCAATGAAAATCAAACATCGAACTGCAGTTTTATAGATTAAAAATGACCATCATATCTAAATCCTAGGAAATTAGCTAAAGCATATGGGAAACCCACCCTGTAACCCTTGCGCTATCCTAGGTACTTTAACATTGGGAGTGGGGTCATCTAGACCCACTAGACAGTGTGCTGAACCTTTTTTCTTCAATGATTTATGATCTTCACTAGTGTCCATGGATTACATGAAATCCTCTTCACCTTCATCCACCTTTGTCATGGTAGAGAGAACACGTCAATGTAAGGGTGGGGTCATAGGATAGCACAAGGGTTAAATCAGACACAGTTGAAGCAGTTGTCTCATTAAGAACAGGCTGGTAGCACCTGTTGACAGGTGTCGCACTGACACCTGCAGAAAATATTTGATTGACTTGACATGGTTGTGCAACCACAATTGGAATTAATACTATTATGCAGTTTCATTTTGATATGATTATTGCTTTCACTTTGTTTATCAAAAACTCAGTCCATTAGGATTTTTAGAAAATTAACGATAGTTTTGACTTTGGTCAGATTCAAAATGTTTTAGTGACCTTCGTGGATTTTTTAAATGGTAATTATTGCATTACCAGTTCTAAAATATAGGCTGTTGTAAAAAGAGTGATTATCAGTTATAACGTAAAAAAAAAACACAAAAACACTGTTTCAGTTTTCTTACTATCAATTTTCAACATCATTCATTTTAGTAAAACAAGTGAACCATATAAGTTTGTTGCTGACAGAACAACAGAAAATTTACTGTGTAAATAGTTTATTCATTATTGCTAAAGACTCATTAGCAGGCTTGACCTTAGTAGTGTGACAGAGCTTTATTTCTGTACCTGTGCGTAGTTCTCAGGACGTGTTAGAAGAGGAAGCTCATAAGCAGTTGAGAAATGTGTTCGGACCTGCTGCATCTGGCCAAAACGCTCCCTCTTCCTCCACTTTGCTCTGCGGTTCTGGAACCACACCTGTAAGATAAAATCAATTCAGTATATTTAAAAAAGAAACTGACCTTTTATAAAAAAAAAAAAAAAATCAAGACAGCTTTTTATTCTCTACATGGAGCGGCATCTGCGGTCAAACAGAGACCAAAAAACATTAGAAACAAGAGGGTGGCGTGTTCAAACTCAGTGCAGCCTTCGCTTTAACTGTAAAGGAAGCACTCTTCTATAGATATAAATCTAAGGTTCTGTTTCAAATAGAAAAATTTTCCCATGCAGAGCTGCCAGAAGAGCAGCACATAAAGAAAACCTTTAAATGTGAGCTTTCAGTGCACAGGCATGCAGCAGTTACGTGAGTGCAACCGAACTGACAGGAGACAGAAGTGGAAATGGTTAAGATGAGGTCGAGGTAGCTTGTAAACAGTCTACCCGCTCTGGCCTTCCCCTACAAAGAAAATGCAGACACAGCCTTTGCTCCAACCTTTGCTTTTTTGGACGTCTGTCCAGAATGAGCACTTTCCATTTTTTGTAATTATCTTTGACATCTAAGACTGACTGTGTTGTTTACTGAAAACATGGCTGTATTTGACTTCCCGTCAGTCTGTGAGAGGGCAATCTAAATAAATAAATTTGCTTTTGGTGGGCTTTAAGTATCATCCACCATGTTTCTTATTAAAACTGTGAATCTGAATGTAAAGATTTGCTTACGACTCTCAACTCTCTTGTTGTAGCAACCAGCCTGGACTGATTATGACAAAAAAAAAACATAAGCAAGAAAGCTTTTTTTTGTTCAAATGCTTTGCTAATGGAAAAAAACCGTAACATTTTCCCTTAAAATGAACTGCTAATTTATTTTTCCTTGATATATTTGGGACTTTTTTTTATGGCTCTCAACCCCGAAACCCTAATAACTATCCATTAAAATGTTTTGTCAGGTGCATGTCAAAATACATGCCCGCATCACCTCCGTCCTCCCCCATCTGCCAAGTCTGTTGGCTATTACACAGAGGGAACATATTTTTGTGTTGCACACTCTGCTTTGTGACAGTAATTGGTAAAGACCTTGACAGCTTAAGTAGCTGGTAGACTTTCAATGAGGCTTTATTTATGTTACAGCCCCAGAGAGAAAGAGCAGAGAAATGCCAAACGCTGGCCCCCAGCAGGAGAGCCGTACGGGGCCCAAAACACTTTGAAGTGAAAGAGTGACTCCCAGGATTGATCGTCTGCCTCTGCTGTCACTCATTTCAGAAGTACAATGAAACTCCAGGCTGAGCCTGGCTTCAGTTTCCAACAAAAGCGATATGTCTCAGACACGTTTTGAGGATCATCTGTTACCACGTCAGTTCTTCGTCCCTATTTTAGTTGTAGTTCAAGGTATATTTACTTAAAATATATATCAGGAAAGTTATGTTTCTTTTGCTAAAATTCATTTATGACAATGACAGTTTTTGTTTTGGAATGAACTTTAAGAGTGTTAGGCTACATTCACACTGCCCTCTGCAACGCTCGTTCAAGCGACCACTTCCAAGGAAAAGTATATGTAGACGCTCATTTCGGGCTTTCACTTTCAAAACCTTCATGCTCCAGTGTCGCTATGCAAGTTTTGAAGTCAGTTTTCAGACTTTACTTAAAAAAAGCGTAACCACTGAGCGCGTGTTGAAAGTTAAACCAGTTGAACTTTGACCAATCAGGGACTCAGTTTGTTTTTATGTATGGATGGCGTCCTTTTTAACTCACAGAAGTACCAACCATTTGAAAATTGACCACGGAAGAGAAATGAATAACTGCAGCCTGTGCCCGGATGGCCACAGACACCAAGTTTTCTATGTACTGGAATAATGCGGTGAAAGAAAAAGCCTAAAACGAGATTTGTGAGATTTGCACCGCTTTGACATTTCGCAAGCATCTTCCAACTGTGATTACTAACCCTAGTATTGGGCAGTGACAGTCAAGTGTAAACACTATATGCCAAAAGCCCGTTTAAGAACCGACTTTCAGTACGTTCTTGAACACGTAACACATGCTCATTGTGAACAGACTATAACAAGTACTGCTCTACTGCTGAATGCGATCATTGCTCAGCAGGGCACACCCACTCCATCTTCCTGCCATGTGTTCATGTTTGGTAAAAAAAATTAAAAAACTCCTCTGCAGGATGAGGCTTTGTCCCAGGTAATATTTTGATGCTTCTCAGGATTAGTTAACTTGACAAGATTCACCTGTTTGTTTGTTTTTAACTCATTGAACTGAACATTTCCCATTTTTTGAGCATTCGCTTCAAATTAGTGTAAGATTAAATACCCCTGGACCTCTTCAGCATTCCTGTGAATCGGCACAGAGAAGATCAGATCAGCTTCTTGTTTTTCAGCTATAAACTAGCGGGGGAACTTACGTTTCTCCAGTGAACTCCTCATCAAATGCCATTTTTGGTTCTCTGGATTATCAGAGCAGCAAATCTAGGATATGCGATGCTACTGAAACCCATGAACCTTGACCCTTTGCCCCTTTCCGTGTAGTCTGCGTGAGATGCAGATCTGAACTCACTCTCTTCCTTTGAAACCCTTAGACTGAAAAAGCAAACAATGATGATGGTCCAGCTCAGGTCCCTTTTTTTATTATTTTGTATGAAAACTACCAGATTCTTTGTCTAGTCTCCGTTTTTTTCTTAAAGGATCAAAAAAGTTTATAGGTTTTTTAGGTGAGCTTTTCATAAGCTGTGAGGTTTTTTTTTTCTTAACATTTTTCCTTGCTCCAGATGCTGAACTGATGAGCTGTGAGTGCTTTTGTGTGCAAAAAGACCTGAATAAAGTTCAGAACTCTTTTTCTGACTGACAAGGCATCTTGTGTCTTTTATCTTCTGACTTGAGTGTTTAAGAGGACCGCTGGGAGAGCCGTAAAAGCTGGATCCATCTGAGGCAGGCAGGGCCTGCGATAGCACTCGCAGCAGAGCGGCATACCTTCAGAGACGCAGGGAAGAGTTATAACCCTGTGTCCTCACACGCTTCCTGTGCTTCCCGCTGAACGCTCCAACTCATCGTGTCGAAGATCCAGCTCTTACCCCATCCAGCGCTTGCCACTGACACATCGAAAACGGAGCCAGACTATTGAATATATTCATAGTTTCAGCAAAAACTGGAAGACACATGCCTGGAAACAGACTAGAAATGTCTGTCCCCACATTAATCAAACCCCAGGAGAAATGTTTCACACCTGCCCGGAGAGTCCACAGCAGGGGCACATTCTTTTCAGAACAGGATGTTAATGAAAGAAAAACACCCAAAGAAATCCAGGGGCTTTGGATGTCTTCCACCACACAGAGACAGGGTGCTGAAGTGGTGGAGGGGTCCTTTTTTTATTGGTATGCATAACAGCTTTTATCACCATTTCTGTGGAAAATGTATCCATAAAATGACAGAAAGCTGATTACATTCCACAGAAAAACGTACTATCAGTTTGGAAGCTAAAGTGTTAAAGTTCAATGGCAAAATGCCACTGAGGCATCCCAAGAAAACACACTGCAGAGTGGCTTGTTTATGAAAGTCTGCTCTCTTCAAAACTGCACATATGAAGCCCAGGCAGCTCAACCTCAGCCCCCTGGGCCCCCTGGCCTCGGTTACCTCCCACTCCCCCACTCTTCCCTCTGACTCCCACATTACCAGATAAATCTCTTGTGTTGCTCTGTGAGTGACGTTATCTTTGCAGGGCTGCACATGTCTTAAGATCCGCGAGGTGAGTCTGTTTAAATCCTGCTTTGTCAGGATGAAGAGGTCTTTTCCGAAGTTGTTGATAGCAGAAACATGTGGATGCATTAGGATTTTTGTGACTAATATAACATTATATAGAAAGACGTGTCATTGGAAATGTCAGATAGCAGATGTGCTGGGGATGAAAAACCATATTGCATCAGGTTTGCTGCATTACCTGCACACGGGCTTCAGTCAGGTCAGTCCTCAGTGCCAGCTGCTCCCGCGCGTAAACATCTGGATAGTGCGTCTTCTGGAAAACCTTCTCCAGCTCTTCCAGCTGATAGCTGGTGAAGGTGGTGCGATTGCGTCTCTTCTTGCCTTTGTTGCTTTCGCTGCCATCAGGCTTGTCCAGCGGGCTGGCTAAGTCCGGACCCGGCAGACGATCAGAACCTGCCTTCACACTCGGATCCTTCACGGACAAGTATCTGTTGTCCATTCCAGCCGGGTCAGAGTCTGGAGCCAAGTCCGAGTCAGTCAGACCAGAGCTATCTTTACCTGCTGGGAGCAAAGAGGATGAATTACCATCAAATTGTTGTTTAAATTAGCCTTTACACCATACTAATCTAAACCTTTTTTTTTTCTCTTTAAAGAAATTCTTTCCAGTTAGAACAAACATGACTTCTTTGTTTGTTTACTACAAATACAATAAGTGCAAAGCTTTGACTCTGTCATACAGAAAATCATCATCTATGAAATTTTGACAGTGAAAAACAAGATTCTTTTGGTTTTTGGAGGAATCTCTGTGCTTGGTCATTAAGTATGAGTATCTATATGTCCATATTAAGGTGAGTGGAAGGAGCTGCTTGCTTCCTGTTGTGGTTAACAGATCATCCTTTAAAGTTCCACTCCGATCATCTTTTGATCTATTATAAAAGCGTTCCCAGTGGTCTTTTAATTATGATTAGGCCGTTTTTAGCCAATATTTTAAAAAACTGTTTCATTTTCAAGGACATAGTTTCTGCAGAGCGACAGGAGTTCATTCAAAATTTACCTCTGAGTTCTCAGTGGAGCCATTGGTGTGGAGCAACCTCACCCCCCTTCCCTTGTCTATTGCTGAGAGCTCTGAGAACCCTACATCACAATTGCAAACTTTTTTCAAACAGTATTTTTTGTCTGCTCCTGATTCACAGCAATTTGAGTAAAGAAATACTCTTTATTGTTGTTAAACATGTCCTCCATCATGGGAAAAAAAATAATGTCACAAGAACATGTAAAAAACACCAACTAAACAGTTTTCGTTGGAGGGGATTTTTAAGGTGAGTGAAAATTGAAACTCTTCGCTTTTTGGTAAAACTCTTTCCCTCAGAACCCCCACTTCCCCAGTCACCCTCTCCTAACCCTCAGATGCATCAGGTCTGACTGTAAAATCACCTGCATCACAGCCACATTTCTGCGAAGGAGTTTCCAGCCAAGCCCAAGAGATAGAAAAACAATCCTTTTTCTTTCTGTCACACAGTGGATTTATTCATGGCCACAAAATAACTGAAAAACCTCAGGCAGCTCTCTGAATATAAATTTCCACAGACTTGTCTTTGCCTGTGTCTGTGAGCTGGCAGGTTGGTTTTCCCTGCAGACTGAACATACCCACTGATTGATTATTATGCATTCACATCGCATTACAGCTGGTAATATGTGTGCATGGCCTCAAGGGAGAGAAGTCTTTTTCCAGATTTAGTCTAGTGGTGAGCCTCATCTGTGCACTTACTAAGTTATTTTTAGGAGTGACGAGATCTCTGTGCATCCACTTATCCACAGATTTGTCAGGTTAGAACCACAAAACAAGATTGTATGTTATGTGTCCAAAAAAACTGAAGACACTAATTAAGATCTTTGACCCCCGTCCTATAAAGTCAACCATTTAACCAACCCTCCATCCATCTGACCTATACCCATTATGCTACATTCAGTCCGCCCTTAGCAATGTGCATTCAAGTGGCCACTTCTAAGGAAAAGTCTATGTAAACACATGTAAATGCATGTTTCGAGTTTCTGTGTTCAAAACTCTTGCATTCATGCATACCATGCACGTTTTTACAACTGTTTTCAGGCTCTAAACGCTTGGCCACTGAACATATGTTGCAAGTTAAACCAGGTCGAACTTTGACCAATCAGAGACTCAGATTTGGTAGTGACATATGGATGACGTCGCCGCTTGAAAATTGATCATGGAGGAGAAATTAATAATCACGGTTTGTACCTGGTTTGAATTATATAACATCAAGTCTTTCATATTTCGGAAAAAAGCTGTGACAGACAAAGCCTGGTGAAAAATAGAAACGAGATTTGCACCGCTTCGACATTTCGCACCAAGCCACCTCCAACTGGCAGACATGCACTAGTGAACAGTAGAAAAAGAAAAACACACCGTGGGCTAAATTCACATTTAAGAATGCGTGTTTAGTGTGAGTCAAATGCCCAGTGCTGGAGATTCATAATAATGTTAATATGCTTAGTGTGTTTAGACTTAGTCCCCAAGATCAAAAGTTACATTGTGTAAATTTTTTCTGTCTTTATGAACATATACCGTTTGTTGGATTCAGAAGAGCTTTCATTCAATTTCTCTTAAACATGCAACTTCAAAGGGTTGCATGTCATTACGCACTAAAGAAACCAAAAGACTGTAAATATTTAAAAAGCCAACAAACCATCAAAGCGTCACTTTTTTTTTGGTCCCCCACTCACCCCCCAATAAGTCAAACATTCTTAAAATGTAAGAAATATTCTCTAAAACGACAAAAAATATTGCCAATGGGGTCAGAAATCTTTCCTGTAAGTCCATAAATGAGATAATTTTTCTTGAATTAAGGGTCTCTTTACTTTCTTAAGATTAAGTTTTTGTTTTACCATTGAAAAATTCCATTAAAATCCCACATAATTAAACTTTTAGTCATGTTTAAGGGTAAAGAAATAGTTTGAAAATAATTTATTTTGATAGAGTTGTAGTTTTTAAGTAATGGCATGAAATTTACCTCATCTCACATAAAGACAAAAACACATAAAGAAAAACATTTAAAAAAACAAAGTTGTGGCGAAATATTATAAACAAACATACGTTAGGCCATAGTAAATGAGAGTTTAATATCAGTTTTCACGTTGTTTTCTGAATTTATGTTTAACTCTTTCAATTACCGATACAAAGCCCATCGAGACGACTGTTGTTGTGAATTTGGGCTATACAAATAAAATTGAATTGAACTGAATTGAATTGAATTGAATGTGCTCCCTGCAGAGGCCCTCTTTAAATAAACAATGCATTCATTTTACTTTATTATAATCATTTTTGTAATATAAGAGTTGATGTATTTGCAACATTTTGCCCTATAGGACTCTGGATTATCAAGTCATGGACTGGATGTTTTTAATTGCTGCGAGATTCAACAGACCGGCCTGCCGAGCAGAGTTGGATGTGGTCACACGCTGTCCATGACAAAAACACAGCTCGCCATGCTTGAAGGAAAGCAAATGTTTTATCTCCAGGCAAATATCATTGTTATTTAATCATATTTGGCATCCACGATCCCCATGGAGAGCAGTCTGTTTGAAATCGCGAGGCCTCTGCTGATCAAAGGCAGCTGTATAGATAGTATTACTGATCTTTTTTTGGCCAGAAGAGGATAATGTGACAGTCTCAAGCTTTTTGTAGCTTTGCACCATGCCGTAGCTGTGAGGCTCAAGGTGAGCCCTCCTGCAGGAAACACCATATGCACGGAGATCATAGAAGCCTGACAACAAGACCAGCCAATCAAGAAAGAAAAATGGTGGAGAACAGTCTAAAAACCAAAAGCCCTGTCACTCTTCATATGTACTCTTTTATGACATGAAAGACTTAGCAAAAACTTCAGTTGTGAACTGATGAATGCAGTGTAAATGCAGTTTTTGGCTCAAGCTAGTTCCTGTGAAAATCCACAGGAATCCCTTTTTTTAGGCAAAAATGTAGTTTGACAGACCTGTTACAACCACAGAATGCTCTGTTTTCACTGCAGTGGATCCAGCAGCCAGCGTGTGCTCCACTTGCTGTGCAGAGTGAGGAAAGACGTGTCTGCAGCTCTCAGCGAACAGAGCAAAAAGCTCTGCACAGATGAATGTAGAGTCAGTGTGAGGACTTCTGTTGGTTTATGTTTTCACTTTTTAGCTGTGGTTATTTATACTATATTATTAGACTTCCTCTAATGCCATATATCTGTGCCAAGTTCATGTGGGCCGGACAACTACTGCTGCACAGCGGAAAACGAGGGCGCGACATCAAAGAGTAATTTAACTGGCTGTAAAGCGACAGGGCACCTTCCCTTAGTCTTTATTGCTTTGAATGAATGAGGTCAACTCACTGTGTTAAGGGGAAATGCTATAAATCACACACCACACAGTCACTGAGCGAGATTAACAGCACGCTGGTCTAACTTTCAAAGATGGATTGTGAAATGGATGGAGAAAGCAGAGGAGAAAAACTGGACCCACAATTCTTTTGTTGTTTGTTTTGCACAATCAAATTAGAGATTTTGAATTGTAATAATAAATTATACTTTTTTTACATTTACCTTGGGTGGCTCTAAAAGCAGAGCAAGTCTTTGATCCTGATAAAGAATAAATTAATAGGTATTCTAACTTTAAGAGTCTGGTTCTACAGTTGTCTGAAAGAAAAACCAGTTAAACTGGACAGAGACATACCCGTCTCTGTGTCATTTTCTTCTACTGTCACATTAAACCTGATTCTTCCTAGCTCCTATACTCCACAAAGTTCAAAAGGTCACAGATATAAATATAGGCACATCAGACAATTTGAACTTATAAATTATTCTTGATTATTTAGTGGTGGATCCATGGCATTATAAAAAAATAGCTGCCTCTTCCAGGGTCAGAACTTCAACAGAACCCAGATCTGTTAAACTTTAACATCACCTGAGTTAAAGAGCCTGCATTTATGTGCTTCCTGTCTTGCATTAGATGCAAATTTTTCATCCTTTTACAGAAATTAGGATTGAAAATAAAATCATTTTACTTCAAGTATTTTTAAACCTTATTGATAATCTATACCGTTAAAAAGAAAACTTGATTAAGGGTTTGTTGGACATTTATGAGCAAAAAAACTTTTCAGGTTTTATTATTTGTTGAAATATTTATGAAACCCATGCTTGACTGGGTTGTACGTGGTTTGTAGGATTTTGATTTCCATCATGTCCTACGACACACTCACTGTACAGGGTTTTCCAAAATTGGACCTATTATCCTTTTGACGAAAACATGGAAATATGTATGAACCTTTCTGTTTGATGTTTGATAATATTCAGTTTGTCAAGAAATACTCACCCATCATATATACAGTAGGCCTACTTAGACATAACAATGACTTATCTCGTAATTTGTAGGAACATTTCTGAACAGATTAGATGAAATACGTGCAAACTTAAGTAACTGAATGACCAGAATAATAAAAGAAAAAGTATATTGTCTCTCTTGTAAGGTCTCATTTGAGTCTTTTTTCAGTCTATTTTTTTTCCTCAGACTCCCAATATTTTGTTTTATGAAGGAGCTGGAGCTTTTTCAATCCATGAGAGTCAGGGTTTGCAATGGACAGTCCAAACAGGAACACGGAAAACCAAACATGAAAGAATAACAATAATAATAAACGTTGCGATTACATTTTGGTCATTGCAGTCTTTGATTGCTGTGGACCAAACCAAATGGGACCATGATTATTCTCACTCTCGCTTCTAGAATCACGAACCTGGAATACATATGTTACTCAGTACCTTAAGTAAATCCTCACATGCATGGAGAAAACATGTAAACTCCACATAGAAAGATGAGGCTTGAACTTTCTGCTCCAATCGTCTCTGTTTCCCTAAGTTCTCCCCAAAAAAGGAATATTCCAGCATGTAAGGGCTTTGCGTGCGACTCACTGAACAACTGAGAGTTTGCAGTTTTAGAGGATGTTAACATAGGAACAGGAAAAAATATCTGTATGCATTTTATCAACTTTTATGAGAGAAAAAAATTCAAATATTTTACTTTTTTTTCACCAGTATTATCTAACCACTTGAACCTCGATAGTAAGTTGGTCTCACAAGTTTGAACATTTTTTTATAATAGTCCACTATCAGAAGACAAACCTGCCATTCACTATCTAAATTAAGAGAGATTTTTTTTTTTGCCAAAGACTAAACCCACAAAAATATATCTAATCATCCACCCATGAATCAATGAATAAGCAAGTGCAAGAAGAAGGATACTTCAAAATGTAAGAAAGGATGTCTAATACATTTTTAGAAGGGTTTAAATCCGAAAGTTAAGAAAGAGCTATTATTACTATCATTGTTTTAGCATTATTAGTAGCAATAATGTTATTTTCCAATAAAAATAAGTGAATAAACCATTAAAATCTATGGTGGGGCTATAAAACAAGCAGCAACGCAGTGCATAAAACCAAACCTTCAAAAGCTTTTTTCCACTTTTACAACCATCAAATGTAAACTTGGAAAAAAAAAAGTCTCTGTTAACACATTAACGGAAATAGAATTTCAAATGAAAGATTATATCTAAATTTACAAAAACGCTCAGAGCTGTGGCTGAAGTTTTGATAGTCGCTGTTCTATGTGCAAGTTCAGAAACCGGAACACTGAGACCAAAGAAGCTTTTGGACTTGGTGAGCCCTTTTGCCTGGCTGTTCTCAGTCAGCCATGCAAACAGAACCTAATGTAAATGAACCTGCCAAAATTTCGGCTAAATGGTAAAATGATCCTGAGTCCTTGTCACCTCCACTCATGTCGCTGACTTGCTGAAGCGTGCCTGGTCGAGAGGCTGGTTCCCATTACAGCCTGTTTTAACCAATCGGCAGATGGCCACTATGAATGACCAGTGCTTGGCTTAAAAATGAAGATTAAACAAAAAGTACAAGGGATAAAACCTTATGTCACCTGAACATTTAACGTTTTACGCAGATAATGTACATCTGGATTGTATTTTTCTACTCTCACATCCCCAATTCTGACAGAAAACAATCTGAAAATACACCGCAATGTTTCAAAAAACAAAAAGCAACAGAAGACACGATCCTTTTACAATTAGCCAATCCTACAGTCACAAACACACTCGCTTTGCCTCAAGGGAGCCGTTAAATGGAGCCAAACTCCAAATGTTGCAAAAGGCTCTGCTTTGACACCAGAGAGCTTCAGCTGGGGGTTTCAAATGGATTTTCTCTGCTGTGTGCATGTGGGGAGGACTCACCCTCTTCTCCAAACAGATGAGGGCAGGAAAGCCGAGCTAAAGGTCAGCACCTTCAGACACTGAGAGGAGGCACAGACACATCAAAAGAGGAAGTCTCTGGAGAGTCACAAAAACACAAAGGTGGCTGCTTCAAGCACATGAAGTAAGTCACTCATCTGTTCCCCAGGGCCTGTTGTTGTTGATTTTTTTTTAAATCATAGGCTTTCTCAGTCTTTTGGCCATTTTTAGGATGACCTGTTAACAAGTCCTTTACTGTTACGGATTGGTTAAAAAAAACACTTGTGTAAATCTGCTAATTATCCATTTCTCTTGACACATTCTGTATCTCCCTGTCATCAATGGCTTCTCAGTTTCCCCTTTTGTCTACATTTTCACCCTGTGATCCTGAACCCAATGCAACCCCCCCCCCAACAGCTGCTAATTTCTAATATAACAAAATGTCAGCAAGTTGAGAATAAACCAGGTATTTATTTCAACTTTGTAAATATTTAGCATGCAGCTCTTTTCTTTTCAATCGCTCAGAAGTTTCTTTACAGTTTATGGCTTCAACTTCCGATATTTACGGGACGGGATCAGAACATGAAGCAAAACAATACAGCAAACCTCTGACAATTTTAAAAAGTGCGCCAGGGTCCGTAAACTATATGATTTAAAAACAAGCAAATGCTCTGGTATTTGCCTAGAAAAACAGCAGGAATCATTTATCATTTTTCCTCCTCTGCATGATGTTTCAGTATTTGACATCTTCTAACTTTGATTTATTTGCAACCAGTTTCCAGAGAAAAACGTGTAGCTGCTGATAATCACATGAATAGCTGATTCAAGAAGATTCCAAGCTTTCGTTAGCCTATAATTCCATTTAATCAGCAAAATTAACAGAGATGAGGTTTCTTTTTTGAAGAGTAGAGCAAGCTGAATCACTGTGGGCAAGGAAATAAAAGCAAACAAAGACATTTAACATCTGAGTCATATTAGAGCACGTCTTCTCTGTAGTAGTGAGATGTTTTTTCCTGTCTTGTTCATGGTGAATCCGGTCATTAAGCCTCCCTGTTGTAAAACAAGAACGTTGGATGACCTGCACTGTCAGATCTTACTTTTAAAGGGTCCACAATATTACACACTTATAAATTGAAAGAAAGTTTTACATTTTTATCAAGACTTCTTTTCATAAAACATTTCAACATAATCTCAATCAGTATTATTAGCGATAAAATCTTGAACTCTGTAAAGTGGCTGCATGATGCCTTGAAAGACGGATTCTGTCATTTTGGAGCCATATGACAGATTTGTCCCTGCGGGCTGGAGCACTGACAAAGCCTCCTTAAAGTTTTCTCCAAACTCAAAGCACTTTGGACAGATTTTTGAAGAAATTTAGGTGATGACCTCATGCTTAAATACACCAGTCATGTGATTAGTGTTTCATTTCAAACTTTTTGTAACCTAATTTTAGAACAAAAACCATTACATTTTGCAAAAAAAATACTTTTTTCACATAGTCTTGAACTTTGCAAACTGTATTATTTTAATGTTATTTGTGTATTAAAGTCAAAAATAAGAGGTTTAAAAGCTAATTTTATTTGACAGTATACAACTTTTTATTATTAAAGACGTGTATGACAGAGAAAATAGCGAGAGCGTGGATGCAACATTGCACATGGAACGGCTTTTCCTTTGAGCAAAACATTTTCTCCCATCAATATTCAATAGTTCTGTTAAATCTCATTCATGCGGGGGTTCCTTATAGCAGAAAACATTCTTTACTTATATTCTTTTTTTAAAACGAACTCTGGTAAGTTTTTCAAGTTCCTGTTTTTTATTTTTAGTATATATATATATATATATATATATATATATATATATATATATATATATATATATATATATATATATATATATATATATATATATATATATGATACAAGAATATATTTTTAACAAACCTCGGTCCAAACCTCACAGTGAACGTGATGAACGTTCAAAAATCGCTTTGACGCACACAAAAACGAGTAAATTCCAAAGTGGCCACTATGAGGGGGGTCAACGTTTTAGTCACGCCCTTATCAATCACGTCTCACAGCAGCGCCCTTTCACAATTTAAATTTAATTGTATCCAAACACCCAGCCATGAGAGATGAAAATATGATCAATTTGGAGCTCACTGTTTGTGCCATCTGCGAACCCGTTAATTCAATTGTCCGACTCAAGTCCAACACAGCGGATTGTAATGTAGATTATCGCATTAAATAAACTCTAATTGAATTTTGATGCCTAAAGAGACAATTTAATAGTCGAGACGATTATCCTGTTTCTCCTCTTGACCTCCTAACGCGCCTCTGGGCCTCGGCTCTGCGCACTGCGCTGCGCTCTCCTGCTGGAGACGCGCTTGTTGGTGATAAGCCGATGGGTGGAGGAGTTTTTGAGGATGACAGGAAGCAGAGCCAAGGAATTTTTATAGTAAAAAAAATTTTAACAGGTGGGTTTACTGCCCATTTGTCTGGGTCAAGAATTTAGAACAGACTTTGTAAAAGTGGACTGACTTTAATAATATCGGGCTGGCGCGCACTTTAAACTCCATCGTCTTTCACCGTAAATGTCGTTCTTCCTCCACTCACCATAGCACGGGAGGACTCCGTTGGGTCCTCTTTCTTGCTGCAGCTTGTCCTCTTCTGGGGGTGTTTTGCAAGAAGACCTGTGCATGAAGAGATGGTATTTGCTGAAAGAGCCTTGCCCAGCTGTGGTGGCATCCAATGATTGGCACTCCTGCTCGAAGGGGCTCCTGGACTTTTCTCCGTAAGCCTGACCTTTGTTGGGCAGGAAGGAAGTAGGGCTGTATTTGGTGTCAGTAGCTGGAAACGTCCTAAAGTGGTCCGGCTGGTGATCCCTACTTTGCGCAGCAGCAGATGGGCTATAATATGAATCCATGGATGTCATGTCGCAGTATGAAACGCAAGTCTCGGCGTCCATTCCTAAAATAAGAGTCAAGGGGAGAACAAGACCAAACTTTTTTTTTCCTTCCTTACTTCCTATCTCTCTTTTGGAAGAGGGAGCACAGAAAAGCCTTTCTCTGCCTACCTCCTTCACTCACACAAGCACGCACCCGCACTGCGGCGCGCACCACTCCACAGCTGGGTTTGGTTAGAGAGAGAACGATTCAGATCTTTTCCAGGAACCGCTGTCGCTGACCAAACACTGAGAACTCTCTCTCAGGTTAGCAGACCTGCACAAAGCCGTCTTTCCTCTGAGGATGAGACCCAGATCGTCTGGCTGGAGGACGCTTCTCCCGAGTGATTATGCCGATGACATGTGCGAGTTAGGTCGCCTATTAGCCAAAAAGAGGGGGGAAAAAAGTTTGGAAAACAAGGGAGGGGGGGCTCAACACATGACATTAATGAGGTTTGGATATGAATGAAACCTATGAGTGACGGCCGGGGGCAGAGAGGGCACAATTTTATGCTTCATTTGTAACGGTTCATCAAGTGCAAACCATCCATATTCCATATTCAGTGTCTGCATCCATCTGTGGCTTTTGCTGAACTGTTTGTTCACGCGCACGAAACGCTTGTTTTAATTTACAACTGAACTTTCAGTATTTTCTTAATTTTTTAGCTAGCAAAATGTTTTAAAACAAACTACTTTCCAACAAACAACACGTAATAATGACGTGACTTTGTTTTGCTTTTCTTAGTGAGAAAATAGATTTTTTTTAAAAAGACAATGGGAAAATTGTATCAAATGCCTTCTTTTTGTTATTTTATTTTGATTTATCATAAAATAGGCTTTTTTCTGTAAAAAAAATCTTAATGAAAAAATAACTTTTTCATTTTATTCTTCTTTAGAAATAGGGAATACGAGTCATACATGCGAAAAGACACACAAAAAAACAGATGTGACAAAAAAAATTTGTTCGAAACATATTTAAAGAATTTTTATGGAGAGGATGAGAATGCCTTAAATAAGATTATTTTGTGACAGGTTGTTATTTATTAGGATATACATGTAATACACATATTTTAATCATTTTGTTTAATCATTTAATACTAATAAAAATGTAAAAAGATAAACCAATTTTTCATTTCAGTAAAACAATGAAAATGTCTCTGGTGTTTGATACGTTTTTGTTTGTTTGTTTGTTTTTTGTCTTCGTTTTTTTTCTTACGAAAAAAACAAAAAAATTGATGTGGATGTATTTAATCAACGCTTGTGCGAAAGTTGTTTTTTTTCAGCGGGCCAAATGCGCATTGCACTGTTTTCTCCAAAAAAGAAAGTGCAGCGGACTCACATATGAATGTCAAAAAAAGGGGAAAATTGACAGCCTCACAGGGAGAATGGATGTGGAAGCGCATGCCGCGGTGAAGACGCAAACTTATTCACATGGTTGTGCACACAGATGGTGCGCATATGCACGCGTGCAGAACGTGTGTCTATGTGCGTGCGCGCTTGTGTGTACGGTGTTCACTTTATTGGATTAAATGAACTGCACATGACTGAGAGCTGTCCGTATTTGTGATGCTGCTGAAAAGTTCAGCTCACTTCCTTTGGGAAGGTGACACAACTTTTACAGCGGTCATTTTTCCTTAAAAATACAAATAATATTTCAAGTTCTTCTCCAAAAAGATTTCTCTTTTGATTACATTTTCTGAGGCAAACTGATATTAGTGAGAAATTGAAGAATTGAGGGATAATTAGTTACCTGTTTGGATTTAAAAAAGGTAACTATAGGAGCAGGATTAAAGAGGTTTATCTATGCTCTGTCTTGACACGTCATTTCTGATTTTACTGTTGGGAAGTTTAGAATAAACGCTCAAGGTCGTCCTGCAGCGGAGAAAAGGTCTTTACGAGTCAGTTCTGTGGCTGAGAGTGAAAGCTCCCCCCTGATAGGCCCACCTGCAGTGAATCATGAACGCAAAAACACAAAAAAGCATCGGAGCACCGGACGGACAGGAAACAGACGCATTAAATATTTCAAAGAATTACACCGGAAAGAGGTCAGCACCGATGACAGAGGTTAATTTTTTTTAATTCATTCAAATGGAATGACTCCAATATAAAATCATTCACTGCAGAGCCAATTGACACGTGAAGCCATGTTGTAGATCACTCTAGTTAATTTTCAAGTGTATTTATAACTTTGGTGCTTAGAAATAAAACAAAATAAATATGTAAACTTTAAGTTTTGCTGTAGTTTCAAGCTTATTAGAGGTTTATCAACACAAATATTTCTATTTATTCTGATTGTAATTGTTTTAATAATTTGTTTTTAAAGAAAGATTTCTTTGTTAAAAAGAATAGGCCTACAATCAAATTATATTATTATTGAAATGAGCCTACAATCTAACATTAACTTTTCTTTTGCCATTCGTTGGTTAATAGGTTTTACTTTACAGCAACGTTGTTTTAGTACTTTTATATTAGTTACTTATACTTATTACTCTCTCTTTCTTCTTTCGTGAGTACTCCCCCTCCCCTATAGTCTATTGTTCCTTAAAGTTTCATTGATCCAAAAACAAGAATAATAGTTTTGCCCAGAAGGGAAAATGTTAGCAAAAAGTCGACAGGTTTAAAAAAAAAAAAAGCCATCCCCGGATATTTGAAAATGACTCCATTGATGCAGAGTTGGCTAATTTCCCTGCAGGAGACCCCGTGTAATCAGGCTTTCCTCAGAAAAATAAAAGCACAATGTGTGAGTCTGTTGTCATTGTCGGTGACCCTGAAGTGTTGCCCTGACTGTGCCTGCTGCATTTATTTCACAGTTTATACATAATCTGCCAGTTAAAAACACAAGGACGGGAAAGAGACCCACAATGTTAAATTGTAGTTTATCGCCAGCGGCGCAATTGCGGGTTAATTGAGGCCATTGATGGGCGCTAATCAACCGTGGAGAGGGGATTTATTTCCCTGATGGACACAATCATAAAACGGAACCGGAAATAGAAAGGTTTAAGCACTTATCTGAATTAATTTCACATTAAAGAGACATCGCGGTTTCACGAGACTTTTCACCCACCCCCAGTGTGTTTGTGTAGACTCACTAATTTGCCCGAGTGTGTTTGCGTGTGACAGTTTGTTTGCATGTGAGAACTAGCGGTGTTTTCCAAACGATTTGTATTCTGTTAAATATTGTATAGCAACTTTTATTTTATGCAATTGTACCCAAGCACGTAGTTTACTATAGATCACATAATGCCTTACAATAACTTGAGTACATTTTTGATGTAAAAAAATGACAACTAATGTTTCTGACCTACAGTGGCCTGTATTCCTTTGGTTTCTCTTTTTCTTGCTATTTTTTCTGAACTTCTTTCAATGGACAGACAGATTAAAAAAAATACTACAATAAATCCATCAATTGAATCAGTAAAACACTTAACAAAGTCACAAATGCAACTGGAAGGAGGTGCATTTCCATAAGAAAATGCAGGGTTAAATGTTATATTGCTGAATGAAAATGAAACTTAAAGGGTAATAATTAGCAAAATAAATAAACAACCATAAAGTCAAAACAGCACAATAACAAAAGAGATATTTCTGTGAAAAATGCCTGCACCGGGTCTCGAACCAGCGAGCTTCTGCACCAGGGATTCCCCATGTATTTCAATGGAGGCAAAAATCCTGGAAAACGAGGAACATCTTGACAAGTTTTAGGATTTGAAGGACCAAAAAGTCATAGCTGGAAAAAGTTGAAACAGCTGAACTTTTAACCAATGATTTTCTTGCCTCTTAATTTGGTACAACTGCACATTGGAGTTTTGTTTTATTTTGGGGTTTTTTTTTGTGGCCACTCCTGTTCACAAATCCTGCTGTTTCATCTTATTTCATACCTGTGTGATGCAGGAATTATGTGATCAAAGAATAAGTGCTCACAAACACAGATTTAGCCAAAGTTGTGATTAATCTTTAAGAAAAATACCTTTACAAATCTGTAATATGTGTGTACAGAACATTGACAGCGAAAGAAGTGTTACTTTAGTATTTTGTACCAGGACATTTACAATAATGCTGTTAAAGTACAGTTAAAAAAAAACAATAAAAAAAAAAAACAGAACAAAACAATGTGTTGAGACGGTAAAACATTTTTAAACTAGATTAAGGTGGTGGTTTGCAGTTACAATCAATTCCTTCAAGGAATTGTTTTTTCCATTATATTTGTAAATAAATTAAATTTTATATTGAAATGTGTGAAAACAATATTTTTTTTTCTGACACAAAACCTTTCTTTACTTGACTTTATGCTTGATATGCGGCACATCTCATGGAGTGGAAGAGATTGAATACACACACAAGTTAACTTAATTCCAATGATTAAAAATAGTTTTTAAGGTAAATAAAATTGTTTTTTCAAGGCCAATGCTTTGGTCAATCAATCAGTGTGACACTATTCAAAACTGATCATGTTTCTTGCAGATAAGAAGTAAAATAAAGCTTATATTCTCATAATGTTTATAAAGCACAGACATATTAGTTTTTTTTCTTTTTTATTTATTAGGTTTAGGCACAAAAAATGTTTTGCAAGATTCTACAAAGAGGGTTTGACCAGCAAACTTCTCCTTAAAATTACTAATGCATTCAGTCTCTTTTTTCTCCAAAATACATGAAATAATACTTAAAATAACGAAGGCCTGAAATTAAAGTAAAAAACTGCTCAAGTTAACCTTCCGATTTTTATTTGTTTCTTTTGTGTCTTTGTCAATGTTTAACATCAAGTTTCTTCTGTGCCACACGTGCCACTAAAAAGACCCCGCTTTTAGAAGTAAAAATCAAGGTGTAAGATGTTTTCCTTTTTTTTGCTGGCTTCTCTCAGAATATGAGCCAACCCCCCTCAAGGACAGTCACTGGTTCACACATGAGTGAAGGCTTCTGGAAGTGGAATATCATATCATTCTCCTGTTCAAATGACACTTTGACAAACTGACTTCAACTGGTTTCACATGAACAAGGCATCAGCTTGTTTTCCAATAACATTATTTTTTGTCTGTGAAGGTTCTTATTTATCCAGGTGATGTTTTGAAAATTGTGTAATGGCCTCTAAAGACAAATACTTTTCTTAAAACGTTTCAAAACTCCTCTAAGTGGCTTCATTATTGTCATTGTACATGAGGATACAATGAAATTGCAGCAGCCTTGGAGTGAAGAAGTTAAATAAAATAAAAATTAATATAAAAATAAAATAGAATAGAAATACTGTATTTACAACTCTTAACAAAAAATGAACAATGAATGATATTATGAATTATATGAATTATATTGAAGTGCAGAACTGATATTCTGATATTAAAATTTGCTTTTACTTCAGGACGTTTTCAAAGGCCATATCATTGTTATTTAGCCTAAAAATAAAATCCTGCATTTTTCCGTAATGTGAGTTATCAAAACTGGGCCTTTTTAAGTTTAAGATGTGCAATTAGTGTAATGGTAGTGCTTGAAAGTTAAAAAAAAACAAATCACACAATTCTACTTATACAAATGCTCTGTATGGCTGTGGATTCAAGGGCTCACACACCAGATGTTTGTTGGTTTGAGTTGCAGTTCACATGTAAAAGATTTTAAAAACACAACACATATTTGTTCATTAATTGTTTTCTTAAAGTTGTCCTTATCTCCACTATTTACTCTGTGTTAACTGCTTATTTGAGGGCAAAATGAAGACAGAAGTCTAGTTTGGAAATCCCTTTTTTTTAAATACATTTCTTGTATTGTGGAGATGAATAAAAGGACTTTTAGAAGTGATTGCCTATTCTGAATAAGGAGATTTTTTTGATGAGTTTTTTTTTTTTTGCTGATGTTATCCAAAATCTGGAATCTAATATTGTTAAAAAAACAACACACTTTTACCTTTGCTTACATTCTGACTTCTTCTGCTCTCTTGCAGCAGTTTGACACACACGATGTGACCGCCTTTAGCCTCAAATCTGGAGACAAGGTGTTTGAAGTTGGATGTTTAAATTGGCTTGATGACAGATACTTTATTTTTCATTTTAAAACCATTATTGGTCGCGCTGATGTCATGAAAGCAACATGGTGCATTCCTGAAAAGTTCATCAAAAAGCCAAACATGTCATACAATGTATGGTGTAGATGGAAACTAAACAAATGTGGAAATCTTCTTCTCTGTATCGTCTTTGCATCTGTAAATATAGCACTGTTCATGTTGGGGTTGCTCACATGCCTCAATCTGAGACATGCATAATTTTCAGACTTTTTTATTTTACATCTGCCTCCTCTAAAAACACCTTGACCTTAGAGCTCTGTAGATCTTGGAGATGGTGCCTGGCCCATCCGGCTTCACAACATACACAAAATCCACAGATGAAAGTTTTTAGGATCTGGAAAAATGTGTCCCATATGTGACTACCTCCAGGGTCTGGTGTTGATCTTGGGAATCCTTCCTTACTGATATGATCGGCTGAGAGTATTATCCTGCTTCATCAAATTCAGGGCACACACAGCTGCCACATAAAGGTCTGAGTGCAGAGAATTGTGAGATTGGGAGAAGGGTTACGAGCTGAGATAGCAGATAGTTGCAACCATAAAGTCATAAAATCCCAACTATTGACACCAATGAGAATCTGACTTTGTCTGGTGCAACATGTAACATCTGTCTGATTAATCATAATTGGATGGTGTATTCTGAGCCTCTGTCTAAGACGTATTATTGTTTGATGTTCAAAAGTCTGCTACAGAGAGAATTGCTGCAATTAGTGAAACTCTTGACAATGAAGTCATAACTCCTTGGTGGTAGAATGACAGACTTTTTACATATTTGGTACCCTTTGGGGAGCGTATTTCATTCCCCAAGACAAAATGCACTGACTTTGCCGAGTACAAAATGCTTGAAGGGAGGTCTTCCTTTGGTTTTTAAACCACAGCCACAAATATGTCAGCACAGCTCCACAGAGAATAATGACACTTGGATGGTGATTGCTGTGCTGACAGCAATGAAGGTGATGAAACTGCTTTCAAATGCATGTGATTTTGCGGTCAGGCAGCTCATCCACCTTGGAATATTTTTTTTATTTATTGTATTTTATTTAATCCAGGAAGATGTCAACTACAAATGCTCTAGATTTTTTAAATATCGTTTGAGAGTTACCTAAAGATACCCAGGAATTGTCCAGGTGTTGTTTACTGCTGCCACTGTTACTGGAAAAAGTTACCTCCATGAAACGTTATGTTGCCAATTGAACCAGACCATCTGTGATTCTAATGTAGACCAGTGTGAAGTGAAGGCACTTCAGAAACAATTTTCTGGCTCCTTACTTTGTCCAACCACTTCTAAGAGATGCAAATAGGTTCCAGGCTCCAATATAGAAAGCATCGTCCTCTGAATAAATTACAGAAATGTCCAATAATTTGGTGTCTACCTCCCTGCTTCCTTCAAAAAAACAAAATACTGTTGGCTGATGCTACAGCTTTCTGGTTGTTCTGGCTCTACTTTCAATAAGCTCTTAGTGTTTTAACGTTTTGTGTAAAATTAACTGTAATTATTGACTAAAATGACTTTTATAACAGACACAAAATGAAAAAAATGGACGTTTACTTTGATATCCTGTAGCTTTCAAGTCACCAACCAGTTTAATGCATCTGTAACCTGAGAAACCCAGTGAAAAAGTATTAAAGCCTTCAGGAACTCAACACAAAATGAAACTCTCTCTGTGGAATTGAAATTATTACATCGTTGTACTATTCCATGATAAATCTATCCACCTAGTCTGCAGACTGTTTGACTATGTAGTTTTCATACATTTGTCCTATATTCTCAGCTGTGGGAGTCCATTCTTCCATTGAACTGAAGATGAACCCTTACAGCATCAAACTTATGTGTTCTGTGATCAGTGGTGGTTGAAAATCATCAATGCTCAATTCATTCATCCTAGCCTCATGCTCAAAAAGCATACAAAGAAACATCACCTTCCTCCACTCAACATGACCACCCACTCACCCTATGGAGTCCTATACTGTTCATAATTAAATAAATACATATTTAATTCAATAAATAAATATGACCTCATGTAAATACACAATCAACCAATAAATCTCTCATAAATATATAAAAAGATCATGAAATTGTGAAAAACCTACACACAAATTTTAAATTAGCCATTATATTATTCAATATATTTCATTTTGCTTTAAAAAACCTGTTCAATATTTTAAAACAGCTTTTTCAATTATTCATTTTAATCATGTGGAATACTATTGTAATTATACGTAATTTTTCAGAACCTTGGATTTCAAAATCAATATTTTCCAAAGTAGCTTTGTTTTTATTTCATGTTGCTGTTTTTCACAATGGCTTATTTATTTCATGAATAGCTTTTTCAGGAGAAGGACTCTGTCTGTCAATCAGGGAAAGTGGGCGGGATCTAAACGCTCATTTGCTGATCCCTGGAAATCGACTCATATTCCTAGATACCCGTTCTGCGGTGTTTCAGTCAGAGAGATAACATATTTCAGCGATATTCGCGCAGCTTTGCTGACATTTGATAGTTACATTTGATTTTTATTATTACTTTTCCGGCGAACTGAGCAACAGACCCTTAACTTGCGCTCACACAGTGGCTATCAGGTTAAAAACATTAGCTGGTAGCTCCTCCCACACACGGCATGGTGCGTTCATGGAACTCCAGTTCATAGAAGATTGTGGAACTCCAACAGCCACCCAGCTTAACTCAGACCACTACTAGATGTTCATGAGAGGATGAAAACCACCGAACCGACCACAAAATCACCCAAATTATGCACACTTGCCCAAAGCCACTTTTATCCGCAAATTTATGTCTGAGTAAAGGAGTAGCCAATCACAAAAGTGTCCCCGCCTTGTCTGGTTTGATTGACAGACAGAGTCCTCCTAAAAAAGCTCTTCATGAAATAAATACGCCATTGTGAAAAACAGCAACATGAAATAAAAACAAAGCTACTTTGGAAAATATTGATTTTGAGATCCGAGGTTCTGAAAAAAGACGTAGCATTACAATATTATTCCACATGGTTAAAAATGAATATTTTAAAATGCTGTTTTAAAATAATCAACAGGTTTTTAAAGCAAAATGAAATATGTTGAATAATATAATGGCTAATTTAAAATCTGTGTGCAGGTTTTCACAATTTCATGATCTTTTTATATATTTATGAGAGATTTATTGGTTGATTGTGTATTTACATGAGGTCATATTTATTTATTGAATTAAATATTTATTTATTTAATTATGAACAGTATAGGACTCCATACTCACCAACCAAGTTGTTAAAAGCTAAAAACAAAGCAAACTCTGATTAGCAGTGGTGGGTAACATAGACAAAAGTGTATTTAAAGAGAGTAGATGCTTGGAAATTAAATAATTTAAGTGGAAGTAATCAGAATATTTACTAAAGTAAAAATAATAAAGGAACTACTGAAATAATTCCTCAATGCTATTTGCACTTAACAGTCAAATGTACAGAAAAAGGCTCAACAAACAGTATAAAACACAGGATAAATGTAGGTATTTCCAAATAATAAATGACAAATAGTGGGAGTGAGTGCAGAAGCTAATCAGGTGATTGGTTGGACAAAACCCAGGCTTGACACTCATGTTGTTAGAAATGCTGGTTTGGATAAAAAGTCGACTTTAACCACATGTAGTAATAAAAACATCTCTTTTTTTAGGGTAATTTTGGAAACAAAAAGTGCAAAAGAAATGGTCCAAGTAATAAAAAAGTTAATGACATGAGAAGTCTGATGTCTTCTTGACACATTTTTTAAGGTAAAGGTGACCAGCATGGCGAGGTATAACTACTCTTAGTTGGACAGTAAAAACAAAACATCTAAGCATAATGTAATTAGGTAAAAGTTACTCACTTCCAAAGGTCATTTGGCTTCTCCATTCATGCTTAATGAAGTATAAATATCTGCTTCTTCTCTCATTCATCTGAACACTCGCTATTTAAAGGAAACTTTGTGCCCTGCGGTGTGTGGCTCACAAACCACAAACAGTGACATAACACAAGTGGAACAACATTTAGACCATTCCACTCAGCTCATACTACACGACAGGATGGAAAACATCAGGTTACAGAATCCTAAGAACATTGCTGCACTGAGATACTTTTTACATGTATTTATGAAGCGTAAACAGTGACGTATTTTCTGAGTTTTGTGAACACCCATATGCAATACTTTTATTGAAGTTTTAAGCTTTTTTTCAGACTGAATAACAGGAACGGAATGAGGTGTGTGCTGTATATACTTCCCCTGCACATGTTCATGTCCCTGGGAAGAAAAAAAAGAGAAAGACAAACAGGTGGTTATGAAAAGCTCCACAAACAGAAGTCCAGCAAAGAACCCCCCCTTACATTCCCTGGAACAGTGTCACTGGGATAAAAGTTGACTGTGATCTCTTCGCTCAACCTTTAACCCCGAATGTATTTTGATTGGGAAAAGCCAGGATCCTGTGCATCCTTTGGTTTTAATCTCAAAGACTCAGTCAGAGCTGGACAGGGTGTGTTGCTGTAGGGCTCAAACAGACCAGGCTGTGTTTATTTTTGCTGGGCAGATAGAAGTCTCGCAGCAAGGTGCTTGCTGTCATCACGGTGACCTACCAACCTCGGCCGTTGGACATCATCGTGACTCTCGGGACCAGGGCCACCACAGCATGTGGGGCACCCAGTGGAGAGGTTAAAGGGCAGAGCTGCTGCTCGACGTGAATACAGATGTCAAGGAAAAGTCTGGACAAATTTGCTTTGACATAGTGCTCTTACAAGACAAAAAAAGAGGCGCAAAGATTTGTTGAGTGGAACTGTAAAATTCACTGTTGAAATCCAGGAAACCAAAGATCCTCCTATTCATGTCTAACTTACAGGAAAGGACAGTTTAGATAGGGCCTCCAAGAAGTGTCTGACATGAAGTTGACACCAAACTTTATGTCAGTTTCCTCAGTTAGGTGTGAGGTCTCAGCAATGAATCACTCAAGAGAAAAATAGCTAGTTATACACAAACTTCAGCTCTTTTTGTCCAAAATAAAAACAAAAACCAAGCTCATTACAAACTTTTCTCGTAATATTATGGAAAAAAATGTCATAGTTTTTCTATTTCTTTTACTGTCGATGAAACTTTTTCTTTTATTTTCTTTTTTGAGTCTCTCGCTTTAGTAATTTTGCAAAAGAGACAATCTCAAATATTATAATGGCCAAAAGAAAAACTAGTTTGCAATCTATATTAGGGTCATATATTAGCGCCGTAGGCCAAAACTGACTTCAGAGCCTGGAAGTTTGAGACTCCTGATGTCAAAGGTTATTAAGGTGATGGTGTGTATTAAATACATTCACTCCAAAACTTTTTTGTTGCTGACATGTAAAACAAGATGAGCTTTAGATGAGCGTCATCTTCACCACCTGTCTTGTTTAAGATAAAAGCTTTTGACAAGACAGAGATAGGCAGACCCGGAAGCTTTTTGCACTATAGGTTTCTAGATTCTCAATTTCAAAGATAAAAAAGGAAAATATATCTTAATGAGCTGGTTTCAAGTGATTATTTTACTACTCTGTCA
The DNA here is from genome assembly GCA_023969325.1 of Oryzias curvinotus. Classification (NCBI taxonomy): domain Eukaryota; kingdom Metazoa; phylum Chordata; class Actinopteri; order Beloniformes; family Adrianichthyidae; genus Oryzias; species Oryzias curvinotus. The sequence continues at coordinate 9,179,127 of CM043708.1, forward strand.
CCAGAGTGTATAAAATACCGCACTGATAACAAACAAACAAACAAACAAACCTTTCTGAAGCCCCTTAAACAGAACTCATGCCAAGTTTCCAAACTTAATGGCACAATGAACTGCTTTGTCTGTGATGTTTTGACGTCAATTTTCCATTAGTTGATCATATCTCATCTTCATCAAGCATTTATGACGAAATAAAAGAAAAAAAAGATCTGCCAAGAAGTAGCGTTGAAGTCCAAGCACCATTTTTAGCAAAGGTCAGGCACTAAAGAACACAGAGGGCTCACTGACTGCTTTAATATCCTGGAATGTCCTGGATCCTGAAAGGAAAAATAAAAGAAAAAGTCTTTTAAAGTAGGACCCTAATGAGAGTCATGCTCTTCATTCAATTAGAGGGGACATTTTCGAAGACACAGATGAACCTCCAGTTACTGCTCATTTATTAAATCAAGGAAGTCTGAAGGTTCACAGCTACTACTTCAATTATGGGGTCAGATCTTTTTTTAAAACAAGAGGGCAAAAGTTTGGCATTTTTCTTGAATTGAATAAAGACCTAAGCAGACTTCTAGAATCATCCATTGAATTTTTTGCGTGACCTACTTGCAAACCAAATAGGTCAGTGTAATGACTTTTTTTTATTTAAATAACAACTCATTTATAAGTTTGTGTCTGCCTGTTTCGCTTTCAAAAATATCAAATGATCATGAAAAACCTTCCAAAAAATAAAAGGCTCAAAGTGTAAGTTCAGTGAACGCTGCTCCTAAGTGATGTCTAACACAGATCCGTGTCTTTGGTGGAGCCTTTAACTCTCAGCCCAAACATTTGACTTCATGGTCATTTTAACTTTACCGTTTTACATTAAATTAAAGATATAAGATTTGGTAAGACGATTAATTTCCTTTATGATTTTTAAAAGATAATATGTTGAAACAATTGTTTATGTCATTTGACATTTGTTAAAGTTTCTGGGAAAAGTGGAACAGAAAAAATATAAACATTTGTGTTTCTCTTTGACATCCAAATTTCTTAATCAGGCCTTACTCATGTTGATCCCCAGACCTTCAGAGTTAAGGAAAGAATTCAGTATCCATTCTTTGATGTCTTTGCTGGGGTGGCCTCATAATGAACTACCATAGCTATATAGGTTAACAGAGCATAAATGTAACTGGAACAATTCTAATTACCACTGATAAAAATGTTTCGTATGTGTGTGCTGCAGTTCCTTTAAACTGCCTCCAGTAGCTTGAGTTCCTGCTGTTTAACTGAGTCCACATTAAAATCTCTCAAAAGTTAGGCACTCATCTGTCATTTCACTGCTCTGTTTTATGTCTAACATTCCTTGTGTTATCTGACTGGAAAAATGCTTCATGGCAACAATAAATCACCAGCTAATTACATTTTACAAAAATATCTCAAAGCCCAGCTACTGTGCTCTGTTTTTGTTTTCTTCAATTAAAGCAGAAAATCACATTTTTACTAATGCATCAATTACCCTGTGCCCGATAAAGGGGTTGATCATTATCATCAGCCAAAAATCATGGGATGTTTGTACTGTTGATGTGGTGGAGAGCCACTTTCTCTGAGGTATTTCAGGTTGTTGAGGAGTCGTTCCAGCAACAAAGCGCTCTTCATGCGTCGGCAAAGAAGGACCAAGTGATTCTAATTAAAGCTGCGTAAGTTGTTTACTGAGGCTGGGGTCATGTAAGCGAAGCACAAAGGAGTCTCATCTTAGACGTATGTGAGTGAGGAACATGAGTTCACTGTGATCTGAGACGGATTGGGTAAACACCACCTGCCAGTTTGTTTGGCTTTGGTGCCATCTTGACACTTTTGTAGTTTTTATATTGCTTGATTTTTTTGTTTTTGTTTTGTTTTAACCTCACCCCTTAGCAGATAAAGTTACTGATGATAGATCCATCTAAATGTTACGTTTTTAAATAGTAAACCAGAACGAATTTAGATGAAGTCTGTGGATTCAAATTGAAAACATGAAGGACAAAGCATGAAAAATCAATTTGTTTCAGCAGAAAAACTGTTTCTGCTAATTGACAGAGAGGAAGACCAGTGTGAGAGGGCAGAGGAAGGAAAGGATAAATGAGGAAGCTGGTCTGCCTGAGGGTGATACCATAAGAATGGAACAACTGATTTTCAGACAGAATCTTGTGATGCGCACATTTGATCCTAATTCTGTTGACACTGTGGATGTTTTTGATGATATTGGGGTTTTATGTGTAAAAGTAAGATGAGGGATAATTTGTGAAGTGACACTATCTAAACTGTTATCACATAAAATGGAATTTTCTTTTCTACCTTTTTATATCTGATTTAGTGAGAAAAAAGCTTTTATGGCAAGAAACGTTTTCATAGTAAAAAAAAAGGAATATTTAGGAAAAATTAATTTTATTTTGTGGCATTACTTTATTATGTTTTCTATATTATCCATAAATGCACTTTGTAGGTGGTTTTTAATATAATTTTTTTCAATTAATATGCATATCTTTCAAAAAGTTTCCAAAAACATGAAAATTAACTATATATATATATATATATATGTAAATATGTGTGTGTGTGTGTGTGTGTGTGTGTATATGTATATGTATATAATACAGACCAAGGGTTTGGACACACCTCCTCATTCAAATGAATGGGAAGGTGTGTCCACACTTTTGATCTGTACTGTATGTATTATTTTATTATTATTATTTTATGTATTATTTATTATTAGTTTAGTTTATTATTAGTTTATATAGCCAGAAAAAGATGCGACGAGTGAGCAAAGAAAAACATTAACACACGGACAGACACACTCTGTGCTTCTAGAATTATGGTTGTTACTTGAAAGATTTTAGAAAAAATGTTTCTTTAACTTAAAGTTATCATAGACATGGCCACTGTTTTTTATGTTCATGTTGGTAATCAGATTAATACCCTTTCAACTTAAAAAATGATCTTTCTATAATTCCTAAGATTATGACTGACGATGTCGTTAAAGTCTTTGACATTTCAGTGTTAAACATCTATCCTTTTTTTAAGTATAATTTCAAAGTACTTTCAACACAAAATGTTTCCAAAAGTTAAAGACCTTTTTTTTTTTAAAGTTATTTGAACACAGATTTTTTTTCTACCGAAAGCAAACTGATGCCAATTTTAGGTAACAACATTTTTAGTTTAACATATTTTTAAACAGGAAATTTACAACCGATCAGATTTAGAATAGAAAAACATATCCAAGAAATGTACAAGTTGCAATAATTTATCTGGATTTTACTCTTTGAGACAAGGAAGTGCACAGACTATTTGTGTAATCATGCATTCATGGACAGTGGACATGCATTCAACTTAAACATTTCTGTGTATTCAAAAATAAAAACTTTGTCACCACTTTGTTAAAAAACATCCCCAATTTTTTTTTAACTTCTCTTTTGTTGCTGATTCAATTGGAGCCATTCACTCAATCAAAATCACATGTATGAACAAAGGCACGGACTATTCAAAGACTAAGCGTAAAAAAAAAAAATGAAAAGAAAAATGCTTCTTTCAGAAGAAAGCAATGGATTGTGCCGCTAAGCTGTATGCTGTTGTACATATAAATTTCTTCTCTGACATATCTATTTTCCTCCACAGGAAACCACATGACCTCTAATACAGCCACAAACTAAGTGAGTGAGGTAAACTTTGTGATGCAGTTTTGCTTGAGGGAACTCATGCCTGCAATAGAACAAGTGAAGGAAGGAAATAAGGTTTGGCATGTTGACTCAAGACTTAAATCCCAAGAGCCCTAAATGGACAGCTATTAAACTTTATTTGCTCTTTTTGCTCATAAGAAAAGCAGTAAGAAAACTGCTGGGATAAATCAGACTAATGTAAAAATGATGCTTCTTTATAGTGGAGGTGCTTGAGTTACACCTGTCAAGAAAGCAGAGAGATACAGTTTCCATGATGTCTCATCATTTATAAGGTTATTCTATTAAATGTAAATTGAAATAAAGCATATGAAATCTTTAGACAAAAATTCACGACATAAGAGAACAGATTATCTGATCCTTTGTTTCTCCTTTTTTTTTTTTTTTGAGTACTCTCCATTGTTGGCTCTTTTGACTCTGTGGATTGCAAAGCGGCTGTTTCCCTCAACATGCAGGCTACCAAGAAGAGCGTATCAAAGGCAAGGAATGGGCTTTTAAGTCAGGGCCTTTCGATTGTGTTACAGATTGGTTCCAGGTGAGGCAGCTTTGGGAAGTTCAGCCTGAGGAAAATTACCTCTCCATGCAGCACTCGTGAGAGGCACGGAGGTTCCACGGTTGGCATGGCGCTCCGGAATTTCAATACTACTCACGTTTGGTGGGATTTCGGAGGGATAAATGCTGGGCCTCAAAAATTTTGTTGTGGTTGATTGCAGCTACATTAAAAGCTAAACTCTGACAAAAAGAACAGAGGGTGTGCAGAGTGTCTGAATGTTTCTGCAAAGTACAGGGAATATCTTGACGGCCCCACAGCCAACAGACAGTAATTGCCAAAGTTCAAACATCCCTTTGATTCACTCACAAGATAAGCCATGGATTTATTTTTCAAAACAGACATTTTCCAGCTCCACTTTGTAGTCGCCATGATTTTGAAAATGAGCGGGTCATGTTCTTCTTCTTCACACATGCTGTTAAGACAGGAAACTATCTCAAGGACTCCTGGCAGACATGAAGCATGCACATTTCAGCAAAAAAGGCCTCATGGTGGCATTTAACTGGATCCAAGTATTGCATTTTTCCCATATACTAATTGTCTTGAAGGCCAAGGTGGATTTGTGGTCTTATTTAGAGTTATCAGTCAAGATCTGATTCACAGACCGCTCCGCTTCATGCACTTTTTTATTATAACAATCTGAGGCAGGGTCTCTTGTCACATGACCTTGGTTGAAGTCACAATCAAATGGTAGATGAATGATGTTTGATCCAACAAGCAAAAAGGGACAATGACTTGGGACCCAATAAAACACATTTCTTCAAATTTTAAAAATTAAACCGCTAAAAGCTATTTTAAAATTCTGTTATTTTCCTAAATCTGCTTTCATTGCTGGTACGGTGGAGTCATTCTGTGCACTGCTGCCTCATCATACATTGATGGTCAAAATCTCAACTTTAGTCTCTCTTAAAAGAGTTGACTGCTGAATAGTGTACACCCTGGACAGATCCCAGCCTATCACAGGGCTGAATAGGATCCCCTTGCCGCTTAATATTGAAAATGAACAGGAGATTTGACATCTAACTATAAACCTTGACTTTAACCTCAACTACCCATTTGAAATGCTCATCACATTTAGTCTTTTACAGCCACAGACTCTGGATAGTCTTACGTTTGCATCTACATTACTTTTTAACTCATTTTCTATCCCTAAGTAACTGAGGTTGTGCGTAAACATGAAGAAATGTTAGTTTCCATGTGGCCCTGTGATAACATGATATTTCTTTCTTTGCTAATGACAACTGTATCAATTCTAACCATCCTGTAGACCTGAACACGAGAGAGCAACTATAAAAAAAAGCTGCAGAAGTTTTAATGTAGATAAGAATAAAGATGCATCAGTCCAAAATTCTGTATCAGTTTTAGACCGATGCTGGGAGAAATGACTGGATTGAGATTACAAATTTTGCCTCAGTCCGTCTGATCTAATGTTGCTTCAACAACTGTGAAAGAAACATTTCTTTTTTTATTTAATTACGAATACATTCAGGCATGCCGAAAGAATATTTTTAGCTTGAACATGTGGGAATTTTCAAACAAAATCTGCAATTCAGGCAATTGAATAATTTTGCAGACATTTTTATTTTTCCTTTTAGATAAGTGAAATGAATGTAATGGTAGAATCTTGGTTATCAGATATTAAGGATGAATATGTCTGTGTTGAAATGAAACAAAACTATCTTTACTTCAGAGAATGAGTTCTGAAAATGATTCAAGTTTCTCATCAAGTTAGGAAACAACATGAAGGAGTCAAAAAGCAGTTCCAAAGCATAATTTGTTTGTTGCAATATAAAGATATATATGGAAAAATAAGCTTTTATTGGCTTGCAAATCAAACATAAAAGAACCTGTTGTTCTTTTATTTGTTTTACAGCGCAATTGTTGAGAAAATATATCAACAAGATTACATTTTGTTACTTGTCAGTTCTAACCCAAGCATGGACTTTCGGCTTGTGTTATGCTTTGAAGCATTCCTTAAGATTCATAGTCAAACGGAATTTAAGTCGTGGCTTGACCAAAAAACATTGAAATTGAAAATATCTTTTCTTGAAGCATTTTCAAATGATATTTACTCATGGATGTTTTTGTCTGTTTTAATAAGTCAATCTTCTAAATCTGCTCTCTGGCTTTGGGGGCCCCCGTGGCAGTCCTGCTGGCCCTGGCCTGATCTCCCAGGGGGCGGTTGTTCTCTATCTGCTGCCGTGTGGGTGTTGGGGGATTCTGGCTGCCGCTGCTGCTGCGTTTTTGGTGTGCGGATGGCTGGTCACTCTCCCTCCTTTTTACATTCCATCATCCATTTTAGAAGAACATGAACACTCACTAGAGCACAGGTGTTAGCTCACGTTTGCACAAATAGTTTGCGTGATTGAATGAAATGTTTCACTCTAGTTGGTTTGAATGCATAGGTATGCGTGCGTGAACATTGTTTGTATTGTGTACATGTTGACAGGTGAACGTTTTTGGAGCCAGAAGGTGTTTGTGGCACTTGGGTGTGTGTGTGGACAGGCTCCGCCCTTATAGACTTGTATTACATCTGAACCTCACTGTAATAAGTATAACCATCCAGAAACTTGTTGCTTTAGGCTGCTTTATGGTTTTACACCCCCCCCCCCCCTCCTATGATCACCCTCCCATCCCCCTATCTAACATCCCTCTGTCTTCTTCCCTCTTTTCCTTTTCCGTCCGGTCCAACAAAAAAGATTTTCAAATATAATTAAAATGATTAAAGTTTGGCCTCGATTACGGAAGGGGTTTATTCAGACATACCTCTGGTTTGTCAGAAGATTCATAACCCCTGTTGTTAAAGTAAAATATGTCCAACACAAGAGGCCTTTAGCTCACATCTGTCTGCCCAGCTGTTGGACAGGACAAGTTAAAATAAATAAATAAATAAAATTACGTCAATCTTCAAATTCCACCTCATTCCTTTTATCCAGCTTGTTATGTATTCTATCTCACATCAACCCAAATTGGGAGATCTGTCTTTATTTGTCAAATCTAAAGAAGCTTCAAAATAAGCTATGGAGTGTTAGGCCGAAGTTTACTGAAGAATTTATTCTGTTAGACCAGATCTGAACTGGTTTAAGTGGGGAAACAACAGCTATGCATCGTTAAGCTGTGCACTGGTGGGCCAGGCTAGAGCGTTCTGCATCAGTCACCTGTCTTCCCAAATAAACAGCCACAAGGAAACATATACACGTGTTTTAAATGGAGTAAAATTGTCTGTCGCATTTTGGACGTGTTTTGGATTAGTTCTAGCTTTTTTGTGACATTCTGAATGAACTTTTTAAAGGGTCAGCCAAATAAATGTAGTCATATTAAGATTATTTTGTCTCTAAAATTATAAAAATACTAAAGCATTTTTAAACCTTTTTCTCTTTCTATTCTAATTATTTTACTGTGTGCAGTCCCATAGCAATTCCATTGCTGTTGGTTTTTTCTGAGACTAAAAAAAAGTTTCTGCTCTCACAGATCACTAATCCCGACAACAAAAATGATCCTCCACATGGACCACAGCCAGTCATCAGAGGCCACGTAGAGTAAACACCATGTTATTCCACTGTTGTTTGGAAGGATTGTGAGAAGATTTGTTCCTTAATTAAAAGAAAACAGAAATGATGTTCCCATGACGGACATGGTGAACCAAATTGAGAGTGGCGGCATTGTCTGCTTGAATTTCGCACTTCTGGTCCCACAGTAACCCCCCCGTTTCAAATGCACTCTGTCTTCCAACATTGACTCACCCTTTCCGAAGAACCTGATCCAGCCTGGAGGCCTGTGCGCTCATGTCCTGTTGAGAATTTGTTGATTTCTCTAATGACTCTCATCGGTTTGTTTGTTTTGTTGAATAAGCTGCAAGCACCAGAGATAGTCGTGTGGAACAAACGTGCATTTAAGGCCACAAAAATGAACTGGCAATTTAAATTTTACATCCTAAATGAATAAACTACAAATGAGATGAGTCAGTTTTACCAAATAGATCATTTCTATGCACTTAATTGATAACAATTGTTTACGATAACTTTTGAAGACACTCATAGCAATTGCTGTGTGTATCTGGATCCATTTTGATTTACAATGTTTATTCTTAGAAGCAGTGATTGACATTAACTTGTATTATAAAAAGACTAAACTAAAAAAAACCTTTATGTCTGAATTTATTTCGAATTATGTAAAAGAATGTTCTTCAGTTTTTTCTTTTTCATTCAAGGTGATGCTAAATTAAGCGGAGTCATGGATCAAATATTATTTCACAAATTAATGACATACGGCGTGAAGGGCTAAGGAAGAAAATGTGCACAGAGTTACCCGTTTGTAGGACAAAATAAATAGAACCACAGTTTCAGTTGAGAACCAGTACCATACCTGAATCTGTGATGGTGTTTGGTGTGCTTTGAAGTTGGAAGGAAATTAATGGTGGAGGGAAATCAAAAATTGGGGGAAAAAACTGCACATTTCTGTCATGGTAAATCCTGAAAGCTTGAAATATCCAACATGAAAGATGATCGAACATAAACATCTCATCTTTTTTATTCAATTCAAGCATCAGTAATGTGTCTTTTTTGTCCCAGGCAAGAAGCAGCATATCAATTTTAAAAAATTGAAGAAAAAAAAATACAAATAGATGTTGATTAGAGAAATTAGCTCTAATTAGGCCTCAGGTTCTGGCTATAAGCCATAACTATGATAAGCAACTGTTTACATATTACCACCCACTGTTAGTATTATGCAGACTGGACAAAAGAGTAATTGTTCAAAAAGTTATTTTCTAAAACCTGGCATGTCGCCTACAAATATCATATGTGTATCTCTTTATGGAAGAATCACTTTTTTGTTGGATAAAATATGTTTTCCTTCACCACGTGTCTAGAGGATGAAAAGCAGTAAAAAAAAAAAAGTAAGAAATTCTAATTGAAAAAGGAATTTTAAAAAGACGAAAGAGATTATTTCAAATTTGCAAATATGTTTAATTACAATGTTTGATGATATGCATAAGATTGCATAAGACAGAGGTATTTTTTGTGTGTGAGAAAATAGTGAACATTTCTAATTAAAAAAAGTTGTATGGGCAAAAATCTGACTTTTTAATTTCGTTTTACAGTATTCCAAAATATAAGACGGTATTTCGATTTGATTTGATTTATTGATTTATTTCAAGCGTTGTAGTCAAAGCAATGAAGAATTTACACATATTCATCAAACTCATTACAGAAATGCAAATTCTTTGAGTAAAACTCAAAAGATGTGTTACATTCAAAAAACAATGACTCCCGTTTTCAAAGACCACAACCTTCCTGCACAAGTTGCAATAATGACAACACTCTAACTGTAAAAAAAAATAATTCTCCATGTCATTTTCCCCCTTTAGGCTTTGTTGGTCTGACAAAGTTAAAAAATAAGTTTAAAAAAAAAAATAACAATCTGTTTCTAAATCCCTAAACAAAGTCTGAGCTTTGTAGTTAGGGTCCTTTCCAAATTCAGACTTTTGGATATTAATTTCTTCTCTTGGCAGCCCATTGTACTTCAGCTGCTCCAAAAGGGATGGAACTTCAGTTTGCCTGCATTATTTGTTTAAAATTACGCTTTCAACTTGTTTCGCCCAGGCTCAAATTAATTTAATAGCCAAGAAGAGGGGTGAGGAGCCAAGCTCAATTTTCTGTGGCCTGTTTTGCTGTTTCTAATGTAACAGGAGGGTGCTTCACAATGAATGCACAGTCACAGCACCAGCACAGAGCTTGATCTGCACTCTAACTACATAATGACATGCTGCTTCTTAGATGTCAGTCACATACTGTCTCCATCTTTCAACTGGTTTCCATGCACTTCAATCATCTCCATCTGTGTATCACTTTCTCAGCATAATTTATGTTTGTCTTGGTTGTTAATCCTTATTAAATGTCGTGTTGCAAAAAATACATTTTCAAAATGTATCTGAAAAGACGTCATCCAATTTCAGAGATAATGAATTCTAAAATACTTTGCTTGCAACAAAAAACATGCATTGACTTAGTTTATAAATTATTGTTATCACAAGGATGCAAAATCTTTTACAGCCAATCAACTTAGAGACCTTTAAGTGCCTTTCTATCAATTAAAAGATGTTCAGTAAATGTTCTGAACATTTACTACTTCTGAACAAACAATAGCAATAAATGTTAATATTTCCTTTAAATTTTAGATTATAGTAAATAACAATTTATCACAAATAAATATGTAATAAATACAAGGCATGCTCCATTGCAACAGCCCTCTTTTTATGCTTGCTTAGTGATGTGAGTGTGTTTGTGTTGTAGTCTGGCATTGCTGCTTCCATACCCGCATACCGTGACATGCCAGGTGTATCATTTCAAAAGGCTGTCCTTACTAAAGCTCTTCAAGCTCAATCTAGAGTCTGACCAAAGATCATCTGCAGAGCACCCAAAATGTCAGCCCTTCATCAACCTCACGATGCCCACTCAGCCACCAGCACCAGATATGACGGACACAGAGTTACACAACGCTGCACACACCACTCCAAAGGCAATAAGACAGCAAGAAAAGGGTGGGAATGACAAACATATAACTTCATCTCATTCCCATCACTTGAAATAGCAATCAGAGCTGATCTAATTAGGTCGGTCTGTATAATTGAGCTCTGTAGGGAAATACTGACAGGGTCCAGATACTCCTTCCGTCTATGTGCACCAGAAGCGCTGGGCTTTTTGGTAAACTAGGCAGTCATGACAGAGACTTTTGTGGAGGATGTAAACCAGACGTCAACCGCCTGTGTGTCCTGAAGTTGCATGCTTATCGGAAACAATCATGCATTTATGAGAGCTCGGCGCATTCACTCGAAACAGTCATGCATTTGTCATTGTCCAGGTCTTCAACTGTTTGTTTAAGCACAAACTTGGCACATGAAGCGCGGGTATTGCATTTCTTATTTGGGCACTGTATTTCCAAATGAGTCAGAGAGGCCTTTTCTGCACAGATTCTCTTCAGCTCACTGCTTTAACAACCTTCCTCCTTCACTGATCTATTCTTTTGAGCAAAAGAATTAACAAGACTTGAATAATCATATTTTTATTTTTTTTATTGCAAAATGAAATACTTCTGCAACATAAAAAAGCCCTTTTTATGACAATTCACAGCTGTTGGTGGATGCCATCCTCACAGTCAAGCTGCACCATAGTGTGTTTTAAGTTTGACCAGCTTAAATGAAATGTGACTATTGTTTTGAATTTTTGCAAAGGTTAGATTTCACCTAAGGTAAGAATAGGAGTCCAAGGCTCCCCCAGAATTCAGAAACACACAGAGCTATGAGGTTCCTTGGCATAAGTTTATATATTATTAGCCAAAAAAGAAAGCAAAATAGGCCCTCTTGTAGCATTTTTAGTAACAAAAATGAAGTATTTCCGTTTTAGTCATTACAGTCATCATTTATTTTATTTCATTTTGTTGAGGATAAAAATATGAGGACTATTTTGACACTGCCAATCTTATTCTATACACTGATGGAAATGTGCCGGGATGTGGTGTTCAGCTTGTTTCTATCTGTCCATATTTTCTATACCCTCTCATTCCTGTTCAGGGTCGCAGGATTGCTGACGCCAACCCAGCGACTGAAGGGCAAAGGCGGGGTACACCCTGACCAGGGGTCTGCAACCTGAGGTTCCAGAGCCACATGTGGCTCTTTTACCCCCCCCTCCATAGTGGCTCTCTGGCTGAATGCAAATAAAATTATAGTAATTCGAAATAGTAGGGGTTACTTCGTTAGCTTTTATTTAATTTATATGTGTTATGTATGGCTGAGGTGCACTAAGAAGTAGATAACTCTATGCTCGTTGTTGCACCAATTTACAAACATCGTTTGGTGAAGGCAGACTGGTGGTGAGGGTGATATTTATAATGAAAAATTTAGGGTTTATTGTCATTGGTCTCAAAACAGAAAAATATGAAAATGAGATTCCTCTATCCCAGTGTCGCAATGTCTCCACAGTTCGGGACCAAATTGTCTTCAAGGTGACATCTCTCACAAAGTGGGGCTTACCAGAGACAACCTCCAGAATTAGGGAGCAGAGTGGATGGAAGGGTCTTTTTGAAAACTTTTGTCAACAACTTGGGCATGCTCTTCAAGTCAGAGTGACAAACATAATGAGAAAAATAATAATTTCTTCCTGATGATAATTAAATCCAGGGTTTTATGACACTAATTTTGTGTTCAAGTTAAACCCCAAAAACAGTGTATGTATGCATACTATCAGTATGGGTACTTGGTGATATGCATTGAGAAAAGAGATTTAAAAAGCAAACAAGTTTGAGATTTGGTGTGAAGATATCAGACAGTGACAGATGAAAACCACAGACCTTGTCTCTAGAGCTGAGAGATGTTTTCTGCTGACTGAGTGCCAGAGAAAGCCACAGTGAATGTGTGCCTGGATCCATCCTAACAGTAAATTATCAGGAGACTTCTGCTTTCGTCCAGCTGTCTTTACATGTTTTTGAAAGACAAACCAGACAATGCTGGCTTTGCAAAGCAAACGGTTTGAAGACTCCCAGCAGATTTCTACTTTGAAGTGCGCACACCACCAAACTGATCTTGTCTTATAAAAAGAACCGCTGGATAATTTTTAATGATGAATCAGACTAAAACTGACTCCTAAAGGACTGCATTGTAAACAAGCCTGTCTTTGAAACTGGGAAGTTGATGAGTTGTATTTGCATGAGAGTGAATAAAAATCATGGTGATAATCACGGCTGTTAAGTCAAGATGCGCACTGTGTGTCTTCCACACATCTGGATCATGAATTATTAATGCTGCCTGTACAACCAAAGACAAGCAGAGCGGAAAGAAATCTTTCATCTTTCCAGTCTTGAGACACCCATGAGCCTGAGGTTATCTATGCTTGTGTTTTTGGAAAATCCGAGACAGAAAAGTGCACATTTTGAATTAGAAGACACGTAGAAAGCAGACTTTTTCACTTGTTTTTTTTTTTTTTTTCTGGGGGTGGGAGAGGTGGCTAGTCTGGACAGTACTACAAGTTGTGTAGGGCCAAAGTGTCTGTGGGTCTCTGGTGGTTTTTCAGCCAATAAATCATCTGCTCATACTTAATCCAGTCAGATGTGCAGCAGGAGGGGAGCACTGAAGGATATCTGGATGTGGATCAGCAGCCCACATCAGAGAGAGCTGCTCAGGTTAGGGGACAGACAAGAATCATAGAAGGCATGGAGTCCTGGCAGAATTAAACCAATTAAGTCCCGGAATTTTTATGTTTTACTAAATAAATTAACAATTGCCTTTGGAAAAACAGTTACGGAACTGACATGGCTAACTTCTGACACATTTTAATACGTAACAATGTAGCTGTAAATAGTGTTTTTAACAACAATGTTACAGTTTACTGTTCTGAAGCATGCACTTAAAATTTTCTGTCTGTTTTACTGTCTTAAATCTCATTTCAGTTCTTTTTATTCTGATATTTCTGGTGCTACACATTAGCCCATATCTGTTGCTTTTCTTCTTATTGCAAGAAATAATTTTGTAAAATCTTTATGAATGCAGAGAAGACTAGGTTCCAGTGGTTGAGACATATGCGCCATCTACTGGTTATTCAGGGCTAGTACATCTAAAACCAAATGTAAAATCTGAGCCTGTGTTCCTGTTAGGCTTTGTAGATCCAGAAACTTAAAACATTTTGAGTTGTGATATGTCTTGTCCTATAGATACATGTTTGTTCATTTGTTGCTGTGGCCTAAATGAAGTTGTTTTACCTTGCATTATTTGATGGCATTTTTAAAATGCATTAAGGATTTAGAAATTCTGATTGTTTTTGTTGAGTGTGTTTTTTTCCAAATACAGTGGCTGTATAAAGTCAAATAATTAATTTCTTCTTTGTCTAATAAATTATATATTATTAATGGCCTGAATATACAAAATTTTTCATCATACCATATTCCTTTTCTATTTTCTACAAAACAATTGCCACCATAGGATATGGAATTCTAGGTTAACAGTTACTTTAATGGAAAAACAAATACATATAACAAAAAAATCGTTTTACATTATATTTATGAGGCAGAAACATTGGAAGTTGGGGATTGAAGTAACAAGTAATATGTATGGAATAATTTGGCAACAATTTTTTTGATAAATCATCTCACTGTACTGTGATTATGTCTGTTTGCCCTTTTTCCCCCCAGAAATTAGACACGAAAAGAATTACCTCCGATTCTGTTTTTAGATCACAAACGTCATATGTGGAAACATACAAAACAAAAGGAAAACAGCGATTTGAAGCTTTAAAATTATTCCTGAACTGACCTGCAGGTGGCAGCACTCAGACATAGCTGCTTCTGCACTGCCACACTTTTTCCCATCGAGAAAGAGATTAGCACAGACTCCTCTTAACTGTAATGTGTTAGCCGAGCAACAGCTAGGCAAACGTTGGCCGGTTTGAGCCTGAGCATCCTTCTAGAAAAGCACCACTTATAGTAAAAGATACTAAGTGTTCTGAGCGCCGCAGAGCTAACGTGAACCCTAACAGAGAAGAATCTCTTTGAAGACAAAGAGTATAAAGGTATGTCATGCTTGCAACAACAGCCGAAAAATCGTTTGATTTGAATTTGAGTAAAAACTCTTTTGTCATCTTTGAAAGAGGCGACTGCACAAAAACGAGTTGTCGTCCTGCCCCAGTCGTTGTTTTGCGTCGTTAAAAACTTGGCGTCCCCGAGATGCAAAATAATCGACTATTTGTTAGATTTTTCTTTTCTTTTTTAATATATTATATATATTTCTTACTGAACATCCGGTGAACTTGGGGGGCATTCTCTGCGCTTGCTTGTCGCTGGAGACATGCTATCAGCTAACAATGGGGCATGAAGATTAGGAGCACGGCGCTAATAAACTCACTTGGTTTAACTAGTGAACGTTAAAATTCACTAGTTAAACGCTAACCTATTTAAGGGGTTAGTACATAGTCTTGGCAATTAACGGCAAGGCTAGCCGGTTGTTGAACGAGCTAGGCGAAGGATTTCAACTTTGTACAAAGGCCAACATTTTAATTAAGTTCTACGGTCAGTTTTACTGTGATTAATTTTTAAATCTATTTCCAAATAAACAAGTAGAAACTCTAGGGTTTTATTTGTTAATGTCTAGCTGCTTTTTGCTCCAACAGACGTGTAGCCGACGTGGAAACGTTAGTTTTCGGCCTGGTGATGTGCTGGCTTTTCTCTGTCGGAGCTTTGCTATCCTTTTGTTAAGAACAGACTTGAAGTTAAAAGGCTTCGCCGTTTGTGTTGACGGTTATCACGAACTCTTCACAAAATGATGAGGAAACTTCCAGATCAGTCATGTTTGGGATTCACTTTGGACGGTGGAAGTCCACCAGAACATGTAGTGAGTTGCAGCATTTAGTCTCAACAGAGAAGGATGGCGAATCTGTAAATTATAGGATCGAGAAAATATAACATTTGACTGATTTGTGTTTACGATAGACGTTATTGCTTCAGAAAAGCAATAATAAAGGCCAAAGGCGATATTTGTTTAAAACATGGCACCGCATAGCTTAGATGATCTGTTTGCAAATGTTGAATGGTAGAGAAACTGCCTTCTTATATCTGAGACGAGTGTGCAGTTAGGGTGTATAACATCAATAGGTTAAAAATGCAAGTTTTTA
The DNA here is from genome assembly GCA_023969325.1 of Oryzias curvinotus. NCBI lineage: Eukaryota > Metazoa > Chordata > Actinopteri > Beloniformes > Adrianichthyidae > Oryzias > Oryzias curvinotus. The sequence continues at coordinate 9,195,008 of CM043708.1, forward strand.
TTTGCTAAATAACACACAGGTCCAATTGATTGACAGTCCTGATGCTCGTATAAGCTAAGATTATGTTATTTTATTGTGTAATTTGTGGGGCTGTAATGATTCATTCTAACGAAGATTTGATTCATGTCATAATTTGTGGCTACGATACAGTTCATAGTCGATTTTGGTTCATTTTGAACGCTCCGATTCACTGACATAAAATCCATTCAGGACTTCTTTAGCCAAAACTTCAAGAGATAAATATCTGGAGATGTTTATATCAAGAGATACATTCACATTCTAGTTCATAAAGTTCAGGCTACTGTTGTTTTTCCACATCAAAATAATGCAAATTATTAGAACATGATACCACGTTGTTGCTTGTCTGTCCACACATTGGACTGAAATGACGTTTTTTTTATTTTTTATTTGTATTTTTTGCTCCTATCACGTGTTCCAAGGTCTGCCCTCTCCTGCATCGGACCAAGTGGTCCGCTGTAAAAGCACTTGGTCATTTTATGTAAAATAAACCTACAGTGCCTCAATCCTAAAGATATTTCCCATGATTGATACAATCAATTAATTGAGTTTTGAAACGATTATGTAATGGTGTAGTCAATTCTATTAACAACTTTCCCTTTAGATTGATCTGGGTGAATCATAGGAAAAGAAATCGATTCATCACTTAAGTTGATTAATTATTGCACCCCTACTAATTGGTTGAAAATGTTCATGTCACAAAAACCCTTACATGGTGCCAACTTTCAAGCAAAATTGTGTACCCACACTTAGAGATGATTTGCTATGTGTGCATTTTATAAAAATGAGAGGTTTAATCTTAAGGATGTGGGTGCACTTTGTTTTATTCACTAGTGGAGTTGGCGTCTTAGGCCTCTGCTGGGAACCAAATTTGTCGGTTGCCTTTTTCATTTTCTCGGGCACCACACTGTCCATTACCTAATGTGTCTAATGCATTTTCCCTTCTAAGATGCCTTCAGTAACAGTTGGCAACAATGCTGCCCAGTCTGCTGTTCTGGACCTGGGAGGTGGAAATAACTCGGAGGCTATGAAGCAAATTCTGACCATTGTTGACAAGAAGGTCCGCAACATGGAAAAGAAGAAGGTGTGCTTTCTCTTTAATGTACTATTTTTGGGGATGTTTTGATTCTGTTAAGTCTCAGTTAAAATATGAAAACGTCTGCTTCTTCTGTATTTATTTCTAAATGTGTTTTTGTGGTTGTTTTACAGTCCAAACTGGATGACTATCAGGCAAAAAAGAATAAGGGAGAAAGACTGAATCAGGATCAGCTCGTAAGAAAATGATTCTTTCGTGATTAGCTCTATTTGCCGCAAAGTTATTCAAGGAATTGTTGAAAAATATGCAGCGATCTGTGTCAATGAGTTTTTGGTTTTTCTTCAAATGTTCCGTTCCTTCAGGAGGCCTTGTCGAAGTATCAAGAGATCATCAACAACCTTGACTTTGCTCGAGAACTGCAGAAAAACTTCTTGAGTTTGGGTCAGGAGGTGAGTGAAATCAGTGCTGTCGAGCCCATGAACAAGGCGTTTTTGAATTTAGTTTTTTGCAGAGGGTTTACTAGTTTTGTTTAAAGTAACATTAACAGATACAACACTTCAATATATTTTTTTAATGGATTCAGAAAAGCAAATGCAAACCTTGTTGTTTTATTTTATATCAGTATGCACCAATTAAAGTCGTGAAAATGAAATTTGTGTCTGAATCTTTAGGTCCAAAAAGCTGTAAAGAAGTCTGCGCGTCGTGAGCAGTTGCAGCGGGATGAGTTGGAGCAGCGGCGGTTGAAAACAGTGTTGGAAATCCAGTATTTGTTGGACCAGTTGGGGGATGATGCTGTGAGACAGGACCTCAAAAAACCAGACGCCTCTGGATCTGCTCTGCTCACCGACGCAGATCTCACTTCACTCGATGAGTTTTACAAATTGGTTGGACCCGAAAGAAACTATGATGTCAGGTAATTTTTTTTTCTTTCTTTCTATTGCTAAGAGTTTGTTTTTCATTTACAAAAGAGCAATATCATATTCTGTTTTTAATTGTCATTTTCAGGTTGACAGAGCAGTATGAAGAGGCTATGCTACATCTGTGGGATTTGCTTGAGGGCAAAGATAAAGCTGTGGCCGGAACTACATGTTAGTGTTTTGTCAAATTATACCTCATTTACTGTGGTCATGTGACAAAAACATACATTTTTAAACACACTTGTAAATTGCACTAAAGATAAACACATTTCAGACTTTCGAAAAGATGTTACTATTAAGTTCAACTCTTATTTGCATATCATCATATTTTGATCTTTTGTAAAAGCGTTCACAGTGCTCTTTTCTCTGTGATTATGCTGTTTTTAGGCAAAATCAAAAACTGTCATTTATTGGGTCATAGTTTCTGCAGAGCAGAAATAGTTCATTAGAACCAATTGTTGGCGCATAGCAAAGCCGGCCCCCTTTCCCCTCCTTGTTGCCAAGAGCTCGGAGTAGAGAGCTTGTGGTCCATTCGATGTATTGTCTACATCACATAAAAGCTCATTTTCTGCTACTGATTCACAATTCAAATATATCCTCTATCATCAGAAAAAGGCCACAAGTACATGTCAAAAACACAATTTTCATGAGAGTGGGTCTTTAATTATTCAATGTCACTGAGAGTACCGGTAACTTTATTGTTAGGCTAGGTACTAGCTACTAAAGCAGCTCTTGTTTATTAGTAAAGTGGTTCTCTCATGCTGATTGGAGAAAATAAATAATTTGGAGATTTTCAGCACTGTTTCACAACGTGTTTTTTGCTTTTTATAGACAAATCGTTGAAGGACATTCTGGACAAAGTGTTGTCGAGTGGCTACTTTGATAGAGCCCAAACTCATCAGAATGGGGCGTGTGGTGAGGAAGAGACACCAGAGGAGCAGACTGAAGTGGCTGACTCTGCAGCGGTGGAGGAGCAGCCTTTGCAACCTGGTATGCAACGACAGATAAAGAGAGAATTGTTTGACATGGAAAAAAAATCAACTTCGTATGAGTTTTTTTTTTTTCCTTCGTTCTAGAAGGAGTAACAAGCGAAAGCTACGTAGAACCAGTTCAAGTGGAAACCACAGAGGTGATCATTTATCACATATCTTCTGCACAGTGACAAACTCTCGGTAATTTGCTGATCACATCTTTATCTTCCTTTTGTTTTGTTTTTTGGTCTCAGTTTGTTAACAGACAGTTCATTCCAGAAACTACATACACCAGCACAGAGAAAGACCAAGTGGGGGAGTGGACCGTGGAGGCTCAGGTCAATTCTCTAGTACACCACTACAGTCCTTAACACTTTCAAACACATTCCTCGTCACTTGCATTTCAGCCTTTTCTAAAGTTTGTCTTTGGATGCGTTCAGCAGATGGTGAACTCCCTCCAGCATCAGCCCCCTGCACAGCTGGCTGCGGAGCCAACAGCTGCTGTGAACCAAGGCCCGCCCTCTCCTGCATCTGACCAAGTGGTCAGAAAGCAGGCGGTGCAAGACCTCATGGCCCAGATGCAAGGGACATATAATTTCATGCAAGTGAGGAGGTTCTGCATGAGTTTTTACAGTTTTCTCTTTGCAAAAATCAGAGCAAGGGTGGAAAAATAACAAGGTTATTCAGTAAAGAAAAAAAAGTCTAGATCTAGCTATACTTTTCAATCTGTTTTCAGAAAGGTCATTAAAAGCCAAACTACATCAAATGCGGTTTGAGAAAATGTGAATATCTGCAAATAATCCGATTTTTAAGCTCTTGGTTGACACATTCCTCTAAGTCCAGTTCCATGATGCACCCCCACATGTTTGATTTTAACAGGACTCCATGTTGGAATTTGACAGCCAGGCTTTGGACCCGGCCATTGTGTCGGCTCAGCCAATGAAGCTCGTGCAGACAGTTGATCTGCAGCAGTTGAGCGGCCCTTTGAGTAAGGGATTTGTTCTCGATCTGGAAGGATGATGGACTGTCAGATTGTGTCTTATTCTTTCTTTTAAATTTATTCTATTTTTTTCAGTCCATTCAGAGTCGAGACTTTCTCAAACAAGTACCGTGTCTGGACCACGGGAGTCCTCACCGGTAAGTCGAGGAAAAGGGCTCGTTTGTCTTGAATCTCCCCCCAAAAAGTGCTTTATCTACTGAAAAGTACAAATGGAACAAAAATGTCAAACTCTAGTTCTGCATAGACTAAATTTACTAAATTTTTTTGTCTTTCGGTGAGATGCCGACCTACCTGCTTGACCTCCTAACTTAGCTTTGCTCATTACCTTCCGAATTCCCTCTTTCCCCCCTACCCAGGCCTCTTTGTCTCTTCCATCTGAACCGTCTCCTGCCTCATGCTCCCTGTCTCCTGCCTTCCCACCTGTCTCCAAACCCACCCTCACCGGAGGCACCAATATCAATGCAGCACCTTTTCAATCGGTGCAAGCGGTAGGCTTTAAGTCCACGAGCGACTTTTAATCATTTAAATTTAAAGCTGTTTGCGTTGAGGCTTGTGCAAGCTAAGGTTAATTAGGTGTTAGTCAAGTCGGTAGAATTTTTTTTGAAGGTCAATGTTTGTGTCACGGTCACCAAAACCAGGGTTTTCAGTGCTGAACTAGGTTAGCTGAAAATGCTACTTTCCCAGATTTCCCCAACTTTTCTTTTCTTTTTACTTCATTGAACATGATATTGTTTGACACAGAGCCCAGTGCCCTTATGCTATTCTCTCCCTGGTTTAGGTCTTTAATATGAATGCACCAGTCCCTCCAGCCTCTGAAGGAGTGGAAGACCCTCTGAAGCAGTCCAGCCAGTTTGCTGGTGGGTATCGAGCGGGCTTTCACAGCCAGACGGAGAACACTTCAGAGCAGCCGGATTTACCAAAGGAAAGGCTACAGTCAGGTCAGTGTTCACTTAAAAGTCACACGCATTATTGTCCTATGAAAGCTACAGTGGCTGCAAATTGATGGGGACGAGTTGTTGGGTTTTGGCTCTCTAAATGTAACTACTGACCTATTTTCCCCCCAATTAACCTGTCAAACCAGGACTGATTATTTTAATTAAACATTTAGGCCACCATATTTGTTTGTCATGAAAGTTTTTATAATGTTGTCTGTAATTCTAGTGCACATTCGACCAAGCATGAATTAATGAATTGAGGCATTAATATCACTGCAATACATTTTAGACTATTCAACAATTTTCCATAACTAGAATCAAGACATAATATTAAGTATATATTTTAAAGCCAGGATAAAGTAGGAAATATTCAGTGTTTTGACTTACCAGCATAAATATGGACCAGAGGGTCACAGACTTCTTTCCTGCTCTCTCCCTTCAGTTGTCGGTGGATTCCCACCCCAGGACCAAGTCATATCCTCACAGGGAGGCCATGAAGACTCCTCTGCAGGTGGAGGCTTTGGCCAGTCTGGCCAGTCTTTTTACAACAGCAGGGCTGCACCCAGAGGTGGACCCAGGAATGGCCGAGGCATGATGAATGGATTCCGGGGCTCCTCAAATGCTTTTAGAGGTACAAGCGTCACTTTACATCCAGACCTGTGGTCATGCTGGCCCGTTCCGAGCTGAAGATGAAGCTTTAATTCATGTCATCTGTCCATCAGGGGGATTTGAAGGCTATCGTCCTCCTTTCTCAAACACTCCTCCCAGCAGCGGTTATGGCCCAGCCCAGTTTAACACAAATCGGGACTATTCCAGTAGCAGCTACCAGCGGGTAAAACTCTGCGCACCGTAATTACACCACATATACAGCCTTTTATAGGACCACCTAATTGTCTGAAATTGTTCATTTCTAAAGGAGGGATATCAACAAGGCTACAAACGGGGAGTGACCCAAGGACCTCGAGGGGTGTCTCGAGGCAACACCCAAGCGATGCGCTCCTAAAGATTCCCACAGAGACCGCCAAGTTGCGCCACGTTAAGCATTCAGGATTTTTCGAATGTGTTTGCCCCTCCTACCTTTTTTTTTCTGTTTTGTTTTTTAAACCAAACCGTTTATTTCCAGTCGACAAACTTTCTTGTTCCCTCTCCACAGTTGGCCTATCAGTCAGCCTGCTTCTGTCCGTCTAGCTCCTCTACATGTTCCAACACAAAAGTGCTGAAGTTCCCCCACATGTAAGATTCTCAGCAAGTATGTGTGATGTAAAACTACAAGTAGATATTCCTGTAAACTTGAAAGATGTCATTAATTTATTTTTTTGTACAAAATAAATGCAAAAAAATACCCTGCCACTGTTAATCTGATCCCATGAGAATGGTTTCCTCCCAGCCTGTGCTGTCAGACACTTGGGGTTTTTTCATTTCCACAAAGGCATTTTAGGTTGGTTTTTTTTTTTTTTGACTCATTTATCTCTTTTGTCATCACCTATTTGTACATTGTCATTGGTTGAGACTGTTTCAATAAAGTTGTATCCTAAAATTCTGTGTAAATGAATTGCCTCCACTAATCATTTCAATGAACTTTGGCAGAGAATTAGCTATTTCTGTCATTGTTTTTATAAATGAATGACAAGTTAACTGCATAGAGATGCTACCTTTAACTTTCCTTTCAACCTCAATAAGATTTTAGTGAAAAGGTTACAATTTAGCTTACTAATGTGAAAATAACAGGATTGGAGTTGCATATCTTATTTACATTTAAAGGAGGTTTTTGAAATGCTACAACTGTATGCTGTCTAATTTCAAATTGGTTTACAAATAAAAGGCGACATAAAAGGTAAAAGATTTTTATTTGTCTTGATCTTGAGTGTAAAGTTGTGAAATGACTTATCCAGCATCAAACAAAAGAGCTGAGCTGTAATTTCTGTACATATGAAAATGCTGTGCTGTTCAGAAACGGCTCGTAAACAAAGAACATGACGGCAAAGAGAAAATGTGTTTTGTAAAAAGCAATACAGATCAACCACAGGTGGTACCATTTGTTCTATTTAAAAAATGTCTCCACAAATTAAGAGATCCTGTTGTAACTGGGAAATGAGTCAAACACCCGTTTCCCATGATTGCAACAAGAAAAAGCATGCAACTTGGACAGCATAACAAGCAGCCAGCGATCTGGAGGGAAAGCAGCTTTTTGTTCCTCCAGACGTTTAAGAACAACATACAACCGCAAAACATGGATCTGGTCTGGATGCATCAACAAAACAGTTTACACTAAAGGACACACCGGCTAACAATCGGAACACCTTAAAATTTTACATATATTGAACAAATTGAAGATTGGAGACATTTATCAAACCATAAATAATTGGTACATATACATTTGTGTACAAATGCATAAATTTCAAATGCATTCTTTCTGACATCCATCCATAACTCAAGTGACAAAGTGTTTGCTTTCATTTATTTCCAGCAGCATGTCGCCGGTTTACACATTAAATTTGGTGGAATTGGCAGTTTCTGAGACCTGTTTCTACAAAGCTTTGATTCACTTTTAATACTCGATCACTTAAAGAAAAATGCTGCCATGCAATTTACAACTAAGGAGGTATAATTAAAAGGTTTCTATGTACTGTTTGAAAGTGGTTGAAAATAATATTCGGACTCCACATAAACCATTGTGAGTAAACATTTGACCAAGTGTGCAAAAAAAAAAATCTGCCTTAATCAAGTTGGTTTCATTCAAAACCAAAATAAAATTTGAAAACGCTAAATATCCCCATAGTGCACGGTTTGCTCTTTTAAACCTTTATTACAGTAGAAGATGTTCAAAATGTACCTCCTAATGTCTTGAGTGTGTTACTGCATCATAAAACATATTCCACCGTAATGTTTGTATTTACTTTTTCAAAAGACCTTTAGGAAAAAACTTATATCAGACAATAAAAGTAAGGCTAGTATAAAAATTGACTTTTTTTTTTTTTTTAGCTTTTACAGCTCAACAGTCTTTCAGATGAAAACGCTATTCTTTTTTTTGTCTTACAGCCAGTTTTATCAACACTCATTAATGATCAAACTTTGCTCACATTTCTTTCAAACTTTCTATTCTGGTTTTAGGATTTATGCTTAAAATCTATCAACCTTAAATTGTAAGGCCCTTTTGTAATCCAAGGATTAGCGGTAACGGGGAGAAAAGCTTCCTTATGTGCCTCACTTTTTCATGTCACGTGTATTGAACTCTCTAACATGGAGCATTCTGGGAAGTCTTCACTGCTTAAGAGGCCTATGCTCTGTGGGAGTGTTCCACTTTTACCAGAGTTAAGGTGCCACTAAGGTTTTGGTGAGTTTTTCGCAGTAGTTTTAAGGCTGGTGAGGATGTTCTTGTCCGACTTCTGGTTGAACTGCTGGTATTTCCTGATGAGTCTGCTGGGGGATGTTCTGTTGATGTTCCTCATGTTGTACGCGGTGTTCTTGGGGTGAACCTGGAGGGAGCTGCTCTTGATGTCCTGGAAGCTGAGCCTCTTGTTCAACATGCAACTGGTTGTCAGCGGCTTGCACGTGTGAGATATCATTTCCTTCAACTGTAACAAGGAGTCCATTTTGAATTATCAAGACATCCAGTGCTTTAAAACAGCTGACAAAAAGGACACACCAAACAGTGAAGTGATTACTCACCGTGCACCTCCGGGAGACCGTCTACCTTCTGCGACTTGAGACGTTCCATATGCTCAACAGCCTGCAACCAATGAAGCTTTCATACATTTGGAAAGAGCTCATTGTATTCAAATAAACCAGAATCACTCGATGCATGAAAAAAATAACGTTTTTAAGAAGAGATTTTAAAAATGTAAAATGTTTTAATTAAAATTAAGCTCTTAATTGGTCATTTATTGTCCCATATTTTAGCCTTTCACGTTTGCCCAGCTAACATGAGTACTTCCACACATGAAAAAAAAAAAATTCTATTTTTATCACATCTGGTTTCAACACGTAAAGACCCAATCCAATGAAAATGGTGTTTTTAACATGTTCTTGGAGCAATTTTCTAATGATAAGGGACATATATTAAGAAAATTAAGATTAAAACTGCGTTTCCGAGTATTTCTTTATTGTGACTCAGGAGCAGAAGTAAATATTTAAATTTTGCTTATAATTTTGCTTTTAATTGTTTCGTACAAACAACAATTGGCAGACTACAAGCTCCCTGCTCCGCTCCACTCTGATGCATTCACTTGCAGACAAATACTGTAGATCTATTTACATCTTTGCCTTGTTTCAACTGGCATCTGACTCAAAACTGTATGGCTGGATAACTCCAATATAGCTTGCTAATTCTGTTGCTCCGGTTTTGCTAGCTTGGGTTTGGGAGGGGCCGTAAACTAGCGGGAGAGAGTATATACAAAGGGATATTGGGAAATGAGCACAGGCTTACTTCCACACCAACAGACCAGCCCACAACTCAGAGGCAAATTTTTTTATGAACTACTGCCGCTCTGCAGAAACTATGTCCTAGAAAACGACAGTTGTTTTTTTTTAATTATGTTTAAAAACGACATAATCGAAATTAACACAGACCATTGGGAACACTTTTACAATAGATCAAATGATGATTGGAGAACTTCAACATGTGAAGTCATATTTTAAAATGTCTTTTAAAAGGCTTTTGTTCAGGATGTTTTTCTACTCTCTTTGATTTATATTCTGTCAACTCCATATGTCCCAACTAATATATTATTCATCTGCTGTAACAGAGCTTTTTCCTGCTGCACTGTAGCGCTCCTTACCTGCTGAAGTTCTATTTTTTGTGCATTGAGCTGCTCCTGCTGTCTCTCCAGCTCAGTTCTCTGCTTCTGAAGGTCAACAGCCCTCTGATTGAGGTCCTGCTCTTGCTGAGCGAGATGCTCTTCAAATTCCCTCATCTCTGCGTCTGTGTAGGCCTGATTTTGCTCCAGAGTCTTGGGAACAAAGTAATTTGAGCATCAGTGACCACTATAATCATAAGAGAAAATCTTTATGATTCAGGGTTTAAGAACCTTTTATATGGTTTCTCACCTCCCAGCTATCTGGCTCCAAGAATTCCTTTTTCTTTGTAGCAACAAGGAACTCATCCAAAGAAACCAACCTGTCTTTATTAGTGTCGACCTGCAACAAAAGAAAAACAGCACGGTTATTAAAATATCAGAGTACTTAAGTATCACTTATACTTGAGTATTCTACATAAACAAGCTCAGTGACTGTGCGTGGATGTCAAAAATCCAGACCTGTGTATGGTCTGGATTATACAGACAGATACATGTAGAAATATTTTTACTTTTTGTTTTTCCACATTTTCTACATATAATTATTTTTAGATATACACTTGCACCAATGATTTTTAGGATTTTACGTTGGGAAATGTTGATTTTTCTCATTTTTATCCTTTCATTTTGTCCGCTTCCTTTCTCTCTGTTCCATTGATGTGCAGTACCATAACAACCATTCAACATCTCAAAAACTGCTTTTTCATTCTTCTTTCTAGCCTGACAAAACTAGGAAGACAACAAGAACATTTTATTCCAGTAAACCTCAGATTTTTCTGTAAAGTGACTCTTTAAAATATTTTGATTAGATTAGATTTTGATTTGAAATGGTTTATCTCAAGCAATCAAAGCAAGAATAATGCACAAAACAGTCCAATCAGCATTCATAAATTCATACAAAGACGTATCAAGTTTAGGATAATTAGACATTAAATCAAAGATTGCTTGAAAGGGAGTGGAAGGAAGCGAATTTATTTAATCCCACCCCTGTTCTACCAGAGCCATTTTATTACATGATTTATCATTTATCAAATATACAACTACAAGTGTTGTTGATGAAAATGAAAACTTGAAAGGTTAAAATCCAAGAATGTTTATTAGAAAACACTGAAGCTCTAACAGGTGACTGGCTACTAAGCATCTGTGGCATTACTTTCTCTTTATTTAGTTACATTGTCGTTACTGATTTGATTTATTTGTTTGATGTTATGTGAAAGTCTAAAACTTAAAGAATAACGTTGGTTTCAATTAGAATTTACATGTTTAACACATCTGACCTAAAAAAAAAGGGGGGGGAAACCATTCAACAGGAGGACAGCAGTGAAAACGTGCCCTGACTACTTGTTGTACCTCATTCATAACATGCTCTCTCATTCGTAGCCGCTCTTCCTCCATTTCCACCATGTCATCCTCTTCATTGGTGGGATCATAAATCTTCTCCAGCTAAAAATCACAGACAATTTCAGCCAACGCAAAGTCATCCAACATGCTCCAACTGATTTCAGAGACTGTGGCTTCTTTACCTCTTTGGTGAACAATGCTTCCAGCTCCTGTTCATCAAAGAAACCATCTCCATTTGTATCTGAGTTTTAAAGAAGTGCTTCATTGATGAAAAATACAACTCCCCACATTATGCAGGACTAAATGAAAACCATGAGACGGGTGAAAAGTTTACCATGAAGATTGAAGAAGGTTTTTGGATCAAAATCTTCTGGGTCCAAACCATCTGCCTCCTCCCACACTTCCTTAAGTTGATTCTCACTCCCCTGCAGCAAGAAATGATACGTTCATTTGAGTTCATTATAATAAAATAAAGAGAAACATGTCTGTAAAAGGTAAATAAACGAAAAAGTCTTGCATTGGTGCAGAAAACAAACTAAAAACAGTCTATGAATCCCTTACAGGATGGTTCACTTTGGGGTGATCAGCATGTTTCTTCCTCATCTCCTCATAGTGTTCCTCCTCTTTCTTCCGCTCTTCGTCATTGAGAGTTTTCAGATGTTCCCGTCTGTCGTGCTCCTTCATCATCTCATACCTCTTGAACTCTTCGTGTCTTTCCTTGTCATAGTTCTCCAGATCCTTTGTGGCCTAGATGCAGGTTCAAACATTTGCAGGGGTGAACACGTGATTAAATAAACCGCAAAAGCCTGCATGTGTTACAATTATTGTCTCTTCAACACTTCACCACAACTAAATTATTATTTACTGCTGTTTAAAACAGTATTTACTGACATTTAGGTATGATTTGTGTTGAACTTGTGTTCCAAGTCTTATTTTGTGAATAAAACGACAACAACTTGTAAATAATCAACAAAGAATACTAAATGAAACAGAATTAGGACTGGAAGACTTTAAAAGATTGAACCTAGACAAAGAACAAAGATTTTTGATTGATTTATTGATGCCAAATAAATGGTTAGTGACCAGACTTTATTTTTCACAAGAAAAAAAGTATTTGTTTATGAGACAAAAAAAATGTCTTTTGCCTGATCCATTGAAATATGAACAGATGTTGGGCTAGAACTGAAAGTTGCTCAAAAGTTTAGAACCAAAGAACAGCATTTTAAGAAAAAAATAGTGTTTATCATACTAATTCTATGACTGACATAAAAAAGCTGAAGAAAGATTTAGCTAACACAGTAGCGGGGTCATTAATAAACCTGCTCAATGACAAGGCACTACCTGATTTACAAAAGAAGATCATCTTTATCGACAGCTGTATGTTTTTTGAAACCATTTTTGCTTAAAGTGCAGAAATAAAAGCCTTGGCCAATTGGGAAAATTCCAACTTCCTTTGTGCAATTTTGGCTTTGGTAGTTTATTTTTAGCTCCATGTTGCTTCTAGTATGAGATGGTCAGTGTGTAAGTGGAAAGATTTTTAGATTGTGTCACAGGAACAGCTGTAACACTTCATATAAGATCCATACTGTGAAGTAATAAAAAGGCTTTACCGATTTAATTAGCCGATCCAGGTCTTCCACCTCAAACGTATGTGGATTCATGTGGTTTAGATATTCAAACTGCTTCAGAAGAGCCTGGTGGTCCACTGCTATGTCTTCTCAAACAGAACATGTTGTCAGAGTTAAAAAAAAAAAAAAAAAAAAAGGACAAAGTGATATTAGAAAGTATTTCCTAAACCACAATTGCAACAATTTTATTTGTAGTGGACAATTTACAAAAAGAAACACTTAAGGCAGCAAACCCTACCGTTCCCGCCCTCTATGTCTTGCTTGGCTTTAATCAGGGTGCGCAGGCGGTTGACCTCTTGCCTTTTCAACTCATCTAGTTTTGTTCTCACATGATGGCTGACAAAGTCAAGTTCTTTAGCCAGCTTACCCTGCTACAATACAAACAAATGACAGAAAAGTTGTGTTTTAATTGGCGGGTGAGGTGAGCTTGAGCAAAAAAAGAATTCATTAATCGATGAAGATTTAACATAGCATAAATCTATGAAACGTTGCTTTATTGTATGTCACTAATGTTCAAAAATAAAACAACAATCTTACCTTGATGTCTTCCATGTCTGTATTGTGGAGCTTTTCTCGAAAATGCTGATCTTTCTCAAGAAAATCAATAACCTCCCTGAGGTAGCGATCATAGTGGAGTCCAGTATCCTATAAAAATAATACAAATATATATATATATTTATATATATAAATATATATTTTAAATCCGACCTTTAAAAAAAATATATCTAACTGCAGGAATAACAGTTCCATTAAAAATGTTTGGATGCATTATTACAATCCTTGGTTTAAAACCAAATTGTATGCAACACCAATAAACCAAATTATGGTGACTCGTTGCATCACTACTACTTACCAGTATATGTGTGTAGACATTTTTTTTGCTAAATTTAAGGAGTTATTATTTACCATTTTATTACATTACACCAGGTTTAGTGTAAGCCTCTTAACGGTTCTTTGTCCTTGTTACTAAGCAAGTAACAATGACCAAATGTTTGCCTCCCGTGTTGTTGTTTCGGATAAACGACTCATTTCGGGTCCAGAAATGAGACAGTTGTATGTGCGTATTTGAAAAAAATTAATACCATGTAAAACTGTTGTACCAACAAATAGCATGAATTTGTGCATTAGTTACTGAATTCTTACATATAGATTAAAACAAATAAATATATAAATAAAAAAATCACAATGCAATGTGACTACCTGAAATAAATAAACAACAATAGCCTGCATACATCTGTGTTTAATAACAGTAACTTATTCTGCGGAAAGCATTTTGAGAGTATCTCCTAAAAAATGTAGGCATTGACAAACGCATTCAATAATATAAAGATAAAATATGAGTACTTTTTACAGACACAACCTAGCTGAATGTTACGTTTCTTCTGCATTCTTGTATGTAGTTGCAGTATTTTTTACAACCTGCTCCTTCACTATAAATGTGTGCCTAACACTGAGACTCTAGCAGTTCCTTATCAGTGTGGTGTGTGGCTGTGTGAGCTCCATGTCAGCTCCTGATCTATTTCATGTGGTAATAACAAACCTGTGGCTGTCATGTGGTAATAAACCTGTTCATGTACCAAAAACATCAGTTAAGGCAAAAAGGCATTGACTGCACTAGTTATGACAATCTAAAGGAAAAGGCCATGACATTTTAAAAGGACATAAAATATGGTATTTGTGGGGGAGTTCTTTACATTTTCATACTGGTGGTTGTCAAAAAGCATATATATAACTGACCACTTTTCTCTTCTATCTGGTGAGATTTCAGGTTATTGGCCATGACATTTTCTTACCACATTCGCTGGCGGCTCTTCTGGTTGTTGCTCTGGCTCTTTGACTTTCGTCTTGTCGATACTGATCGGAACTGCATCTAAACACGACAGCAGCATCAGCAGGAGAGCGCAGCTGCTGAGAAGAGCTCGACTCCAGCACATCTGCACGTGAACACAAATCCAAAACAGTTGCTTAAAAGAGCGAAGGTCAGCGGAAATAACATTAACGAGGTTCTCGGTTGCCCTGTAATGTGTCATCTAGACAGCTCTCCAACCCTATCATGAGGTGCTACCTATTAATAACCAGCGTAGGGGTTTTTGAGGCTAGCATTAGATTAGCTGAACCACTGACTGACAGATGGTCTAAATAAGTTGCAAGAAATTAAGGAACGAAGTCAACGTGTAACGGTAACACACTGGGATACAAACCCGTTATCTTACCCTAAACACCACATAAAGTCCTTCGCTAAGGTGAAACGTTGTTGTGTTGCTTGTATACTCACTTTTACGTGATGTCTAAAGCCCATTTGCCGGATTTCCTCCCTTTGCTCTCAGCTGGGGCCGCTAGGTCGTAATTCAGCAAGTGTGGCAGAACGCGAGTCACCACCGACCTAATTGGCCAGCACAACGGTAATAGCACGTTAGGTTGCAGGGTACAGTACGTGGCGAGATGACGTGAGATAGGTGGGCGGGACTTTGAGAAAAAACAGGAAAATAAGGGAACACGTATGCAAAAAAAATGAATAAATATGAACTCTTTTAATCTGTCTTTTATTATCTGTTGATAAAAGTGTTATTAAATTGTAATTTAATAGTAGTTTTGTTAATGTTCAACAGCTTCTTTCAGTTAAAAACTACACGATTAAAGGATGAAATTCATTAACACACTTTAAAGAGCTGATTTTATTTAGCATTTTATATAATTATTTTTTTTTTAGTAAGAAAATGTTAAATTATTTTAGATAAAAATGCATTCTTTACATTTACAGAAAATACAGATTAAAGTTTTCCGGTTAACATTTTTAAATATTTAAAATGTAAACCCGAACATGGCAACATTTTCTACCTAATTGCTGGTTGCGCTAGTTTTTATGATGTTTAAAAAAATTCCTGAATGTTAAGGTTCTACAAAAAGCCTTTCTGACGCTGCTAAATTCTGTTGAGGTCACATGGTTGCTGGAGCCTATCCCACCTGTTATGCAAAGGCTGGAGACACCCTGGGTGGGCAGTAGTCGCAGGGCCCTAGTCATATTCCACCACTGAGTAATTAAGAAATAAAAATAAGTAATTTAAGTAATTAGATTCAATTTACCATCTTTAACACCATAGTTTGGGTTTTTTATATCATTAAAAGTCTAATTGTATCCTAAAAAAGAAATTTTTTAAATATATAAATCAATAAAGAGGAATTTGATTTTTAATAGTTAAGTATTTATCAATAGAGAAGTTGTTACATAATGTTTAATAAGAAGTCTGCAGTGTTCTGACTATTTCTGACAAATTCATTTAGGCTGTAAAAAGCTTACAAAAAATTATTTCAAAAGAATCTCAAACTATTTTTTTAAAGCTGAAGGTGTTGTAGAAATAGTAGGTATAACGGATTTACAAAAATATGCCTCACTTTTAGATTAAATACAACTGGTCACATTTTTAACAACCTTAAAGATCATATGGCCTTTTTGTGTGGAAATGTGAAAAGCATGTTCTCCATAAAAATGTCTAGTGGTAAAAAATCCACCCATATAGAGATATACTACAGCTTTTATTTGAGTGTTCTGAAGGCACCACTCTGATTAACGGTCCTAGATCCATCTCCACCCAGTGGCGCTAACTTGAATGAAGTTCAAATGATCATACACATCTTGATGCCTTCATTACTTTACAGTCAAATAGTGAAAATTGTGAGGTTGGTCTGATACCTCGTCTTTATTTTATTTTATTTTTATTTTTTTATAGGAAGATGATTCACTAAACGTATTCATGATTTCTATAATGTTATAATATTATATATTATATTATATATAATATTATAATGTATAATATTGTCACAAAAATGCTCTTGATTTTTTTGGTATAGTAGTTCAGTGTTTTTCAACCTTTTCTGAGCCACGGCACACTTTAACCTTAAAAAAAATCCCGCGGTACACCAGGATCCAAAAATAAAAAAAAAATAAATAAATAAATAAACGGAGAAACTCATAGTCTGTATTGATCTACAGCCCCTCCACAATCTCACATGCATTTTTTAGATACTTGTTGCAGAAAAAGCTGGAAACTGCAGCTGTTTTTTTTCTAAAAGATGCAATAAAAGTTAAGTTAGAAGATTTAAAAACAGTTTGATGTGTGTTCGTTGGTTTCGAGACGTTTAACAACAGATCTCCTTGTGCACTGTCACTCTCACAACCCAATGCATTATGGGAGATGTAGTGCATAAAACGGCCGGCGGAGATCGCGTCTCTGAGCTCCATTGTTTTGTTCACTTGTTCCACGGTCTGATACCGGATTCTGTGGAAAGCTACACCGCTAAAGACGAGCTTTAGCTGGTATTTTTGTTAGAACTGAGCAACTTTACGAGCTAAATCGGGACAAGGAAGTGAAGACTTTAACCACTTCTGATTGGTCAGACTGATGACATGTGATTAAGCCTTCAAGAATGATTGGTGGAGACAATTAAAGTGGCGGGACTTTTCCAAAATACAGCCGGAGCTGCAGCTGAATCGCGGTACGTCATTCTTATCAAAATGTCTTTAATAAAATAAAATAAACGCAAAGAAAAAGTATTTTACGATCTTTTATATTCCCAACTCTCAGTGTTTTATCAAGTCCTGTTTGAATGAACAGAGAGCTGAAATCCTGGAGATGGAAAATGTTTTTAGATCAGTTAATGAGAGCAATTTCCCACGGCACGGCACTAGTGTGCTGCGGCACACTGGTTGAAAAACACTGTAGTAGTTATCTCTAAAATACTATCTAAAACATACAATGGATCTTTCCTGAATGCTCCTCTGATCGAAATTATGAGTCCTTTCCAGTAGGGGTCAGCATTGTAATCTGTTGGTTTAGTAAAAAAGACTTTCATCCATCCATCCTGTCAGTTTAGAACTGTCCTTTAGCAGATAATCTGTTTACAAGTGCAGCTTTGTAAAATATTTTAATAAATACCTAATTAAAATCAGCTATAAAACATCATTCTTGTTTATACTCATTGATACTCATACGATTATTTAGTTAAGTAACTAACATAACTTTAATAATGGTGTAATTTAACTCTGTTCAAAAGGAAACATTCAAGTTTTTATTTATTTTGAAATAACCATAAATATTGTGTTGATTAGAATAACACAACACCGATATTTTTTTCATTATTTGTAATTTTCTTCAATACAACTATAAAAGTTGTAATAAAAATATAACAATTAAAAGCGAAAATGAAAAATTTATAATTACATGTTTCACATTCACAAATCCTGGTAGGTACAGGCAGACAATAAATCCAGTTTCTCCCTGGATAAGTGAGCTGATCACTAAATATAACATTCCTGCCCTGTAGATGTCGTTGCCATAGTTCATTGAGCTTAGAGGCAATTAATCACTGTCCTAGAATCATAACCACGTTGGGAAGTAAATGAAAAGCTTCAGTGAATAGAGACAATCAGCAGTTCTGTTTCCATTAACATCCATCCATGTGTTGATTAAATGGACTTCATATTCAAAATATTATTTTCACTTTGAACTGAAAATTCCGGCTCTTTTAGTCCCAAGTCTAGGGACCAATTTTCAGTGTTGATATTGTTGGCATTATGAGATACTTTAAAGGCAAGTATCTCTGAAACAACGGCATTGATTTCCTATTTGAGGTTCTGCCAGGTAGATTAGGATCCAAATAAACAGAGGATCAAGACAAACTCAGAACAATTTAATCCTTACTTCATTTTCTACTCAGCACCTTTCGTGAGGTGTGATTCAGCGGGAGGAGGCTCTCAGAGGAGAAGACAATAACACTGAGTCACCTTGCTGCATTGTGAGCCTCTGGCAGCCAGGAGGAAGGATTCAGCATCCACTGCAGAGCTGCAGTGGCTGGAGTAGCTACTGCAACTGTGTCTATCTGTGTGAGCAGATTAGTATGTATGTATAAATGGATGCTCATATAGTCCAGATGATGATAAATCATACCAAGGACAAACACCATCACTTGACTGCAGCACTGAAATGATTACTCTGCAGTATGGAGAGTGCTTTTGCCCTTCATGTAGCAGACATGTTGCGAATAAGCCTAGATGGACATATTTAGAGTACTGATGTGGATCAACTCAAATTAGCTAAATTTAACATAAATGACACAGATTTTCATTAAATCACTTTGCATGCCTTTACACTGGGAGAGCCACACCTGAATGAGCTACTGAAACCCTTTTCTGCAGAGTGTGCTTCTTATAAATTGATTCCTATTACTTCACTCTTTAGGGCAGGCATAAATTCAAAGACATATTTCACCGATAACCTTTGAAGCTCATTATAATGCATGAGAAAGCTTACAAAACTTAGCCCGAGAGCCTAAACTGTAAAACACTAATTTGACAGACATTTTTAATCAAGCATTTTAATTAAAAAAAAAAAAAAGTAAAATAGTTTGCTTTTTGGTAGGCAGTTACTTCATTGTTGTGCAAGTTACGTCCAACTGTTATACATCAAATACAACTTGTTAATGTTATTCAAAAGTAATTCCCTACTTTAATTTATTACTGTCTGATAATTGTAATACTAACTACTTTCAAGTTGATCTTTCTGTAATACCTGCAATAGCAAAATATAGGCTTTTTAGGAACATATAAATGAAATAAAAGTGTGGGGCTATGAAGCCTAACAGGAAATTGGGCTTATTAAGTCCAAATGTATAAAAAAAAAAAAAAACCTTAGAATGTCTACAAAAGGACAAAAAAAAAAGAAGGAAAAAAGACTTTTATGACATTTTTGTGTTCATGCCACATGGTCATGCTGGTTTGGAGAATTTCATTTTCTGCATTTAGTCTGTTCTTATATCCTTTTGACTACCAGCAATATAACTTTGTATTCTATACAGTAGAGGACAAAACTGTTTGAGAACATTTCGAAACCTGAATATTTCCCAACCACTTAGTGCTTCTGAATTAAAACGTTTTGGTACCTAGGAAATGTAGGGCTTTTCAATTATACCAAATGTGAAGGGATGTAGCTCTGGGAACTGGAGTTTTTGGCGGATCTAAAAAAAATAGACAAGTTGTTAAACAAATAGCCTAACATGTGATGTAATGCCTTATAATACTTTGTCCCATCAAAATCAATCTAATAGCTTACTTTTAGGAACTACCAACAGTGGTCCTAATCCTCATTCACTGCATTATCGTGCTGCAGGAATGGATGAGGGTAGGAGGACCCAGCTTGAGGGGAAAGAAGCTGCCAGACTTAAAGACATGAACTATTAAAAAAAACTGAACAAAAGTAACACATGTTAAACAAAATCTGTGACAAAATGATCTTACTGACAAATGAAAATCCATAGACGATGGATTGAGAGGCAGCCAGGCGAAACTGAAACTCCTGTGGTATTTCACTGGAATCTGGTGGGACAGAAAACTTGAACACAAAACATAACGTGATTACACATTGAAAATAAATAAGGAAGACAAAAACATAAACAATCTTCACACTCAAGTTTTGACCTTAATTATATAAATGAAAGCATACAGCTTCGTACATAAATGGTAAATAATTATTTGATTTCACTGTTTCAGGGACATGTATTGAGACAGCAAAGCAAAGTTTTTGTTGTTCTTGATGTTATATTGTTTTTTTGTGTGTAATATTTTTGACTTAATGCCAGTCTATAATCCTAAAGTCCATCTTAAAAGCAAAATTCAAGAGAGCAATAATCATTAGACAGACTTTCTAAAAAATATAGCCAAAAAAAGAACTACTTCTTTGTCCTCTTTTGACTCTGAATACTTTTTCTTTTATTGTATTTTTTCTTTTTGAAATAGTAGCTTTGACTTAATGCCAGCCAACAATTTTAAAGTCCGTCTTAACAAAAGACAAAAGAACAATAATCATTAGACAGAATATTCATAAAATATAAAGCCAAGAACCATCTATTTTCCCCTCTAACATTTAAATGTTAAGCTCTGATAGCCTGACTGAATACTTAGGCTACAGGTTTCTTAATTTGCACAAACTAAAATGTGGTGTTTTTGTTTTGGTTTCAGTCAAATCTCATATTCAATCATATGTTCTCAAACACAGTCTTTGTTACTACTCCCTCATAACTTGATCACTTGTTGCTCAAAAAATAGACAAAGGATATTGTATTTATTTGATCAGATTGGCCTAATGAAGTGTAACCCTGTTGTTTTCTTTTCCTGCCCAGCAAAAAATCCCATCTTAACAATTATGGGACTCTATCTTAACAACCTGGCCTGAAAGGAAACATTATATAAAAACACATGGAGGCATTTTTTAAACTTCGATTTCAATGTTCATCGTATGTTTGATAATGCTGATACAGTTTTAATTGATAAATATAAATTAAGATGGACAAACAATGAAGATTTAAATGTAACAAACTCATCACTGATGAAAAGTCAAGCCAACCTTACTGGTATCAACTTCTCAGGTTTGTTTTTTTTTTTTTTTTTTTTTTTTTATCACAGTTCCTTATCTGAACTATGCTTCATGGCCATTTGTAGGGCTGGAAATCTGTCTGAGCCAAATCCTTTCTCCTCAGACATTGTGTTGATAAAACATGTCTATTTGTGTGAACTGTTGACAATAATCCCTAAACATTTGTCTAATGAACATCCTCTTTGAGTTCAGATTGCACAAAAGTCAAATTATTTTGAAACCGTTGAATCCGGTGCTCCTCTCTGGAGTGGATGATAGAATCGTTTTAATTTCAAGTCTTTTGTTCAGATTGTTATTCTTTGGCATTCTTCCCCTTTAACACCCACGTTGCCCGTGAGGTGGTATTATCTGGGCTCCCTAGAAAGAGTCTGCGGAGTGTGGAGCCTGGAGCAGGCGCAGGGAGGAGGGGGTGGACTGGAGTCGTCAGAGACGAGGGATCATGGCGGCACCTCTCGGACGGGACACCCTACCTGACCACTGGTCGTACGGAGTTTGCAGAGATGGACGGGTTTTCTTTACAAAGTGAGTGGTGTTCAATCTATTGGCACCACTTTTGGAGGCATTATTGCCGCGCGGCGGGTGTCTGTTTGTTTTTTCTTTAGGCTTTTTTGTTATTGTTTTATTGCCGTGCAGTAACAGGTGTCTTTTCTTGCAGCGATACATCGCGCAGCACTACTTGGCTTCATCCCCGCACTGGCGAGCCCGTAAACTCCGGACACATGATACGTTCAGGTACCCGACAAAACTACCGCGGTTTTCAGGGTGTCCGGAGGAGGGGGGGACGTTGCTGCTGTTGCTGCTGCAGTGTGGGGTTAGTGTTTGTGATAGCTCGTTGTTCTTGTTACAGACTTGCCCAGAGGATGGGAAGAGGGTTTCACGGAGGAAGGGGCCAGCTACTTCATCAAGTGAGTGGCCGTAATGGCTCTGTGTTTGGGGCTTCTTACACTTTGGTATCTTCTGCTTTCGGTTTTATACCTATACATGTTTTGAAAATAACCCCTTCGGAGTTTAGTAGCGCAGCGGGACAGAGAAATGCGACGTTCAGGGACCCCACAGGAAAAAGTGAAACCAATTGTCCGCCTTTGCAGTGTGAATGGAGAGTGCCTTGCAGGACAGGAGGGAAGCTATTAAAATTCCCCTCACATCCACCATGCAGGACCTCTACTCTCTCTGTCAGATAGGTGTGCAGCCCAAGTGTGCATGTGTGGCAGTGGATGGGAAGGCTTTAAAGGTTGCAGCCAGGAGAGGGATGTGTCCATTTGATGACAGAGATGAATGGCGTGATTGCTTTATTGAAGCAGGGAGGACATCATTTTCAAAGTCATGGCTGTAGAGTTTTTGCTGGGGAAATTTGTGCATCCCTCCTACTTTTAGAACGAGAGGATTGTTTCGAGAATCTAACAAAAGTGACACCACTTGCCGAAACACTCCAGAAAGATTCACGCTGTTGATGTTACCCGATTATAGACATTTCCATTCCAATGACCTGGACATTTGCTGACGTGTCAATCATGCAATACGAATTCAGGGTAAATAGTGGAGAACGGTGACATCCCGAATGGTGATGCAGTAGATCTGGATCATTATTAGTTGCAATGTCACCCACAAAGCTTGTTTAAGGTCCATGTCCAGTCATGCCCCTTTTAGTTTGCCCCATTTGCTCCAGACAGAGGGTTTGTATGGAGAGTTTTATGCCCACATAGCTGCAGGCTTTCTGCAGTTGATGGCTACAAATAGGGAGGCATTTTCTTTGTGGTGCTCCGCAGAGTGTCGCTGTGAAATAACAGCATGTATTTATTGTGGCAATGCTGGTTTCATAAAATAAAAAAGAAAGGCAAAAATGTTGTCTAAATCATAACATGTCAGAGTCAAAAGATAAATGTTTGTTTGCTGATCTGCAGAATAAAGAGAATCTTTTGTTTTTTCTCAGGAAAAAGAAGGATAGAACAATGCAAGTGTGAGGTTTGGTGATATATGGCATCCTAAATGTCAAGCCTTTGAGACAGATCGCCTACTTGATGCCCATTTGGCTTTTTACAATGATTCTTTTCTTTTTTTCTTTGTTTTTGTGACAAGCACCAGGGAAACACACTGATCTCTTGTGCTCAGTTGCTTTCTCCAATCACTGCTTGACATCTTGTCGGATTTCTTTGCCACGCGAAAAGGCAGTACAATTGGTTCTGGCGTGGTGGGTAGATCCGCTTTTGCTTTGTTCTGAGTGTGCTTTCCTCTGGACCAGCAGCTTGTCCTCCTGGGTCAATCCTGCAACCAGCCTGACATAGGATAACCACAAACAGTCAGGTGCAGATAACTGATGGTGGATGGTTCGTGCCACTTTCTTATTGTTGAACGCTTCATCACTGTTAGTCTACTTGATTTGTTGCCGACTAAGACAGCCCCAGGTGCCCTTTTCCGTTGAGGAGCTGTAGAAATGTGTAAATCAGTTAACACAAAATCAAGGGTTAATATTGATTTTAACTCAATAATTATTCAAGGTAAAATTCAAGATAAGCATCTTTACCTACTATATGAATGTTTAAAAAAAAGAAACACATTGGAACTTGAATCTTAACATATTTTTTGACTGCTTTGTGACCTTTTCCATAAATCTCCCATGACTCAGATTATTGTGTAGAAAAATAGTCTTAAGTAGTTGCTGCAGTTGTCTCTTTGCCCCACTTAATTGCCTTTCTATTCTGTGTGCTGGAAATAGTGCTGAGTGCATAACCCTGGTGAATTCAATATGTTTCTCTTAAAAAAAAAAACAATAGTTAGTTTGACACATTAGAGGTTAAGAAAGCCACCTGTGCTAGAACATTTGAACAACTTTGGTACAAGATGGTAACATGTTTATATTAATGTCAAAAGGGTCTTAGTTTTTAAATCTTTTCCATCAGAACTTTATCGTCCGGGTTTACATTTTTTTTAGACACTGTAACTCTGCAAACGTTGACGTAATTCCTGCAGATTCTGAAGAAGAGAAAAGCAGACTTGCACTGATATGTAGCCTTGTTCAGTAGTAAAGTGTTTACGCAATTGATGTAAATCAGCTGATTCTGTTTCAGAGAAAAGCGACTTTTTGGCGTCATGCAACAATTTACGTTAGTGATGTGTTGCATATCAGTGCAAAGCTGATATGCTTTTTAGATGTCACTGGCGACATTCGTGGTGTTAAAGGGTTGGATATTAATTTGCAAAGAAAGGAAAAATGTTGACAAAACTCTTCAAGCATTTGTTCTTGATACTCAACTTTCTTTTGTTTTTTCAAAAATTGGAAATGGACAGACCAAAAAAAGGGCACAATTTTAGAGACACTTCTGCAAACACACTATACGACAGTCCTACGGACTTATGTGGATTGAGAAGGGATTGTGGGTAAATTAAGGAATACCTGGTTGCAGACAAAATGGCAATATGATACGCGGAAAATACTCCTTTTTTTTAATCTTAAACACTCATTTAACTGGTGACCCTAAGAGTTATGTGTTTTTTTTTCTCAGCTTTAACGATTAAAATTTAACACCGGTGCTGTCTCTGTCAAAGCCTGCTTTACTATGACCGCAACTCCTTATGCAATCAACATGAATCAGCTGATAGGCAAAGGAAAGCGGCTTTGCGCTGGTAAGCAACAATTAAAAGTGGCTTTTCCCCGATATACATATAAAGTGTTACATACCATCGCAAAGCCACTTTTTTCCGCGACAGAATACGCTGATTCAGTTTGATCACGTTAAGGGATGAAAAGTTACGGTGAAGAAATGTAAGCACTGGGGCTAAAGTTCCGGTGTAACAGTTTTACAAATCTGAACACATTTGTTTATATCCTTTACAAAAGAAAATGATTACACTTTTTTCCCTGTTTTAAGCTCACGTTACATACTGAACTGTTTATTCACATGAAGAAGTTTTGATAAAAGGTGCCACAATTCTGAAAACCTTGTAACATTTCCATTGCTGGCTAATTATGTTTTGCCGCCATCTTGTCTGTGACCAGGTCCCCTTCGGAATATTTCAGTTTCATTTGGTTTGATTAACTTTTATACATGCGATGAACATTTTGTTTAGTAAAACGTTTGAAATAAAAAAAAAAGTCAATAAGTTGCACCATCTGCTCATATGGGGGCAGTCTTGTCACTCTTTCCTGGAAAGGAAAAAAGGCACAAAGAAGAAAACTGACCTTAGTCCTCTGGCTATCATGCAATAAATCCTTCCACCTTCTTACCGCACCATGCTGAGTGCAAATGCAATATTAGCTGTCTTATTATTGGTATTTGTTTTCGATACTCTTAGCTTTTACGCCACTTACTGTTTTTAGTTCACTTTTTTCATCCACCAGATTGTCAGCACACCAGAGTTCACCTGCAAGCAAATCAAGTCTTCTTGTTTGGTTCCAGTGAGCTTTCTTATCAGCGGAATAAAGCTATCCCAGGAAACGGAAAAAAAAAACAAACCAAACCAAACAAAATAGTATAAATTCACTCTTTAAGGTGTAACACTTCGAAAAAAAAATATCTTTTTGAAATCTATAAATCATTCAGAAATTTACAAAAAAGAAGAGTTTGAAGAACAGTTTAAACAGTGCTTATAGTTTAAATAACTGGAACTTTGTGTAAAAGTTGTTTTTTTGAGACAGATCCGATAGTCAAAACAAAGCTACCAGTTTGTGTAAAACTAACATCGGGTCTGCTTTTCTTAGCTGTCCCGGAGGTACACAGCAACAATCTGAAACACTGAAGCCCACGTGGTGCTACCTCGACAACAGTTGGTAGATCTATTGGTGTGTTGATGGTGGAATTTAGCTGAGCTGAAGCACAAAGGAAGTATTGTTAAGTCACCGCAGCAGGGGGAAAAAGAAAACTAGGTTCTACCCTGTTGTAGGTCAGCCTGCTGCTTGCAGACCATAACTTATCAGGTTAATGCTTACCAAGAATCTTTCCCTTAAATATAGGTGCATTTTCCAAAAACAAATTATTACATTGAAACAGGTGCCCTAAAATCCAATTTAGTTTTTATAAATTAAGAGACATGGAGTAAGAACTAGGAGGCTTAGCTGTAGGAAGAGGATGTGTTGCCACGTTTGGCAGCAGATTGAAATAGTGTCTGTCTTAGTTCTGGCAGTTCTCCAAAGAGGTGACCCAGTTGGAGAATCATCTTCTGAAAACCTCACATTTCAATCCCTCTAGATAATAGTACAGGTGAAAGATGACTGTGCTTGTTGGTTAGTTTGGTCTGTGCATCAAATTAGACATGCTTAGATGAATTCAGGTAAGCAAAAAAGTAAAAAAAAAAAGAACTTTTTATGACTAATATTATGTTTTTGTAAAGTGTATTAAATTACTTAAAGTCTGATTCTCAAGCTAAAGTAGAAAGAGATAACACTTCTTCATGTTTTAATTGTGCATCTGAGGGTTAGACCGAATAAGGTATGTTTTTTAGAATTCAATAAAAAGTATTGTTTTAATTAAAGATTTGGCAACATGTAGAATTTGTTTAAGTATATTATACACCACATTATTTACTTTCAAAGTACAAAAAAATGACTCCAGAGGTACAATGGTGTCTTGTTGAGTACACAGTTCGCATTGTTGAGTGGACTTACAATTCCATGAATGGTCCAGAAAGAAGTGTTTGATACCCACACTAATACTTGCACAACAAAAGGGGCTTACTCAGCTTTTAACCCTGTTTTATGTACCCATTAGAGGCAAGTGCTTTGTCATTATTTTACTGTTTCTCGAGTCTATGTAATGACTTTTTTTTTTACCTCCTTTTGTCCCATTGCTTATTATGTATTCAGGTTGTACTTGCAGTTTTCAAATAGCTGACAGTTTTGACCTGGACGGCTTGACTTAATTAGCAAGAGTTGTTTTGGGAGTTTTCAAGTAGAGCCTTTTAATGTAGAATAAAAAAATAAAAAAAGAGTATGAGAAGTATCCCTCCAGGCTAGTTACCCTAAAGGCTGTCTTAATGAAGCTTTTGCTTTCTGCAAACACATCACTTTCATACTTCACTGCAGAGGTCAGAAAATGTTTGTCAAATGTGATGGCAGAAACTGGCTTTTAGTATCAAAATGGAAATGATGTCTTTAATCAAAATATATTCGTATTTAATCAATATTTAAAATTACAGTGTTAGTTATATTCTACATAAGGTAATAATTTTGACCAATACTCAAGAAGCAAAACAAACCAAGAATAATGTTAAAAAAATTGCATTTTAAAAAATAATTTCCTTAATTTCAAAAAGGCCTTGTATCTTTCTGCAGGGTCATTCAAAGCACATGTTTCTTTTGTTTTGTTTTTTTTTTATACCGCAGCAGGTTTGAAAGTTTTCGCTTGACAGACATTGCTTTAAAGTGTTTTCCCAAATGGTTCTCCTTGCCTTTTGTGATGAGGCAGGAAACCAGGCTCATAGTGATTTCTATTTTGTATTTATTTATTTATTTCAAGAAGGAACGGAACAGCAGAAACTCTCGAGTGGCGAAAACCTTTCACCCCTTCAGGAATGAACGCAGCTCAGATTAATGATGATGATCTGCAGGGCTCCAAATGTCACACTGGTGTAGCAGAACAGCCATGAGTGAAGCTCTCCAGTGCCTGGGTAGCTCAGTGTGGATGTGCAGGTTGTTATCTCTGCTTCAGTGTTGAAATATTTCTATTTAGTATACTTATATATTCATATAATTTTAAATCTACAAACTGCATTGATTTAATAGTTACATTTAGAATGCATCTGATGTGGTCAATGAGAAACATCCTGCAGGATTATCTGCATCCTTGTGCAGTTTGAAATTCAATGTTTGTGAAATCCCATAATTATTACTAAACAAAAACAAAATATACACAATAGAACTAATAATACCAATATTAATAATGAAATTAAGATTATCTGCCACATGCAAAGGCATAATAGAAAAAAAAGAATTTTTTTAAAATTTTGTTTTCTTTTTGCACAAAGCAAGTCAAAGAACAAAGCAAAAAAAATTCCACATGGATGATCTGTTCCTATTTAAGCACTTGTGGAAAAGTGCCACAATGAAATATTTTCTATTGCAGGAAACTAAGACTATATCAGGAGAAAGAGGGCATTTTAGGTCATTGTGGCAATTGCTTTTAACTATGGAAGTAAAGTTCAACACAGAAAATGAGTCTCTATTTAATTTTCTCTTGACTTTATCTGCATTTCTTGTCTAAAATTTGCTTATTGGTAAAATTTGGTTATATTGTAAAGTCACAATTGCCTAATATTTAATGAGGGAAAGGTCACGATCAGTGTTTCCTTACAGAACTATTGTTACATCTGTACAGTCCTTATTCGCTGGTTACGTTGGAGACCCATTAACAACCGTGTTCCTAGATTGGTTTTGCGTGTTCCTGGGCAATCATGAATTCGTGCCAGACAGAGCAGTGCAGAGTGAAGGTGTCTGAAGAGGTGTCATGTCTGCTGTTCCAGGTTTGAAGAGCCCTTTTCAGTTCATGGCTCTAGCTATTCTTTAAAACTTTGCTAATCAGTTTCTTTCATTCTGTATTTAATGCTGAATATAAACTTTGTGTTAGACATATTTATTATATCTGTAAACTCCTTTTAGTGCATGTGCTAATATAAACATGAATATTTAGACTGTAAGAGTTTGTTATTTGGGTATGTAGGTGTCATGGCACAGTTTAGTGCCATGACACAACTTAGTGGAGGGAAAAAGGATAAAAAAAAAAAAGAAATACCGCCATAATCTAAGAACATGTCTAAAAATTATTACAAACCAAGATTTTACTAAAAGATGATAGTAGACCAAAACAAAATGGAAATACAGAAAAGCTGGCAATAAGCACAGTTGGAAGTAACTCATTACAAAAATAATACATTGCAATAACTTATTGCTTTTTACATGAACAAAGTGTTGCAAATGATTACAATCTATTTCTATAATAATATTTTACTTGTAACATGTTCAGTTACTCCCATATTAAAACAAACTAACAGCCCAGATTATAAGTGTTGAAAGCTGTGAGATATTGTGATGTTAACAAATAAAAAAATAAATAAAATAATTATTCTTTTTCATCTTAAAATAGTGAGCCAAATTTCTGGTCAGCCTTTTATAGAACCAATCACTATCATTGATATTTTTGTGTTCCTAATTATTGTTTAAAACAGAGCCAGAGTTGTTGTTGTAGGTTAGTTCTCTAGTTTTAAAAAAAATGTTTCTGTTTTCCTTTTGTTCAATGTAGATGGTCTTTATTTTCATTTGAAAGGACTAAAACAGATGAAAGCGAAACAGTTGGTCTTCCAGCTTTTGTGCAGGGCTTTTATTTGGCCAATATTAAAAAAAAACAATAATAGCAGTCAGTTTTACTGACTGAAAAGTTCATATGAAAGCTCAGATTTTATGTACTGCTTCTACCACATCTGTAGGGAGACATGTGGGGTGACCAGCAGAATCAGTATCTGACCTGCAGACGTGAAATACTTGTCTTATCTTTAGCAAAGAAATATTTTACTAACCTTCTGAGTCAGGTTTATCTTTCTTCTTTGTGCATTGTGTTATTTGTTACCACTGAGCATACAGTATCTCACAGTATGCAGCCTTTTTCTTTTCTGCAGTGACAGCCCTCACAGTTAGCTGATGTTAACATTTGGCTGATTCTTTCTGATTCTGGTACATCCACCAGCTTCTTGTTTTGTTTTTCCATCCAAAATATGTTGCATTTCTACAAAAGAAAGGACCTGGGGGAAGCACAGGAGAGGTTAATACTGAGGTGGTTTTGACTGATGATCTAATTATACTGTCCTTGTGTACTGATTGACTTGAGAGTGATGACTTCCATGTGGAGAAAGTGTCATCTACCTAGGAAGGAAATAATTCAATAAACATGCTCCTTACTGTGTGTTGTAATAGCCTAAACAGATGAGCTAGAGGACAGTTTCTATCCAGTCCAAATAATTCTAAATCACAAACAAAGTCATGAAGCACAAAAAGCCAGGCCACATCACAAAATGAGTAGAGGCAAAAAAATGTTCCTGGTCTAAAAGAAGGTCATACACTTAAATCTAAACAGAATGTAACCAGAAACTTGATAAGGCAGACACACAAAAAGAGGATAAACAAATTGGAACCAGGGTAAAGAGAAACAGAGAGACAAATACTGAGGTTTTGAAGCAGATGAGGCCTGTTTCATTGATTGTGGTGTGGAAAGAAAGAAAAACCAAAAAGAAGTAAAAAAAAAAAAAAAGAAAAATAGTAACTTTGGTGTTTGAGCTTACTCTGCGCCTTCAACAGTTCTGCCCACAACGCAGACATTTTTAATGAACTACTGCCGCTCTGCAGGAACAGTCCTAGAAAATGATACAGGTTTTTTACCTTTTTGGCTAAAAATTGCATTATTATTACTAAAAGACCACTGGGAACACTTTGAAAATAGATGAATAGATGATTTGAGTGGAAATTTAATGGGACCTGACAAAGCAGAAATCCTAACTGTTCACAAAGACATACAAACTATCCAACTGAAGATGACTGTTTTCTTTACACAACATTTTGCTCAGAAGTGTGTATTAATACTGTGAATGCAGTGTTGAACATAGCTATTTCTAACTGGTTTTAGTAAAGTTATAAATGTACAGCTGATGTTGAAAAGAGTTTTTTAAATGTGTTTATTCATGTGTAGGTCTCAAGCTTTTTTTTTAACTTTAACTTTCATTCCGTCATGCATGTCAAGCAGTTAGAACTCTCACTTGAGCCCAGAGCAATTCATAAAGAGAACTGCATCATCAATATTGTGTCCAGCATGACTTATTATGACACTCGCAGTAATTAAACAGTTTGACCATAACAGTTTTGCTGTGCTGTCTCTAGGCCGTCAAAGAGGTTTGTTTGTTGAATCACTGGACTGTACAAACACAGGAAGAAAACAAAGAGTAGCTTTTGTGTCTGATACAGTGGACATTTGTGCTGCAGAACAGAAGGAAAGCTTTTTATTAGGAAATGTCGAACTCAGGAACCTGCTGTGACTGATTATATAGAGTTGCGGGCCCACGTTGCTCTTTACACAGGGATCCACATTGTCAAGAGTAAGTCCTTTACTGGCCGAGGGCTTCAGCAGGTTAGGAAGTCAGAGGTGGAGCTGCAGGAGTCTGAGCAGGAGCGTGGCAGAGGGGAAGCAATGGGGTCCTGCTGCTCCTGTTCTCTGCCTTTTGGCCCCAGGATGGACTGGGATGATCGCAGCACAGAGGTGGCTGTGGAGCCGCAGCTTAAAGAAGGGCAGAAGGAAGAAAGCCAGATTGAGACAAGGTAACCAACAGATTATCATTTTGGTTTGGATTGTAGTGATAGACAGGGAACAATACTCAGTTGGCATGCAGAGATAGCTTCACATATAAATCCTACTCAATGGTCAATAGTTTATGTAGTTAATTTTTTTTCAGTTTGAATTTTTTCAGCTGCCCTTGAGATGGGAGTAAAGCGTCTAGGTTTCCTCTGACTGAATTGAAATGACAGTTCTTTCTGCTGCATTCTGTCAGTGTAGGTGAGCGTTGACACTGCAGAACAAAGTGGGTCCCACTTTAATCTCGTCTCACTAAACAAACATAACTAAATGTGATTAATTTGCTGCTACATTAGTAAAAAAATAACCAAATGAAGACCAGCAGAAAGCCTTTTCTTTCTCTATTTTTTTTTTCAGCAAAGCATCATGTTTGACTCAAAATTCACTTTAACAACTTCTGTGTTGTGCCAAGCCCTGTTCGATGTTTTCATTACTTCACACTTTATGTCTGTCTTTCAATCAAAAACTTGTATTGCCAACCTTTCACAGTGTTTTATATGTCTGTGTTAGACTGGTGACTTTTCCTAGTTTTACCATTCCTTTTATCCAAACCTACTAAAAAAGAAAAAAAACAACAACAGAAGGCTAAATATAATATCTAAAAAAAATGTTTTTGTGTCAATAGTTCCACAGATGGTTATCAAATCTGTCATGCTTGCTTATTTCTTTCAGCATGATCAAATTATTGTATTTTCATGTTTAAGTTGTTAAGTGTATACTTTTTCCAAGATAAATCATCTAGTGATAAACATTGGTGAGCAGTGGAGAAAATCTTGTTAACTGCACATTAACAGAAATAAAGGTTGCTTCAGTGTTGGGTGTGCTCATGAAGTCTATGAAGGCTTATTTGTCAAAGAGAAATATTACATTATGTGCACAATGTGATGAAACACCCAGCATTGTTCCCTCTGCACATTGTAACAATTTTGAAGGCCTCTATTATCGATCAACATTCTCTGCTACAGACGACAATCTCTACCTGCAGACCATAGAGACATGTAACCCTAATGTGACAATTTAAATGTCTCTTTCAGGGATTACAGTAATTTGGAATTAATCTATGTTTATGTCTTTAAAAAATGCAACCTATCAGATAAACATTGGTCTATCTAAATGCTTTTATTAATGAAATAGTGCCAGAGGTATAAAGTTGCTGCAGCCATGGGGGAACGACCACTCACTTTGCTTAAAGCCATAGAGCCACTTAAGCTTTATCAGTGACTGCGTAAAGACTGATGAACCATTTGGTGACATCTCTAAATGGGTTTGTTAAGGACTCAGGGGTGCTAGAGCTTTTGATTTCAACAGCGTGCATGAACAAAGTTAGCTATCAATCCAATTTAATTTTGTTTTTTAAAAAGTGTAAAAAATTGTAATGTTTAAACACTATGTTTGGTTTATTGCACATGACATTCATACAATAAATTACACCAAATAGACTTTTTTGGCAAAGGTTTTCTATAAAAGTTTTATGCAGGAGAGCCATTTAATCCTTATTATTTATTCATTTAGGGCTGAAAACTGCAACACAAGTGTTTCAATAAGCTTTTGTTCGGCAGTGGATTGTATCCATAGGTTCGGGCAAAAAATGCTCTTCCTGTTGATGCTTCATTGAACACTGCCTCCCTTATAAATAGACTATTGAGTTTAAATAAGATTAATGAAAACTGGTTGCAGACTGCTGCAAGTGAGAGCACATGGGGTGGTCAAGGCAATTTCACTCTGCAGCATTTATTGAGCCCATTGATCGCAAACTATGTTATCGCTAGTAAAACTATCCCGTTAAATTGGCTTTTGAGCAAAGCAGAAAACACACAAGCCTTGTCATATTTTTGTTATATTCTAACTCATGAAAACTGTTCAAAAAACTATGATTACATCTCCCATTTAGCCTTTTGCATATAGTGACAAAATAATTAAAACAAAAGCTCATTTATTATATATAAATATATATATATAAATATATATATTTTTTTCAACAAGTGGTCCTAATAATGGGATTATTATTATTTGTGTTCTGTCTTTGTTATAGTTCTTTAGAGCATGTAGGGATGTGCACAGAGGTGGTGTTGTGTTTCTTTCTGTAGCCACTAGATACCGCTATTTGACTATGCTAAGGGAAATCATATAATTGTTTATTTTGCTCTACAAACTTGTAAGAAAATTTTTTTTCCCTAAAAAAGTCTGTTACCAAAATATTTTTTACCGTTTTGATAGATTTTAATCTTAAATGTGGGAACACCCGGGAGCAGTTTTGCTGGGGGGGAGTGTACCCCACAATTTGAGACCCGCCTGTTTGACTGATTTCTGTTTGGCAAGGTGTATTGATTGAGAGGCCTCATGTCGAGTCTGACAGCGTGCCCTCATGGCTTGCACCTAAAGGATAGTTGTTAATAAATCAAGGTGTGTGAAGTGCAGGAAGGATCACTTCGGCTGTTGACTCAGGTGACCTACACCTCACTCGTCCAGCTCTCTGCTCTTATCTGTAGTCTGTCTTTGGAATATTGAGCTGAGCCTGCAGCAGCCACTCAGCCCTGCTCGCCGTCCGTCATTCGTCTGTTCCAGTGACTGGGGTGGGATCTGATAAAGTTGACTCAGGACAAGGCAGAGGGCTCTGGTTGCAGTCAGATACCAAGGTCAGCGCTTTGTTGGACATCTTGGTGAGGGGATAAATAATCATCTGTAATTGTCAGAAGGAGCTGGTCCCTGCCTCTTTCCTCTGTCATCAGCCTCTGCGTAGGAGCTGAAGAGGTGAGTGTTGTCATTTCATCCCTCTAAAAGCAGAAGGGGAGAGCTTTTCTCTGTGTGATCAGGAATGGAGAGGGAGGGCTGAAACAGCAGATATACTATAATCTGACTCTCCTCTCTTTGTCCTTTCCTGAACACTCATCTAAAAGGCACTTCTATATGCAAAACCTGACATGGACTCTTTCTGTCAATGCTTAATTATCAGGGAGGATTTTGATATTTAAAAGGTGGATTTACTTTTTTCCAGCGGGTGAGTAGCAACCATTATGTTTCTATTGGCGATTATAAGTTAAAGTGTTCTTTTTCAGGCAGGTTCAGTGTTAACTTCTAAATATTCTATTTTTGTCAATGTTTTAACCTGTCTTTTTTATTTACACTTTACTACAAACATTATTTATTTGGATATTTTAGAAGCCTATTTTCTCTATGCATAAGGGCCTGGATGCTTTCTTTGTTACTATCCATATTAATACATCTTTCAAATTTTATTGTTGTAGTTTTGGTGTGTTTCATGACGTATGTAAGTATTTTTTAAATAAAAGTGATCACATGTTAAATTTTCTGCATCTAAAGCTCTCTTGTAAACAAAATTGGGTATAAATGAAAAAAAAATTAACTTTCTATAGAAAACGCTGTCATTATCTGGAAATTTGCAACTAATAACTATGATTTCTTTTTATGTACAAACACAATGCTATTAAATGAATTTAAGTTTTTGTTAATAACAGTTTTAAATAAAGTATTTAAATCTTTAGGGTGACTAATATCTTTTCCTAAAATCAACATAATGA
This sequence comes from Oryzias curvinotus, assembly GCA_023969325.1. NCBI lineage: Eukaryota > Metazoa > Chordata > Actinopteri > Beloniformes > Adrianichthyidae > Oryzias > Oryzias curvinotus. Next base: position 9,229,934 of record CM043708.1, read on the forward strand.
CACACACCAAAGTCATCACATCAATAAAAGTGTGTATTTTTGTGGTTTTGTGTAGATTTCTCTGCAGAGAAAGAGGCCCCCTGCTGGTGTTCTTCTGGTTTTTCCTCTGAATTACTTCAGATACGTTTTTTACTTTTTGCTGAGAGTGGATGAGTTCAGAACAGCATGTAGGTGAAGAGGTAGAACGGTCAACCTTTGATGGTTTGATTCCCGGTTTGCCTGCCCAGGTGTTGAAGTGTCCTTGGGCAAGACGCTGAACCTCACATTTCTCCTGGTGGTTATAGGTTGGTGCCAGTGTTAGGCAGTGGAGCTGCTATCAGTGTGTGACTGTAAAGTTTACCCCATTTGCCATTTAGTTTTTTTGCTGCACATCCATACATTTATGAACATGAACTGCCTGCAGAACATGTAATTTTATTGATGTACTTTTATTGATGTTGTGAGGGACACCTTCAAGTGGCATTTATACCAAATAATTATTTTTTTGACTCCTCAAACTAAATGATATTTTCCCAGTGCTCGAGATTCTCCAGATGGTTTCATGAAAGCATGAAACGTGACCTGAATATTAGTTGAAACAGCATTTGTGACTTAGTTTTAGTTGTAGTTTTAAATTTGGACAATCTTACCCACTTTCACTTTAGTTTAGTAAAGTCTTTGATTTTCCTTTTTTGTCTTCAGGATTGAAGTTTCGTGGCACTGTGTTGTTGTTTTTTTTTACCAGCATCAATATTAAATGTGTGTAATGCTGGTACCTTCTCAGGCAAAGTGGAAGCAATATCTAATATATCACATTAAAATACTGTCTTGCCTTTTTGAGAATAATTTAAGTTATTTTTTTTAATAACAATCCCAAATCACAACCAAGGTTGTTTTAAAATGCTACTCTAAAAATCCATGACACATCAAACCAAACAAAAACACAGGAGTTATTACAAATGGAAAGGCTAATTGATAGGACATTAGGAAACAAACTGTATTTTGGGGCTAAAAAAAGCTTAACACTGACTTAAAATGTGAATTCAATAATCTCCTCTTTTGCAGTAGATCACAGGGAAATTTGTAAAGAAATACAGCTTTTTATATTTGTAGAAGAACAGGATAAGATGACAAAAACATTGTTTACAAAAGAGTATAATCAAGTTTTAGCAATTAATTCAACACTAAATTACTTTAAAAGAGTAACCACATGATGAAACATGAGATGTTTTTCAGTTTTAAACATACTTAAAAAAAACTTTAAAAGGACCAAAAACACAGTTTTCCTTCAAAACTATTCAATATGATTAACGTTTTGTATTTTTTGTATTTATATTTTTATTAGTTAAAAACCTTTATCTACGGTAACTTCATGCCACTGATTTATCTTCCAAAGGCAGTTTTCTTGTGCTGCAGATTTTCTGTCCAGTTATTTCATATAAATGTGAACATTTAGTGGAAATTCAAAAAATTATGTTATACTCACAAGAAGTTAAAGAGCTGTACTGCGGACAGATGAGACGAGGCAGCAGAGGATAAAACTCTGAGAAGGAGGTCAGCCGCAGTTGGATGCACTGGCTGCATATGTGTGGGTGAAGGTATTGTCAGTTTAATCTATAATTCACAAGACCCTAAAACTTGGTGCAGAAGACATTTTTCACCTTTACCATAACTCCCTGTATCCACTGATAGAAGTCATTTGTCTCTTTTGCTGTGGGGTTATAGCTTTGTCTTTACTTCCATTTGTCATGCTTCCAGATTTCGTTTCAACTCACATTTATCTTTATCTCCTGTTTGGCAGGATTTGCTGTTTAAGTTGTTTAAAGTGCAGTTTTGCAATGCAACACAAAGCAGACACATCCAGTGCTGCGTGTTGTATTTTAGTTTATCTCGTAAAAAAATATTTTTGGAGAAAATAAACTAACGCAGCCTGCAAGATATCGCTAGTCACATTTCTCCTTTAAGCTTCTAAATGACCTTCTTTCATTTTATTAAAATATTCTGGTGTTAAAGAGTTTGTATAGCATTGTGCATGCATTTTCTTGGCTGTGACTCCTCATTTCTGTCTGTTTTTTGCCTAATCTTTCCTTACTGTAATTCCTTCTCTTTCCTTCCTTTCCTCCTCCTTATCCTCCCCTTCTCTGCTGTGTATTTCCCGCATGACTGCAGAGGGACTGGAGCAGGGATAGTGTTCAGTACCGGGAAATGCTCAGACAGCAAAGCTCTGCTGGGGGATGCATACATTAGAAGAGGAGAGGTGAGGAGAAAGAGCACCACTGCAGGGAAAAGAATGAGCGAGATTTGATTGTTTAAATGGCTTATAGTTAGAGCCTTTAGCCTGTAGTTTTACATTATATCTAAGGCTTTAAACATGATTTACTGGTGTGACGGAGCGACTTTAATAGTATAGATCACAAGTAAGCACGGTCTCTAGGACAGAGGGCAGTTTAGTGATTGCATATATTTTTAGCTCTATTTAAGCAGCTGAGCACAGGAGGTGCTGGAAAGAGGATGTTTTGAATGAATTGACGCCACAGTGCACGTCAGCAGCAGCGCACATTAAAACGGGCAGCACCTGGATGAACACAGCGCTGGAAACCAAGGACCGGGAGTGAACATGTTTGGACAGCAAGGACAGTCAAGCTCACACGGCCCTCGCAAGAGGCAGCCGGGGAATGGGGTGTCTCACAGGTGTGTAGGATTGCGTGTCTCCTAAAACGTATTTGTGATGCTACGTCACACCGCAGGAGGTGCATCTACTTGAGCTGCAGCTGTAGGAGATGAATTGCTTTTGAGATTTGGATGCTATTAAGTTTTGGTACAAAGCACATGTGCAGGAAGGAGAATTTAAGCACATGCTATAGATAATGTTTACATGCTTGTCTATAAAAGCTTCCTGAAGAGAGTGCATGTAATAATGTGTACAGAGGAAAGGGTCTTTCAAGGAGTAACGGGAGTTTTTATCATTCGACGTCACACACTCACTGCTGTGCTGATGGCAGCGAAGCTGTGATCTCTGATGCAGATTATGATATACATGGTTAATGTGGGATGTCTCTATGGCTAGTATGTAAATGCAGTTCCTTCCTACACTTTTGAATTAGAATTATTTACATAGGGTTCCTTGCCACACTTCGTAGGACCTTTACTATTAATAAAGTAAACACACAAACCTGCAAAGGCACACAGCATGTATTGTAGACACTCACGTAGGCTTCAGCTACTCATTACACTTGTTCGTGCATTGGTGAACTATGCAAAATCATATTTTTGCTGACTATGTCGTTTGCTCTGTTGACTTTAAACTAAGCAGCTATGCAGTATAGCTGTAGTGCAGGAGGTAAAACTGTTATCAGTTTATCAGAAAGTTGTTGGCTTGATTCTCAAGTCTTCAATTTAAATGCTAAAGTGTTTGAAGGCAAAATGTTTGATGATATATTACTTTGTTCTTTACTTGTAAATTAATACGTATAAACATCAGTAACAGCTGTTTTGCCAAAAATACTTTCAAAATAAAAGAACTTTTACGTTTTATTAATTGATAATGAACAATGTTTTTCTCTGTAATTCATTTTGATCAACCCAAAACAAATGAAGGATTCAAGGATTCCAATGAAACAGGCAGTCTCAAATCTTTACTCATTTTTTCAGAGTTTGCATTTGAGTTGTGGCAAAAAAGATTTTTAACCCATTCATCATTCCTGCATGTTATCCCATAGGTTGGCTGTTGTGCTCTCAGTTTCAGAGTCAGAGGGCTTTAAATACCAGACTGCAGAATTTCACTGGTGATCAGCAAATACCACGAGACGGGCTGGACCTGCTGTGAATCAATACTGTTTTCACATCAGGATATATGGTTACATTTATAACATAGCTCATGCCCAACTGACATCAATGGACCTCTTGTGGATTTTGTGATGTCTTTTGTGCTTTGGTGCTTCTAATGGATTTTGAAATGGTCATTTTAAACTTGGCGTGGCTTTGATCAGGCAGGTGAACGTCTGATTTATTGGTTTAATCATTTCCCTAGCCCTAAAAATAGCTCAGTTGCTCAAATCATTCTCCCAGTTTCACTCTATTGTCAAATAGAACAGAAAACCAAGAGCTTGAATGCATGGTTTATTTGATAGAATGATTAAAGGTTTTGACTCAAAGTGAGATTTAGATTAAATAAACATAGAAAACTGATTATAAAACATATAAGATTTAAGTATTTGAAGTTCATGTGTCTTAGAATCGAATTCCTGTGGATCTGATTCAGCTCAGCCTCCATGAGTGGGATAAAACTTCCATTTAGCGGAGGGTTCTGGTAAAATTTCAAACACCCATTCCAAATTGGATTACAATAGCAGTCCACCAGATGTGATCCTCTCTGCTTTTGTCTGATGCCTGATTTCATAAGCTTGCTAAGTCTCTTCAAGCCTTCCCCACTTGGAAAAAACTAAAAATAGCCCTGAAATTCAATTATCATCTTTATGCCTATTGGAACCCAATGTGATGTCTGTAACTCATCAGTTTAGCTGACTTGTAAAGCATATATTACTATTGCAAATATAATAGTTTACTTATTTTAGATCATTTGAATTAAATATATTTGATGAGTTAATACTTGATTAAGGGGTTCATGTCAGACTAGAAAAAAAATCATAAAATGTAAACGTTTTATAAAGGTTACAGGACAGGACAGGACAGTTGGAGGCTGACTCCACCCGCGGCCCAGATTTGAAAAATGCAAAATGGGGCTAGGGGAGGTGGGCTGAGCGAGGGAGCTGTGGTTTGGATCTGTGGTTGATAGGTTAGCGTGACATAACTGGAGTATTCTTTTATCATTGTCTCGATGAAAGTAAGAAAAATATCGTAGTGGTTTAAGAGGCCCGAGCATGGCTGTCTCCCCATCCCATAGTGGCTCTGTCTGCTGGCCAGCCAGCCACCCAGGGGCCAGTTTAGCAAGCTCCACCCCTCTTGGCATCTGGGGGCAAGCTCCACCTCTCTCGGTAGCTAACCGGCCCTCTGGAGCGTTCATAGATGGGCTTCTATACTGTAGCTGTAGAGCAGGGGTATTCAATTAAAATTCAAAAAGGTCCAGTTACTAAAATTTTCTCCCAGCAAAGGTCCGGATCTTATGTTGTCATTTAACATAATGTGCCCTCATGTTAATAAAATCAATAACGCACATACATTTCTATATAATTTATTGTTACATTTCAACTGTTTTCAAAGTAATATGCTTTTAACATACCGAAAAGTCTGAACTTGTGTGGCACTTGAATGGAAAACAATACTGTAGTTGTCTTTACATGTCAAGTAACAGACACTGAAATTATGCTGAATAAAATAAATAAAATTGCAAACATAGCTTTGAGCAGCCTGAACTTAGGGCCTATTTCAAGTAATGTAAAACATTCAGAATCTTTTGTATAAAATAAAAGTGCTTTTAATCTTCAAGAAAAAAAATAAACAAAAGACATTTGAGCTGCCACCTTTTTAAAACATGAACTACATTTAAAAAAAATAACACAGGAAACTTTTCAAGTAAAACAGAACAGGGCAGAATTTACTGAATAAAAACAGTGCAGAACATTGAGCAGCTCCCTTTTTCATCTCTCCTTTCAACCTTTCCTTACTCCCTTTCAATCTTTCTTTCCTAGTGAGAGAAATGGGCATGTAACTGTCCTGCCAGCAGTTTGAATCTTGGCTTAAATGGGGTTAGTGCAAGTCTCATGCTCATGTGGAGATGCTCATTGGTGAGCCTAGAACGGTACTTTGTTTTAATAATGTTCATTGACGAGAAAGCTCTCTCACAGCTGTAAGTTGATCCAAACATGGTTAAGGTGTGTAGTGCTACTTTGGTTAGACCAGGGAACATCGTTTCTGGCACAATCTGTAACCAGAAAGTAGCAGGGTCAGTTGTTTCAAAATGCCCTCTTAGAGCAACATCTGCTTGCAAAACAGTGAGCTCTAACTGTAAAGATCCAGGATGTGCCCACTTGAAGGTCTGTGTCACCTCCTTTGTAAATCCTCTGATTTCTCTGATAAGGAATGGATTCTCAATTAGCAGGAGGAGCTGGTGTCCAAGGTTGAAGCAGTCAAATCGTTGACAGAAGTTTTTAATCAGCTTGTCTATGAAGCCGACATAAGGGGAAATGTCTCTCTCACCCTGAATTTGTTCACGCATTTGTGGGAAATGCTCACAATCTGCTTGGAGATCTTCTTTGAAAATGTCCAGCTTAGTCTGGAATGAGCGGACAGTTTTCATCAAATCGCAGATAGAATTTTTCTGACCCTGCAGCTTTAAATTGAGCTCATTAAGGTGTCCTGTGATGTCCACCAAAAAAGCCACCACATCCATCTTGTGCTTATCTTGCAAAAAGTTTGCAAACTGTGTTGCTTTTTGACTCTTGAGCTGCTGTAAGAAAGCAGCTATTTCCTTTCGGATGGACCAGAAGCGTTCCAGTGCATTGCCTTTACTCAGCCATCTCACGTTGTTGTGGAGTAGTAGGTCATTCGCATCTGCATCCATTTCCTTCAAAAATTCTCTCAGCAGTCGATGCTGATGGGATGAGGATGCCCTAAGGAAGTTTATAAGTTTCATCATGGTATTCATTACTTCAGCAAATTCTTCAGACAGAATGGCACAGAGAACAGTCTGATGTATGATACAGTGGTAGGCTATGAGATCAGGGTTGTCTTGTTTCATCCGCGCAACAGCCCCCTTCTCTCTCCCAACCATGGCAGGTGCACCATCTGTGGTGACTGACTACTTGCTTCAGATTGATCTTTCTTTTTGTGAGCATCTCCTTTATCCCCTCATATATATCCTCTCCTCTTGTGTGTGTCTCAAGTGGTGTTGAACCTAACATGTCCTCACACATCTCTTTCTTCTCTTTGTGAGGAAATCTGACATACACCAAAAGCTGGGCATTATCCGTTACATCTGCGGATTCATCAATGGCTAAGGATATGCATACTGCGTTTTGAACAGCTGCATCAAGCTGTGCCAGTACATCCTCTGCTAATAGTTCAGTTTTTCTAGTTGTTGTTGTAGCTGACAATGGGATTTTTTTTATTTTTTCACACATGTCATCTTTTAGTTTACCGTCAAGTAAAGTTTCTGCAGCCGCATTTAAGCACTCCTTTACAACGGTCACATCGCTGAATGCTTTCTTGTGTTGCGCCAAAATCCACGCGATCTTTAACGAACACTCATTTGCACGCTGCTGCCCGGTAAATGCATGCGCGATGACACGAGTAGACCTGTCATACTGTGCTTTCAATTCGATGATTTTACTTGCCCTCACTGCGGACTTCTGGCGGGTACATTTCCTCAAACGACCCGTGTTTGGTCTCATAGTGACGCTTAACGTTGCCACTTTTGATTAACGCGACATTTTCACAGCATATGAGCCACAAAGGTTTAGAACTGGCTGCAGGCAGAATAAACATGTATTTGTCCGTCCATTCATCTTTAAAAGTTCGGTTTTCGGCATCTACTTTTCTAATTTTTGAGCAAGCCATTTTTTCTCCTCTCCTCTCTATCTCTCTCCCTCACACTCGCTGTTGCTGAAAGGTAAACAATTGATTTGATTGGCTTGGCTATTGATGACGCTCCTGTCATAATTACTAGATTAGCTGCGCATGAACAAATGATTTATATGTTTATTAATATCAAAGATTTTAACGGGTCCGGGCAGACTCGTCACTCGGTCCGGACTCGGACCGCGGTCCGCCATTTGACGATGCCCGCTGTAGAGCATGATGATGTGAAACTTCTGAACTTCTGAAATGATGTGGGACTATCATGAAATTCAACTTTACTACCTTACTTTAACCACTAGGGGCAGCACACAGACAGTTTTAGGCTATCATTTCCGTGACTTCATTGCCATATTACATCATAAAACAGGACAGTGACATTAAACCATGTCTGCGTTTAGGTGTGCACTATGGGATTCTTGCGCATCCGTAGCTTTTGTGTAATGCTGGAATATTTTTCATTGCCACAGAACATTGCAGTCATAGAATTACACGTGTCATAACCCCCTGTGCCACTGTAATATAACGCTCCAATGGGAATGTGTTCAGTGGCTTGTTATACTCTGCTTTCTGTGTGTGCTCATACTGTAATGGGATGTGCAACCACTTCCCAGTCAGACCTAAACACAGATATCTTCCAGCACACGTACACACAGTCTACATATCTGCAAATGCAGAAACGTTAGTAAAGAGGTAAGTGCTTTTCCGACTTGATAAGAGGTCAGAGATGTCTTTGTTAGCTTCTGCTGATAAAGGGCTGCGGATACGCCGCACACTGAGGCAAACACAGTCACTTGGACCAGGCTGCTGCAGTGAAATGTGTGCTCTTGCTATAAAAGTTGGAATACCCTCAGGGCCTCGATTCTCTGCAGCAAAATCTACTGGACTAATCATTCTTATTACCTACGGTAGACCAAGTTGCATCTTCTTTTGGGTCACTTTAGCACTACAATTGAACAAAATTCCCCACAAAAGTAATCAGGAGTAAGAAAACAGAATTTAATGTACATTGGTTTGTATCAAAATAACGTATGTGCTATCTTTTGATTTGGTAATATTGTAAAGTCACATGCATCAAAGCAGTGTAGGCAATAATGAGTTGGGTGGAGGCTATTTATATATTAGTGTCTCTGACATTTTAGTTGGAAAAAAAAATCAAGGTATGTTTTGACACCTTAAGCATTATGTGAATCCCTCTGTTAGAGGATAAAGTGCCTGCTTATCTGCCTCTTTGCTTTAGAATTAAAGCACTGGGTAACAACAGTGGATACAGGCAGTGTATAGGAATAACAGGGATTACTCTGGTTTGGATCACATAATCCCTAAGAACACAATGAAACTAAGATGCAGCTGTCCCGTTTGTTTTTTTTTTTTTTATTTGACATCAGAAAAGGTGCAAAGGCATGGCAGTGGGTATTACAGGGGATGTTTACTATTAAATGTTCTGGTTATTTACTATTTACTACTACAAGACGCTTTTTTTATGAAATGCAAAATACAAGGAATCCAAGCAAACATGGGTTTGACCATTAAGGTTATAGTGATGCTAGTTATTTTACCTTTGTTAAAAATAAAAAAGCCTGCTTAACAGGCTACGAGACCAGCAAATTTTGCCTTTAAAAATGTGTATTGTCACATTAAAAAAATAATACAAAAAACAAACAATTAACGCTAAATGTTATGGAAACCACTAACAAGTAGCACAAGAACATTTTATGATAGACTATACCTAATGATGGTATTCTCTGTCTTATCCAACAAAACATTTTCTTCATGTTGTTCTGGTCCATCGACTGCATTTTTAGATTATTGGGGATGTTTGATTTAGTTTTGATGTTTATGGGATTACAGAGTTTAGGGATCAGAAAGATAATCTCCATGTGAACATATGCAATTTGTATTTCTATGAGCTCAGGAGGAATGTGCATGTAGAAAGACAGATTGTCTTAATTTAGCTTCATCTGACAGATTAATGCCACACATCCATCACAGAGCAGTGTGAACCTTAAGGAGGAGGCACGTCCTTGGTACTTGAACATAAACCACTCCTACCCAACCAAAACAATAAAGGCTGCTGCAATCAGCACTCGCAGCATGCAGCAAGCTGTATTTCTCTAGATACAGCAAAATTATGGGTCTTCTTTACTAAAACTGATTTAATATATTTACATCAATTTGTTACTTAATGCTTACTTGCTAATTGAATCATTCAAGACAAAAAAACTCAACTTTTCACCCCACTACATCCAGTCATTGAGTTATGCAACTAAAACAGACTGAAATAAATACACATAAATACATTTTTACTTTTATATTCTCCTGATGTCAAGTTAGATCTAATAGTTGGTTGTAAAGGCTTCACATTCAACTGCAGCTGTGACATTTATTGGAGAATAAAAGCACATTTTAAAACTTACATAGTATAAACTAGGCCTGCACAATATACAGCAAATTTATCGTTATCGCAATATCAAGCAGTGCAATATCCATATCGCAAAAGTCAGCAAAAATCGCAATAAATGGTTACCTTAAATGTGCTAAAACAATCTTATGGCAGCTTGAAGTATTTAACTAATCAAATAAATCCATGTATACATTTGACCAATCGGATGGACCCCTTCACGTTGTTGACCAATCAGATGGAGCTCTTTTATGTTAGATGTTTGCCTCCTACGTCAACGAGGGTCATTTGGAGTATAATTTTTAAATTGTTGCAATGAAACGGTAATTATGTTTTTGGTTGTTTTGCCTTTTGTGTATATACCGCAAATTATATCGTTATCGCAACATTGATCACTCATATCGCATATCGCAAGTTTTGCTCATATCATGCAGCCCTTTGTCAGGATTGATATTTAAAAGATTTTCAATGTGGTTGTGTTTGTATCACTTTTCTCATAAACCAGACTAGCACACTCATAGAACCCTGTTTCATAAATCAATTAATTATTTCAAAGGCATAACATTTGATTGTTTTTTATATTAATATAGTTTTTGCACATTTAATTATACATTTATTGATGGTATAAAATAACAAATGTATTACAGTAATTCCTGAAGGATTAGTAAATATTCCTTCATAAGGTCCTGAAAATTATTGATTTTATGATCATGATTGAGCCTCAATATCAACCGTTTTTTTTAACAAGTAGTTTATAATTGTTTTAGAATATAGACACCTTACTGCTGATGTCGGAAGTCTGTAAGGCTGTCAGGGAAATTAAAAGAAAATGATCCCAGGTCAGGTAAAAGGCAGCATCTGCTGATGAAGAACATCTAGGTTGACTTAGCCCCTGAAAGTGCATAAAGACTGAACAAAGTATGTTGGCAGTTGTGGGTCAGGTAATAGAACTGGCATCGCTTTTTTCATTTGTGGTAGATAGAGCATGAAAAGTTTACTTTCCCAAAAAAGGCAACAATCTTAGTTCTCATTTGACTTTAAGAGCCATGTTAGTACAGATTTGCCCTTCCCTCCTCTCTGACATCTGAATCCCTCTTTAAATAGGTTTATTTATGTGAGGAGATACATTAGAAGCAACTAATCTTAATACACAAACAATAAAAATAAAATAATTCACTACAGCATTTCATGCAAGTTTTTGTTAGAGTACAACAATGTTTTGTTTATTTGTGCTATGTTAAAACTATAGGGAATCACAAATTACTGCAAACAGATGGACAGCAGGTGTGTGACACATTGGTTTGGTTTGAAGCCAGTTTTTAGTGCAATGATTGATGCAATCTTGGCCTGATGTAACTGGCTTGATTTAAAGTCCTCAAACAATGACTTTTGCTGAAACAATGAAAAAGGTGGGACAACAAATCTAACCCCTTGCACTCTCCTCCAATGCTGTAAATAGCACATCAAGTGATCCAAACTCTAGAATTCATCATGTTTTCCATAGTAAAATGGGCATTTGAAATTTCTTATAGTTATATGAATTTTGCCAATATAAGATACATTTACGTCCCTAAATATTCATTGTGAAATTTACTATATCAAATGTAACACTATTAATCAAAAACAGTACTGCAAAACTAACTAAAATACTGCATGTTCTGTCCTCCATTTTTGCCTGCATCCTTGTTCTAAAGCAGATACTGTAAAACGTTTTGGTAAAATACATGATTTAGTTTTTTGGTTTCCTTGAAAACTTAAAAAAAATATCAGTCTTTGAATAAGAATCACTATCTCTGATCAAGATGTACCATACTTGTTTTTCCCCTGCTTGTCAAGATATCTTTAATGTGTTCTAGTGGGATGTTGAGAACAGTTTGCTCTAGGGATGCAAGGGTTCACTTTCTCCGGTTCAAATCTTGACGGTTTTGTTTCAATATGATACATGATTTGTGTGTTACAAAAATTAAAAATTTTGAAAAATCTTTTTTCTTTTTTTAAGTTACTAATAAGCAAATAACAATGATGAAAACCTTTCAGTTGGCTTATACTAAGCCTAGTGCAATTGGATAAATCAATAAGTGCTAAATCCTGCCTAAATTAAGCAACATTTTTTGACACTTTCAACACAAACATTGGTTTGGTCTTCAAATTGTGACAACCCCAGTTTCCACAGGAAAAAACCCTCAATGAAGTCATGACTTACTGACCTGGGAATGCCCAGTCACCCTCCTGGCCTTGTTCTCTGTGTTTCACTTGTCAATTCTAAAAATGTGTAAAAAAGAAACTGATGGATTCTTTTTAAAGTCTGCGTATTGAAGTTACTTCTTGTTTTTGGTTTATTGGTACATTATCATTAAGTGTTCACCTTATTTCATTTCTGTTCATTGCTATTATTCATACTGGCTTCAGCCTTTTCTTGTCAAATTCTTGTAGAAACTCTCAGTAGGAGTGTTTGACTTTACAGTCTGTGTTTTTTTCTTTAGTTTTCTTTTTGACTGAGTATTTTGTGTGTGTTTTTAGTATACATAGCAAATCGTAATTACAATTTCGTCTGGCTCCTTATCTCTTTACTGTGCATTTTATTTCTTCACACACAACTACTGTTGTACAACAGCCTACTTTTTATTCGCTCACATTTTAGTCATTTTAGTTAGACAAAAGAGACACATTACAAGATAATCTGATATGATCAGGTATTATTGATTGCATTGGCGTCCTACTGATCTTAAATTCTACCTCTAATTACTAGTATGAGTCTTTAGAAAATTGTTGAAGAAATTCCGTGCTGTTATAAGAACTCTAAATAAACATAATAAAAAATACTTAGTTTGATTTGTACAAGTCGTGCAGTTTAGGATTGTGTAATTTTTGAATGAGTATTTGTAAAGTTTTGACATATTTGGTCAACTCTCAACAAACCTTTTTTTTATGACAAATAAAAACAAGAAGAGTTTATTGCAGGCCATATGGTGGCACAGTTGTTAGTGCTATTACTTCGCAATAAGAAAGCTCTAGTTTGAATTCCGGATGGGATTTTCTGTGTAAAGTTTGCATATACTCCTTGTGCATGCCTGGGTTTTCTCTGGGCACTCCGGCTTCTTCTCACAGTCCAAAAACATGCTTCATAAGTTGTTCTTTAAATTGCCCCTAGGTGTGTGTGTGTGTCCCTGCAACAGACTGGTGACCTGTTCAGTGTGTACCCTGCGTTTGCTCAACAGTAGCTGGGTTAGCTACAGTAGCCATGTGACACTGAAAGAGATTCAGTGGGTAATGAAGATGGATGGAAGGAGACGTATGGGTTTTTGGAGCATTTTCACCTGGAATTAGGTCTCCTAGATATACATCTGTTAGTCATTCACTTAACCACTAAGCTTGTAATTACATAACTGGCTAATATAGAACAGCTAATGATCCTTTTTTAATTCAAATCAGTTAAAAATGATTATTTAAATGTATAGCCGCTGGATGGCTCAGTTGGCTGCATGTAGGATTGGTGCATGAGAAACTAGGGTTCATTTCCCAGGGGCTGCGATGAGCTTCATCCAGTGTGGGCCCTTACGGCAAGATCCTTGATGCTAATGCCTCACTATAAGGTCACAAAGGGCGCCCTAGTCTGGGTCTCCCTGTGCCAGTCCCCAGCCTGGACAAAATACATGGTTGTGTCAGGCAGGGCATCCAGCGTAAAAAATCTCTGCCAAGCCACCTGGGCAAATCAGTGAAAGCTGATTCGCTGTGGCGACTCCTGAAGAAATATGCCAAAAGGTAAACAACAAATCCAAATGTGTGATGCCTAAAGTCATCTTTCTGCTATTCTTTCAAGATATTTGACAAACTCATCAGTGTAAATTGAAATGCAGGCATATGTAATATATTTTGTTTAATGTCCCTTGAGCAACAGCTGGGTCTAAAAGACATTTCTAACTGAAACGTACTGAGTCACAGCTGTGTGTGTTGAATGTTAGGTCTTTTGTCTTACTGGATACTATATAATGTGTGCGGTTACTTCTTGTCTGCCCTAGCAGTTTGAAGATGTTTGCACTCATTGCTACTTGACATGATATATCTACCATGATACAACAATATGTCATAGATAGAACTGCTTTTGTGTTGCCTGGATAGGTTATGCCATGCGCTCATTTGTTACAGTTTTAACATGATTCAGCTTGTGGCGCATTCCCTGAAGCTCTCTCTAGTTTGTGTGCGTTTGCAGCCCTTCCATTCACCTTCATCTGATTCTCCAGATTCCTCTGAGGCATTTTATTAATCTGCCGACGTCTCCATAATATTAATGGTGCTTTTATTGCTGCTCATTGAATTTGGTGTGAATATTAATTCAACACACCCGCCTGCATTAACGATGGATTGTTTGTACGATTGCAGAACACACACTTCAAAAGTGAGGTCAAACACAGGCTTGTATGTAATACTGGAATATTATTCACTCACTCTTTGAGTTATTGCTGCAGGAGGTACAACTCCCGCATAGACTTTCTCAAGTTTACAGGCACCCCTACCCAACAGTGTTCAAATGTAACCTTTTACTAAAATGTACCTTGAAATTATAATTGACTGATTGTGACCAAATATTTTAAATAACTTGACAGTTACTAGTCATTGTTGCACAAATCAATCTTTTTGTTGTTGTTGTTGTAATTACTTGGATGGCAGAAGTTCTGGCAGCTGCATAACTTACTGTACATGCTCCTGAAAGATAAGATATTTAGCTATTTCTGAGAGAAAAAAAACAGGGAGAGGTGCAGAAATGTAGAGAAAAAAGTAGGATCATCCGATAAGCCTCTAAAACACGATCAGATAACAGTGAGATGGGTGAGCTGATCAGTCCTCACAAGCCGTAGAAAATAGAGATTAAGAGCTCCCCCCTCAGGCTGCATCCTGGTGACTCCACACTGCTGTGTGAGGAGAGCGGCTGCTACCAAACACCCTCTCTGCACACTTTTACCTGCTGCATTATGTTCAGGAGGATTTCTGAGGCTGCACCTTCACAGTAATTCCATCAGAGCATTCATGATGATTCACAGGCTCACGACAGGTGAGACGTCTTTGCATATCGAGAGGAGACTCTGTGCTCGTAATGTGAGGCTCTATTTTTATGGACATCTGATCTATGTCGATTTTAGAACTTTACACAGGTTGGTGAGATCCCTGATTCACAGAAGATGTTTTTTAGCTGATTGAGTATAGAAAGCAGTTTGTGTACATAGATTTGATGTAGATTTGGTGTTTAGCCTGCAGAGTTTTGCCTCTCTTGTCTCTCTGCCAGGACAGTGGCTTGTGTTGGACAGGGATTACCCTGAGTCACTTTCTGGACCCTGAAAAATGAGTTTGGTATGCCAGAGCTGAGTGTTGGACCCTCTCTGCACACGATGCAATCTGCCATAATGCAATGTTAAGAAAAAAGGTTTTGGATTTGTGGCGGAATATAAATCACACTGTCAGACTTTTATTCTTCTATAGCAAGTCTACTTTTAATGAACTTTGAAAAAAAAAAGAAGGAACAATTTGTGTCTGGAAGGTTTTATCTTAGGTCAAACAGTGCTCCAGTTTTTTTTTGTTTTGTTTTAGTACTTACAGTTATTTTACTTGTTAATTTAGAGGTTAAAAGTTGAGTGAGATTTCTTGTGTGCATAAAGAAATGCCAGCCATTCTTTGGCTACCTTATCTCGCTTGAAACTGACCTATTTATTTGAACTCTAACATTCTGTAACAAGTTAGCTCAGCAGCAAGATGTTGTGCTAAAATAAAATGTCTTTAACTTTGTGATTTACTGGTTTTTCTATATTTCTACTTATACATACATGCACTTATACTTACTTACCTAAATGTACCTAAATATACTTACAAAATAATGTCTCTTACTTCACTATAAACAGCATTTTTAGTCAAACTTCAAGTAGTTGTTATAGGAATCTTGATTTCTGAGTTTTGTTCTAATATTTCTAATAACATCACATATATTTGAAAGTAACAGACCTTGTTTTAGTTTTTTTTCCCTGATTTTTTTCTATGAAAAGGTGTGCCTTCCCCTGCACACTCAAGGAGGCTCTCTGCAAATAAAAGAGCTACTGTACTGCAGTCCCTGTGGATAAAAGTGGTTAAGCTGCAAATTCCATGACAAATAGTTCAGAAATAATGCGGCAAAAACAAAAGCCTCAAAGAATCCAGATTTCTAATTAACAAGGGTGCTGTGTATTATCTGTGTCCAGTGCAGCTTATCACGTTTCGGGCTCTGGTCTGGATGTGCACGACAAAGCTTTTTAAACAGAAAAATTTGCATAATATACATAAAAAGGGCCTTTTGTATGTTGATGTCTCGTTTTCTGAGTGAGCAATATTGAAAAAATGTTCTATGAACTTTGCTGAAATGCCAGCTCATAACTCTTTCCATACTGCTGAGTTTAATTTGCCTCAGTTTGCTGCATGGTGATGCAGTAAGGAACGCCTCCTGTATGTGTTTCACTGCATCTTTATGGAAATGAAATCCAGCAACTGTCCTTTAGAAATTCTCCATATAGTATGTCTCTTAACACATTTATTTTACCAAATCAATCTTAAATAAAAGGTGGTGTTCATGTACTTCTGTACATATTTTCTTTTAAGTATTATAAAGTGCATTAAAATTGCATTCTGGCTGATTTTAAATGAAACTCTTTCACAGAGGTGTTACAGACATTTAACCATGGATAACATTTCCCTAATTTGCTTTTCATGGTCCATTCCTGTCTATTTTTAACGTAAAATTTGAACATTTATTAAACAAAACACCATAAAAAAGAGCAAAATCTCTATTTTGTTAAATAGTAAGATTTTAAACTACTTTGGAGAATGAATCCTGACTGAATGAGTCTGTACAAAGGCTTTCTCAGAGCTCCAGCATGGTGGTTACTGCAGTGTTGTTGTTTTTACTGCATAACACTGGGTTTCGTCAACATTTCACTGACGTCTGCAGTTAAATCATAACTGTTTGAATCCTCCCGACAGCCTTATCTGTAGATACTGTTTCTTATTCTGTCACGTGACAGTAACATATGTTTATGCTCTAGTTAAAGCGATCTATGGCGCCATATAGCTAAAATCAATAAAGCCCAGTGAACTGTGTGAGGAGATTGCTGAACTCCATACTATGAGCTGCTATAAGCTGCAGCACCACTGTAGATTCTTGCTGTCGACTGAGGCACCACTATGAGTTTTTAAAAATTGTGTAATCTGTTTGTTTCAATTTCTAGACAAGAAATAAAGAGCATCAAACAACTAGAATTGAAACTTGTTTGCTTTTTGTTTCTCTTTTTTTCTTCTGTGTTGCAGCCACAATCTGAGGACCACATCATTTCGACACCCAGTGACCGGACAGATTTCACCAGAAAACACTGAATATACCTTACATGACAGGTGAGCTGGACTCAGGGCAACATCTGTAAATACATAAAACAATGTACAATTTCACTAGAAATAAGCCATATGGCTTCTTTTTTGAATTTGTGTTATTAGTGATTGTAGATAAAAATAAACTTTGCCTGTGGTATTGTTATATAAATATGAACTCATTGTATTACAACACTATTTCTGTCCTGGGAGATTGATGAACATTTTATACCCAAACAGTCAATGAGCACAGCTAGTATTTTTGGAGTTTTAGAAGCCATTTTAAAAACATTATCTGATATAATTTTGAATAACATTCTAAAAAAACATTAATGTGGTTCATTTGTGATACATCTGTGAAAATTCCACGTAAAGAAGTTTTCTCACTTTTCCCACGTTGATTCAAGTATGACCTATTTTCATCAGTGCAATATGCGCAAATAGTATGTAGTGGTTGTGTGACAAGGCCTTTAATTAGAGGAAGGCTTATAAAAATTGTAATTTAATTTTAAATTAATATTTGCTTTGAAAATCAATATTAATTCATTCATTTTAGGAGTTGATTTTCTTTTAAAGGATTGACGGTAAATTCTGGTCCATTCAGGCAATAAACAGCTTTCAGTTAGTTTTTAATGGGCAAATCCATAATTTTACAAATGACATTTTTACCTTTTTTCTGGTTACATCCCTAGGTATGTAAAGTGTTTTACATAACAAATATACATTTGTTTTAAACTACATTTTGAAAAATGAATCAATGTATTTAAGACTCATATTGCAAAATGAAGCAAATTGTGAAGTTGTCAAAATCCGTTGAATTGATTCTGTTTTTTGGCAGTGGTACCCAACCCTAAAAAGGTCAACTTCTGTTTTTTTATTTTATTTTTCAGATATACAACTCATTTTCTGCTATAAATGATGTCCTTTGGTGTGCAGTGTTGTCATGTGATGCTGTTCAAATGAATAAAGCTGACCACCAAGAGAATGGGATGTGAGAGCAGTCCACTTGTTTGGAGGAAGTTTTTTTAAACCCTAATCATAAGCATTAATGTTTTGAAAAATGTGAGCTGCTGACTGGAGTATGTGTGATCAGCATCTATTTTACCACTAATGTAGAATTATACATTATTATTAATTAGCTCTTTTCATGCACATGCATGTCCTAATGGATAAAAAAAACTGTCAAACACTGTATCCTTTCAATTCCATCATAATAAGATAAGGAAGAAGACACAGAGTCCTCCTTCCACCTTTAGGTGACGTGAAATATTGCCTTGCCCGTCCACATGCTACTATAAATTTCCAGGGGGAACTGTTCCAATGACAGTGGTTATAAACATTATGAAAGCTTCACATAAAACGTCAGCATCCCCTTGATGCGACAGACACATCCTATAAAATGCTGGCCATTGTCCAAGTTGAGTATAAGGTGACTATGAAGTTTTTGTGGCGACTCTTTTACCTTCCCCTAAATTTGTATGTTTTTTTAAAGAATATTATTTTATGAATTTATACATAAATGATGTGCTCTTGTAAAACTGACTTTAATCATCATCGCAAGCAATACACCTCTGCTTGTCAACTAAACATTTAGATTTTCCTTCCTAACAGGTCATTGGTGACGACAAATAATCCATTCTTATTGATATATGTCTCGGTCATTCTTACAACAGCCCCCTCTGCCGTTACAGCATGCAGTCAGTGTCAGACATGCCTGCGGTTGTGATAGTGGCACTGCTGTAATGCATTGTTTGAACACTGCAGCATCTGTGCTGCAACGAGCGTTCGGGGAGAAAACCCACTTGCAGAAAAGCTCAGGAGGCATCTGGTTGATAAACTCCTCATTTAACACTTGAATTGAATAAAAACTTAAGGGATGCAGAGAAGGTTCTGCCTTCTTCGCCAATCATTTGAATGCATGTGCAACACAATGAGCAGTCGTAACATAAGTAATAACATCCAAAATTTAGACACAGAAATAAACATATCTTTAACAATCAAGTTTGAGTTTACCAGCTAATGACCACTTTAGAAATGGATACTATGCAAATAACTGCATGAAGTCTCAGTAAATTTCTTAAATCAAACAAGCTTCTTTAATTATATTTTTGGTGTCTTTGCTTCCTGTAGTCTTGTAGTCATGCGTTTTCTTATAGTAAATCAGATGAAAGACGCAGGAGCTTGTAGAGGAAAGCATTCCCACACCTCCTTCAGTAATTGTCTCGAGCCAACAACCTGCAATATCGACCGGAAATTGGTGGTTTCACAGTAGAACTACAAGCTTTGCTTTAAATTCACAGTATATGTGTTGTTTCAGTTTGTACTGGCTGGAAGCTCAGGAAGCATAATCTCAGTTACTGCACAAACTAACTGTTATGCTTCATCGTGTCAACAAAATCCTTGTTTTGACAAACTCTCAAAAAGAAAGAATAGTTAAAATCTTTTCAATACTGTGCTGGGATGGAGTTAATCTAAATTGAATTTATTATATTTTGTAATTTCACGTGCTTGCATGAACTTTGCAAGGCCAGCAATAGCCACAGAAATTTAGAGGATACTAAGCTCCATGCAAAATTAATTCCAACTATTAGAAAAAGTCAGCAGAAGCCAGACTACACAGCATCAGCGGTCTGAGATGACATTCTGGTGTCACTGTTTAGCTGTCTAGCTGCTGAAAGTAATAGAAAAGCAAAATGTTGCTAATCTGATTAATCAAATTCATGCAATTTGTATAATTTCATTTATCTGTTGAAAAAATTGTTTTTTTGTGTAGCACGGAGCTGGAAAGTTCCAGGACACAAGTTGTTATAGTTGCATTGTAATTTGCTGAAAACATAGACTATGAGTGGTGTCAAATTATCCTTTTAATTAATCGCATCCACAAATTTGCAAAACCGTGTCAAAGCTCTACTTGAAATGTAATATTTGTCCCTATTTTCTTGTTGTTGCTAAAACTTGGAACAAATATTCATGTGTAGGAGAATAGTAGGTCCATTAACTTCATGTTGTAGGATCATTAACTTAAATAAAATGCATGTGAGTAATGATCCAACACGACGGACATGTGCCGTATCAGCAATGTGAGCAAATGGACAGATCCTAATGTGCTCTGAAGATTTTAGAGGACAAACACAGGATAGGCATGTTATTAACTACATGGAACAGTAACAGAGAAGGACATCGTTCCCATTTTTGCTAACTTTAAGTCTTTAAAGTGTGACGTTTCATTAGAATTATATCTATGTTATCCAGCTGCAGTCTAAGATTAGCTTGGACTTCCTCCAAGATAACACAAGGGTCATTGCACTACTTTACTATCTATTTTTATACCTACCTATCCCTGCATTCAAATGTTTTGTCTTTATGTGATGCTTGTTATTCTACAGGATAAGAACAGCTATCAGACGTTTCACAGCTTTTACTAGAAATCATCTTTAGTGTGAAGATCATTTATGCCATCTTGTCAGCGATAGAGTTTTATCCTTGTTTCATTTGTCTGTTTTAGAAAATTAACATCTTATTCCGTCCATTGGTCTGCTGTTCAGAGGTGTTATGGAGTTCTGCTTGGGTTTACTTTATTTATTTGTGTGTACCGTATTTTCCGGACTATAAGTCGCTGCGGAGTAAAAGTCGCACCAGCCCAAAAATGCATTATAAAGTAGAGAAAAACACAGATAAATCGCACTGGACTATAAGTCGCATTTTGACGGGAAATTTCTTTGGCAAAATCTGAGACCAAGAACTAATAATTTGCACAACCTCATATGACACAATCATAGCAGACTGTTTATCTCATAATTTCACAGTAATTCTTTCTCATACTTATTTATTTATTCCTTTCATGAAGCATGATTGGCCAACTAATACTCTGTTTTCATCCTGTATTTGTAGAAACAGTTGTCATTTTTATTGCATTTCTGAATCTATGAAATCATTGGAAAATAGAATATTATGTTGTTAGCCTTCAAGATCTTACTGTAAAAAAAGTTTGCTGATTCTCTGAGTCACTTAACATACTCCTAACACTTAACATACCTCATATATCAAATTGACCCAGGAACATCATCTCTGTTCCTCACAAATGAACACAACAGGAGGGTTAACAATGTTTTTATTTCAATTTATTTCTAATATAAGTCGCTGCGGAGTATAAGTCGCACCCCTTGCCAAACTATGAAAAAAGGGCGACTTATAGTCCGGAAAATACGGTATTTTTTGCTTTGTCCATGTGAATGAAATGTTCATATTGTGGTCTCAGAACAAATAGTTTGACTGTTATATTTTTCCACTTTCACCACATCCACTGTAACACTATTGGCTGTGACAGGGCCTGTGCTGGGATCAGGAAGTAGTCACATCCTTTCTATCTGGAAACTCAGCAGAGGGCTGGGCTCTGTTTCACAACATGTCACTGCAGGACATTCAAAGCAGCTTTTAGGGGATTCTCACACCAGCTCTGCTTTTTTGAACTTCTTACCCAAATGCAGTATCAAGACCCGTATGTCCAAGTCAGCAGGCAGTCAGAGATCTCACAGCATGGTCACACAGTCCCCCAAGGCTGTGAGCTCAGCAGCTGTGGATGCACCCTCAGGGTCAAAGGTGAGTGCATCTTCTCTGGATGGAAAAAAAATCATTAATAGGTGCCAAATACAAATCTGTTTGCTTATTTTTTCTCAAGATTTGGCAAATGAGAAAAATAGATATTTAATATGGGTTGACAAACACTGTAATGGGCAGAGCAAAGAAAAACAGGCAAAAAAGTCCTGTTATTTGTTAACCAAAACAAGAACCATTAAAAAGTCAAGTTTGTACAACACGGATATCAGCATTGCTGGATTAAACTGTCCTGTTTGACTTATTTTTTACTGTTTTAAATGCATTTTATTGTTTGCTATCATCTCTAAAGTGAGTGTTTGTATTTAAGAACAACACAATATTTTTAGCTCCTAAATATCTTCTGGATAGTTCAGACCAACCACATTTCTTAGGTGGTTGTCAGGCGGAAACAGTTCTTTACGGCAAAAAAACCCCAACTGAACTTGATGTATAATAAGACTGCTTTAAGGAGCTTCTGTACACACACAGATCATCAGAAAGTTTTTAGTCCTTTTATATGTTTTGTTTAAGACTCAGGAATATTATATTTTTTTAGAACTCAGGATGTGATTTTTTTCACTCTAAAAAGAGTATTTGGGCTGTAGTTGGAAAGATGAACTTTTTTACACTGATCCAAGTTAATTATTTAGTTTAGTGAAAATAAATCATTTTTTTTAGTTCATTTAACTTAAAACTAGCACTTAGTTGTCTGACATAGTCTTTTTTACTTTCAATCAACTTAATTCAATTAAGTTGGTGTAACTTTGGTGTGAACCTGTCAATGCGTCATGACGTCATAACGTAAGGCAGCACAAGGAATTATGGGATACCATTTTCTTTGCCTATTTGGGCAGATTGGGGTTTAAGTGTGAGTTTTTGTCCATGGGTTTTGTTGTCTAGCTGTTTTACTCTGTTTTAACTAGTAATTTAAACTGTTGTGTTTATTTCTTCTGCATCATGAGTTAGAGTTTGGGAGAGGATGATGACCAACCCCCTTGTGCGGAAAAAATTGTATGTCCCAATATTAAAGACAGAGTTCACGACATGTGAGTTCCTGCCCTGTAATGCCAGACATTGCTGGGTCATTCATGTCTTTGATATGAAAATTACAAGGCCCATTGGTTGAAACTTTGGGAAAATGTGTCAATTTAAATTGCAGAAACAAAATGTAATTTTTTTTTTAAGTTAGATCAACTTAATACATTGAGTTGGATAGACATAAAAATTTACTTAGGTGTTACCAATTGAAGTGATTCAATTAAGTTGGATCAACTTTTTTCTTTTTAGAGTGTTATTCAACCAACAAAGGTTTGTCATTTAGTTCCGTGGAGCTCAGTGGTTTTGGGATTACGCAATCCCCCTCAGTTAGTATCAGTAATTTTAGAAAAAGCAAAATAAATTGTTCTGCAGTCACACTAAAGCCACCGAAAAATTAAATTAAGCCTGTAGTTCTATCAACCCCCTGCAGAGCTCCAGAGGGATCGCAAAAATACACAGTTTTGGGAAGAGGGATCACGCTATTAAGAGAAACCCCAACATCCCTGTGGTGGTGAGAGGCTGGCTCTACAAACAGGTGAGCTGAGCTTGCACAGTTACTCGCACACCTGTCGTGTTGAAGACTGACCTAACACATCAAGCACATATCAAATCAGTCTCAGTGTTCATCTCTCTGTGTAGTTACGCTTTTTTTTACTTTGATGACATACAGTACAGAACAAAAGTTTGGACACACCTTCTATGGGAAGGTGTGTCCAAACATTTGGTCTGAATTATATACTAGAATGTTTGTAACTAAAGACTCAGGTGGAAAAACAGGCAAAATCTTCTTATTATCACAACATTGCTGTGCATAAGCAAAACGCTAAGGCTTCTACAAAAAAATACAAATTATTGTTGTAAGCATTTACACATACTCCTCCTCTATCTCAAACTAATACGCCAGAAAGCCTGAAATTACAATTAAATGTGTTTTGGTGAGGAAGAGTTGCTTAGCACTAAGTATTGCATTTCCCCTTTCTCCTCCAGGACAGCTCTGGAATGCGACTGTGGAAACGGAAGTGGTTTGTTTTGTCAGACTACTGCTTGTTTTACTACAAAGGTGAGTCTATAAAAAGTGGACTTGGTCAAAGTTTAACAGACAGTCGTGAAATGAGTCTCAGTCCGTCAGCAATCTCCTCCCTTGTCATTTTGATTAATGAACGCCTGGGGTTAGATGCGTGACATCTCCTTCTCTCCCCGCCTTTCACTCCCCCTCACTTCTTCTACCTTATTAAATCAAGTTTTTTTTTTTATCAGAGAATATAATTTCTGCTTGTGTTCCCCTTAGCATCTACCTCCTATTCCTCATTAATCATCCAGAAGAATACAGTAGATAAATTACAATGTGCTCACACTGCTACATCCGCTCACCTCTCAGCTGTTTGCTGATCTGCTGTTGTGGATTCATATAAAAATAATCTGCACATGTGCCTGTGTGTTCTTGCTTTTTAGACAGCCGAGAAGAGACGGTGCTTGGCAGCATCCCTCTTCCCAGTTATGTAATTTCGCCAGTTGAGCTTGATGACCACATAAACCGCAAATATGCCTTCAAGGTAACACTGAAGTGGCACCATTGCAGAAAAAGGCCACCATGTGGCTTGGAGAAATGTGTCTTCTATAAATGATGTTTGTCACATATTTTTGTTTGCCCCCTGGACGGTCGCCTGGATGTCCCTTTTTCCCATTGAATTTTTTCTTTTTATTCAGCAAATAAAAGAAGAAAACGCCTGTAGAAAACGAATAGAAAAGTTAGCCTTTCTGTGGTTTTTATTGATTGCTTTTCTAAATAAGTGCAATCAATTTTGTTTAAAAAAATTAACTACATTTTATCAGAATAAAACACAAATTCTCTGTTAGTTTTAGAGATATTTGAACGAGTAATTATGTTTTTCAAATTTACATTTTAAAATTATAAATCATTTTTTGAAAAATATGTACATGGGAAATTTACTGATGAAAAACGGCAGGAACTTTACTTTCACAACAATTTAATTAGCAGTGTTATTGTTTTATGATATACCTTTAAGTAATGCAAAATACCCTGGCATGCATCAAAGTACTGTATGTCTTTTTCCTAAATTCTGCCTAAGGAGTGCAGAGCCATTTATGTTCCACACAGGAGAACACCATCTAACACTTCTTTTGCAGAAGCAGGGGGTTTCTAGAAAGAACAACAGAACCTGAATGTTTGATGCACAGCTGAGGCTTTGGAGGATTTCTGTTGCAAACCTTTGTTCTTGGGGTTTTTTCTTTGATTCTTAGTGCAAACATGTGAGATACAAGAAGAGTGCAGCAGTAAGGAATTTGAGTGTGTGTGCTCGTGTGATGTGAATTTGCTGCTTTGAAGATCATGGGAGATACAATGGAATTTGTATGATAATGATGCCGCTTAAAAGATTAATCACACACAAGCCTGTTCGCCTTCATCGCCCTCCCTGCTAGTTACAGAGAGTCAATGTAAGGTTAGGAGTGTTAATGAACATTGGCTTTGCTCTGCCACCCTTTTATTCAAAGACTTCCCAACCCTCACTTGACTCTCAAGGAACCAGTGTTGGTTTAAAATATAATGCAGTCATTATGTGGGTCTGTTGAGGAAGCATGACAGCTGCTTTGGATTGGATTTTAATACAGTCAAAACAGAGATTAAGTAGCAGTTCAGAAAGGGAGGCTTACTCTGGTAGTAATGGAGGGTATTTCAGATCCATGCTTTATATTTTGCTTTCTCAGTGGAAATGCTGCCGGTGCTACCCCATTCTGGTGCCATTTCTGTTTTTGTGTTCAAACGGCTACTGATCAGCTGTAACTTGTGTTCTCTTATTTTTGCTCATCTCACTGTGTTTCTCTCATTCCCTGTTGGTCAATTGCCTTCCATTGTGACCTGGTGTGTTTGCGTGGGCGGAGTGAGTACTGTTCTCTGCGGGCGGCCGTCCAGAGTCACACAGACTTCCTGTCTTGCATGAATAGGTATTTAATTTCCCTTTAGCCTCATGGGTAGATCATCATTTTCTCTTCATTGTGGTTTATGTCTTGCTAGCTGCTGTTGAATGCACATTTTGACATGTGCATTTGAGTCTTACCTTGAACAAGCATGCCTGTAGCAAGTCATCTTTGAGAAATGCCAGAGCACAAGAACAGATAAATGTGTGTTGTACATAAAAAATGATCTTGTCTTAAATATTTAGAAGTAGCACCGTGATTTGTTGTTTTGGCATTGCATGTTCGTAAAATAAACCTTCAGATTTTCCATTTGTCAGAAAGGAAGTTTTGCCTTCTTTCCACATTCTTTGCACTAACCGCTGTACTTGAAGTTTAACTCTGCAAGAATCTATACGTATCTCAGATTCGTTATTTGATGAAATTGTGAAAAGAAAATTCACATAGAAGGTTTAGAAACCAATTGGCAAAATCTATGAAGACAAATCGTTAAAGCTTGATTTTGAAGTTGAGTGGCTCTGGTATTTGTTCTGTCATACTGCTTCCCATTTATTTTTCCATCATCATATGGGTGCTTAGGTTGGGGTGAAGGTCGGGTTCCATTTTTTTCAGCACTTTTGTTAATTTAGGCCTTCGGGGTTGCTGTCCTGCTTCTTTTCCAAACAACCCCATCATTGCAGCTTCACCATGGTGAAAATATTGGATCCAGGTAATTGTCTGCCGGTAAGACAGGGTTATCTGGAAAATAAACATGACAGTGACACTTGAGGCCTATAGGTTTGGACACCCCTGCCCTAATGTATGGAAATAAGATGCAGATTTGCAATTTATTCTAATCTGTTTTGATTATTTAAAGCAGGTCTTATTTGTCCCTCATCATTAAAGGATAGATAGAAAACATGTGATCTCAGTCAATTCATATTTTTAAGAATGTATGAATCATATTTTCTTACAGTATATAAGTCAGGATTGTGCCTTTGTAACAAAACTATATGTTTTGCTTAACTTAATTCACCATGCCCTTATTTTAAAACTCTAACAGTAAGAATTTTATTATAATAATTTATTGGGAAATACTTAAAAAAGGTAGTGTGAATGAAATTGTTTTTCTATAGGCTTTTTTATGATGCTTATTTTTTTTAGAGGACTTCAATACAACTTATTGGTATGAAACTTTAATCCCAGAAGGTTATGTGAATGAAAAAAAGATACATTTTCATAAAAAAGAAAGCCATATTTGAGTGGGATTGAAAGATATAAATTATTATCTCAAGAACATATTGCTAAAACATTCCCTCTGATCTCATACATTTTTTTAACCCAGTGAAGTTGGAAGGACTTGGTGGCAGTACTGTTTATTTAAGTACATCCATGCAGAAATAATGCTGCACAATAAAATTAAAAAAGATAATAAGGAGTAACAGGACAAATATTTAGGAAATGTGGTTGTGTGATCTTTGACTGAAGTGGTTAAAAAAGTTTGTAACTGTATTTCCTTTGCTTCTGAAAGTCTCTTTTTTCACCGCTTTTTTGAGAGTCTTAAGGAAAATATAACCAGTGTTGTGCTTTTTGCTTTCTCAGAATCAACAAACTTTTCCCCGCCTTTATTTCTTTTTTATTAATAGGACAGCTATCAGTGATGAAGAAAGTTTTTATTGCTATCATCCTTTGCAGCTTGACTAAAAATCTCCCACGTCTGTCCTCAATCTCTGTCTTAATCTCTCCCTCTGCGATAGGCGAGCCATACTGGAATGCGCTCCTACATTTACAATAAGAACTCTGTGATTGGCTCGCAGGCAGAACACTGTGGGATGCGGACATATTTCTTCAGTGCGGACACGCAGGAGGACATGAATGGTTGGATAAGGGCCATGAACCAGGCTGCACTGATGCAGCAGAGTCACACTGTAAAGAGGTTTGTCTCACTCTGCAGAGCACAGTTTCCAATTGGTCGATCTTCCATTAGGACCAAAATAAATAGGTGTAAAGTATAGCAGATCCCTTTTTATTAAATAGTTTTAATGATCTCTTGTACAACTCATCAAGAAAAAACATTTAATGTTGTAATCCAAAGCAAAATCATTCTTGATTTATGTATTTGAACAGTCTTGTGCCTTAGGTTCAGCTGCTCTTCCTAGTTCTGGCTCACGAATGTCTGCATTTTGTGTGTATTTAAGTTTGTATACATGCTGCGTCTTGGTTTATGATATTTTTGATAGGGTGTTACATTCAGCTGCTGGTGGAGAATTTGCAAGTTATCAGAAGATGCAAAAACAATTGGAAAACTAGATTTCCATAGCAAATATTCAGAATCGTTTGCAGGAAAAAAAAACCAGTAATCTCCTCTGGGATTGCAGTAGTTGTGGTCAATGCTCTGAAAACTAATAAAGCCCATGAAGTAATAAACTGCATCTATTTCATAAATAACATTTTCTATGCAGTGATGCCATCTAGAGGTCTTTATAGCTGTGTTTATTATTTTTCTTTTTTTTTCTGTTTTCATTTCTGCCCCCCCGGTATTTTTATTTGTAAATGTGTTAAAACAATAGGAACATTTTCTCTTTAATTCTTTTAATTTTTTAGGGTGTACCTAAAGTGTTGCACAATCAGCTAAACTATATCAAATTCAATTATTGTATCCAATATCTGGATCATATAATGGAAAATTGTGCACTTTTTAAATTTGTCTGAATACGTTTATTTTACGTTTGTCCGATGGTCCCTAAAAAAAGAGCCGAAAGCTTTTTAGTCTACAGTTACTGAGATGTCCTGTGAAATCTATTGTAGCTTTTTGCCAAATTGTATTTTAATTTTCTAGATTATAATTTATTCTCCTCAAATTTAAACCTCACCTGGAGGTGAGTCCAAATTCTAAATAATGATCTTTGTCCACTTTTCAAGGGTTCATTGTTCTAACATATCATATTTGTATTGTTTTCAAGCACACACAGTACATTTTTGTTCATTTTATTAACTCTCAAAAAAGATATCTCATTTAAGAGGGATATTCTAGAGCCTTTATAGTAAAAACCCTGTAATGTTTTACAGAGATAAAAAAAGGTCTATTTGATTGTTTTGTTAATTAATAGAATCATATTTTTTGTTTCTGTGTATCAAACTCTTGATATGGTGAAACATTTTGATGGATAAAGTCACAGTTATTCTATTATTTTAGTAATTTATATTTCTATAGGTTAAGATTATTGAACTGTCACTTTAGCTTTGTGTAATTGCTAAAACATGAAGTCTTCAATTTACCCAAATTGTGTAACTTTAGAAAGAAATCATAAGGTCTTATCATTTTTGTCTTCACAGCTTTACTACATTAAACCTTGTCTTTTATTTGCAGAGAGTTGGAGAGGCCAGAGAAGACTGCACAGCAAGCAGTCCCACAGACAAACCACATTCACATCACCCAGAACTCCTCTCAGTCAGAGAAACTTCCCAGAACAGACAGGCAGGAAGCTCAGGATAAAGGCATCCGGCTGGCTTATGGGGATGAGGCGAGGTACAGGCTGGAGATCCAGGGAAAACCCAGTCAGTCTGCCCCACAAGAAAGAGCAGAAAGACAGTCTCCTGACTCCATCAATGGTGTCACTCAGAAGAACACAAAGCCAGCCGTGATCCAAGTGGCTCTTCCACCGGAGCAGAACGGAAATGTTGTCTTTCAGAGAGGTTTTGTTTCAAGGACAGACACTGGAAAGCAAGTTCAGAGGAAAAATGCGCTGGCTCAGGTGGAACAGTGGGTCAAAGTTCATAAAGGGGAGGCGCCAAAGAGGTCAGTCCTTTTCAGTCAATTGTCATTTTTTGATTTCTGTAGAATGAATAAAGATGATCTTATCTTGTGGGTTTGTCTCCCTCTGGTGGAAAAAAGAACTGCTCATGCTTCATCTGTTTAGAAATGAGTTATGATTTAAGACGATTGACTTTAATTAACATAAGCACATTTAATATGATACTCTGAATATAGCTAATGTTTATTATATATAAAATTAAAGATTTTTCTGTGATTTTGTGCATCAGTACCTCCTCTGCTGAGTACAACCTCCCACGGCGGACTCCTCCATTAAAGCCCAAATCCAGCACAGTGGAAACCACCTACCAGTCATTGCCAAAGTCTCATCGTCTTCCATCAGGCAGTAGCTCTCCTCCACTAACATGTAACCTGCCCAGTGACTATAAGTATGCCCATGACCGGCTCAGTCACTTTCGAATGTCTTCCGATGATCGAATGGCCACAAAGGAGGGGAT
This sequence comes from Oryzias curvinotus, assembly GCA_023969325.1. NCBI lineage: Eukaryota > Metazoa > Chordata > Actinopteri > Beloniformes > Adrianichthyidae > Oryzias > Oryzias curvinotus. The sequence continues at coordinate 9,260,046 of CM043708.1, forward strand.
GGTGTGGCAGCTGTACGAGTGGCAGCAGCGGCAGCAGTTTCGGCATGGCAGCCCCACCGCTCCTATTTACACCGGGCCAAACTTCACAGACTCCTCGTCTTTCAGAGTTACTGTGGAGATGCCGCGCTCCATCTCTGTCCCTCCATCACCGTGTGAAGTGCCACCATCGGTGCCCTCCTCATTCAAGCCCCTCTCTCCTCGAAGGCCGCACACTCCTTCAGACAGACGCACAATTAGACCCCTGGATGACATGTGTCCTGGCGATAGCACAAGATCAAGCTCCCCTGGCCATTTTTGCACACATCTCTTCCAGGTAGGACACCCATTAAATGAAGTATAGCTGCCAGTTTTTGCTTTGCCTGACATCAAATGATTGCAATAGCACAAATAGAATTTTTAAATATTAACACAAATACTATTTTGGATATAATTAAAAAAAAACCTAATTGCAGCAGTTCACCATTAACACTTGTGTAGATAAAAATGTGTGTGAACTTTTGTCCTAATCAGCCAATCACTTTGTATATTTGTAGAAGCACAACATGGTAAAATGTGTGCAGCTCATCTTCCATACGTTGTTCAAAGCAATAGTTATTCAAATTGGATTTGCATGTGTGTAAAGATAACCTGAGAAAATCGCAGTGAAATAATTTTGAATGGTAGTTACAGTATTCTCATTAAAAGGAAGCAAAGGCAACACCAGTGTTCTCAGACTAGTAACACAGGGACTATCCCAGCTGAGATGGTTGTTTAGAGTATCAAATGGGCAGCTTGGAAACTGTTGGTTTCATGATTTGTTCATTGGGGCTTTAACAGAGTACACAAACAAGCAGGAAACACCAGCCTGTTATTGGCACTGGACTGGAGTAAATTTGATGAATGTGTTTAGCTAAATGACAAAGCTCTCATTCTCACGGTTGCTTTGAAAAGTGGATGCGAGGTGTCTGTGATGTCAATATGTGAGGTCACACCATGGGAAGATTAGCACGAAGAGCCTGAGAAGGCTCCGACTTTTCAGCACACACACTTTGATGCTCGTGTGAATCATTTGCACATTCACACAGTCCACACCCAGGCCTACTCCACAGGTGGTGTGAGTGTGCTTGAGCGAAAACATGCATCCTCAGCCTTTCCCCAAACCCAGTGTAGTGTGTACACACGCTCACACAGAACAACAACCGCCACAGAAGCCGGAGCGAGAGGACGTCCCGCTATCCACACCCTGTGCTGTCTCCACTCCACACCCTCCACATGTGAACAGATAACCCACCAAACCATCACCACAGTCGCCGGCGCACACAAGTCTCACAACCGAGCCCATGGCCTCGCACAAGCATAAAAAAAAAGTCAAGACACTAATTACAACCACTGAATGGAGTGATGCACAATTACAGAAAACTCTTGAAAGGAAGTTGTCCTTTCAACAAAGGCAGCCACAGAGCATGTGCAAGCAGGCCGTATTTGTGGGAACTCCTTTTTTCGGTCTGGTCTTGGCTCTAATGCACCCAGCTTCTCCAAAGCTGATGGTGCTCTTTGGCTGGAGTGCGCCTAGGTTATAGCAAAATGTATGCCTCCGTGGAATATCATTAGGAAGTATGTTTTATTAGTGGCTAATCCAGTTTGCCCAGGGCTTCTTAGCAGCCTATAAACATCTTTACAGTATCTCAGACATCAGCAGCGGACTCTTTCTTCTGATCTTGCATTTAAATAAAAAACCTTTTATACAGCAAAAAATGTGGCATGGGAATCTCAAAGGAGCGGCTTACAGTGCTTCTATTGCTGGTAGCAAACAAATGTTATTTTAAGAAAGCAGGTTTCGTTTAATTTATGGGTTGCTAATTAAATCTCTTGTTGTTTGTGTCCTTTTAAGGTTTTGAAGTGGGCCTGGCTTTTTGCTAATTCTGTGTGTTAAGCAAAAATGTCACATTTTCAGAGCCCTGTAGCAACTAAAACTCTCGGCCCACCTTGTTTCAAATAGGAGTTTGGAGTTGGGAAAGGGAGAAAAGATGTATTAAAAAGAAAAAAAAAGAAATCTGCTGTGCAGTCAGATTTGTTTGGAGACTTAGAGGCAATGTGATAACTTTACATTGGTGTGATAGAGTGATGTTTTCTGTATTTTTAACACCATTGAAGATAACTTAGTGAATTAGGCATTCTGTTTGATTTTAAAGATCTAAATACAAGAAGATGTGTTGCATTTCTCCACAGACTTCCCAAATTCAGAGAAGGTCTGTGCCAGCCATGGGATACATCACACACACTGTCAGTGCTCCCAGCTTGCACGGCAAAACGGTATGAATTTTGTGTTATGTGAAAAAAACAAAAAAAAAGCTAAATAAGTTGAGGTTTTTGTGTAGAAAAGTAGAAAGTCTTTGAAAAAGCACAGTCATTTGCAGCTTAACACTGAAAGCATAGCTGAGGGGTTTTTACTAAATAAGTAAATCTACCTAACCTAAGTCTTTGTTCAATTTAGCATATTTTATATTTTAATAGCAGTTACAGCAGGAACAGCAGTATGCAGGCCTTTGTGCCACTTGGCTCTCTCAGCTACTGTTTTGTCCAAATGTTATCAAATATTTTCTCTCATCCCTCTGTGCTTTCGCTGGCCTCTGCCCCCTTTAACCCGGGCTTGGCTGCAGCCAGAGGAGCTGACTCTGCTCCTCATTCAACTTCAGAGGCACCAGGCCAAGCTGGCTGGTGTACATAGCCCCAGCAATGCATTTGCACACCTGCAGCACCACCAGCACACCGGCCTACTGGGCCACAGCATGCAGGTCAGGGACCCTCATTCAAGCCTCATGCAGCAAAGTGCATCATGGTCCCTTTCTAAGCCCAACTGTTCCTGCGCATCACTTCCCTGTCATCTCAACCATCCAAACTATTTCTACATGGTTGTATGTATTTATTCAAACATTTTGGCATGGGCTGCACTCTATTTTCACTACCTTCACAACTATGACTTCCTGACAAGTGTCACTTCTCTAAAGGAGAATGCCATCAGAGCTTTGTGTGGTGTGTATTTTGTAACTGGCCATGTTTAAAGCATGTTGTTTGTCAAATGTGCTTGCAATTCCTACTCCTCTTTCTCTCTGTCAGATGTATGAATTACAAAAAAAAAAAACTGCACATTTGTTTCTCTGCACCAATAAATGTTTTAGTTTTGGGGTCATCATTGTGAAGCAGCTGCAGGTCTCTGTCCTTCCAGCCTGTGAGGAAAGTACACTGTTGCAAGACAAGCAGAGCACTGTAAAGTTGCCTTGGTGCTCAGCAATGATAACTCCTCCCATTTCCTCACCATTTCTAGTCATTCTCTGGCCACCCTCCATGCTCATTGTAAATTAGAATCACTCCGTTTTACCACGTCATGGTCAAAACGTGTATTCAAAAATGTTTTATGTCAAACATGAGAAGTTAAACCAGTTTTAATAATTAAATATTTGCTCCTATAACTGCAGTAGAAAAAATGGAAATAAATGAACATTTTTGGAGTCATCTCATCGCCCATTATACGTTACAGCTTCATTTCAATTGATTTATCTCTCCACTACTTATTTAAAGGCTGATGATACTTACATACAACTGAAGAAGGACCTGGAATATCTAGATCTGAAGGTGGGCTTCAACAAAGTAAATGCCACTTTGTCATTTTCATCCTCTTCAACTCCCCACTCAATGCTACGATCCTTTCCTCCCTCTGCTGCTTCCAGCATCCTCCCACCTGTGTCCTCTTTTTCTGTCTTTATATTTCTTTAATTTCTGCCCCAGTTTATGCCTTTGGACAAACTCATTTTGTACATTTTCCATTTGAGAATAAAAAACTGTCTTTGCATCAATACTGGGATACATCCAACACACACACACATCCAGTATTGATTGGAATAACATCATTGACTCATTTGTTAATAGATGGGATATAAATCTAGTCAAAAATTAGCTAAGTATGTGGACCCCATGTACCTGCCATCTTCTGGGAGATGCAGTCTGCTCCAAGTGCCATTTGTCTGACTTAAACACACATTTATATTTGAGCAAAACATTTCATTTTATAGTTTTTTTTTTAAAATCTATTTATTATTAAACCATAACACGTATATTTCTCCAGTTTAAAGCTGATCCAAATTTTTGAGTAGATGATTCTTTTAGTTTACATTGTCTTGACAAACTCAGCTTGAATTTCATTGTAATGTGGGCACGATGCAAATGCAAAGGGAATTCCAGAGCTTTTCAAATGGAATGTGATGCATATCAGGGAATGTCACTGGATTTTCCTCATCCCTTTGTCAGATCATCTGCTATGACATACCCCAACATATATATTTTTTTAATTTATATTTTTATTTGAGATGAACTCACACAGGCTCTCACGGTAAATAACCTCCTTGCATGTGAAGAAGCATTTCTGTTTGCATTTAAACTCTGTTGGTCATTACTTTGCTCATGGTTTGCTGGCTAAAGCATTAGAGATGGCCTGAAGACTCTGTGCTGCTCTTGAAGATTGCTGTGGCAAGACAGTTTTTGATATTTTCAAGGTTTTTTTTTTTTTTACCTGGAAGTAAAAGCTTTGCAAAACCAGTTTGACTCAATGAACTAATTCACACAAAGCTGTGGTACAAAATGAAAAGATCATTTTCTGTTTTAGGGCCTCTACTTTCATGATAGTGTCTTATTTAAGATAAAAAAAAAGATTAATCTCTGTTATTTTTAAAAGAATTATGGAAATGTAATATGATGTCAAAATTTACAACACAAATGCTTTTTTGTCAAGTAAAATATCCCTTGAAGAACTAAAATATTATACTTGACAAGTGAAATGAAACAAGTGCAAATAGAGTATTTCTTTTAAAAGTCTTCATTTATCGACATTAAGGTATGTTTTCTACCCTAGTACAATTTCGACTGTAGAGTATACTGTATTTGGCAGATTGGCAGGTGTTATGAGAGCCTTGGACAGAAGTGTTGGGACATATTATTAGCAGAAACTTTCATGAGATTGCATTGCAATGCATGAACCTTCACACTTAAGTTGGCCATCTCTTTGGAGCTGTAACTGCTTTCACTTGTCTTGGAGGGTATGTATATTTTCGCTCATCATCATTCTAGAGTTTTCAGAAAGTTAGGCATTCTGAATTTGAAGTTTGATTTTTAAAAATCCAGCTTCAGGTTTTCCATTACCAGGTTCTCAATAGCTTTATTTGAAATAGTTTCAGGCTTCTGATAAAACATTCAGATACATCTTTATGGTGGTCGCCTTGTGCATATTCAGAAAAAAATTGTCCAAAATGTTTTGCAATATTGGTGAAACATTGAATTTTTTTTTTTACTTTGAAGGTCAAGGGGGCCTGCCATCTTGTTTGTACACAAAGCTTTACTGGTGCCTCTACCAATATGAGTCCATTTGGGTTTACAATTTTGGTTTGCTGTCTAATTTAACAGAATATTCAACGTCATAGCTGCTATTTACAATGATTTATCTGTACTACTACCAGCATTGTGCCATGCATTATCCATCACAAAAGAAATGTCCTCAGTATCCATATTTGGCTTTCTGCCACGGTGACATCCTTAAAGTGTTTGTCATTGATTCAATGAAGAAAAGTTGTGTCCCAATACTTCTGTTGCCCTCCAAACATTTTTTTTTAAATCAACAATAAAAAAGGTTGAATGGAATCTAGTAAGCTTATCTTAGAGAGGATTAAAATACATATGCAACATAAACTAAGTATTGAGTATAAACAATATTAAAGGAAAACAAAGCTAAAATTTAGGACTGTTTTAATCTAATCAAAATAATTCAATTTTAAATGTTTTTTAATGTAAAAATCTTATTAATTTGGATTGTATATAGTAGAGAGGTTGTGTCATTGGTGCACAGTAGATCCTTAAAGTGCAGTATAGAGTACTTTATTCATTACTTGTTCATTTCAAACTAAATCTGCTACAGCAAAAGCCTCTTTTTAAAAATGTATGTTCTGAATCATACCGCCTTTTGCTGTTTCTAAAGCTTTATGAAATTAAAGGCTCTAGGAATACGCATGTTTATGAGTATGTTTGCATATGGTCAGCCTTTCACACAAACTTTATCACAGATAAAGATTCATTCTCAGCATATTTTTCACTCCCTTTATATTTGATGGGGTTGTGCAGTAAGTCTTGAAAGAGCAGCTCAGAGGGTTTTCTATGATTTTCTACATCACAAAGATGCTGAAGACACTGCTACAGCATAAATTTGTCTCACATTGAATTTGTTTTGTCTTCTTCCAAATTTTGATTTGGCTTATTTGAGTTGCAAGTAAAAAGTGTCTTCTGTTGAACCAAACCGCCTGGTGAAATGCGCTGAAGCATGCGACTGAATGTCTCTTAATTGTTATTTTTTGTGACTGGATTTTAGGTCACAGGACATGAGAGTTTTAAAAAAGACAGATCGAGACCTGTGAAAATAGCGGAAAGTGAAGCTGACGTGAGTAAATCTCAGAGTTCTCGAGATATACAAAATGAACAGCCTTTCTTTTTGTCAGATCTCCATTTCCGATCGCTGACAATCCCCTCAGAGAGAGCTGAATTTATTCCGACTTTGCTGTGTGTTTTCGGGCCGTTTTTCTGTCTGTGTGTTCTTAAGTTGTGGTAAACAGAGGCTGCATAGGGAATGGAACGTATGTGCGTTGCAACACTGTGGGGACACCCATCTACTCAGCACAGTGCCGGCCTGAGAGTATCGACCACCACTTTTATTTTCCTCCCTGCAATTTAAAGAGAAAAATACATGTAATGGGAGTTTTAGATGTAGAGCTGTTAAATTTTTCAGTTTGATTTCCCTGATCCTGCTCTTCTCAGCCTTTGTTTTTCGCTAAATAGAGGTAAATAATATGGATGTCCTGGTGTTTCATCATTAGCATTGTTCCACTTTAACAATTTATAAGAAATTTCAAGTAATTTTGTTGAAACGATGAATATTTCATGCAATTAAAAACAACAATATGTGGCAGCAAAATAAAAACAGCTTAATAATTAATTGAACAGAATGATAAATGGATCTGAGAAAAAAAAACAGTGTGAAAAAGACTGTCAACTAGGCAGTCTTATGTTGTTTTCATAAACACATAACCCATTTCTGGGAAAACAAATCCGTCAGCCTCAGTAAACATGGCTTTCTCCAAGAGTAAAAATATGTATTTTTGATTATGATCATTCATAATGGCGATTACGGGTGAAATCTCGCTCCAAACTCAGACACCAGTGAGCCTTTTGATATTTCTCAATGAGAAATGCGAATTCTTCTGGGCTTTTCCCAAAGATAAGCCTTATTGACAGACAATGAATACTACAGTATACAATCAATTCGTCTATCTGCCATTGAACGAAGAGTGAGAATGGAGCGGTTGTGTTGTAAACAAGTGCTGTATATATTATTCTGACTGCTGTTTCATCTCTTTCTATTCTGCTGTTTATGTCTTTGCCAGTTTATGTCAAGTACATTTCATTCTCTGCTTTTCTTAATTTTTTTAATTTTTATTTTTCAAATTTGTTTCTCGTCTAGGTGAAATTAAGTCGACTTTGTGAACAAGACAAGATTCTGCAGGAGCTAGAAGCCAGGATTTGCACTTTGAAGGAGGACAAGGTATTTTGTCCAATATTACAAAAGTTGTCTATTTTTTATGTTTTGGTACTGTGAGTCTAAAACAGTTTTCTCTGATGTCTTTGTGTGATAAAATATGTGAAACGAGCCTGATTCAATTTAACTTGTTTCAAGTTTGTACACTGTTTTAAGTGTTTTCATTGTAGGTGATTTTTATGTACAGCTAGCTAAGATCTGAAATTCATAGTTTACTAGTTACTCCTACAGTGTCAGAGTAGGCTAATTTGGGCCTTGCTATTCACTGTTAAATTTGGAAAAAAAAAACTAGCACGAAGCACAAAACTTATGTCATATTTATGATCTTAATTAAATTTGCATTTAAAGTCCCACTCCAATCATCTTTTGATATATTGTTTGAATTTTCCTGCATGATTAGATTATTTTACCTGTTAACTTGAATACAAAAACCACAATAATCAGGCTGGAGGGAGACTTCTCTCTGCTGTGTAGTTATTAGAGACATCCTCCACTGTTTTGTGCTGCCTAGGACAAGTTGGAGACAGTGCTGGATGTTTCCCATCAACAAATGGAGGAGTACAGAGATCAGCCTTCTCATGCTGAGAAAATTGCCTACCAGCAAAAACTGCTACAAGAAGATGTGGTCCACATCAGGGCTGAAATATCTCAAGTCTCCACAGTAAGACCCACTTGACTGATTAAACTTAAAATATGCAATGCCCTCCTCCTCCAACAGTGTTATGGTGTTTGCCTCTCTGCTGAATGCTTGTTTTCCAGCGAGCTAGAAACAAGATACAAGCTCACTTCTGTTTTTAGCTGTTCCTTTTCTGGTGGTTTCGAGCCCTGGCACAAAATGATTCAGATCGACTGTGACTAATTATATGAGTGAGTGGGGGACGGACCTGCGCAGAGAGAGAAAAGAATTAGTGTGCTTCATTGCTTGATATTCTAAATATGGACTGTTTGAATAGGAAGTAATGATTTACCAAACTGTTCATATTAATCAACATGATTAGGCATCTTAGCTCTGTGTAAATTTAAATTATTTTTAAAACTGTTTCTTCAGATAATTTTAGTGTGTTTTTAAGTATATGTATTTAAAGTGACTCACCTTTGGAGAAGTGACCAAGCAGGAAAGCCTAAGAAAATTAAAGCAACTGAAGGTCTCTTCTCGTAACTTTGATTTGTCACAGTTTTAGGTGCACATCTTTACTTTGTGTTTCTCGACTACTGAAAAAAAGCACAAACTCATGAGAAACTGTGACTACTTCACAGATGTTGTGTTCTGTTTTATAGGAGATGGAGAACGCGTGGAACGAGTACAGCAAACTGGAGAGGGATGTTGACTGGCTGAGGTCTGGCCTGCAGGGACAGCTGAACCGCATTGATCTCACCCAGGTCTGCACCTTCGTGATGCAACTCACACAAGCACTCATTCACGTTTAGGCTTTACATGTTTAAAAAGAGCTTAAAAAGATTTCAGAATACAGATGTTATTTACTTTGACGAGAGAATTAAAGTCATCCCATCAGATTTAATTGAAATTTGTCAAAGAAGCTTATTTACTGTAATGCTACGGTCACACTGGCTCAGAAATGCACATTCAAGCAACTATGTTTCATAAAAAGTCTATGTAAATACACATATATGCTTGTTTTGGGCTTCTGCGTTCAAAACGTTCACATTCTAGCAGGGCACTACACAAGTTTTTAAGTCAGTTTTCAGACTCCATGTACAAAATGTGTGTCAGTGGTTAAACCAATTGACTTAGATTTGATAGTGACGCAGGGCTAGCATCCTTTTCAAAGTTCTGAAGTGCTAACCAGTTGAAAATTTAACAAGAATAAGAAATGAATAATTGTGGTTTGTGTCTGAATTATATGACACCGAGTCTTTCATATACCGGAATAGAGCTGTGAAAAAAAAAAGCAACTGCAGGTACATGTGTTTGTACCGGGTAGCAGCTGTCCAGTGTGAACACCGTAAGCGCAGCTTAAGAAAAGTGCAAACCTTGGAATGTGAGTAGTGAAAGTGTGCAGTATATAAAGAGAATCTGTTGTGTGTTTATGTTTATCCCTGAACAGCAAGAAAAAGCCCAGATCAAGAAAGAGCTGCGAAGGATTGAGGATGTTATCGCTGGCCTCAGCACCAATAAAGCCAACTATACAGTTACCATCTCCTCTGTTACCAACCCAGGTCTGGAGGCCCCACGTTTACAAAATGTATTAGTGTTTTGGAACAAAGCATGACATTAATTGCTTTAGTATTTACTCTTAAATAATTACTTGCATAGTATCAAAAAAAGCAACATCTCTGGAGTATTTGTGTATATGTGTACGATTTTCATCCCCAGAGAGGAAATTTGTGCCTTCAGTGTCAGTGCCTTCAGTTTCTTCACTGTCTGGAAGCCCATCTGCTATAGAGATGAGATTGTCCCAGCAGGAGCAGCAGCAGACCCCAGGCATTCACAGCAACACCCTTTCTTGTAATCTCAGCCAGCAGCCATTACAGCACTCTGCAACCACCTCCAGTGGGTTTAAATGGGTGAGTGACTTTCCGACAGATGTTTCTGCACATTCAGACCTAGCTCCAGACTAAAAAAAAACTCATCACCGTCTTGATTTTTTTAGAAATACAAAAAAATGCAAAAGACATGATTAGTTTAAAAAATGTTGTTTGTTATTTTTACAAATAAATGTAAAAATGCTACAAAATATATTTTCTTAAAATAGATCGTCCTTGTGCCTTTGATCTTTAAACATTAACTTTGTCATCAAACTTTTATTAAGGTCACATAAAAATGTGGGGCCACAACAGTGAGACAGGGTATTTGTAAGAGTAAAAAACGTATTTATATATATTAGGGGTAAATAACTAACAGAAAATGTCTTTTTTTTGTTTTACCAGTTCAATTTTGAGTACTAAAAGTTGTTACTTTCCTTACTCTAAACCAAAGTAGCAATACTTGTTAAAGGAATACTGTTTGGTGCTATAAACTATGAGAGGAAATGTCATCATATTTTTACATCTTTTAATCCTGTGTTGTGCTTCAGTTTATAGCAGAAGCTGAAAAAATAGCTATAAGAGATGGAAAAAACACCAATGTTGAAGCAAAAACAAATGGACTGCAGTTACATATAGCCTTTATAGAACATAAAGACTTAAAAAAATCAATTGAATTGTGTTTTCCAAAGTTTACATTAACTGGACTGATAATCTCTGACATCACCAATGGGACTCTGCACTGCAAAAACAGAATCTTAAGAAAGGAAAATTAGCCTTGTTTCAAGAAAAAAAATATTATTTTCTGTCTTGCCAAAATGGTCTTTAAGCCATCTGTCTGCCATCCATGTTAAGTGACCTTTGAGGACTCACACTAGGACATTTTCAAGTAGGTCACTATTTTGTATGCAGAGTGAGGAAGATGTACCTCCTAGACCTCCTCTACCTCAGCTCTATAGTCCTGAAGAGCATCCTCCTGCTGTGCCACCGTTGCCTAGGGAGACCACAGTCATCAGACACACGTCTGTGCGCGGCCTCAAACGACAGTCAGATGAACGGAAAAGGGACAGAGAGATTGGACAGTACACAAACGGAGACAGTAAGGTGAATCTAGCAGACATTCACTTTTGGTGTTTTTGCTACCTTTATGCCCAGATGAGAAGTGTTTTCTCATGTGAAATGTCTGTGTTTTTTCCCCAGGTGGAACTTAGGCCTTTCTTAAGTGATCCGGAGCTCATGGGAGCTGGTGATGGCTCCAGCCACATCAGTGTTGCACTGCCTAGGCACGATGGAGGTTACCAGACATTACCCAGTAGAGGTAGAACAATTGAGAGACAGGCCAATATACTGAAAGTGTTTGTAATCATTTATGAACATTGCACCCATGGCTGTATAGTTAAGAGCAGCGTTTAATAATTGTTGATCCCCCTCCTTAGGATCGGCTGGCTCCTCACTACGAATGAATCATTCTTCAAGCATCTCCTCTTATGTGACTCTCCGGAGATCAGCCTCAGCAGCTGCAATGAAGGTGAGGCACAGAATTGCATAAAAAGAATTATAAAGTCTTGTACTGCAAATCCCTCGTATGTCTCTCCACTTCTTCAATTCTACAGAGAAATTTATGAATTTTGGAGAAATCTTTCGATGCTTATTGCAGATATGAAACATTCTGGCGATTTTAAGTTAACAAAATAGTACTGGGGAACGCAGAAAGGTCGGTTGTAGGATAAATGCAATGTTATGTCTTTTCCTTAGAACCTGTTTTTCACAATGAGCGGTTATGCTAAAATAAGCATCAGATATGTGGAATTTAGGGAAATGAAGGAAGCAGAAACATTTGTTTGTTTGTTTCAATCAAAAAGGCAATTGAGTTCTTTACATTTAAATGCTTTGACTGCTTTTGTGATTCTGATGTAAAAAAATGAAAACTGAAATGTACAATTTAAAGCAACCCATTTTAGTATGAATTTTCAAAGAACTATTTTAAATGTTACACATAAAAGTTTCCCTTTTCAAATATAGTTTAAACAATTAGCTCATTTATAGAGAAGATTGCCAACATAAATGATGGCTAGGGATAGAATAATACGTTGCAGCTCCTTTGCATTATAATTATTCATAATAATGTGCCTCGACCTACATTTAACTAAAAATAAAAGTAACTTTAAAGAAATCGACACTCTCAGAAACTGGCTGTAGATCAAAATGACTTCAAATTTAAAGTACCTGCTATTACTCACTATGCTCACGTTTTGTGCTCTTTTACATTGTGCTTACCTCAAAAGACAGATTTTACATACAATAAAGCTTTGCTTGTGTGTCTTGATAAGTGATATTATAAAGATTTATCAACCAAGTAGAAACCAGTGCCCTTTCAAATGAAAGCTTAACTTGAAATGTAAATGAGGAATGTGTGTGTCTCATTTTGTCAAACATGCCAACATGTGTCCCTTTAGATGTAAGGACTTTTTACTGTGGTATTAAAGAAGCAGCCACTTAGATTGCCCAGCTGGTTCCTAGCCAGTGGAGCTGCTTTGCATTGCCTCCTCGGGGTCTTCATTTATAAAGGCTGCTATGCAAAAAGAAGTTGCAGAAAAGAAGCTGAAATGCACATTCACATTTCTTTAACACAAACATCAGTATTTATAAAAGAAAAAAGATATGAAAAAAGATTTTTTTCAGTGTTTATTTTTCCCCTGCTGTCAACTTTACATGAAGCTCTGCCTGCAGGGTTTTCCACAGGTAAATCAGTGACGTTGAATAGGAAAAAAAAAAAAACCCAACAGACGTGTATATCTTCAAAGTTAATGCCTCATATAAGGAGGTGTTGGAATAAATGTATGTATTGATCGTTTACTATTAACACCGCTGTGTGAGGTTCTGAAAACCCCAAAATAAAAGTGATAAAGGTCTCTTTTCACAATTAACAGAAGAGAGACAACTGAGGTTTTATGCTTGCATCTCACGGATGAGATGCAAGCATGTAACTGCCACCCCTCGCAGAGAAAAGATGCAGTGTCTCCTTCTGTGTGTTCCATTAGTGCTGGTAACAATCCATAAAGGGTCATGTCAGCTGTAATAGTTTTTATACTCTGCATGAAAAGATTACATTTTTGCTTCTCTTTTAACATTTTACCTTACATTTAGTCTAATGTAGCCTATTTGTTTATGTTCTTCCTTTGTGAGACACGCTTCACCTTTTCTGACTGCAAAGCTGACTTTCTGCTCTACTGACCTGATCCCATTTTTAGTTTTCTATTTGGGCAGCTTGGCTACTTTACATGTTTGTATATTATTATCCATTCAAATTGACCTTTTTGCATGTAAGATTCAGCAATATTTTCTCCTGTACACATATTTTCTAAAAAAAATTATTAGCTCCAGGCAGTTTGTTCATGAACATCTTTGTTCAAGACATTATATCTTAAAAACAATAATTCATATAACTATTTTTATATAATCTGTAATACAAAATAATATACCAATTTTCCTTTGCATATCAAAATGTGCACTTTGTCTCTCGTTGTAGCATCAGCTTTAAAGGCTTATTTTGGGCGTGTCTCTTCAAAATGTCAGCTTAAGGATACTTTCAGCTTGTTATTAGGTCTGCTTGTTTACTTTCTTTATTTTTTGCTGTCATCTGCACCTTTTGCTCTTCTTCTTAACTTTATTTCCTTCTACTCCTCTCAGGAGAAACCAAAAAGTGCCTTGGAGCGTCTGTACTCTGGGGATGTAGTGCAGCAGCAGAGGGGGAAGATGAGCGCCGATGAACAACTGGAGAGAATGAAGAGACACCAGAAGGCCCTCGTCCGCCAGCGGAAACGCACTCTGAGTCATGGAGACCGGCATGCATCTTCATCGCCGCGCGCCTCTTCCTCACGCCCACTTTCAGCAGACTTGGGATCAGTATGTTACTAGAGCGCTGATACATGTCACTCTTGCATGCATGCAGTGAACTGGGCGGTGATCCACACTAGTAATGCATGCCTTCCTACACTGTTATCATGTTACACTGATATTTTTAAGCTAAAAGGAGGCCATAACATGAGTGCAGTATGGTAATTCACTGTGCAGCTATAGCTTTTCTTTTTGCATGTTGTTTGCAGTCATTTATAAATAAAATTTTCCTGCAGACATTTTAACTCAGATAGCACGATTAGGTTACAAATTGCTACATGTAGTAGACTCAGTAACAAATGTCTGTATGACAAAAAGTCAATACGTTCATTAATTTTTATTCTAAAACTTAATCCACAAAGTTAACAAGACATGACTTACATGTTTGCTTGTCTTTCTGTAGCAAAACATTACAAAACTGAAAATGTTCTGGAAACAAAAGTGCAAAGGTTTCTTTTTTACAAGCATGTACCTGTACAGTTCTTTCAGATCTGTTATCTGAAAGCAGAAATACTTCTATAACATACAATGTAGGCTACTTCAGATACAGATTTTTGTACCAATTCCCACAAATACGCAAATAATTCTGAGTAGTACACATTCTAACATCCCTTTATCCATTTCATTTTAAAATCAGTTTACATTTTTTTATCAAAAAAAAAAGGATCATCAACTTTTTTGTTAACTCATTTATTATATTTGGGCTGTCTGTTCTCTGCTGTTGCAGTCTCTGAGCTCTACATCTGTATGTAGGTGTGTTTGTGTGTGTTTATTTGTGTGCGCGAGTGTCAGAAAAATATATAAAAATAACTGATAATCCCCAATGAAAAAAAGAAAGTAAAAAAAGAAGTAATTTACAAAACTTACAAAACCAATGTACATCCCATTAACAATTCCTCCTAAAAGCTCACATATCTCAACCTCACTATATTATAAACACGTGACAATAAGGGTTCAAATTGTGCATTTAAGTAATCTTGAGATTGTGCAAGATTCTTAATGATATACTTTAGTGTATTCACAGCATGTGTTAAAGTCCTGTTGTTTTTCTGGATATACTGGCTTACTTTCTGTGAGAAAACCTGCATGTATATGCTAATTCACTTTGCTCCAGATAGTAATTGGCATTTAACCAAATGTTCCGATTTGAAATGTTTTTATTTAAGTTTACACAATTAAAGATTTGAAGAAAAAAAAGAAAGTTAAAAAGCTTGAAGAGGAAAACAGACAACCATGCAAAATCCTGTCAAATGTAGGCCACTGTTATGTCCTACCTCAAGTCTGGTGGATTGTTTAAAAAAGTGTCCTTGTGTTATTGAGGGAACAAACAGGCAGGATTAACACTCAGCATGAATGAAGCAGAAATGAACAGAAAGGAAGGCCACCAATCATTCTGATGTTTTTTTTTTTTACTTAACTGTATATCTTTTGTTTTGTTATGTTCCCTCAAAAATGGAATCTTAATGTGCTAGAAATTACCCATTTGACAAACTGCAAACTTCTGGGGGCAAAAAAAAGTTAGTTATACATTTTTAAGGCAAGTTAAAGCTGATCCACACTCACCAACCACTTTGTAAGGAACGGATTGCTAGCACCGGGCTGGACCCCCTTTTGCATTTAGAACTGGCTTAATCCTTGGTGGTATGGATTCAACAAGGTACTGGAAACATCAGAGAGTTTGGTCCATGTTGACATGAGAGCACCACGCAGTTGTGATTATAAATGGATGGACATGATCAACATCAATACTCAGGTAGTCTGTGGCGTTGGAACCATGCTCGTTAGTACTAAGAAGTACTAACGTGCAAAGTGTGCAAAGAAAATATCCCCCACACCACTACAACACCACCACCAGCCTAAACTGTTGATACTAGGCAGAATGGATCCATGCGTTCATGTTTTAAGGCCAAATTTTGACCCTACCATCTGAATGTTGCAGCAGAAATGGAGACTCCTCAGACTAGGCAATGTTTTTCCAATCTTCTATTGTACAATTTTGGTGAGTCTATGTGAATTGTAGCCTCAGTTTCCTCTTCTTAGCTCACAGGAGGGCCACAAGGTGTGGCCTTTTCCTGCTGTAGCCCATCTGCCTGAAGGTTGGACGTATTGTGTGTTGGGCGGCCGTGGTGCAGCGGTAGGGCAGTCGGCCCATGATCGTAAGATTCCAGGTTCAATTCCCGCCTTGCACGCCCATGTGTCGAAGTGTCCTTGGGCAAGACACTGAACCCCACCTTGCCTCTGTTGGGAGGTTGGCGCCAGTGTTCGGCAGCAGAGCCGCCACCAGTGTGTGCGTGGGTGAATGGGTCTGAGACTGTAAAAGTGCTTTGGGCCTTCGAAAGAGGGTAGAAAGCGCTATATAAGTATATGCCATTTTACCATTTCAGAAATGCTCTTCTGCAGACCTCGGTTGTAACCAGTGGTTATTTAAGTCACTGTTGCCTTTTTATCAGCATGAACCAGTCTGGCCATTCTCCTCTGACCTCTGGCTTCAACAAGGCATTTCTGCCTCGTTGAAGATATTTTCTCTTTTTCTAACCATTCTCTTTAAACCCTAGAGATGGTTGTGGGTGAAAATCCCAGTAGATCAGCAGTTTCTAAAATACTCAGACCAGCCCGTCTGACACCAACAGCCTTGTCATGTTCAAAGTCACTTCATTCCCCTTTCCCCATTCTGATGCTTGGTTTGAACTATGTTTGTACAGAAATGCTGCCATGTGATTGGCTGGTTAGAAATTTGCATTAATGAGCAGTTGGACAAGTGTGCCTCATAAAGTGGAAAGTGATTGTACAGTGTATAAATCGAGCAACTTTTAACTTTTTGTATAAATCTGAGAATTACTTATGTTTTGTTTGTAATTTTCCCCTTTATATCAAAGAGCATCTGTTCCAATTTCTTTTTCCTTTGCTACTACAGAGGATAATATGTGGTGGTTGATGATGAGACAGCGCTTGCTTTTGTTTCGTATACTTGTCTTATTGAGCAAAGCATTATATTTAAACCAACAGGGAGGTAAATGGCTTCCATTTTACATCAAAGCATAGCTTTGATTCTTTGCTTCAGTTTGAATGCTAATTGGAAGGTTGTCTCTATTAACAATGTAAACGATGGGGGAAAAAATAAATGGTATTTTCCAAAGATATCTTATTGCCATGTTTTTTTTCTCATTGTCTTTCATGAATGTAGAGTGTGTTTTCATATTTTTGTTGATACATCTGGAGCTATGCTATTCAGTGTTTTCAGAGCTGCCTAACTGGCAGATCTAAATATTCCATTTAGAAACCTAAATCCATGTTTTCACTTTTGCTTTTTTTCACACTTTTTTGGAAAATACTGATAAATCTGTTCAGAGCTAGCTTTCCGTACAATGCGCTTTGCATGAGTCACATGATGCATTTCAGTTTGGCTTTATGGATATCATAACAGCACCCTGTGGTTTGTTTGACTCTCTGTGTCTTTCCTGTGTACACTGTCCAGTGGAAGAGAGAGCAGGAGTTTGACCTGCAGTTGCTTGAGCGAGCCGTTCAAGGGGAGGAAGCTCAGATAGTTAGGAGTGTCCAGGGAGCGGAAAAACCTCCTGAACACAAAGAGAGACCGCGCTCGCACTCTGATGAATGGCTGACCTTCCGCTTCATCACCACCACACCTCCAACCCAGGAGGCTGACTTAGAGCCACTGGACTACGAGCTTGATCTCAGTAAAGAGGTAACTATATGTTTTCTAGACTGGAAAGTACAGCAGATTGGTATAGATTGTTGTGAGTCAATGTAATGTTTTCTAACACTGCAATGAACAAAATACATTCAAATGAGGCCGTGAGAAATCACATGATGTCTGGAATTTGATTTGCATGCACTTGTGCTCAGATTTAAAGCCAACAAGCCAACACTTGTGCTGTCTTTACTGTGGGAAGAAGCTGGAGATATTAAACCCACACATACACTTATTGAACAAGTTTTACTTCACTCTGAAACAGATTTGAACTCTTAATCTCAATGCCGTGAGGCAACAGTGTTAACACACCACGAAAAAATTTACCCTTGATACTTGAAGTATGTAACAGCTCCGAAGACAGGCTAAAGGATTTGCAGGAGTTTGTTTAACTGTTTTATTTGCAAACTCAGTTTTTTGGCAAATATGAAAGAAACTGAGCATTCTGGAGGGCAGCACAGAAGAAGAGAACAGGTTGCAAGTGAAGAAAGACTATGATCACCAATCAAAGGAAAATGTCAGTATAAGCAGTGGTGATCTGACCTGCATTGTGTCAGTTGAAGGGCTGCAAGGTCAAGACAACTGACTGCTAAAGTTCACTGGTGACAGTTTCTTCATGGTGAAGTCACCTCTGCAGAGAAGTTATGAGGCTGATCAGCATAAACAAACACAATTTCACTTCCTCTTTGTGCAACACTATACTCCTAATGGTGTCTCCTCATTAATGGCACTCTTTTTCTCAGACTCATTTTTTATTTAAACAAAAAACACATTATGAACGTAAAAATCTGAATAGTCCTCTTAATCTTTTACCTTTTTCAAATCATAGAGTAAAAACAGACAAAATATCACCAGGCTAGAGGTGCAGACAGGGACTGGCAGGTGACAGAATCTGGAAAAAGGCTCTTAGCAAACATAAAATCAGGTGGTGGCAGGAGGCAGCAGTAGAACTGAACAGCCAGGCAGCTTTCCAGCTGAGCAGGTGTGGAATTGGGGTCAAAATGATGACACAAATCCAAAATAAAAAAAAATAAAAAAAAAGTTTATTTAGTAATAAAGAAAGTTACAGGGAAGAGATACCTTTTGTAGGATCTGCCTGTAGTTATTCTATTTTATCCTATAGGTAACAAATTCACACACTTTAGGTGCAATAAGACAATAAATTGAAATGCGACTGTTATTTTACTCTTATCTATTCTGTGACATCATATGATGTCACAGAATCCTGCAAATCTGATCCTCTCACCAATGTCACAATTTTTTGCGTTATTATCCATTTGTTATCCCTAAATATACCATCCATCCATCCATCCATCTTCCTCCGCTTATCCGGGACCGGGTCGCGGGGGCAGCAGTCTAAGCAAGGATGCCCAGACTTCCCTCACCCCAGCCACTTCCTCCAGCTCCTCTGGGGGGACCCCGAGACGTTCCCAGGCCAGCCGAGAGACGTAGTCTCTCCAGCGTGTCCTGGGTCTTCCCCGGGACCTCCGCCCAGTGGAACATGCCCGGAACCCCCCCGCCACCTTAACGTGGTGGGGGAGTTTGAGAGCTCGGGTGATCCCAGGAGCTAAGCTGTCTGGGGCTTAAGCCCCTGGTAGGGTCTCCCATGGCAGACAGGTCCTGGGTGACGAGCCAGACAAAGAGCAGTTCAGAAACCCCTGATGAAAAGACACAACAAGGACCCGATTACGTCGCCCGGATTGGCGTCACCGGGGCCCCGCTCTGGAGCCAGGCCCAGGGTCGGGGCTCGCAGGCGAGCGCCTGGTGGCCGGGGCTCTTCCCACGGGCCCCGGTCGGGCGCAGCCCGAAGGAGCGACGTGGGACCACTCTCCCATGGGCCCACCACTCGTGGGAGACCTCAAAAGGGGCCGGTGCAATGTTGTTTGGGTGGCAGTCGAGGGCAGGTGCCTCGGCGGCCCAAACCCCGATCATGGAACCCTAAATATACAATTTAAACAATTCAAATAACTCATAAATCATTTTGTTCCATAAAAATGAAATAATTTAAACACTTCATTCCCCTTTCCCCATTCTGATGCTCGGTTTAAACTATGTTTGTATAGAAATGCTGCCATGTGATTGGCTGGTTAGAAATTTGCGTTTCTAATTCTGCTCAAAGTTTCTGTTCGGCTTCCAAAGAAGTTGCACGGCCGCATATCCTACCCTGATGAGCTCACATAAAGAACTGACCAGATTTAAACAGCCAAGTAGTGTCAAATTTATAATAATGTAGAAAAACATAATTCAGAGTGATGATTAAAAATCTGAAGGAAGAAGTGAAACTCTGGATTCTGGTTTTGGACATCACAGACAGGATTTTTTTACAGAATGTGAACATGAGTTTTTGTGTTGCTAAAACTAAAGCAGAACGCTGTCTTTTGAATCAGCACTTGTTACATGCTAAACAGAGAGCAAACTTTGGTGGGCTTCATAATTTTAAAGTTTTAGAGAGCTGCTTCCACTACGGTACAGCTCTTGAAATGACTTTTATTTCAATGCTAGTCTCCGTTTGTGCATGGTCTCATTAAGAGCCTGACTAAACCCTCCTGTTTTCCAGTTGTCCACGCCTCAGAAGGTTTTGATTCCAGAGCGTTACGTGGATTCAGAGCCTGAGGAGCCACTCAGTCCTCAGGAAGTGGAAGAGCGCCATAAAAAGGTTGAGCGTATTAAAAGCATACTGGCAAAGTCAAGGTATCTAATTTGCACTCATTTACGCCACAAATATTTGTGCATAAGTGTTCATGTTTGGGTTTTTTTGTACTAATTTGACAGCATGCAGAACATAGCTCCAGCAGTGTCTGCAGACAAACCTGAGGATGAGCAGGTGACCCTGGATTCAGCTCTGGAGGAGCAGGAGAGGCTCATCACCATGTCCTATGCTCTCGCCTCTGAAGCCTCACTGAAGAGCAAACTAGTTGCAGGTCAGTTTTTTTAGATGATTTACAACCACTGTGCCTTTTTGAATATTTTTGATTCATGAGCTGATGATGTGTACTTTCTTAAAACAATTACAAAAATACAATGGTTTTTTTTAAAATGAGGAGGAAATGTGCTAAACCGATGACTTTGTGGGTTAATTAGCTTGTAAAAATGATTTAAGGGGGTAAAATATTCAAGAATGCCCTATTGATATAAAGACGTAAGGCGTGGAGTAAGGCAGCTCATTTCCTAATAACCCAACATTAATTCTTATTACAGGTTCAGATAGTCTCTAATTGCAATCCATGTAGAATCTTTCAGACGGGGGAGGAATCACTTGATGGGGCCATTTTGTGGGCTGATCAATGGCAAATCAGCCAAGTCAAACTCAAACTCTGCATCTGAGCACCGCTACGGCGGCTTTGAACGCAGCTCTGAACCAGCATAAAAGACACTGCTCTCACATCTCCTCTCTTTCATACTTTACAGCAGAGAGGCAAGTTAATTTTCACTCTAGCTGCTGCAGATTGTCAGTCTGTCTGCTCACACACACACATTTGCAGAGACACACATACATGTGTCACATGCTCTAACACTCAAGCTGTCAGCGTGTGTGGAAGCTTAATATGCACAGTGAAGTAAAGTCAACAATTATAACATTATTTCCAGCGTAGAAAAGTGCCAAAGAATATAACTGGTGGCATCTTGTCACTGCAGACAGAAGCAATGAGTTCCTCTCCCTTTGGTGTTTAAGTGAGGTCTGCTGGTGTACTTTCAAACCCATGAATTAAAAGAAAAGTCTTTTTATGCATGAGTGACTTCAGAGACTACAGCTGCCATAGAAGCAAGAGGATTCAACACTGCACTTACATGCATTTTGTTTTACAATGGTGTTTTTTGGATTGTTGAAATTATATTCTCAACATAAGTTGACCGTTTTTTTGTTATACGTTGAGGTTAATGAAACAAACTGCTGTGCCAAAAATTGATGCACAAAAAATGTGTACTTTCTCATTTTTCCTTTGTTTTAGTTGCAGCCATGTTGATATGAAGAAAAGGGGAAAAATAGGGCCTCTGTGGACTGTTTACATTAAATTTCAATTACCTGATATAGTGGGAGGTGTTAACTGCATCCCTATTACCAGACTTATAGTTTATTGTTTTATATCAAAAGATTGAAATTCATTTGCTGTCTTGATGAAACTACTGCATCCTAATTGCAGGAATCCTAACATACCAAAATGTTACCAAGATTTCAAGCACATGTACTGATATATGTGATGGTTCATCAAGTTAGAACTTAAAAATTGCTTATATGCTCCTTCATACCTGCGCTAATGTTCATTTCTAAATAGCTAAGTTCAAATGAAATGTGTGTCATGGTATTTGCATAAATTAGATTGCATCAGTTAAATGGTCCACATTTTAAGATTTCTTGGGGGGTTAAATAGGTATTTTGGGACTGTTTATTTGCAGTTGTATTAAAATGCACAAAAATTCTAATTTTATGCTTGCTGTGATAGGAAAAAAAAAGCCTTATGTCTTAAGTATCTGTCAATATTTACCCTGATTTCTCTGATATGTTTTGAAAATGTAAACCTCCTTTGACAAAAAATGCAAATAAATGTAAATATGGAATAAAAAAATCCTTTTTCTGGTGCAAAAATAATACTTAAATGATAAATATTGAGTGGACACAGACAAGACACTTGCGCTGTTGCTCCTTTTTTCCCCTCCAACGGTCTTTTTAAGCAGCAGTGGCCTTCGATTTTCTGACTAACACGACTAACAGCCTGTGTTTATTTGCTTTCTCTTTTGTCCTCTTCTTGTAGTTCCACCTCAGGTTAACTTGCCCACCCCTCCTCCCCCACCCCCTCCTCCACCTCCTCCTCCTCCTCTTCCTCCTGTTTCTGTGGCACCTCCTTCTCCTCTAAACAACGGAATTCACTACACGTTTGTGTGACGGGAAAGTCAAAGTAAGACCTATAGCTGCATGTTTCCTTGTGCTTTCTACCCCCCTGGAGGATGGCCTACAATATTGGTGTGGCTGGAAAACAAACAACAACCGGAGGTTCAGGAAAGCTTAGCCTTCACTCCCTCCATTATCAGAATAGACATTTGTCTGAAGTTTGCCTCTGGTTTAATTGTGTGCAAATTGCTGTCTTTTTTTCTGTACAACTGCCAAAATATTTATGCGTTGTTGAGATAAGAAAGGTCTCAGAAGACCACGACTGTTTGGAGCATTGTGTGTAATTAACAAAAAAGACACCTTCTGATTTAGCACCTCAACAGTTCTATAATCAGAACAGCTGCTTCCCTCTGTGCCAATTAGCTCCACATCTGTAGCACGGTTAAGTCAGAAAAAAAAGATGCAATGAATTCATCACTTTTCCTGTTGTAATTACAGAAAGTATGCTTTTCTAATTTGATAATCTCATTTTAAGATTTAAGAAATGACTTATCCTGTTTATACTTTATTAAAAAAAGAACATTTATTCTTCTTGTGTATTAAAGCTTTCTGATGGTGAGGGAACATGTTTTATAATTGGTTTGTCATAAGGTTGTGTTTCATGTCACCAATAATGTAAAATATTATTTTTTATTGAATAGGAACTAACTAAAGACACAGATTTTTTGTTTTTAATATGTGCATTAAATATTATTACTTTTCTGTGACTACTTATCATAACTTACAACTTATCTGCTTTGTTTTTTGTTTTTTATAAATACCAGCTTGACACCAGAAATGTACTTTTGTGCTTATCATCTGTTGTCTGTTTGACTACAGTTTGATGGAAAATTTTGTAGACATGTAGACATAGTCAAGACTCACGTGAAAGCAAGTATTTTAGGGTACTTGGGGGAGAGGATTTGGGGAGTTTTTCCTGCTTTTACTATTGATAGAATATGTGAAAGGTATGGATCGTACAGTAAAATGCTATTTTGCATCTGTGTAATTTATCTGTTACGTTTGTTTTTGCATGCAAAAGGACCAGTGTTGACCTTTAAACATACAAACATGATCTCATGCATTTAATTTTGTAGTATGTGCTTTCTCTTTCCTATTCTTACTTCTTTGTTATTGTCTTTTCTCTCGTCTCTCTAGCTCAAGCCAGCTCTGGACACTGAGGTGCAATTCCAACATAATGGGAACCCATTGGATCATCTGAAACCAGGGAATTCAGTTGACTGGGACATCTCTATATGCAGCAATAAATAAGTGGTAGTCAACATTTAATTTAAGGCTAACAAAGAAATGATCTTACATGATGTGTTTCTAACTCCTGACAGCTTTGGCTTCCTGGGAAAAACAGGAGCAGTGGGACTGACAGCACTTATTTCTGGAAAAGCTATGCTAAGATAATAAAGACTCTTTCAAAAGTTTTTTTTTTCAACCGAGAAGTTTCGGGCAGCATCATGTTTTCCTAAAATGACTCAACTGTTTTTTGTTATTGTGACTTTTCAACTGGAATTGTTGTTGTTATTCTCCAGGTACAGAATGTAAAAACAAGAGTAACTAAATGCATCATGAAAGTAATATTTTTTTTCTTTACTTAGATTCTATCAGTCACCCAGATCTCTTGTTTATATACTGAACCTGTAGCACTGCCTGTATGGTTTAGGCTTGCCAAAATGAATTTTATTTTTGGGTATCTGGATGAAAGTACCCTTCATGATATTTTTATGTAACTAGGGGAGGTGGGGAAAATGGCATTTGTAAATGTGAATATTAAAGATGTTGAGAACATGAAGGTTATTGTGTAACTTCAGTATTTTGAAAAGTATGTGCACAAGTCATGCAAACATCAAAATATGGCATTTCAAACATTAAATTCTAACATTGTTCTAGAAAAAATAATGACTTTTTTTAAGTACTAGTTTTATGCATTACGATGAGTGTTGGTTTTGTCTGACCACATGTAAACTATATTTGATCTAGTTTAAATTTTAGGAACAGACAGATTTGGATCAGTTCCAAGCAAAGCCTGGTATTATCCATGCCAAAATAGAGATTAGCACTAATCTGAGCCAAATTCAAAGTCACTTGTGTTCAAAGTAATGACCAGTTATTCCAACACAGCATATCCAAGGACATAATCTCCTGACTGTTTTTTTTTGTTTGCCAAAAAAATATACATTGTTTAGCAGAAAGTCATGAATCATTGTTTGATATGGCAACAAGCTTTTTTTTTTTTTTTTTTTTTTTTTTAACTTTGTTTTTATTGAGTGTTTTCATTTGTCTGCATTTACATACATGGGTCAATAACCACAACAAACAGAACATACACAACAAACTGCAATTGGGCTGTTTTTCTTAATATTACAATACACAAAATCCTCTGAACCTTTTATCGGTTTTCCATATATTTGTACCATTTCTGCCATTTTTTCTTGAAAATGTCTAACTTTAATTTGAGTAGAAATGTCAATTTTTCCACTGAGTGATTGGTCCATATGATCTTCAACCAGTCATCTTTTCCAGTGGGCTCCACTTTGATGGCAACAAGCTTTTTGAATATATATCACCTCTAACAATTTGGGATCTGTAGCTCAGGAAAAAAAATCAGGATTTTGAAAAAAATCTGTCAAAACATACAAATATTGAACAAAAGAGAGAACTCAAACCCATAAACCCTATTTAGACAATTAGATGCTGATGACTGTCATAAACTTCCCATCATGTTTACCAGACGACATTCAAATTGTAAACATTTTAAAAATGCTGTAATGGGGAAGGCTGTTTTAATAATTGTTAATCCTATCACAGACCAAAGAAAATTGAAATTCTTCAATGGAATTTATAAGATCCTCTCAGTCAAAAGCAAATGCTTCATCTTTACTTGTGCTCAGCTTTAAGGTCCCACTGCAATCATCTTTTGATTTATTGTAAAGGTGTTCCCAGTGGTCTTTTAATTACAATTATGCTGTTTTTTAGACAAAATAAAAACATCGGTGTTATTTTTTAGGACACCATTTCTGCAGAGAGGCAAGAGTTCATCGGAAATGTGCCTCTTGAGTTGGCAGGGAGTAAGCCTGCGTTGATATCCCATTAACCCTTTAATTATGCTCTCTCCCACTAGCTTACTGCCCCTCACAATCCCAACCTAACATTAGCGGTGCAACAAAAAGGGTGAAGAATATTGGCACTATCCAGCCGAACAGTTTTAAGCCAGATTCCAGATCAGACAAGATTAACAGACATATGTGGATCTATTTGTGTGCAAGTGGATGCATTAGAATGGAGCGGAGCAGGGAGCTCGTGGCTCGCTGATTGTAGTTTGTACCTAACAACTGCAAGCTTTTTCTAACGTCATTTTATTCATCTGATTGATGTTTCTCATGATTTACCACAATTTTAATAAAGAAATACACAGAAATTTAGTTTTGATCTTAATTTTCTTTATAGATGTCCTCCATCATCAGAAAAATGCCACAAGAACATGTGGGATGACAGTGGCTCAGGTGGTTGAGCGGGTCGTCCAATGATCGAAGGGTTGGTGGTTCAATCCCCGCTCCCACCAGCCAAATGTTGTTGTGTCCTTGGGCAAGACACTTCACCCTCTTTGAATCCAGTGTGGCCTCCACTGGTGTGTGAATGTGCATGGATGTCCCGGTGATGGTCAGAGGCGGTGTAGGCCTGTCAGTCTGCCCCAGGACAGCTGTGGCTACATCAGTAGCTTACCATCCCCAAGTATGAATGAGGAGTGAATGAATAATGGACACAATGTAAGCGCTTTGAGCGTCTGGAAAAATCCAATCCAATATTATTAAAAACACTGATTTCATTGGTGTGGGTCTTTAAAGTACATGGTCCATATTTTATTCCACTGTGTGAAAAACTTCAGTTTTTAATTTCTTTTTTTTTGTTATAATTTACAAAATAAATGATTTTCTCAATTTTGCAAATGAAAACTTTGGAGACCAGACTTATATAAACCTGTGCTAAAGACAGCAGAAACACAAACAAAACATTTTTGTTCGAATTAAGATGAGGTTAAGGAATGATGTAAAATCATCTGTAAATGAAGCATCAGTCAAGTGTTTCCCTTTGTGAGATGTTGAGACACTTTTGTCTTCTTCTTTTTTAAAATGGTGATGTCAATATAAACGTGTTGACTTTTGTATTTTAGTCTACTGCTGTTTTTTAATTACATCTTGTAAAATCATGTACAAAGCAAAAACACAAACTGAGCACTCTTCATAGTTCCAACATTCTCTTTGAACTTTCTCAAGGTTTCCTCAACCTAATATAAACTTTATTCTATTATTTGACAAGGGAACCAAACTAGTCCTCTCTCAAAAGAGGTGAACTTTCAATAAAAAAGAGAGCCTTCCTGAAATGTTTCTTAAGTTCAAAGCTTTCTCCATCTCAAAAGGGCATTTTTAATTCCGTGTATTTTTTTTACCACGAAGGTGGATGCTAATAACTCTGGATTTTGAAGTACAGAATTCATATCTTTAAATCATGAACTTGGTCTCCGTTGCAATTGTAAAAGAAACCTCAGAGAAATACATGTATTGAACTGTGGCTTCAAAAAGAAATAACACAAAGAGCATGCTCCTTGAAAGAAGAATCAGCATGTGCTACTAATACCAAATAAAGCAGCTATATAAAATGATAAATATTCATAGTAGTGTATGTATCTTCCTGCATCGCAGCCTTTAAAGGTGTTGTGCTCCTTTGCTTTGGACCTTTTTGGGATACAGCCCTCTTCTGGCTGACATCTCCATCTTTAATTGGAGTGTAATTGCTTTGCTCATCTGCACTACAGTGTGCTTTAAAAAACACCTGACAGTCACAGTTTACCAACCCCAGGCTTTCTGCTTCAATCTAACCCCACATTTTCGTGCTTGTCTAAGCAACTAGAAGAACATTCCCTTCCACCGTGATGCCCACTTTTGCAATGAAATAGAATGTTTTCCCCTCCTCCCGCAAAGAAGAAAAGGAAAAAAAAATCATCCAAGAACTCCCACAGAGGATTGTGGCATTTCCATGTATTGACGTTTGGCTGGAGGTTTATATACATTTGTTATTCCATGCCCTGGACTTCAAAGAGAATGAAAGAGGGCCCATTATGCTAATAGGGTCCTGTTCTGTTAAACGCAATCAAGGCCTCTCACATTAATCCTTTTACTAAATACTTACCGAATTCAAAAATGCTTTTAGAGGAGGAGAGAGTGGGCCTCAGTGTCATGATGCTTAGAAGCGGTTTTTGAACATGTAAATTAAAGTTGATAAGTAGCAGCACATGTAAATAAAATGTCTCCTTTGGAGCATATGGATTAAAAAAAATAATTACAGCCAGACATCAAATCTTATGGAGCACTTTAAGTGACAATAATGATTAGAATACAGCTCTATGTTTTTGTATTTTTACACAGGAGAGAACCACTTGTTCTTAGATCTGGGTTCGTCTTCAGTTCAGTCAGTCAAATGTTTTGTTTTTTTTTGTTTTTTTTGCATCAGTGTCACTTGGACAATAGAGACAACCAACTTTGCAGTGTTTCCAAGTTGTACTTACCTTCATCACATAAATATTATTGTTGCCTTAAATGTTTGAGCACTACACCTCAATGGGAACATGGTTGGCGCCTTACTTACACGCTATGGGAATCTCATTTTTTACTTCAATTGTACCACAAAGAAACTCAATTATGAACTCAAAATCATTTTCATATTCCACTTACAGTACATTTTTAATAAAAATGTAGTTCGTTTAAATTATGTATTGCTAAGGAATCCCTGAATGTTCTTCTTGTGGTGTTATAAAAGAATGAAATGAGGGTTTCAGTCACAGGATATACTGTCTGTGTGCAGAAACGGGAAAAAATGCTGTTTATTATGAAGCTTCAAGATATAGAGTCTTTAAAACTATTCATATCTAAATAGAGACTAAATAAATGTTAAAAAATAAAAATGAGCCTTCACTTTATTTAACCAGCTCTACATACAAACATACCAAACCACATTAACAGAAATGTATTCGATTGAGTGGCGTAAGAAGTTGGTGCATCATGTTCAGTTAGGCAATACATTTACTCACAAGAAAAAAAAGCACTTTATAAGGTAAATGCAGCAATATATATATTTTACAAAGTTAAAAAGTATATTCTTATAAACACTTGCGAAAACAGCATTGCTGAAAGAAAATCAGGATTTTCACAGTCATATTTCACTGGTCAATATTCCTTTACATTGGTGCACAGGTGCACATTGCCATGTATGCTGGTACAAGCTGTGGGGTACTATCTGCGATAAATAGAACATGCACGTTGCTATGGGTCCTGTCTAAACTCTGATGAATTCCAGAGTCACAAGTAAGAGATTTGGGTCAACTAATGAGAACAGAGCATCTCACCCAGCCATGACAATTGGGAGAGGACATTTGCATGTATGCAAATGCTGTTGAAGATAATTGCATAATTTGGCATTATGCAGTTTTGTGAGACTTAAGTTTGTTTGTTTTTGTTTTTGTTTTTACAACTGTAACTTGCTGCTGGTGATTATGAATTCTGTTATTACCCATCAGGTCAAACTAAAGCTTCTCACAGTATCTGCCTATTCTAAATTAAGGGTGGAAACGTATATTTAACTTAGTACTTTCTGGTAGAAATTGGAGGCCATGCTGAGGTGTGTATCCGCATGTTTCACCATTAGCAGGTTCCCAGTGCATCACAGACATTCTTTTTCCTTGGTTAATAAAAAAATAAAGGACAATAAAAACATCTGTTGAACAAATTCTGGCATATCATCGAATGCCAGTTCTCTCTGTTATATTTACATAAAATATACTTAGATTTTGCCTGAATTCTGCTGAAACCTGATCTAGTATAGAACAAACGACTGATACCTTCCAGCAGAGACTCAAAAATGTAGTCACAACAATGATGTCACTCACAAAAAACACATTAAAGTTACTTTAACTAACACTGCTAGTATAGTTTAAATCTAAACTTTTACTAAATCATACCTTTAATGTTTGTGAATCCTCAGTCAGATCACCAAATATTGTTTTATCAAGCATGAGTCAGCAGGCCTTCAAAACCTGCCTTGACAACACAATAACCAAAAGACCCCCCCCACCCCACACAGACACCCCCGCAGTCTCACTCCCTGACTTAATGGTGTTCTCTAATTAACCACGCAGAACAGGAGAAGAACACATGTTAATTTAATGTAACAAAAATGTTGATTTTCATGCACTCTGCTTTTCAAATATTTATGAATTTGAAGATGCATCAAAGACTCACAGGGTATGCAAATGTGTCTGCCTTACCCCCCAACAAGTTGCACTGTCTTTTGCTCTTCACGCAAGCTTTCATGCATCTGAGCTCCAAACAGGAAGACACTCATCAGTGTATAACAAAAGCCAGTTTATGCTGTTTAGGAAACTATGTGACACTGAATGACTCCTGCTTAGGAGCCCAATCATGTGTCACTGCTGTTAAATGTCAATATAGGCAAGCTTGACTGTATTGACAATTATAGACCTATAGCATTAGTCAGTGTCCTATCAAAGGTTTTGGAAAGAATTTTATCTCAAACAATTAATGTTTTGATTTTATCTGCTAAAAATAAGTTCAGTTTTAAAAATCAACATGGGACAGACATTTTTACATTTTCACGTTAAAATAAATTGTTAATAAATACAGACAAGATAATTATGTGTTTTATTGACGCATCTAAAGCCTTTGACAGGGTAAATTACACCAAACCTCAAAAATCAGGACTTACTGTGGTATAACATAAGACTACCAGCCTTCTGGTATGCGCATCAGAAAATGATGGTTAGGTGGGGATCAGTGGTCACTTCTCCATTTAGTATGATCAATGTGGTAAGACAAGGAGGTATTTTATCCCTACTTCTTTTTAACTTGTACGTAGATAATCTGTCAAAGGATCTGGATGCAAGTTGTACTGGTTGCATGGTTGGTGGTTTTATAGTAAATCATCTTATGTATGCAGATGATTTTGTTGTTTTTTGCCCCAGCAGCTCCGGATTGCAACAACTTTTCAATGTCTGTTCTGAATTTGGATTTAAGGAGAGATATTTTATGCAATTCCAGTAAAAGTGCTGTGCTGATTTATCGTACAAAGGATTATGTTATAATGAATTTTACTTCTTTTAAACTTTCTGATTCTGACCTTGATGTCTGTCTCAAAGAAAAGCATCTTAGACATATCATCAATAAAAAAACTTACAGATGATGATGATATCCACAGACAACGATGTAATTTATATGCAGGTTATATTCATGTTCTGACAATCTTAAAATTCTTCTAATCAAAACTTACTGCACACCATTGAAGACTTCCCACCTGTGGACCAACAGGGCATCCAGCCTGAGGAAGCTGTAGGTTGCCTATAATGATGCCCTGAAGATTTTATTAAAACAGCGCAAGCAGTTTGTCTGTTAGTGCAAGAGTTAATACTCTCCCAGCTTTGTTGAGACATTTTATGTATGGTTGTACTTATCCTCTTAAGGCTTCAAATAACAAAATCATTTTAACTCTAAACCAAAGTAAGGTACAGCACTTTTAGATACCAGTCCAATTTGGAAGTTTTGGTATGGTTGCCTTTTTTAAACTTTTAAGCTTTTAAATCGACAATTGTTTTAGCCTTTATTTTCTTCTTTTTTTTACGTTTACGATACTTGGTAATTTTATGTCACTGTTTTTATACTTGTACTATCATGAATGCCTTTATTTTTATTTTCAAGTCTTTTATTTGTTTTGTGTTTCTTGCGGCAAATGGACCTTGAGTCTATAATAATAATAATAAGCGTCTTCTCTTTATCTCCTGTTTAGTTGCCCAATCATGTGTCACTGCTGTTAAAATGTAAAGTAAACAGTTAATTTATGAGCCACGTCATTGTATCTTTCATTTTCTGGCATCTTCAAAGCTTTTTTATGTGTTAAAAGTTGGTGCCATGAGTGACAGTTTAAAAAACACACCCAAGTTAAAAAATTCACGCTAAACAGTCAAATGTATCATTTTCACACGCGCAACTTTTCCCCTCTTCACATGATGCAGGACGCGTCCTTGTCCTTCCTTCAGTGTCCAAAAGAGGGCGCATGAGGAGCGTCCAACGCGCTGGAGTCCGGGTGGTTAAAGAAAAACCCACTCTTTATAGTGTCTGCACTCAGGGCAGACATCACTTATGAATCATCATGTATGGATCAGAAAAAATCGGTAATGTTATGGGATTATTTTCAACATATGTGCCACGTGGTTAAATTTCCCAATTTTTAAAAAAAAAATTGAATGGTTGTTTCATAGCACACAAAAGTTGGTATTGATGAACTTCTTTCCTTCCTTTCGTTTTTTTTAATTGACACACTGTGTGAAAAGTGTGTTCTTTTTCTTAGGAGAAGGTAAAGATCCGCGCTCTAACGCGCGCCAAAGTGAAGGTCACCGCGCTGGTGTTGACTTGTGTGTGTTCTCCTTCACCTGGAACAGAAAGTGGTAGAACTCGGAGCGCACCTCAGTATGAGTTGTTGTGTTCCACTTCTCTTTCTCTCTCTCTGCCCATCTCCAGTTCTTTGTCACTCCCCCCCTCTTCTCTCCCTCTCGCTCTTTATCTTCTTCTCCTCCCTCTTTCAGCTTTATTGCACTCTGCCGTTAACAATCAGAATTTCCTCCTGCTGTTTCCTCTCTTTGTAAGTAACTTTTTTTTTCCATTATTACATGAGTGTGTCTTTGCTTATCCTTAAAAAATTATGAAGCTGCAGATTTATCCATAATAACTTTTCATTTTAAGGGTTGAATCAACTTTTTTTTCTCCTTCTACTGAATTATGCGGTTCTGGAGAATTTTTTTCAGTTTTATGCGGGCCTCCCAGTCATCCTCTTTGTCGGATAACCAAAAACACATGTTCAGTCAGAACAGTGGATAAATGCTGCGGTGTCAAAGCGGAACTTGTGCGTAAAATGATGCAACCTGTGTGCTTTATACATTACGTTTTTTTGTAATCGACGATAAAAACTTTTATTTATAAAAATATGTGCAAAATACATACATATTTTCATATATTTTACTAAAATGAGCAGGATTTATATTAAGAGTTTGTCTTAAATAATTTTTTAAGAAAGTGTACCTTCTAAAATTGAGCCCAAACAAATTTCAAAATTATTTAATTCATTTCCATCTTGTTTTGACAATTTTTAAACTTAACATATTTAAACTAAATTTTGAGGTTATATTTTAGGATACTTTTAAAATAGAAATGATTGTCCTCCACCTAAAATTTTAGAGTTTTTATGATAGCCTTGTAGATGTCAGGGGATAAATAAAAGAAAATTTGGAGACCACATGATGATAAAAGATTGCATTTATTTAAGAGTGACTAAAAAAACTGCAAAATGAAACTTTAAAAAGGTAATTCATGACAGGAAATAGAAGGAAGTCAGGAAGATGATTTTTATTCATGCAAATAAACAGTTTTTCGTCTCTTGTCAGGTCTAAAGTCATCTGTCTGATCTCTGAACGTTTTGCTCACCTGCGCGCGAAAACTCATTAGCTGTCCGCCTGTCCCCCTCTTCAAAGAATCTGATTCCTAAATGTTTTCTGTCAAGTTGGAGAGGTGCGCTCTTAGAGTAATAATATAAAAAAGAATAAAAATATTGTTGCCACAAGGAAAGTACAGCTTCTCGTGGAGGAAAGGTTGCCCTTAACTTTGCAGTTCCTGCGTCGCTTGATGCGTATTCGGGTTTTTTACGCACTCAAAACGGGCAGAAACAATTATCCAGCCGGTCTCCACTTTTATGTCACATCTCTCTGCCTCCCTCTCTTACTCTCTCTCTCCTGCATCTTCTCTTGTCTGGGGGAGGAGGAGGAGGAGGGGGAGGGGAGGAGGAGGAGAGGGGAGTCCTGCCTCTTTGCCTTCCTCAGATCAATGCCCTGGCCACTCACTTTCTGATGTTGCACGACGGGAAATGCTTTGAATACTTGCGACATGGCTGCGCGCATTGATTGCCGAGATTGACAGCCGCTCCACTGCTATAGTCTCCTCTTATCTGAGAGAAGAACATATAGAGCAGACAGGCGAACAACAAAAGATACTTGTAGTTTTGGACAGCTGAACTTCACGGAGAGTCTACGGGATCCCCTCATACATGGCCCCGAGTGAGCTGAGTCAAGTTTTCGCTCAACAGATAGCTCAGTGATCCTTTTCACTTTTAGTTTTTGGATTTTTTTTCCCTTTCTGTGAAGTTTTAGTTAAGTTTAGAGTTGTTTGCGCACAGGGTGGGGGGAGAGGACGGATTCTTCACGACTCACATCATCAAGGTAAACCAGACTTTCTTTTGCTTTACTTTCAGCGCGCAACGCTGTCCGCTCATTCCCACCCTTCAGAGATGATTCCTCCAAGTTAAAGCGTCCAGAGCGTCCTGCGCGCACAAAATGGAATTTAAAAAGTACTTCAGGCGTCAAATCCAGCCACTTTTGTGAGGAGGGGGAAACTTTAACCGCGACTGTGATGCGCCACTTTCATCAAAACAAGCCGAGCACATGCAGGACGACAGAGGCGCGTTAGAGGCGCTGAAAGCGAGGGGTTCCCGGTTCACACGCACAAACACAAAGAAGAAAAACAACTTACAGTTCTTTGTTATGATCAACATGCACCTTCACCACAGCCAAACGTCAACCTCAAACACATTTTCACGTTTTTCTTTCTACTTTTTTCCCCTTTTCCAGCAGCGCTTCGCCGCGCCAGCATACGCTCTCAGCGCAGGGGCAGCTGCGTTAAACCAAAAACATTTTCACTAGCCACACGCGTTTTTTAGCCTTTTATACAACCACTACATGGTCAAAGTTTCAAATCGGTTCTGTCTTTATGTGTTTCATAACTTTATTTATTCCGCTGTCGGCAGTTTCACTTCTGTCCACAAAGCGGTACCATTCATTGACAACGGCGAGCCCCCCTCTGACAGGCTTTCTGCCCCTCTGCGGAGGGCAAGTTTATTTGACACCTTTGGGTCTTTATCGCGCGCTTTAACTGAGTCTATCACATACGGATACGTTGTCTTTAATTTTACTTTATTCTTTACTTTTTTTTAAGATAAAGTCACACTTTCATCCGGGCGCGCAGCTTAAGAATTTGCTCTCCCTCAACTTTTCACGGGGTCGAGGGAATTGACCTCTTAAGAATGCGTAAGCCATAAATTAAGTTCAACAATCGCAGGACTTGTCCATTTAAAGTAGACGGAGTCGATTTTCTTTTTCCATTTAAGCCGAAAAACTTTTCGGCTTCAGCCCGTGCGCTCCAGGACCGAAGTTCTCTCTGTTAAAGCGCGCGTGTTTTCCATAATTATTGCTGTTAGTGTTATTATAATCCAAAAATAATCTTAATATGATCTTCGCTTTCAACAGCGTGCATCAAACTAATGCTCAAATATAGCCCACAATTATTTTTAGATTAAAAAAAAAAACGTGATATTTATATTTCTAATAAGAAATAAAAACATTGCTCTTACATTTGGATGTTTTTTCCATATGGAAGTTGACCTAATTGTAACAGTTTTTGTAGACTTAAACACTTTTCATTTTTACATTTGAAGGAAAAATAAAAATATGAGAAGCGCGGAGACAGTCCCTCTTTATTTTAGGATGTTCCCCTAAATTAGACTCACTTAAGTGTACAGTAGTGAGCTTTAACAACGCTATAATATAAACCTATTATGTAATCACAGGTAAAATCCAATTAATTAAAATTCTGATTGATAGGTTATTCCCAAGCACATATGGCAGTTTCACGTTCTTTTAAAAATTTCCAAACTTTTTTGTTTTAATTATGACGCGTAAAATGTCAGTTTTCCGTGCGCAAAAGTCTGCTCCTAAAAAGTTTCCGTCCTCCTGCCTCCTGCAGGGCAGTCCGTGAGTGTTGTCGCTGGTCTCTCCATAAGGTTAGACGGTCCTGACGACCAAATGCGAGTCTAAATGGCACATTTATAATTAGACTGCTCATTCAGCACATTGTCCTGATTGCTATACAGGGACACCCCTCTCTCCCTGTCTCAGCCTGTGCTGCCCAGCGTGTGGCTCCCCCAAAAGAGCGAGGGAGGGAAGGGGGGACAGCGGCAGAAGTGATCAGCCTTCGTGCAAACACAGCCTGGGAGTTACTGAAAATGTAGAATTGTGCAGAAGCTGCTTCTCTATTAAAGATCACTTTGTGAAAGCCTGCTTGAATAACCAGATTAGGCATTTGCACAAGTCTTTTTAATTCATAAAAAACAATAATATTAATAATAATAATAAAACTGCAGAACAAATAATAAATAAAATGGACCTAGTACTGTTCTGCATAGCCATTTATGTTTTTTTCACGTGTTTCAGTAATTTGTTTTCGGAAATCATTCTTTTATTTTTAGTTTTGCGAGACTATAGCAGCCTTTCTCAGCAGGACTCCTAAGAAAAAAAAGTCACACTGATGCATTCAAACACATTTAGGACTTTTATTTTGGCGTAACGCCCATGGTTCTCTTGTCTAAACACACCCTGCACTCTGTTCAGGTCCAATGTGTCACAAATCAGATGACCAACTGTGCTGCTGACCCTCACCTTGCTGCTGCCACACAAAACCTCTGCCTCACAAAACCCCTACCACCAGCTTTTTTTTTTTTTTTTTTTTTGGTGTTTGCTTTTCTTTTAAGAGGAAAAAAAAACGATTCCAAGTTGTTGATCTTTAAATTTGTCAGGCGAAGCAACTCAGTGAGAATTTTTGTCATAGCTGTCTTCGTCATTCAAAGCATTTTAGAAATTTAAAAAGGCAGAAAAGGATACAAAGAAAATAACACGTAGAAAGAAAAAAAATCCCTCACATTTTCCTCAGGATCATCAGTGTTTGATTCTTTTTAAGAGTAAATGCCTGCTCTCTCAGTTTGACATGCGGTGACTCCAGTTGTGATCCAGAAGTGTTAATCACTGCTCAGGAACAATCATGTATTTATTATAAGCCATGCTGCGATGAAAGTGCAGTCGTGTGGAGGTTTTTTTGGATGGCCTTGCTCTTCCGCTGACAATTTCATAAAAACTGAATTCCGTAGTGAAACAAAATCTGTTATTAAAACACAATCTTAATGGGCTAGTTTTGCTCACAAAATAGGAATAAAAGATCAATTTTAATTGATCTTTTGCATTGGTAATGGGCTGTCGCATGCAGTAAAGACGGTGATGCAAAGTAAAATATTCTAAAAAAAAATGTTTTTACGTTTTAATTAGGCTTCACATAACAATTCTTTTTTTTGTTAGTTTTTTGTATCTTAGGACTGAAAAAAAGATATTGGTTGAATATCTGCAGTTCTTGCGCGTCAAATCAGAGTCCTTCTGCATTTCAATGTCTGCACTGATGTGAGACTTTTCAGCTCTTACATGTTTTGAAGGAACATTTCTGTTCTTGACAAAGACAGAAACAATCCATAACTTTGAAATAATTATTATATTAATAAAAAGAACAGTAGCCTGCCTCATTCCAATGCCCCTAATAAAGACAGTAGTACTAAGATTTGATCCAAACTGTGGAGGAGAGAAGACAGATTTCTGCTTCCCAGCTACGCGGTCCAGCAGGGGATGTGGGGAGGGAGAGCCTAAGCAGCGTATAAAGGAGGGGAGCAGCTGAAGGGTGCACGATTACCAGTCCTCCCTCTCTTTGTGCTGGTTGTGACCGGGACCTGGTGATAAACAAGATGAGAAGAGGTAAACAACAGCAGGCCCGGCAAAGGTAGAGGAAGAGAGCAGCAGAAGGCTGGCGGACCGCAAGAGATAGTAAATGTGGCAGCACATGTTGTGACATCTGTCTTTCTAAGTGCTATCTAATTTGCGGCAGAGTATTTCAACAATGATCAAAATTATTAGATGTCATGTCATATTTGTGTCTGAGTGTTCTTGTGGGGGATTTCTAGAAGTTTTTGACAACTAACACGTCATTAATGAACATCATTCATTTCCAGAGCTTACTTTTTTGAGGTGGGGGAGATGCAGATAGATGATGGGTCAGCTGTGATAGTGAAGACACATAAAGTGGAGACAGAGGGCTATGAAAGCGCAGAGCTAGTCCAATAGATGGGAGATGGAGCAGATCCACCAGCTGTCTTCAGAAGCATTTAGAATATTGCTCAGCTTCTGCTGCTCATTTGCTACTAACTACTCAGATACTTTGCTATTGTGAATGTATTTCTTCTCTTTAAATGTGAATAATTGACCTTGATTACACATTGCAGCATTTCATTTTTTCTTGTGTGATTATTTTTTCTTTGTAATTCAGAAACACACATAATCAGATAAATGGTGTGTGAACTTAAAACCAAGGGGGCACGGGGTTTAAAAAAATGTTTTTATTAGATTTTCATCCTCTCTGGTTGCACCAAGTGAAAAGAACTGCTAAGACTTTAACTAATGGATTATAGATGAAAAAACAAAATAAATGTATCATCACAGGATTTTCATAATTGCACAAGTAACCTAAGTGGCCCATTTTGATCTGTATCATTCACCCTCTTACTGAATCTGTTTTTCTGAAAATAATTGGACATTTTCTTTCAGTCCATAGCATAGTTGTGCATAATTAACACTGACTTCAAAAATGCAACAGTCTCAGCTATGGTAAGTAGCCTCTAGTTTTTTTTTTAATCACATATTAGTATGTAGAATTAATTGGGAGGGAGTTGGTGGCCGCATGTCGCTGACACAGGTCTGGAACTGTAATCAGGTGGAGGAATTAGTGGGGCTCATTGTTTTTATGAATCAGATGAAGATTTGTACAGTGGCTGTGTGAAGATGGTTGCCTCCATTTCCATATCAAAGAGACACACAGTGTAGCCGGGCAGTAATTAAAATGTGTTGGATTTTGGAGTCCTTGCACACACACACACACACACACACACATGCACACACACACACTAACATGCACTAACACACATTTACTCTCTCTGTTTCTCATGCACGTGCGAGGAGTATCGACTCAGGCTGAGGACTGTCAGGTCATGTAGAAATAGTGCAGCAAAATTTA
This sequence comes from Oryzias curvinotus, assembly GCA_023969325.1. NCBI lineage: Eukaryota > Metazoa > Chordata > Actinopteri > Beloniformes > Adrianichthyidae > Oryzias > Oryzias curvinotus. Next base: position 9,298,670 of record CM043708.1, read on the forward strand.
AAACAAACACTTTTTTTCCTTCTGCAGAAATTTAGACACTAATCTTAAAGCAATTAGTTAAAAATAAAATGCAAAATAAACAATCTTGCAATTTTTTAAGGCACATATTTTGTTTACTATGGTTTGAGTCATCCATTAATTATTTTTAATATTTGATTTAGCACCAGCTCTCATTAACATCAGTCACATTAAATTTTCCTTTTATGTTGGTCCCAGAGAAAAAAAAAGAAAAATCGTATTTATTTGTCCACGCGGGTTTAATCTTTTCACAGACATACAAATGGTCTGTAAAAGTGTGTAGGTGTGACTGACCTTGCTTGTAGAATGCCAGGACATTTTCAAAAAAAGAGAGAGAGTGGGGGGGTGCTGTGATCTTTTGCCCCGACTGATTTCTGTCCTGCTAGAATTGGAGACGCTCTGTAGACTTGAGATTGTGTCTTGCGAGTGAACAAGGGAAAAGAGATTAGTGTAATGTGGGCTTCTGCGCTGCTCACACACAAAAGCCGCACAACCTTTACTTGTGATCCCCTTCATTGTGTTTGGATCAGGCCATCCCATGGGCGAGCCAGAGCCTTGGAGGAAGAATTAAAGGATCCCTTGGACATATGATTTGAGCCAACATGGGCAGCTGTGACACTTAGAAATGTGAAGGAATGCCATTGAAACTTTTTTTTTATTTTTTTTTGCGCGGAAGCAAGCGCACTTCCAGCAAACGCATCATACCATGTTTGTAAGTTATATTTTTTATGAGCAATCTATAATTTGAAAAAAACTGCGTTTTTTTTTTTTTTTGTGCAAATCCCAGCCTTTGAGAAACTGCGATGCCGATGTGAGCCACGCCGTGATGAAAGTGCAGGCATATGCAGGTTTTGTATGGCCTTGCTCTTCTGCTGTTCTGTGAAACACACAGGCAGTATTCTCCAGCAAAGCTGAATTTGTTATTGCATTTCAATCTTAATAAGTTTGTTTCACTCTCAGAAAATGAATAAAAGAAAAGTTTTTATTGATCTTCTTGTATAAATCATCAAATACGTGACTTGTAGTCCTTAAAATCACTAGGTATTTTGGCTTTTTATGGCTGGTTTATGTGGTTTGTTGAAGCTGGATGGCTATTATTTATTTGATGATGGTTAACTGCCAGCTTGACATCTGGCAGCTCGATCTCACACAACATGTAAAATAGCATCATAGTTGTTACCTGATAATGGCAATCTGTCTGGCTTCATAAGTACACAGTTTAGCTTCAGGAGTGAGCACACGTTTGGTTCGATGCATTTGTTTATATTAGGAACTTATGTGGTCAAAGTACTTTCTTTTTAAAGGGTAATAAAGCATTTAATCTGGCAAAAAAAAACCAAAAAACTTTTTTGTTAAATGATACAGAAAGTTGGGTAAATTTATGGTTGTATTAATGAAAAACAGCATTTAATTTCCATTTTAGATATGCAAAATTATCCCTAGCATTTGGAAAGTTCATAACATGACTGGAGATTAGTTCCTCCAGAGACATGCTTTGTGTTTTTTCTAATCTGTCTTTATAAACTAGAACTACTCAGCTACTAGTGTCATAAAGCACCTATAATGACACCTAAATGTGTCATATATGGAAAATAAAATAACCTATAAAAACTAGATATGAATTTCTCAAGTCTTTTCCAATGGAAAATTCAAATAATACCATTAATAAATCAGTGAGGAATGGAAGAGATGGTAAGGCTTTTGAGGATAAGTTCTCATAAATTTAATGGCAGTTTCTCTTCTGGTTTTGGTCTTTTGTTACTTTTTTCGTGTCTTTATTTGGGTGTCGTTGTGAGGCTTTGCTCTTAATGTACATTAAGAGAAAATGGCTTCAACCACAAACCCACAACCTCAAGACTTCTCCTTTTTTGTTCTCTCTTAGACACAGACACACACATTCACTAAAGTCAGGTGGTGTTTAGGCAGTTTTGTAAAAAAGAAAAAAACATTAGCTTAGGTTTCAGTACTGTTAGCCAACAAATGAAAGTCAGAAAAGATACAACTTTTATGAATACGGAACTTATTTTATTTTACAGAGAAACAAATATAAAAAAATTGTATTTTCTTTTCTTTTTTTGGAGATTATTGTGTAAGATCTACATCATGAAACTTGTTTGAGAATCTACAGCTGATGTAGACTTTTAGTTCTGCTCTTCCCTCATGACAGTCTGCTCCTTTTTTATGTTTGAATTAATAAGAACTCATAGACCTTACTGATGAATGCTGCAAAAACATCTTGAGTTGCTCTTCAAGAGATTTCGGACATGGCAGCCCTTTTCTTTAAGTAAATTTGGTTATGGCAGCTAAAACCAAACAAAACAGATTTTAAAAAATGAAAAAAGTGGCCTAAAATGAAAGGGAAAGTCTGTGGTTTGTGCTTATGTTGTAAATCTCCCATGAGCTTCATTGACAATCTAAAGGGACAGCCACTTTGGGACATGCCGAATGCAATTCACACACCCATGGTGACACTGCCAGGGGTTACGGAAGAGAACATAGAACATCTGGAAGAAAGCTGGCTCAAAGGTTGTGACTGACAGGCTGGTGAAGACACAAGGAACGGGTCCTCTCGTCAGATGAAGAAAGAATACTTTCTTTATCAAACTAGACTGGATTAATTACATATGTTGTCATCTTTACATACTCATAATCGTGTGTTTAGGTTTTGGATTAAGTTGATTAAGTACCATAATGAAGTCCATCTTGAATAACTGTTTGTGAAGGTGTTATAAATCAATTTTTATGGTTTTCAATCCTGTCTAAGAGTTTATTTTAGCTCTAAAATATTATTTTATTCTGTTGCTTGGTCTTGACGATAAGATTTTAGCATTTACATTTTGGAAAACACATTTCAGATTCAAAAACAGGTGAGTTAATTAATTACAACACGTAACATGTTTTTCTAAGTCATGCCTCAAAATGTTTTTCTAAAACCTCTTCTTACACGTCCTAAAGAGAAGTCATAGGCACAATTTAAAACTCAATTTTTGAGCTTGTTTGATTGTGCACATTTCTAGAGAATTCCGCAAAATCAATTGGAGTTTTTAGTGTAAAAATGTCAAAAGCTGTCAACATTGACACCCTTTACTTTGAGGATGGGATTGTGGCGTATTTTGAATGCAGATATTCTTTGTGAAGTTAATTCCGATGAGGTTCAGATGGATGATCAGGCTTATAGACTTTACAGAACAGAATTTGCATCTGTTTAGACTGAAGATGACTCATGCATCTTCTGAGCCAAAAATGCTAACAATGGGTTTCAGTTTTAGACAAACTAATACATTCACTAAAAGGTGACTTAAATTCACGGTTAACTACCCACAAAACTACCTGAACTCTAACTTGAAGCTCATAGTCACAGATTGAAATCACAGATTAGTTAAGCCTTATTGCACAGCATTGCTATAGCTGTGTTTTCATTTAAGCAGCAGAAGAAGGGGTTTGTGTGAGTACTCATGGGAAGGTACAATGTTCCTCCTCATCCTTAGCAAAGCTGAATTTATTGGTCACCATCTGGAGGGTGGAGCAGCATCGGTTAAAGCCAGGCCAAAGAAAGGCTTCTAATTAACCAGTCATCATTTCAAGTTGTGGTCAGTGATGATTGTCCCCCAACACTGGTCTACAACATGAGCGTGGAATCACTGAAGCTTTCCATGAAGCTGGGCAGAATTAAAATAGAAGAAACTGGAGAAAAAGAGAAGTCTTTCCTCTCTTGGCAAAACAAAAAGCACAAGGCCTTGTGCCATATCCACTCAGGTTTAAACAATTATCCAACATCAGAGAAACCAGCAGCTCTGGTACAACCATCGTGCATTGCCTGCTGTACTTCAGACCTGGGCTTAAGACACGGCCAAGTGTCACATGTAAGCAGAGCTTTCGATAATTTCAATTAGCGTAAGAGGGTGTGCCTGCAGTATCTTTAAGGCTGCTGCTCGAGGAGCTTTCTTTGAGGTTGACAGCCCCTTAATATAGTATTTTATGGTTTGATGTGTGAGTGACATAGAGGCGCTCCAAGAGGATGGCAAAATGGTTTATTAGGACCTAATTAGAGCTCTGTGATTAAAGGGGAAGTGACTGTGATTATGAGACCTGCAGATGATGTGGAAACACGGATGAATATTCAGGGAAGAAAGCTTCAGTATGCTGCAGTCCGTGAGTGTCTTTGTGTGTTTGTGTGTGTGTGTCTTTGGAGAATATTTGAGTGCCCATGCTGCCTTGGATCAGCCGTGTTATGATATCAGCTTAACTACTGATCTCAGCAGAGAAGCTTTATAGCTTAACGGGCACAACTGCATCCCCCAATCTGACTGCAAAGATACTCAAAACCCATAAGCATCTCATATATTCTAAATATTCTTGAAAAAACAATGAAGGGGATTTTTTTAAATGTTTCAGTCTAGCATATAAGAGTGGATTTTTACAGCCAATTTAACATAAAACCAGGAGGAATGTTCTGCACGGCCTGGAAGATTACAGGACTCACAAGGAACCACACATTCTTATGAACTTCAGAGTAATGTGTGTGCTGTTTAATCACACAGATAAATGGTATTGATATTATTATTAGTAGTAGTTTCCATCAGCAAAAAGGCGAGCATTGGATTTATTTCTATATTTTCTTTCTCAGACCCACAACTTTTCCAGATCTTTGATAGCTTCTGCCATTAGAATGCGAGTGTTCAGAGGGCAGCAGATTGTCAGCGGGGCCTTACGATTTTACAATTTCACAACTGACTTCTTCCTTAAAATGACACTGGCTTACCTGCCTATTACTCCCTTTGATTTCCACAGTCCATGCTTCTGTGCTCTGAGAGGTATTCATAATAAGCTTAAACTCCACTGGCTTCATTGCCAAAGGCTGCTTATCTCTGGACCATTCAAGAAAAAGAGGGGTAATATTTTTTCCAATTTCAACATTTTACTGTTAGACCACACTCTTTCCAAAACCACATTTTGGGGGCTGTTGTGGAGACCATGCATGGAAACACATGGACATACATGCACATATTACACACTGGAGCGCATGCGGCCCACACAGATGCACAGAACATTCTGTGCTCCATTCTTTCAGAATGTTATTGTAGCTTTTGATTATTGAAATCGTACCAATGGATTTTTAATGGATGGAAGTCCCATAATTCAGCAAATCTATGTCTGTTATTATATTTTATTAAGTATGCACATTAGTTCACATTTCTAAAGAACATGCAAAGCAGTAGGCAGGAGTATTTGGCTCAATCCGACTCAAGTCTAGAATGTTAAGAAATGGAAAAAAAAAAAAAAAAAAGCTTTGACAGTCCTCATGCCTTTCAAGACATAGCTTGCAATTTTAACTATTAACCTCTTCATTTTTTTCTGTTCACTGTTATGTTTTAAGAATGCTAAGCCTCTACATGCATTATAAACTCATTTTAAATGTAGATGGGCCTCAATTTTTCTTGATTTCACTTGTACAAAGGAAGATTTGAAACCCCTGTAGTTACAACATTTTTTTTCATTCCCTGAGGACATCTCTTTGTATGAGCCAGGTATTTGCCTTTGGTTCATTATCATACTTTTTCAGGAGTTATGGAAAGACACCTGGAATTTTCTGGCCTAAAACTAAATACAGCAAACAGAAGCAAAGGCACATAAAGTGTATGACAATCAGAATTAAAACGTTTAATATGTTTGTAGAATTTGTCCTCTTAACTGTCTCCAATTCTGTGTGGATTCCTAACTTTAGCTTTCAGTGCGTTCAGCTTCTTGCCTACAGTTTCTCAGTTTTACCATTGCCTGTGCCATGGTGTAATAAGCTCACAGGGCATGATGGGAAAATAATAACCACTTGACAATGTTTTTCTTGCCCCCTCCCTCCGCGAAATCTGAAACACATCCAGAAATGTGGAATATATGGTACTTCTGGTGATGTCACTTGTTATTGCTGGATATGCACGCCAGTAAATTTCGAGGCATTTTCCACAATCTGCTGCAGAGTTGCCTTTATGTCACAAAAGGCACATTGTAACTTTTTGGGTATAGAGCTCTCCCTCATTCTCTTGTTTCGAGCCCTGCTTGGCCACCTTCAGGTTCTTTCAGTCCAGACTGCAGCTCTACGTTATATTCATTTCCTTTTATTGTGTTGCAATCAATAAACAATAGACCAATAGGGGAGCTTACATAATGGGAAAAATCATGCATTAAAAGCATGAAGGCTAAAGACCTCAAATGTTTTTTGTGAATAAAAAAAAGATTTCTCCCTATAACGTAATTATGTGCATAATTAATGTAGGTTATCATTATAAAAATGAAGTTTGCATGTATATTTTTAAAATAAGAAGAGGCTGCTGCACTGTGCAACAATATTTTAACGTAACTGACAGTATTTGCTTTAAAAGGAAGGACTTCAACGTTGGCCTTTTACAAAGCAGTATAAACTTGAAAAGCTTCCTGATTTTCACTAATTTAATTTGCCACTAACATATGCTAGCAGGAACCCTGTACCTTGTTTGAATTGCTGTATTTATTGCCTGGCTGTCGAGGTAATTTGACCTTTTATTTCAAAGACCCTTTTTAATCCAGGAAAGGAGTGTTAAACTCAATTAGACCAGTGATCAGTGGCTCGAACACTACATTTGTTTCCTGTGAGGAGCTAAGCTAAGTAGAGCTTTGCTCTCAGCGACTTGTCTCTGACATCTGCCCCTTCCAGCATTACATACAAGGAGGGAGGGGGGGGGGGCAGAGGTGAATTTGGAGGAGAATGAAATGGACTGGTGAGGAGACACGAGTCAGATAGAGAAAAAAGAGAATATGAAGAAAAAGAACAAACAAAAACGTCATTAACAATAAAAGTGCCAAAAAGAGAACAGATTCTTTTTCATTTTTCTTAATCTAATTGCTGGTTAGGCTGTTTATTCAAAAATAAATTTAGCAGATATTTAAAAAAAATATGTTTTAGGGTAGATGGAGCATAAACTCAGCTTGTGGATTTACACTCTGACTTTGTGCATTTGCAGCTTTCAGGCTCCTTTTGTTTGGAACTACCTTCTGGTTAGTTTGGAACAAAAGAATAAACATGACTAGTCACCAAAAAGCAGTTACAGCTATAGTATCAAAGCTTTACATTTTTGATCTGTATTAAAACACTTTTACATTGAGCTGTCAATGCCTTTTTCAGTCTGAACAATGCAGCTCATGAAGGATTTTACTGGGATATCCTACATGTCAATACTCCAGCTTGTCTGCCTTCCCTGCCAGCTAAAACATTGTTTTCAAATATGCCTCGCCTTCCCTCAAAATGAGGGAAGTGCTAAATAATTTGTGGACTCCAATGCCTTGTTGTAACCTGTTCATTTATGGATCAGTTGTTTCCTTTCTGGTTTAATTCACCATGTGATTGATTTTCAGTGCTGTACCGGTGGAAAATATCCACACTGAACCATGTCTGAATTGAGGCATCATTTGAATACAGATGCTTATGGCTTTGGCCTTGTCAGAGCCTGGAGACAATTGCAAGTTGATTATGTTGTTTCTGACAGAAGTTGCAAGTCGTTTGTACAACGCATATTTGCATTTAAATGCTTATTGTAGAAATCTAAACAGCATAAAGACTGATTGTAAATGCCAGCTGCTGCCGTACTCTGGAGTAAAGAAAAAAGTATTTCAATAAGAAAAACTGGGAGGGAAATGAGGAAATGATTTTCAAACAGTGGTGCTGGAATCAGTAAGATGAAAACGGTGATGTGCTTGTTGTATTTTTTTGTTTGCATATAAACCTATATTTGAAACCTATTGGAAGTTAGCTGTATAGTTATTTTAACTGCTGAAAAACAGTTTCTAGCCATGTCCCCATAATGTTTGGTTATTGCTGCAGGTTGTTGGAGTTTCCACCTGTAACAATGGATCACGACACATTTGTAAAGAGTCGGTAACATCTCAGATTATGGAATGGCTTTGGTTGATGGTAAAGCATCCTTTGATCACCTTGTGTTTGCAGGCAGTCAGAAACTCGTCACTCTATCCTTATCAGTGGGATGTTTGCATGCATGCAGGCTTCGCACCAAATGTAAGTGCATCTATATGTGTGTGTGTTCGTTCGGTACCCTAAGCAGAGTGACGCCCCTGCTGATTCTGCTCCTCCAGCTCTTTGTCCTGCAGCACTCAGTGTGTCTGCCTCCTCAGGAGACTGGCAGGCTTCTCTAGTGTGGCTCCACAAAGGCCCAGCCTCCTTTGAGGTGTTAAAAACTTCCATTTATGCATTTCCCTGGACAAAAAAACCCAGAGCCCATTTGAGTCCAGTAGCAACACAGGCAGACATTGTGGCCACGCTTCTCTAGCACTCATTTCACAGATTCTAAAACCAGTATGTGGTGAACAGGATTTGAGGGGCTAAAGTGCCCCACGAGGGCCAGGCGATAAGAGGGGAGAAACGCCACCACGCAGTAAACTAGAAGATGGGTCCGGGAAAATAAACACATTACCTGGGAGAGAAGGGAAAGACTTGTTTTCATACCCCTGCCCCCCAACATGCACACAAAGACCCACACTGGATAAAAAAAGACAGAAAAGCAAAAGGAAAAGAAAATATGAGAGAATATCTTGGAAGTTAAGGATGCAGTTAAGGACTTTTACGGCATGCTAAAATGCATTTTGTCCTCGGTCTTTAGTCTTACAGTGAAAAATTTGTGAGATAAAGAAAAATTGAACTGATAGGTTGCCTGTTAGGAAAGCTGAAATCCGTCCAGTGTGGCAGAGAGCATCCTTGTCTTTTCTGTCCCTTCACCCTGCCTCAATCTGGTTGCTCAGTAAATAGACTTTTATTCATGTTATATGATGCAGAAAAAATGGCAGATAATGTATTTGCCAAGCGGCGTATAAAAGTCTTGTTCGGCCACAGCTCTGTTTCTGTATCAGGCTCGTAAAAGAAAGAAAAAAAGAAATAAAAGCTTGTTGCTTAAAAGAGCAGCGCGCTTTTTCCATTTTACTCTGCGTTGTCACTTTCAACAAAGATACTTTAACTAGAATGACACCCCCACAGCCATTCTTGACACTGTGGTGTGAGACATTTTGTGATGGATTTTAGTGTCAGGGCAGGAAAGCTCGAGGAGTTGGGCAGAAACAGAAGGGGAAAGAAAAAAGAGAGATTTGTAAGGTTGTGACAGTTAACGGTGCACTGGAGCATGAAACGGCTGTTTGCATGTGACTGTCCACATTTTTAACAGCAAATAACTCAATGATATGTTGGATCTCTCGTAGACATACGGCTTGTCTTTTTGGTGGCACACCTCTGGACTTTTTTTTTTTTTTTTGACGTACCTCTGCTGTGTGAATCAGATACGTCTGTGCTAGAATGCTACACTCCTCACCTTTCCGCCCCTTAGGCCCCAACTCCCTCAAACCCATTCCTCTGATTTCCCTATTTCCCATTAGGCCACCCTTATAGCATCATCTCATTGCATCCCAAACTCCCCGTTGCAGTCCCCTGCCTGCCTGACTGTGTGGCTGCTGCTCCTGCAGAGATAACCACACTGCGTCCAGGTAGAGAGCAGCCTGCTGATGGCATAGATTACCTGTATTGTCAAAATAACTAACTCTGCAAAATTCCCACTTTAGTGTGTTTGGACGCAGAGTGAGTATTTGGAATGAAGGTCTGGGAGGATATGGTCCTTATTTTATTTTATTTTTTAACATGCTGCAGATCTGGACAAATTCCAAACAAGAGCTTAAGTACAACTTTTTGCTTGCTCATGTATATCCACACGAAACTGGTTTGCCCGTATGTAGTCTGATGGAGACACCCACACCGCATAAGGAAATGTGAAAGCAACTTTGGACGAGTTCAACTTCCAGTCAACCCAAGTTACTATAACACAGCACCTGAATTGTGTCAGATCAGTCAGCGATTGATCTCTTAAGCTTTGCGTGCAGTTGTGTCGATGTTGCGTATTCATACTAAGCTGCTGTCGCATGACATTCCTAAAACACAGCCTTCTTTTATGCACAAGGAAAATCAAATCAAGCACCGGCCGCACTTTACATAAACATGTTTGGAATTTGAAGGTTGATGTAAAAGAGAATCTTTGTGAGCCACGGCAGTTCAACTTTCCTGTAAAAGATGATGAATGTGGAATTCACTGCCACTGTTAGATTTCAAACCAGAATTGCATTTTTTTTCCAGACATACTACCGATCAAAAACCTTTGACAATGAGAGCATTTGAGTTAGAATTTTATAACATAAAACATTGTTGGAATTTTAGCATATCTAAGCGCGAATTGCAGTTTTCAGCTCACCGGAGCTTGGGTAGAATTTGCAGTTTTTGCAATTTCCAGTTTGTGAGTCTGCAAGGGCATGAACAAATGTGAAGTCTGTGCAGCCGCAGCAGAAGAAAAGAGTACTCTTTGACAAAAATGCCACAGGTGTCTGTGAGCTCTCTGTTTCTGCTTCTTTGATGTCAGCTACCCCAGTCTGCTTGGATTTTGATACCTGAGAGCCAGACTTCTGCTCGGGTGTTGTGTTCACTCTGCCTCTTTGCAGCTCCCTTTTTTAAACACATCGGTTTCCAATTGGGGTTGACTGGAACTATAGGCACTACTGCTGATATTTAAGAATGATTAATTATCAGTGAATCTGTTTAATGCTTGATTTAGGTGATGGCAACAGAAAAGTGCTCCCTTCTGCAGCAAACACATACTCTCACTGCACCACAGGGACTCCTACATTTTCCCCTTTCTAATATCATGTGGCTTTGCTCTTCTTTTGCAATTATGAATTCTTTTATTTTCCCTTCTCATATTAAAAATTTACTTCAACAATCAGTGAATAAAGAATACATGCCCTGATGCTTTAATCTCCTCATTGTCCTCAATTAACATCAAATTATGAATTCAAAGCATTCTTAATAAAAATGGTCTCTGTAATTATAAGAGCTCTCACTTATTTAAACAAAGCCTCCATTGAATTACTTTTCATCTTGTTTGAGGTTTTAGCAGCAGGAAGGGACTGTCGATGTCGTCTGAATGGCTGCTAATGTTAAGTTAATCATGTGTATGTGTGAATACAGGGGTGGGTGGCTGCCGTTGGAGCACAGTTCATAGAAAACAGTGGAATAGTGTTGAGAGGCAAAAGTAGACTTTGTTCAGTTTGATGTCGTATTTGTTCTTTCTTCCATTCAAGTTCATCTAAATATTGATGGGCTGTGAAGTGTCTGTTATTTGGTTTGCCAAAAAATGTATGTAAGTGGTCCAAAAAAACACAAAAAACATGCAAAGAAAGCTGTAGGATGAAAATGTATTTAGAGGTAGCAGCATCACTGCCATGTAGAGCAGATTCCCTTTCAGCTGGGGTCACCAGAGTTCCCTCACACCTATTGTCACTTCCAGCCTCAAGGCTACCACTTTCAGATGTGTCTGACTCTGTCAGCCAACCAGCCTCCCACGCTGCGGACTGTGCTTTGCTGTAACAACAATGTGTCTGTATATTTATTTAGTCTCGGGGTGCTGGCTTGTTGGCCCCAGCAATAAAATGCTGAGGTTCTGCAGTGCAAATTAGTGACAGATCAGATAAGTGTGACTTTAAAAAACCCTTGGCCTTGTTTAATTGCCAGTGCTAAGGCGGACTAATTGCATAAATCAGCTGGTAATGAGATCTTGGCTTATTGTGAAAAACATGATAATGGTGGAAAATGATCATGAATGAGCTTGAAGCTTTTGTCGCCTTCCCAGCTCTGTGGTCTGGTCCGTAAATTAGTTTCACTCTATTGTCTTTATTTGAGGTTAATTTTCACCTTAAAGGAAAGGCAGTATCACCGCAATTACAGAAATCGCTTTTATGTGCTCTTATTCAGTGTACAGTAACAACAAAGTTAAGCACTTACTGTACTGTAAGTCTCAAATAAGATGATACATGTATTGGAGATTTTTTTAATTAGCAATGCCAAAGGTAAAATAAACTTAGATGGCATATGTTCCATAAAATATTTAACAGCAAAGAAAAAAAACAAAACTAAAGCATTGATTTACTTTTTTTTAAAAATAATAATTGCAACGTTATTCTGTAATGAAACTCCTTCATTTTTCTGCTCTCAAAATGTTGCGCAGTCACTTCATTTCAACAGGGAGACTAAAAAACAAGCAGAACACAGTCTCTGAATAAATCATTAGCAGGATCTGTTTGATGACAGTCAGCAAAATCAAATAAAAAGACTATATGAGAGCATGAGAATATGAGAGTATATGAAGTAGTTTATAAGGAAAATCTGCAGGCAGCAAAACAGAATAATGAGGTAGCCGAATATATTTTCAAAATTATGTTGAACAAATGTCCATCGATGACGCACTAGCAAAGCTGTTTTAGACCAGTTGTGGAGACTCTGACCCTCAAGAATCAATATGATCTAGTTTCTTCTTACCCTGTCTCTGATGTTGGCAAATATGGTTAAAAAGATGGTCACGGAATTCTTTGTGTACACCTGTTCTGATTTAAAACCAAATTTAAACATATATATCTAGACTAACTTGTTTTTTTAATATATATATAACACTCCTCTTATGTCTGTATTTATCTTCCAGGTTATTTTCATGACTTCAAAACCATCCAGTCTGTGATCACTGGGAGCTGGGGATAGAGTCTTTCAGTTTTTGTAAGTATCACTTTTCCTTTTCAGCTGTCTTTGTCTTGCTGCATGTCTCCTTCACCCCTGCTGTCTTTCACCCACACCGAACACCTGCATTAAATGAGGTGGACAATTAGATAGGCACACAGTGTATGCACAATTAAATGGTCACAGCACAAAGTTTTTGAGTCTACACACTAAACTCTTAAAAAGTTTATTCTTGCGAGTATCACTTTTGATCATGATTATCTTTCTCTGTCTTATTTTTTACTTTTTCTATTACAAATATTTTACAGATGCTTAAACTGATCAAAGTGCAACATTACTTTGAGTTAGACATTGATGTGTTTCATTTTTATCGTCTTGGTTTTAAAGAAAAACATTTTTCTGTACAAACCATTAGATCAATGTTTAAACCAGATCAGAGTAATTTTTGACAAAAATTCAAAGTTAAAAAAGGGTTTCATGGAAATTTCCAAAGTAAAATTCCAAAACTCAGGTGTTTGGTATTATGCCTTAAGCCAGAGCTGTCTACTGTCTACTTTCTTTTTTCTGCAATATTATTACTTTAGTACTCTTAGAGCAGATTCAGCCTCTGCCAGATTTCTAATAAAATTGCATCGATGATATTAAACAAATGAAAGTGAGAAATTTGATATTATTCTGTTCTAAATGTCACCACTGAGTTTCACGAATGTGCCTGAAAAGCCCTTCAATAACAACTGTGAAATGTCTCTCTGCATTCAAAGTTCATGGCCATTTACCATTGTTTGATCATGCCGTTTCACATTACACAGCGTTGTCTGCTCAGATGAATGCGCACCCGTCTATCAGCGACCTGCCGCTGCTGCAACCTGTTAGGATTTCAAACTAACGCAGGTCCGTTATCAGCCAGATCAGAACCTCAAAATTGTTGGACTTTGTTAAAAGTCTCAAATTAAATTCAATTGTTCGATAAAAAAAAATTATGTAACAGAAAGGTATGACATAAAATTATACATTGTGCTTTTATAATAAAGCTAAACATGTTTGAGACATTATTGATAATGCCAACAGCATAGCCTTTGATATCTACTGCATTTGCTCTGGTGTCAAAAGTGACTCATTTATGTTGAATATAAAATTCAGAAGCATGTTAATAGTGTTAATCTGCAAATACCTAAAAGACAGGACTCAAATAATGTCCAGTAAATGAAAAATGAAATGAAATGAAAAAAACTTAAATGAAAAAAAAAAAAAAAAACTGAAGAAGTCTCAAGAAGTATATCATATTTCTGATAATCTGACTTGAAGTTTGACTGAAAAAGTCTAAAATGTTGTGGCTTTTGGTTTATGGGCGTTGCTATGTTATTAACAACTTGTCAGTGTTTATTAGAATTAAACATAGCATGAAGTCGTGCCTGGTCAGGTGTACTTCTTTCCTGCTTACATTTAGTGGATCATACGATTGAGAATATTTTGATCTGTGGGTTTAATTAATTTCAGAATGTGACGGGAAGTAATTGGGTTTTTGTAGCTTATACAGCTTGCTTAATTACATTCATGCAATTTCATTTGGAAACACCTGAGAGTCTGTAAGACCATCTGAATAGATGCACTCTCTGTTAATGTGCCATTTATCTAATAAGCCACAGCCACACGGTCTCGTAGCTTTTTAGCCTAGTATTGATGGCTCCACTGGAGGGATGCTGGGAGTCATTTTGTCAGAAATTAAATAAACAGCACTTCATCGTGAAATGAAAATGAATTACCTTTGAATGGCTTCTCTCCATCTATTATTTACCAAACGAGCCTCTTCAGCCCACTGACCCTCCACTGATTGTGGTCAATCTGCTGAACAGTGACTGCTTGACAACGGCTGCTTAACAAAGATTCTAATTTCATCAGATCCAATCATTTCAGGGTGAAATTACAACATCTAATTGTTTCATCTAAATGCCAGAATGTTGGATTGTGTTGTGCCCAGAAGAAAGGCCCCAAATTTGAGAAAATACTATTGTTTTTGTTATTAGGAGTAAAAAAATAATTGATTTGGCTGCTGTACCACTTCTCATGACTGACTTCCCTTTTCCTGTTGGACAGAGTTTTACTCAGTTGCTGCTCCTGCCAAAAAACTAAACCCAAGAACAAGCTATTAATGTTCTTGGTCCTGCAGCTGTTGAAAGTAATGCAAAGCGAAAAGTCTGGTAAGATGAATTACCATGAGCTTTTCCCCAAAAAAGCCACGAATCGTCTCCAACTGATAATGCACCACGACGCTGGAGTGTGAAATCTGTGTTGCGTTGAAAGTAGCCAGTTAATTGATTTGCAAATTATTTAAAGTTTGTGGCACCCAGGGGAGTGCTAGGCTCTAATGACAGCCCATTTCAGAGGAGCTGAAAAACTCTTCCTGGTCAAAGCTGTATTACATTGTAACTATAAACTGACAAGTGTTATCTGAGCCTGGAGATAGAGAACTATTGTGTGTCCAACACAACTGGGAGAACAGAACACAAGGATTTTGTGATATGTTTAATTTCCTCACTTCAATCCAAAACTGGAAAGCCAAAAAGGAAAGACAGCAAACATTTGCAAAAACAAGCAATTTTTGTAAAGCCAATGCATTTTGTATTTTTAGAGAAGAATATCACGTATCTATCAGCCACACTATCATGTTTGCTCAGTACATTCTTATTTTATTCCTATTAATCAAGGCTCTGTTGCCACTGAGATGAAGCACATAAAAATAAAAACTAAAATAAAAATGATCAAAGACCTTTGACATCAGCATTTTGGTAAGCAGCCAATCAAATTTAAATTCTATGTTTTTTTAATGTCGGTAAATCTATTTAAAATGAAGTGTTTTGACAAAAAGGCAAAAATAAGCAAAATGTTTTTTATGTTGTGGAAGACATGCTCACCATTACACTTTATATACACACACGTGATGCCACTGAAGTGTATTAGTTGGGACATCTTCAGGTTGTAGGTTTATTTAAGGCTTGATTTACAACAAAAACCATTATGTTAATTGTGGGGCTCCTCTGATGCGTGAAGGAATGAGGTGTTATCAAGCGGATGGATGTAAATGCAGAACAGGATCATCTTAAAGCAACACAGTTTGTTTTCCATTGCCTTAGTTGAAGTTTTTGTGTCTCTGTATTAGTATCAAGAAGCCTCTAATCTCGACCCATTAGCAACTGCTGTCATTCAGACACACGGTGTCGGCCCAATTTAAATAAAATGAAATGAAGATAGTTGTTTCTGCTCCCTTGGCTTCACTCATTGCCATAAACATATGCTCTGTGCCCCGCTTCCTTCCATCTTATTTATGACTTTAATTTGTTGTGTGGGCTGCACAAGAAATCAAATTTAATCCAATCCTCCCAGGGATGCTGTCATATAATAACATGGTAATTTCTGTGTATCCTTTTGAAAAATGAGGAAATTAATTCTTCCTGACATGTTCTAATTATTCCAGTGTGAACGGTGGATGGGCTACCCTGCTTCCCCCACAACCCCCCTCATGTGTCAGTTGCCGACGGGTGGCGAGGTGCTAATGCTGACCAGCAACGCGTTTAATTTGAAACATGAGCAGACACCTTTCAACACACCTTCCTAATGTTGGAGTGGGTCACACAAATTAATTCACTACTCATCTGGCAACTCTGATTGAGATGTGTCTTTCTGCACAGGAGTGTGTGCTTTTGTTTGCATGAGTAAAGGTGTGTGGGGAGGTTCATGGGACATTGTTGCTATTAATAAAAGCAACATTTAGTGTTCGTGTGTATCCTCAAGTGTACAGGCATAAGTAGTAGTGTGAAATGATGTATGGGTGGATCAGGTATCACAATTATTCTGGGGGTTTTTCCGATGGTGTGATGCTTTAAGTTAGACTAAAAAATTTCCTTTTTTCACAATCAGCAGTACATTTTCACACATTGCACTAGACTGATGAAACCACAGAGATTATTATTTAATCAGACTGTCAACAGGCAGTCTGTAAAGTTAAAGTCGAAGTCCCATTAGTTGTCACGCACCTAGGTGTGTTCTTGGCCCATCCCCTGGGGGAGCGGTGAGCTGCAGACACAGCCGCATTCGGGAACCATTTGGTGCTTTAACTACCCCCAATCCAACCCCTTAAAGCTGAGTGTCAAGCACGAAGCTGTTGGGTCTCAGTTTTAGAGTTTTTGGTACGACTCAGCTGAACTCACAACCTTCCAGTCTCAAGGCGGACGCTCTTCCACAAGGCCACTGAGCTAATTAATTTAATTCATCACATGAACTTTTGTAGACACTAATCTCGAAACAAGGATCCTGTCTTTTTACCAATATGAAGTATTGTTTGGTCAAACAAGCATTGAAGAGCTGCTTATTCATAAAGTTGAACATTTCTGTCAAAATGTGAGCTAAACAATGTTTGCGGAACGGCACATTCATTCAAATGCTGGGCTGCATTTGCAGCCGTCTCAGGAGAAAATAAACAAAACGATCAGAATTTCTCAAAATTGAGTTAGAACTGCAGAACTGCAACTGATTTGGTATTTGTCGTTAGTTCTGTAAAAATAACCAAAAAACAGAAGGCTCACAGTCGTGGCGTCACGATCGAGAAGAGAGCATGGCTTTGTTAGTAGTGGGTGGGTCACCCTGTGACTCAGAAGGTTGAGGCGTCAACATGGCTGTCTTGCCCGTGGGGATTCAAGTATGCCCCCACCCCCCACACCCTGCAGGGTTAATCACTGCCATTTTGGATCCATGCAGAGGAAGCAAATACACTCTGCATCACTGTGGAACAACTGAGGCACCAGTCATCAGTTAGGCTGCGGCAGCTCCGTAGACAGATGCACTTCACAGGTTTGCTTTCACTCAGTGCAGTAACATTTGCGAAGCCAAAGTTTTTGAAAAATGTTTTGAGTCCCTGCTCTATCCAGACTTACTTTCTATATATTCCTCTTTAAATATGGCTAATTTTCTCATCAACTTTTATTTCATGAATATACTAATTAACCTGGGATCTAGTAACTTGTGCGGTCTGTGTAGCTAACCTTTGTGTCTCACTGAGGACGGTGCACTTCACGAGCTTGTTAATGACTAAAGACTGATAGTGTCGTCCTGTGCCAAGACCCACATGGCTGCTGGCGGTGCATTAAATCAGCAGTCAATTTAACTGGAAGTTTGAAATCTGGGCTGGGTTAAGGGGATGTTCTGAGGCCGTGTTCATATCTAGCTTGTTGTCCATATGGTACTGCTTTAATAGAGCACATTTGTTACAGATGGTGGGAGACTTGGTAAAACAGAGGCAGCTTTTGGCAGCAGCTCATTTCTTGACAGGGCTACCGCTCTGCTCAGACTGGTCCAGGCCAACTTAGTGATGTCTACGCGCACTTTTTCATTCTCATTAAAAAGCCCGGCCTTGAATTGTGGTCAAGCCTTAATTCACAATTTACCGGTATGTGTGTTTTTTTTTCTGTGTGTGTGTGTGTGTTGGGTTTTCAGCAAGGAAAAGAAGACAATGTTTTTTCGACATATTCTTTAACCTCATCTTTTGTTTTTTCCATCCACGATCAGGTTGAAGACAGCCGGTATAGTTAAGGAAGCTCAAACAAACTGAGTAAAACAATAATGACTGGAAAAGTATGAGCTGTCTGTTTTTTTTCTTTCATGCAAACTTGTCAAAAAGCCACAATTGACCTGAACTCAAGATGCTTCCCCTATTCTGTCTCTAGTGATTAAAAAAATACAGTTAAAAAACCCAATGCTATATGTTTCTAAACTCAAAATGATTTCGGGCTTGCCTTTTATTGTTTTGGTTTGTGTGTGTCTTCCGTCAAGTATGTGTGCTTTTTGCACTCAGAGAAGTGAGGAGACACGCTTGATGTGCTCTGCACTGTTTGACGGTTGTTTTCTCACGTTGTCACTGGCTTGGTGTGCTGTGGCATGGTGATGGTATTATGTGCGCTGAGCCCAGCATAGTGGAGAAAAGAGCAGAGCTGCAGTACCCCTGGCTATGCCACTCACGCCTCCCTAGACACCTCACTGTGAGAAAAGTCTCGGCTGAGCCCTCTGGGCCTCGTGGTTCCCTGCCTTGCTAAGTGCTGGCCAGACTGAAAGGCACAGTGTCCTTGGGCCCGGCTCATTCTTTCCATTCTCTCAGAGGTTTTGTCTTGTAAGCCAAGAGTGCAAAGGGGAGAAAATGCCAAATTACACCCATGTCACTAAAACTTAGGGTGGTTAACATCCAAGATGAATTTTTTGCAGCTGAATTTTGTGTTTTGAAATGATAACGAAGAAGCAACTTTAAAGGTGATGTTCAGAAAAGTATGTTTTTTTCTATGAATGGTCTTAAAGTGCATAATTTTTACAGTAGAACTTTTGATGTGCTGACTTTATTGTAATACAAACTCAAGGTTCGTAAAATTGAATAAAAGAATGCTGGACACAGAAAATCTTGAGGTCAATAGCTCTAAATGAATTTTTGCAAGCCCTTTAAAGAAATGTTTAGAAAGCTGAAAATCTGTTCATTCTCTGTGAAATAATTACATTTTACCACCGGTAAAATTTCCACTTACTAATGTGCCACTGAAAACCAAGTTCCTGCAAGAAGTTAATCAATTTTCAGCCAGTTTGAGAATAATAAAAATGCATATTACACAGACCAATAACACAGCCCATAGGAAACCTCTTGTGAGCCATTTTCAGCCATGTGTCTCCAGTATTTTTGTGGGTGAGCCTTTTGAAGGGCCAAAGCAAGTGGTGACATCATGACCACATCCCTTTGCCTCATTGGTGCTGCGAATCCCAGCCTGAGGTCCCTTGCGGCCGAACGTGCAGGAGCCACAGCAGTTTCGTCACACATGGGCTGCAGCTGGACCACCGCTAGCTGCTCTGTATGGGCTGGCTCTGTGGTTACTCCACTGGATGTACATGCAGAAAGAGGTGGAAACAGGCCGTATAGAGATCAGCAGGCAGATGCAAACATATCATCAGGCTCTCAGTTCAAACCAATGTTGTATGCAAATGCACTCCCTCTGTCGAAAAAAATAGTATAATTAATGATGTCAATTCATGAAAGAAAGGATCTCACTCATAATTAAAGCATAAATTAAATATATAAGACCCTATACAGCAGAAAAATGCATGATCTATGTGTTCTTTCACCCCCCCCCCCTCTCCTTGCTCTTATTCTTGATTATTTCTCATTTCATAGTGAAAATGGTTCTCTGTGATTTCTCCTGCCAGAACCCCACGCGCTGACATGGAGGGCTTTCTTCGTAGCAGCTTTTTACTGAGGTTAGTTTCATTTCCGTTGTTGCCATTTAGGATCACAAACCTAGCAGGGGTGGTGGTGGGCTCACCGGGACGAAGCGCTCTGTTAGCCATGGAGCCCCCCCAATATGTGCATGCACATGTTTGTGTGTGCGCATGTGTGTGTATATTTGAACACTGTCAAAAAACAAAATTCCTGGACTGTTAATGCATTTACCCTGGCTGTGTGTTGCAACTGTCTTTCTGTAGTATATGATACAGTGGAATACGTTGGAAACATCAACTTAAAGAACCAACTAGCTTATCAGTATAAAGTTAAATTTATATGCATAGGAATTTGACATTTTTGTAAGCAACAGGCATAGATGCAATGACGTTCTTTTTGCAAACATATTTCCAAAACATTGGCTAACTCAACTGAGGGCAATAAAAAAAAAAGAAAAGAAAACAGCAAAACATTATACGTTTAAGTTAAACCTGCAGCAGTCTTAAGGAATAGCTCTTTTAAATTAGCTAAAAATACATAAAAATTTTTTTAAAGAATTTAATAGTAAACTGAGATTTTATTTAATTGTTCTTGCTGACTGAGTTACACCAAAATCCTGGTTTTCTGATAAGTATGAATATTTGATTTGTGACTATATTTCCAGTAGACTGGCTGGATGTTCAAGTGTACAGTACAGAACTAGTTCATTTTCTGTTTTTAGATTGCGTTTCCATTTTCTCCCTATTTTTACAGTTTTTAACGACGTGCAGGTCATGTCCTCCATGTCTTTGTACTCCACGCTCTTGTCTAACCACTCGCCTCAGCTGTCCTCCCTTAACCATCCTAATCAGGGATGTTGAGCAAATTGTTAGCCTATCAGTCTCATGATGCCCAGTTGTTTCCTGTTGCGTGTTTGTGTTTAACCCAAACGAAAGATTTACTTTTTTTTGTCTTTACCCTTCCTGCGATTCTAATTAAAAATTTGTGCTGTCATTACACACAGAGGAAATAAATAAGCATGCTTATTTACCATTGGCTTCTTTCCTAGTCAGCCACCTTCTATGGACTGCAGTGTTGCTCCCTAATTAGGGTTGGCTCATTAAAAGCCACAGCAGCAGCATCTGCCTTTCAAAGCTGCTGTCAGACAAACTTTACTAAAGCTAATGAATCCTCTTTGATTTCTTTTTCAAAAGGTCACTTATTTGATTAAATTAACAGCATTTTTTCTCCCAGAACTGTTGGGGGCATTTTAAAAAGAAAGGACAATTTGGTACCATTACCTTTGGTATTTAAAACATCCTTTGATAATTCAAATAAACATCTTTCACCTATTTTAGATAAATAGATAAGTGATTAGGCATGCAGTCATAAGAAAAAAATGGTTATTTGTGTGATTTTTGCAAAAAGCCTTCTGTTTTTTTTTATAATGTTGACAACAATACAAACTTTTTATTTTATGCTTTCTTTTTTACTTTTCAATGCATGGCACACATGTAGCAGGTATGGTATATGTGCTGCAGTCTGACAATTAAAGGGCTGAAAATGTGTTGCCACTTCTCATTTTCTTTTCTTCTGTTTCTTCTGTGTTTAACTTTTACAACTGTCAAAACCACCTCAGTGAATAACAATGTGCTCCAAAGATGAAACACCCCCTGTATGTTGAGTCCTGTAGGAATGAGCATGAAACTGCAATGAGGCTGGTTTGAGATTGGCCCAAATAGATATGTTAGTATACTGAGCAAACAAAAATTACCCTTAACCTCATTGTTTCCCAACATTTTCCTCCCACAGCTGTGACAAAACGCTGATTATTCTAAGTGAGCACTGCAAATCTGCATCCTTCTGTCAGTGTCTTTTTTTAATTAAAGGCAGCAGCAGAAAGATATCACTCAGGCTAAGGCCTTGACAATCAAGGCAAGATTAAAAGGAGGCTTTGCTTCGGGGTTAGTCCATTTACTTTGATAGAACTTGTGTCCTGGAGTGGGCAGGGGGCTGTGTGGTGGATAAAAATGCAGGAAAGGATTGAAGTGAAAAAACATCCCGCTTAGATATTTTTCAGCAAGAATCCCACTGGTTTGTGGCAAAGAGAGAGAGATTTACAGTTTACCAATCAGGGCTTGAACGGCAGACATGCAGGTTTGTTGTTAACTCCTCAAGTCCAACTTCATATCTGAGTGGCATACCAGATGGGTCTTTCGGTAATGGAATGAGTCATGAGTTTGGTTTTGAGACAGGCATGAAGCGTGGTAAAGTTTCTGCAGGGGTATTCACTTTCATTTTTAACCAACGACTACTCCTTAATGATGGCACCTGATATCAAGCATTCGTGTGCAAAAAATACATAATAAATGAAGAATACACATCTAAACTTTTTATTTATCTCAAAGCTCAAAGGCTTTGTTTTATCTGGTGACAATATTGTGTTAGGAATTCTCATTATTTCTCAAAAGTGCAGCTGCAGTTATGGCTTTGTTTTTATACAGTATGCCGCGTACTTAGTGCCTCTAATAGACAATCTTACTCTTTGTTGAGAAGATGTGTTTTCTCTTTACATAAATTTTTCATTTGTTTAGGAAAAAAAACATTTAACTGGTTTTTTGTTTGTGTAGTCATAGCAACTGGGAAAATGAGAGTTAGGGCGATGGAGAAAAGGGAAGGAACTGAATGCAGACTGAACAGAGAGAAGGAGAGATAAGCACTGAAAAAAGAAAGATGTTCAGGCTCAACTTACTCCCAGTGGGCAGGACCTCCCCTTCCATTTCTGCCATTATTTGATGTAATGAAAGGAGAAAGTGTGCAACATTGAGATTGTTAATTAATTTAGTCTAACAAGATGAAGATAAATGAAGCCCACTGAAGGTTGACTACACTAAGGGCCCCACTTAGCATTCCTCCTGCCCTCAAGCCCCGTTTCTCTTTGCTCTTTACAATGGAGCAGAAGCTAATAACTTCAGCTCTGTTTCTACAAGACCACAGTGTTTCCAACCTGCAGGTTTAGATGTTAGATTTTCTTCCTCCTGTTAATCACTGTTTGTTCTCTCCATTTTCAAAATGACTCCACTTCTCTTTATTTATGCAAATTTTTACACATTCTTTTTTCTAAATTGTCTAGTCATGTCAGACAAACATGCATTAAACAGGAACTAGAAATTTTCTTTCAATTGTTTTGTTTTTGACTCCAAAATCCTTTTTGTGACTCTTATAAAATTGTGACATAAAAAAAATCTACCCTCTTACCCTGGGCCCACACTGCATCCAGTCCAGCTCCAGTCCAAGTGGACCGGAGTATTTATGTAACCTAAAAAGTGCAAGAGGCACTTAAACGGCATCCAGTCCGGTCCAGCTTCTCTGGACCGGCCTCTCCAGCTCCGAATTGGTTTCATTGGCTTCAAATTTTTTGCGCTCCCCAGAGTGGGGCAAACTAAACAACAACTAAACTAACTAAACAATCTAACCCAGAAATCATGCAAGCGAGTGCAAAGTGCATGCGGTCCATTTTACAAAATAAAACCTATTTTCCGATGTACTCGCTGTGTTTTCACTGCGGTGTAAACATTATGTAATTTCCGCTGACACGGGGTCAGAGGCGGTCCTGGTTAGTCTGACACCCTGGGCGACACACTGGACGGCACCCTCACCCCAGCCTCACCCCCCTGTCCAGCCCCGTCCTCAGTAACTCAAAGCCTGCATACATACAAACACAAAAACAAAATGTCATTTATTTTACTTTATTACTTTACTTATATTATCATATGAGTAAAATATACTTGTGTAGTTAAATTCACAATGAAGATCTAGTATGTAAGCTAGTTCACGCGTAACATGCATCAGTTTGTGTTTTCTTTTTGAAGGCTGGCTCTGGTAAAACTTGCCACATTTTTCTGTTTTTTTTTTCTTGAACTGAAACAACCCTGACATCAATTATAAATGAATAAATCCACAACCTTGAATAGACTATTCCGTCTGTCTAAGCCCCTCCTCCGCCTCTCTACTGTCCTCTACCTGTTATGCAGAGAGCGCAAAATACTGTCATTACAGCAGCAAGTTGACACGATTGTGGGGCACTCTTGCGCACATTTCATTAATTTTATGGGGAAGTGGTCGCCTCTAGTCTAGGAAAACTACGGTGGATAAAAAACCTGGCAACGTTTCTTTTTTTGGGGGGGGAGCCCCGTATACGTTTGTGACCGCTCAGATCACCCATAGGAAAAAACGCCACTGAACGGGGTCGCAAAGTGTGTGGTAGAGCGTCATATTGGTCATTTACCACCATGGAGGACGGGAGCATGATCACAGAGGTCCTGACCCACCCCATCCTTAATGATACTGCATATCCCTTTTATAATGATAACGACAAAAAGGACAGAACCTGAGCTGCAGCTATTCGTAGCCAATGTGAGTCATCTGCCGTAGCTAGACCGCTCCGATGGCTGCACCGGAGCCGGACTGGATATATTGTGAGCCCAGGGTTAGACTCCTTGCTTCCACTGTGTCAATGGGTTTTCCCTATGACCCTACGGTTGATTGAGAAGCAAAACAGACAAAAAACAACAAAGATATTTTTCCACAGAGCCAGAAAGCATCCTTCATCCACAAGCAAATCAGTCATTTATTGAGCTCCATGCTTGGAAGACACTTTGTGCAGGATGTTGACGGCAGCACAGACCAATCATTATGACACCCATTCTTTGCTCCCCTAGATCTCAAGTCACCCACAATGGGTTGTTGATTGTATGGAAAACACCAGAACAATTATGCCCTCTGTTTTGCTGGCAGTGCAGCTTTTTAAAGTGCAATCCTCTATAATGGCCTCATTATTGTTATTCTTGGAGCAGGCCTCAGGAGGAAGAAGTGGTTGCTTGCAGTACGTCATTATTTCGTAAATTTTCGATTAGCTCATCACACTGTCTCCTGGCAAACAGAATCATAGCTAATTAAAAGTGAGTGGGCTTTCTTGCTTGTGACTTAAAAGGTAGCACTCGATAGACTGTTAATATGAAAGAAATGGCCAAAAAAAGGAGGATTAGAGCTGTTACCCTGGTAACCCAAACTTCCATCTGCGAGGGAACAATGAACTTGTGTTCCTTCGCCACCTATGCTTAAAAAACAGAAAGCAGGGAAGTGAGAGAATTGAAAGGACAAGACCCTTTTTAACAACAAAGTGGAATTCAGGTCTAATAGGCTCTTTGGTGCGAGCTGTTAGGCGAGACCACTGGGGGATAGAGGACCACAGAGGTCAATGCGCAAGACTGTTTCATCAATGTGTTCGCTTAGAAACAAACCAAAAAAAAAACAAACTAACAGTTTTCTGAGAGCGTCAAAGAACTAAAAATTAAAGATGACTGAATCTACCAATAGATTGTTACTATTAAAAAAACACATGAAGCCAAAAAACTTGCATTTTAACATGCTTAACCACATAAGTGCATGTATTAACCTTTTGTTTTATCTAAAACATAGATCAGTCTGAATGGCACAAAATATGTTAATAAAAAGTAAGAAAATATCATTCAATGCAATGGCAACACATACAAAACCACAAATTATATGAACAAAAACAAATTTCTCAGAATACGAGGCAAAAGTCCAGTCACCAAAACTGTAATGCAAGCTTAATATTCTTTCCAATGGGAAATGAAATTACACGTCTTATATAGAGTATTTTTTATTTATACAATATGATCCTGGGCCTATTTGAACAGAGCTCCCAGTAAAAAAAAGAACACGGCTGGACCAGAATGATCCACGACTACAGATTAAGTGTCTGTGTTTCTCTTTGGGTTTTATGTCCCTTATTACAGCTGCAGTGCGCCTGCTCACATTAATCTAATTTATGGCCGAGGCCAGCATAACAGCAGTACAGGTTAATGAATTTGGCATTACTAATTAAATGTTATCGAGGGATAACTATGAATCCTGTGGTTGGGATAGACATCTGAAAGGGGGGACAAAGGATGTGACAGAGGACTTTTCAGCACTTTGTTCTTATGTCTTTGTGGGCCTTATACTCACAACAAGTGAAACAGCAGTCAGAATGAAGGTGACGGCAGCACAGTACTTGAGGTGAGACAGAGGACAGCGTTGTTTCAGTCCAATGACCTAACTTGAGTAAAAGAGCAAACGAAGAGCTCAAGTGATTTGTCGCGTTCTTCTGTTCAACATTGCCGTGTGGGATGACCTGTTTCACACAACAGTTGCTAACCAATTACTTGAGTCACTTAGTTCATCACTCCATTTTCTGTACCTTCTTCTTCTTAATGAGATAATTAAGTTAAGTTTCTAGTATGACACATTGGACAAACAACAAGTCTATCACAGGACCATATATAGAAAAACAACCACTTATTCTAAATCCTGTTATCAATTTAGAACTGCAATCAACCTGTCTCACCTAATTGTTGAACCAGAAGGGAGTCCAGTTAACTCATGAAACTCCAAACAGAAGGGTCTCGGTTGGGATAAGGTTTACTTCTAAAAAATACATTTTCTTGGAAAGAAAATGCAAAGTGCAAATATAAAAGTAAGCATTAGAACCTCTCTAGTGAACTAATTTGCTAATACCAGACACTTACTGGAGTGTTTCTGAAGCTTCCCACCATGCATCTGTGCTAAACATGGATGTTATTTTTGCTGCAACTGAAACGTAGAAAATTGGAGCATTCCAGCAGCACAGTTTTGAGCTAGATGCCAGTTCAGACGAGGAAAAATAGGCGTACATGGAATTAGTCATCTACAGCAGAGTAGAGTAGGAGGCTTGTGTCTTGCCATAATAGCATCAATGTCACAGCTTTTTTCAACCGCATTTTTTGTCTGCTCCTGATTCACAATGATTTGAATAAAAAAAAAAACTCAATGCAATTTCATTCAATTGTAATTTTCTTATATATGTCCTCCATCATCCAAAAAATCTCACAAAAACATGTTAAAAACACCAAAAACACATTTTTCATTGGAGAGGATCTTTAACTTTTCAGCAGCTCTAAAAAGTATTGCGCAAAAAGGCAAAAAACACATTGTTTCATTGGAGAATGATCTTTAATCTTTGCAGCAGCTCGAAAAAAGGATAGAAAAAAGCTGGTTAAAACAAACACGTTCATTACATTTTTTTGTGAAACTCTAGATATTTAAAAAAAATATCAATATTAAATTGATTCTTTGATAAAGTCTGTCACAAAAAATGTAAAAGTGTTCAAATCTACACAAAATATGAATAAAAAGGAAAACTGAAACAAGGGGAAAGTGTAACAACCAATAAAGTAAAATAAAAAAAAGAAAAGGAGCAGTAATCCTTATCTTAAGGCTGACAAAATAGGAATATCTGGCAAAACAAATAACACTACAAGCCAGCAAACTAAGTAATTATTAACTAATCTGAGTTATTCTGTTTGGCAATTTCAGAGAGGGTGGTTACTGCAAGTAAAAAGATAAAGTCAATCACTTTAAAAGAAAAAAAAAAGAAGTCAGCACTAAATTATAAGAATAATACATACCATAATGAAAGCCTGTTTGATTTAAATGATTTAGACAGCATTTATGGGTTAATTAAATATCCTACTTATCCAAAAGGGTGATTTTAAGATCAGCAAGTTTAATTTTATGGATAGCTCACTGCGACATTTTTGACACTTGCTTTAATAGTTGCACACATAATTTCTCCCTTTTTTGTGCATATTGTTATCAGCTTGTTTAGATCTAATTTTTTTCTGCCACTCTTCTTCTCCCCGTATTACACTCTCAGCAAAGCCATACACTTGTCTGTCTGACATTTTCTCCCCGAGAGATAAGCCTTTCAATTTAGATTTCAATTATCATGTTAGTTTTGTGATTAGACTTTAGTCCTTCAGGAATCAGACCTCTCTGCTCCTCTCTATTCCACTTCCCGTGCAATCACAACCCATCTGATGAATTGCGCATATAATTACACAAGTTATTGAATATGCAGATCACTCCTGACTCTTGGTCTGCAGTTTATAATACTTCAAATCTAACTTTAAACTTGTCAAACAAGAAGTCTGATAAAGACTAACTGTGATAATGAGGAATAGCCAATATACAATAATAGTTTGAGAAAACAAAAGGCTGAAAAAACAGTTGCTGTTTAATCTAAGTCTTGGCTGCTCTGCAAGGAGTTGGGTACAATACACGAGTGATCACAACACCATAGGTTTTTAAGAATCAACCAAAATAAAATATTTCCATATGTTGCAGTATGTTGCTGCCAAAGATTCACTCGCCATCCCATGATGCAACTCCTTTGAGATTCTCAAGAAAAGGGAGTGAAGCACTTAACAGGCACACCCACAGGAGGGGCATGTGGGAAATGTTGAAACTTTTGCTTTTAGAGTGGGTTCTAAAACTTCACTTGTAGACAGAGATACAATCTGGCTTGTTTTTCTGATTACTCTGCCTAAGCGATTTTGTATTATAGACTCAACCAGCTTAAGTTTGACACACAATTGTGAATACAAGGAAGAGGGAGAAACTAGGTCCTATATTTTTAGTTTGTTCTGTAGTGATGTAACTTCCATTTATAGCTCGGATGCCTTTGCTGGGGGGCTGCCCTGCTGACACAAGAGAGGGCAGTTTATGGACCTTACTGAAGTTATAAAGTTTTCACTACATCTTTTACACTAAGGACTGTGTTTGACACAAAATCCAATATTTTAATATGCATTGAAAATATGTTGGAGAGGGCTTTTTCCCTGTTTTCTTTCATGAGGTTCGAATACTTCACAGTCTAATTTTTACTAAAAGCTAGATAGGATTGAACATGTTAAACCAGCTTCTGTCTTTACAGGTCAAAAACAATCTCCAGCCATGTAAAATGTGAATAAAGAGGGCTTTAAAGATATTATTAGCTTACTAGCTTGTGTGTTTTATGTAATTATATTATAACAAATGGATACCTTAGTGGTCTTCAGAGCAAAAAGGTGAATTATTTACTGACTGGGATGAGGAAATTTCACCGCCCTGTTGTGAAAAGAGTGTGCTGCAAGTGCGGTGACCTTTGTCAAGTCCCATCCATTGTTTGCAGATTGGTTCTGTTCTCCACTGGCTGTGAAGCAAACATCTGCTACCTTTAGCGCAGTGGAGAGCAGATACTGTAAAGCCACGTTTGGCAGTTTGGCATATGTGAAGGCAGAATGGCTCCTCAACTACCCTGTCACACTGCCTGGCCACAGTTACTCTCCTCTTATCAAATATTTGTCTGTCCTTCACTCTCTGTTTGCCCTCCATTCAGTTTGCTTTGTTTAGTGAGATCTGTTTCAGACAAATTGATGATGTTTCCAGAAAGTTTGTTGCACAACATCTACATGACTTTTTGTGTTTCTTTACAAATTGATCTTTTATTTCAAACATTAAATTTACATTTAGATAATTCTTGCATTCTATCATTTTGAACATTTTCAATTATTTGTTGTTTATTAACAAGTTTAAGGAACTGTAGGAAGCAGATCTGTTTAAAACATTTGTGATTGATTTTTCTGTGTGAGATTTAACCTGGTTTAGAGTCTTTTTTGTGGGAATGATGCCACAGTTGAAATGGTAGAGTAGTTTGAGATTACTAATTATTTCCTACATGCCCAGTGAGTAAAGTGAGGTGAATTCTGCTGAGCACCACGCTGAGCTGAGGCCGAGCATAATGAGCGCGGTGGCAGGGAACCACAACAGAGTCAGGGCAGAACCAGAGGCCTGCAGCCCAAGCCAAACAAACACACAAGCATGCACATGCTCAAAAACACACAAACAGAGAGTCCGGCTGCACACTTGCAGGCTTTTTAAGAAAGCAGTTTATTTAATGATTTCATTTTGCCATGCTTTCATGAGGCTTCTGTTGATTGATGAAGCCAGCAGAATTAGGGAGCACCTAATGTACAGCAAAATATGTTTGTTCACACCCGGTTCCCACTATACCCACTCCAGAAACAACAAGAAACCAAGTATAATACTTCATTTGTCGTTTACACAGTGCTGGAGTCTCTCAAGTGGTACATTGTGTTTGGGTTATCACTTTGACATGCACATATGTGCTTTGTCTGGACAAATGAAGCAAAGAGCTAAAGCAATGACTGTAGAAAGCTATGGTTAGCAAAGGCCTGATGTGTCAGTCAGCGTTTAATCCATTGCAGAGTCCACTTCTCTGGTGTAGAAATGCAGGACATTTTTCTATTTGACCATGTGTGTCAGTTTTCTGATTTTATTAGAGCAACGTTTCACATTCATGAACTCAGGTTCCCTTCGTTATGTTCAACGAGTGAATCCATTTTAGCATTGCTAAAACAGCAGCTTGTACTTGTCTTCTGTGAACCAACATTTTTGGCAATTACTCAGATCAGTGGCTAGGACTTCTGGTTTTGCTCTCCAGATCTTCTTTTATTTTTCCTGTATCACCTGTCAATCATGCTTGGTAACTTTTATTCCCTTTTACACAGAGCTGGGTGCCAGCCATTCATTTAGTACTTCACTTTTGCTTGGGTTCGTCCTATTGAACCTGTCAGAAAGACACACACTGTCGACCATGCTTTCTATTCAGCCTTGGTAAATTAATTGGTTTCAGTGGTTTAAATCAGCAATCAATGTCAGTTTCCCAACATAATAAGACTTAATCATAAATCTTTGAGGTGCGGCTTGCTTGACCCCTATTCATCATGGCTCA
Source organism: Oryzias curvinotus (assembly GCA_023969325.1). NCBI lineage: Eukaryota > Metazoa > Chordata > Actinopteri > Beloniformes > Adrianichthyidae > Oryzias > Oryzias curvinotus. The sequence continues at coordinate 9,329,168 of CM043708.1, forward strand.
GCTAGATGGCCTCCATCTGGGTGGAGCAAATTAACTACCACTGTTTTGATTTTCCAATAGATATTTGTCACATGAAACATGGCTGCTCTTTACTAACCTTAAATCTCCTCTAGACATTTGTATTTTTTTTTTTTTTTAAGTTCTGGCCTGGAGTCAAGTTTGAGAAAAGTACAGTTAGTGTATGGAGGGCATATATGCACAAAAAAGTGCCAATGTATTCTCTAAAATAATGTATTTAATTAACCATATGCATTTATTAATAGTATAGATTGCACTGTACAACTCGCACTTTAGGAGAAAAGTGCAACGCTTCTGAACAAAGTCGCCATGCCCAGCCTAATGAAGTGCATTTTAGTCCCCTGAAGAACTTGTCTTTTTAACGATAGCATAAACTTATCGTGAATAGTGCTTTGTTTAACATTTTACAAAAGGGGGCCTATAGTCTATATTTCACTTGTCACCACTGCTTTTCTTCCACCCAACAATGCCTAATTCTTTCCCTGAAAATTTCAGGTTCCATGAACAGAAGATTTTTTGTATTATTATGTCTCTGCCAAATTCCAGTCCCTGCTCTGCTTCTCCTGCTCACAAAGGACTTGCAACTTACTGTCAACTATGAGGAAAGCCACAAAGCTCCACTGTTGCTCATCAAATAGGGTTGTGTCTGCTGGTAGCTAGACTTGCTGTGAGATTCGCAAGATCAAGTGTTGCAGTAGCAACAGAAGAGTCTGTTTGAAGTCAGCAGGCACAGTGATGGAACAGCTAAAAAAGAACAACAAATAAAAGAAAACATCTTGCTTAAGTTGTTGTTTTGGAACGGTCAGTGTTTGGCGATGTGTGTTTTCCCTTAAGTGGAAGACTTGTACCATCTTCCTCTTGTGGATAATTTTCCAGAGAAAAAGACCAGCAGTGAATTATTTAATTTTTTTTATTTAGCTTTCATTTAAAAAAAAATATACACATGAGTAAACTTCTGTGTCCTGAGGAACTGAGAGGCTGTTATACCATCAAGCTGGAGCCTTGGGATCAGAAAAAAGGGCCAGTGGCACAGGGGACAGAAGGGAGAGGAGAGGAGGGGGGATGAAGAAGAGGAAAGACTCAGTCGTGAGAGCTCATCGACCCTTCCCTATTAGACAGACAGGGACACTTAAGGACTCTCACACCTGCATCAGCCTTTGCTGCTGCTGGGGGGGGGGGGGCAATGACACCAGACATGTTGTCACTGCAACTGCGCAAGTGTTCCGAATGAGATACAGATCCTTTAGCAGCACATTATTTCAAATAATTTACCCTGCAAATTATCAGTGCTCTGCTCAATATGTAAAGTGCTGCTCTTCAGGTGGCTCACTTAATTTGCTCTGGGTGGCTATCATTTGAGGGGGGATTTTAGCTGGGGTAACTGTGCTTCTTTCTAATGTTGGAGGTATCAGGAGAGAATCTGAAGTGAGGATGAAGTACCACCGTAATCAAGTTGACTTTTTGCAGGGGAAGGTCAACAATTATGGTGGAACAATTTAAACAAATTCATTTAAATTCAAACTCCCCTGTCTCTTTAGATAGTTGTGAGGGGAGAAAAATCAGTACTACCTCAGCCATTTGGTATATTTTAATATCATTATGTGTAATTACTTTGTCTGCTAATTCTGAAGACATTTAAATCAGTTGCAGATCACCGTGTCAAGCAGAAGAAACTCAGTTTTTTTCTGATTGATGTTGGCTTGAAAGAGCAGAAATTATACAATAGACAACTGTGTGGATAAATACACACAGTAGACGATGAGGGAAAAAACACCAACAGTGTGCACTCTACTGTCTTTTTTTATGACTCGATTATGTTTCCAGTGTTCTGGCTGTTTCACAGCACGCCACAATCACAATGGAAGGTAATAATTTAATTGTGCTAAACGGTGGATTCGGTGTCAAAGCTCCTCCAGCTGGGAGCTGTCAGGTAGTAATATCTCATTATGGCAGGTGAAGAACCCAGAGGAACCCTACTAACACACCTGTTAGAACACGAAGAACCCCTGAAGGGAAATTCACAGATGATTTTCCCACTGTGTGACACGTCCTTTTTTTTTTTCTCCTGTATGCACGCAAACACATACTTGTTTAGTTCATTCACAATACATGGAATATTTAGTGTGGTACACAAAGTACAAACAAAACAAAAAACAACTATTTATGATGCTTTATTTGTTATAGATGCAATAAAAGTCGTATAAATTCTCCTCAAAACAGGATTTTATCCTTCTTGAGTTTTCTTTTTTTCTTCAAGTTTTTCATATTAAAAAAAATGCATGAAGTGGAAATATTTTGCAAACAAGATCAAACACATACTTGATCACATGAATGATCATTCATTTACGCTTGAGGAGAATAAGAATAGCCAGGACTCACTGATGCCAAATCTTCAAAATGTAACCATGTAGCCACTTTTTGCACAGTGAAAAGATTCCCTTTTCATTTTGCAAAGAGGACTACTTTTCTTTGACTTCTTCCACAACATAATACTTCCCATCTCATCAATAGCAGCTTTAATTGACTCTATTGAATATATGTTAACTGCATCCATGTTGTTGTTTTTTGTGTTCACATAGACTTATTGATTGATATGAACAGTTAAAGTTAAAACTTTCTCTGCCCTGACATAATATCTTTTTTTTAATTAAACCAACTATTTTTTCTTTGGTGTGCCGACAACATGTGAAAAAGGTGCAGGACATCTTCACTGAGCCAGACAAGTGGTTGGGACAGGGCGGTGGGGGAGAGGGTGCGGAGTTACTTATCCCCATTGTCTATAAAAGGTAAACAGTGTGACGGAGCAGATACAGCGGGTAAAAGTCGGTCAGACCCTTTTATGATGAAAGAGGAAATGGGATCGCTGGGAACACATGGCCCAGCAGTCACAAGACCCCTGAAATTAGCAGCGCACAACACCCCTCTAATACTCACCAATTAAGCTGAGGTTGTTTTGCACCATGATGAAACATTATCTCAGGGAACAATTCATGACTCAAAGCATTCCTGGCCATGTTAGTCCACGTCCAGAGAACCCAAGTCCTAATCCTTCTAATGTGTGCAATATTGTCCGCTATTTATAAACCAGATCACTTTTCTGTCTGACCCTCCCTCATGTCTGCTTCAAGTCTTCAAAGTGACTCGGCTTTGTCTTTAAGGAAGATGGCAAGAGGGCACTTTCTGGACGCTTTTCTCTGTGTATTGTGCGCAAGGCAGAGCAGAATTGTCAAGAATTTATGAGCTACCTTTCCCTTTTCACTGTATTCTCAGTGTTTAGAATGGGAGTTTGTTTTTCAGTGAAACGGATTCAATTATTAATGCAAGTAAGGTTATTTCAAGAATACACTGCAGCTGCACAAAAAGGGCTGTTTTGCTGATTTTTGTTTGCAGACAGGGAGACCAACAGCGTAAACAGTGCTCCTCCAAAAAAAAAAAAAAAAAATATGATCGAATTTCACACAGCTCTCACATGCAGGAGAATCCGGCTCTCTAGTTTGCATTTCGTCAAAAGTCTTTGTTGTGTCTGCACCCATCTGATCCACAGATCCCCCCTTCAGATCTTAAGGGTGTTAGATCCCCCACTTTAAATACGAGGAATAAAATAGAGTACGCTTGCCCTCAGATATTTTCAGAGTTACTGCCACACTTCCCCCTTTCCCTTTCAATAATATGAGGCAGTATTGTATGGGTCTTGTCAGAAACTGGGGGGTGGGGCGGAAGGATTTCTCTGCTCCCTTTAGCTGCCTGAGCGCAGCCCTCCCAGCTCTGCTAATAAATTATTAACTCCTGCTGACAAATACTGTTATGGAGCCTGCTGCAGATCTGTTGCATTCTTTAACAAGATTGCTGTAGACACATGTTACAGGAGGATAGAGTCTCCGCTGCTCCCTCCTTTCTTTTCTCTCTGTCTATCCTGTTCTCTCACTCACGCCTCAGCAGCTTGACTGATGGCTGGAGACCAAAGTAAAAGTGCCTGAGAGACTGAATATTTTAGTGGTTAAAATAATACCACTTGATTTACTGTGTTGTACAAAAGCAGTGCTTTGTTTCACTCTCACACTCCATTGAAGACGAGGCGCTTGTTGCGCTTCAGGCTCAGCCTTTTTGGGTGCATGAATAAAAAATCGTCCCACCACTCTATCGCACTCCCGTTTGCTGCTTACCATGACATGCATGCTCTGAACTCTGCTCTGACTCTTGATTTTCAATTAACACTACACAACTCGGAGCTCATGTTCTGTTTGATATAATTGCAGGAAACAATTTAATGGCTGATTAAAATTGAGGGCCAAGTCCCACTAAAAACACAGCCGACAACACTTCTGCTCACCGAGGCTTAAAGACTGAAGAGAGGCAGACGCATAGGTGATCAAGCAGGGGGTCCACACTCATGCTCTGCCTTCTGATTTAACAAATGTTTCTACATCTGCCGATCCGCGATAGATCATCTAAAGCTGCAGTTCTGAGTCTTTGGAAAAAGTCAGAGAAAAAGAAAAAAAAAAAGAATAAAAAAGGAAAAAGAAAAATATCATTGCATATACTTTTTTCCGGTGAACATTTTCCAAATGATTAAATTTGCTCCCAAATAATTTCATATTTTCATTGGCAGGAATTCTTTCCACACACCTCATATCTTTTGGAGGTTCTTGGCTGGATTAAAGTGTTATTAAAAAACAAACAAAAAAAGGTTACGCGGCCTTTATCTTGTCGTGTCTGCATACTGCATCTTGAACAAATGTCAGGAAAGACGAGAGTTCTGCTCCAACAACAACTTCTAAATCAAAGCCACAAACCTCTCTTCTATTTATAAGAGACTGAAAATATGTCTTTATACTTTCTTTCATTACTTCTCCCTCCTCTGTTGTAGTTCATCATCATCGTCTTTATTGCTGTTTTTTGTACTTTGTATTACCTTTGTTTAAGGTTGTTCCAAGAGGTTTTACCCAATTGTAACTGATGACAATTCACTGGTGTTTGTGCAGAGATAAGCATCTCACATTTTCCTTGAGTAAGACCGTGAACTGTCAGATCTAGAGACCTTGTTTGGCAACGTGTCCTTTCTTATGTGGGACGTATCTTTGCCTATCTAGCACTGCCTGGCTTTCAGCAAAGAGCGCAAGGACACCAACGCACCACCCTCTGCTTTTCAACCTTGAAACCCCCCCCCCCTCACCCTTCTCTGCACGTTCTCCCTCAACAAGCTGAGGGTGAATGTAAAGTGCTGTCACACTGACCCCTGTGGATAGAGCAGGAGAACGGGGCAGATGGTGATCAGTGATGAAATGTAGAAGTGTATGCATTCGGAGGACTTCATGCCACCAAATGTTTGCTCTTGTCCGGCTCATGCACAGAAAAATATGCATTCACTTGTCCCCCCCCAGAGGATTGCGCCACAAGTAGTCAGTTTTTTTTAAAAGACAAAATCTTCCAATTGAGAGGGGTAAGCAGAGCAACAGCTCAGGAAAAGGGGATTTGGAATAAAACATGGCCAAACTCCTCCTCTCCACTGCACATCATAGGAAGGCCTTGTTTCCCCCTTTTTTTATGTTAGTACCAAATGCATAATTAGATTTGCTGGCACTGTGTTTAATTTCATTCATTGTAACACGGAGCATGAGTGCAGCCTCATTAATTGTGAGAAGAAGTAAAATTGGTTGCTTAAATTGTACTACAAAAAGAGTTCAATTGAAAAAGGTGCGGGGAAAAAAATATGAAATTAGAATTAATATGAGTTTCCTTTGCACCTGATAATCACTTACACTCTTCACTGCAATATTCATGAAAGCACATGACAGTTCTGTGAATGCAGCCCACAGCTTTTGGTTTTTAAGCTGCCTAAGTGGGATTTGTTTGCCTTGGGGACCACTGTCGCTCCAAAATGTTAATAATTTCCTAATTGGGCTCATAGAATCAAAGGATGTAGAGATTTGCTTTTGTTTGTATTTGATTACTTCTGAGTAAAATTCTCTCTTACAAGGAATATTAGGAAATAATGAAGTCAGTTGAAAGACAAGACCAAATCAACCTTAAAAGAAATAAATTACCTCAGGTATAATGGAAATAAATGAAAATCATCAAAGAAAAAAATCTACCGGGCGATTTTATTCATAAACTTTATAAAAAAAGTTTTATCTAATGTTTTTCTTTTCTTTTTTTGACAAATTTATTTATACTCCTGCATCATTCACCTTCAATAATTGCAGGATAAAACACCAAAATTGTCATTTTTATCAGCAATTCTCACAAGATACTAAGTCTTTTCTGTTCTCCATTTCCTTTTTTTTTTTTTTTTTTGCTCCACAGCAGAGTCATGTCTTCTAAGCAGGCCACATCTCCTTTTGCCTCTGTGGTTGATGGTGATGATGCCATGAGTCAGGAGCACTTGACCTGGGAGAAAGAAGAGAGTTCAGAGGCCCACGGCACACCACAGCTCCCCCTGCACAGCCTGCTTCATGGAAAGGCCCCAGATGAAATGCAGCCTCTGAGCAGTGTACCGACGGAGAGCGACTGGGACAGCCTAATGTCAGCACAGCAGCGCATGGTGAGCCAGGGATACTACTACACACACATGCACACAGACAAACAATCAGCAGTTTATGATCACATATTTACATCCATGTCTGTGATAATTAATCTGATATTAGACTCTCATTATAAGAGGCATTACCTAATCCAGTGTTAATATAGTTATAAATTGAAAGAAATGATTAATCCTTCCTTGGATGTTCATGATCCCTGATTAACACATGTATTCATTTTGTTTTTTATAAGTTGTCTCATCCGATGCTCTAATTTTTTACTAATGTGAAACCTATAGGATTTTGGTGTTATCTGACCAAACGAACTACTGGAAAATATTATAAGCACTAAAAGTTTTTTTTGGTGCTCTCTGCACAAAAACACAGGAGTTTATCAACTTCTTATAACGGTTTTACGTTGTCTCTAACAATATCTCAACTTTGACTGTGGCACGTGACGTTTTTTTGTGGTGTGTCTGAGGTACATCTGCAGCCAAACCCCAGTACAAAGCAGAGCTGCTTTGATATGAACAAAACAAGGAAGAGCACATGTTCTTGTGCTGCGTGGACATGGGAGACAGGTGGTTGTCAATGACAGACGACTCTGCACTAAAGAGACCCAGAGGGCCTCTGAAGCAGCTCTGTAGTTGGCTACTGGGAAGTTCGACTCTTCAATCTTGCAGCACAAGAATTATGTGAACACACACATATGTGTACTGCAGCAAATGAGTCCACACAAAGCAGATTGAATGCATTATTTGCAGGTTGGGTAACAAAGGATTTTTTTAATTTTGTAATCATCTTTGGTACATTATGCCTTCATTTATGTTAGATTAAAAAATCGATTTAAAAAAACTGCAATTACATGCCTTATAGTAGCGACAAAAATAACATTGCCAGACACGAATGAGCATTTTTTTTAAATTCACGATTCAACACATAAAGTTGAAGTGACATTTTTTTCTAGAACTTACACATTATACAGTAATAATGCAAGATTAACAAAAAATATTGCACAGGAAAGTTGATGCCTAAAAAAAACAATTTTTTGATTAAGTTATTTTAATCACAATAAATGCGTCACAGTAATCTAAAATGAGCACAATGTGTGTTTGTTGCACATTTTAGACAAAAGTTGGAGTGTTTTCCTGTAACATATCAAACTAATTTAAATAAATGAAAAGAAACAAAAAAGAAGAAAAACAAAAAAGAGAAGGATTAAAACCAAAAAAGAGATAAAAAGAGAAGGTAATGGCATAAGGTGGAGGGAATCCGAGTGTTGTCTTTACTGATTAACGAACCCTATTGCCGTGCCATGTGTCTGTGTGGGCTGTGCCCTGAACTCACGCCAACTGATTAACCCAGCACTGTTCCACTCCCCTCAAGCGCTCTCCACTGTCTCTGCCGCGCTGCATAATCATCTAGCCCAAGGCTGGGAGGTGCCGCCCGGTCGTGCCACCCTGGCGCTTGGTACCAGACCACCCCACACTTCACTGCAAGTCTGCCTCAAGCTTGACATGCCACAAGGGGATGAGAAATTGGCACTGTCAAGACTGCCGCTCAGTTTGCAGCAATCTTGGCTTTTTATTTAGAATTGTTATCTCATTTAAATCATTTTTATTGGGTTTTCCCATTATAGATGTTTATTCTCTTAACAATGAGTGGTAACGTTTAAATCAGAGTTAACTTTTTCAGGTTTAACGACCCCTGTCTGCTCTGCTATCTTGTGCTTTCTCAGACTCGTCAAACCATAATTAACGCTACCTTCTACAGGAATCGGGCCTCAGTCGCGGTCTGGGTACTGATTACACACTCTCATGTGCAGAGTACTCTCCTTCCCATTCTTCTCTACCTTTTCCATCAAGTTTGTGCATGGGGAACATTCGACCAGTAAGCCAAAAACAGGACCCTCGGTTAAATACTAAACCATTTACAGGTGGGACCAAGAAAAAACAACAGCCTAAGACAGGACGCAGATTTACGAATGCTACAGGCACTCAGCTGAGGGTAGTTCTCCACCATAAAATGAACAAATTACACACCAGACACCCCAACACAGAGGCACTCTCAACAGTAATTTAAAAGATTATAGTAGGGATGTTTCTCTGTGTAGTCTGTTCAGATGAATAGTAAAGCTGTGGTGCATTATAGGTGTGCTTCAAGTGTACATCATCATTTCATCCCAATTTTTCACTTGTCATATCAGCTGGCTATGCTTAAAGTACAGTTGCTCCATATAAAGACAGAAAGTAGCCATTTGGCAAAAGCAAATCGCCCCTTGAGCTGCTAAAAACCGGCAATCATTGCATTTGAATGAAGAAATGTCAAAAAGCTCAAAGCAGCTCCAACAGAGCACATCATCATTTAATATACATCATGCCTTCCATCTGAACCCTCTCAACTTTTTTTCTGTCTCTACAGGAATCTGACAGCAACAAAGTATGCTCCTTGTACTCCTTTCGGAACAATTCCACCTCTCCACACAAGCCTGAGGAGGGGGCCCGGGAGCGAAGTGACTTGCTGAGCGGATCAGCGTTTGGAACTCCTGAGCGCCGCAAAGGAAGTCTGGCAGACGTGGTGGATACACTGAAGCAGAAGAAACTGGAGGAGATGACAAAGACAGAGCAAGACGGTATGACTCCCCCCTGAGTGTGCACTTGTGTGTTTGTGGAATGCCTACCTCTTCCAAACTGGGCCTTCTCAGATATGACCTCTTTCTTTATACATTTTACTTTGCTTCCTGCTTGGCACACTTCTCCTTAAATGTCTCTGTCTCGCCGACTAACATAAGCTGGGAATACTGACGTTACAGTATTTCCAGTTTGTTCTGAACCTCTTCCAATGTGACAAAGACTGTGTGGCATAGCTCTTCAGCGTAAGTGTGGTCCTCATTCACGCCAAGGAAAACTGACGATAAAACTCACGGTGCTGAACTGACGCCAGGAACAGGGACTTTTTTTTCTTGCCTCACAGAGCACTTTATAGTGATATGTTAGCAACCTGTAAAATATTCCAAAGCTTTTTCAAGGTTTTTACATGTTTTATGTGCCTAATTAGTTCATTTTAGTCAACACAGTATGGACAGTGTAACACTATGATTAGACTTTTAGATCTATGTCATATCTGCACCTATTTCACCCAGTTTTCTGCTCCCTTGTACAGCCTGCAGTCTATCAGGAGTATGTAGCAAAAAACAAATATTTGAAAGAGCTGCTGAAACACATCCCCCTTCTTAATTAGGGCTGTAGTAATATAACTACATCCAATCAAATGTTAAACCCCCTTGGGAAAGCATGTGTCTCATTTAGTGTCTAGGGAGCTCTTAGCTTAAGCACTTCATCAGATGAATAAATTAGACCTCTGTTAGCCTAAAAATAATTTGCCACTTCTTTTTTAAGTGTACATATGGCGATCTTTGTATCACAGCATCAGGAGCCTCTCACTAGATTGTCATTTGGTCCTGATATGATTGATCATTTGTGTCATTCAGATAATCCAGAATCCGGTGAAGAAGAGATTTTTTTTAGAAAACTCAAAGATGCTTAACAAGAACAGGTAATCACACAGAAAGTAGACTTTATCAAATGCATAAAATTAACTGCAAGTACTGTAAGAAAAATATGGATTGAAGAACATTTTTTCTGCACAGGACTTCTATTAAATGCTACAAACTAGGATTATTCCAATTTCAAAATCTTTTTTGTGTGTTTTTCTCCTCATGCTTATGTTTTCCCCAACATTTTTCACCTTCGTAACCTTAGAAACAATATTTTGTCATTTTAAAATCAGAAGTCGGTGCTACTTATTAGTTGTCTACAGTGCATTCCCTGTATTTTTGTTTCAGAGCTGATTTTTTTGCAGCAATGTTGTTAGTGCTCACAGTAGCATCAGTGGGCATTATGATAATGAGCCCCAGCTGGTGAAGGCTGGTTTTTGCAGTAATTTAAATGGTCAAGTGCAGCTTGTAATCCAGGGCCGTATGCTAGTGCAGAGAGGGGAGAGTGCTTTGGAGAGCCATACAGCTGTTTTAATCTCCTGTTAATAATAGTGGCTCGGTCTGCCTCATGCGCCGTGTATCATTGTAACTAAAACACACTCCCTTGCTGGAGGAAATTAGTTTCTAAGGGATGAGCACTGCAAAAGACAAGAGCCCCAGACAGTTCAACGGGGTGGGCTCATGGTGCCAGAACCAGGTATGATCTTGCCCTGAGAACACTCAAAGAATAAGTTTCAGTGGTCAAGATCAGTGATGCTGCAAAAGAAAAATGGAATCTAACAAAAAAGGTTTTTTTTATATAAATCTTTCAGAACTTTATTTCCTAACTCTTTGCCTTTTTTAGAAATAATTCTGAGAATGAAAGCAGGAATGCTCAAGGAAATCGCAAGAATGTATGAGAAGACATTTGTCATCTTAATGATTTTTTTATTGTGTCACAAGCAACAGAGGAGCTAAATTTAAAGATTATTTATTCATGACAACTGGTGTGTCTAATTTTACTGCTTCAGGTTCATGTCTGGTCAGGATCACATGGTCCTCAATGAAGCTTGGCCATCTGCTGCCATTCTTCTAAGCCGTCTTGTCAGGTCATGATAGTTCATTGTCCTCATGGCATAAATAAACAGGGATTTTGAAGTAGATCACAAAAACAAATAGTCTATTGTAATATTTCTCCACAGTGTCCATACCAAATGGGACACTAAAACACTCTATGAGGGAATGACAGAATGATCAGTTCTATTCCCAGAGATGAACTGGTAACGCATTTAAGGTGTTTTCATTAATGGTCGTGTTTTGGACATTTTGCATGCATAAATTAACTTTTAGGTTTAAAAGTGTGGAAGGAAAGAAGATAAATTAATGTAAAGCAATCAACGTGATATCATTTTATGCATCCATTTGAGGAAGTGATGTACCACCATTTGTTATTTACCACAATACCAATAAACCTATAACAATATAGACATTATTAGAGGTATCATTCCTGTGTCCCTTCCTCTCTATATATGTACCCTTTCAACCTCTCTATCCAGCCACCCTTTCTCTCCATCGCTGCTCCTTAAAGTGCTTTAAGTGCTTGTGACTGTGCTAATGAATGAAAATGTCCTCCCAGCAGTGAGCACTGCATTTAGCTGAATAGTCACCTTTGCTGTAAAAGCTCTATTAGGCCCAGTTGCCAGCAGGGCTAACGATTGTGCCCCATGTTTATTTACTAGGTATTGTAAATGCATTATTTATGGATAAGCCTCCAGACAGCGCTTGTCAAGAGATAAAATGTCAGTTTTAAGTATTGGGGCAAAAAGAAAAATAGCCACCATTATAAAAAGCCAAGGTGACCTTGCTTTGATTCACGTGCAATTAGAACTGTTTTATATAATGCACTAAAGCATTAATCAATACTGGCAAGTCAACACAGAAATACTTGTGTGTTGAGTCTTTATGATCGTCCCCAAGACAAGGACGAGTAATTGGGTTTCCGCCTCTTGTTGAAGCTTTTAGGCATTTTCTCGAGATCTGTATCGACTTGTGGAATCCATGCCAAAAACGAGTAGGACTGAGGAGAAATGTGTCGTGTTTATCTGTTTTTACTGCGCAAACTGCTGAAACATGCGAACCCTTAACCAAAAAAAAAAATGTTTTATGTAAAAAGTTTGTGAAGAAGAAGAAAAGATTAGATTTTTTTTAATTAATAGTTCAAGTTTATGTTATGTTTAAGTTTTCTTAGGTAAAAAAAAAAATACTTTTTTTCACTGATTTTATTGATGCTGTTTCTGAAACATAAAACATTTGACAGAATAATATTTCTAATAATATTAGGACTTCTAACACTTTCACAGCGTTATTCATAGTCAAACTGTCAAGAGCCTTAACAAAATAGGCTTTAAGTCAAAAATACCTAAAAAGAATTGTAATTTCTCAGATCTCTTTTCTTTCTTTTTTTTTTTTTTTGCATCAGCCAGAACAGATCTGTAGATGCTTTAATAATGCTCAGCACCTGGAACCTTTTGACAGACTCATGGCTAATTAGCTCAGCAACTAGGAGTCAAAAAAGAAAAAAGCTACAGTTGCTTTTAAATCCCAGGTTGACAGCTATTTAACAATTTCTGAGAAAAGACTTCCACTTAAGTGGAGCAGGTAATGTTGGAGCTGTGACATAAAGCAGTGTAGCAGGATGTGCCTCTTGACTCATTGTGCTCGAGCGCTGGTTTGTGATTGTTTGCGGTTCCTCACTTCCACCCAGACCTCATTTTCTCTCTGTGCCCCCCCATTTGTACGTGTAGTCCCCTTGGCGAGTCTGTGTATTGTGGCTGTATAATGACTGAGCAGTAAGTTGAGTATGGAGGAGTGATCTGTATTGTGCGAGAAGCCCCAGGTCATTAAATGCTATAACAACATATGTAATGAGAGTCAGGGATGGCTGAAAGCTTTGGAAGAGAATAGGATCATCTCTAAGCCTCTGGTCTGATTAGCACTGATGAACTCTTGACTCTGTTGTCACACCCTTCCCTGTCAGTGTCACAGCTTATTCTGAGTACACTCTTGCTAGAAATTGGCTGCAGGTGCTGATTGCACAGATTTATTTTATCTCATTTTTTGCATATATTTAGTTTGTATCATGTACTAATTAATAAAAAAAAAAGATTTTTGTGCACTCTTTAATACACAAAATTTTCAGTAAAGATTGAGTCCCTCTTTTAAAAAAAAGTTGCTTTTTCTACCTCCCCTTTAAGTTCCGCCCTTCTTGCTGCTCATCTCATCCCAGCTGCCATATCATCTGGTTCTGCTTTATCCCACCTAATTAATAGGAATCTTTGTTATAATGATCTGAGCATGAGCCTCGGTGCATGCATATGCAATGAGGGCTGGAAATCCAGTTGCCTTGGCTCCTGATTTTGAGACATTTTTTGCAAATTTCTTTGTGCGCCTCTGACTGCAGCATCCTTCCGGACAGTGTAAGGCCAGGACTCTGCTGTTAGGACATGCACACAGGCCAGACATCTGCCAAGCATATCCCCAGTGTGATGTTCCAACAACTTTGATAAGCTGTTGTTTCTTTCAGGAAATTTCAGCACGCTCTTTATCTTGATAATCTGTTTGATGAAATAGCCAATTTTTCTGTGTGTGTGTTCACACATGCATGTACAGTACGTGTCAGTGGGGGCCTTCCTGCATATGTGTGTGTGTGTGTTCTCCCTTGGCCTGTGGAATGGTGCAGCAGCTCAGTGTAGCAGCGCTCTGCTCTGTCACTTTTGTTTGAATGGGTAATGCAGATGTGTTCAGCCTGAGGAGACATGAGCTGGAATCGCTTGTTAGGACACACGATCAAAAGTGGCTCAGTGCTCTCTGCCAATCAAGCCTCTTGTCACCCTGTGAAGGAGACGTTAAATAGATTTTCGGCTGCATGCCTCAGGCCGCCTGCCAAGCTGACATGTGAACTTTCACAAAACCCAAACGCGGCCGCTGACTCTGCCTGTTTTTATCATTTATCCTCTTCCTTCTCTTTTATACTTTTTTTTTTAAATGTCTCCCTTCTGTGCTTTTCTTGTCTGTCTTACCTGATCTTAATCCACATTTTCTCCTCCTCCCATAAATTTCCTGCCCACCCTTTCTAACTCTCCAGTGATACAGTTGCTTCTCTGCCAGGTTGAGATCAGAGCCCACTCCTAAATGCAGTGGCTCCAAGGGGGGAATGGTAAGCCCTGGGTGTCTGCTCCACCACTGAATTATGTATCTATTATCAGTTCCAAAACAGTGCCCTCAAGTAAACAGGCCCACCCCTGTAGGGACTCAGCACAGGTTTCATTTCACACAACCTAAGATACAGATTTTGTTGCCCCTTTCAAAACGACAACCACTTTCTGCCGTCCTGGTCGTTCCGATGACAAAAAAAGCAGCTGCCTCTTCAATGTGCCATTCTTTGCATTCAAGATCACCTTCCTCACTTCTCATATTCCGATTAGTCAACAGTAGCAACTGCTGTGGAGCATTCCAGGGGCCATCTTCCTGGGTTTCAGCTGTTGAGCTTGTATCCCTACACCCATGCTGCACAAAACTCCCATTGTGATGCCAACTTACTGGCTGCACAGAAGCCCCTTGATAGGAGGAAGCGGGTGTCTCTGAGTGACAAATCACAGCCAGGGTCACACAGAGCCTGGCTTGTCTTTTCTTGGTCACTAATTCACACATTGGCATAGGTAAGTCTAATTTTTGAAGAGTTCCCGTTAAAAACACACTTTGTGACATCACTATCACTACAGCTTTAGCAGGAGTTGTCATGACCCGACAGTTTCATGTTGCAGCATAGCTTTTGGACATATACAGGACAGGAGACATTGATGCTTCTATATTTGTCATTAAGCTGTGTGGGCTGTGATACAGCACCCTTGTTAGGCAGTTAAACTTAAAGAAGAGTCAGTTATGAGGTTGTGGTGGTGGTGGGGAGGGGGTGCTCAGGCAGTCAGAAATAGAAGGAACAAGGGCTATTCAAATATGGATGAAAAGACGGAGTGAGCACGCATATGTCCTATGTGTGAGAACGCTGAAATATTGTGCCACATTTGGGTGCCACCTATTACCCTAAGCATTCAGATCCTGAACATTCTCCCCAGATCTCTTGATAAAAGAACCTGAGTCATCCAGCCAAGGATCAAAATAGTGTGAGTGAAACTCGCAGCCTGGTCACAGACACCCTCTGCGGCCCGCTAATGATTTCAGAGCACATTTCAAACTCTGCAAGGTACTTCGCAAAGAGATCCGCCTCTACATAACAAAACATGACAACGCGCACACATTTACTCTATTAACACAGGTGCATTGTTACCCCCCTTAAACAACAAGCATTTTCCACTACACTGTGATGAGCTGCTTCCTGAACAAAGAGATTATTTAATCACTGTTTCCTCCCGCTCTTTGTTTCTGCTTTGTACAGAAACATTACACGTACAGGGAGGCGTGATGGAACTGTCAAACACAATGAGCAGAACTGTATTTTATTGCCGCAGTGAGGGTGGGTGCCAATGATTATAATCACCTGATGAATATTATTGCCGTCAGGAGAACTCCTAAGGCCATTTTTTATGGCAATACTGGACACTGAAACCTCACTTCCTTGTGAGGTAATTTCATATTTTCACATAAAAATATAAAAATCTTTTTGACAAAAATTGACATTTTTTCCCCTATTTTTACAACACTGTCTGTGATCATCTGCCTTCTTCCTCTTTCTCATATTAGTTCTGGGTGGTTGGCACTTTGTTCAACAAAGCCTCTGCTGTAAGCCTGTTGTTTGCTTCCCCGTTGTGAGCTGGACCAATGAGCTGAGTCCCATGAGAAGCAAAATTCTCCATCTTTGCTCAGCAGGTTTCAGTCTGTATAGCTCCATACCGCCCAGACAGGCAATGGTAACACGAAATGCTGCCTTTATTATAGCCGAACAACAGGACACTGGGACACTTGGCAGACGGCAAATGGATGTGGACTTCCTAATAGTTAAGGAGTTTGACCTTTATAAAGGCTTTTGCAACTTAATGTTCCATTGTGCAGCTTAGAGGCAGCTTTAATAAAAACACAAAATAAGCAGTAACTCTATTGATTACTCTCCAGTGAGCAAATTAAGTGCAGTGCTTAATAAAAAGACTACAAACAAAGTTAATTTTCAAAAATTGGCTAAGCTGTTTATTTGGAATTTTTCCCATTTCCTTTGCCTGTAATCAACACTATTAATATTGGTATTTTTTATTAACTAGTATGACGAATGGCGGTATTAGCATTTACTGTCATGTCATCTGCAGTATTTCTTTTCATTATAAATAAGTATGAAGTTCATTAATTTAGTTGTGTTCAGTGGAAGCTGTCCAGCATTCCCAAAATAAAATTTCAATGTCTTCACTAGACGCATTCATGTGAATCCTATTAGTCTCTTTTTGTAGAGTCAGACACCCATTAATTTGCTAAATCACACTCAACTGCCATGATCAGAGTACTCTACGTTTTCCTCACATTAATTTAACATAGATGAATAAATGCGAATGTTTTTTGAGCATTGATTAGCAGGCAAGTTTACGTCTGACAGTAAAATTGCATAGTAAACCCCCCAAAAAATCTCCCCTATGCAAGGTACCCAGTAATTAAATCTTTGTGGAAAATTATTATAATTTATTACAGTGTGTGGACCGTAATGATTGCCAACATCAAATGTAAATTATAAATGAAATCAAGTCTACATGTTTCTGCTCTAAGTGTTCAGCCCCCCTACACCCGAGTGCTGATCTGATCTATTTTTATGTGTCCTTTTTTACTCGCTAAGCTCCCCCTCCTCTGTGCCAACATACAAAGTAGCAATTGCGCTATTTTAACAATACTATCAATAAAAATACAATATTGTCTCATAAGTGATAAGACTCAAAATTCCCTTGAAACAATATTTCAAGAAAAGGCTGGAGAGTGAACAGGGAATAAAAAGTTCATTTTGCCGTCCAAGCATTTAATGGTCTTAGTTCTTAAAAGTGACCTTGTGGGGTAGAAGGCAGAGCTGCACAGCAGCTTCTTCCAGCTGCACACATGGCATCCATCGGGGGCACAATCACGCACAGTCCCAACACCTCAGGCTCGGACATATGTTGAGTTTTATTTCATTCTTCTGACATTAATCCTGTTCACCAGCTGTTCAGCCAGCTGCCACTCTCCGGCTTAAGGGAAAATTGCAGTTTTGGGGGCGCTGAGTGTTGGTTTATTTTGGCTCCTCGTCTCCTCATCACAAAAACTTTGATTGAGAGTTTCGTTTTTTTTCCCTTCCTACTTCCAGGTTTTTTTTTGACTGCCTTTCCCTTTCAACCTCTGTCTTTTGGTGTCTTTGCTTTTGTTTTTCCAATTTGAAAATAGGTTGAGTGTACAATTTTAAATCTGGTTTTTGGAATCCTCCTAGAAAAGAACGAAAGAAAGGAAATGCTTTCTCATGAAAGTATTGGTTAGATATCCCAGCTGTGAAATCTGTTCAACCGATGGTGATCTGGCAGCATTTCATGAGGATTAGCTTGGACATGGCCTTAGCCTGTACAGTTATGATTATTGACATATTGAGGCTGACATATTTCACATTTATGGGCATTGTCTAGAAGCAAACGCAAGTGTTCTTAATGTCATTTCTGCTGAAGTACGGCTGGGCAGTCCACGAGCAAGGGCCGCAATGAATTGATCATTGCTCACTGCTCACTTTAATAATTCAAGCCTGATTGCCACAGAGTGCCGCAGTAAAATGGATTGGGACAGGTCACATGCTGCTCTGCTCAGGAGGTGAAGCCTCTCGGGGATCCTTAATTCATATATGCTTGATAGACACGTGTCCTGTTTGGAAAGGTCATAGTGCTGTGTACGCGTGTGGACAGCTCCTCAGAATGGGCAGGTCAGCTCAGTGGGATTAACATCTCGGTCAGCCCAGACAGAGAAAAGGCGAGAGGCAAAAAAAAACAGAGCGCCGAGCTTCCTAAAGTGAGAACAAACACACTGAAAGTTGCCCGGGGTTTGGAAATCTTTAATCTTTTTATTTTCTTCTTCTTAAACCCCTCCAGACAGTACGACGGTGAACGCGTGCCACATAATTAAGAAGGGTAGCATGATTAAATTTGCTAAGAGAAATTTGTCATCAACGACAAAAAGCAAGGCAAGAGTTTAAAGCTCAAACAACTCTGATTTTAACAGTTAATCCACTGTTAGGCCTTATCAAAGCTTTTCCAAAGCCTCAAACAGCTGATCATGAAAAGACCTTTGACTTATCAGGAATAGAAATCGTCTGGTGACCTTTTAACCTTTTCCAAGACTGATTTAACAAAGAGGCTCAGGCAGGAACAGGCTAAAAAGAGAGAAAAAAAGAGCAAGTAGTTCCTTTTTTTCCAAATGGAGCAGATCTTTTTTAAAAGTAAACTCATGACAACTGTTTACATAGGGGAACAGGATCTTCTAAAGGTGACTAACAGAGATGTTCAGCCAGTGGAATAATGATTAGGTGTCAGTTAAAGAGAGCCCACCACGAAGAGCAGGTGTTCTGCATCACATTTACAATGGCACAGAGCTGGACCTCTTTATTTATGCACAACAGCACCAGTAATTATATATTAAAAAGCTGGAATCATTTAACTGCACCTGAGAGTCTTCTGGAAAGTGGTAGAGGTTATTACAACTGTTGACAATGAGGAAAGGTAATTGCCTGAAAATGAGCGACAACGCAGTGTTGTGTTCAGAATGTTTTTTTTTTCCTCTCTCAAGCTCCCGCTTTAGAGTTTGCATTGTGCAGCATCACCCGGGTGTGTAACCTATTGCGTTCCGATTGCTCCTTTGCAATTAGTGCCCTTTTTGTCCTCACTTCAATAACAGCATGATTATGGAGACTTCAGGAGTATTTGCAGCTTCCAACAGCTGTTGTCTCAGGGACTACCGGATGAATGACAAAAACATGTTTTCTCTTAGGATTTCACTTCCCTGCCTGCCTCTTGCAATTATTATGTTTTATTTGGTTTGATGACGGGGTCTTGTTTTTAGTGTGCCTGTGATTAAGATATTCAAAGGACTCCTTGGAGTGTGTCACAGTCATTTTATCGTTTTTATCAATCTCGACTTTTGATTTGTTTCCCGTTCAGTGCAGAGTGGATGAGAAATTAGACTTTAACCTATTGCAGTCTGCCTGAGAGTCTGACGGTTGTACTTTTTAAGAGTAATTATCTCTGAAAGAAATTTAGTGTTCCCACATGTGTGAGAATGTCAGGAATTTTACTGCTTTTTGAAATGCTTCATTCTTCTTTTTTCTTTTAAATTGAATGGGATCTTAGATGAATGCAAAATGCAGATTTATTCTGACTTTTATTTACGGGTATACAGGATCAGCCCACAAAGTCACATATTTTGCCTCAATAATTAAATTTAAACTACATTTTCTTACATTTTAATCCAGTAAAACAGGGAAAAAAAACTTTGAGTAAGACTACTGCCAATCTTTGAAAAACACGTATGCCATAGTATTACTGCTGCATTTATAACCTTAAAGAAATTTTACAAATGTGTAGTGAGAGCATAATTTTCAGGCGATTCCTTCTTTAAAGCGCTTTTTGATATCGCCCAATGTTCTTCAACATCAGGTATTCAAGGATGTGCCTGAAAAAAAAAACGTTGTGTTACAGTCTTTAGTCTGTTTTTCTAAAATGTCGATGTTGTTTTCTGCACCAATGCTGCCGGAACAAATGTGGAAATTACTTTTGCTAAAGCTACTGATGCAGCCTAATAATTTTCACACGTAAGCTTTTGGACTAGTTGATAAAAAGATTGTGCTCCTACTTTTAGTTTTAGTCATGTACATGCTATTCTTCCAGACAAGATATGGAAGTGGTTTGTCTGACTGTATTTAGGGTTATTTATTTTTTTTTTTCAGAAAAATATTTTGAATGCCGCAGACTTTTTTCTAACCACTGAGAAAAAATGTTGTGCACTGGTACTAGTTTTTTTAAAATCCACAGTAAATCTTTTACATAGAATAAGTTGTCCTCTTCAGTTTACTCCCCCGCCCTCCACTTTAAATGCAAATTCTTCTTTTATGATTTGCTGTCCAATCCTCTGCATTGTGGTTATAAATTAATTAATATGCCTGGTGTCAGCTAATCGTTGATTTAGTGATTGCTCATAACCCAGAACTAAAGGCAAAGTCTCTTGTTTTTTGTTTTGTTTTTTATCCACAACTTATGCTGAATATCAGAAAGCACTCTTTTCTCTGCCAACTGCTTTTCGACACAACAAACACTCAAACACAAGTATCATCTTTCTCCTGGGAGAATAGGTCTCACAGAGAGGCTCAGAATGCAGTGGCAGGCAGTTGAAACGTTTTCGTTGCTGACAACCCAGGGTAATAAAACACCCGCTGCTGCATGTTTCAACAAACCATTTTTATGCATTGAGGCGGTCATGGTTTCTCTGAAACACGATGGCCTAATGTGTTGCATCAACTTTTTTAGTAATTCTTTAAAAGCCTGAAAATGTGTGAAGTGAGGCCGTCAAAGTAAGTGTTGTACGTTAATAGTTTAGTATGATTTATCGTTCCACTTTGCTCTGTGTGGTTATTTTAGAATAAGAACGTGAAGCGTTTTTATCTTTGTTTTATTATTCTTAACTTTACCTGGAATTATTATCTTGAACTTAATTTTGCAATAGACATACCTTTACGTTTCTTTTTCGTTCTTTTTATGGCTATAGAAAATAAAAATTAAATTCTGATTAGTTGTTTCCCTCATGGTCAGAAGGAAAAAAAACTGTAAGATGAGAAGATGGAATGACAGACAAAGAGCAGAAATAGCTGTAATATTTTTCCCTAAAACTGTCAGGGAGTCAGTCGGTGTCAGGACAGATAGTCGTAACCTGCCACTGACTGCAGCTTTACTCCTGTGGTTTACACTCAACATGATATTAAAGCACCACTGGCTGCCAGGTGCTGAAGGCTTTGCTTATGTCATGCATCAACTTAGAACATTCCTTTGTTAAGATTTATGACGTTCCTTAGCTTTGTTTTTAATACAGTTAAAGAAGCGGTCTAATCTTGCCAATTTATCTAAGCTTTAGGTGTTTTCTCTCCTGCGCCTGTTTATCCCCATCAGTAAGATCACAAAGTACCTGCATAGAAAAGCTGTACACTGGAGATGTCAGCTCTGATACAAGACAAATACTACTTCAGGCAATGTCAATTAAGAGACGGCGGATAATTTCAATATGAGCAGAAAGAAAATGTTCAGAGTATTTTTGGGGGAGTTTGTAGCACAAGTCCAAGACAATGACTCCCAGGCAGGCTTACAAGTCCAGAAGCCTTTTTGCTCTCAATGGGAAAATGTCTTGGATACATATTCAAGTAGTTTTGTCTTGTATGTGGCTATCTGTGCAAGCTGCAGAGTGGAGGGGTCTGTCTGTGCCAGGCGAGGGTCCATAGGGACCATTGGAATCGCTGGGCCTGGAGGAAGTTGGTCTGGGTCCAGTGGGGCGATCTGAGCCTGGTGACAAGCCAAGCTGTCTACTGCAGGGACGCTGGGAAAATGTAAATAAAGGCCTGATAAGGGCTATTGTTTTCATTCCATTCTCATCCCAGCTGAATGGCTTGCTCCCCAGCCGCTGAGCATTTTATCTGAGGATGGGGAGGGTAAAAAAATGGAAGGGGTGGGGGTGTGTGAGACTTAATAGCCCCCACAGGAAAATAAAAATAAACTTGCAGGACTCTTCTCTTGTTTAAGCTAATTCCCCAGAATGTGATGTCCTAGTTTGAAACTAGAAAGGCAAGAACTAAAATCTTTACAAAACTTAAGAAGTTCACCAGCTGTCACTGGTGACTTTTGTTGCTTTTCCTTCCAAATTAGCTCAAATCATAAATTAAGAGTAACTAAAACATCAACTGTAATCTGTTTTGCTGTAATTCAGTGTGTATTTGGTATGTAAGCGTTGATAAGGTTCTCTGTCATGTTCCAACAGTAATTATTTTGTTGATACAAACCAGTGTTTCCATTGGCATCTTTATTTCCTCTTGAGAAAAGAGACATTCTTTTCCAAAACTAAATTAGCATTCCTTCTATTAATCAAAGTTCTTGAAGAAAATGGGCTGGAGAAGGGTGGTTTGAAAGAAGCCAGACTCCTTGTTGAGTATTTTTTACAACTACGCATGTGCAAAAACTTCCTCTTTCCCCAAATCCATTTTTGTTCATCTGTTTTGTCTACATTATTTGCACACAAATAGGTGTTTGAGACAAATCGTTTTTTTTATTTTTATTATTAGAATCATCCAGGTCATCATTCATTCTCCCCAGGTGAGGGTTCAGGGAGGACAGCAGTGCATTCCAGCTGTAGTCTCTTGTGCCGGAGCACTTGGCAGGTTGTGTCCAACCCAACGGAGAGGTGAAGGAGCGGAGGCTCTCCTGGGAGGGAGGTGGAAAGGAGGGGGAGGACTGGAGTAGAATGGAAGCTGGCACCACATTATCTCCAACTGTTGGTGCATTCCTTAATGATCAAGTGCTGGAGGAGCATCTGTGATGAAAGTGTGCATGTGCACATGTGTGTCAAGTGCTGGTGCTGCTTTGCTTTTCTTGGGATTGGAATTTTTTGAAGGGAATTCACTGTTCCAGGAGAGGAAGCGGTCTCACTCAGGGGTGAGAAGCAGGGAAGAAGAGCTGAGCTTTTCTACTCCCTGTGCCTCTGGCCCCTGTTTTAAGATCTGTGATCTTTGTGCTACGTGGGGAGTTAACATGCAGCAACACACGGCCTTTTCTCCCTCCCTCTCTTAGGGTCAAGGGGACAAACTGTGAGTTGGGAATTGGAAAGTCAATAAAGCAGAAGTAATGTTATAATGACCCTGAGCTGAAGATGTCCTGTCGACCCCCATCACATTGGAGGAAGTGGACAATCAAACAAAACGGTGACTCTGCTTGATCTCTCTGAAAGCCATCCTGAAACAAGGCCACAAGAACTACTGACCCCCTGTTACTCCCTGTTCCTCTGATGTCAGCGTGCTTGTCCAGGGGAGGGGGCAGGGCTGTTTGGTTTATAAAAGTGGGCAGGAGATGTAACAGAGGGATAAAAGAAAACAAAACATTTGTATACATCCTGAACCATATAAATCTCCTGTGTGTTTGATGTCAAGTGCGATAATGGTGAGAGTTGAAAGGACCAGTCTGTTCCTTGTGAAAAATCCATCTAAGACTTTCAGAAAATATAAAAAAGAAAAGAATAAAAAGCAGGGAAATTCTACAAGCCTGTTGCTGATGATTGAGTTGCTTAACCTAAACTTTCTTGAAATGCCAGCATTTTTTTTGGTCTTGTTATGTTGGAGCCACGATCGAAATTAAAATGACATTTTTTCACATTACTGGCCTCTTGAAGGCTGTGAAATACTTTTTATGTCCAAATAACTTTTTAAAAACCTCAGTTTTACAGCTTTTACAAACTAAATATCAACCAATTAAAAGGCTGAAAAGTAGTCTTACACTTCCTTGATTTTTTCCTTAGACCCACTCCAATAAAAATCATGTTTTGGGTGTTTTTAACATGTTCTTGTGACATTTTTCTTATGATGAACTTAGAGAGAGAGAGAGAGAGAGAGAGAGAGAGAGAGAGAGAGAGAGAGAGAAAATTAAGTTCAAAATTGTATTTCTGAGTATTTCTTTTTTTGAATAGTTGCGAACAAAGAGCAGACAAAAATGCTGTTTGATAGAAAGTGACGTAGAAAATACACTGGCTATCTGCTCTGCTCCATTCTGATGCATCCACTGGAAGACAAAAAGATCCATGTACGTCCTTGTTTTCCTCGTCTGAGCTGACATCTGGCTCAAAACTGTACGGTTTGAAAGCGTCAATATTGCATTTCTGCTGCACTGCTTAAGTTGGGTTGGGGGTGTGAGGGGCTGTAAGCTAGCGGTATGCATAAACATACAGCTATCAGAATAGAGTAAGGGGGGGGGGTCTGCTGTTGTGCAGAAACTATGTCCTGGAAAACGATACAGGTATTTTTTTTAAACATTTTTGGCTAAATCCAGCATAATCCTAATAAAAAAAAGAAAAAACAAACAAACACAGGGTTTATATATATATATATATATATATATATATATATATATATATATATATATATATATATATATATATATATATATATATATATATATATATATATATATATATATATATATATCTATCAAAACATAATCAGAGTGGGTCTTTAATATGATTTTTTTTTTAGTATATATAGGCATGCTTGTTCATGCAGAACAGAGCTTGCAAAAGGGTTGGGTCAAGGTGAGGGTTGAAGGCTTGCTTGTGCCACTGATATTTGATGGGAACAGGCTGAACCCTCTTCAGTGCAAAGATGGTAGAGGCTTGGGTCAGACAGCCCAGTATGTTCTTCATCAGCTCCACCAGCGACAGCATGGCAGATTACAGCGATTCCTCCCCTGATTCATTGTCTGCTGGACAAATGTTAATTGTTTTCATCATTGGCAGCTATGTGAACGTTTGGACGTACCCAGCCTGACTCCTTGCCTCCCACTTAATGTGCGTCTCCGCCTTTTATGCTATCCCCACAATACCCACTTCCATCCTCACTCCACCCTGAGCTCATCTCTCAACTGTCAGGCTGTCTCTTTTTATGTTCCCTATCAAATTAAATACCTCTTTTTCATCTGATACACTGACTTTTCATTTAGGTGAATAGATTTATGTCAGCTACAGAATAATAAAAAGAGAATTTATATTCCATACAATATTTTAAATGAAGAAAATTATTACAATGGCAAATACAATACAATCTGTTTTAATTGGTATGTTGATTTTCCTTTTTTTAGAAACCTCCTGCATGGAGAAACTTCTTTCAAAAGACTGGAAGGAGAAGATGGAAAGGCTAAACACCAGTGAGCTGCTGGGAGAAGTAAAAGGTAAGAATGAGTTAAAGCCTAACAATCTAAAAAAAGTCTTTACTCTGTCAGACCTTGAAAATGTGTACACTGCAATATAAGAAAATGTTTTGTACTCTGAGGTAAAACAAAGGCCTTTGGCTGCCCTCCTTATTCATGTCTCTCCTCCCTTATCTGTAGTTGGAATGCCCAGATCTATCCAAAGAGCTTTCCTCCAAAATTCCAGCCTATTAGGACAAATTTTAGGAGTCTCCGTGCTCGTCAATACTTTATTGTCATTTTATTAAGCCCCATTTCTCTGGTTGAACGCACCCTGAATATTTCTGCCACACTTGCAGTTGTCGATCACAAAGTGTTCTTGATGTAAACAGAGATTGGCTCAGCTGAAACGAGAGAATAGGGTGCAGAGATGTGCACAGTCGTCTCCACGTTGAGTTGCATTTGAGTGGAATGTCTTGACTCTGACAGTGAACGCCCTACGCATAGTATCGAGCGCACCGCGCCGAAGTGCAACTCAGCACTCCCACAAAATCTATGTTTATGACAGGGTGAAGGTGGGCTGAGGATGGGCAGGGCTGTTGCTTAGTTCTTAGCACTGACTGTTACTAAAAGCACGTGTTTATAAAGGCCTGAAAAGCACAATACCAGCTGGCGGATCATAACTAAAACAGAATCACGCTCAGTGAGTCTTTTAGAGAAACTTTAGCTCTTTTCCTTGAATTTTTATGAAAACCAGCATTTCCTATTTTTAAAAGATGCTTTTTGATTTGCACAGTTAAATAATTACAATTTTCTCCATTACTTTTTATAATGGTAAAAAAACAAAGAACTTTCAGAAAAGACTTGTACACATTAATTTTTTTTTCAGTGTCTCCATAGGAAAAGTTTTTTTTGTGAACGTTTAGAGAGATTTTAATTAAAAAACTTTCTATTACCAATAAACCTCATGGAACGATGCTTAATCCTGAGAGAAGGTAGAGGCCGACTCTGACCATCTTTTGATCTATTGTAGACCTGTTCCCAGTGGTTTTTTAATGATAATTTTCCTTTTATTAGCCAAATTAAAAAAAAAAAAAAAAACCTGTTTTCTAGTTTCTGCAGATCAGCAGTAGTTCATCAGAAATTTGCCTCTGAGTTGAGGGTGGGACTGTTAGCGCGGAGTAAGCTCGCCCCTTCTTCCTGACGTTCATCTGTTTACACTCTCTCCCACTAGGTTATGGCCCCTCACAATCGCAACCAAACATTAGTGGTGCAACGAAAATTTAAAAGCAACATTGGAGCTACCCAGCTGTGAAGTTTTGAGCCAGATGTCAGCTCAAACGATTAAAACAAAGAGATTGATAGATCTATTTGTCTGTAAGTGGATCCATCAGAATGGAGCGGAGCAGGGAGCTTGTGGCATGCTGATAGTAGTTTATGCAACAAAAATTCCCTTTTTTTTAGCATTTTTAATTTGCCTGATCTTGCTTTACAAGGATTTGAGTAAATAAATATTCAAAAGCTCAATTATAAGCTTGGTATTCCTTAAACATGTTCTCCATCATTGGAAAAATGCCACAGGAACAAGTTGAAAATACCAAAAGCATGATTTTCATTAAAGAGCGTATCTATCTATGTTGTTGGATAAATCATAATGAGACTCAGTCCCATTCCAAATAATAATTTGGCTTTATTCATCTTTTTACAATTATTCCTTATCAAATAAAAAATAAAAGATGCTGTTTAGTGATCCACTAAGTCTATCATTTATCATTGTATTAAATTAACTGAATGATTAGTCATTCCTTGAAAGACTGGATTTATTGTAATCTCAGCCTGTGTGTACTGACTGTGAATTCAGATCAAAGTGCATGTGGTAAAATGTTTAAAACGACTTAGCCTTTTGAAATCTGGTGCGTTAAATTACAGGCAGGGCATTTCTTCTTTGTGATGAATGGGAATCGGAAGGTTACTCTATGGTTAGTAAACAGGTCGGTGGGCCTGATAATATACACTTTAGCCTCTGTGTTGATAAGTTATGGGGGACAGTCGACGCCGCACAGTTACAAATATAAATGCTGCTCCTATCGTAGGGGCAACCTTAGATTTTTAATTAGCATGCCATTTCATATTACTGTAGACATTTCAAAGGGCTGCTTTGTGCTCACCCTTACAAATGTCTCTCCCTCTCCCTGCGTTTGATGTCTGCCTGATGTAAATACGGGCAATTAAAAAGAAGCCCAGGGTTGGAGATGCACAAGGTCTGCCTAATTAAAACACAAACAAAAGGTACCAAGCGAGAATACACCTTATGATTAAGATCTAAAGTGTTGTGATGAATTAGAGGTTTTATTAATTGTCAGGTTAAAATGAGTACAAAAGGCAAACATGCCTGTTGGTCTCAGATGAATAAGGACATTATAGACTAAAGGTTGACATTAAGATGAAGACTGCAGCATCTACTGGCTGAGTGGCCTTGTGGATTATATCAAGATTGCTACCTGATTCCTATCTTTTATACCAAGCAAATTTAAGGGTTCCTTTTGATAATGTTTCATAAAGAACCTTGAAAGCCAATTAACTATATTCTCGCAGAGGCGAGTGGTGGAATATGACTGGTGCAGAAACAATTTTGGTGTGACAGAATTTGACCTGAGGCTTTACCCATGAAAAGAGAGACATTCTTTCACTGCACTTGTGTTCAAACATGCCCAGAATACTTTATCCAGTTGAGGTGAACAAGTACAGTAAACAAATGGAACAAAACAATGGTATCAAGAGCATCAAAGATCCGCTTTTCAAGGCCCACAAACTCGGATGACAAATCTATAATTACGGCTGTCATGTGGGTGTTGGTCTGTCTAACGAGCTGGTAATAAAGGGGAAGACTTTCAAGTCAGTTGAAACAAACACAATCATCCCATAGAGGAAATGTGCCTAAGAAAAACATGTAGAATCGAGGGTGAATGATATCAAATCGGCCTTTTTTTTGTTTTTGTGTTAAGGTTTAGTCTCAGCAGGAGCATGTAAAAAGAAGAGTTTTTGAGAGAGCATTAGTAGCGGATTTCTTTTCACTCGTCAATTCCAGAGCTAACTGTGTGTTTTCATACCTGGGCTTAGCTGTCAATCTGCAGGAACGATGAAATCTCCTGAACAAAACCACAAAGAAAGGGAGGCCAGCTGGAAGGGTTCCAAACCACACAAAGTAGCAGATAATAGAAGGCAAGGTGGAAGGAGTGAAAGAGAGAATTACACCCAGAGAGAGACGTCAGATGTGGCATATCAGATCTGAAATTTATAATTATATGCTTCAAAGACAGTGTTGCTTTATCACACTATATTTAAGCCAAATATCACATATGGTTAGTGAAATACATATTTTATCTGGTACTATATTATGTGCAGTTCATCCACTTTTTCTGTATTTCCCTGTGAGATGTCTATAAGTTTCATAATTGACAAAGCTGTTTAAATATACATGCTGCGAGTTAACTTTCTTGGCTCCAATTTGGGGGGCAAAAAAGAAAAACAACAAACACACATTCAGCTCAAGAATTTGCTGAAGCTTAACAAAAGTGTTAAGAGCACAAGCTGTATTTATTCTCCTGGAACGTGCTAAAAAAAAAAAAAGCATAACAGTAGCAGAAAAAAATGGCCTCTTGAATTCTGAAGCAGAAAAATTCGAGTTTTTGGACCTTCACAATCAATTTTAAAATGGTGACTACATGACAGTAGTGGGCTGCACACAGACAGTCCTGGGGAGGGCAGATAAGTGGAAGCTCTTTAGGAAAAGAGGAAAAGGGCAGGGCAGGATGGCGGCTGTGACCGATTAGATGGCGTTCATACCTGTGCTGACCATACTCCTGCACAGACAGAAAGAAGTGCACTGTGTGAACACAGAGCTCCCATTGTCGACCTGCCCACGTTAACTTCAGAACATATTTATTCACTGTATGCCCTAATCTGTTGTGGGGTGACTTCTGTATGCAGGTACAGAGAAAAATGCAGTTGCAAAGCTCACTAATAAAGTATATATTAGGGTTTGTTTGTAGCTTTGTAGTCAACTGAATCCTGCTAATTATAGCTATCAACTCAAAAAGTATACAACATTCATAGGAGCAGCACAAAACTCTATCTGTCCAGTTTTCTTCAGTCAAAAATGCCTCAGTTAGCATTTTCTCCATAACACTTCAGTCAACTGTTTGCCCTGTGCACTCAAGTGAAATATGAACCACAGTAAATCATTATTCCTCAGGCCACATTTGCCAGATGAATGCAAGTGAGTGTTGGACTGTGTGTTTTTCTCCTCTAATGAATTGAGGAATTTAGCTTGTGGCAATGGAGGTAAAAAGGTAGTGCTCTGTTGCTGTGTGTTTGCGTATATATGTGTGAAACAGGGACAAAATTGTCCACTTTTGGGATTCTATTCCACTGCTTTGCCATGATTTGTTCATGCAAATATATTTACCAGCACATTCGTGTCAACATTTTACAGAAGACAAGTTCAAAACATTCATGAGTGTAACAAAGACATTTCTTTCAAAAATAAAGCCTTTTTCCTAAAATATTGATGTCTTTCCTTCAGCAAAACAAATTGTATATTCACAGCCAGGAAGAGCGCAGAGCAAAGTTTTTTTTTTATTTTTTATTTAAAGGAAAGCTAAAATATTTTTAAGAGGTTATTTAGCTTCCTTTCAATTTGCAGAGTAACCTCAACACAGTCAAGTTCAAATTTTGATCAATATGTAATTTCTGCTACGCAATGACAGAATTTCCAGAATCAAATATAAAACATGTTAATACTGAGATAAAGCATTCATCATTTTGTTCCTTGTTTGCATTTCATAATCTCATTTTTATTTTTACATTCTCCTTCCTATAAAGTCTTTCCTAAATTCACACATTCTTTCAGAGAAAGAGAAAATATGTCATACACATGTATGGAAACAACTGGGCATATGATTTAGTTGTAAATATCTTAAAATAATAATAGTTCAGTATGTGTCTCAAAAGTTCTTAGCTTCTTTATTTCTTTAATGGAAAAATAAAACAACAAAGCATTAATACCTAAAAACAATGTAAAAAATGATAGAATATAATGTGACGTGAAAAAGAGACACACCCAGTACAAAGGTCCAAAAATAATTTTTTGTCTGTTAATGTTCCGTTATACTCTTTATAGTTATTAGTCCTCCTCTTTCAGTCTATCAAAAGTTATCTAGAATAACTTCCACAGGATGTAGGCATAAATAATGTCATACATTAGTTAAACTGCAGAGCAAAAAGTTGTTTTACTTTTCCTTTGTATGTGTCAGACAAATGAATAAACCCTCTCAAGGATGTGCTTAAAGCCAGCCATTGCCTTGAGAACCGTATGACTTTTGTGTATTAAAAACCTTTATATTGTGAACACTGCTCATGTTTTGAGGGCTAGTGGGTCAGACTTCTCATCATAGAGGCAACAGAAATGAAATAAATTATGAAATGTTATATTTTTTCTTTCTTTTGCTACCTTACATATATGTTCATAATAAACTTTGTTGAGGTGATCACATGTTTGTTTTTATGTTGTGTAAATATATATATTTAATGGAAAAAGAAAAAAGTGTCAAGTTTCTTTTCATTTTTTTTTTTTTTTTCAATTTTTGTTTTAGGCGTAAATTAAGGGGTCACAGCATGTCTTCATAACGTTTCTTGTTAAGGTCGACCTTTCTGGTTTGGCTTTGTTGATTCACCTTGTCCTTGTTATGCTGGGATTTTAAGTGCTGCAGTTTCTCTATTTGTATGCTTGTGTGGCAAAGAGACACTTTCTTAAACATCAAAAATAATAGTTTTGATCATGACATTCACCATGACCACCAGCATTGTTGAAAGAGAAAGCTATCAGCAGTCATTTCCTTCTGCACCTACTGCTTAAAATGATCTTTATGAAAACTTTGGTGTTTTAAAAAGTCGTTTTCTTTCAATATTACTTTCAACAAGATAATGGGAAACTTTTCCAAAAGCCATGGTTGATGTGTTCAGACACCTTAAACAGATAAGACTGAGAGTTACTGCTGCTGGAGAGTGACATGTTCGTGAGTCGCCGTTTCTGCTTGTTAATGGGGTTTTATTGGCACGTTTAACAGGTTTTATATCACAGCACAGGCAGGAAGCCAGGTAAAACAGCTGTTGCTCATTGTTTTGGTTGTAGGACATGGAAACACATTAACACTGTGTGAACTATTAATGCAACTGTGTTGTTTTGCTGAGCATATTTGGAAAGGGTTAAAGCAAAGAAACACTTTTAAATAATAATTTTAGTAAATAAAAATAAATAAATGGTATGTTTCAAAGATTTATATTTGCTGCATGTATTTGTAGAAATATGTGGCAAAGAAAGCAGTATTTTAAGGGAGGAAACATTAAAGTCTGACTCTAATCAACTTTTGGTTTATTGTAAATGTGTTACTAGTGGAATCTTAATCTTAATTTCCTTTATATAAGTCCTCCATCCTGAGAAAAATCATGTTAAAAACACCAAAAAAACATGATTTTCAGTGGAGTGGGTCATCAATAGTTGCAGCCTTGTTCTTCACAATTGGCCTCTTTGTTTTTTCCCCATAAAGAACAGACAAAAAGTCATGTGACCACAGAGTTAACAAATGCACATTTACTTGAAGAGATGTACTTTTTAGTGATTGCTGGCATGTGACATATTGCACTAGAAACATCTGTACAGTCATGTGTACTTTTATGCTCAGTTAAATAGAGAGCAAAACCAGGGAACCCCAGCATGTGTGGCGTTCAACCTATGTAGTGTCTGTGCTCACAGATTTGGTGCAATCAGCATTTGGACAGGTCTTAATTTACTTACGACGTGCTTTCAGCATATGGGCAATTCACAATAGTTCACTGATAAAGACACAAAGAATTTCCAGTTCTCTGGTGTTAAAAAACTCAATTCAGGACTGTCATAATGGCTCAGCTGTCTTAACCAAAGGAAGGCCAGAGAATAGGGGGCCTTGTGATTTTCTTCCTTTTCACCCTCTCTCGCTTTTCTTCTTTTTTTTTGTGCCTGAATCTTTTATCTGTGTTATTCACTCGGGACTCTTCAAAGTAACAAGCCTCCTTCTTTTTCCCCGGTACTAGACTTGAAACCCAAATTAGAGACTGCTTGATTAGAGCAGAGAGAAGGGAGCCAAGAGAGAGGGAGATGTGAGTATTGGACAAAACAAATCGCACCCCTACAAAGTGCCTTTTATCCAAAGACCCCAAGGCTCAAATACCCCTGTCCCTCCCCAAGCAACCGTAGCTTGGCTTGTTTTTCTCTTATCATTTATTTAGTCACCCGTTGATGCTTTCTGCCCTACTTTGGGGCATTTAAAAGAGACAGGAATCTCAAAAGGTGAATTCTGAAAAGGCTGAAACTGCACAGCCTCGCCTTTCTGTAAGTCCATGCAGAATTTCTGAAGTTGGCCTGAGAAAACAACGAGAAATGTGCCAACACAGCTTGACCACTGACTCCTGGCCCTCCACTTCCTGTGTCAGGCTGGTATTGTCCTACTGAGGTTCAGTCATCTACCAGAAGGATGTCACAACTAGTTAGGTCTGGCCCGGCTGCCGAGGTTTATGTAGCGCCAAGGCATCTCTGGTCTGTCTGTCTGCCATCGGAAGCGCAATGTGAGGAGACATGTTAACAGGCAGACCCCAGCCCCACTGCTGTTAAAAGCCATGCAATATGCAGGAAACGGCCTCTTTTGTCAGGGCGCTGGTCAGACACAGACCACTGCTCTGCTCTTCTGTACCACCCAATAAAAGTTTTATCTGCATTTTAAAGCTGATTCATAATTTAAAGCAGGAAGAAAGAGATTTTAACACGAGCCGGTCAACAAAAAACACATGTGTCTGATTTTCAGCTCAGTTGTGTGCAGCCTCCAAGGTAAAGAAAAAAACCATCTACACTGTTTTTGACAATGTTTTCAATGCTTACCATTTATGTCAAATATATTTTTAAAAACTGCTTTGAAAAAGACTTTACTATTACAGGTATTCTTTTATTTTGTAGTTTAATGTTTAGATTAAGCACCAACTTGAACTCAGATTTTTAGGGCCCATAAACTAATATCAAGTACTGCTTATAATGATTCAATTGCATTACAGAGAAGGATGCTTTGGGCTTCCCACAGTTTAGCTCGGGCACACAACAATAGGCCTCCTGTTAGTATTCATGTGGTGTCTAAGCAGAACAACGTGCCCCACACTCAGACGAGCCCATCAGATCCCTCTGTGGACCAGTCCACTGGTGCTGTTCCTGAATTCCACACACTTTCGAAAGTTTTGTGTCTTTTTTTTCTTTTTTCATTCTAAAAAGCTACTTGAGAGATGTATAGACATGAAGGCCGTCAGAGCCCTGTTAAGTCCAGACACTTTCTAAGTTTAAACTCATCTGTGACCTGCTCGTCTTAATCTTTTTCCTTTGTTTTTTGTTCCTATCTCTTCTCTAGTTCTTCCCTTTTCAAGAGTTCATAGTATTGGTTGCAGTGATTTATTGTGACAATACCTGACGTATCTTCCTAGTGACCTGTAAAAGGCAGCTCCTTCATGGACACTGCCAAAGGTTAATAAAATTGGAGCTGATTGTATCAATTTTACAGATAAGCCATTCACAACAAGTGTAGTTGGGTGAATAAGAAGTCAATTCAGGCCTTGGAAACTGCACACAGCCCCAATGAATAGCTGCTTTTAGGTGCTTTTTTTTGTGAGGAGGATAAATGGAGAATTGCAGCTCTCTTCCATTGCAGCAGGCAGCAGAGGCAGAGGGGCGAACTGAGGTTCAGACAAGCCTGCCAGTAAATTGCCCTGAATGGGTTCTGGAGTCTGACAGGCCCTATTAAGACAAACGGCTTTCCTCATTGGAGAGATAAAATAAATCAGGTGTTTAGTCGAATTAAAATAGTTTGAGTGGAGCGGGCCCCCGGGAGCTCTCGGAGAAACTCAAGACAGATGTGGTCAAAGACAAGAGGAAGACACCTAGGAAAGAATTCAGCTTCTGCTGGCCTCAGTCCAGACTTCACTGTACTGTTATCTGGAACTTGATGCTTTTATCCTCCTCCCTTTCTTTGACCGACTCTGTCTGTCTCTTCATTTTCCAATCAGTTTTTTTTGTGAGCTCCCTCAGATCAGCTTGTCTCACCGGAGTACAGGGAAGGGGAAGTGAGTTACTGTCTAGCCTCTCACTGGCAATTATGTTGGCTGTGTAAGTCAATGGTGGAATCACTTAGCATTGATTAGGTGGAGGGAGAGAGCGGTGCAGCGGAGCTGCTTCCTCTGTCGCGCTCAGTGCGGACATGGAGCTGTAGAGAAGGAAGACTATCGTTCTCTCATTATTCTACAAGAGAAAGCATGTTGATGAAGATCTCAGTTGATAATTGTCATTGTGCACACAGAGCCAGTGTCCATGCAAAGCACAACCACCATTTAATTACCCAAAAGAGAAAAACAAGTATGCAGAAAACAGTTTTTTTTTTTTTAACCTGTGCTCGGAGAAAACCTAAAAAAAAAAAGCACACAGTAAAAGCCCAGCTTGGACATAGTGAGGAAACCACCTTGCTGTGAGGTAACTGTGCTAACCACCACACCACTATGCTGCTGCAAATAAGTTAATGTGACTGCTGTATCTAAAACACAGTTCAGAGGCCAGTGCAAACAATGACTTTTAAAACTTTCTCTTTAACAACCCCTGGAAGTCTGACACAACCTGCCACCTCAGTATGACAGCTCCCTGCAGCTCTTTGTCAATGTGCTAGCAACAATTTCTTCCCCTCTTTGCTCTGAAAGCTGTGAACACTAGCTTAAGCAAAACCATCAACTACAGGCTGTGTGTGACCTTAACACTGAGTGAATTCCCTGCAGTTGCCGGCTGCATGTGTGGCTTTCTTTGTATTAAATATTATGTGCTCTACAATAGCACAATGTGATGATCGGTATGAGCAGCATGGTGACTTTCCTATATTTGATGGTAGACAAAGTATGGACAATACTTGTCCGAAAGCCTACTCTTTTTTTTTACAATTCGTATTCACCGTGAAACCTTTTAAGCCCCTCTCTTTCCTGTCAGATATACATGACACAAATAGTTTGTGTTATGGCTTGTAATGTGATTCTTCTCCAGTCTTGACCTTGTTGTCTCTCATCCTTCACTAGGAACTCCAGAGAGCCTGGCAGAAAAGGAACATCAGCTTTCTACAATGATCAGCCAGCTGATCAGCCTGCGAGAGCAGCTTCTGGCTGCCCACGACGAGCAGAAGAAGCTGGCCGCCTCACAGATGGAGAAGCAGAGGCAGCAAATGGAGCTGGCTCGTCAGCAACAGGAGCAGGTAACTGCTCAGTCTGTCGTCCACATTCTTTCTGTCTGTCTCTCAGCTAAGCCTTTGTTTAATCAAGACTTTTTTTAGTTCCCTCTAAATAAGGGGATACAATTGATTTAATTGAATTCCAGTGATAAATCCACACACCAAAAAGAGGTACCCTAAAATGTTGTTTTTTTAGCTTTTATGTACGCCATTATATTTTATTTTGATTACATTGACAAAACAAAAAACCTAGTGTATTAAGTGGAAAGGACTCATTTTAGAACAAATGAGAACAACATGAGAATATACAATCTTAGTACAAGTTGGCCAACCTTAATAAATCCTCATAAAATCTAAAACTTGCCCTTATTCTTAGAACATTATTCTAAATTTTTGTTTCCAAAAATAATGGCAATGAATGTCAGTCTAATTTGTCAACATTTATTGAACTTTAAAATACCATCATTTAGAATTTAACCAATAATTACAGCAAAACTATAGTTTTTTTTTTCATCTTGAGCCAAGTTTTATCTTGTCAAGAGTATGAAGCAAACTGATTTAGACTTTTAAAAATAATTTCCTTATTACTTAATAAGACAAAACAAATCTGGACTGTTCTGATTTTCTGAAAGGCTAAGAGTAAAAATAAGTTAAAGGAACTTCAAACCTGGTCAAATATCTTGAACATCTAATCCAAGGTTCTAAATCTTTTCAAGTATCAAATAATATGCAGTGCAGTTATGGTAAATTAAAGCATGTTATGCTCAAAATATACCAATAAAATTCCACATCTTTTAAAAAGAGTTCAACAAATTAGTTTTACATGTTTTGATGCCATATAATAAGTTATTTGATTGGTTATATTGACTAACAAATTTAAGGATATGCGGGAATAAAACATGAAATTTTATAAACTGACTCAAAATATATAAAAAAAAGAATGACATTAGAGTTGCAGCACAGATCAGGCCAGTGAGCCATATTGTACAAATCAGCAAATTAACACAGGCCATGAAGTGTGTTAATGTCTGGGAAGAAATAAGGACACAACTATCTACGCCGACGACACTTTTATTATCGCCAGCCATCTTAATGGGTATGAATCAATTATTAGCTGGGAGTTCACTCAGAGTTTTCTCGGCGCACTCTCAGACCTTGCCATGGTAAATGAAGAGATACACCATATACCCCAGAGCAATACATTTGGTCATAGTACACTAATAATACATTAACGGTATTGATTTCTTTTTTCAATCAATGGTGCTCATCTTCAAACTACGCCCTGGTCTGTAGGCTTTGCAGAGATTGCAGCATGAATGAGCAGGGATATAAAATATTAGATCTCATTTTAAGATGGAAGAATATTATTAAAATGGAGGAGCGAGCGGGGAGGGATAGAGGGAGAGCCTGCTGAGAGCTAGAATGTCATCAAGCCATCAAGACACAACGCAGTAATTAACTGTTGACACTCGTGAGGAAACCAGCACAAATTAATCTTGACACATTTGCAGATGGCAGATATCTTACAGTGAACACTTTGTAATTATATTTTTAAAATGAAAATTAAATGACACTTAAAACATGGTTGTCATGCTCAATGAAGTGGGCCTGTAGAAGGAGACAGAGAAATATTGTGGTGTGCCGGCATGTCACTCAAGGGTCTTAGTAGCGTCTGTCACTCACATTCTGCCTGCGCCAGTGATATCCTTCATAGCCGCAAGTATCTGTCCTGTAAATCATTGATTCTTCTTCACCACAAACTCTGCCAGGGGGGGTCTTCAGCACATCTTTTTGATGTACTTTTTTGAAAAAAAAACTTAGTTGTTTGATGTCAAAACAAATAAAATTCAACTCAACTAATTTTTTTTTACCCCTTTACATTGTCTGTCTAATCTATTCACTATCACACCAAAAACAGTGACAAAAAATCTAGAAAGACATTTTTTGACCTTCTCACCTTTTTTTAACATCTGCTTTGGATGCCATTTAAGTTTTTGCCTTCTTCTCCCAACCAGATTGCAAGACAACAGCAGCAGCTCCTGCAGCAGCAGCATAAAATCAACCTCCTCCAACAGCAGATCCAGGTCAGTGCTTGTGTTCCTGTTGGCCATGTAACCCAGCGGGATGTCATTCCTGCTTCTTTATCCAGCTTATTTCAATTATGCTTCAGTCTCTGCAATGTAATTAACACACAACTGCTCCCACCATGAGTCAACTGGGGCTATAGTGGATCAATAATATCAGACATGAAATTAAATATTTTTCTAATTTTCCTAATATTCTTTCTTTTATCTTTATGTCTGTAATTTCTGTGTTAGACTAATATCTATCTTTCTCATCATATCGTAATTGCCTGTTGGTAATCGTGGGGGTTTTAAAATCTGGAGGCGAATAATTAGCACATCTTAATGAATAAAAAAGGGGGAAAAGTAACAGCTAATGAGTCCTGTTGATGGAGGGGAGCCTGGAGGTGGGGGACATGAAAGAGGCTGATAAATGCCTCTGAAATTAGTTGGTCTCTGAAGGGCAGCGCAATCTGCCTTCACAGAAGAGCGGATGACACTTACATTGTCATCATGCTATGTGCATGTTTTTATTATTACCTGTAATCCTTTCTGCTAAACCTGTTGCAAATCTTTCCGGGTTTTTTTTCTGTTGTACTTTCGTAGAAACAGAGCTACACTAATGGTGCCATGGTTGGTGTGTGAGTGGTGTGGAACTCAGACCACCCAGGCAACACATGCTAGCTGTGTTCAGAGGGCACAGGATAATCCTGGTTTGGTCACTGACAGTGGTCAAGGCTATGGACCTGACTGCCTTTGTGCTTGGTCTGCCTGGTATCATACACATCCTTCTCTTTTAAACTCCTCCGTTAGTACTGACAGCTCTTTCTTTGCTTTTTTTCTTTTCGTAAAATATTTAATTCTAACACACTATACATTCAGCAACCTTTGTGCAAATCTTTGGTGGGAAATCTTTGCCTTATAAAATCACTCCTCTTCAACCCAAGAAATAATATTTGCTGGGTTTGAGAAAGTAGTATTTTCTCCTATTTGCATCATCGTGTCACCACAACAAAGTTTTGTGCATCTCCTTTTTAGAGATAGAGACATCTGTTTGAACAGCAGTTTGTTTAATAGTCCGATTTACATTGAGGGCATCAATACCCCCCCCCCCCCCCCAACGGAAATACTCTTTCAAAAATCTCTTGAGAAGCCACAAGGCCTTGACCTTTCACTTCAACAGTGGATCGCTTATTACAAAAATGATTCCCACTCTCATAAAGACAAGCAGGGAGCGTGTCACTCCTTGTGGAAAACACTTTAGGATGAAGTACCTTATACATTGCAGAGGGGCTGCTAGCACTTCTATCACAGAGAGCCCTTCATTTACTTTCACGGAGCATGAGGGCATAGTCTTTAAAATCTCCCTTTTAAGGACTCTTGATCTGATCACAAATTTATAGACAAATAATACCTGAAAACTTTCCTTGATGCAGTTTTGAAGCAAACTGGAACAGCAAGTATTAGAACGTGTCTATTAAAATCCAGTTCAAACATTTGACATCTAAGCAGAGTCCTATCTGCCAAAAACCAGTTATTTAGTTTTTCTTGAACAGAAGTTTTTCTGATGTTTCATTAAAAAGTCAAATTAAATAAAGAGTCACATCTGTCCATTGTTCACAAATGTTCCCCAGCTATGCTTCACACCCCAGCCAGCAAGGCCAAGTGGGGCCCATATGGTTTAAAAGTGGGCAGAAAATGTGGGCCCCCAGTGGGTTTGTCTGCAGTTTCAGTCGTGGCCCCACCTCGGTTTGCCCACATTGGCTTAAGTGGGCACTCAGTGGGCAGGCCTGATATGCTAGCCAGCTGCCCGGAGTCCACCCGCTGTCCACCGGGCGGCATTAAATCTTAGGTTGCATTAAAACCTAGGTCGCTGGATATAGCGTAGCTTTCCACCAGGCGGCTGGCTAGCATAGTGACCTATGTCAGTGGGATGGCTCACTATGCTAACCCACTTAAGCCGATGTGGGCAAACACAGGTGGGGCCATCACGGAAACCAATTCAAGGCCCACATTGTCTGCCCACTTATAAATTATATGGGGCCCACTTGGTCTTGGTAGCTGGGACAGTGGGTCTAAGAAAAAACACAAACGTTGATCTCCATCCAAGTAAATTCAGATATCCAGAGTTCCGATGGCCACTCTTCTGATGTATTAGGTGGAGTACATAGAAGTGTTGCAAGTTAAAGAAGCATTTTTGCCATCCTGTTTCCATTACTGCAGCCTCTTCAAAGCGCCCCAGCCTTCTTAATATATAACAGCTTTGACTTAATTAGTTCTGTAAACAAGCTTCCAGCCAGTATGTCACAGTCTTAGCAAAGTGATAAGCAGTGTTCAGGGATTGAGTTACTCTGCTGTTAGCATGGAGAGCACTAAACTTTATAGGAGACCCTACTGCCATCAAAGTCCTTCTGTTTTTGCTTTAGGGAAAAATCCAAGAGAGCCTGTTGCTAAGGTCTTGTATTGATGATGTGAGTGATCACATAGTGACTTTGTAAACAGTCCAAACAATAAAACCATGGGGACTGCAACCAGAGACTGTTGTTGGCACGCTATGTGTGTACTTTCAAGAGCTTTTTTTTTTTTTTTTTTTGCAAGAAGGTTCAGGATTTTGTAGTTATAGAGGGTTAGTGGCTTGAGGGTTAGCATTAAATCAAGTTTCCTGTTTGAATAGCCTTGTCTCTTTATCCTTTCTCATCATGCCTACAAGTGAGGGAGAGGGATTTGGTCTTTGTCCCTCAGGATTACAATGTCACTTGTTTTAAGATGGCAGATTGATGTGTTGGAGGCTTATCAAAAGTTAAAGCTCAGGGCTTTGTGTGTTTTTCCCTCTGGGTCTTTGTATTTCTCACGTCCATCCTTGGTCGTTGAAATCAACTTGGCATTCAATTCAATCCCAGGATTAGATTAACTGATTTGGTTGAAATTTCAAACACCCCCATAGAATCTTTTAAGGCACATGTGACAATTTAACATATATATTAGCTGAGAACTACTTTGTCAATTAAGTCGCAGTACTTATCTCTCCTTGTGTGGTTGTGCTTGTAGGTGGAGACCTGAAGCTGAGGCTGAGGTTGTGTGTCAGTGTCAGGAATTGTATCATAAAATGCGAGGCTCTCAGACTTGAACTGGGTGATCACCTTTAATAAGAATAAGCTCAATCCAGTTGTTCCAAGAGAAAACTGCAATACAAACCTTTTACTGGCATGCAGGAGCACACGCATAGCAGAGAAGAGTGTGCACGAGTGTGTAGGAACACAGGGACACTCTGAAACAAATATCAAGAGAATAAACAGTGGCCAAAAGGTCAGGGTGAACTTTATCTTCACAAACAGGAGAAAGCAGAGACTCGCAGATGAAACACTTTTCCATCCAGAAAGTTTTGCTAAAATTTTAAGCCATTAAATCTCACTACTTTTCGACATTTGTTAATTTTCACAGATCACAGCATTCTGTGTTTTAACCTGGAGGTACATTGTAAAGAGAAAAATCTGTGCTTAATTCCAATTTCTGTTTAGGCCATTGTGAGTATTTTTTTTTTTTTTTCAATCTTTGCTTGATTTTTTCAAATCCCAAATGATCTGTTCATCAAGCAGGACGAAGTGAGATTATCACCCATTTTCCTCCTCCTTCTCCTTGCCTGGCATGAAACTACACACACACACAATCTGTGTCTGCACATCCTACCTTTAACCTTGTGCCCACAAAGATACACAACCCAGCATGCATCTCTCTTTTTTAAAAAGGGAAAGCAGAGATTAGAAGAGAGCAGGCCGGTATATTGTTGTCCACCGCACACTTCAAAGTCTCAAAGGCTTTCTCACATGTCTTTAATGGTGTAGAGAAACAGCAGGAGGTCACGCCGACGTTTAATGCTAAAGGTCCCGAGATGGAAAAGATGAAATTAAATTACTCCAGCATTTACAAACAATTTATAGAGCAAACAATCCAGCGGTAGAGTTAAAGTCACACATTTAAAAATGAAGCTGAGTACAGAAGTAACATAGATAAAGCTAAACCGGTATAAATAAATGTTGTAAACATCTGAAACTGAATAAGGCTTCCTTACATTAATGCTTTTTTTTTCAAAAAATAATTGAAAGATCACTTTTTAACTACACAAAAGGCGAACAACCTTTTTTTTTTTTGCATGACATCTGTTTTAAGTTAAACTTGACCAGAAGCCATTATCTTGGTATTTTCCAGATATTACTTAAAATCCAGATGCTGCCTTTGCTGAGCCACCAAAAGGCATTTCACATTCTTCTTGTTAAACTCTTCCACAGTGATTCACATGTAACTTGAAGGGGTTGGGGGTCAGGGTCATGGTACAGTTATAACACAAATCATCATGCCAGTGTAAAGTCGATGCCACTGTTTTGGCTCTTTCCCACAAATGATCGGCCTGCTTCTGGTGTTCCCATCCTCACGAGCTAAACACGGGTTTTTCCTACATAAAGAGAATTAAATATATTAATTTAGAATAGTTCTTTGACCCGACCTCCCAGCATGCACACAAACAAATCTGTCAAAATGGTACTTGGTTTATAAGATAAATAGCCTTTTAGGATTGCTTTTTATAGTATTTGCTGGTCTCATTCTTGAAATAAAATATGCATGTTATTTTATCCAGTAATTAAGTATTTCTATTCTGTTTGATTATCAGTTTAGAAAAGCAAAAACTCCTAAAATAAGCGATTATGGTAAATATTTTACATCAATCAGAATGTGTTTTTAAATAAACAAAGTCGTATGGTAATTACATACAGATAGAAGCGCTAATTTGTGTATTCTCAATTGCTCTTATTGTCTCCCCAACACACATTATTTTCTCTGTGTGAGCCCTTGTTATTGCACTAGCAAAAAAAAAAAAAGAAAAAGAAAGAAAGAAAAAACACCGGAATAGACATTGTTAAAGGGAATGTGTAAGTTCTCCAATTAGCACAGCCAGGCTGGAACTGTTAACATGATAATAAGGGAATAATAGAGCAGGGAAATGATAATGTGTAAGTGTGTGTGCTTTACGTGCGCTGTGTGCGCAGTGTGTGGATTTTTCTGCTGCCAGTTCCTTCCCCTGTGTTTGCTGAGGAGCACTGTTACCCTGCTTGTAGGATTATGGGGCGGCATTAACAGCGTAGTCAGACAGGCTTGGCTTTCACCCAGGGAGGCTCAGTCCAGCATGTTCATCCTCCATTTAAGGCGACTGTTAGCTGATGAAGATCTGCACATGCAAGACTGAAGATAAAAGAAAGCCATAGCCTGACTCGTTAGCCCCTGTGATTTAATATATTGACACTCTGATACAAATAATTCCATTTAGTGGACTCTGTCGGTGGGGCTGGAGGGATCAATTTAATTAGTTATGAAATGTGACTCCTTGTCAGGAAGCAGAGGAAACGCTGACGTTAAACAAAGTCCTGTCGAAGTTAAACAATAAAGCCATCATGGCCCTGTTAAAGCTTAATGATGCACAAAAAGGTGTGAGAGGTTAAAACTGCTGAGAATGGTTTGCAAAGTAATCAGAACATTAATATCTAATGACATTTGCTGATGAAAGAACAAAGTAAAGCTTCAGGCAAGATGAAGCGCTTGCTGGAAGCTTACAGTAGTTTTAGCCAGGGAGGCCGTTTTGTAATTGTTGTAAATTACACTATGAAGCCATGCATTTGTGCCATTTGTCCTTTGTTTTTAAACACCTGAGTGGTGTAGGAAGCAATAATTAGGTGGCTGAGGAGTTTCTAAAGCAGCCATGAGAATAGTTAATTGATCACACAAATCTTTAGCTGTCATTTGTGACAACACAAGACAGAAAGTCTCCATCACCACAGTGATTTTGCACATTAAAACAGATACACGCTTAAACATTAGTGCAAAATATGGCAACAGCTATTCTTAACAAAAACTGTGAATGGGGTTCTGTGCCATTTCATTCTGATCATGTAATACTGCACCTGTTTGGAGCTCCTTCAACCTTTCCTGGATGGAGGGAAAACAGTTACACTCATTGTGACAGCCCTTCACCTCCTCCAACTCTGCTAAGGAAAAATATCAATTGAGGGAGAACACATTCACCAGTGTGCTGTTGCTTTCGCTCCTCCACAGCGTCGACTGTGTTTTCTCTGCTAATGTTGTGCAAACTGTTTTGTCATTCCATGAGCTTTGCACGGCCGACATCCTCAGCAGCGGGCGCACTTACAGGGAGAAGGAGCTGCATTAATAGACTCAACTGTGTACGGGGGGGAGCAAGAAAGGGGTGCATGTTTTTTTAGGGCCGGGGTGGCAAAGCAAAGCATTGAGCTTGTGGCAAATGCAAAAAAGGAGCTTTTTGTTTTTGCAGGGAGAGAGGAG
Source organism: Oryzias curvinotus (assembly GCA_023969325.1). NCBI lineage: Eukaryota > Metazoa > Chordata > Actinopteri > Beloniformes > Adrianichthyidae > Oryzias > Oryzias curvinotus. The sequence continues at coordinate 9,372,842 of CM043708.1, forward strand.
TCCAAGCATTCCCCATGAGAACACAATCAATGAGCTGTTTTGTCAGACATACTATTCTGCACAATACATTATTAGTTTTTTGGAGTTAATTGTCTTTAACTAACTTTTTAAAATTTTCTTACATGTGCTTTGGGAAATATTTAAAGTTTCAAATATTTTCTTCACTTGTTTTCATTTCTGCTGTCAGTCACTGGGGTGATGTTTGATTGTTTTTGACAGTTTATTAATTTCTGATAAAGGTGTCTCTCTTTATAGGTGCGTTCATTCCCGAACAACAAAATAGACATAGATGTGAATATCACGTCATAGCACTTCAATATATAAATGCATCAATTTATTTTTTATTTTTTAACACAGATACACCTTACTTGGTGTATCTGTATCTTAATTATTCACATTTGGGACTGTTAGTTTTTGCTGCCATCTATGTTTTAGATGCGTTTCTCCCCTGACATGTAATGCATTAATAATTTCCTTTCTTTTTTTTAGCTAAAAAAAACCATAAAAGCAGTGCAGACTGATAAAAAGCCAAAGATTTGATCAAGAAAAATGGCTTTTGTTCTTCCCCTGAAACTTTTAAGTATTTTGGCTTTTCCAGTTCCCATCTCAGATAAGCATGGATGTGTTTCACTTAAATGTTTTGTTAAATGAAAACTCAAAACCCACGCAAGGCGGTAGGCTTTAAACAGTCCTAGACTATTTTCAAATCGAATAAATAATCTTATCGTTTGATTCCCTTTATTTACAGACAATTGCTTCTCTGGTCAAATGTTGTCATCCTGTTAAGTGTACAGCAGGAACTGCCCAGAAGCAAAGCAGCAATCTTTTCTCTAAATAGTGCTGATTGTTTGTAGGAGAAAAAAAAATCCAGAAGCAACAGCGTTTTCAGCAGTTTTGCTTCCACTGAATGATTTTTCTCCTGGTTTTGCTCCGGTGCAGCGTGCACCCAGCGGGCTTTGTACACAGTAGCGAGTGTTAAACATATCCTGCTGTCTAGTGCCAGTTTTACTGTGTGTGCTGCTGTTGGATAGCAGCCAGAGTTGCCAGTAAGCTCAAGATCACTTTCACTGTAAGTGGATCACAAAAAAGGTGACTTGTACTTGTGGCAGTTTTCTCCACAGCTTCCAAAGCCAAGCAGTAAGGAATCAAAATGGAACTATCAGTTTGTACCAAAGCAGCTAGATTTCATCCTGCTTGAATGTAATTTCTGAAAGGAGAAGATGTGAGACAAAAGTCTGAGGGCTTTAGATCTATTTAGGTGTGAAGATCATTCTTAATAGGCATATTGGCCCATGTAACTTTAAGTGGCTTTTGTCATTAATTTTTATGCAATTTCTTCTACAAATAATACAGTTGAAAGGAAAGTGATCACAATCAACTGCAGTTTTTTGGATAAATTGATGCCATGTTGTTGGTGGATCTGACTTTATGTATTACAGGTTTGCTCAAATGAATTCACATCATGACAGTGAAGCGACATGAGATGTGTCAAAATGTGTCAAGTAGCAATTAGCAAGAACTAAAGAGCCCAAGATCTCAGAGGTCATTTTAGGCTAATATTCATGGACCATGCTGACAACATGATATAGAGCTGTCTTGCCTTTTTCCACCATTTTTATTTCAATCTCGTCAATACTAACTGTCTGTTTTTTATACAGCCACGTTATAATCCACAATAAGTAGTGAACCTTAAGAGCGAATCAGGGCATAAATGTGTCAAAGGGTTCAGAGGGAAAGGCAGAGGGGGTCCTCAGGCCTCTTGGGTGCTTTGAAGAGGCCTTAACAGACAGTGAGGGGCATGGGTGTTGACAGGGTTCCAAGTGAGCACTGTAGTGCTGTACATCTCCATTTGCACTCAGCCTTTTCTCATCTGTTTGAGCTCATGATGTAGGTGAAGGATTTCTTGGCCAAAAGGGAACAAATCCGAAAATGGCACAAATACTTTCACGACATTGCTAAAAATGCATTTTATTTAATAAGTAAAAAAATAAGAATCTGTTGTTTTTTAAACACAAGGAAGGGTTGCATCAGTATACATGAAAGATTGGAGGGAATGCATCAAAGAAATTGTCTAATGAATGATTCAGTTTAGTATTGGGAGGAATTTAGCTTGTGTACCTGTTTGTGTGTGCTACTCATGAATGTGGGCATTACATATGATGTGAGAGAAATAAGGGGAGCTCTTTCAAGTCAAAGCCTGTCTCCTTAACACCTTGTGTATTTACACATCAGACATGTGAGCTGTGGGGCTCACCTTGTGCAGTCAGACATAGACTACTTTTGTCCATCATGAGTCTAAGTCATCGCTTTCTTCATCTGGTAAAATAACACATTTCAGTTCAGTTTGATCAACCAGCCCTTGAAGTAATATTCCAGCAGGAAAGTGTGACTGTGACTGGCCCGCATTCTGTTTAAAATAAAAGTAATGCTTTTTTTTATTTTATTACAATAACATTTTGAAAGCATATTTGATCATATTTGCCATAACTCTGATTTGTGTCTATTTATCAGACTCCACCTTGTGAGTGAAACACATTGCTTGCTGGCCTGCTACAGACTTCATCAGGTCATCTGAATTGATGATACATGTAGCGTGGCGGCTGAGTTCCCGGAGAAACCTCTGTTGGAGCACATGCTGGCACTGATGAGGGCCTCAGCCAAGTCTAACTGATCACTACAGATGCTCCTCTTCAAGTATTCCGAGTCAGATCCTTAGTGTCGGGTCTTGAGGGACAAACAATAGCACCTGTTCCTCATAAGATGGCCCATTCATGTATCTTTAATGAAGCCTGGGGGCAGATGGTGTGAAATGACATTATCCAGTACTTAGCAGTGCTAAGACAAAGAGAGAGCAGAACCAGCACAACAATGCTGCTGTATTTATGAGGAAGGGGGACGCTGCCCGAGTGCCCCCCTCACATCTGCTCCACTTCATCCTCAGACTCCTCAAGATCATCTTGGCAATAGAAATATCCTGGGCATGCAGCCCATACACAGATGAACTTGAGGGAAACTCTTAAAGGTGGGGGGCTGGGTTTGTGGTAACAGAAGAGCGAAGGCCACACATCTGTACGCTCCTTTCTTTCTCTATTGGTTTTGGAAAATATATCTATATAGTCTAGAAAATATATATATATATATATATATATATATATATATATATATATATATATATATATATATATATATATATATATATATATATATATATAAGTTAATATTCACAGCTTAAAATACACTTTTGTTCCTTTTTTACATTTTAAACGTGACCTGTTCAAACTATTCCTATTTATCTAGCTTTTAGTAGGCATTTTTGCCTTGCCACCAAACGTCATCTAGTGTGGACAGTATTAAGAAAATGTATATTCATCTTGGTGCTCTTGAAAATGTGAAAAGTTAGTGATATTTGCAGCTTTAAATCTGTGTACATTTTAAATCTGACATGTAAAAAAATGTTTAAAAAAGGAAATAAATCTTTTATTAATATCTCTTTTAAAGGTGTAAAAAAATGACATATTTTCTGCTTTAAAATAAACTTGTGTTCACTTTATACAGTAGAAATATAATCCATACAGACTACCGGTACTTTTATTTATTTAACTTGTAGTGCACATATTTGCCTGCCCCTGAACATGATTGAGTCTGCACCATATTTAAAAACGTTATACAAATACATTTTAGATGAAAATGTTCAAATAGAATTTTATTATATTGTGTTTGTAAATGTAAGTTTTTTTTTTTTAACATTTTACTTCTCTTGCTTTAATGTTTATAATGTTGTGCAATACTTACTACAATTGTAAATCTATCTGACTTGTAATTCTAATAATAGTGCATTAAAGTTGGGTAAGTTGCATTTCCGCAAAAAAAAAAAAAAAAACTTTAAGAATTAACTTTTGGACGTAGTGGATGTAGTGTGTAAAGTAAGAAAAATAAGAGCAAGTGAAAAATTGTCCCATAAAAAAATATGCACACTTTGTTTATGTATGTGTGAAAAACTATCATTTGTCTTTAAACAGTTACTTTTGAGTTTGCATTTTAATCCATAAAATAAATAATCTGCCATGTTACACATTTTTCCAACTTTAATGGACGTGAACTTGAAGGAATGCTTTCTGTCTTATAACTGCTGTGCATTCAGCAACAAACCCCATCTGTTTTAACAGTCCAAAAATGTAGACAGAGAAAAGCAGTGTTCCCCAGTGTCCAACCCCCAACTACCCCGCCTGTCACTGGTCTTACCTCATGTTGTGACATTAATTATTGTGTTTTTCCATATGTTCCATACATACCAGGCCAAGCTCCATCTTTTATCCGTTCAGCTTGGAAAGTTGGAACACAAATCCCTATAAAGTGATGTTTATGTCACAGCCACCTCGGCCATTTTTTTTCCTTTGGCAACAGCATATTTTACAAAACTCCTTTAAAGAATCACATACTTTTCTATTCCCGTGCCTTGCACCTTCTACACTTCCACTTCTGAAAAGCTCAGTAGACATAAAAATGGTTTTATTTATTAAGTTTTCAGTTTAGCTTTGCAGCTCTGCACAAATCAATAAAGTTGTCTAAAGTGGATGTAGCGTTCTAGCTGTGAGAGAAACTAGGTGCAACGGCTCTTCAGGGGAGAGCAACACAGGCTGAAAAAGTGAAGATCACAGCAGACCTCAGCCAGAACATGGGACAGGTTGATTTCATGCCCCAATGCAGCGCCAGTAATTGCACCCAGACCTCCAGACCTGTTTTATTGGGAGTTGATTTTAAGAGGGATAAATGGAGAAACATTCTGTAAAGTGTTTATTTTGGGGGATGACCTTTATTAACCCATTTTCCAGGCAGGTTCCCCTGAGGTGTTCTGGCCCGGTGCTAGATTAACCCTCGGAACCCCAAGGTAGCTCAGCTGTTCCCTCTCATGCAGTCTCAGGAAGCTGACAGTGACAGAAAAGTTGGACTTGCAACATGTGTGCAAACCACCCTAAAACACACCCAGCCACTCTAGAATCCAGAATGTACAAAATTTACATTTATATTTTCTGCAGATATTGCCAAAATAAATTATTAGTTACTGAGAAGAATGGACAGAGGATGACAGTAAAATAGAGGGTTTTTTTTTGCTTTTTTTAGGTAAGGACAATGGGTTTCTTCTTGTCATACAGCTTTTACAACCTATATAAAAAACACCTTATTATATATGTGGGTGCGTGCAAATGCAGACACCCATTAATCAGTTCTGCATGTTTGTCAGTGTTGTTGCTGGCATGCTGGATCTACTGTAACTATCAGGCTCACATCTAACATCACTCAAGGGTAAAGAGGTGCTTTCTGTCCTGTATGTTGCCTCATAGAAAGTGATGCTGGAGCAGAGTGAATATGCAGAGTCTTTGATGTACCAAGGTGAAATTGTGCTTTGGATTAAGAGCCAGCACAGCTCGAGCAAGTATTGTGCGAGCACACGAGACCTGTCGTTGCTGCAGAGCCCCCTGTCAGCACGCGTTAGGAGAAGCTGTGATCTGTCCTTACCCATCCCCATCGAAGGCTCTGTTTCTGTGTCTATGCTTAGGCCTCTCTCTGATCTTTGCTCTCTATCTGTTCAGCAGGTCCAGGGTCACATGCCTCCATTGATGATCCCCATTTTTCCACACGACCAACGCACTCTGGCAGCAGCAGCTGCCGCCCAGCAAGGCTTTCTCTTCCCTCCAGGAATGTCTTATAAACCAGGTATGAATTCAGTCATTTAGCCATATTTTTAATCTTATTTTAATTCTTGTGTCTATTAAAAATAACAGCATTCTCTGTAGGTTCTCCACCATAAATAAAATATAAAAAAGACATTTAGTTGCCTCAAAGGTTAGTCCTTAAACTGAACTTGGAGATAAATTGAAGAATTAAAACACATTCTATTCTACATGGAACAGAAGATATGGGCACAAAATAAAGAGGATTGCAAACATTGTTCTCACCTAGCACGCACCTTTTAGAGGAGAAGAATTGCTGTAATTGTTTTTAAAGTATGCACTGTTAATAATCCAACATTTGAAACCAGACGGATAATTCCACTAATTCTATGGAACCTAAAATTAAACTCTTTTTAAACTACTATAGAGCAAAATGAAGTCATAGTTTAGTTAGGTTTGGATTATGCCAGAACTGCCTCTCTTGAGATGTGTAGCTTTTTTGTTTTTGCATGTAACAACATGCCTCATTTTTTCCCTTTTTTACTTTATAATTGAAAAATAAAAACATTTCACACAATGAACAGAAAATAAATACAAAAACAGCAAAAAAAAAATGTGAAATTCATTGTTTTTGCTATCTGCCAAAACTGTACCCTCATATCTATATGAAAAAAAATGTCAAGATGGGCATCACATTTTGTCCATGCACAATTTGACAAAGAAAGATGCTCCACACCAATTAAACTATTAAATTTATTGTTTAACAGACCCATCATTTCATTTATTTCTTAATAATTTATCCACCTTTTACAAGTGAGAAGACTGATGTCTGATTTCTGAGGGAGCTGGACAAGAAAACGTCTGTCTGGGATGTAAAAATAGATCAAGAAAAACAGAAAAATGAAATAAAACAAGAAAGCAGGTAAATGCCAGAAAGAAAGAAAAACCTGCCAGAAGTCAGCAAGTTCACATCAGAACATTAAAAGGTGTGGTAGAGCAGTTAATGAATTAACTATACAACAACAGGACAAAAAAGAAAGTCAGCTATTTTGGAACTACGGAGCCATGACAGCTTAAACAAAGTGCCTGAGGGGGAGCCTGTCACGACTGTGCTTTTTTGCAGTAGGTTTGACACGGAAAATGTTTTAGTTCAAATAACAAGAGCTATTATGGAATCATGGTCAGGGGTCACAATGTGTATGATTCCTGCATAATTCATAAGTTCATGAAGAAATAGTAAAAAGGGTTTGAAAATGACTCCTGTAGTCAGGAGAGGTGTTTTCAAAGCCTTCATTATTTCTACACAATATACCCACCGAGTACAATGTTATCATCACCACCTGCAGGGTATACAGGATGCTGCTGGATCCTTTCTCCATGAAGTGAGTGACCAAGCATTCACTTCCAAGACTAAGAAACACTAATCTGATGTTATCATTATGAGATAGCTCACAGGGGCCGCTGCTCATGACCCTCAACCCCGCGGTGCTCTCCTGGCAACGGAGCCATTCTACCCCCATAATGGCAAGCCATCACCCCATCCACTGGCTGTGCTCAATGTACTGGTTTTACATGGTAGACAAGCACAGTTATAGAAACTCAAACTCATCATTTAAACAAATAGATACAAGCTGGACTTCTTTAGTTTATTCAAACCATTTTATACAGACACAGCTGCATTTTTTCTGGGCTACCTCTAATGGAGCTGAAGAATGACCCCGAAGTCTACCAGTACCTCTCATGCACATCCTGCTGACAGTTAATAGTTTTCCCGAGCCATTCTGTTTTATTACATGCTGCATTTAAATTGTTTCCTGAGACTGTCGCATTATATTGAAGTTACGCAAGTTGGGTGGATTGGTAGGAGACTTTACCACCAAATGAGGTAAATCATAACATTTTGGACATTTTATTTTGCATTTACGTTACTTAGCAGTACTTTAAAATGCATTTATTTAAAATACCTTGTAAAGTTCACAAAATGTATTGTTACTCAAGCCTTGTTTTTCCCCAAAAATTTGGAAAAAATCTGTGTAAAACAGTGAAAATAATTACTTGTGTTAGAAGGGTTTATGTCATATATTTCATTCATCCTCATGTGATCTGCACTAAGAAAGGTCTCAGCACCACCTGTCAACCTTCAGCAGATCTATGACTTATATTTCATGACACCAAATGAATTTGGAAATATAGCCATGGCGTCAACTGCACTGCTTTCTCCGATAACATTTACAGTCCAGATTCTGAGCAAGCAAACATTCATGGCTCTGTTTTAAGACCGAAAAAAAAAAAATGTTTTAAATGCAATTTCTCTTATGGTTAAGTGACACCATCAGGGCTCTGAGCCCATTTTTCTGGAGTCCAGTGCCTTCAGACAGACTGTGTGCACCCATAACCCAGACCTCGGAGTGGCAGACCCCCAGCTATCATAGAGCAACACATGACCCTCCCCAGGTTTCACATGACATTTAAAGACATACAGCCATCCATCAGCCCCCAAATCTTACATCACTGACAGCCCAGAGCAAATGAGACAGAGAAAGCAATACCAAAACTAAGAGGTGTAGAAATAACCATCGTGTGCTCCTAGAACATCCAACCAAGCACCATTTGAAACCACTTTTGCTGTGTGTTTTTATTTGCTACTAAATGGGGATTGAATTTCATGGCCTGTATCACATTGTGCTGTGCTGTACAAGATTGTAGAGTGAGTAGAGTGGATGGGGGCAAAGTGAAAGAGAAGGTACATACATTTACCTTGTCTGTTGCTTAATGGCTCCATATGTTTGTGAGGAGAAGTGACAGGATGAAGTGGGGTCTGAGCGAAGGCCAACACCCCTCCCACCTCCCACCCCTGTCCAACTGTGCGCGCCCCACATCCCCTCCTCCCGACTCATGCATCAAACCAGCCTCCCCCCTGTACTAGCGCTGTGCCATCTCAACACACTAGGTTGACTGTGTAAAAGCCTCTGTGCTCTCATGGACATCACTCATCCTGCAGCCGTTTTTATATCTTTGTCTGGCAAACGTGCTGATGGCAGGGCAACAGTAATGAATAGGGGTGCTTTTGGAAACTTGCTCCTCCTTGCGTGATCACAGTGATAAGTGAGATAAGAACATTTATTTGCCCTTGTTATTGTGACTGCACACTTGTTTTAACTAGTTTGAATACAAGTGCTTTCAATGTGCTGCCAAAAGTTGCATTCCGAAACAATGTGTTAAACAATGGCCAGACAAGTCTGTAGCTGCACGAACTGCCAGAAAGAACATACTTTTCATTTAAAAAAACTCACTGAATAAATATGAGGGAAGATGCAATCAAAAGACACACACAAATAAATAAGCCTTTAAGGAACCCCTGACTTTTTTTTAGCGACGTTGTTGTGTGATGGGATTTTCCAGGATGAATAGCGTGCAGGTGGGGTAAACAAGCAACAGTGTGAAGCGTTCCTAGGTAATCCCACTTCAGGCATAACACCTTAGTCTTTTGTTAATGCAGATGCATGGGCTTGAAGCCCAGAGCTCGGTGCAATGTGGCACATTGCTGTGGCATAAACAGCAGAGGACCCACAATCCCTGTTGGCACTTGTCTGGTCGCTGTGAGCTGGCTCATTGTCTGAACCTATATGCATTGTTGTCTTTCTCTCTCGCTCTGACAGGTGATAACTACCCGGTGCAGTTCATTCCATCCACAATGGCAGCTGCAGCAGCGTCAGGACTCAGCCCCCTCCAGCTTCAGGTATGTGAAGTTCTATGATAAAGAATGTGAAGGAAAGCTCAGGGCAGAAAGGGTGGCTAAGCAGCTGTACGCTAAGTAATGAGCTGCACACTTAATAATCCTGGATGCCTCTGGCTCACACACGCTTATCACCTTACATGTGTAATTTATCCCTATTTTATAGAAGATTTATCCCCTGTGGTTCTGCAAAACATAAGAGTTAGAAAGATAATAGTTATTAGAGAGAAAGAGAATCGCTTTAGTTGCTTTAATAGCCAGCAAGTGATTTTATCAAGGGACTTGCAAAGTCTGCTTCCGATTGCAAAGCCACAGCATTGTTTATTTAACTTGAGTGGAAAACAGTTGAGATGAAAGAATAGTTTAAGGCTTTGCTCGTTTTCTCTGTTGGGATCATGTTATACAATCTCAAGCAAAGCTGAACAGAAGTTGTGTGTCACCAAAAAAAAAAAAAAAAAAAAAAAAGATCCAACTCCTTCAGGCTGCTCCAGGAATTTTCTCACACAGCATTTACGGAGCTGAACCCAAGTCAAGGCGTAACCTGGGGCCATACTATCTAATGAAGACAGTTATCTCTCATTTATCCTGCTTATTGTCAATAATACACATACGTTTATTCTTTGATTTATTATTTGTATTTGAATTCATTAAATAAAAACATAATAAAAAGAAAAAGTAGAACTTGCCTGTTTCACAAATGTTAGTAATTTTAAGTTTTACAGGAGCGTGAAGATAGAAATCAGCTTAATTAACAAAAGAAGTGCTTGAATAATTAAAGAGCCTCTCTTTTAGCACATGGTTAAAGAGCCACTACTGCTTTATCAACGAGTGCAACTTGGGATGCTTAGAAGCAAACAGAAGCTTCACCAGATTGCTTAAGAAAGCCCAACAATATCTGCAAATCTGAGCACGCTGATGTACGTGGCAGTTGTCTTTTTACTGTCGGCGTTAACCAGCCTTGGCAAGTTTCAACAATGCATGAAGCTGTCTCTGAAGTGCCTGTCACAAAATACAAGGTACAAATGTTTCAGTTTGAAGGGGGTAAAGTGAAATATCAAGCCATTTTGTAAATGTGCTCCTGGAGCAATTTGTTGCAACTAAAGTTCCTTGGAAGGGAGTGCCAGTTAGGATAGACATGCTCAGGCTATTTATAGAGCTCTATGAGGTCACATGGGACAGCCATATATCGGATGGTAGGGTTGAAATGAAGAAATGGATCTAGAGCCATTAATTTTGATTATGTATATAACCCTGGGAACTGGGAAGAACAGCGCCCCCAAGACCATGACTTAGCTGACCTTTACTCAACACAGTAAACAAAACGAAGACCATTTTTTATTAAATGAAGTCTGTCAGCCTGTCACATACTTTGCCTGCTATTTACCCTGCATAGAGATCACTCTTCCCTAAAACAGTCAAACATGCCATTTTCCAAAATGTTTGGATCAAAAGACCATCGAACAGGTGCCACTTCCTTTATAAAGCACTTGGAGAATAATTAAAAACATAATATCAGTTCTTAGATAAAGCATACATTTCTGAATCATTAAAAGTACATCTATACTATTACATACGCCATTTACAATATTTATCAGTTAACACACTGCTGTTATATACTGCTTAGTATGGTTCTGAGAAGTTTTGAGTTTCCAATCCATTGTCGCTGTTTTAAACACTCTTGAGTATCCCAAATTAAAAAAAAAACTGGTATAAACCTGTCCACTCTAATGAAAATGGTGTTTTTAGTGTTTTAAACATGTTTTTGTAGCATTTCTCTCATGATGGAGGGCACATATAAGAAAATTGAGATTAAAATTACATTTCTCAGTATTTCTTAGCATATTCTATAGTATATTTCTGAGTATACTCAAACTGTGTTGAATCAGTAGCAGACAAAAAAAATGCAGTTTAACAAAGCTTGTAGTTGTTACATACATTCCTACAATTGGCAGGCTACAATTAATCAAGTTCCCTGCTCTGCTCTATTCTGATGCATCCACTTCCAGACAAATAGATCCATGTACGTCTTTTCTCGTCTGCGCTGGACATCTGGCTCAAAGCTGTATGTCTGAATAGCTCTAATATTGCTCACCATTTTTGTTGCACCACTAATGTTAGGTTGGGGGTGTGAGGGGCTGTAAGCTAGCGGGAGGGAGTGTAAACAAATGGATGATGAAAAGTGAAGGGGGGCTTACTCCGTGCCATCTATCCTGCCCACAACTTGGAGGCAAATTTCTAATTAAACTACTGGTGCTCTGCAGAAACTGTCCTAGAAAATGAATTTACATTTTAGCTAAAAACCTGATAATCATAATTAAAAGACCAGATCAAAAAATGATTGGAGTACCGGTAGGTATTTAAGATCTGTCTTTTGTTATTTCATGACATGGTAAAATGTTCTCCTGCTGGACTGTGAGTGACCCATAAAAAATTACCGCACTAGTATAATTAATTTATTCCCACAGCAATGCAGGGCTAATATGATCAGCTGGTTAGGAGGCCACACCAAGTCTTAAAAACTGTCACACATCACCTTCAAGATCTTTTCTGTCATAGAGTCATAGTCGTTGCCCCTTGCAAAATCAAGAAACCACAGTAGGTAACAAAGGCTTAAAGCCAATGGATGTAAATGAATCTTCCAGGGTGCATTTGAGTGCAGGGAGGCTGTAATTTGCTTGTCAATACAGGGTGGTAACATCACTCTGGTGGCTGACAGTCTGCAAGTGGCTGTCACCAGGCATTGCTGTACCAAAGGGCAATTTTACCCAATGTTATCCTGACAGATTGGCTCTGGTCTGCAACTCACAGGAGAGGAGGTGGGTAAACTACCCCAGCGCAACATGCCCCTCTTCATTAATGCCCACACAGAGCTTGGATGAGCCCAGGACCAGCAGGAAACAATGGCTACATCCCTGCCTGTCCTTCACTGATTACAACTGACATGTCTCACCTAACATAGGAAATTGTACTCAGATTGTACCCCAATCTGTCAGGATATCCAATATATTAAATTGAGAAAGGAGACAAGAAGGGATTTTCTCTAATTCTACAAAAGAATTTTCTATCAGGGAGGGCATTTAATTTGCTGCTTGTACACTATTTCCTTACATCAATTGCCCAGTGAAAAAAAAAACAATTTACTTAAGACAGAATGTAAAGTTAATATGTCACCTGGCATTTTAAGAGAACAAATGAACAGCAGGCAGAGACCTAGAAAAGTCTTATTTTGTATCATTGGGGGCACACTTTGGAGTTTAAAGCTTTAAAAAGAAGATAATATTGGACAAAAAAAGAACATCTGGGTTCCTAGTGTGTAGCATCACTCTTGGTCTAAATAAATAGAAATCAAGCCTCAGGATTCACTCAGGAAAAACACAGTTTTCCTTTTCTCATTCCCTGTTTTTGTAACTTGTTTTTTCCATTCAAATCTTAAACCACTTTTAAGTGTCTTAAGGTCGCACCCTGATCATCTTGTAATATAATTTTAATCTTATTTTTTAATTTATTTATGCCATCCATCATGAGAAAAATCCAACAAGAATATGTTAAAAACACAAAAATCACAATTTTCGTCTGAGTGGGACTTTAAGAAATGTCTGTCGATTACTTTAATCTTTTCCTTTTGTCATTCTCCTGATCTCTTTTTTCAGGCCCATGACATCCTTTTACCCCTACAGTACGCTAAATTGACCTCCTTTAGATAAGACATAGCTGCACGCTTACATTTCGTCGCATTTGCTATGGCATCTCTCAAGACCCATGATAGACCTGAGCCCATCCACAGCTCGCGCAACCCCTGTAAAGATGAAAAGCAGCCCATATGCTTAAACAACAACCACGTTTCAGGCAGACAGACAGATCTGAAGGAGTACTCACTGGCTCAGACGACTGCGGTGATAAGAAAGAGTGCTACACAGTGAGGGACAAACAGGAAGAAAGTGGGAGAGCAGCAAACCGCACATTATCTTTTGTTTAGATGTAAATGCCTGTGTTGTACAGATGTGAAGAAATAGCTTCTATCATTAACAAGTGAAGCACTTTTGACTTTGAAAAAGAGGAAGAGAGGAGGAGGGGAGCAAAGAGAGGCATGCTGTAGAGAGCAGCTGTTTCTGTGTTTATGAGCAAAGGAGCTCGGTCTTTGAAGGTAACCCAGAGCAGTGCAGCAATGTTAGAGTGTGCGGAAGGCTGGCTAATAGGACGGCTAGGTGAGCAGCTGGATAGAGGCAGTGGTGAACAGAGGGACAGATGGACAGATAGAGCTGATAATGCAGCAGGCAGCGATGAATGAGAGGGCAGGCTCCAGGGGCCACGGGCCGGGAGTGCGCACACTTACACAAGACAGAGTTGGATTATGTGTGTGTATGTGTAAAACAGAGAGAGAAGGGCATAAATATATACTTCCAAAGGCTCTAAGATGGACAAACAGAGAAAAGCCAAGATGAGGGAGGAGGGTCAGAGAGGAGCAGGTTGGGTGCCAGCAGATGAAACAGATGTTGAGCCATACTGGAAAGCATCGGCACAGTGCACCAGAATGCCTTCCCCCAGTCTTGACATCTGGGCCTAGGCTGGGTCAGCCTGCATGGTCGCCCTGGGCAATGAGCCTGTACAAGCCTTGTGGCAAACGGGGCTGGCGCTGTGCTGCCTTTTAAATGGTGGGGTGCAGTGAAGCAGAGTTAATGCCCTCATATCCAGTCCAGTGCTTTGTGCCCAGGCCACTCAGAGGTGAATGAGACATTGATGTGCAAACAAACAGACAGATCAAAACACAAGACTTTGAAAATTTATATATACTTAACCTCATGAACAGGAAATTAAATACCTTTTTTAATGATTAAATTGTTTTGAATTTTGTCTGATTTTTCTTTTTTTGGCACTTATGAACACATTTCCTTTAAAATAAACAACATGCGCCACACATTTTTATTTTATTTTATTAAAAAGAATGCAAATAATTCCCATCTTTAATGCATACCATGCGTGTGAGAATGAACTTTATCAGCAGTGTGTGTAAAACCCAGTTCAACATTGCAGGCAGAACTCCTCCTTTTAACCTCTGTTGCCTCCAGAGGGCTTGTTTTTAATTACCAGAGGCTAATAGGCTGACCTTGGGTGCTTTCAACTCACTTTGAATCTATGTTTGCTGAGATCGACTCTGCTCTGTGGGGTATCATAGAACGATGGGGTCAAAGCTTATGCCTGAGATACTGCTTTTGTCTAAACATGGTTTAAATAATGATAAATGGCAGGTGTTTGCACAATAGAGATGTCATCATTGCATATTTTTCCACACCTAGACTTTTAGTAAAAAATTTATAAGTGAAAGACACTACATAAAAAAATAATGTAAAAACAAATTGGAGTAAAACAGCGAAAAGTTGAGGGAATTTTTAATATTATGTAAATTTTTCAGTTTTATCCCTCAGGACCTCGCAGCCTGAGCTTTGACATTCAGCTTGACCCTCATCATTATGGTGAACTTCTGTCTGCCCTCACCTGCCACATTGACATAAAGTATGAGTTGGTGAATAGCACAGAGTAGATTTGGAAGACACAGACCTCTACAACTCAGAAAAGTGTGTTTTTTTAAACCTTTTTTGGGTTCTGACACCAGATCCATTTATTAAAAATATATCACCTGTAACTTGCACATCCCTCATCTTTCCTATCCATCACACCTTCATCAATTACTGCCAGGCACTATAATTTTAAATAAAAATTAAGCAGTGAATGGAAAAAAAAGACAAAATAATTATATGTCTGTAAAAAAGGACAAATATATATTAGCTGTTTGAATCACTGGTGTTTTAGGTTTCTGTTACCAGCATTTAAAATCCAGCAAATGCAGCATCAAGGCAAAACTGAGAGGAGACGAACAAAAGATAATTCCACCTTGATTTGTGATGTTGCAGTTACTGCACTGCAAATCTCAACCACTCACTGGATTATGTGTTTTTCAGACTGGAGGCTTCAATCAAACTGTCAAGGCTCTTTTATGTTTGAGATTTAAGGTGCCAGTCACTTCAGAAGCCCAGACACCCAAATAATCGCTCGCAAGTGTAGAATAATATATGTGCTTTTCATAATCTACCTTTTTTTTTTAATTGCGTTAGGATTATTCAGTTTGAGCTACATAAGTATCACAATATGTACGCAATACGTGCACAAGTAGATAATGTAAACAAGACGATTTTAGGTGATCTAGGAAATTCAACAAGTGAAGCAACAGGTAAATGTCAACAGTCTAGCAACAATGATAAAAAAATGGAAGCCTACTACTTGTAGAGGGGTTTTGTGTGTCTGCATACTTGATTGTAGATAGCGGTAGTTGGAAAAGCTGCCAAAATGGTGCTGGAGTTGACAACAGCTCACTTAGTGTATGACATAAATGTTTGACGCTCAGTAAAGTATGTTTTTCTGTTGGAAGATGACATGTTAATTACAAAGACTGCAGCTGATAGCAGAGCACTTTAAGGGCTTGTCTTCTTAAACAAATGCTTTTATATTCAAAGGCAATGACTGAAAACAGCTTGTTTTGTATGTGGTAATGGCTAAATCTGTACATTTATCTGTATGTCTAAGGTTATGTTTTTAGTTTGAGTACGGACTTTATTTCCATGAAATGCAGATTTATTCTACATCAAAACCACAATTATCATCACTGTTTTAGAAAAAATGTGACAACAATATCTGAACTGCATGTTTACATCTAACTTAAAATGATAGTTGTTCGACGATTGCACTGCTCACGGAAACACATAGTGACAAAATTAGGAGAAATAAAGAAGTCTTATTTCATCAGGAGCAGAAATGAAAATAAAATCAAAGATAACAACAGGCAAATAAGTTACCCCATTAAAAAGGAAATAATCAAATTAAGTTCTTTGTTTTTTTCTTTTGTTTTTTAATTACTCTTAATATTGTTGCTTTTTATTAATATCTGTTTTTTTAATTGCATATTTTAGTGTAAGAAGAGATTTCTGGTATTATGTTTTTTTTTTCTTCACTGTTTCTGACAAAAAATGATTAAAAAAACATCTAATTCCAAAATATCTTTCATTTATTTGAGCAAATTAGGTGTATGATGAATTTTAATGGTAATAATATTAGTAATTGTACAATGTGGTTGCCAGATTTCTTGCATGGGCTTTGAAAAGCTTTTTTTGTCTTTGTTCTTGTCATGGAATTGCACAATCCACTGTAATTTTTTGTCATTTTAACTAGTGGTACGCTTTAAGTAAAAGCTACCAGCCTCTGAAACCATTTTTCTGTGCTTCAGCATAAGGTTACATCAGCCTCTCTCTCTTGATTGTATTTATTGTTGTATGAGTTTTAAGGGTGACTGTTGCCTCTCACCCCAGGGCACTGACCCGCTAATCAGTGCTGGCATCCTGACAGTGGCCAATTTGAGGAAAAGTCTAATTATGTTCTTTTTCCGGGACAATAAAGTTCTTCCCACTCAAGGTCAATGGTTTGCCCATCAGCAGGCCTGTTCAGCAGACATACTAAGACTTCTTTGTAGCTCCAAGTGATAGTTGTTGGACCAGTTTGTTTTTTTTTTTTCCCCTTTTGTCACTTTTCTTTAACTCACAAATACATTTTCTCCTGGCCTTAAATAGGTTTAGGTCAGGTGAGGGGAAAATAAAGTTAGGTCTGCTCCAGTGTCTAGTCTGGTCTCAGACAAAAGAGCATTTGTGAGTGAGATGGAGGCAGTGCTATCATTTTGGGAACATAATCAGTCTGTCATTTCCGTTGCCCATGTGCTGTTGTTATCCCGAGGTCCCCTGGAAGAATGGACCTTTTGTACTGCCGCTTATGTGGCAGCGATAACATTTCTTACGGAAGCACATATGCGTTTGTGTCTGCAGATGTGTGCATGGATAAAAAGGGATTTTTTTGGCTTTAGGCTTCATTTAAAGCACCAAAGGTGAGGACAGTAAAGTTTTTTTTTTCTTCTATAAACAAAAGTGAGCTGTATGAGAAAAGTCAAATCAGGAAATGAGACACTTGATTGGCTGATTAGGCTGGAAAAACATAAACTAGATTATCTTTAACAGCTAACTAACACAATAATACATCTTACTAAGTCAGAAATAGCAAAGTTGGATCTAAGGTGCAATGTGAAGTAACTTGTTTGCTTTTCTTTCAGTTTAAACAAGGTTTAAGAAGTTTTTAAGTTTACAAGAATTACAAACTGATACAACATACATTTAAATGGCTCTACCTAATTGTAACCACTTTATGATGGTCACAAAGCCAACAAAGGTTGAATTTTAAATTTTGAAGTTTAACCTTGTTTCCAACAGTCACTAATGCTGCTGAAGTAGAACAGATTCTATGTTCAGATTCCCAAGACTTACAATGTGTATTTAATGTGTTTTTCTATGATGGCATAAACTGAAGTTCCTTGTGGAGTGGGACAGCCTCTCATGACAGAGTGGAGGCAAATCCTAGGCCAGGAACTTCAATAGAAACTGAAGAGATCTAGAGTACTTTGCAAACACACTTGCATCCAGGCAGCAAACTTATCTCTGTGATGAAGGGAAAATAGAGGCTCCAAGTATTTTGACTGAATGCCATCTCTGTATGGTTTTAAGACTGCTGTCTCTCTCTGGGCTGAGCCTTTGAAATACAGTTAAGACCTTTGATGGAGATTCACTGCCAGCCACATGGAAGGAGGGGAAAGACGTAAAAGATTTTGGGCGGAGGGTGGGGGTAGAGGTGGTGGGGATTCTAGGGAGAGGAAAAGACGGAATATAAAACTTTGAATGTTTTGCTGGATTCGGATGTTAACGCTTTGCGGGTTTCTCCCTCCCCTCCCCCTCCCCCCACCCCCAACAGCAACTGTACGCCGCCCACTTTGCCAGCATGCAGGTCTCTCCTGGTGCCAAGATGCCGCCACTCCCCCAGTCCCTTGGTGCCAGTGGGCCCATCTCTCCCTCTTCTTTGAAGAATGACAAGAGTTCCTCCAGCCCTATTGCTCAAGTCAAGGTACAGTTCTTGAAAAAAAAAAAAAAACACCCCACAGGCTGAACTTTAAGTGGTACTTGATGTAGCCTAGTCTAAATGGTAGTTTAAGAAGAAAAAATACAAGCACCTACAATGTTTGCTACTTCAGTGTTACAGCCAGCTGGTGGTCCAGCCTCTTGCAGGCCATCAATCTCTGGAGCTTTAACAAGGCCCTCTCTTTTTAACCAAAACTCTGTGGGCATGGTTGCTATAGCTATAACAGCTCAACACCAGCAATTTGTGGATACACACACTTACCCAGTGATATATATATATATATATATATATATATATATATATATATATATATATATTCCATCAGGAAATATCTTGTTTTGTTTAAAAAACTACTATACAAACTCTTATCAGTTGAAACAGGGTTGTTCAACAGCTGATAAAAGTAAAGCATTGAGTGGGAGGGGAAGTTTTTTAGTCTTTGTCCAGCGAACAAACCAAATGCAGATTGCTTTCTCTGCTGCTGGCTGCTGTTTGGCACAAAAGCGCTAAGAAAGGTTACATACATCATTCCCTTTCACTAAGCCCTAATCAAAACCATTCAAAGAAGTTTAACTTAGTGATATTGGAACTGAGAAAAACAATAAATCATGGGGGGGAAGCACTCCAGCTTTTCTTCACCCGCTTCCTCTTACATGTCGATAACTATTCGGTATTCCTGTCTTCTGGAATTTCCATCAAATCTAAAAAATACAGTCATTTCATCCTATGGCAGCTGTTTTTTTGTTTAATCCTGAATATAATAAGGCTCAGTCCAACAAAAGCTCAGTTCTATAGTATACACATGTATAGTGTAAATTAAGGGATTTCAATAATATGAATTAAACATTAATAAATTGATGGCAAACACACACTGGCATCCCCCCATCTCTGTCCAAACTCCAATGGAGGCAGATTGCCTTCAGTTTTGTTTGTCTGTTTAAGGCTTCACTGCTTGACAAACTGTTATTGGCACAGTAATAACAAGGCCTTGGGGCAGTCTATGCTTGAGCCATATGTTTGGACAAGGAGACACTTGGGCTCTGAAATATAGTGTAACTGACAACATGAGCCCTAATCTGACTTGAAAGACTGCTGTGTACACAAGAAGATTTATCCTGTGCAAATGTCCTTTATCTTCTGCAAAGAAAATAAGGGCATTTTAAACTTTTCAGTCATGTTAGAATTTAGTATAAATGTGGTCAAAAGTGGGGTTTTTTTTCTTATAATCTTTGAATTTTTATATCTGAAACTGGTTATAATATAGAATGTTGATAGTGTAATTCACTGTTTATGTTGATTTAATTTAAATTCGCATGGATATCTCTAGAAAATAAAAGATCTAAAAGTTTTTCTGCCCAAAAGTATTTGAAATGGCAGGCTGTCGCTCTTCATCTCACAGCGGTAACTGTTCTAAAAAAGCTGCAAGTAGTTCAGCAAACAGGAAAACAAAACAAAATGCATCCTCCTTTGAGCTCATAAAAGCCTCTCCACACTTCACATTTTTACTAAAAAGGCATATCAAAGCGCATGATAAAACCAAGCATGCACAAATGAGGAATGAAAAAAAAATTAATGAAGTAGATAATGCAAGTCAACATCTGATGAATGAAACAGCTGTCTTTGATCATTGTCACTGCCGTTATCTGGTCATTATTTATTCTTCGAACCAGAGAGCAGACACACAGAGCAGGGAGGAGGAGAGGCAGAACAGATGAAGATGTACAGAGAGAGAGAATCTGCTTTAATTAGCGTGAACAAAGGCGCAGGGCAACTGTGAGGAAGATCGCAGAGGAGAGGAGAGAAGAGGAGAGGAAAGAAGAGAAGGAATCAAGAGGGGGGGGGGGGGGTGTGGGTCAGGATAGGGAGCCTATAATTAACCAGTAACTGAGGAGAACATTGCTGTCTGGGAATTCCCATCTGTCTTCTTTCATACTCCTATCTCTGCTGCTTTAGGAGGAGGGAACACAGCCCCTCAACCTGTCTGCTCGCCCCAAAACAGCAGAAATGGTCAAATCCCCTTCGTCCCCAACGCAAAACCTCTTCCCTGGCAGTAAAAGCAGCCCTAACACTCTCATCGGCAAAAGTGGTATCCCCAGCCCGCTTGGAGGCTTGGGCCGGGGGTCTTCTCTTGGTAAGACCAAAATGTTAAATAAGTCAAAGATTGTAAGGCCATGCAAGCGCCCTCTTCACCCATTACAAATGTTGTTATATAGTTGTGCCGTCTGTCTTTGTAGACATTCTGTCCAGCCTAAACTCAACGGCGTTGTTTGGAGACCAGGACACAGTGATGAAAGCCATCCAGGAAGCTCGGAAAATGAGAGAGCAGATCCAAAGGGAGCAGCTGCAACATCACCAGCAGGGGATGGAGGCGAAGCTGTCCTCCCTCGGTTCAGTAGGCCTCAATAACTGCAGAGTCGACAAGGTTAGAGTCGGTCTGGTTTAGTTTCGTCTGTTTTATCCTCGTTCCAGGTCATCTATACTTCAACCTTTTTTTCCATGAATCAAAAAATAACCAGCAGACCACAAGAGTTTCGGCTTTCCTTGCAAGTAGAAAAGGAACTATTGAAGAAGTGAAAGATTTTGATATAGTGATAAATCCTAAAACGAATGACTTTCTTTAATCCAAGTCCAGGGTGGTCGTATTGATAAGAGTTGGCACAGCGTAGGGGGCACATGTATATTTACTCAAATTAGCATGAATATGTTTGTGTGTTTGTGTCTAGAGGCTTCTGCGTTGTTGATGTTGGTGTGAGGGCCGTGAAAGGCCATGGCAGTGCCCGGTGTGGGTTAGGAAGACTCTGAAGTCTCTGCCCAATTAAAGCCGACTTGCAGTCCTCTCTGTCCCTTGACACGGGATGGGGCTGCTTTGTACCAGGAGCACACACTCCCAGGGATTCCCTTTAAAAATATCTTCAATCAATGAGTCAATCAAGGAAAGAAAAAAGCTGTCCTCCTCTTTTCAGCTTGATGCCATGTTGCCAGTTGGCTGTGAGGAGTAGGCAGAAACTGGGAGCGATGCTCATTAATATTTCAGCACCTGACACTTTCAACCAACACCCTCAACTAGGTCAATGTATATGTAAAAAAGTCAATGAATATCTATTTTGATTTCCCTCTAATTTGGTGTTTGGAGGAGATTCCTGTTTATGCAGGTGACAATCTTCTGTGCTTGAGTTGAAATGAAGCAAATAAACCAGTGCAGAGAAGAGGAGGGGAATAAATGAGACATCTCTTGATCCCCTCCACAAGCCTCAAAAGCTCTTTTAAAATAAAGCAATCCATTATCTCATTCTTGGACTGACAAAGAACTGTTGTAAAAGTTGCCAAATTTATGGCTTACGGCTACAAAACCTTGAAAAAAAAAATGTGAAAGAAAAAAAAACTGCTTTTGTTAAATCAGTTTCTCCTTCTCAGAGGAGAATTCTTGTCTTTAGATTAAGAGTTTGAGCATGAATTTGCAAGAAACCAATTTTTTCCTTACCGCCAGTCTTATTGCTAACCTCGCCCCCTCCCCAAAACCTTCCTGATAAATGAAGGTGTGCTTGTGGTCAGTCAAGCAGTCAAATCTGTCATGACTTGAAGGCTGTAGCTAAACAATGCCAGTTTCCAGAGTAAGCACACCTACAGCTTCATTGTGCTTAGTAAGTGGAGCTTGACGCCTTTTCTTACTCCCCGTTCACTCTTTTGTGAGTCAGTTTGTTTTTATGGAATTTTTAGACTCGACCTGTGTTCAAGCAGTGTTCATCATTCCAGAGTCACACAGGGGAAAAAAAGCCTTTGGCTTCTTCTACTTGGAAAAGTCAGTCCGTCCTCACCTGTAATCTGCCTTTTGTTTGTGTTGGCCACCAAAGACGAGGGAGATGGCGTGTGTTTGTGCGGGTGTTGAGTACAAGAGTAAACCAAACATCACCAAAAAAAAGAATGCCATAAACTAATTAGAGGTATCTGATGCCTTTTAGACTCTGCACGCCACAAAAAACACACATCTGTGCCAAATACCACCCTAAATGAAAGAGCATCACCTTAGATAAAGTTTCTTCTTTTTTTTCTGCAATGTCAGTGAAGAGCTTAAACTGCTAACATTTGACTGGCTGGCCTGTCATGTGTCAGTCTTATTCACACATCACTCTGGCAGGATGGAAGTGCAAAAGGCACCTAAATCAAGTCTTCTTCAAAAAGTGCTTCGTCATCTCAAGAACAATAAAGTGCAATTCAGCTGTGAAATGAGGAGGGTGAGTTTTTTGCTGATACAACAAGCCAACAGACCTGAAGGTCTTGAATGCCTCAGATACAGTAAAAGCTTTCACTTTAGTCATTTTCCGAATATTAATATTTTAAGTAAACGCCTCACCTGACATAAATACGGTGTGATCTTTAATAGCCACCCCTCCCACTTTCTTGTTTGGAAGTTTATCATAGTAAGAGCGTACATAAAGAAGATTCTGGAAAGGTAACATAAATGGGATTAAGGAGAGGTTAAGATCATTCAGTGTGGCTGTAAGAAGGGGATATTAAATATTGATTTATCCCACTGTAATGACCAGGCAGAGGAGTGGGTCTAAGTGCTCCTTACAGATGGATCAATTCATCTTTTCATTCAAAGTGTATCTGAATAGTACAATGCCTTCCTCCCTAACCTTTATCGCTATGATTCTGTCCTTCCCTCCCTTCCTGGCCGTCGACTCAGGAAAACAGGAGCAAAATCAGATGCTCTGTTCAACAGAATACAAGCCTTTCACCCGAGGACATGTAAAATATTCATGCTTTACAGGAACAGATGTTTTTGCTTCTTCTTTTATTCGTCTGTTTTTACTATATCCCGTCAGTACAATAAAGCCCTTTTATAACACTTCTGCAATTTTCCTTCTTGAAATATTTATGTAAAAGTATTATTGTCTGCAGAGGGCAATTACTTTGTTCCATTATTTACCAACTCCTCCTCACCCAGTGGAAGCTTTTACCTCGAAAGAAGCAGTGTGCCTACAGTCAAACACAGTCCATCCGAGCCCATTTGTTACCACTTGAAATGCTTCCCTCTATTATCTACTGAAGCTCTAACTGGACGTGCTGATTTTCAGGGTTACGGGCGAATAAACTAATAAGCATGTGTGCCACCATGTTTTGATTCAGACAGTCCACACAGGGATTCAGTAGCTGTATATTGCTGCCTGTCATCAGCATTTATGGCCTATTAGAATATATAGACAGGAGGTCAGAGACAGAGTACTCTCGGCTATGCAGTTCCACTGGCTCAGCACAAAAATGCTTTAGTGCCATTGAAGCTGTGTGTTTCAATTACATTTTTAAATTCAACTGTAAAAGTGAAAATCAAAATGAGGTCAAACGCAGTTGGAGTTTTATTTATGTATATATATATATATAATTACACTATCTTAAAAATTATGCTTGTTTAAATTGTACTATAGTTGCAAACACATGTATATAATTAAGAAGTATTAAACAGTGAGTTCTTACAGAAAAAACACATACCCAGTTTTACAAACATATAGAGAAATGCATTTTAAAAATTTACTTCACGTAAATCATAATTTAAAAAGGGAAAAAATATATATAAAAGAAAAAGAGAAAATCATAAAATGTATAAGCTTGTCCCCCTTCAGCTTTACAAATGTGTTTGTAGAATTTCTTGTTTGCCTTCTCCTGCAAGGTTTCGCTGCTCAGGTATCAATTGATCTCATGTTAGGTTTAAAAAAGGCTATTTGATGTCTCAGAGGTTGCACTGGATGAAATATATTCTTGTGCTGACAAGTCCCTAACTGGAATCAAAAGGGGAAAGGTCAGTGTATTAACCTATTGAACTGCTCTTTCCTTGAGTATTGATGACTCCAATTGTCCATATCTTACATCCCAAAGCTCAGCCTGTAAATATTCAAATGGAGCTTATACATGTGCTCCACAAAATCCAGACTTCTAACCTATTGGTTGTAGTGGTTACTGTGTAAAATCTGTGTGTGCATGCACATACACATGTGAGCATGTGGGTATGCGTGATGCCAGGCCTCTTTTCAGGCAAAACCCTCACAAAGACTTTAAATATAACCCTGTCTGCTTTGCAGCCCTGGAAGCAATTTTCCGCTCCTTTTCGACTCCTGTCTTGGAAATTGCAAAGCAAGGCATTTTGGCTGCAGTGTAAATCCTTGGCATACGAGGGTTTGCTCATCCAAATTAGATTATGCTCAGCTCTCAGTGACTGGCTGTAGCCAGCAAGTGCTATTGTGAAGATTGCTTACCTTAATGCTTTGTCCAATTGTTCACTTTAGCCAAATGAATAGAATAATGTAAGGTTCTGGAAGGAGCGCAGAGTGTGTGTTTTGAGTGCAGGCTCCTAGGTCAAGTTTTTTTTTTTTTTTTGTGTGTGTGCATTTTTCATTTGGTCTTCTCCAGACCAACGTCAAATTGTAGATTTGTGGTGCAATTTGATGGCCATGGCTTCGCTTTCTCTCTTTTTCTCCAACTGTCTTTTCACATTGAAAGTTTGTGTCTTTCTTTCATTTTTAAATGTCCCCCATGGTTAAAACATGTCTGTGTATTTGCCATGTATACACAATACAAAAGGCAGAAAAAAAGCAGGCTGCAAAGTTTAGTCTTCTTGGTTTTGTAACTCCTGTGTAAAACAAGAGCGATATTTAATTCCACCAATCAAAAGTAGCATTACTGTTTTTTTCCCCCTGCTAGCATCTTGGAAGATTTGAGAAAACTTGGGGCTTTAGTCCAGCTTTTGTTCCCTGTAAGACTCAGTAAACTGTTCTGGATCACCAGTGATGAGAAGCCCATAAAAGCACATTATGTCAACACAAATGATATCATCAAGGGAGGAGAGGAAAACAGTGTCCAAACCCTGTCAGGAATGTATCCCAGAATTCAAATGGTCAAACATTAGACATTCCAACTTTAAGTTTTGCAGCATATTCTAGTTGATCATGTAGCACAATAAAGCATTATTCATTCAGCCATTTACGCAGTGCACAAAAAATGTTAGCGAAATAGCCACGTCATTGGTGTTATTCTCGGCCCACATTTTAATGCTTATAGAAAAAGTATTTTCTCAATTAAACAATAAACCAGAAGCTTGGAAAATGCCCAGATAAGATTTTTGCATACACACACTCATACAATGTGTATATCTTACATATTTTATAAACGCACTTTTACAAACACAATATTAGCCACTTCATGTAAACTGACTACTTTAAACAAATGGGGTGATGCCCTGGCAGAACAAATAGAACTTGCGCAGATTTCCATCTTTGCGTACTGTTAGAACATGTGCCAGTCTTTTGTGGCTCTTGCTGCTGCTGCTTCTGCTGCTACTTACACCAGCTTTAGCAGAGAAGGAGAGCTATTGGTTAGAGAAAGCAACAGCCCATATGAGAGGACCCACAGGTTGACCGCATGGCTGGATTTACTTAACATTTAAATGGTTCAAAACTAGTATAAAGCCACTGGAAAGCTCCAGACTTATAAATAACACTGCAACTGGTTACAATGAAAATAAAAACCAGATGAGGCGTTGGGCTGTGAGAAGCTGATGCCATGTCAAAGCGCAGTCTTTGTTTCCATCAGGACCTGGACAGATTGCTGAGGGTTTTAGTCGGAGACTATCTTGAGTAACTCTTGAGTCTTCACTCAAGAGCAGCAGACCACAGTGGTGAATGACACTCAGTACACAAAGCCCTACATTGTGGTCTCATGCATTGCCTTTAATTTATCACATGCCAGGTGCACATGACAACAAAAGCTAGTTTTGCACATTTTCAAATATAAAGTGGCTATTTTAGGTTGCACAGCTGTTAAAGGGAAAATTAAAAAAGGAAAGGAAAGGAGAAACAAGTATATGTTATTGCCATAGGATTTCAAGTAAGTATATTCAATTAAAATTCACAACAAAACAAAACACATCACTTGAAGTTACACTTTTATAGTTTTCTTTTAAAGGAGTAAATTGAATCCAATCAAGCCCGTTTTAAATGTATTTTCATTATGTATTATCAGTTAAAAGCCATCTAAAAGTATTTGATATTATAATCAGTCATAAATTGGAATTGACAAAAAAATTGACATAAAAAGTAATTTAGTTAACTTTAAACAAAGCTTTAATGAGATGAAAATGACACGCAATTGGAGGTAACAGAGAATATCAAGACATCCCAGCCTTGACCCCTGACAGCAGTGAGGTCTATCTCCAATCTGACTGAGTTATTTGAACACTAAAAAGGTAAAGTAGAGTAGTGTGACCAGACTGCTAAACTTTTTTTTTGCTTTTTAATTTATAAAAAGGTTAAGCAAACAAAATCCAGCTGACTCAGCTGTCAGCTTTTTCTTATTTGTACATGAACAAATGTCAGATCATATTGTTATTCTTAAGTTTTTGTTTTATTTTCAATGGAGAGAGTGGCAGACTTTAAAGGATTTGCAGCGTGTTGCCTAAATACAGGGCAGGAGCATGCACAACACAAAGGGCCACACGCCACCCGCATCTGCCCAGAATACACCCTGTGGGCAGAGTTGAAGCCGTCTTCACATGTTCTGTGGTTTAAAGCTCCCTTTACAACATCAACAAAGCCTGTTGGGTTCCCTCATCCAAGAATGAGATACATTCTGCCATCTCCTTAATCCATCTTCTTCGTTCTCTGTCTCACGGCTCTGGCGGCTTGGCTCATAACTTCACAGAACAAGTATTACATGTGTTACCAAATTTTGAAACAACGAAGGCGCATGTAAGGCAGATGAAATTATTGTGGGTGGCACTCTGCAACTGCTCACAGCACACTGCTGTAATTTTACTTGCGGTATGGACAGCATGCATGCTGAACTCATTTAGGGGTGGGACCGGTAGCTTGCCAGCAGTTTTGGTCAGAGCGGGTAGGAAATAATGTGCACTGCTACATCTTTTGTTTCCTGTTTCTTTATCTTTACCTCTTCTTTTGGTCACCCTCAACCTGCCATCTGTGGTCAGATATACGTCATTTCAATTTTTTTTCTTTTCACGAAGAGTCAAAAGTATAATTTTTCTGGGAGGCCTTCAGTTGTCAAATCCATGCATTGTGTCCTTTTTTATACCAGCCATTTCCCCATATTAAAAGGCTTTCCTTTTTGCAGACTTCCCATCCGTTCTCATTGCAAATGGCCAGCCTCCACAGATCCTGCATGTCCTTTGCTACTCCTCCCTGTCAGAGTGATCAGTAAAAATTTAATGACACTATAAAATAATAAAACTGCCATTAATTTATCACAGCACTTGATGCGTGGGCAGTAAAGAAGAATTAGTTGGCTGAATATTTTCCAGCCCTTAAACAAAAACCCCTGGTGCTGTGCAGATAATTTACAGCCTCAATTTCAACTATATTTCTAACACAGTGTCGTAAATTATCAAACATAGAACCAATAAGTATATTAAGCTCAGTCTATAAAGTTTTATGAAAATTTGTAGTTCTGTATTTGGTAGATAGTCTGATAATAATTAACACAGCAACAAAGCAATACTTACTGAAATTAGATTACATTGTAGAAGTCAAAGCTAGGACTCATTATGAGTTAAAAAAAACTCTATCTCAGTGTTTTCTACATAATCAGCATGCCTTCTTTATTCTCTTTATGTGAGAAGTTATACAACATCAAAGAATCCTCAGACAAGAGTTTAATTCAGTGTTGTTCCAATCTAATGTGCTGATCTTCACTGATCTTGTGAGTTAGGGCTGTGAAGGCCGACGTTCAACACTTCACTACTTATTAATGACATGCATTGATGGATGGCTCCTACCCTCTCTATTTCTCAGCCCAACATGATGCTTAATGATCATGAGTTTATAAAAGGACTTGATTGATCAAGAGGGGCCAACGAAGCGCAGAAGAGGGATGAAATGACTACTTTATTACGGATATACAGCTCCAATGAAAGCTGTGTCTTCCTCGTGGACTGACCAAGAAGCATCTGAAGCAGCAACATCCAGCTAATCACATTTCAGTCACTTTGTCATCAGGCTGCTAGCGTCTTTCATTAAGAGCAATAATGTGGCTGGGTGATGGATACCGCTGTATGCACGTGGGCGTGCGCGTTTGTGCATGTGTGTCTTTACACGGAACGTGACACCATGAAAGGCGCCGTACTCTATCTTCTCTTTACAAAGTGTCCTCTTGCCCAGCAGGGACCACCACATATGTCATAATTAGAAAACACTTAAGTAAGCAAAGGGCCGTCAGTCAGACAGGCTCTAATCACAGGCCATAAGCAGGTAGTGGTTAATTGTACATCAGAATCACTCAGCTGGTCATAAATAATAAGAGCTTCTTCGAGTATGATGGGAAATTGCCAGGCTTTTTTCCTGCCCCCTCTCCCGACTTCTTTCTTTTGAGAAATACTTCTTGAATAAATAAAAGGATGATGGAAAATCAAAATTTTGTCTGAAAGGCCTCAAATTGAATTTGAACTGTCTTCATCTTTTTCAAGATACCAAAAAGGTTAAACAAAATCTTAAGATATTTTCCAAAATCCTCCAAAATTTATTGTATATATTTTTGTCAGCATTAAACTGAATTTAAAGATAAACAGTTTTGTACATTTTCCTGAATTTTTTTCTTTTTTTTTTTGTAAAACTTCTATGTAGAGAAGACTGCACAAAGAGGGGACTTGGAGGATAATGCATGAGCTCGGGGAGCTGTTAGTAATGTATGACGACTCTACCTGAGTGTGTGTTCATCCTGCGTGTGATAGGATTTTTTTTACAAAGAGAAGATGCCGAGGTCAGAGCAAGGCAGTGCATCTTTGGCAGAGATTGAACACACACCCTGGGAGTAAAACAACTGCTTTGTGAATGGTGGCAACATGCCTGCTTTTAGTGTCATCCGGGCAAAACCTTAAAGGGGGGGAGGTGGAGATTATTTGTATCATGCAGAGTCAAAGTGTCCATCTCCTAGTTGAGTCTTTAGAGAGGAAGACAGCCTTTTGCTAATGCCCTGTGTATTCACTGAGGAAGTAGGTCATTCAACAATGGAGCCAGCAGCAGTCGGCACTTTCCCCTTGCATAATACATTAAGTGTAATGTGCAGCAACTATTCAGTAGCCCCCGAAAGCTGTTATTTTATTCTGTAAATGCACACGGACATGACATTTAATGTTGTCACGGAGTGCTGAATGACAGGGTTTCATTGTGCGTCAAGTACAACATGATGCCAAGTTTAATCTGAGCACAAAAGCAACATGACAAATGGGAAAACACGGTGTGTTCTGCAAAGTATGAACTCTGAATAAATGATGGGCTTTGAGCTCTGGGCGCCGTAGACTGGAAGGAGGATGTAAGGAGAAGATTACAGAGGAAAATCTGAACACTGCAAAGAGGGCCATGGCCTCATTGTGCGCTGCAGATCACAAAGTATCCTTCTGTAAATCTATTTACAGAACCCCTGGCCCTCACTGTCTCCCTGCCTCCTGTTATCCATTATATCTGCTGCTGAATAGAGAAATGAGGGAAAAAGCTGCTTCTAGCTGAAGTCAAAACAACCTGCATTTATCGAAGACACTTTTTCCTATTCAATCTTCACATCCTTATGGGGTTATTTCTCTTTTTTTTTAAACCATTTTCGCTGGATATGAAAAAAAAGTATTTGCTTTTTAATTTACCTGACTCTACCTTTCTTATAGGAGAGGGGACACTTTGAAAGCCTTGGGCAGCACCTCAGTAAACTGGGAGAGGAAGGAAAGATTGGCCACAGGGTTATCGACCTCACCAGACCAGAGGATCTAGACGGTAAGGCCAAACCCCAATATTTCATTTTCTATTATTGGTTTAGCAGCAGAAATGGTTAATTTCTTAAATTATTAAGCTTAGTTTTAATTAGGACATTTTGAATGGACTTTTGTTAAACAATTTTTGTGAAGAGATTTCTCTGCTCTCTCAAAAAACAAACAAAAAAACAATTTTTTTTTAAACATTGCTCGTCTGTATTAGATGCAGAGAGCCATGTGTGCCGAAACAAGTAGGTTTGTGTAAAATGAATGTGGGAGTTGAGGTGAACAACATTTGAAATAAGCAGTGGCTCCAGGGTTTTCACAGATAGGTGAGTGGAGGACAAGGGTGCCTAAAGACAAAGCTGGCTTGTCTCCAAGCTCACCTCCTGAAGCTGTTGTGCTTGTTTAGGGTCCCAGGCACAGCGGTGTAAATTCTGATTACACCAATGTGACAAAGCGTCATTTGCTTTTTGTGAAGCTGACTCCCACTTAGAAGCAGGGAGTACCTTAGTGGAGCAATGTTTGTCTGGCACAAATATTTGTGGCAGTTTCCATGGCACTTCAGAAGCATACCAGCGGATGAAATGGCCCTCACTCATCTTTGATGCGTCCAAGAGTGAGAGAAATAGATATTTCTCAGGACTTTGTGACCCATGCACTCTTGAAAACGCTTCTTCACACAGAAGGAAATGATTTAGCATTACAGGCTCACACAGAGTTAAAAAAAAAAAAAAGAAAAACAAAATCAAATAAACAAAAAAACTCCCGGAAAAATATTGTTTACAGCTTAAGATCAAAAGCATTTTCCAAAAGTGTGACTCGTTTCACATCACACCCAATCTTAAAAATGAGAATTTGAGGTGCATTTAGTGGATTCATTTACATGTTTCCCATGCGAGCCACGGCAGAAGATCTGGTTCCACCCGTCTCGCTCCTCAGATGGATGTTTT
Organism: Oryzias curvinotus; assembly: GCA_023969325.1. Taxonomy (NCBI): domain Eukaryota; kingdom Metazoa; phylum Chordata; class Actinopteri; order Beloniformes; family Adrianichthyidae; genus Oryzias; species Oryzias curvinotus. The sequence continues at coordinate 9,403,949 of CM043708.1, forward strand.
CGGCACTCTTTCACCCGGTGGGAACCCTCCCTCTGTGGCCACCGTGGAGTCGGGACAAAAACAGAGCATGTATCAGGACATATGTGTCCTTTTAAGTCCTGCTCATGACTAAGGGAAAAGCTTAAGCCAGACGCCTCACTTCAGTGTTCCCAGTGGATTTTGCATTAGGAGTAGGCAGAGGTTAGCAAAGGGGACAGGTCCTTTTCCCAGAATTAAAGGCGGGGGGGCCAAGAGATGTGGCAGAACACATAACTCAAATTATGCAGTCAATATTTCTCATCCTAAAGCACATATACAGTCTGCCATTCTAAACATTGTTAACAAAAAGACATTGAAAATTGTTGCACAGAACATGTTTATTATTATCATTATTATTATTTCTGGGAGATATTTGTCTTCATTTTAGATTCATTATTTTTTTCAAATGATTAATTGAGTTGAGTATAAATAAAAAGTGTAAGTGGCTAAATTTGTACACTATGACTCATATTCATTTAAAAAAGTCAATATCGCAAAAGAAATAAAAAAAATCATAAAAAATTGGTCTTGTGATAAATTAAGTAATGGCATAGAAAATTTTTTTGGAAAGTTTTGGGTTTCAACGTTCTTTATGCAGAGCACATCTAGACAAACTGCATGTGTTCAGTGTTTCCTGAAAGGGAAAATTACTGGGAGTAACTCCCAACCCATACGTCGGGTGTGAAAGCCCCTTGGTGTGTAGCAGCTCTCCCTACAGAACACAGGAGCTATACTGAGCGGGCATAGTGCACAACCAGCATCTGTTATGCAGCAGTTCACAGAAGCTTTATGTTTCCTGAGCTAATATTTACCAAGCACGGAGCAATCAAAATACGATAGACTTAGATGACTAAAAGTAAAAAAAAAAGGCATAAGGAACGCGTAGGGATTCTGTCATTTTACATTTGTGAGAAACAAGCAAGAGTCAACTGCTGATTTGTCCGAACCGCCTCCATCATTTAAAACCTGAAAGCAACAGAAGCAATGTCTGAGAGATTTATGAAAGAAAAAAAAAAACAGATTCTGCCAAGCAATGTTTTATTAGTAAAGTCCCACTGGAATAAGACTAAAAGAACAGTGCGCCCCATTGTTGAGAGTCATCACTCATGACTCTCTTCATATTTGCTCAAAGCTGTTCTGAGGTTTTTCTGAGGCCAAAGGAATCAAGCATTGACTTTTAAAGAATATGAATACTCAAAAAAACAGGCTTAGATGAAGAATCCTACAAATAAAAATGTATGAAAGTCACAAAGACAATAACTGAATTGATCAAAACAATCAATAACAAATGTGTGTTTTGAAGTGAGCAAAATTCAGATTTACCCCAGTGGAATTATGTTTATGACATTCTGTATTCACACACTTTGCCTTTTGTGACACCTGGAAAATAAAGAGAGTGAAGGAATCTAACTGAAGGAAAACCTGCAGAAAGGACCGAATAAATAAGGGCAATCCAAAACCTCTGAAATAATTTCAGCTGTCAAACAAAGCTATCTGACAAGTTATTTTACAGATTTTATTACATTTCATTTGCAATGGTTTAATTAAAATGCCAAGAACTCATTTGGTAACAATCCCTCTGAGAGGGTTTAGTCCGTACATACTAGTTAATCTGGCCTGATCCTGCTCTGAGGGGAGAGGCTCAATTGTCAGCAGTAAATGCCTTCAGTCAGAGGTGTTAGATTTGATCCCAACAGGGAGTCTTGGCAGGTTTGTGTAATTGTTGCATGCTAACTGAGGCTCATCCTCTTGAGCAGATTCCTGGGTGACATAATTTGTGTGACGACAGAACAAAGATGAGTTAGAAGAAGAAAAGGAGGAGGAGAGAGGGCAGTTAGAGCAGCGCTACCCTCTAGCTGGATCCAGAGTCGAGTCTGAGCCTGCATCTCACAGGTGCAACCCGCTTGGGGGACGCACAGCATTCTCGTTGCAATTTTCTCCCTCCCTGCTTCCTCGTTATTTGCTTTCTCTTTTCATTCTTTATTCTCATACACACACACAAACACACACATGCACACACATTTGTCTTTCCCACCATAATTCATGCCGCTCATCTGCAGCGCTTCCAGGAGAGACAAATTAAAAGGGGGATTCTCATATCACTCTGTCACACTTGAGCTGCGGGCTTCATGAATCACAATAAATTCTATTAAGCAGCTCCTCTTCTGTTTCTCTCTCTGCTCAGCTGCCACCCAGGGGGCCTGGTCCTGTCACTGCTAAACATCTGTGTTTATTTACACAATCACACACCTAACTAACTGTTTCCTAAATGCCTTGCCCCTACTGTAGAAATAATAATTAATAGTTGGTTGTAAAATCCCAGAGCAGTGACATGCCTTCTGAAAAAAATAATAATAATAGCAATAATTAAAAAAAATAGTGTCTCCTCACTACATCACAGTTGATCTTTTGCAATCTCGTTGTTTCAGGATTTTCTTTTCTAAAAAAAAATGTGCTGCATGTTTTCCTTTTTTTTATTTTTTTAACAGCTTACTGTTTTCCTCCTGATTGGCTGTAGCTCTTGTCAGTCAATCTCCTCTGTGCCTTGTCTCCTGCCCAGAATGCATTGTTTGGCAAATCTACATAAATCTTTGATCGCGATCAGATTTGTATTTTTGAATCTTTATATTAGTAGTGTTTTTATTTTTTGAACTTAGAGAGTTTAAACAAGAGTTCAAACAGCATGGTTATGTTTTTCTCTGAGAAGTGTATAAAGGGTGCAATAAGGGGTTTTAAAAGATTCATATTCCTACTTCACGTATTTTACCTATTTCGAGTAGTTTTTAGAAAGTTTTCCCGCGTTTATCGAGGGAAGACCATTCTCAATTGATGGAAATACATTAGTAGCGACTTGTAAAATATTGTTTGGCAATTTGCTGCAGAAAAAAAGCTAAAGCCATTTACTTCAAACTACTATGGAAACTATAACTACAAAGTCAAATATCAACATTTCAGCTACGCTGCAGGAGCAGCCTTTAGGTATAGTAAGCAAGAAAACTTGGATTATTCTTTATCAGGACTGACGGAGCCTGTCTTCCACATGTGCAGCTATGTGAGGAAAAAAACATGGCTCATCTAGTTCCTCTTCAACGAAAACAGTCACGTGGCTGGTTTCCTGGCTAACTATGGATGTGGCACGCCGTGATGTCAGGCAGTTGTTTTGTCCCCCCCCCCCCGATAAGAAGATCACCTCTGCCCGTATGCATGCACACCAGTATATAAATTGCTGAATCAGTGTCAGTGATAGAGTAATGGCGCGGGAGGCATCGTAAATTACAGCAAGCGATCCCGTGGTGCAGACACTGGCTGTCGTGTCTGAGTGAGCGCTGCGCTCCTGAGCTAATGAATACCTTCATCTGGCCCCGGCAGTCAGCAGATTGCCCTGCATTGATGGATACTGTCAACCCTTCGCCACACCACATTTCATTGCACAATAAACATGGTTGTCAAAACCAAACAAAGTGAAATCAATTTATCCTGTACAGTGAGTGCATGCTAAATGAAATTAACATACGGGGGGTTTGCTTGCAGCAAAGGTAGTGTATTATATCGGGATTCTTGATGGCCTTAGGGCTCATGGCATTCCAGGAGGCAGAAGCAAAAACGGGAAAAACAAGGTTTATGCAGAATTTAGGAGGATCTTCAATAATTTCAATTTGAGTGCAATATATGTGGGTCTAAAAACATCCATGAGCACATTTTTGAGAGTAAACAATTTAATAATGTAGTTTTATAGTTTAAAGGAAAGAGCTTTCAAAGTGTGAGCATCAGATGTCAATATCTCGGATATAACTTTGTTGTGGGACATGATAAACATTTGAAACTAATTTAATATTGTGGGGGGAAAAACCTGAGAAATGTTTTCTTCACAACTTTTTAAGTGAGATAAAATTATTTAGATTGATTTTGTGTATTTTGAGTCAAAGACGTAATCCACGAATATGACTTAAAGAGACCTTTTATATGTTTTGTGCTATTACTTTGAAAAATGTTGAAATGTTGAATACTCTGGTGCTGTGTGACTGCATGAACATTTATTTCATGCCGTGACAAAAAAATGTCAAAGATGAAGAAGGTAGACCTCCCCACCACCACCACCACCACCATTTAAAAATGAACTAATACTAGTCAGTCAGGTTGCTTTTAAAGTGGTGGGCCACAATTCCAAAACCCTAAGTCAAACTAAAATCAGAAATTCTTTTTTACCGCTTTACTTGAACTTGGGCAAATAATGGCAACTTTTCTTTTTTTTTTTTTTTATAGAGCCCATTTAAACAACAAAATAATTGTCATTTCTGAAGGGATTTAAGTAAATGAAGGTTGGGGATTTGAAAATGAACGAATCTGCAAACCTCTCCTCTACTCGTTAAGAGTTTGATTTTGTTTATCAACTGAAATAATAATAGAAATCAAACCCCAGGTAACATGTGCCAAGACTGCGAGCGCAGTGGTCTAATGAGAAGGCTTCACATGTGGATGATGAAATATGCATGAGTCATCCCAAGCTTTCTTTTCCAGATTTGAGATCATTAAAGATGTATCGTAGCATATGGAAGGCTTTTTTTGTCTTATTTTTCAAGCCTTGTTTATCAACATGTTTTTGTTTGTTTAAATATTCATACTGCTTTTATTTAATTCTTTCACATCTTACTTATAAAAGGAAGCAAATGTGCATGCAAACAGAAATCATTATCACTCTGATGTACAGTTTATTACAGAGAGAAACTCTCTTATGGTGATTGTGAATGCCCTGATTGAGAAACAGCACTTTGAGGAGCAGGCCTGATTTGTTCAAGTGTGTGTGTCTTTGCGTGTGTGCATACACACTTGGAGAAAATGAATAGAAAAAGAAGAAAATAAATGTTTGTGCTTATGCGCATGGTAAGATTTGCTTTTGAAGAATGCTATTTAAAGTTTGGTTTCCCAGTTGAAATTTTATGTTATTATTTTAAAGGCTCTCTCATATTTTATTTAGGTTGGCATTTTTTTTACGTGCCCAAACTAAAATCTTTATGCTTGAGAAAAGCAACACTTAAAGAGTAAACTTTTAAGTGAAAAATAGTCAATATTTTTTCTTCTTTTGAGAGTGATGTGAGGAGCACAGCTCCTCTGTAAACTGACAATTCACTTCTGCCCCACATGAAACAGTCCAGTTGGATATTTCCCTCTGTAGAAAATCTAATTCCTTAAGGAGGATTTTCATCCTCTGCACACATCTGAAACAATAACCATGATGGTGATAATGATGATAGCAGTCACGCCAAGAGACGAAGGAGAGTTTAAACTCGGCTTGTCATTTAATCAATGTCTCGCCTCGCCCTCTCTTGTTCCAACTCTGGCTATTCCAGGGTCCAGGAAAGTCAATGGCTCTGCAGATAAACCAGAACCTTATTATTGTTGGCCTACAGGAGGCCCTGGATCTGCTGAGGCGCGTGTCTTCAGGGAGTCGCGCGGACGGAACAGCAATGAGCCCCACATTAAACGGCCCATGAATGCCTTCATGGTTTGGGCCAAGGATGAGCGGCGTAAGATCCTCCAGGCTTTCCCCGACATGCACAACTCCAATATAAGCAAAATTTTGGGTAAGTCCACTAAATCAGAAATGACTACTGTTACTTTCAGATCATGCAGCTGCTTTTTTATATCACATGAAAAGGGTTAAATTATAAAAACTATAAAAACGTTTTTGAGGGGTCTATTCACTTTAAAGTTAAAATGTACTTCCCAGTGAAATGTGCACATTAGCCAGTGGCTGCTGGAGCTTGTGTTATCCTACAGGCCACTGTGCATCATTTCACTCTGCATACAGATGGATTTATAGCCCATCACTACCATAAGTGTTTGTCATGAAAAATGACAGAGACTAAATGGATCTTGTCCCCTCAGCACTAAAGTCCATACATCAGAGCTGGTAAAAGGGCTGTCATCCATGCCCATGTAGACCACTTCACACAGCTGTAGTATTTACTACACTTACAAGGTGCCGCTTACTGTTTGGCAATAGGGACCAAGCACGTTCTTCCTCTGTGATAATGTGCAATGGCACTGCTATCAAGAGGTTGGTATTGAATTGCTCATAAATCTTTGCTTGTGAGTTTAAACCATGATATATAGCTGTGTTTAATTAGCCTAACCCTCAGCAGTAAAGGATGCCCTCTTATGTGCACATTTTTGTTAATTTATGTTATTATTTATGAAATTCCAATTTCCTAATCTTGTAAAAAAAAAAAATAAATGAACATTTTACAAACTGACATCTGATTTTGCCCCCTCTGGCAGGGTCTCGGTGGAAGTCCATGTCTAACCAGGACAAGCAGCCATACTACGAAGAGCAGGCTCGCCTGAGCAAGCTCCATCTAGAGAAGTATCCAAACTACAAGTACAAGCCGAGGCCTAAGAGGACCTGCATTATTGACGGAAAGAAACTTCGCATTGGAGAGTATAAGCAGATGATGCGCTCTCGACGGCAAGAGATGAGACAGTTCTTTACGGTGGGGTACGTGCACAAGACGTTTATCACAGTTTATCTCTGCAAACAGATCTGAATTCCAGCATCATCTTGTGACTGAAAAGGAGTTTTGCTTTAACCTTAAATATTGGATTCTTAGGGAGAGGAGTTTTTCGCAATATTTTTTCAACAGCTGTAATTGAATAGTTTCATACAGATGCAGTCCTTGATTTGAGCGTGCACATATTATTACAGTTAGAGCTGTAACCATGTAGAAGTATTAAGAGATGCTGTCTGGGCCTTAACACTTTTATTTACTGTATGCGATTAAGAGAAGAACTCTTCTCCAGGTGTTCCCATGTCTGTCATAAGCTTCTGGGGCTGGAGCATCAATCATTCAGCACAGCAGCAGACATGAGCAGCTCTAACCACAAATTGCTTTTATGTCACCAATAAACTGGGTAGTATTTCTCAACAATCTAAAACGGACGGAGTCAGGAGAGGTTTTCTTTTCCCAAATTATTTTTGCAGAGCTGAGGAAAACTTCTTTTGGAAGCTTCCTCTTCAGGACTTGAAAAAAAAAAATGTGCCTACTTTTTGCAGCACCTTGACGATACTGTAAATATTTCCTTGTGTTTCTTTGCAATAAAACAATTAAATAATGAGTCACAAACACTTTTTTTTATCTTTTTAGGCAGCCACCACAAATTCCCATTACCACCAGCGCCAGTATGGTTTACCCAGGGGCAATCACCATGGCAACCACCACACCCTCACCTCAGATGACATCGGAGTGCTCAAGTGCCTCAGCGAGTCCTGAGCCCTCCATTCCCGTCATTCAAAGCACCTACAACATGAAGCTAGAGCCCAGCACCATGGCAAACAACAGCGAGCCGGTCAACGGAGAGGACGAGATGGACATGTACGAAGATTTTGATGACGAGCCTAAATCAGACTATAGCAGTGAAAATGACACACAAGAGCCAGTCAGCACCAACTGAGACTGTTCTGTTGAATAGACTAATGCAGATACACGATTCACACAGAAAGAAACCCAGAGGACTGGGCTTATGTTGGTGAGGAAAAAAGCATAAGCAAGCATAAACTGTACCACAAATTTGAATTATTTTTTTGTTAAGCAGTGATATTTCACATAAAAGCCTGCATGCAGCCATGGCTTCCTCAGAATCAAAAGCTCTTAGGTCTTCAAGTGTGTGAGGCCTTTGGTTGCGATAATTTATGTATGTGTTTTTTTTTTGTTTGTTTTCGTTGCCATTCATATCATGCACATTTACACAGTTTTTTAGCCTAAAACAAAATTCAGAGAACTTGAAGCTAAACCTTTGCTTTAAACATTTGTTATCATTCTGACAGTCATTTTTTATGACTTTCAAGTTTTTCAAAGTTTTCAGCTTGGGTTTTCAAGACTTTGAGCTCTACAGATTTGAAATGTTTTCCTGCTCCATCCCTCATGATGCAAATGAGTGTGTCAATATATCCAGCTTTTGGACAGCTCAGTGAAGATCTGATGAGCTGAAACAGATTTGCTGCAGTAGGTAAACGTGTAGAGCGAGATGGTCTAAAGACCAGGGTTGGGAAATGCAGACTAAGACAGTTTTGCAGTTCAGGATGTGACTAAAGTTCTCACTCAGGTAAAGTGCGCCAGCCAACAGCTCAAGAATGTTTCAGTGCAAGGGACAAAATATACAAGACAAAAGATCTAAAATTCAAATAGGTAATCTATTGTTATTTTATTATTGATTTATTTAATTTTTATTTTTATTTTTTCTTACCACAACATTTTAGTGTGAAAGTGCCAAACATGTTCCTCAGACCTGGAAAGTCTCTTGAAAGAGGCTTTGCAAGTCTTAGACAATCTTCATCTCTTAATGCAGCTTCATTATCCCCTCCCTCTTTAATTTACCTGAACTAAAATCAACTATGAAACTCAGGAACTCAGATGCAACGAGCTCTGAAGGTAGCATCAATGGCTTGTCACAACACAAGAGTGTCAGTGCAGTGAACATTAATAACACAGACCCACTCCAAACCCAGTCCAGATAGGCCAATGTTACATCTTTCACTCATTTCCAACACTGCCACCCAGTTTGACTTACCAAGATCTTAATCAGAGTGATTGTAATCAGGCCAGAATGTTAAAGGGCCAAAGGCCTCCAATCCAAAGGATTGGAACAGCCGTGAATGGCAGCTTTGGTGGCATTACAAGCTCAAATTGATGTACAATGTGTGGCTGTAAACCCACAGCACATTCTGGTAAACACTTTAGCCTCATTTGGATGGCATGTTTTAAGTCTTAAAATGTAATTTTTTTTAGACATTGTAAATCTTAAACTGACACTAAGAAGTCTTAAGAGGGAGGAGAGTCGTCAGGCTGATGCCACACCATAATTACTGAGGTGGTCTTTAAAGAAATGGGCTGTGCATCAACAAGCAGAGGCTGAAGTCACATTTGTTTACCATGTCATGGGCATACAAAAAACATAACAAGAAACCTTTTTTTCACAGAAAGTATTTTTAATTTTCTGTTTACTTTGAGCCTTATTTGAATTATTTCAAATAATCTGACCATCTTTTTGACTTCACCTGACATGATAAAGAATGCAAAGTGTAATAATTTAGGAAGATCAACGACAATTTCTGCATCTGATGACAGAAGCTAGATGCAACATTTTCAAGGCCTTGATGTTGAGATTCAAATCCTCTTCAGTGCAGAAGGTCTAAGTAGCTCTCCTCCCTGCCATGCTTTGACCCCAGTCTGTGGAAACCTCAGCACCCAGGGGGCGCCATCTGGCTCAGAGAAGTAGAAAGCAGCAGGGAAGGATGGGAAACAATAAAAATGGGGTGTGTGTTCCTCATTGTGCTCTCCATCAAAGTGCTGAAAGTAAGGCCTCAACAGGGCTCCTACCCTGGCTCAATCACCAGGCACTGGCGAGCAGATGGAACAAGTACATCAAGCTGTGGGGGATTATTAAAATGACTGACGACTGGGTATCAACTGAAATACAGCATTATTAATGCATGAGTCCAGCTATTCCCCGCCCTTGCCCTTGAACGTGTCCAGATCAGAAAGAGTAGAGTTTTTGAAGGATCTGAATGGCTGGCCACTGGCCTTGACTGGTGAAGATCCCCACTGCTGGTCACTGCATTTTTCTCCTGAATCCAATTGGTACAGATAAGTCTTTACTAAGTCTTAGGTCTTTCTGCTGACACACTTTGTTCAGCTTTTAAAAATATTTATTTATATTTTCATTTTTTAATTCACCTCATTGATATTTTCATTTCTTCCCATCTTTTTTTATACGTTTTTTCTAAGGTACAAAAAAGAATTATTATAGCATGTTTGCGTACAAACACACTTTAGTGGATAACCCTCCCATTCAAGCTGTCAGGTTTTTGAAAATTGTTTGCTCCTGTTTGATGGTGGCTCCATTGATTTGTGTGTGATTGTAAATAATTTCACGACCATGCCACACTGCTTTAGGTGGCTGCTGGTTAAAAAAAAAGAGAAGGACTCATCGCTGAACTGAAACTTGACTGTGCTTTTCTACCAAGAAAACACATGGAAAGGAAAAAAAAGACAACAAAAGCTCATACAGAGATGATGTTTTAGTAGTGTTCCGAGCACTGGATATAAACTGTATTTTTTATCAATACTGATTAATGTGAAGCTGTTTTAAAAGGAAAAACACCATCAATGAACAAATTTCCCCCTGCTGGACTAAAGTCAGTTTGCTGTCACTCTTAAAAAAATACTTTTTCAATGTTTGTTTATTTGTTTTCTTATTTTATGTATTTATGCAAAGACGTGTGTTATGAATGAACACATGGTCAAAGCTTCAGGGCTGCTTTTGGCACAAGGAAGAGGGGAAAAAAAAATCAAAAGCAGGCTCAGAGAGCCAGTCAACACCAGATTTTAGTGCATTAAACATTGTGTTTGAAACTGTAAACTCCCATCAACTTGTATTTATTACCAGCCAATGTTGGCTCTAAAATTGACAGTAAACAATCAATGGACAATCCAGAGAAAATGAGATAAAATTTGAATCTTAATTGAAGTTGATATGCATCATTTCATTTACGGTATGTATGAATTCTAACATAACAGTATTTGTTTTTCTTCAGAAAAAGCTTTGTATTTGGTTATTTTACATTCTGTTTCATTTGTGTTTGTATGAATTTGTATTTTCACGCCTAAAAGTCACTGTACCTCATATAGATGCTGAGTTTTCTTCCCAACTGAAAGAATGTATTATTGGTCCAGAGACAGAGAGAAGCACATAGCTTCTTTCAGGAGCAACTAGATATTCCTACCAATCTCTTTTTTTAATTAGCAAGGTACTAATTCAAACAAGAAGCACTTGATGTTAAAAACAACGATGACAATTTGATTTAAATGAAAATACAATCTGAGTGTTTTGGTGGATGTTCTCCCTTTTTTGTTACAAGAGGGGTAAGAAAATGTGGATCATTTGAATGACCATCTAAAAAAGATCTGAATACATTGGAATTCTGAAAACTACATTTAATTTCTACTATTATCTCTTTCCACAAATATATTGTTAATACACCTTATATTAACTTTTCAAGTGGGAGTGTGCAAGTATTTATTTCTTTTAAAAGAGGCTAAATGTATAGACAAACTGCATTATCTAGGCACTCTCCCTCTGTCTATTTTCAGTTTGCTCCTAGTTGAAATGAATTGTCCTACAAATGTAGCCTTCAAAGCCTCTTTTTTTTCCTCGATTGACAGAACAGATGACAAAAGCGTCTTTGCTGTTTCAACATTACTGTACTTTGATTTGATTTTTTTCTTTTTTTTCTCTGTCTGAACATTGTGATGTATATGGTGGGATTGTTCTTCGTGTTAATTTAATCAGCACAATTCACTGACATGCTGGACTGACATGCTAGCTGCTGTTCAGAAGTGTACAATTATTTGTTCAGGGCAACATTTTTAGTTGCCTTCGGTACTCTGCTTTTTAGAGTTGTCTTTTCAAGCAACACTGTGTGGGGCTCTTCGATCACTGGAGCCGCTGTTTTGAAATTGCTGGCAACCCGAAACTGTTCTCGCATAGAAATCCTTTTTCTCCCCCTCCTGGCAGGTACCTAGGCCCACACCAAGTGTTGTTTGGGTGTTATTAGAGAAACTGAAATGCATAGTGTATGTTGCTGCTTTTGAAAAAAGTGTGTCTGAGAATGTAAATAGTTTATCATAATATCTTGTACAGTCCAATGTAAAGTTTTTAATTCAACGTAAAAGACAAAAACGCGCCATCACATTTGTGTTCACATTTTTCTTTATACAAAAAAAATATTATTTGGTAGGGGGTATTATTGTTTAAAAAAAAAAAAAGAAATAAGAGAAAAAAAGAAAGTGTTAATTAATTTTTGCTTACTGTTTGTTTTGTTTGGCTTCAAAGTGTACACCAGCAAGTCTTCGGTTTCCATGTGCAGTATTGACGTGAGGTAAACGTAAGGTGAATAATTCTACATTGCTGTGAGTGTGTGTGTGGAGGCCCTCTTCTCAGTAAAAAAGAAAAAATACACTATATAAAGTAAAAAAGATCAAAATAAAGCAAGAAAAAAAAATAGATTGACACACATGGGTACATCCTGGCACCATAGTAATGTGTATACTGTAAATTGTTAAAGCATCTTCACAGGATCACATTTCCTGTATGTCTCGGTCCACTGTATTGATGCTGCGGTGAACTGACTAACTGCTTGTTTTAGCTCATTTACCTCAAGAACTCCCTCCTTTTCTGTAAAAGAGAAACTATGTTGCAGAGAACTTCTCACTTCACTCCATCTTTTGTACTGCTGTTGACACTTACAAATTAAAGAGACATTTTGTTTTAAGACTTCATTGTCAAGGATGGTATCCTTTATTGAATGTGGCTTCAGAAAGTGGGACGCTTGAGATTTTTTATTTACTTTAATCAGTGTGGTTAACTTTTTTGCTAGCTCACACTGTATTGAACAATAAAGACAATATATGTTTTTCTCCACATTACAAAAGGAATCTTTGCATAAAGTCTTACAGATTTACAGAATTCTTAAAAAATGTTGAGATTTCAGTGAAAGATCTATACTCTGCTTATTTAATATTTTAAAATAAGCATTTAATTCATAAGCTTATATTCTACGAAACCGTATGGTAACCTATACAAAGAGGGGCTAAACTAAACATGGGAAGAAGAGGTAAAAAAGTATCTGAATAGGTTCAGACTACCAGTCTCTGGTTTTATAGTTATTCTTATTTTTATTTACTAAAAAGCTAACTCTAGATTATTCTTTACATTTAGACAGATATAAAAAAAATAATGATAATGTACAGGGATGCAAAAACGTAACTTGAAAAAGATCAGTATAGACATTCACTGTAATTACAACATAAAGACACACATAATAATATATGTATTTCAATAAACTCTTGTGACTCCATAACTTCACACTGAGTTTGTCTCTCTAGGCGTTACAAATTTCAGGTTAAAAAAAGAACAGTATTTTCAATTCCTTTGAGTCTCAGGATCTTACCCGTCATTTTGTTGGAATTGGTAACATGTTGAACACATATTCTACATCCTCATGGGACAACAGCACAATCATTCCAAGCTTAACAAACTCCTCATCTTAAAGTGATAGTAGTACATTTTCTTTACCCAGGACAAACTTCACAAACTTGATGTCAATCATGACCTTTGGAAAAAAAAAGTGCCTTTGTTTTACTTTGAAGTTAATACCTCTCAAATCTTCTAATTATTTCTAGTGTCTGTTTCACTTGTACTGAGATACCAATCATTGTAAATTTGCATGTTTAAATGAATTCAGTCTTTATCTGGCTTTAAGGTTTTAGCACGTGTGGAGGAAATATTCTCTCATAATGATCAATCTCAAAGCTTGTTGAATGTTTCTCAATTTAATTTCTGTGAATCTGAAGTTGCAAGATTTCTCTGGAAGAAGGTAGTGGTAAGAAACGTAATATGACGTGCAGCAGACTTTGTTCTGTTGGGCAAAGGCAAGGTACATGCAGACCTGGTCACCAGTTTACTGCAGTGCCCCACAACCACACATGCCCGCACCTATTGACAATTTAGAGTTACCAATTAATCTATGAAGCATGTTTTTGGACTGTGATTTAAAGAAGCACAAAAAAAAACTGTGCACACACAGAGAGAATGTGCAACTCTAGACAGAAAGAACCCGGCGTAGATTAGAACAAAGGCCTTTTCGCTCTGAGGTAATCGTTAACCCCCATTCTACCATGCAGCCCACAAACATTCATTTTCCAAAAGACAATAACATGGTCAACTAGCAAAAGCTTTTAAAAGAGTAAGAATCAGGCCATTTTGTGATCATTTCTGAACATGCTGAATACCTTTTGGGTTCCAGAGTTACTGGAGTCTGTACTAGCTGCTGTTGGGTGACAGTAGATACACTCTGGACAGGTTGCCAGACTCTCTGAGTGCCACACACATAACCAAATCCTCACATAGGGACAATTTGGATTCTTCAAGTGACCCACAAAGCATGTTGGGATTGAGACTGTGGGGAGAAGCTGGAGTGCCCAGACAAAACCCAGGCATGCACGGGAGAACATGCCACTCCACACAGAAAAGACACAGCTGAAATTTAAACCTGGGCCTTCTCGCTGTGAGGCGAGAGCACCAACCACTACACCACCATGCAGCCTGTGCCATTTTTAAAATAACTCTTTGTTTACCTGGCTGAGTACCAGAAGCTATATTTAGTACATATATTAAATCAAACCACAGCAGCAAAAAAGATTTAGGAAGCTGTGAAGGAAGTTGTGACATGGTAAATATGAACTTACGGTATCGCTTTCCAATGACAAGCCCCCTAGTAAATATTTACTAAACAGACCTGGATTCAACCATCACAAGTGAGATGGGCAGGGCTTTTGATACTTTGTTTCCAGCTGAATATAGGTGATCCCAGTTCAATTACATAAACTCCTTAAGTACAATGAAAATTAAATGTTCATGTGTTCATCGGTCTGTAACACCAATGCAGCATTCAAAAACTAAACAAGATTGAACAAAAAGAGTTCCATTCCATGGATCCTGCCATATTTGTGCTCACAATTCAGGTGTGGAAAGTAAGTACTTTTTTAATTATATTAATTATCTTTATAGGATTCTGGGGAAAAACTGTAGCCTTTTCATACTTTTGGACCATTTTAACTACATCATATTGAAAATGCATCATCACAAAAATACAAACATTGTACTATTACATTTTTACCTAATTTAACAAATGTTTTGGTTTTAAAAATAGGTTCTTCTTTAATTGCTAAAATGACTTGGTCACATAAAAACAGTGAACCTGAAAAAAGAAAACCAGTTTGATTTAGCCCAATATCCTCAAAGAGCTTGGCATAATCATACATTTTAGTGTGTATCCTGACAACATTGATGACAGCTGATAAAATCATATATTTACTATTTCTAATCAGTCATCAAGATATGCAAGTATCAGGTAAGCAGCAGATGGATGCAAATAACACACTTGGAACCTCAATAGAAAAGATCTAATGCAAAAACAATATTCTTTGGCCAGTTTCAATAGACTTTTGTTAAAAACTTCACCAATGTTCTTTGTGTTTTGGAGGTACTCTTTGTGGCTGCTTGACCTCAAAGTACTTATCCTGAGGTGTCAGTGTGAGCTTATAGAGACAGGTGTGCGTGCCAGAGGTCGTCTGATAAGTGTGAACCCAGACCATGCTCATCATTCCTTTCTGGATCTCCGCCATCCAACACTCATGATCATCATGAGTGTTATGCCTTAACATCCACCTTGAGACAAAGAATAAAATCTTTCCTAGTTTGAAAGAGCACAAACATTCACCCTTATTTACACTGGCATTTTCCCACTTTCATACAAAAGTGAGGACAAATTTAATAGGCAGTATGTGACAATGGAACACATTTTTTCTTTGTTTTTTTACTTTGGAAAATGTCTAAATGTCTAAAGGGTTTTTCCACCTCCACCGCTGTGCCTTCAAGAGAATGCAGAGGAATTACAGTTTAATATCTGGAATAGATGGCTATATTACCGCTCTCCAGCCGTAGATGGAAGCCTAGACATATACCTTTCCTTAATAAATCATATAAAGTAAAATAACAGTAGTTTTTAAGCACACATGACAACTAATGGCACGTGGAGTGTTTATCTTTGTGCACATTTTTCTCTCTGCTGAGTTGATTACATTGTCTCACATTCTTTTAAATCTTGATTCAACGTTTTTTTTAAGCAGTTGAGTAATAAGTGAGGGCCCAGTGAGCTACAGTTTGTAATACTGCTGTTTGTAAATGGCCTCTTCGGATGAGCTGTCACTGTTGTGCAAAGATATGTACACCCGAACGGCACAGAATAATTAATACTGCAATGCTGTCATGTAGCAGAGGGCTGCTATTTCACTCCTCCAATGACTAAACACCGGAGGGAAGGAGAGCAGTTACAGAAGCTCGAAACAATATTTTACTCATTTGGGTCTGCTCAGTGCTACAGTTGTTGCACCCAGTGAATCTGTCAGACAGCCCCATTTCCCCAAGAACAGCTGCTATTTATCTGATTTTCTCATTAGTGTTGACTCATGACTTCATTGTGCAGGGCTTGGCAGAGGTGCTGCATGCCTAGGTAAATCTCTATGAAATTGCTTTGACGCCCCCCTCCCCCTGATCTTAGGGTGTATTTAACTGTGTCAGTGCTATCCTTTTGTCTGAAATTTAGCCGAACATGAACACTACAAGTTATCAACATTTTTTTGTCAAAATATTTTATTTTGCTTACAATTTTCAGTTCTAACTTGATTTATTTTCTTGCTCGTTTCTGTCAGTTTAAAACAGAGGTAAATGAAAACACGATGGGGGTGATCTCAAGAGTCATCCAACATGTACACAAGAACGATATGTAGGAACACACCACACCCTTTGCAATGTTTTAATCCTTGGAGGTGAAGGACTTGGGAAATCTTGCTAATTTCACAGATGGTTTAAAATAGATTAGTGTAGAGGAGCAGCTCGACTAGAAGAGCTGACCCACCAGGCTCCCTGTGCAGCTGCCAAAACCCTGCGTCTGAGGCTCTGAAGTGCCTTCCAAAAGTCCTGCAAGGTTAAACTCAAACTTACGTATCTTAAAACACCGACCTCGTTTACCGCTTAATTTCATTTTAGACTGTCTTTTTGATGTATTTTGTTAAATATCTGCAGATTTAAACAATTCATTCTCATGCATCACTGCATACAATGAAGCACCCATTAAAAAAAGACAAATTCAGAATTGAATTGTTCTTTTTTTTTTGTTATTTTTCACTTGTTTTCACTTCCTGTTGTCGAATAAAGAACCAGTGTGGACTGTTAATTCACCCATTGTAACCAGCCTTTTTGTGTGTGTGCATTTTCTCTTTGTGCACTTCATGAAAAGACAATGGCAACTGCTTTTCGGAACTGGAATAAAGGAGCGCTTCAGACTCTGTGTGGTATTTTGGACAGTCCAAGTCTGCTGCTGGAGTTGGTCTGTGTCCGAGCAGGCCTGACACAACTCTGGCCGTCCTGAAAAGGCCCAGCTTGGAGTAAATGTTCCAGAAAAACAATTGAAGAGGGTGAAAAAAGTCGACATGGCTTTGTTGACTTGTCATTCTTTAGTGCTTGGCTGGGAGGAAAGCCGAGGAGCCATCTGAATGTTATTTGTGCTTTCTGACCCATGTTCACTCTGCTTTCACATGGCTCTTGTGGGGGGGGGCTGAAACAATGGGGAGGCCGTCTCAGAAGGACAAGCTTTAACATCAGCCAAGCTATCTTGGAGCTGCCTCACTGACGCTTTTTGTCTCCAAAAGGCTGACATCATGTTCCAGTTATTTGTTGTTTTGAACTCTGCTGAAACAAACTGTACACTGATAACTGTTTACATCAAAAATAATTTCAGGTGACATTTTAAAACCATCATGATTGTATTAATGAATACCTAGGCCACATCTTAAAATTCTTTATCAATAAGCTTTGAAAATGGATACATCTAAAAAGTATTAAATAAAATCACAGTCACATAAAAATGTATTATTTTGTCCAGGGTGAGCCAGACTCCTCACAACCAAGGAGAGATGAGACAGAAAATATATTTCTGTTTATGCAAATCTTTCAGATTTTCTGCTCACAGTTGTTAGGGACACTGAGCTGCTAAATGAACTTTTGAAAATCCACATGGGACAATATTTCATAAAAAGTAATTTTGGATACAGTTTCACATCATTGCATCTCCTCAGTGCATTTGTCTCCCAAATCATTTGACCGTATTTCTGTGGGGAAGAATAAATGTGCAATGTGTGTGTGTGTGTCTGTGTGTCTGTGTGTGTGAATTTTTAAAGGATTTCTGCTCCCTCTGCTTTTTGAAGAATTTAGCAAAATAAAGGCATTATTTCTTTGAACATGTGTTCTTCTTTCAAAAACTATTGCTGCGCTCCCTCATGCATATGTGAATTACACACCTTTATGAATATGTAAATGTTGCCAGAATGCTTCATTAATTAGTAATTCATACATTTTTCACAAGCCCCATACTTTGCCGGTGCAGACTGATGATTTATCCGTCAGAAGTAAAAAAAAGAAAAAAGAAAAAAAAAAAAGATCACCACATTTTCTGAGATTCTGAGCTACATCTGTAATTCTTGTAATCCAATGAATATGATTTGCACAGGAATTTGTGTTCATTTGACTGCAGCTGTCTGATACTATTATTCTTATTAGCATGTGGAAGTACATTTTTATATTATTTAAAAAAGTATATTTAATATTGCATATTACCGATTTCATCTAACATTTTGGTTGCAAATGTTTTTTCAAGTCAAAACAGACAAAAAAAATTTTTTTTGCTAAAGATAATTGCATATATTTTGGAGAAGGTTACTGAACTAATACTCTTTTTTTCCTGTTCGACCCAAATATCAAAGCAATGATAATGAAGAATCGAATGGATATGTCACATTTGATACAGTATTTGCCAAGTAGAGGAACTACTTATGAACAACACTCCACTATCTGTACAGAGTTTTCAGGTTATAAAATAAAACTAAAAATTATAATGCTTGATTATTTTGGGCAGAGCAGATGTAGAGCAGATTAAGACAGATAAATAAAATACGTAAAGATTTATTTCCATGAAACATGTAGCTTTACGAAACAGTGAGACAGGGGTGGTTGTGGATTCCAAATTGCATCAGACCCAGAGTGTCAGTATATGTAAACCTAAACATTCTTTAAACATTTAAATATGAAAAAATCCAACTGCAAAATCACGGAAACAGAGTAAAAGGGCTGCAACAGATGGCCGCGACCCTTAGTAAACTCTAAATTACCTAAAAGAGGAACAGATGTGGATAATGTATGAAACCAGGTGAGACTGACTAATGATAAAATGAAACCTGTAAAAATAATTACAAAAAATAAAATCAAACAAAAAAAACCTGTTCTAATAGACACAAACCTCACACAATGTTTGTGTACATATTTGACAAGCCACTATCTTGAAATCATTACCACCTTAAGGACATTTAATCCCCAAGTGAACTTGACTTCAAATGCAAAATACCAGCAAGTACTAGCCGGCATCCAGGACTCCATCATAAATTTAACATGAAGGCATGTTTGCAAAAGCACATTGGAATCATCTTTTTTTCCTTATAGGGAAAGATGTCAACTACCTTAATACACATGCAGCCACTTTGTTCCAGGCTCCCCTGTGGTGCACAAATACATTTATGTAAATTTACAAAGGACCCTTTGTTGTTAACATGAGTGCCCTTTGAGGAACGTGTATCATGGGACTTCTGAGCCCTAAATATGTAATGAAATAAACAAATGTTATTGTAATGGTGTACATTGTTTTAAAATGATGAAACACTAAATCAGTCAACCAGACTGTCAATGCAACAATGCCTGTAGAACAAAAGAGTTAAAAGGTATTTGTCAAGAAATGGAATTAAATAAAACTTGGAGAAAATGGAGGGGAAAAAATGTCAATGTGACAGCCAACACCAAGGACCCAAAATGCAGGAAGATCCATTTTCACAATGGCTTTCATCACAAAGGCTTACATGACACAAGAAACCAACAGAACACTCCAACACCAGTGACATACTGTAGTGAGGGCTCCTTAAATACCTGTGAGATAATTAACCAAATTGAAAATGCTGCACCTAATTAGAAGTAGAGCAGCGTGGAAAAATAACTAACACAAAGGCACCCAAGACCGGGAAAGTCAATATGCTTATATGTGGAAATATATGAATAGGAACTATAGGTTTTAACCTTTAGTTGTTAGCGTTAGCGTTCTGTTACCACGTCTTGTATTAAAGAATCGGTTTTGACCCTCATCTTAAATAGCTAAAAAATATATTTAGACCTTTACTTATCATTCAAATCTTTTTTTTTTCATCTATTAATACTTGTGTTGGTCTTCCTTATCCATAAAATGATTAGTTTCAGTACGTTTGGTCTTACCCCTTTTTTCAGCACACCTCCATCAACCATCAAAAACGTTAAAATATTCCTCAAAATAAATCACATCATATACATCATGTATATACATATACATATGTAAGTCAAAATTAACAACAAAATCAATCAGGCAAATCTAGTCTTTGTGTCCAAGAACCTGCACAAATATGTGATATATAGATGCATTTGTGGCAAAAAGGGGCCCTCTCAGTTTGATCTCTGCAACAAAATTTCTTGCAATTGATACACACCTTTCTGTTCTTACCTTGCAGGCAGATCTGATACCTCTTTCTTTTAATATCAAGCAGCCTGAGTGGTGTTGTGTCTCTGGTTGGTCTGGTTGGCGTTGGTGCATGGCTAGCTGAGGATGCAGATAATGTTTTTTTTTTTTTTTGTGGTACTACTGATGGTGGGGACAGGGTTCTGGGTTTTGACCTCTGCAACTTTCTGATCAAATCTGTAGCCTCTGGATCATGGGACCCTTTCCCTTCACTCAGTGTGCACATTGGCGAGGAAGTTTCCCAGCTTCTCAAGATAATTCTCTGCTTGTTTTTGGTGGGTTTCAGGTGGATATGGGTCCACAACACAAATCCATTAAAAGCAGATACATAAAGGATGTTGTAAAAGACAACTGTTGGCTATCTCCTAGTCACACACTAAAAAGAAAGTAGCATTGTTAGTCAAAAGGTATTTCCCCAAAACTATAAAATAGCCTTATTGTAGGATATGTTGCAATAAGAAAAATACCAAAGAATGTAGGTGTCCCTCACATGTCAGCTTAAACAGTTTTCCTTGAAGGTTATTCATAATAAGAATGAGCCTTTTTATTGACAATGGGATAAATAGTTTAAAACATGGACATGCCCTGGGTTTGTTTGGTTTAATCAGTTTTTGTGCAGGTAAAAACAGCACGATTGAGAGAGGAGCTGGCTGTCACTGCGTGGGCTGAAATTACACCTACATTTTAGTAGAACTTCCTTTTTTAAGTTTAATCTTAAGATTATAAACTTAAAAGATTCAAAACTGTCTCTAACACAAACACAAACATTTCATTAGGAGCACATTATAATTAAGTGAAGACATTAATTTGTTTATTTATTTGTTTTTTTATTTCATATTGTTGGGCTTTCTGACAAAGTCAAAAAGTTCTGAAGCCTTAAACAAACTATTGGATGTACTTTTATGCTTTTAAAACTGAAAATGAGTCAGTGCCGACCCTAAAGAGGAACATTAAAGTGCTTTTTGCAGGTTAAAAACATGGCAATAGTGGTGAATATAATTTTTGTGTGAGACACTCTTAAGACAATTATTTTTTTAAATATCCCAGTGAATGTTACTCATCAACTCTTTTGTTTGGCCAAGGCATGTCGTGTTAGACTTCATCTGCTTTCTTAAAAACACCACAGCGAAAAGCATTTCATCACACCACAGGGACACGGACATCCCCAGGCTCAGATGTGATGTGATCCTGGCTCATGGTCTTGCCAGAGAACTCAGGGATCCCTCTCCCTGTGTGGAGAGAGGGCCGCCGGGCCCAGGAAGCCAGCACCCAAGAGACACGGCCGCCACTGCCGTGGACCTGGTACCCCCCACCAGGGATGGGGAGGGGATAGATGATCAGAGGATGCAACCAAAGTTTTGGAGAACTCTTTTTACTCATGAACATTTGCTTCAGGGAAAAGCCCCATCAAACACATTTTTAAGACCCACCAACCAAACTTGCACCTACCAAAACGTGCTCCCGCCAGACCACCACGCCCGACACCCAAATCCCACTGCAGGGCCTCAGATCGCGTCCGTACATTGACTTAACATCAAAACTGGTTGCCCCTGCATCATCCCGTTCGGTTTGAACGCAGCTCAAGGAAGTAATGACAGTCCAGTCAAAGTGATACCATGGATTTAAGACAGAAAAACGAAACTTTGTCAAGCATAAAAAAACCTGGTAGTTATTAACAATATACTGTATTTACAGAGTAACACATTTTTGCAGCAGAGGAACTATATTCCTATTCCACCATTGAAATTTCCCTCTGACCCAGAGTTCATTAGGCTTTGGGGTTCTTATAATTAATAATCTATAATCATATATGTGGACATTGTATCAATTATTCAATACAACATTTTAATGTAATGCATTCATATTTCTCATTGAACACACTTGGAAGCTGTTTTTTTTTTTCTCCTAATGATTATGTTAGTTATTATTTTGAACGCTTCAAAGGGCTGGCTATTTGAGGTTAATGTCTCACGAAATAGACCCATGCCAGACGACTGGGTCTCCTGCCTTAATTCCTTCATATTAACCTGAGGAGTTGAGTGTTATTCCATACATTGATGAAACGCTGTTCTCCATTTCTAAACATCTCATTCACACTCCAGCTGAAGAGATTGACATGGTAATAAACTGATGTTAATTAGACACACTTTGAAATTCTTCATCTTGCTCGTCTTCGTGCCCTAGTGGAGCTGGTGGCTTATTAAATCATTTGCTGCTCTTGGGTGATCTTCTTTTGAATCTTGGCCTGACCCTCTGGGCACAATTTATTTTTATTTCACCAAAATTTTACCAGCAAATTTTGCATGAGTTCAAGAGAATTATAAATCATTATTACACAGGCAGACACTTCAAACATTTTGTTTAAAAGCTTTCTGCTCAATGGGGCATCAAAGGAGATGTTCACCCTGATGACTGTTGCGCTGGCAAATATCCGTCCATTAGCTCTCTTAAGCTGGATAGATCATGTTTTGTACATGATGTGCAAACTGAATCATATGGAGTGCATGTTTGTGAGCCTCTGTTGTGCTCAGACCTGAAAGATGTTCATACAAATTGAGGAAAATCATTTTTACGCACTTGATGTAATCTGGGAAGCCTTTCCTGGATGATGTAACTCAAAAATATGGATTAAGACAAAAATCCAAACACTTGCAGCAAAATAATTGTGTCAGTTCACACACACCGTAGTGCACATAGATGTACGAAATTTGGTTTGATGACATTCTTAACTATTTCTTAGTCTGCAATTACTATTACAATCTTCTCTGTTTATTCAGATATAAATCAAATTACAGACTACAGTAAAATTACTAAAAGAACTACACTTACAACTACATCTATCCTGTAAACACTGTCCAATGTCTCAGCTAAAATTTTAGTTTAGATCCTTTCAAAAATGTACATAAGGAATAAGAATGTGGGATGATCTGTCCAGGATTATAGTGTTCCAAATGATTAGAATGGGATTTATTAAAAACATTTACTAAATCACTAAAGTTCAGATGACTGTGAACTCTGCCATAAGTTTGCCCCCCACCCTTTCTTACTGCAGACCCCAATTTAATGATTTTTTCATTGACATTAGATTTTCAGTTCTTTCAATTATGTTTTTCTAATTAAAACTCACACACTTGAGGTAATACATGTATATTTGCTTAACATTTTCCCATTAGGGCAGAGCATTGTTGTAGTGGTCAGCACTTAGCTTTTCAACAAGAAGGCTCTGATTTGAATCCCAGCAGGGTCTTTTCTATGTGGATTTTGCATTTTCTCTCAATGCATGTGTGGGTATTCTTTTGGCACTCCATCTTCCCCCCACAGTCCAAAAACATCCTCTATAGAGGAAGGAATTATTGGTGATGGTCAATTGCCCCTATGGTGTAAATGTGTGTGGTTGTCTGTCTCTGTGTGGCCTTGTGATGGATGGGTAACCTGTTCAGGATATGTTTTGCCTTCACCAAACAGTACCTGGGTAGGCTCCAGCAGCCCCTTTAACTGAAAAAAGTAGGTATAGAAAATGGAGAGATGGGTGGATTTTCACGGTACATTAGTGTTTATTTGTAGTGCGCCCACTCTTAGCCTGATTTAAATAGGTTTCTTATTGGTTACATTTAAGCCACCTTTTGCAAGTCTCAGTGCTGGGGAGACCGGTAGTTGCTCTGGGTTTGGCTGGGTCTAGCTCCAGGAGTTGTGCTGTGTGGTTAGAGCCTATCCAACAGAAACAACCCTGCAACCAAAACCCTCATATACACTAGCCAGGAAGTGAGCAGTTGCCATCAACTCAACGTCAGCACGTTTCCCCAGTGTCTTCCTGTTAGTTCAGTTCAGGTCAGTTTGTTTATATTTCTATTAGCTCTCTTCATGCGGATAATTATGCAGAGATACTTTATTTGGTTTAGTCTGAACATGTTGAATGTGTTCAGTTTATAAAAGGGAAATTCTGTCCTAATATATATTCTAAATCAAGTAGTTCTTTTTGTGGTTAACCATGTAAAAAGTTCAAGCAAATATGTGCCACCTACAGTATAAAATTATCAAGCTACAAAAGCTTCCGAAGCTTCTGACTCACTAGAAGAGTTACAAAAAAACCCAATTGTAAAAGCAAAACATGTCCATCATGACAGGCACTCAGCTGCAAAATTGTTGTGTTCATTTGCTGGACAGGACAAAAAAAAAAAAAACTGTGCAAATACTTTTTTGCAAATACTCTTTTTTTTCTTTCTTGAAAATGCTCAGTTTATAAATTTTTATAATGTTTATGGTATGTGAACAAGTTCCAACCAGCATGTCACTGACTTTAAAAAATGATCAAAGATAGCCTTTTTATTACTTGAGTAAAAGAGATTAATATTAGAGATTAATATTAAGGTAATTATTATGTTAAACATGCACAATAATAATGTTTCATAAAGAAAATTTGCAGATGATCACAGGTACATGTTGTGACAAAAAGTAGAAAAGCATAAGACTTGAAAAGGGGTATGTGTACAAATTTGAGTCAATTATTAACAGCTAATAATTTGTCATTTGATGTTTTTTTTCTGGGTATTTATTCCACAAACAAAGAAGCGTCTCAGATTTTTATTATTTATACCTAATTAGATTGTTTATTCAGCACTCATTAAAGTTTTTGCAAAATTCAGTCATTGAGTGTAATGCTATTGTCACCACAGCCCACGGTATGACCAGCAGGAAAGAAAGTAGTTGTAAAATCAATTATAGTGGCTTGTGACTTTGTCAGCCAGTCCCTGCTGAGCGACAGAATAAAGCCAGCAATCTCAATTACCCTCCACCCAGAGGTGGTGAAGCCTTTTGATTTAGGCTGCCTTTTAAACATCCACTGTAATTCTTATGTCTCATTATGAACCACTGCCTCAGGACTGACCAGCAATGAATGCTGTGAAAGATCACAAAAAGATCAGACTTGATGTCCTATGTGCAATCAAAATTAATTCAAGTGTGTCTGTGTGGAAAAACGCAATACTTTCAACATCCAAAATGTAATTAATGTTTGTGTAAAATAAATGTCTTACTTATTCAAGCCTTTACATTTAACTGTTGATTCATTGAATAAAAGAAGAAAACATCATTTTAGCGTGTAATATTCTATTTATGTGTATTTGTATTGGCAAAAATAATGAGAGGAAAGGGAAGAAGGAGAATATGGAAGCAGGACTAATTGCTCAGAGCTTTTGAAAAAAACCTTTATAATGAGTATAGGAGTGAAGGTTAACATTAGTATAAGTTGTGGATATTCTTGAATAATGTAGAAGACAAAGATAGAATTGCAGTGATTCATAAAAGAATAACGTCATTAACCTATCAGTTTTATAGGACATTGACTATAATTCAAATGAAAGTATGTTTCTCTTCTGCAGTTGTGTGTGTGGAATAGTGACTCCATGGAAGAAAAAAATATGAGTTAGTTCTTTAAAAGTTACCCCATATTGGGGGAAAAAATTGAGTGAATAGCTGTAGTCTGTTATGATGTTAATTCCAGGGATGGTGGTGGTGCTTCAACTGTGTAGGCTCTTAGAAATTTGGCACGTTGTTGAAAACTGTTAGGGTCTGAAATCACAGTTGATGAATCACAGTTTGCCATCTGTTTCATATACACAACCAACTTCTGAGGGTTTTCCTCTGATCCATTAGAGTGGAATGACATTTTTCAGACTATATTGACTCTTGTGTATATGACGCCAAATGGATTTGGATCACTTTGTCATTTGAAGTTCTGACTTTTTTCTCTCTTTTTAAAGATGCTGGCAATTGATACTTTGATTAATGAAAACGTATTACAACAGTGTTACAATTAGATGGACGAATCTTTAATTACAAGACTAGTTTTGATGAATAAGCTAAAGAAAATCAGAGAGGTGTTAACATTGGAAAGCTGCTAGTTTGTAGTAAACAGCAGTTTTACAGACATGTTATAAAAACAAAAAAACTAAATGGTACTTAACAATAACACTGTTTTCAGAACATAATTTCTAAAGGGGCACAACATTTTCTATTACACTGCTGAATTTCCAGTAAAAGAGTTTTTTTGGAATCATTAATGTTGTGTATTGGTGACACAATAGAATTTGGCTTTTTTTATTATTGTAATAAGTTAGAGGTCGATAGAAGGTCAGATCCATGGAGGCCCTTCATTTTAAAACTCCCCAGAAAAAAATATTTCATAACTTAGGATCCAACATGGCAAACTTGGTGTCTTTCCCAACTTTTCTTACATTAGCAGTCCCCGCTATGTCCTACATTTTTGTTTAAAATACCCATTATGTATGTCAGATGAAAAAGTCAATAGGTGGACATTTTGTATAAACAAAACTGACATAACAATTTTAACAGGGTATCAGGTGGTTAAAGATTGGTCCCATCATACTATTTCACTAGGCCACAGATGTCAAACTCGACGCCTGGAGGGCCAGTGACCTATGTCTTCCAACCAATCTGCCACTGTAGCTTTTTATTTACAAATCACACCCAAGTTTAGCCGGATATATGAAAAACAACTATGTTGTTTATTTTAATAGAGCCCCTTTTGGTTGTCACAGAAAATGAAAATTTGATAGTTCATTCATTCATCTAATAAAGCTGTTTTCTCCTTTTCGGGGTCACAGGGCTGCCGGAGCCTAAACCGGCCACTTGAGGGCGAAGGCAGGAGACATCCTGGACAGGTCGCCAGTCTGTCACACGGCCACAAATCACCCAACGATGCACACTCACATTCACTTACACAGCGCCTAATGCATAAAGGACACAACTTGCAGATGCTACTGATTGAATTTGACAGTTTGACTCAAACTTATCTTTTTAAATACTGTAGATGAAATTTCATCCACTTTAGTTGCTAGTAGAACTCTGGAAATGCAAAGAGAATTTGAGATGTTGTGGATGGCAGTAATGTAATGACAAGCGTTGGTAGATTAACACCATATAGTCTGTAAATCAGCCTTTTCAGTTTACATCGAGGTGTCAGTCGCAGAAAACCAAAGTGAAGCCAAATTCCAGGCAGCAGTGGACATAAAGCAGCAATGGATCAGTTAACAAAATCAAAGTCAGTGTCGGAAGATTTGCTCCAGCGCAGAGCTGAGTAGCGCAGACAGAAAAGTGTGAGACCTGGAGAAAGAGAGGCGCTCACTGAGGAAATCTATTACAACTAGAATAGCCAAGTAGCATAAAAGGAGCTGTCTGGTTAAATTGGCTGCTTGATAAAGCGGGTCTTTGGCTCTGGAGCCACTAACAGTCGCCACTAAGTGGCACAAGTCAGAAAAAAAAAAGAGAGAAGGTTGAGTCACCATCCAAAGTCTGAAAGAAAAAATTCAACCAAAAAATTAGTTCATACTTCACTCATTTCCCACTTTGCCATACCAAATATGCATTCTTAAAACACTTTAAACATAGTTTTTCTGAACCAGTGGATTCACAAGAAATCAGTCAGTTGTTGATGATTTTGTACCATATATTAAAGCAGTCAAGTCATTTATTTTCTCTACCATTGATGTTTTGCTTGATCTCAGTGAGTTTTGGGCTCTGGACAACCTTAGAATTTAGAATACATGAATTGTACTACTCTCAAAAAATCAAGAGTCTGCAGTGCTGCAACATTATTGTATCTGGAGTAATCAGTTTCCCGTCATTACAGCTGTGCATGGATAAAGTGCAGTTTCAGATTTAAGAAATCTGATAAACAGCCTTTGATTGTAGTTTGAAGCACCATCAATCATTTGGCTAAATGGTCTGTTTTAGTGGGCATTATACTGTGAATCCTGACCACCAGGCCTTAGACCAGCACCAGTTAATGGGTCAATTGGTAGTAAGCCACACACACAAAAAGACATAACTTATTTTATTTCAGTTTAAGATAAATATTTACCTTGACAAGCAATGTAAAGATTCCTATAATTGCAACAAATGTACTTCCTCCGTAGGGTGGCTGGGCGCTCCAAATAGAGATAGGGTGAGTCACCCACAGAGAGTTCGGAGTAGAACCGCTTCTCCTCCACATCAAAAAGAGTCAGTTGAGGTGGCTCTGGCATCTAGACTGGATGCCTCCTGTACGCCTCCCTGGGGAGGTGTTCTGGGAATGTCCCACTGGGCGGAGGCCCCAGGGAAGACCAAGGACACACTAGAGAGACTACGTCTCTTGGCTGGCCTGGGAATGCCTCGAGGTCCCCCCAGAGGAGCTGGAGGAAGTGGCCGGCATGAGGGAAGTCTGGGCATCTTTGCCTAGACTGCGACCCGGTCCCGGATAAGCGGAGGAAGATGGATGGATGGATGGATGGATGGATGGATGGATGGATGGCTGGATGGATGGATCGATGGATGGATCGATGGATCAATGGATGGATGGATATAATGGATGGATGGATGGATATAATGGATGGATCGATGGATAATTGCGACAGTTGTTCCAACACTACAAGCCTGTGTAATATTGAGCCATCAGCGCTCTAGTGATACAAGGAAGCTGCTAATAAAGGCGGATAAACCATAAATTTACATAAATTGTATTAAGAAAATACTAGTTTTTACGACAATAATATTTATTTAGGTCTCTCTGTCATCTCTGTCAGGTTTATCTTTATTGTGGAAGATGAAATGAGAAAACTTCTTGGAGGGGCTTAGTACTTGTGCCTAATGTGTTGAACCATTCATTCTCCACCATGTTTAAGTTGTAGGCATCCTCACCAGAGGTGGAATGCTTTATTGTTGAAAGTTTAGAAATCTAATTATTTTGCTGTGTGTTCGGTTTCACTCCCACTGTCAATAATCTTCCCAGGAGGTATTTTATGAGAAGGTGTCCAAACTTTTTGATCCATGTAAATCTTGGCAAGAAA
The DNA here is from genome assembly GCA_023969325.1 of Oryzias curvinotus. Classification (NCBI taxonomy): domain Eukaryota; kingdom Metazoa; phylum Chordata; class Actinopteri; order Beloniformes; family Adrianichthyidae; genus Oryzias; species Oryzias curvinotus. Next base: position 9,433,073 of record CM043708.1, read on the forward strand.
ATAAAACTGTTAAGGGGGACCATTAAAAACAGAACCTGTGTGTTTTATCTTTAAAAAAAACTGTCTATTATTTTCAATCAAATATTAACCTCTAATGGTAACTCAGCTAAATAAAGTGCCTAAACTGAAGTTCCAATAAAACGTAATCACTCCCATTTCACAAATCAAAAAATGTGAACAGCTTCAAGTATTTTTACTTTTTTTTTATTTTGTTACTACAATTCAAGTTTAATATTCCTACTCGAACCTATATGTACAGTAATTTTACAAACACATACGTCCTGCGATGCGTGGTGTTTGCATTGCAAAATATTGAAGCGAGGAAAATATCAGGATTCTTGCTTTTTCTTTTACAGCTCTCGAAACACGCGTTTACGTAGTTTTTTATTGGAAGCGTGCATTGCTGTGGCTGGTGTAAACTTAGCATAACAGTGGTTTGATAGCTTATCATCTTGCCAAAACTGCTGTGGTTTTAAGAGAGAGGACTATCCTTTCAAAAATAACTCAGGATTTCTTTCAGAAAAGGATTCAGATCCCTCAATCCCTTCTTGTATCAGAGTTAGGTGTCACCCAGTGTCTGAGCAAAGTAACCACTGATCTTTTAGTCCAATAGACGTTGAACCTTTTCTATTTTAAAGCCTTAAACAGATGAGAGATAATGTATTTTTCTAATGGCATTTTCTAGGCATTCAAAACTGACAAGGCGTGTCTTTGATCCAGATCGTTAGTATAGCTTACTTCCTCTAATTGAAGTCAGTTATGAAACATTCTCTGTTTTAGCATGCATTATAGCTGAACCAGCATCATCGTCTCAAAAGCAAAGGTTTGCATGTTTAAATGCTCAAGGATAAATGTTGAGAAAAAAAATCACTGGAGTATGTTTTCTGAAAGAAAGACATAAGAAGCCATAAGATCTGCTGAGCTAGTTACCATTACCAATGGTAACTTTGCATTGACCTTCGCTCTGTCTCCTGTGTACGATATGCATTGGATTTTTAAAGATTGGTTTTGGCAATTCCTCTTATGGACCAAGGTGAGTGGCATCAGGTATGTTCAACTTGCAGTCTATGACCACTGACCCTTTAATCGTCTTGGCTCACTTAAGCTCCTGGCGGATTCCCCAGTAGATTTGTTTTTAATGTGCTGCGATTTTTTTTTCTCCTGCAGCAAAGCCCCCCTTTTATCTTCTTCCTGCTGTGCGGCTATAGCCCAAATGAAGTTGGGGCAAGTCATAAATGCTCTGTCAGAACAAGCAAGAAAACATCTTTATTGAGTCTTGAAAACATTAATATGTAGATTTTAATTTAATTGAATATAAAATATTCAACATTCTGCACATATTTCATTCAAATTTAAAATGTTATATATATATATATATATATATATATATATATATATATATATATATATATATATATATATATATATATATATATATATAATGTATGTATATATAATGTTATATACCAACCGAGCTATATGGGTAGCTCGGTTGGTAAGGTGCAGGACTGTCATGCTGGAAACCCGGGTTCGATTCCCACGGCGGAACGAACAATTAATGGTGATTAAAGGAATGGGGCAATCACCATAACAATGGAAATGGGGCAAATGCCATAACAATGACGGGCAATTAACATCACCCAGTGAGGGTCCTTGGGCAAGACCCTTAACGCTAATGCCTACCTCACTATATGAGAGACAATGAACCACATGTCATGCCGGCTCAGACGTCGCCCGGCCAAACAAGGTCTGCGTCAGGTGCTGGAGGACCAGAGCACTCTGATGGAAAGTGGGCTACTGGAACAAGACGGAAATGGACTAGATGCGAGAACAAGGATCTGTTAGAATGCTACTACTCAAGTAATCCACATGCAGAGGATGTGGAATGAATGGATGCTTCGAAACCCACAATCAAGGCTAACTGCCAAACAACTGGTAGCCCAATGCTCGAATATCCACAAACGCCAACTCCTATCACAGCTTGAGATTGAAGTGATAAAGTACAATGCCACGGGAGAGCCGGAACAACAGGTCAGAGAGGAGGTTATACCACACTCACACCCTGAGATTGGGTACACAACCCCAACAACCACAGTTACGCTGAGCGAGGCAGCAACTGACCTGAAAAACAAGATAATGTCTACAATGAACACTAGGCAACCCCGACACCAGCTACAACGGTTAAGTGATGTACTGCCTGAAAGTCTACTGGAAACTGTGAATGAAGCATTGAGAGCAATTCCTACCACAACCATCACAGAAACCAATGAACTGGTTTACACCTCAGCAGCAGTGATCCTTGAGATGCTTGGCTATAAGAGCAACCATGGAAGAAAACAATACCCACCATGGAAGCAACGGTTAGAGGCCAAAATCAAGGCAACTCGGAAGGATGTGAGTAAGCTAACAGAGGCTCAAAGAGGTACAATGAGAAAGCAAGTACCGAAGAGATACAGCCAGATGCCCATACCTGAAGCCCTGGAAACTGCCAAACAAAGGCTCCTAGCCTTGAGTAGCCGCCTAAAGAGATACACAAGAGACAATGAGGCCAGACGAATAAACAGGCTGTTCGCAACTCAACCAGCGAAAGTGTACGCTCAGTGGCAGGGTCAAAACAGCCGAGCAGACCCACCAAGGCTAGAAACTGAACAGTACTGGAAAAGTATATGGGAGAAAGAGACAGCACATAACAGCAATGCCCAGTGGCTGGTCTCTCTGAGAAAAGAACACAGCAACCTCCCTGAACAGAATCCAGTAACCATCACAGTGGCAGACATCCAAGAAAGAGTCTCAGGTATGAAGAACTGGACAGCACCGGGCCCTGACATGATACATGCCTACTGGCTAAAGAAGCTTACCACACTCCACGAACGCCTGGCAGCACAAATGAACCAGCTGCTAAGAGATGGGACTCATCCCGAATGGCTAACGGAAGGGCGAACGATCCTGATCCAGAAGGATCCCTCAAAGGGTGCAGTCCCATCCAACTACCGGCCAATAACCTGTCTCTCCACAACATGGAAGCTCATGTCAGGCATCATTGCAACCAAGATAAATAGGCACATGGATCAATACATGAGCAACACACAGAAGGGCATTGGTAGAGACTCCAGAGGAGCCAAACACCAACTCCTGGTCGACAGAACAGTCGTCCAAGACTGCAGGTCACGACACACCAACCTGTGCACAGCCTGGATTGATTACAAGAAGGCCTATGACTCAATGCCACACACATGGATCACTGAATGCTTGGAGCTGTACAACATCAACAGGACTCTAAGAGCCTTCATAAGAAACTCAATGAAGCTGTGGAAAACCACCCTTGAAGCCAATGGGAAACCACTTGCACAAGTGTCCATCAAATGTGGGATATACCAAGGTGATGCTCTGTCCCCACTGCTGTTCTGCATAGGTCTGAACCCCCTCAGCCAAATAATCAACAAGACTGGCTATGGATACCGACTCAGAAATGGGGCCAACATCAGTCACCTCCTCTACATGGATGACATCAAGCTATATGCTAAGAATGAGCGTGACATTGACTCCCTGATCCACACCACCAGGATCTACAGTAATGACATTGGGATGTCATTCGGGCTCGAGAAATGCAGCCGGATGGTGACAAAGAGAGGCAAGGTAGTCCACACAGGGGGGGTCTCACTCCCAGAAGGAACAATAGCAGACATTGAGGACAGTTACAAGTACCTAGGAATTCCCCAGGCAAATGGCAACCTGGAGCAGGCAACAAGGAAAGCTGCAACAGCTAAGTACCTTCAACGAGTAAGGCAAGTCCTGAAAAGCCAGCTCAATGGCAAGAACAAGACCCGGGCAATAAACAGCTATGCACTGCCAGTTATCAGATACCCTGCAGGAATAATAAGATGGCCAAAGGAAGAGATACAGACCATGGATGTTAAAACACGAAAGCTCCTCACCATGCATGGAGGGTTCCATCCGAAATCCAGCACTCTGAGACTGTATGCTAGCCGCAAGGAAGGAGGCCGAGGACTAGTGAGCGTAGAAGCCACTATCCAGGATGAAACATCCAAGATGCATGAATACATCAAGCTCAAGGCCCCAACTGACAGTGTGCTCAGTGAATGTCTCAGGCAATGGAGAGCAGAGGATACAGTGCTGGAAGACAGATCCTCATGGGAGGACAAACCCCTCCATGGGATGTACCACCGGACCATAACTGAAGTGGCTGATATCAAGAAGTCCTACCAATGGCTAGAAAGGGCTGGCCTACAAGACAGCACTGAAGCGCTCATCCTGGCAGCTCAGGAACAAGCCCTGAGCACCAGAGCGATAGAGGCTCAGATCTACCACACCAGACAAGACCCAAGGTGTAGGCTGTGCAAAGAGGCGCCTGAAACAATCCAGCACATAACTGCAGGATGTAAGATGCTGGCAGGTAAAGCATACATGGAGCGGCACAATCAAGTGGCTGGAATAATATACAGGAACATGTGTGCAGAGTATGGACTGGAAACCCCAAGGTCAAAATGGGAAACACCTCCGAAGGTGGTAGAGAATGAGAAGGCAAAGATCCTGTGGGACTTCCAGATCCAGACTGATAGGATGGTAATGGCGAACCAACCAGACATCGTCGTGGTGGATAAAGAACAGAGGAAAGCCGTTGTGGTGGATGTGGCAGTGCCAAGCGATGGGAACATCAGGAAGAAGGAACATGAGAAACTGGAGAAATACCAGGGACTCAGAGAAGAACTGGAGAAAGCCTGGAAAGTGAAGGTGACGGTGGTGCCTGTGGTAATTGGAGCACTCGGGGCAGTAACCCCCAAGCTTGAGGAGTGGCTACAACAGATACCTGGAAAGACCTCAGACCTCTCAGTCCAGAAAAGTGCAGTGCTAGGAACAGCTAAGATACTGCGCAGGACCCTCAAGCTCCCAGGCCTCTGGTAGAGGACCCGAGCTTGGAGGAGAAACCACCCGCGGAGGGTGAGAGAGGCGTTTTTTTTTTTGTTTTTTATATATATATATATATATATATATATATATATATATATATATATATATATATATATATATATATATATATATATATAAGTTGTTACAAATACAGGCAATGCTGAAAGTCACCAACTGCAGAAATGTCACAGTAAAATTTGATTTTCTTTTTTTTTTCTGGGTTAGTTTTGATTTTTTTAATTGAAGGTCACTGAAAGAATCTCAACGAAAACATGTATTAATTTATTTAAAGGTATTTGAGTCTGTTTCTGAGGAAATGGGGGAAGAACCAGAAAGCATTAGGTTTGGGGAAAACCTTAAACTTTTGGGAACAACCTAAACATGACAAACCTGAGGAACAAGGGGAAAAAGAGTGTGACAACAAATGACCTTTCAGAGATGAACTGACAACAAGACTCTTAAATATACTGAGGATAGCTAAAGCAGATGAGACTGTGATTGGGAGGAAGAAGAACTTTGAAACACAAAGTACTTTGACTGTAAAATTAAACGACAAAAGCAACCTACTGTACCCTACGATTGATAATCTAGTTTTATATACTATGGCTTTATAATAATAATAATGTTATATAAATAATTTATATACAATATTTTATGTTTAATAATACATTGAACTAAGTTTAATAATCATTTGTTTGAAAAAGAGTGGAAAGAAGCAAACTCTTACAATCTCACCTCTATTAAACTTATATTTTAATTTATACATTTTGTTGTATTATTTATACTACTACTGACTAAGCTTTGATTTTCTGAAGTACAAAATGACTGTACATGTATTTCCTTTGCAATGTTAGTTGCATTTCATAATCTAACACTGATGATAATAATTTTCATTCAAAGCTATAGTTTTAGAATAGCAGATGTGTTCTTATAGTGTGGTGGCTGAGATCTGTTTTTATTTCCACTTTTTATCTTTCTATACAAACTTGTATGTGTGGAAAACAATGAAATGCGTTAAAAAACAAATGTGTTATCCAACTGATTAGCATGAAATAAAATCACCATTATCACTGTGCGTAACACAGCCCCTACATTTGTATGGTATCCAAGATTGTGAGGATTGTGGTCTTTATTTATCAACATTATTTGACATGATCCTGCATGATAGGCTGTACGAGAAGCTCCAGAAAACACAAGACTTCTCTCCATCAAACCTGGGATTCCACAACCACACAGACAAACAGCTTCTTCAAGGCTAAAGGCCTGTGTGACTACGAGAGCAGTCAACAGCACAGAGGCAGCCTAGAGGTCTCTACTCTGCTTCTCATCAGACCTGATCTGCAACAAGAAGTATTGGAGTAGCAGAAATTTTGCAATAGCAAACTGAGACACACTTTCCCAAAAGCTAGGACACGACATAACAACAAGACTGAGGTAAGGCTGATATTTTGTCTGTTGTATGTTAAGCAGGTCTAATCACAACCTTAAATTCTTACTGTTGTTTCTTTTACCTTAAGAGTTTTATGTAAAAGTAAACTCTTAGCAGAACTCTGTCATATATTCTCAAAAAAATCATTTGCATGTTTATAACAAGCCAAATTCATATTTGTTTTGTCCAATTTAAATTCATAGCTCCCCAACTACTAAAAATAATTAAGTCAATCTGCTTTTTTGTATCAAATTCTATGAACATGCTGAACACAGCAGTAGTAGAAGTAATAGTAACCTTTTTATTTGGACTAGTGAAAACAAGTTTAGCAGCAAGCAAAGCACACATATAAAGTCTAGCTTAAAGGCAAGTTTGTGACAGCATAATGATGGCACAGTGTTTTTGTGTGTCTCCTTCCTGCTGTCTCATTTTTTCATAAACAAATGTGGTTTGTTCAAACAGACATTCATCTTTTTTGTCTTTATTCTGTATTCCTGTTATTGTCATTGCTAATACATCTGCTTTGGTTTATAACAGATGTTCCAGTGATATTTCACTTTAATCTCTGTCTGTCATGTTATGCATATTTCTGTCTGACACCAGATGTTCAATGACTTTGTGCTCATCTACATCTTGGTTCCTAACTCCTGTATCCACTATCTTGTCCAAAAACAGTGGACAAAACACTTCATCTCCTTTCTCATAGTTGCCTGTTCATCTTACTACTCATGTTCCAGTATTTTTTGAGTTTGTCTGTCTAAATCCTGTCCTCTCCGCCCCCAATTGGTCAGAGCGGATGGTCTTACTTACTGGTTCTAGTTCTTCCTAATCTTCCATTTAGAAGACATTTTCCCTCCACTGTTGCCTTATCTTGCTCAGAATGGTTATTACACCAAAAGCCTTCAATGTAATTTGTCGGTCACTTATATAGGACATTAGCGTAGAATTAAGATAACCAGAATTAACTGGATTGGATTATAGCAGTGAAAATAAATAAAGCTCTGTCTGAAGTGTTCTGTTCTGTCTTTGTGTAACGCTTTGAGGCAACCCTGGTTGTTAACTGGCTCTTCATAAATAAGCTGAACTGAATTGATTATTGGATAATGTTGCTCATCTTCACTACTCAGGCAACATTTTACTTCACCTTTAGTCAGAGGACATATTTAAAGACTGACTCCAAAAGTCACAAGAGCATTTTTTACTTATGCTGCTCTTTAGTTTTGTGACATGAGATTTAACGACTCGAGACTTGAGTTAGATTTTAATTCGAGACTTTTTTTATGTTGCCTCAGATATTTGAAAATGAAAAATTCACTTCAACATATTTTTTAATTATATGACAGCATTTATTTAAAACAGAATCCTCAATTGATGGTTTTAAAGGTTTCTGCTTTTGTTGTAAATATTTTCTATAAATACGGCCAAAAAGTATATAGCCGGATGTGGCCCTTGATTATCTCAATCAAATGTAATTGATTGATTGATTTTAAATGATTCTATCTTGAAAAGCTAGATAGAAATTCAGGATAAAATAAAATATTGCTACCAATAATTCATAACAAACTGTATGTAATTAATACAAAAAGCATTTATAAATCTACTTGAACCCTACAATTACTCTTGATGACTCAGCATGTTCTTTTAAAGATGTTGCCCACCCTTGTTCATGATGAAATAAGTCTGGTTAAAACATCCCACTCCAATACTTCATGATTTTAGTTGAAAAGATTATCCAAGATCTTGTTTTCCACTTTAAATTCAAAGTTTTTCATTTAGCTAAATCCCCAAAAAGTTAAATGACCAAACGCATGTTGATACATATATATATATATATATATATATATATATATATATACACAAATGAACAACATAAAAGAATAGTTGAATAGCTTACTTTCCTTGAGTATTCCGATTTGTTACAATTAAAGGTCTTTTTTTTTTTTGCTACTGGTGTCTGAGGGAAAATACTTAAAGAAACACCACGCTTTAGAGGGAAGCTGAGCTTTTTAAGGAGAAGAAAGAACAAAAGCATGTATTGTAGTTAGCTGTAGGTCACTACGTCACAGCAGTTTCCTTGTTCACATACTGTCACCTAACACTGTCAGTTTCCTGTAGGATGTGCCAGTCCAGAAAGATGGAGTAACCGCAAGAACATTTTAGTGCAAACATTTTTATGTGTTATGGTAATAATATATCAACATTTTCTTCACGTCATAAAAACATGTTTAATTTCTCATCCACAAGAACTTTTTACTGTTTAGACTCCACGTTTATTCATGTAAAAACAAAGGAGTACTTTCTACAAGTGTGAATTTGTAAAAATCTGTGTTTACGTGTCAGAACAGCTGGAACAAGCCACGAATCGTTTCCTGTGCAGGGAAGTTGGTCTGGACTTTGACATTTTATTAGGTTCTGCATTATATGAAGGAATACAGTTATGTGCAAACATTGCCAAAAAAAATGAGTCACCAGCGCTCAACTTGGACTTATAAAAAAGAATGACTCCTACTGGATACCACCAACAGAAAGAGTTTGGACTGTTCAATTTGTTTTTCATTAGACTTGGCAGATATGTGGATGAATGTAGACTTAAAGTTCTTGAGAGAAAAAAAACATGGATTTGGGTATAAATTCCTCCCAGTGGTCAAAAATAGAAAAAATAACTGTTGATCTCATACAAATAAGGGGTAACACCTCTAACAACAAAGCCTTTAATACAGTTTGTATTTAAAGTCAAGTTAACTACAAAGTCGTTGACAATCTAGTTTATTATCTTTTAAGAATGAAGTCCTACATTTTGAGGTTTAATCATCTCAGTGCTAAATTATGACCAACTTGATGTTGATCTGTGGCAATCCAACATATAAGTACATCAGAGTTAAAAGTATGTACGTAACAACCAACAGCATCCAATCTCTGACAGTGTTGATCAACTCAACAGGGAAAAATCGTCCACAGTTTTAAAGTCCCATTAGCTGTCACACACCTAGATGTGTGAGATTTGCTCTCTGCGTTTGACCCATCCCCTGGGGAAACGGTGAGCTGCAGACACAGTTGGTGCTTCAACCCCCCAATCCAACCCCTTCATGCTGAGTGTCAAGCAGGGAGGTCTTGGGTCCCAATTTTAGAGTTTTTGATACAACTTGGCCTGGATTTGATCTCATGATCTTCCAGTCACAGGGTGGACACTCTACCACAAGAACACTGAGCTGAGTAAAATTTTGTTGTTATGGTTTGTTTCATTTTTTTTATTTGTTCTCAAATTGACTCTAATCATCAAATTGTGAGATTGTGTCCCATCTTTGATTCTTAAGTTTTTCTTCTTGCTGTGTCAATGTCAGACCTTGCTTTGGTTTCTCCTCATGACAGCTGCTCTCAGTTGGAATATTGTACTTCAGTGTGCTTAAGCCAGTGTTTTGTCAGATTCTTCCTGTGAGCTTCTTGTTTTCACCTTGTCAAGCTCGAGTTTTGTCATGTCTAGTTTTTACTTGTGCATTTTGCTTTTTTCCCCCAAAAAGGTTTATTTAATTTTCTGCCAAGCCTGCTTCTGGATTTCCTGTCATTATGTCCTTCAATGATCACACTCATGACATTTTAGTGTTCTGGTTTTCTGAATTTCACTTTGACAAGTGCCATGCGTTTAAACAAAGGGCATACTTGGGACAGTTTTCTCACTTGTTCACCCAATTTCTCACTGGCCTGTGGTTAGCAATCCTTTGGGCTAGTGCTAATGCCAGCATTTCCACAACCTAATAAGTAGCTTGCAATATATTATCATCTACCGTCTGCAATAAATAGAAATATTTAAAGTCCCTGTCTGATCACCTTTTGATTAATTTTAAAAGCGTTTCTAGTGGTCTTTTCATTATAATTTTGACATTTTTAGCCAAAATCTAATATATTTTTTAGATTTTAGAATTTTCTATGGAACTAGTTTCTGCAGAGCGGCAGTAGTTCAATAGGAAATTAGCTCTGAGTTGTGGGTTGGCGCAGGGTAAGCCCATCCTTCTATCTACATGATCTTACAGCCCCTTACAACCCCAACATCACATTATGGGTCCAACAATAATGGCAAGTAATATGTGAGCTGACCAGTCATACAGTTCTGAGTCTATTGCCAGCTGAGAGGACAAAAAGATGAAAAGGAAACCTGTGCATAAAACTTCAAAATGATCATCCAGACTAAGAGTACAATTCTAATAAGACACCTTTAGATTTGATTTTGAAAAACAACTTGAACCCCAAGTTAGACTGTTTCTGAAGCAAACCTGTTCTAACGTTAGAATTCAGCTTACATGTGTTGTCCTTCATACGGGACATCATGTCAACACTGATTCCTCCACAACTAACAAAAGAGCAGACCGCTCAATTATATGATTTGATTAACAGCAAATCATAACATTGTCCCTTAACGTGCCTTGGATAAACAGTAGAGCGACAAGCAAACATTTATAATCTTTTGCGTCTGCTTCAGAATTTAATTAGCCTTTTTTTTTAACCCATGAACCCGGAGCCTCACCCCTGCTGTAAGACGCAGAATTCATTAAGCTGTTTTCTGCCCTCAGATTTTCACACCAGCGCTTTGAACATCTGCACCCTGTCATGTATCATCCCATTCATTTCTACTTAATTTGATCCTAATAAGTGCCTACATAAGGAGCCAGATGTTGCTGCTTCGACTGTGGCACTGGAAGTTTTCTTTGAGGGGAGTTGTGCGCTGCATGTGCCTTGTGAGCAGAGAGGTAGGGATAGACTAATTGAAATCACTCATTAATCTGCAAGAGTTTTGTGGTTTCTTGTTGTCAGTCATGGGGTTCACCTGTCAATCCCTTTATAAATCCATCATTATTCTCCATTGGACAAAGCAAGCAGTTTGATTTGTATAAAGAAATTAAAAAAATGTGTTTGTAAGGAAAGAAGCTGAAACATTTTTGTTCCATTTCAAGTAAGATCCAGTTAAATGACACATCTTTAGGGCTCCCTTTGGGGCAAAAGTCTAAAATAAAGCAGCATAATTTCTCCTTTTGAGGGTACGGTGCATTCATGGGGGAATATGTGTGTTAGTTGATGTTCGGGGGGCAGGATGCTGAAAGTAGATCTGATTATGTTCTGTGTTTGGAGAACCCCTGTAAACTTGACTGCTAATCAGCACCATATGCCAGCCCCTGGCCCTTCATTCTCATCTTGTCAGATGAAGTGGCTCCTAGACGTGGCTCCTGACATGCCCTGGATTCAGCCACAGCAACTAGCCGCCTGCCTTGTACTAATGAGAGAAGTGGTGTATGCCGAAAAGTCTCGTGTACCCCAGAGAGGTTGACGGGGGACGATCAGAGAAGCCACAATCCGAGCCACATTACCTTTTTGATAAGGCGGGGGAAGTAGTGGCGATAGGCCGGCGTCAGCTGCAAATGTTGCTCACCTGCCTGTTTTTATTTGGTATGGAAAAGAAGGCAATCACTGTCACTGGAGCCATTTTTTTAGGGTTAGGGTTATTTGAAGACAAAAAAAGAGATTTGAGCCCAGGGTGACCTTTCAAATTTTAGTAACCTGATTTCAAAGTTTGTGATAAACAGGAAAAGGCTGGTATGGGATATAAAATTTGTATCAAATCAAGTGAATATAACTCCTTTGATTATCGCTTTGATAACCTTTGAGATAGTTAGGGGCTGATGCAATCTTGTTCATGTTAACTAGAGAAAAAAATGAATCAAAATGTTCCAGAGGGTTTGCAGTTTTGCAGCTTTGCACAGCCTCTCAAACTTCTGTCCAAGTCAGCATCTGCTCCTGTTTAACCAAAAAGTATAGCCACTCTTTAGGGTCTGCTGACAGCACACCAGTTGTGACATGCCGACAGCACCACAGGGGTTTGACTGCTGTCCCTGGCCCTACTCACAAACTATTTTTGCCATAGGTGTCCAGGCGTTGCACGTTTCGGGCTTCTACGTTCAAAACTCTCACGTTCACATGTTGCTATATGCACGTTTCCACAACTGCTTTTGGGATCTACGTACAAAGCACACGGCCACTCAACTCATGTAGAATGGTAAACCAGGTCAAACTGACCAAACATGAGCTAGAATTTAGTAGTGGCTTTTTAATTCTCAGAAGTGCCAAGCATTTGCAAATTAATCATGGAGGAGAAATTAACAATTGCGGTGGAATAGAGCTGGTGGGAAATAAAAAGCCTAGAGCAAGATTTGTGAGATTTGTACAGTTTTGACATTTCTCACCAAAGCTCCTCCAACTGTAGGTGGCAGACATGTGTTAGTAAACAGAAGAAACAGAACAAAAAAAAGAAGTCCCTGTGATGCGCATTCAAGAACGTTCAAAAACGCGCGCTAAATGCCTGGTATAAACGTAGCTTGATACGTATGTTAAAACAGTAAGAGTTTGATCGTATGATCCATTACGGCTCGCACTCAAAACACAGGTGCATTGCTTTTGCCCAGGGTTCGGTGCTCTGGCACACCTCTGCAAGGTGGGCCAGCGGTCAGAGCCTAGGACAGTACCAGAGCAACCACAGCTACAAAATGAGTTGCCCGATGATCTCTGTGCGCTGTTAGAAAACTCTTACAGATTCAGAAATGAATGAGATGCCTCGTAATTTAAACTGGTCCCTGACAGGCTGCTGTTGTTGTGTTGGGCGAAATACTGAGATGAAAAGCACTATGTGATGACTCTGCAGTACTTCAACAATGCAATAAACTACAACAGCAAGATCCCAGAGGCCCTGATTGATATCTGTAGTAGAGCACTTTGTCTGCTTGAACTGCTGTTTGTACTGAGTCCCAGTCTGGGGCTGCCTCTGCTTCTTTCATGCACTGTTGTCATTCAAAGTGACTACAGCTTAGTGTATCTGTCAGCTGACTGGTTTCTCATTGTTTTACATGCTCTGAGACTATGCCTGTGAGAGACAGAGAGTGCTGGCCCCTCAGGCAAACATCATGTCAGCCAGCTTTGTTCTACAGGAAGCTGGGACTCCCTTCGCTGCTGCTGCTGCTTGGCTCCTGTGCTAACTGGGGAAGTCTGTGAGATTAAATGTAAAACCCTGAATCTCATACCTCCTAATGGTTTGTGACATCCACACTTTGCTGGGACTGCAGCTGACGACACAAAGGAACAGCAACAAAGCAAACAGTCTGTGAAAGATGCTCTGCACAAAACACATGTACATCATTTTCCCTGACAGATGTGGGAACAGTCTCTGTGCTTCCTTTAATAAATCATAAAAATATGCTGAGTGGCACAACATGGGGGCAATTTTCCTGACAATGAAGGCGTGGGATTTAAGAATTTAAAAAATGGAATTCGAATAGACTGTAACTACACTATTTATTGGGAATGCGCTCCTGTTTTGACATAGATAGTAATAGTATATTAATGAAGGGCTTTATACTCCTCTATGAATTATTGAAGACAAGACCATAATCCCAAGTTAGTCAGTCAGTCAGTCCAGTCAGGGGGTTGTGTCCCCATGAGAGCAAGTCCAAAGCTCAACTTTCAGAGGAGGATGCAGTTGTTACATTTAGTAAACAAGCAATTAAGAAATATGAAGAATTAACAAAAAATAAATTGTAAAAACGTGCAAAATGAAAAACAAAGACGTAAAATGGAAATGGCATCATTGATGTCCAAAACAAAACAAAAGTAGAAAGGAAATAGAAAAAAAGGGCTATGTATGCTTCAGTGGCCCCAGAGGAATGGGAGGAAAAAAGGAGATAGTCATATATGAAAAATCTAACTGTCTGAAATGGTCATTATTATTTCATGCACATGCCTTTTCTTTGCTTGAAAAATTTAAGCCTCAGTGGGAGCATCAACATTGCACATGTCAAAAAATATATATATAAAAAAGTAAAAGTTAAAGGACTGAAGATGACTTAAGTGGGAGAGGACAGCTTATGCAAAACCCACATGTGTAACAGCCATAAGTAAACAGTGACGATGCAGTAAACTTGGCAGAACAGTGACATTTTTGAGTGCACAGCCAGCGCATTAAGCTTGCTGTTTTATTATCAGGTTGGGCAGAGTGTGCAGCTTTTTGAGCAGATTGAATCGCATCTTTGTTTTTTTTGTTTTTTTTCTGCATTCTTCAGACCTCATGTTGCATAAACCCAGACCTAAAGCTTGGTATTTTAAATGCTTTTTTTTAAATATTAAAGTGCTTGAATCTGTAAAAAAAAAAGTGTCTCATAAGGTTTCAAAATATTGTTGACACTGAGTGTGTCAACTAACCATTTACTGTATACATTTTGTCCAACAACACTCTTTTCCCTTACCGATACACCAGAACAGTCTACATTCTTGCATATTTTGAGGATTTTTACAAAAGGAAAATGAAAAAAGAAAACTGAGGAGATTTTGAATCTTGTCAACAAATGACAGTTAAATTCAATACTCACTTTAAATCATCCATTATGCTAATGAGAAATCAATGGTTTCCCAAACAAGGAATTTTTCAGCAAGCCTTAAAAATATCAGTCTCAAGTTCTGAAACCCCACTGCCTAATTATACATGCTTAGTGGATGACCAACGTGGCTGCATATTTCAGTCAACAACCGATAAACAAATCTGCGTATATTGCTGTATTCTTTAGTCATTAGTTTACAGGCCAACTGTACATAGAAATAAACAAGAAAACCTTCTTCTTGCCTGTGTAGCATTCTAACAGTGGTGTTGCCTTTGATCTGTAGTCCTTGATCTATTGGGCTCATGGTGTCATATCACCCTGTGATGTGCTGGATTAATTAGGTGGAACGGTATTTATCCCTTAAAATCATAATACTAATTTATCCAATGCAATGTGGCGACTCTGTGGGTGGCAGCAGTGGGTCCAACTTCTAATAAAAACGTTTAGCCTTCACATCGTCTGATGAGCTCCAGCGCTGAATGGATCACAAATCAGTGGAGACATTCAGTAGGCAGTGATGCCAATTATTAAAAAGAATCAATTATGTCAATATCAACATCAATGCATTGCTGCTTTTTTTCCCAGAGCATGTGCTGCAGAACTATTTATTGTACTGTCTGGCGAAAAGTGGAGCAGAAATGCTTGTGAAAACCTCCTTTAAAAATAAATAAATAAATAATAAGGAAAGGAAAGGAGACCACAATTAAGATTTCACTGTGTCATAATGCCAAAAGTAGAAAAACCAAGGGCAATGCAAAAGGAAATGGCGATGCAGGACAGGAGAAACAGATTCTGCTTTTAATTAGTCCTATGTTCAATGATACGCAAATTTAATTAAAATGCTGCAACATGGAAAGCAGCAGGTAAATACAGGGACATAACAAGAATGGAAGGGAAAGGAAGAATAAGAGAAAGAGCAAACAAAACCTGCCAAACCTCACAAAGAACTCTTGCCTTGGTTCTTTGTGTCCAGACCAAAGATAGTGTACATTGTCCATCCCTGTGTACAATTCTGCAGTGCAGGGCCCCCGGTTCCTCAGGCTGAATGCAGCCTGTTCTTGTGCTCTGGCCTGTGAATGCTATCTCACAATACCAGTGCCCAGAATGCTGCCTATTCCCAGACCCAGCAAACGCCACAAGGGGATAAGGAACACACAATTGATATAAAGTGTATTCTTTTCCATAGAATCCCGACCATCTTGTCGCAAACTGTTTCTGGTACTTTATCAATGAACAAATGCCTTTGAAATCACCGAAATAAAGCATTGTTGCTTGAATTCTGACAGGAATAATCTTACTAGTCCATCTTTTTACATTCTTGCAGACAGGCCATGTGCTCCATGTCTGTCCACCTAAAAACCCACAGGAGTCCTTTAATAGACTTCCCTTAACATGTCTGCTCAGAAATTATGTTTTGCTTCAAACGTCAAAATTTCTAATTTTCAGATAAAAAATAAAGTATGTTTTGTAATCAATTATTGCATTTTTGATTATTTACACAAAACAATCAAATACATGAAAATATATCTATAAGGAGTCTACCTTTCTCTTTAAGCTTTGCCCCACAGTAGACTGCCATCTACTGGTTACAAGTGGTACAGCACACTCAAAGACTGCAACCTTTGCTCCTGAGATTGACAACTTGATGATTATTAGAATTTTAGCTGCATTTCAGTTGCTAATATGATGGGACATGCAAAAAAAACAAATTTCCTGATAAAAGTTTGTAACCGCCACCTTTTAAAGACTGACTGCCCCTAATCATGACTGAGGTAGCACATTTGAACACATTTAACTCTGCTTAAAAGGCTATTAAAGAACAAAACGATGGGAGGTTAACTGATTTGGGACTTAGTGTTTTTTGCTGAATTGAACAGTACATGAGCAACACTGTCTCATTAGAGCTACTGCCACAAAACACTGATTTTGCAGTTTAAGGCCATTTTCCCCTCACTTCCACCCTCTTTGCTGAATATGGAACACATCCTTATAACACTTGTCGTCTTGTTTAAATTGAGGAGGTGACAACTGTTTTACAAAGCCAAAGAGGATCTAATCCACACTAAAAGATGAATAGATCAGTAGAAATGTCACCATCCTTACTGACTTCGGACACACAGACTAATGATAATTATTCACTAGATGACAGCCACAGTGTAATGAAGAAACACACGGAAAAGGTTGTCTGATGGTTCTCGAACCTGCACTGATTTGAGGTCCAAAGTTCTTTTCTGTCATTGCAAAATTAGAAATTGTGTCAATGTTTGTTTGTTTTTTACTTTCTTGTCTTGCAAAAAGCGTACAATGCTAATTGTATATTTTTTCTAAATATTCATGTGATTCATGTTTGCATTAATCCTGATCAATTCTTTTTAAGTAAATTAGAAAAGGACGTTTCCAGAAGATGAATTTCTTTTTTTTTTTTAGGAGAGATAACCTTTTCAGCAAACAAATAACTAATCTAAAAATAAGAATTATTAAGTCTTTTCAAACTCAAATCTTTACTTTTTGACATTCACAATAGCCTGCATCAGTTCTGAGTTTGGCCTGTGCTTGCTGACAACGTCTTCTCTTTTGTCCACCATTTATCCATTCATGTTAGAAGAGTAGATTTGCAATAGACAGGCATTAAAAAAAAAAACGCCCTGACAGTGATCCATTGTGCCGCTGTACTGTTTTTGGGATCCACTGAGCTTTGGTGTGGGCTGCTCTGCATCCTCACTGCCCGAAGGCTGTTTTCCTAATCATATTAATGAAGGAGCGATGCATCAACCTGGGCTGCAGAGCTGCTGTCTTTGCTCAAGGAGCAGTCCTATTTACAGTGTACCTGTACTAATCTGACAGCCTTGATCAAGGAACAGAAAATAAAACCCCTAAGGCCTCTATTGATCAACCTTGAGTCTTACTCTAACACCGTTGTGAGGGGTTGGTTAGCTATTACAAATGTTAGTGTGTTCAATGAATTATTTCATCAGAAAAAGCAAGCTGCATTAAGTATTTATTTTGAAGTAAACTATTTCAAAGGGGTGTCCGTACTAGATCATCCCTGTTGAGTGTGGGGTCCGACGGTGCAGCCAATTCTTTGTTTATGTCTACAATTTGGGGCAGCAATAGTGAAATCACAGTCAAAGGCAAAAGTATCTGCCAGTCTTCAGAATTCTGAAACCCAGAGGGCCAGTTCCAGTCTTCAGTTTAAGTGATCATGTAACTGCAGAGCTTTCATTGTTTCTGTTTTTAAAAAAGCTCTGTCTTATAGAAAACTGTATTCAGGCTCAGAGGCACTGGCAACAAACTTTTATTAATAACCTCAGCTCACTAATGTGGACCTGCGAGTGGTAGATGATCAAAGGTAAAAACGACCTTGCAGGAGGGATAAAGCAATAATACACAATAAAGTATGGTGAGTATTTGTTGTAAATAATCAGTAATATAATTACCCACCAAGACCTGCCTTCTCACTTATTTCCTAAATGTTTACTAATGGACTCTTTCTCTTAGTCGTTCTATTACAGAGAATTGTTGAGTGTTGCCCTGGAGGCTTACATCTCTCTCAGGGCTGTGGGCCTGGTTAATGGATGACCCACTTGTTAGCTAATTGCTGCGGTGTCCCTGAACACAAAGGAAATGTTGAATTATGTTATACTTCTGTTAGATAATGAGCTGGAGCAGGCACAGCACTTTCTTCTCTGTACACTCACTGCACACAGTGTTTTATTTTACATCTTTTGAATCTGATGGCTGCATTG
This sequence comes from Oryzias curvinotus, assembly GCA_023969325.1. Taxonomy (NCBI): domain Eukaryota; kingdom Metazoa; phylum Chordata; class Actinopteri; order Beloniformes; family Adrianichthyidae; genus Oryzias; species Oryzias curvinotus. The sequence continues at coordinate 9,451,588 of CM043708.1, forward strand.
TTTTAAAAGACTGTTGTTGTATTTGATTACGTCTGATAACAGCTTTTGTTAATTACGTCTTTAGCACAAATGCTGATTTTTTTATTTTTGTTGTTGTTTGTGACATGTGTAAATCAGGAATATATATTTGACACAAACAACGTGTCAAAAACCCTTGAATTATGGAGACTAAACAAAGGACAGGGTCCACAAAAATCGTTATAAATCCCAGAAAGACTAAATTACAGTTAAAAATATTAAAATCAGACATTAAAGAATGATTTAATTAAAATTGATTAATAAAAGAATAAAAGCAAAAATACTTTCTTTTCTAGGTTTTATTTTCTGCTTGATATTTAAATATAAGTATATATATATATATATATATATATATATATGTATAAATAGAAAGAGAGCCCTGTGATCCCTGAAGCACACGGTCTCCTCACCTCTTGGGCCTGAAGCCAGCCATGCAAAGGCCAAGCTGGCCAAAGAGTCCCTTTCACCCGCCTCTGAGGATTTGCTTTCACTAGAGAACATGCTAGAACACAGTGCCATGTTTGAATTCGACTGGCACTTTTTTCAAAAAGTACTCTCAGCCAATTGGAAAGGCCTGGCTGGTGATTTTCTTCAATATTTAAAGTCCTAGGATAGAATCTCTGGCAGCAGAGGATAAACAGAGAGCACCACTGCATGAAATGAAATAAATAACTTAGTCTAGCTTTCCTTCTTACAATTGAGACACACTCAAATCCCAGGAATGACATTTTTAAGCCCCTTCCATGCTATTGTTCCGGCTTCATGATCAGTATCAGCAGTCTGTGTTTATTCAACCCTCAATTACCAAAGCCTCAGCCGGCAGGCCTTTAATTGATTACTTTAATTGATTGGCTGGGGGGGTAACCATGGCTGAAAAGCAGTTTATCTTAATCAGTTGAGAGGAAATTTAGAGAGGGGCTTGATTTCCTCCAGCTGATCACCTCTACATAGCATGTAAGCATAGAGTGGGAGGAGGAGTGTAAAACTCTGTAGTTGTACGTTTAGCACTCTTCCTTAGCAGAGATGAAAAGACACAAGAGGACAATGGATTTACGTTGTTTGTTTGTTTGTTTTTTCTTTATTCACAGAAACCTAAACAATTCAAAAAGAAATGAAAAGTCCCTAACCATAAGTCGTCTTGCTAACTTAACTTTAATAATAATCATGTAATGGATAAATTAATCAAAGCTGCTAGTGTAATTATTAATTAAAAAGAAAATTAATAATCTGTACAGTATTTTTGCAACAACCTATTAAAAGGTTTATAACAGCAATTATCATAATTTCGTGTTTAACCAAATTATATGACTATTGCTAATTGTTTAGGTGTATCAGCATACAGTTTAGTATATTTTTACACAAGAAAAATCTGGATGTTAATGCTTCAGATTTTCATAGTGATTCATGTAAATATTGTATGTTTATTTAAATCTCCCCTTTAGTTTCATGCTTTAATGCAGGCAGATGAGAGGTCTGATTCGTAACAGATTGCTGATCATAATTGCACCTTTTTTCTAACTGTCACTAAAAAGTAACAAAGCTCGAGGGAAATATCCTGCAAGCCCGACAACCTGTTATTGACATCATGTTGCTGTTGACAGGGTTAGACTTGTAAAACAGCAGGTGGTCGACTGGATTCTTTTTCTGTGGATGTAGGGATCTTTTTTTTCACTTTTGATAGATGAACGGAGGCGCAGTGATAAGGGCCGTTATTTCTCCCACAACTTAAGACCAAGTATACACACCAGTGTACAAAAAAAACGTTGAAATTGTGCTTGCAACCTCATTGACTCAACATATTGCGTGTCACATTGTACGTGCTTCAATTGCATTTTGGAAGTTGGAAGAAAACCACAACTTTTTTAAATCTAAAAATTATTTATATCCTGCAATAATTAAACTTCCTCATGAAGGAACTTTGCAAAACTTTAAGCGTTGCACTGTACTGTTTGAAAGAACGATCACTCCAATACAGCTAGAAACAACATGTTCTAGTTGCGGTTTCTTATTGTAATGTTTTAAATTCAAGGAGGAAAATCAACATTTTCTGAATAATAAAAGCCTTTAGTTAAAGACAATTGAGCCATTGACGATACCAATATGACTAATGCACGCATGAAATGTGTACATAACTTAACCTCTGCTGCTTATGTTTTACTAGATGAGCTATCTGCACTTTTGACTTACCTGAAATTATGACAACACTAACCTTTGCTTTGGATTGCTGTTTTGACCTGTCTGGCTTCATTAGTGTCCGCTTACTGTATGCCCTTTGCATGGTGGGGATTGGTCTCTAATGGTTTGTAGATAGGAATGCATTTTCCTCATCTGTCCAAAGGGATAATGTAAAGAGGCCATCATGACCTTGTCTGAATATGGTCAGAGCACCAAACTTCCACTAGACTATAAAATATTTTTACTTTTTCATTTGTGTAAGATATATTTTCTTTATTTTTTATTTTCTCATATTTTTACATTGTCATACTTTTTTAAGTTTTGAAGTGTTGATTAATTTTGTTTCATGATTTATGGAAAAAATGTTTGGATGTTGATTTGTGTTGGCAGTTGTTAGAACATAAAGATATTTATTTTTTTTACTTAAAAATGTTTTATGACAAGGACAAAAAAGTAATATATTAAAGTAATACAAGCTTTGCTATGTTAAAATTTGCCTTGAATAAGATTTAAACTATGCTATGACTTTTTCAATGTTGGTAAAATGATACAAATGAAAGCTGCATCTCTATAAGGTGTTAACAAACAAATGCCCAAAAAACATTGAACTCCACTTAAAAATGTAATCCACATTTACTATCACTGCATAATTTTCTGTGTTTTTATCTACTTCTGTGCTTCTGAGTTCTTTATACTATTGGAGCAAATGTATTAGGAGGAGCCTTTAAATAAGTCCTACAGGTTTTTTGCATTTCCCTGCATTGTATTCAATTTGCTTTTATCTAATGTTTTTTTTTTCTTTTCTTTTCTTTGTGCAAGATAATAAAATCAAGATAAAATTGTAAGCAGTGATTTTTACTAAAAATAACATGTAAAACATGATTCAGAAAAAAGATTATTCTGAAGCCCAATATCATTTCATCTTCATAATTTAAGAAAATACATTCGTGAAAATAAAATATCCCCGTTAAATTCAATTTTAAAAATTACAATTAAAACTCAATGAAAGTTCTAAACCTTGGATGTTTTTGAACCTCTTTTAGACAAAAACCTTTTTTTTAATGAAAAAAATATTCTGATAATTAGTACTCTAACATACCTATATTTTTAATGAAGTAGGACCTTTCCTCATTTAACAATGTGGCTTTTAATTCATAATCTGAAGGAAATACGACCTTTTTTAGGTAAGTGTTGGAGGTACATTCATGTAGTTTTTGACATAGTTAGTTTGATCCACACAATAGTAAAGTTATCGGTTTTAAATGACTTTAATTAGATTTCTTACGCAGAGATCCAGCCATATTTCACGATTGGATCACTTTTTTGTTGAGTAAACCCGAGTACCTTCAGTAAACACTTTAGGTTTTGTCATCGAAATCTGTAGTTTTCATAAATACAGATGTGTTTTTTATGTATGTGCATTTCTTTGAAATATCTAACAATAGGTACCTACACGTTATAGGACAGTCTAGATAGGTCTAGAGTGGGGGGGAAAGGAGAACAAGATGAGGGGACAGAGAAATGTAGTGAAATGCATAGAAGTGGTTTCCTTGTTATTCTCTTTTCTCTACCTCATTCCATTCTGTCACTCCATCTCCCTGCCATCGCCGGGCTACTCTTCTCCAAATAAATGTTTCATGAGACAGTCCCCATATCCCCTGCTAGAATATTATTCTGCAGACATGTCCAAGAGATTATATGACACATCACTCAGTCACATCCACCTCAGACCACACATCACACAGCCCACCACAAGTGCATTTTCAACAGAACTGAGATAGTAGGGGGGAAAACAGCATAGAAGCATATTTTATTACTCAAAACAGACTGTCAAATAGTGTCTGCAGTCAACGTATTATCAAAGGGTTTATCCTTTTTAGATGTGAAAGTCTAAAGTGGGTCACACTCTGCATTCACGGTAATATCACAGTAAATATTCACAAGCTTATCATTATTTAATCACTCCCTAATGGAAAAGATCCCCACCCCAAATATAGACCCACCTCCAAACTTAATCCTTTTCAAATATGTTAACAGCTGTAACTGTAAACTTCATACTGGTAGTCTGCTTGTTCTGCCTTTCACCTCTGCAGTTTTCCACAGGGCAGTGGAAAATAAGTTCAAACGCACTCACAGAATTCTTTTCCAAGAAAGCAAATGAATATACATATTTTTATATGTTTTATTGCAATTTTCTTTTTATTAAGCGATGTGGGTTTGCAATCCATAGTGTAATCTAAGATAAACACTTTTAGTTGACGGAAGTTAAATGTTTTGCACTGTTTGTGTGTTTTCTTTTTTTCTCTATATTGATAATGACTGATGTACATAGGTGTTGAAATAGTGCAGGTATCTTCCTGTGTATATACAGAAGCTTCTGTGTGTACATGCTGATTTCCCTTTCTTTTTCCTTTCTTTTTACATACTTTATCTCAGCAACTGAAAGAGTGAACTCTATCTACCTGTGTTTGCAACAAAGCTATTGTTACGTAACGCTTCAAGAGAGAAACTGTTAAACATGTAAAGATCCACTCCATTTTTTAACATGTTGCATTTTTCTCATTATGGAGGATATATATAGAGAAAAATTAAGCTTGAAATAGAATTTCTGAGTATTTCTTTGTTTTAAATCGTGGTGAATCAGGGGAAGGCGAAAACATGGCATTCGAAAAAAACTTGTATTTGCTATGTACAAACTGCAACCAGGTGGCCACAAGCTCTCTGCTCCGCTCCATTCTGATGCATTTACTTGTAGATGACTAGATCCATTACATCTTTGTTACATCTGAGCTGGCATCTGGCTCAAATTGCATGACTGGATGGCTCCAACATTTCTCGCTATTTTTGTTTCAGTTATTGTTAGGTTGGGTTTGTGAGGGACGGTAAGCTAGCCAGAGAAAGTGTAAATAAAGGGATGATGGGGAGTGAGAGCTGGCTTACTCCGTGCCAACAATCCCATTGCCAGAAGTCAGACCTCTGTCTCCCCCTCAGCGGGAACTATCTCCAGAGTTTTAACCACACTACATCTCCCAGCAACCCCAGTGCACACTTCCTGGATGCCACACACCTGGCTCCCATTCACCCAATCAATCACAGCATACCTAAGCTCTGCACTGAGCCTCACTCCGTGCAAAGTATTGTTTGTGGCACTCTGCCTTTATTAACAATTCTTGTATCTGGAGCTGATCCTCTGTCTTCTGACTCTGTTGCCCTGTCGCCTGCCCCAACTCTCGCCTGGATCCTGATTACCCTCTCTCTCTTTTGATGATCTTATCCCTGTTGTTGACCTCTGCCTGTCTGACCCTGATTCAGCTGTGTGGACTTTTAGCTGAGCTAATGAACCTGCTGCATTTGGAACCAGCTGTCTGCCTGTTCTTCTGACACCCGTCCACAACTCAGAGGCAAATGAACTCCTGCTGCTCTGCAGAAACTATGTCTTAGAAATTATCTTTTTTGTTATTTTTGTTTTGGCTAAAAATGACCTGTTGTTGTTTCACTTTCGGCTTTTCCCATCAGGGGTCGCCACAGCGAACGAGTCGCATGGTATACTTGGCAATGTTTTACGCCGGATGCCCTTCCTGACGCAACCCTCTCAAGGCAACCGGGCTTGGGACCGGCACAGAGGTGGAGAAGGAAACAGGGAGCAGCTCGGATTTGAGCCGGGGTTCCACGGAGGGAAGGCACCGCAAACCAGCACGAGCTAAACCGGCTCCAGCTAAAAATGACCTAATCCTCATTAAAAGACAGGAACATTTTAAAAATAGATCAAACGATGATTGGAGTCATTGGGACTTTAAACCTTGTCACATGTGTTTCATGTGTGGTAAATGTAAGTGTCATGGGTGCCAGATTTATTGAACAAAAGTTGTGTTGCTTTGATTTTCCTAACTAGCTTAAAAATGCATTTGTTTTTCTCTTACATGCCCCACATAAGGTATTAAAGATCAGAAATATAAAGCACTATGCAGACCAGAGGATACACGACCATACCACATGAAAAGAAGCCAAAGAAACATGTTAATAAACACTTTTCTCAATCTTAGCTCTGCAGACCTCGCACAGAATCAGTCATCAATAATCTAAAAAAAAACTACACATTTTATTGAAGTGTGTCTTCTCAAAAGTATTGTACAATATTCTTTCAATACGCAGGTCTTTTTCACTGTACTGGTTTCCCCCGTAGTATTCTATTTTCAAGACCAGTTTTTAAATTTTAATGCAACGTAACTTCATTGCATTCAAAGTGAGATCAAAGTGTTCTGGCTTTCTGTTTGATGTATCCTCTATTTGAAGATCTCTTCCAAAGACAGTGGCTCTAAAACAAAAGTTTGCATATCCTTCCTCTGCGTGGAGAAAACTTCTGCTGCACATTGTATTGATCACAGAAAAATGTAGAAAGACTGGGGTTTTGTCTGAATCATGTTGTTGCATTGTCAAAACAAGGTCCAGACACGCAATTCTGTTTGTATAAGGAAGGTGAATCAAAGCCAGAAATAAGGCGAGCCTCAAAGACAAGTCAAATTTATCTGGGAGCAGTTGCTTTATGTGAATGTTATGTCCAACACTGTTCTGATGGACAACCACATCGGAAGGAAAGTATTACCCACAGTCGGTGATTGACAGCTACAAGTAGCAATGTTGCTGGAACACTGAAGAGCCAGAACCCAAAACACAAGATGTGTGATGAGGAGCCATCAAAGAAATACCAGGAAGTTGACAATGAAATCGCAAACACAGGCAAAGACTGGGGTCAAGTGTTGATGTGTGTCTATCATCACTAAACAGCTATTTCAAACCATGTTTACCCAGGAGCTCGTGTTTGCAAAAAGGCTGACACCTTACTGTGATTTCTCCAAAAGAGTTTTTCTTTCGTGCAGAACTTAACTTTACTAACCAGCCTGTCTGTCTGTTTGACTGTTGTGAGGAACACGGTGGAGAATTTAGCTTTCCTGATCAAGGCCAAGTAAAACATCACAGGATTCTGAACTGTTCAAATGCACAGTATATTGTACCCTTAGAAGCTAGCTCATTTGGATGTATACAAGGGGAGACAAACTAAGTTATCAGTCAACAATTCTCCAAGTTGTCTCACTTAAAAAGATGACTTTAGTCTTCCAGGTTTATCATAGATACATTTCAACTGAGAGACTTGAATATTTAAAAAAAAATCCTGGACATCACATTGTATGATTTCTAAAGAATTTGTGTATACTGGCACAGAAAATTCTGTCAGTTACTAAAAATCCCCACGATACTTTGTAATGCATTCAGGTTAACTTTCCAATACTTTGTAATGTTATGTCTAAAAGTCTAAACTGGTCTTTCACTAATACATAATTTTAAAGACACACTCCAATGAAAATCCTGTTTTTGGTGTTTTTAACATGTTCTTGTAGTATTTTTCTCATGATGGAGGACATATACAAAGAAAATGTGGATTAAAATAGCATTTTTTTTATTGTGAGGGGCTGTAAGCTAGTGGAGAGGGTGTAAACAAAGGGATTATGGGACGGTGGGTGGGCTTGCTCTACGCCAACGGTCCTGCCAACAATGCAGAGGTGGGTTTCTAATTAACTTGTGCTGCTCTACAGAAACTATCTTTTAGAAAACGACACAGATTTTTGATTTAGGCTAAAAACACCATAATATTTAAAGACCACTGAGAATACTTTTACAAAAGAGATCAAAAGATGATTGGAGTGGGACTTTAACAAGAACCTGTTTGTCTGTAACAGAGAGAGTAGTTACATCATGAAATTACTATTCTGCCTGGAAACAAAAAAAACCTATCAGACAAAGAGAGGTTCAAAATGAATTCTGAAATGTTCTGCTTTTCTAAACAGCCACTTTGTCTTGGTTTTTTGGAGTACATCAATAGCGTCTTTTGGTAAAACCACAGAAAGATTTTCACTCAGGGCCACATTTCCATAGATAAGCAAACACACTCTAAAGGGGGAATTTAGAATCTGCAAACGAAACTGGGTTTTTTGACTGTAGGACAAAGCCAAAGTGCAAGGAGAAAAAAACATCCATTGCACGAGGAGAATATGCAAACTTAGAAAAAAGATGCTACTGTCAGGACAGAAACAAAGGCCTTTTTCCTTTGAGGACAACTGTGCAAGCCACCACAAAGATCTTTTTACATAAACCAGTTACCAATAGAAAATGTATGAAAAGAAAAATGACATCTTCCGAATCAAGGATATGACCCCACCGATTTACGAAAAAAATTTTGTTCAGTGAAAGATACATTCAGAAATGCAATCATTTAAATTGTTGTGTTGTGTAATTATGATGCAAATGTTAAAAATGACTTTATATTGTTTGTTCTTTTTATATATGTCTACATGAAGTGCTCAATTAGAAAATCAGCAAAGGTTTAATAGTAAATAGATTGCTGTTGAAATTGTATTTTAAATCTTGTTTTTGTGAATTTAGTAGTATTTCTTAAAAGAAATAGTTCTGTTCCTTTTTGCAAAATTTCTTGTAAAACAAGTAGAATCATAATGGAGTTCAAAACAAAAAGAGACTTTTTAGCGAGTTCTCTGTATTATTGTTGAGCCACACACACATATTGGTATTTTGAGCTGTTCCTTATGTCTCTGCAATTGTGTACTGGAAGGTTCTGAATGATGACTCCTCAGTAATAATTAAGCTGATGGTCTATTATGCTGTATTACAAATCAAATATGCGTAGCATTTGGCAGCAGCTGAAGTGCAGAGTGCTGGCATTTGGCCAGCCTGTATTCCTCTGTGGTTGAACACATGCAGGTGCATAACATCTTTCTCCTGCTGATCAGGGGGGGAAAAAATACATTGGTAAAAATTACAGGAGTTTATTTCAGGGCAAATGTACCAGATGGTTTAAGTTTCCTTTGTTTCAGTGGATCTTTTGGGGTTTTGTTATTGTAACATTTATGCCTGTGAAGCTAATTATTTCCAGTTGTTTTAAAGTAGTAATAAGGCATGAGCCCTTCTTGTTAACTTTATTAAAAAAAACTTTCTCCTGATAAGTGGATGTATTTTTTGACATCCTTTTGCTTATTCCTTCTGATTAGCTAAATCCAAACTTGTTTATAACTTAGATAAAACAGTGCTGCTACTTTAATGTCGCTGTGATATTGTCAACTTTTGCAGTATTTACCATTTCTCCGGTTGTTTGTTTGCCAGAGTTTTGTTTATCTCTTGAATATTCGTATATTTCCAGGCTATTGGATATAGTCTAGTTGTCATCAAAAGGAGCTTATCTATGAAAGTTCTTCTGTTTTGAAAGAGAACTGAATTTCAGCATTAAAAATTAAAGGGTATATTGCAAAACATCACTTCTTAGATTTGGGGCAAGTGTTGGAGCAGATGTTCCTCCAGTGATCTGTAAATAAGTGGAATTGTAGATAAAGACACTGAGGAGGCTGTAAGATATTCAGGAAGCAGCCCAGCCCTGCTTCAAATCCACTCTAAGAAAACAGAGCAAAAGCAGTCAAAAACTGTTAAAGGGTATTTGATTTTTGCATCTTGTTTAGTTCCGCTTCCTCTCTCTTTTCCAGCTGAACTCAGAGAGGGGGTGTTATAGAAAGACCTTGAAGAAAGGCTGAGAGACTAAAATAATTGTTGGTGGGGAGAAACTATCAATAAAATATGCATAGATGTAAAATAAGTAAAAACAAACAAATATATATTTATAATGGTATCGCAAATTGATGACAGATTGCCGTATCAGTTTTTCTGGATTTAAATTGGTTCATATCTGCCTTTCGTGTTTGGAAAGTGCATGCTGCCCTCTCTACAGCTCACGCATTTGTTGAAATATATAACAATTGTTTCCTCAATCAGAACAAGTGCTTGTTTAAAATGCAAATCCGCTCTTGTCTGTGACATGTTGTAATTAGACAGAACAATGATGCATTATTTTCCTGATGTTTCTTGGTGCTCATCAAGAGCTTTGAGAATGGGACAATGATTGACCACCTGGTCCTGCTCCTGTAGTTAAATTTATTAAACACAGTTTCTTTAGAAAATCAACCCACAATTGTCTGAGGTGTACAGGATCAGGCTTATTTTTTTATGCAAAGACATAATTAGACTGACCTGTCATTTTTTAAAAGCTTGGAATTACTCTGCATCCATACTGTTACTGCAGGCGCCGGTTTAAGGACAACTTAGGAAAACCTATAGTTTTCGTTTGATGTTACTAAATATAAAACCTATTGAAGGTTTTTTTTAATGTCGGTGGGTTATTATTTTTTTCTTTTTTTCTTTGCATCCATAAATACAGCTATCCGATTTATTGTTTTTCTGCTTAGAAAAAACAACATGGAATAAAAAAGATATTTTCTTAAATCCATAATGCACTCAAGGGTGATATAGCTCTCAAGCTGCCAATGAGATCAACTCAAACATTTGTGCTTCTCGGGGAGCACATTGTAATGTACATTTACATGACAACATGTGTCAATCTTTTTTAAGGACACATTAAGGGTGTATTCAGACCGGACACATTTGGTTTGCTTAAAGCGAACCAGAGTTCACCTGACGGGCACTGCTGTGACGTCATCCTAAAAACCACCGGTATGAAGCCCATTGAGACCTTATATAAATCAACTTGAATTGGATTGAATTACATAGTTAGAAGTTTTAGTTTTAGAAGTGTGAAGTATAAAGTTTGAATGAATCATCCAGACAAGGACTGCAAAGTGCATGACTTCCATAATTTTTGTCTCTAGTTGTTTTACCCCACCTTCGTAATTCCTGACCAATAAGTGAGGATATTTTTAGTCACATGGCTTTGTTTACTAGCTTTGGTTCCAATCAGGAAAGCCAGCCTGAATACAGAATCTGAATACAGACCAAACGCAAGATTCAGGACTCGATCTTGACCAAACGGTTTTCCCAGTCTGAATATACCCTGAGAAACATCTTGCCTGAGGTTAAACTTAAAAAAAAAAAAGATTTGTAATAGAAACTGTAGAAAAAGTCAGCCAAAACACATTTGAGAAAGAACTAATGAGTGTTTAAATCATAGTAAATCAAAGTATTCTCTGAAATTCTTGCAGACAGAGAGTAGATCAGGAGAAATAAACTGGACTTGTAAAGAGTTAGCTGAAATCAATTACCGGTAACTTAAATATGAACTCACTTATCATTACAGGAAAGGTTAAAAAAAAAACTTTCAGATAATACATTTTTTTACAAATAAATATTTGTTGTGTATCTTACCTTAACTCTTTAACACTTCAACCAAAATAAGAAGCTTTGAAGCTTTTATAAAATTCAATTATTTAAAGAAAAAATGTCAAAGGGAAGCCGGTTTGATGGTCATTCTCAAACACAATTATATTTTAAGTTAGTTTCGGGCGCGTTTTTCTTTTAACTAAACAATACCATGGTTCTTTTGCCCTAAATATTCTCGATAAATAAAATACAAATTCGGTCAGTAGTTCATGTTACACCAATACTGTCATCTAATAAGATCCATGTTATTTTTGAAGCAATGTTATCAGTCGTCTACTCTAAAGGCCCAGATGTTATCACACTTTGCAGCAAACAGTGTCTGAGTGCCTGAGTACAGTTTACTAAAATCAAGAGAAAGACAGATTACACCTTGTATTTTACTTTGAAAATCCAGTGGATTTCTTTCCTGCATTGATGCCGTTCTCCCACAAAGACTTCTTGTCTGCCTAATCCTTATTGTTAAAAAATCATTAAATCCTGCCTATGCCGCACAGATATACCAAAAATGTCAGAAATCAGCAGGTACAATCAGTTCCTTTCCTCCACTTAAAAAAAAAAAAAAAAGCTGACAAATTTTGTTAAACAGCTTTAGAACCAACAGAACTACAGGTAAAACCAGGTTTTCTTTACAAGTCTATTTTTCCCCTGGCCCAGTTTTTATTTTTTTGGAACTTCGACCTGAGGGAATTACTCTCACTGTTGGTAAATTGTTATCTTCTTCTCTCTTGAAGATGTTTGACACATGCTTCCCATGTAGTATGCATTTCTTATATCCGTGTATGTGTTCATGTTGACCATTAAAAAGCCAAATTAATAAAAATCCATGACATATTTTTAGAATCCTGACTAATTACTATTTGTCTGATGAAGATCAAACTTCCATTTTCCTTAATCAAGAAGGTTTGTGTTCAGAAGCTTTAAAAAATGTTAAATAATTTAAAAATTCAATTTTGTATCTTTATTGAAAATTTTAATGTAAAACAAATACAAGGACAACAGTTTCTAACATGGTAGCTCAATAATTAATCCTTTTTTATAAGTGATAACAAGAATAAAAGAAAATTAAATATTCTTACAAGTCAGACTAATTACTTTTTGTGAATATGCTTGCTTAACTTCTTTTTTTTAATTTAGCAAACTGCAAAACTAAAACTGATGAACACCTGATGCAGCTTATGAGTGTGCAGCTGCTTGTAATTAAATTGTGTCTAAGGCACTAATTGGTTAATCATGTTTTTTTTTTTTAATGGCTTGGTAAGGAACTCCTTCTTAACCAGGTCACTTTAAAATATCATTCAATATGTATCAAATAACAAAATTATGACAGCAACTTTGAATTATTTTTGTTGTATCGTCTTTTTATATAGCAAAAAATGTGGCTATTCTAGTTTGGTCAACTAATTTTTCAATAATTTTCATTTTGAATGCTGCTGACACAGCTTTGAAATAATTTTTTATTACCATACTCAACCGAGACTGGAAGAAAAGAACACTTTGCTGTGTTGAGTGGCATTGCAGTGCAATAAAGATGCTGGCAAAGCAGGGCTTTTAAGAAAAAAAGAATGAACAATCATCAATATTCCTTTGCTGTATCACAATTGGTTGAATATAAGTAGGCCAATTACCATTCCTCATGACAATGTTTTCAACTAACACATCAAGAATAGAAACCCACCGCATTTATTTCCAAAAGTTAAATGGCACATAATCTTTTTGGTATTTCAGAATATTCACAAGCGAATATAGAAAAATGAGTTGATCCATAAATATCTATTTAATATTTCTCTCATGATGGAAAAAACTGAAAAATTACAGTATAGGTTGTTTTGTTTTTTTACTTTGAATGTGTCTGCTCTGGGCTGTCAGGAGCAGATGCGGCAGTGTTAAACCAAAAAAGAAAAATGAATTTAGAGGAAGTGAGAAAGGATTTCTGGAGTGTGGGGAGTTCACAGCCTGGGCTACTTTCACACCTGCAGCCGCTGAGCTTTTTTTCCAGTTGCACATGCTCACACACTCGCTACACAATCGCTCTGTCATTCACACACAACCCCATGACAACCCCATGACTCGGGAACAACACACCACAGCACGCCAGCTCTGTAGCCACTCAATCACAGTGTCGCTAATCACATGCAAATTAATGTCCTGTTGCCCTCAGGTCGGATTCACCACATCAGGCCCCATATTCACCACTTTGTTTGACTTCCTTAATTTTCCTATAATAAATTAAAAAACATAATACAATGTGTGAATTTAAAAATGAATTTGCAGCTGCATATGTCTAACATGTGAAGGGTTTTAAAAATATATACTTAGTTGCAAACACTCATTGGATTTTGGATGATAAATTGGTTTCCCAATGCATAAACTTTGATAACCTTCTAAAGAAAAGAAAGAAATTATCAGCTTCTTCATCAACTAAACATTCTGAGAAGATCTGGCCTCAGTTTAAGGGGGGTGAATCGTTCAAGTGCACAGTACATTTACATATTCTTTTTTTATTATACACGTAGATTTGATTAAAACTTAATATTTCCTCTTTCTGTTTCATATTAAGTAGCTCCACAAAGACAGTGCCCTTGAGTTAGTCACAGTAACTTGAATCAGTCTTTTATATTAAGTTTTATTAGAATTTATCAATGATCTCTTTTTTTTTGTTTTAAAGAAAGCATTGCTACCATTTGCTGGGACTTCTAAACGGTCTCACAATAGGCTGGAAACCTAAAAAAAAGGCAAAGCTCAATAGTTTTTAAATGCACTTATCAGAAAAGCAACTCATATTCATGGATTTGGTTCTGAGGCTTAGTATTCTTGAAACCTAATTCATCTTATACTCTTGTATCTTTTGTGTGGTTTTGCCACATAACGTGGATGTGTTTTTTTTTCTCCAGGAATCAAATCAATGAATCCTATTTGAAGCAGACTGACACACCAGGTTGTGAAATTGACTGCTGTGTTTCCAAGAAAAAAACTCTACATACCATTGAAAAATGGAATAATACAAAGGAATAAACATTGTACGTATTTCTAAATGAACCTTCTAGTATTTTTTCCTTTATGTTTATGTTTTAACTAACAGTTCTGAAGAAATGTTAAAAAGAAATTAGATAAAAATGTATTTTAGTTTTTGAAAAGGGGATGAATAAAAAGTACATTCATGAATGTTTTATTTTTTATTTTTTTTTTGTCTGATGCCAGTTCCAGCCTGGTCATGACCATCAAAATAAAGAAATTAAGCAAAACGAATAAACGGAATTATTGAAACTCAAATTCTTTGACATGATGTGTTTCGATGTGTGTGTTTGCGGGTATTTTTTTATATACGGTATATAAGTTATATCACAGCATTAATGATCAGAAATAACAGCAAAAATGTCCGTGGGAAACTAAACTAAACGAAGTAAATTAGAGAAATCATGCAATTAAGCACAAGAAACAGATTACTGGAACATGTAAAATTACCTGAACATAGAAAAACATTTGCAATAACAAAAATGAAAAAAAAAACTAACTAAATTAAACTTAACAGACAACATAAAAGATATAAGTCTGATCTGTAGTAATATAATACAAAAACAATTTTATTAAAACATATATATGTTTAAGATCAATTAAAGGGCAGGTTCATTCTGATTCATCAATGTTTAATGTCACAAATTCTTACATGTTGCTTTAAAAATTATTTATCTTTTTAGAATATATTTCCACATCACCAATTTTAAAACTTATCACCTAAAGAGCATGTATATGCAATTGAACAAAAATTAAGTGTGTAAATAAATAAAAAATCTTTGTGGCGTTACCCTCACAGATTGTTACCCCCTCAAACAGATTTTTCAGGCCGATTGCACTTATGAAAGCTTTCTTTGACTACGACCTTAAGCCGCAGACACAGTTTGTCACGCACAAAAGAGCGGCAGAGAAAGTTTCTCTTAACTTAAGAAGTAAACTGAAGAGACTGTTCATTAGGACATAAGAAATGTCTGGCCATTAAAGCATTTTTTCCACACTATGTATATGTAGTGTAGTAATTTTAGCCTTTCAGCCCAATGAAAAATCATATAGTTTTAGAGTTGTTCTGCAACACTATATTGATATTCAGAAAGGAATAGAATTCAATATTTCATTCCAAAATGTTTCCTACAGAGAATCACTCCTTTCTCTATAATTTCCATAGAAATTTTGTGTGCAAATGCGGTAATAGACACATTTATAACATCAAAAGGATTCAATTTTCTTTTCAATCACATAGCAGTATGAATAGCTTTTTCCATTGAATCTAACAACGAGAGGCCATTACCACATGCTAAAGGATGGGTTGCTGCCACTTGCTTTTATGAAAGTGTGTCAAACAATTTTTCATGTCTCGCATTTGTTCTAACCAAACGGAGCCTGTCAAACAGGTTTATTTCTAATTTGTCAAGTTAAGGTCTTTTTTTTTCTCTTTGAATTGGTCCCTGCAATTGGTGATACACACATACACACATATACATACATAGTTTTTGTGTGTTTATATACAGTATTTTCAGGTTCACGTTTATTAAAATTTATTCAATAAATTAAAATATTCGCAGAGCACCAATGACTACCAAAGTGTACTAATTGCAGCTGGTAAATTATTTGGAAGCGATGACACGCAAAACAGGACTGTGATCGCAACACACTGAGCTTTTTTATTTTTGTTTAATTTTTTGTCTGACTAGGAACATGACCAGTGTTCAAATAGATGGGTGATAAAAGCAAATATTTTTTTTCACCTCAGTTGTGCTATGGCTCAGTCTGGAGCACTTTGTAGAAAAGGTTTGAAGTAAATGTGTGGAGTGGGGTGACTTCATCATCTTTCAGGCATATTGTAGCTGGACCATTCCTTGCAGCCTTTTTGTGCCACTGCAGTGGAATCACTTCACATAGAGCCATTCAAGTATATCTTTTAAAAAGAAAAAATATGAAAGAAAGAGAAATAGGACGGACATATTGACCATGTATATATTGTTGGACCCCAACTTTATGAAAGTGTTTTATATTTGCAATTTTATGAAATATTTTTTCTTAAAAAAGGCAACACAAATAATTTTCTTCTGCATATTTTAAGACATCTATTTAAGGTGGAGTAAATGGTTTCGATGCCTTCTTTTTTACCTTTAATTCAATTTCATATAAAACATGTTCTTTTAATATCATTTTAGCCTAACTTAATTTTTAAAATATATTTTCCCCAGCAAGTAAACATCAGAAATGTTTTTATTTGTATGTTCCTCTACGGTAAATCAATTAGTCAATTGAAATACCTATTTGCCTGACAAACTGGTTTCCTGAAGATGCTAATGTGTTTTTTTTCTGAGGTCTCTGAGTGCATCTCTTGAAGACTAGCTCTGATTTTAGTTGCACTAAAATTGACAATGTGAAAAATGTGTTGACAAGAAATCACACATATGTTTTTTGGTTGTATTAGTGAATGCCAGCTGAGATCAGAAAGTTGTTTGATTTCGATAACAAGGAAATTTGGGAAAAAGAACAAAATAGGCAAAAGGCAAGACCATGCCATACTAACCAACTTATTAGCCTTGTTATGTGTGAAACCCTGCAGCAGGTGGCATCAAAATAAGTTATTTTGGGTAACGCAGAGGTGAGATCTGTTTGAACTTTTTAATGGTTTTGTATTCCATTTTTGCTTATTTTGCTTCTTTCAAAGCTAATCTACTGAAATGTTAGCCTTAAGGAGATGAACACTTTTAGATTTTTAAATCAAAAATACATTTTATATACACTTACATTTATGGATTAGCTTCTTAGCTTCATGTTTTCCGTCAATTTGGCAAATCGATTCAATGTAGATTTTTATTTCTCAGCTCAAAACAAGTCCATATCAATGAGTATAGATTCTGTGAATTCTACAGGGAATTAGCTGAATAAGGGAACATCGTTCTTTTAGAATTATACAGCTGAAGCCTGTTTACCAATTTATGTATGCAGTCTATTGTTAAAAGACAGAAAGTCTACATGTTTTCATAGCCTCTTTATATGTTTTGGAAAATATGAGAAAATCTGAACAACCTGACATCATGTTGACATTTATTCTCATTTTAGTGACACACAGAAGGTAGTACCGACGGGATAATTCTATCTCATGTTTTTTGCATGCTGCTCATTACTGGTTCATAGAGAGCAGAATGAGCTCTTTGTAAATGCATTAAAACACATTTTAGTGTCTATTCTCCTTCTCTGAAAAACAGATGATAGAATCTGCTTTTGTCCCTTCCAGTCCTGCAGTCAACCAGCTCGGCTTTTAGGGCTCTGGCAGGCGGTCCTGAGCTTATATTTAACAAAGCAGATAGGCCCAACAGTAATCTACTTGTCTGGGCTTTTTATTTCTTACTGGTCAAGTATAAAAGTTAATAAAAAGTAAAAAATAAAAGTCATCTGTGGTCACATGACTTACAGAGAAAGCTGTTATTTCTCTACATTTTCATTTAGGTTTCTAATTTCAAACTCAATTTTGGTGCAATTTTTAGAAAACAAAAAAATAAATTTCATTTCATTCTTTTCCTTCTGTGGTGGTATGGAGTGTAGCACTATTACCTGACAACCAAAAATGTGTTTTACAGATTCTGACAGGGATACTTCTGTGAAAAAGCTTCAACAATGTCTCACTGCATATGTGAGTTTTCTCTGGACATTTACTCCCATCCTTACTCCAGCTTTCTAGAAGTTAAACTCCTTGCAGATTTGGGATTATTGCAGTGGATATGCATAGTTCAGGGACATGCTCAATTTAATCATTTTTATAAATAAATATAACTAGAAAAACAAGCTTTGAAAGTGTATCACTGGCAGAGATATTAATTTGACAAACATGCAAATAAAGTAAATATCAAGATTAAAGGAGGTATATGCTCCAATATATTTAAGGTTTAATGTTTTTTTTTCTGTAAAACATGTTTTCAAACCTTTTTAACTAAAACTCATTAACTAAAAGACTTTAACTCATTAATGCTTTACCAAATAATGTATAAATTTATTGATAAAATTTCAACAAAACCACTTTTAAAGTTCTGAGGATATTAAGCTATGTTTTAATGAATTAGTTAACATTTTGTTGTCTTTTTTGATTTTAGAATAACCAGACCTTCTCATTAATGAAACCTATGGGTTAACCTCTGCAGTAATAAAGAACCCAGAAATTCTCCAGTCTTGGGCATGAAGGTATCACTCATGTTTTCGGTTTATTAATAATTACTTTGAAATACAGACCTCTCCAGTGACAAATTAAAATTCCACTGTGGAATCAACCTTACTGCCATTTCCTGTTTTGTATTGCTGATGTGGCAGAATTACAGCAATGTTGCAGCAATCTTTTTGATGAATTCACATCAAAAGGAGCAACTGCTACAGTTACAGAATGAAGGATTTAATGGGACAATGCAGAAACAAAAAGGGGATAATGAACTTTTTTTTGACTGAGATGAATGAGAATAGCCAAGAACAATTGCTTCAATAGGGAAATAGGAAATTACTAAGTATCTTCTGCCTCGTCCATTAATATGGCTGGGACATGGACCAAGACTTCCTGAATTGACAGGAAACCATACACATGTTGCCACTGAGTGATGGAGTGTGCACAGGAAAAGGGCGGGGCTGGTGGAGGCTTGCGGACCTGGCATGCCCAGACAAAAACATTGTGTGATGAGCCCTACTCAGTGTGTTTAGAGCCTGAGATGGCCATTCATCCACACCAGTCAGGCCTCCATGGCAGTGATTAGCATTGTCATCCTCATTTCCAGGCCCTCTAAGCAGATGGCCCGCAAGCTGGAAGTGCCAACGTTGAGTGGCTGTTCTTCCTCACATAATCACTCTCTGGCCTCTGCTCTCATCTGTCCTCTTTATTTCCAGAAAAAGTATTCTTCCAAAATTGTTTGGCTGTCTTATATTCCTTTACGACATTTGTGAATGATGAAGAATTGACTTACCAGCCCCTGTTTATTTTGGCCAGAGCAGAAGTGATGTTACCGGTGATGAAACTTCTTTTGAGGTACTGGTATTGGCATGGCCATCATTTGATCTTTTTAATCAAGTAGAATCAGTTTTCTGTTGCAATGTAAAGCACACACATACAACACATAACACTGAGGAGTAGAAGATGACAGTTCAGTGCAACCGAGAGGGAGATCTGATCAGCACACTGCCTGGGGCACTACAGGGCTGCCGTGGGCTCTTCGCAGCCTCTGTAGATACACACAGCAATTAGGCCCCGCTATGAGGCCTGTGGAGAAGAAAGTACTGCAGACAAACAGGGTATGGCATGTCAGTTTGATACTATATCACCATGCACAAACGTCTGATAAACTCACTTAAAACCATTGACAACAACCTTTGACTTGTCTCTCTCTGCCTTGTGTTGCCTCTCTGTACATCTTGCCTTCTCCTCCTCTCTGCTCTCCTCAGCCCTCCTCTCATCTGGAGGCTGAGATGATAAACCTAATAATTAAAGCAATTCTGCATAGGGCTGCAGAGCTCCAAAGCATCTGTGTGTCAAGCTCCTGACATGATACAGAAGGACAGCGCAACTATTAAATATCCATCATGCCACGCCACATCAGTTCTAATGCAATCAGAAACACACGAGTACGTCAGCTAAGTCCCCCTCCTTCCACAATGATTAAGAAAGTCTTTAATTTCAAAGACAAATAAAAAATGTACAATAATTTTGTTCAAAATGTAAACAACCTGTCTGTTTTGATTACATTTACCAGAGACATAAATGGCACTACTATGGAAGTTTGTGTAGGAGAGCAAACTGCCGTCTAGGAACAACAACATGTCCTCTCAAGTCAATTACTCCAACAACATAAAATCCAGTAGTCAGGGCTTTTCTTGATGCATCTCTCATGTGGGCCCTATGCATGAAATGTTAAAGCCACTCAAGGAACCATACAAAACCATACATACATGCAATTTTTGTTTAAACTAAAGAGAAAGAACCCCTTTGACCATTTGCTTGCTCAGTATGAAGATTACACCAAAAACAGTTTGATAAAATCTGTTGTAAACCTATATATCCTGGTCAAAGATCATTTCAATGAAGCCAGATTGACTATTGGATATATCTGAACTGAATTGTATCATAACAAATAGGAGTGTATCAATTGATCGATTCATCAATTTATCGATTTATAGTCCCACAATCCCACCAGATTGATCTGTCTGAGGAAAGTTGTTAATCAAATTGAATTGAATCAAATGGACCAATACCATAAAAAAAATAATTTCAAAATGAGATATATTGATAATCAAAATTGGAAAATCCCATTTAGATTGAGTACAGTAGGTTCATTTTACTCTACTGTAAAAACAACTGAGTGCCATCACAGCAGACAATACATCTGTGATGACAGCAAAAAATGATGAAGCCATCATTACAGTCCAACGACATGTAACCATACAAAGACATGTGACCACACAGTGTGGTAGAATGTTCTAATAATCATCCATTTGTATTATTTCTATGTGGAAAAACAACAGTGGGCTGAACTTCATGAAACTAACACGTGAATGGACCTGCCATTAATTCATATTTACTTGTGTAAACAAGAAATCTGAAAAAATGTATCGGAACAGTTCAATTCCCAGGTATTTATCTCTGAGTCACACTGATTGACTTTGACAAAAGATGTCCTGGATCAATTTTAGGTCAGTGAATCAGGTCGTTCAAAATGAATCAACATCGACTATGAATTGTACTGTGAACCACAAATTAGTATATGAATTGACTAGTCGTTAAACGAATTGTTACACTCTTAGTTTCTATTTTTTTTTAATTGAACAGAATAACTGACTTCTAAAGACATTTGGTAAAGAAAAAAGCAGAAAAACATATTGAAGGGTTTTGAGTGCCACGTCTATTAATTTTCAATTATGATTCCATGGATTATTCTAATTCTTCAACAAAACATCTCATTTGGATTTAAATGAGAGATAAAGTGTAAAACTCTAATTTTACTTGGGTAAAAATGACACCTGAATGTGACAGCACACAGCTAAAGTGTGCAGGAAGCCCGAGGAGTGTCAGAACTGAGAGCAGCCCACTACCTCCAACGCTCTCATGTTTATGTAGATAAAAACTGAACACTTTTGATTTTACAGTGAAGCTTTTGATTTGGTGCTGAGTGTCTGCTGGCAGCCTTTTAACACTGCACGACAGTTTCAGGCTTTCACTAATCAAGCTCAGGTGGGGCAGCTGCTCATGAATGGGGGGTGTTGGTGACACACGTGAAGATGGTTAAAGGATTGTTTGGAAATCACCATTTTTGAATAGAGCATCTTTTTTCTCCACAGCCCCTTTGCTTGTCCCTGTGTTACCCAATAGCCCTGTGCTCAAATGTACTTGTAAATGTCATCTGCCAGACAGAGGCACTGCACACATGTTAAAAGGTTAATGAATGCATTACTTATTCATATAAACTTGATTCGTAGATGAACAACTTAAAAGTGCATCTTTTCTCTTTTTTCTTCTTCTTTTTTTAGGACTTGCCTTGTCAACGACTCCAAGCTTTTCTTGACGAAAGTTTCCTCAAAGTTTTTCCAGTTTTCAAAGTCAACTTTTTTGACAAAAGCTTCAGTGGATGTCAAAAAACAAGCCTGGAACCTTCAAAATAAACAGTTATTATGACAGTTAAGTAGGAACTGTATTTTTTCCACCGTTTACACTGTGTAGGTTTTGGATGTACTACTATTTCCATTTTCTCCTCAACATTTTATCAGAAACGGATCATGTGAGCTAAAAAAACAAGAACATTATTTTTTGTTTGGAGAGTTTAATTTTATAGTTTAAAAAACTTGAGGAATTCTGTTCTGACAGCAAAAGGCTGTGAAACTTTAAGATATATATGAAAAAAAAAATAAAATTAATTGTATAACAGACATTTGTTTTACAACTTTATTTTATAAATTAATTGAATATATATTCAAATCTAATATTACTGTTCTGTAATTGTTGTCGATCTGCCTCTAACTTATCTTTTTTGTGTCTTTTTGAATTACCCTTTGCGTGAATTGTGCTATAAAAGTAAATAAAGTCATGCTAAATGATCGCTAATAAGTAATGAAGTGCTGTTTGCTTGTCAGTCTCTCAAATCATTATTTTGTACATTAATGTAATCGCATACAAAAGTGTCAAAATGGTTATTCACTACAGTGCACGAATTATGTCAAAGTCTGATTTTTAGAGCAATTCAGAATTTGCATTTGATATTTTATTTTGAAAAGCATCAATCACCGTGCCAAACCCACTAGAGAGACCCTTGAATCCAGCTGGCACCACTTTCTGGGATTAACCAATGGTGCTTCTGGTGGGAGCAAAGTGAATGGGGTTACTGTATTCAGGCCCAGCTCAGTAAACCTTTATTAAAAAGAAAAATTCTTATTAATTGTTAACATTTTTTTTATGCTTAATCTGGTTTTTATCTGACCCTGAATGTTAAACATTTTAAGGAAAGAGAATCTGCCTCCTTCCCCTATGGTTATATGCTGACAAAGTGGAGTAGAAAATATAAGTAGGAAGGGTGCTTTATAATATATCTACTTTTCTCCCGAATAAAATTACTATATTTTCAGGGGCTAGGTTGGTTGTTTAGTTGAGGAAGTGTCTGTTAAGTAAGACAAGATGGTCTAAAATAGAACGAGAATTTATGAGCCCAAGGAAATATCATCACCTGAACATTTCTAAGGTAAATTTTTAATGTGACTGCAGGGGTTGTGTACAGTTTGGTGAACTCCAAAAGTAAAGAAAAACTTCTTAAATTAAGCTGTGTGTGGCTGTTTAAAAGACTTTTCAATTAATTTTGAAAGATAAAATAACTTAGTTTTCTTTTCTTTTTTTATTTCAGTCATAATATACTTTGTTTCCATTGATGTTATTTACCTCCTCTGTGTTTGTAGAGGAGTAGTCGACAGAGGAACAAGGCTTCAACACACATTTCAAAATACGTCATTTTCTGTAGCTCAGTGAGTCATTTATTAAGAATATTTTAAAGATATAGGACCATGCAGTCATGGGTTTTAACCTGAAGTAGCACACTTCAATCCTCCACAAAAGGCACTGACATGAACATTAACCCAATAAGATAGAAATGTGGGCTCCAAATACTATTGATTGGCTCTAGAGAAATGAATGGAAACAGTTGAATGTTGTGTGGGGCACCTGGGGTCAAATATAGGGTTACTGTTATTCAATGAGGAAGGGGGGGCTGCCTACCAGCATCTAACTCAGAGATATCCCCAGATGATCTACGGAGCCTGTCAGCCACGGGGTGGGGGTGACGGGTTCTGGGTAGCAAGTCACTTCCCTCACATGACGAGGGAACCATACAGATAAATCACAATTCACTCAGGGAGCAGTCACACTAAGGGAATATGTCACAGTCAATGACATATTCACTGGCTGGCTCTACAGCTCATTTGATAACGCTCTTGCCACGCCATTCGTTTCTCTGAAGGATGAAAGGGAGGCTGAAAATGTCATCAGCTCACTGAGGCAGGGACGCCAGCGACTCAGAATAAAGAGGGAGGGAGGTGCTTCATAATTAATTAAGTTTTTTAACCCGGCTACAGCCCAGAAAGACATCTCACTATTTTCCAGGGGTCTTTCAATTAGACATGTGTTGTAATTAAATGCAGTGTCAGGGTACTGTTGGAGCTTGCCAGATTAATGTCCCAGGATAAGTTACTGCCATTCATTATTCATGATGGATAGCAAAGTGTAAAAAGGAATATTGTAAGGGTCCCTGTAGAGATGCTGCAGCAATGGCATGATAATAGAAATATCCCTTATTCTTTTTAATGGTGTCATATTTCAAACCTTGGTCAACCAAACCTCTTGTGTAAACAATTCTATTTTAAAACAGTCATATGGAAATATTTTTGTAAAAGCATAAAGAAGTGTTTTGGCTTATAATTCTGAATTTAAATTGAACATATTTCAGGTTTATTTGCGCTTTGCTTTTCTTAGCTGATTGATCCATTATTGTAAAGGCTGTGTCATACAGCCACTACATACATTTTGTAAATTTTCCATACATGTGTAATACACATATATCATAAGGGTTTCTTGCGCTCATCATTCATCTATGTGCACGGCTGTCCATCGAGAGCTTCTGGTTTTTACATGAATTGGGTTTTGAGCTGTTCAAAATTTTGGTCTCTTGAGAATTACGCTGTTTATGCATATTTTCAGTAGTTAAGACGCAAATACATGTTGCGTAAATGTTATGCAATCGTGGATAATTTTTACAAGATGCATATGCTAATTTTTGGCTTTCCATGACCGTTTCACGTACAGTACAGACCAAACATTTGGACACATCTTCCCATTCATTTGAATGAGAAGGTGTGTCTAAAAGTTTGGTCTGTACTGTGTGTCTAACGAACATTTAATGCAGGTACTGCTGATGTATAACTTTCATATCACATGTGTGGCACGTGTTTCTCATTGAAATTGCGTGATCGATGTACAAATTTTGGGACAGATTTGGCTTTCATGTTGATTTACGTGTTCTTTGCATGGTTTGTTCGTACTCCTTCAGTGGTTTAAACGTGGTTCATTTGTGATACATCTGTGAAAATTTTACGTAAAGACCACAACTTCTCGGATTTTTACACATATATTTACATATGACCAACTTTTCTTTGTGAAATATGCGCAAAATGTACATAGGGGCTGTGTGACATCGCCATAGGTTTTTTCTTTTAGCAGTGTCATTTTCTGTGCTTCAACTCATATTTTGCTTCAACAAAAAGAGGGGAGCTTTAAGGCACAATCATAACATGTTTTTAAATTGTAAACTAGATTTTATCTTGTTAGGCCCTTAACCCGTTGATCCTATTAATGCATACATACATCAAGCCACAGGCATCAAGGTGTTAAAAAGATTAACCACAAAATATTTCCACAGAATATTGACATTCACAGCATAATGATGATAAAATTAGATTTTCTTCTAACAAAAAAAAATGCAATTAAATTTCTCTTGAGAAATTTCAGCTGCGCAACATTTCTAGATGAATTGGTTAATTGGAAATTTTATCAAAAAGCGCACATTCTTGTCATCACTCTACTTACGACGGCACATAGTGAATCAGACACTCAGAAGGAGACAGCTCCAAGGTACGTAGGTCCTAACAAGTGGCTCAGTGTGAGGTGGGTGACTCTTGAAATGTTGCCGTTCCAACAAAGATGAGGCATGAGACACTCATCTTTGCACATGTCTTCAGGACACACAGTGCTGTCATCTTTACAACACAACTTTTGTGTCAGATCTTCTCTGAAGTCCACCCAGCCCACCTCACTATAGAAAAACACACATCTGTATTACCCTGAGATCACACACTGCAGGCTGTTTAGATGAACACTTTAAAGTTTCTGAAACCAAGTCTGAAGTTGATATTTTTAGATTCTAATTTAAAAGTAAAAGTTTCTTTTTCTTGTGTTTATGCAACCAGGGGTAACCGGTGTGTGACCTTGTAGTGGAGAAAATAGTTTTCTTATAAACTTCACTCATTGTATACAACAGTATGGACTAAGGACTAAATGAAAGGAACAGCAAAACATTTATTGAACACTGATACTGTGTAACCAGTAATGAACTAAATTAGTTTCAACAAAACCTTCTCATGTTCTGCTCAGCTTGGAAGGTCTTTCTGGTTTTTTTCTAATTAAAACTGCCAAGACAATTGTGTGTTGCAGTTAAAAACAAAATAAAAGCCTCCTTTCAGAAAGAAAAAATCCCTTTTTTTAGGGAACAAGAAAAACGTTTCAGATATTCGATCCAGTCAAGGCTGTCATTAAAAAACAGAATGATTTCTTTGCAGATTCAACGAAAATGTGAAGTTATCTTTGTTCTCACCATTTAATGTAAAAACAAAAAATTTGCAGATAGAAGATTTTGCATTTTGGTTATTGGTCAATACACAAAATACACAATACACAAAAAGCATACACATATATATATATATATATATATATATATATATATATATATATATATATATATATATATATATATATATATATATATATATATACACAGGTGCTTTACTTGTCTGTAAATATATTTAGAGAAATGTGAGATTCCCATTGCTTTTTCTTTTTTGGTAAGTATACAGCGTGTGGACTTTCTGTTTTTGCGGTCTCTCCTCAGTGAAACTGCTACACACAATTATAGACTCGGCCATCTAGGGCTACACACAATGAATTTTGTAGTAATTCCCCTGTCATTGGGCCAATAAATGTCCCATACTTTCTTTCTTTCCCCCTTTCACTTGTTTCCCCCATGTAGACAGCAATTTACATGTAGACATTAATGTAACTGTCATGTTCTATCCAAGAGCACTGAAGCAGAACTGGTAAAAGACAGGCAAGCAAGCCACAGCGCTGATGGTCGGGGCACAAAAG
This sequence comes from Oryzias curvinotus, assembly GCA_023969325.1. NCBI lineage: Eukaryota > Metazoa > Chordata > Actinopteri > Beloniformes > Adrianichthyidae > Oryzias > Oryzias curvinotus. The sequence goes on from CM043708.1 coordinate 9,478,454, forward strand.
ATTGAAGAGCAATACAAAGTTAATGGAATTAAGTCAAGAATTTCCCCCCGTTTGCCAAAGGGAAGATGAGAAGGGGGAAGTAAAAGAAACATTTAAATCATTCCTAGCTTCAAAATAAAAAATAAGAATAAGGAACTCAGGAAGCAGACATAAATGCAATGTTGATGAGACAATGGAGAGGCCAATGCTTAAAAATGATAGCATTGCATTATCAGCTTTTTTGTGATTACTCTTACTGTTGTCTTAATGAAGAAAACACTGCAACTTTTATGTCAAATAAACAACTCTGTTTGATATGAGCCGGCAACAATGCAAGTTTCCATGAGCCTCCTTCTGATGTTCTTGTGCAGTTTTTCCTCTGGAAGCTGCATTTTATCTGTGGATTACTTTACTTCTAAGAGGGAATAGTGGCTGGGGAGCAGCCCACACAGTGAATGCGGTGTTTGGTTGACACCATGAAAGAACATGGGCTTGTATAGTTCTGGTACATGCTGGAAAGTATTTTCACCAGGGATCTGGTATGTACGACGGTTAAATGAATTGAAGGTGAATGTGTGTCGTGTATTTTTATATTTTTAGCTCTTGGGTCCATATTGGTAAAAACGCAAAAAATAAATAAACATAAAAAAATTAAATAAAATGCATTAGGGTTTTGAAAAAAATGAAATGCGATACATTTTTTAAAATCTGTTTTTTTACATGACCTAACAGTGTAAAGGGGTTCTTAAAAAAAAAAACACAATGAAAATATTTCAAAGTGAAACTATTGGCATGAGGTTTTGAAGAAAATGATTGTTTGTGCAGAAAAGGGTATCCTTTGATTGAAGCCAGCTCATTTTCTGCATCTTCCATCTGTCACCAACACACAATGCATTAGTGCTATAATTCTTTCATCATTAATAATTCATTAATGCCTTCTTCATTAATTTATAATCTTTTTTCAGGTTTGATCCTAATTGCTTGCTATGGTTTTGATTTGGGTCACAGCCTGTGATCAATTAACTCATTTGAGCAAGCAAACATCTATTACTTTCCAAAGCAAAGCAAAGCAATTATTGTCAAAGGCAAACAACAGAAGGTCGAGTGCTGGAGTCCAGGGACATGCTACATATTTGAACTGACTGTGGAGGTGATTAAAAGCACAGGAGGAAAACCAAATTACCAATATGATGACCTATTATAAACCTCGCATTACACGCCTCAGCAAGCATTGTTGCTAAATGGCCCTGAGGGTGCGTTTATAACACAGTGGTCAAAAAATAATTTGAGCCTCTTTTGATTCTTTCTAGGAACTGATATTATCAAATAGATACCCACCCTCATTCAGTTTGCTTTTAAACACCAGAGGAGAACCATGTAGAATACGTTGAGTAACAGCAGTGAGTTATGCCTTTTAGTTGGTGCTCACAGATTTATTTTTGATTTTCTTTTACTTTTCTTACAACTATGGAAGCTTGCAGAAAGGCACAAATGAGATTGGAAAGATTAGTGGCGCAAAAAAAGAAAAGATTAATGGTGTGAATGAGGTCCTTTATGAAATATATTCATTGAAATATTTCACTACAATTAGGTTTGTAAATTTGACCATAGTTTAAGTGAAAATGTATAACTATTTTCATTTTTTTGATCAGCTCCTCCTTTGATCAAAATTAATCTGAAACTGGGATATCTATCAATAAAAATAGAGTGGATGTAAAAGGAGTGAAATAACATAAAATTCAAACTCAGGAAAGTAATTTAGTGAGCACCATTTTACTGCAATCGCTGCAGCTTTGAAAGAAGTTATTTTTCTTATTGTGGATTTTTTTTTTTTTTTTTTACACAGAATTTGAGCTTATATGACAGCAATACTACACCTGTCTTTACAGTAACAAAACTTAACTATAGTTATAGCTTTCACTCTGGGTTCTTTAAGTAATTTTTTAAAAGTGTGGTATGTAAAAACATAGAGTAGTATAAAGCCAAAACATCATCCCTCCTAACGCTTATTCTCCTCTCATATTAGTATTTTTTGCTGTGCATCTTCAATCAAGCTATTACAAAAAAATACTTTTTAATATATGTTTTATTTCAAGTCTTATATTGCTTTTGTGTTTTTGTTTGTGTGGGTTAACCACATGATGAGATTAAGGGATCCAAGGTAATAAATTATATAAATGTGACAGATTGTTTTTTAATCTTTTCATTACTAACATGTCAGCATGCATTCATACAAACAAACAAACCTATTTTTACTTTATAATCATCATCTGATTACTTGCTGTAACTACAATATTGTATGTCATTGTAGGATGAGGAGTCAGTAAATCTGTCGCAGGAGAAATGGCAGGAAACACAAATATGTTCCCGATTGTTGTGTGATTCCTTTTGCAGTAGTAATGAGGAAAAAATGACTAGGCTATATTGCCACTGCAAATTAAAACACACAAAAACCTCAATCACCTGAAACGATTTCAAACAGTACAGTCTCACAGGTGTCACTTTTTGTGGTTCTCTTGTGCTTACATTTCCTTGAACTGCTCAAATTCGGTGACTGCAGAAAACATGCATTAATTAGTGAGAGGTGAAGGAGAGAGCAAAGGCGCCCCAGTGTTTGCAGTATTCAAAATAACATTCTTTGAAAACAGACCTTAAATGTACTTTGGCTTTTTCTGAGAACTATTCAAACTTTGGCATGATAAACAAAGCCCACTTTCTCTATGAAATCCAATAAAACTGAGCGTGTGTGACTGAACGCCTGACAGTCCTGACTTCAAAAGCATATGGGAACAGATGAACACAGAAGTAAGGGGGTGGAGGGCATATTTAGCAGCAGCCCTTTTGACTTCTCTCCCTGTCGCAGGAGCTGTAGATACATAGCAGATTGCATCAGTCACATTCCTATCACCTAATTAACCGCTTCACCTTTCTAGAACAAAGTAGTGGCTTCTTCAAACTCCTCAACCTGATTGATTTGACACAAATGTTTTGAGTATTTTAGAATAAGAAGTGACTTTCAAGATGCAACAGATAGAGCTAATAGCCATCAAAAGCCTGAAAGGATGTTCATTTTTATTTATTATTTATTACCTTATTATCATACTTCTTTGGGTAATGATTGAAGCTGCAAGTGTGATGGGACTAAACTGATCTAATTGCTACTATTCCTCAATTATGTTTGTATACGCGAACGTAAAATAGAGTATTTGAATTTACAACCCAGTTTGAAGCATCCACTGAAAAGATTGTTTCGGTTCAAAGTTAAAATAATGGATACAAGTCTGCTTTGATCACAAACATTTTTTTGGCTCCATGAAGTTGTTTTAAAGTGTTGGTACTACTTTATTTATGTGTTTGATTTCTAACACACTTACAGAATTAAACAAACAAAGACAAATAAATTACTTACCTACTTACTTATTTTTTGTTGTGAATTGCTATTATATAGTTTCAACTCAATTGAACTTAAGTGCATTGACTTTTTGTTAAGATATATATATACATACATACATACATACATATATATATATATATATATATATATATATATATATATATATATATATATATATATATATATATATATAATAGAAGGCAAGCTAAACTTACCAGATTTACTAACCATGCATAATGAGGACTTTGTCTATCTATTAAATGGGAAAATGGTACATGCAAATAAGCATATTCACCATTAATTAAAATGGGAGGTTTTGTCCAAAAAATGGTTAGGATCGGATACAAATGCGTGCCTGCGGTGATTATTTTTCTGTCAATATTTCACATATCTGAAAGACAGGTGTTAACTTGTTAACAAAAAGTTGCAGTCATTCTTTTGAAGTGGAGGAATAGATAACATGAAAGGCCACCGAGTGCATCCTTAGTGCTATGGAAACACATTTGGTACCCCAAGGGCAAAGTTTACTGAAACATATCGTCTATTCAGTGTTGCAATTGTGCAGTTTCTTGATGAGCTGATATGGAAGCGGTAACATGTTATAAAAGCTGACAGTAATTACTTTCCCTTTTTTGTGACTATCCCTGACTGTTGCTCCTTGAGGTCAAAAATATATATATATATTTTATTCTTTCTCTTTTGTTTTTATTTACCATTTTGTTGTTGTGTGTTCTTGTTATGTTGTTTATCTTCCTTTTCTCATACTAAACTTTTCATGGTGAAACCACAGTAGAAAGATCCCTATTTGAAGACTGTTATTTGTTAGATGATCAAATCATAAACACAAAACACATCTAATCGAGTAACATTTGCACTTCAGTCTTCCATTTTATGCAAATGATCAAAGAAAAACTTCAAAAAATGTTTTGGGGGGATTTCTACTACTTAAAGAGGTCTTATGTAGATTTTTAAAGCTTAGACTTATTAGCTTGTAATAATCCATCCATTATCCTTCTTTTATTTTGCATTTGTTTTTGCAGAGATAGCTGAAGCAAACATTATTTTGGGAGAAGGGAGGGTATTCCATCATGCTTGTCCATCATTGGAGTCTGTAACTAATACGTGCCTACAGAGTTTTAACGATACATATATGACATTATGAACCCCAGTGCTGCACATCTAAAAATAATTGAGGAGACATCACATAGGCAGAATCACAATAAAAAGCATGTAGAAAACAAAAAAAAAGTTTTAAAGATTCCTAAAGCTGTGTAGCATTAGTTTCAGCACAACATAAACAAATATATAAATCAGTTTTGATGAAAAGATGTATAAGTCCATGTGGTGCATTTACAAACTGTCTGTGAACAAGTGTTTTGTGTATGTTTTGGTAGGGCTAGTGGGTTTTGCTGGTGATCTAAAACAGATTTTTTTTCTTTAAGTGTGCAGGATCTGCTTGGCATGCCCTGCGTCTCCCTTCTCCCCGCTATAGGCTCTGCTGGCTATAGCTTGTGGCGCTCCCGGTGGAGCGAGCTCTTTCCACTAACAAAATGCAAAATACAAAATTAATAAAAACACCCTTTGAAACTGACAAATATGCCTCAGGCAAACTATCGCCCCGCCGGCTGCTTAAAATTTAATCAGTATTTTTTCTTTATTTATTTATTTACCACTGCCATGCTCATCTTTTTAATAACATGTTGCTGAGACTGTCTGTACACAAAGTTTTTCTCTGTCAAGACTTACATGGGGCCTGTCAGTTCATGGTCTCTCTTCCTCAGGGGGTTTACCAGAAAATAAACCAAGCTGGTTTTAAAATTTAAGTCCTTGTCCTCCTCTAAATGGCTTTTCCCATTGACTATTGCAGTGATCTAATCGATCCCCACCTCTACCTTTAATGTGGCTGCACGGAGACTCCGGGATTGACCCCTGTGTATGCTGGATCTCCACTGTGCGGCATTGTGCTTTAACAGAGGATAAGAATAAAACAGGGTGACTAAAATGGTGGAATTGTTGATGTTGGAAAGCAACTCGGAATTCCCTGACAGCCCTCCCATACTTATATAATATTCATACACTCATTTATAATTTAATTATATTAGTTAAGGTTGCGCTGAGAGTGATGACAGACCATCAAACACTCATCTAAGTGTCAATCACACTCAAGCAGAGTCTTTATCTTGGCAATAATACAACAAAGAAATGGTGTAGAAGGAGAAGAAAAATATTTACTATTTCACAGCCAGATGAATTATTTTGCCTGTTGCATATTTAGTCCAAGCCAGGGGCCAATTTGACTTCATGGCTTGAAGATAGGAATGACATTTTAAAGCTCCATTGAACGGGTTTTCTTTTAGAGTTCAAGGTCACAATTTAACCCCTTGGTGCCTATTGATGCAAATATGCAATCACTTCGGCTCCAAAATGTAGCATTTATTTGAAAATAAAAACAAAAGTTAACTTATTTATTTATTTGTTTATTTATTGCGTGGCTGGAAATAAATTAAGGTGTCAAGGGGGTTATTTATTATCCTAAATCCTAAAATTTAACATGTGTGAAAAACTGGCAAGCAATACTCCAAAACAACTCTATCGACAAAAAAAAACCTAATTTAATATACAAACAATTAGCTAAGGCAAATATTTTCCTATATTTAATTTACAACATACTACTGTACTTGTACCATTCCAAATAGCACTTCATGTGAGTTGGCCCTACACACGCTGCATGATGGGATCTGTAGTAAATATGTTACTAGCTCTACATATTGCAGAGCCATTATTACTTACAAAATAAAATGATCTCACAGCCCGATATAATTACACGGCCCAAGTAATTATAAAATAGCAAACATTTGTCAGAATATTTTAAAATAAAGTCTTTTTAAATCTTAAAATAATATTAGTCATAAAAAATGCATAAATGCAAAGTTAACTTAGTTTTGCACATTCAAGCAAGCAAGATGAGACCTTTAGGGACAAACTTTATCAGCACTTTCAAGTGGAGATCAGCCCTCAACTTAAAACAGTAGAATAAACAAAATCAAGGGTATAGAATGAACTTTTGATCACAGACTGTAAACATGATTTCTATGTCAAAGTTCACAATACATGATACAGTAAATATTTTAATACACTCTGGTTATGTTAAATCAAGTTAGTCAAAAATATAACAAATGCATTTTTTCTAGTTAAAATATTATTATTTATGTCTACCATGATCGCTTTCCTGAAACTTTAAAATCTACCTCTAATAAATCTATTTTTTTTCTTTTTCATGTTTCAAAATTTTACCTTTAAGGAAGCTAGTGTCTCGCTTTTACACATAAGTGAATCTGAATGTGAGTTAAATTCCCTTTGGCAGGTTTTTCTCCTTGGTGTAAAAAGCTTCCAGTTTAGTGCTGCTTCTTCCTTTTCTTACTTTGTTAGTTATTAATTGAGATCATGAGAGTTAACGCTTTCAGCAAGACTAGTTCAGACAAGAAATGCTTGAAGTTCTTTGCCATAAATATTAACAAGCAATATATTATGCATATTATTCTTTAAATACCACATAAATGTGTTTTTGTGCCAAAATCTTAATTTTGCATATGCTTTTAAGTAATATGCATTAAATAATAATTGCCATTAAATTGATGGCAGAGGCAGCATTGGTACCGTCAATCAAATTTGTGCAAACCCCCACTGACACTTTCTGTCTCTCATCACTTACAGCTGCCAGGCCATCATTGTTCACGCCAGCGTCTCGGAGTGCAGCAGCAGCATCGGTACATACTGTACTCACAGGCACTTTCACATCCATACACTTATCATAGGTCATTACATGCACTGTAGATATTTTTAAAGTGAAGACTTTTTTTTTTCAGAAACTGCATAATGAAAAGCTGCTTCTGTATAAAGATGGGGAGTGTGGGAAGGATAGGCGCATCATGTGGTAATCTTTGGGGGGAATTGTACAAGGTTGAAGGAAGTAACTTTAGAGGTTTTGGTGGTGACTCAATTGTCAAAGAAATACCTACCTAAACTCATATCATTCTGATGTTTATATGCCACTGTGCGTGCCATGGTAGTTGTTGTTGTAAAAGGATTTATGCTGAAGTAACAAGCAAACATAGGTTTTCTATGGAACTGTAATTGTCACTTTAAAAAGTAATAATAAATAAATAATGAGTTATTTAACATTAAGGAGCAGTTACATATATAAATTGTAACTGGCCCTTTGAGGACAGCCATTATGCTGATGCGGCCCCTCAATGAAAATGAGTTTGACACCCCTGCCTTTAGGGGTCGCCACAGCAAATCACCTTTCACTGATTTACACACACACACACACACACACACACACACACACACCCTGACTCAACTCCAAAGTTTATCTGAGCTGTGGCTGTGGACTGGCACAGCACAAAGTAACGACACACACAATACTTCCCCTTTGGGCCAACCACTGACTGTATATGAGAACCGGAGCAGTTGAGTGTGGCATCACTGGGCTTAGAAAATGGCTTCTCTCTGGATCCAACCAAATGAAGTCGATTCAGTCCCCATTTCTTTGCAATACAGACACCTCCAATGTTAGTCCCAGGCAACATCGGTAAGCAGCTACAGTCTGAGTCAGCATTTCCATGGCAACCAGTCTTGTCAATCAGGCATACTTCCTATTTGGTACTTGAGTAGGGAGGGATCACTCAGTCCAGCTCCTGTATACAGTCTATGAGGTCAACTGAGTATTTTTACTCCGGTGCAGGAAAATACTTGACCACAAATTAGCAAGGCAGAAATAAGAAAGTTGGCATATTAGCAGATGTAAGCAAAAACGAGGTAAATATTTTTGAGTCACTTTCACACTGGTTTTTCATTTAAATACAGATTGTGTTTTCTTGAATAATCCATTTTAGTCTGACTACAAGCCAATGGACAATGATGCAGTATAAATGAAAAGAGTCTTTTTAAGAAGCCTAAAACTGTGTGAACCAAGCAGTTCAGGACCCTAATCCTACATCCACACCAGGCTCGGAAACGCGTGTTCAAATAGCGAATTTAAATCAAAACTCTATCAAAACATGCACAAATGGGCATTGTTGGCTTTCGTGTTCAAAACTTTCACGTTCTTGTGTCACTATGCAGGTGTTTAAGTCAGTTTTTGGGCTTTACGTCCAAAACACATGGCCATTGATTGCTACTTTGATCACTCAGGGACTTGGATTTGGTAGAGATGTAAAGGTAACGTCCTTTTCAAAATACAGAAGTGCTACCTGTTAGAAAATTAATCATAAAGGAGAAGTTATTTTGTGCATATTGGTAATTATATGACAGCAAAACTTTTAGATATCGGATTAGAGCTGGAAAAGATTGCCAAGATTCACAGGATTTTCACTTTGACATTTTGCATCCACCCTCTTCCAGCTGTTAGTACATGCGCCAAAATCAGGTAGCAATAGTCTAGTTTAAACTACAAGCGCATTCGAGAACATGCATCATATGCATGCTTGTCCTGTATGTTGTGGGTGTATGTTGTACTATGTTAGATTGAAAGGGGCCTTTACTTCAAATTCTAGACGAACAAAATGCAAGTTAAAGTATGTTGATGCTGATGCATCACGTGCCATGTGTTTTTCATCAAATCACATGATGAGATGCTCTGTTTTGGTATTTTGGATTTCACCAGATTGTGTGTCATCAACTTTATCAGCTTCAGACCCCCAGTCAGTGCTCAGCTACAAGAAATGTTTCTGAGTTTTCTCAGTCCTAGCAGTCAAACACCATTCAGTCAGAAATTAAGATAAAGAACCTCTACCCAAGGGGGTACCAGTGCTACCCCTCCCCTTTCCATTCTCTTAATACTGGAACACATGCATGGAAGTATTTCAAGGGACAGTGCCTTTGATGTGAGCAATTTATAAGGCTAATTATACAAACAGGATAATAACAATGGAGAATGCCTGTTTACCCTCCCTATGTTTACTCCACAGACAGCTCCTTGAGCCATTCGACAGCACACGTTTGTGCACATGCTCAGACACTTCATGGGGTTTGTAAAAACAGCTTGGGTAATTCTCAGTTGTTCGCAGAGCAGGCCACAACAACAACAACAAACAATGCAAAATGCCTCACATCAAAGAAGGGAATGATTATGTATTTAAAAATGCTTTTAAAGTTTTGAGAAAGGGAAAAGATTGCAGATGCACTGGCTTCCTCCTTGAGTTAATTGATAGCACTGGTGATGGAGTCTGCTCCATAGCTGCAGGACAATGCTGGTATTATCATGTGAGCCCTCTGCCCTTGGGTATTAGATCTTGTTGTTTGCATATTTATTGTGCATTTGTGTATTCACACACTGTCTGTATCTTCTCAAGCAAATTGGCTCATGTGTCATTATTCCTCGTGTGGGTGGTTGATTGTGCTGTGGCAGTATCATCCTGAGAAGTCGTGTGCTTTCACAGAGGATTACATTGAAAGTGTCTGCGTTAACAGGCGTCTTTCCTCTAACATTTGTTCCAGATCTTGTTCAGTCTCAGAATACAAAACCTCAGATGTTCTTCAAAAAACCACGGACAACGGCTGTAAATTTTTCATTTGAAACACGGGTTCTTTTTACCTGTTCGTCTGAGAAAGAATGGGTTTGAGTACGTATCTACTTCTCCTCGTGCAGCAGAGCTATTAGGCATGCCTTGTCATCCCATGCATTAGAGGCGCATTAAAGTTGGAATAACAGCACTCTTCAGATTAAAATAATGAGAGTTTAATTATTGACAGCAGATGAATATTTAACAATGACTCTGGTGGCTCAGTTGGTTGGCCTTATGTGGAGTAGTATTAAGGAGGACATGAGGTCCTCATGACCCAGAAACCGTGGCCTGTTCTCCGTGAATTAGATCCTTTTCCATTAGATTCCGGTTCATCCAAGAAGATTTAATGCTATGAAGGTACTGTTGGTGTGTATCAATAAATTATTATAAATTCAGAAAATGGATTAACACATTTGAAAAACCAGTGCCATTATAAAACTAATGCATTGCAAAATTACTTTTTGCAATAAATAAATAGTATATAGCAATTATAATGAATTATAAGTAATACCTTTCTCATTACGTGTTCGCTAAATCTAATTTCTTGTGGTCAGTCGCTTTGAGCTTTTTAAATTAGCGATAACTGAACCAAATTTTCTTATTAGGCTCCACAGACAAAAACAGTGTAATTTACATGATGCATTTCATTTGTCTTTTGTCCTTGTTTTTCACAAAGCCAACAGCTGTCTGTTCTGTAGTTTTAAGCTCAGTGTGGTAATTCTATAAACTTTTATTTTGTGTTAGTCTTTCTGAGGCACATATGTCTCTAGGTCTAGATTTCATAAAACTAAACTGATTAGAGCTGATAGGTTGGCTTCCAAGTATGCATACTCTGCTTTCACAGGATTATAGGTAATTGACTTTACATCCTCATCTAAATGGGAAACTCTTTGCAGTGAATTTGCTATGCTATATTCTTTTGTACTTCTGCTGGTGTTACAATAAGAGTAATTTAGAAGTTAAACATAGGTCATGTGACCCATGTAGCGGTGGAACAATTCATCCTATCAACCATTCAAGTCATATAATAATTTGTGATTGACAATACGATTCATAGTCAATATTGGTTCATTCTGAACGATCCGATACACTGACCTAAAACCAAAACAGGACTTCTTTAGCCAAAGACTCAACCAGTGTGATGCAGAGATAAATACCTGGTACTGAACAGAACAGGTGACGTTTTCCAGATTCCTTGTGTTTCTTGCAAGATAATCAAGTTTAAATTAAGTAGACAATAATTAATGGCAAATCTATTCACATTTCAGTTTCATAAAGTTCAGCCCACTGTTGATTTTCCACATCAAAATAATGCAGTGGATTAATCATTACATCCCTACATGCATGATAATTAAATGTGTGACACTGTAAGATAATAAAGGACTTTTGAACAACAGTTTGGAGGTAACGTGCAAAACACTGGCTATAACTAAAAATGAAGACATGGAATTTGGAAGAAAAAGCTTTTTTACAAAAGACCAGCTGTAAATGTTTCCATTAAGTAATACCCAATATTTAGTCTTCTCTAATAAATTACCCGGTACTCTGTTTTAGGCTGAATTTTTTACTTTTATTTTTGTTGCATGTACTCATATTTTAAAATCAATAAAAACATGTGGTTGCTTTTTGTTTGAGCTTTACAAATTTGTCAAATAAAGATCATCATCCAGCACATTTTAACCCTACATAAACTGACTACAGTGTAGAGTCTACATAGACTACATACTACATAGACACTTGTAGACCATAGATATGTGACTCATAAGAATAACATTTTTTTGCTTTACCATTTCCACACTATCATCTTTCCTCAAAGTAAACAGTGCTGATGCTGGAAGCATTAAATCACTCAGTGAGGACACACATCATGGAACACTGAGCGCAAAAAGCAATGAAATCTGTAGCAAGACATCAAACAGGAGGCAGATGTTGTTGAACGTTAACTTTAAGATATAAAAAGAAGTAGCAAGATGTTTATTATAGACTTCATTATGTCAGAAAACAAATATGTTTTTCCTTAGGGGAACGGGATATGAGAAACATTGTTTAAAAGTGGCAACATTTTGCTATGTGGCCCACTAGGCTTGTAAAAAAGTCTTTGTCTTTAAACTCTCCTTAATTTTAGGCAAACTGGATATTTTTAAGTTTTCAAATTACTGTTAATTGACAAAATGTATCACTATGGGAAGTTAAATGTGCAATCGATTGTGAGTTGACAAGGGCTTGTAAACATTATGACTGCTGTATTTTCCTGGACAAATTCTCGTAGACTTTTTTTTTTTTAAATCTAAGACTTCATCCACAAGAAAGAACTGTATGGAAACCGCAATGCATCTTTTATGATCAGTTCCAATGTGCTGTACAGAAAAAAAAACAGCCAGCCACATGAAAATCACTGTTTGAACCTTGTAAATAAGCTCAATGTAGGACCATTTCTATCTTTGGGGCCCTTTCTTTGATGAATTTGTTACCCTGTTTTGCAAAACTACAAAAACTAAATTCTTAACCTTTAAAAAAAAATTAAGATACTACAACTCCTTTTTCTTCATGATGAAAAAAAATTCTGCCTTCTTACCAAAATCAGCTTTTTCAGCTATTAAGTATAATGTTAATTCTTCACAAAACACAACCCAAATGCGGTATTTTGATTCATTCAGGCATTTCTGAGGAATTAATCTAAAAACCTGCTCTCTGAGCACCAGCCCCTCCCAGTCCACGAGAACATAAATATGCGAGGAACAGCCCCTTCCAGGCTCTGGGATGATGTCATTAAATAGGCAGCACCCACAAGATGAGAAAGGCAGTTCCTCAGAGATCAAGTCATCATACCATGGTAGAAAAATGAACTCGCGAAAAAAACTAACATTTAATTTTAAAATTGTTCTTTAGTGTGCCAAACGTAATATATTATCATATATAGAGAGACACTGTATATCTGAGAGGCTTAATAAAAGCATGACATAGGCCCTTTAAGCATTCCGTTCAAAATGAGCTACTTCAGCAAGCACAATGAAAAATCCCTTAAATGAACATACATCTTTTCAAAATATCAACTCTAAATGTGTCAACAACACAGCTGAAATTATCATAGCACAACTGAAAGGAATACACATAAATTAATAATGTGAGCAGAGACAGCATCCATATCAATATGCATGCAAAAAAAACTTGCAAAAAAAGACATTAATTTATTATTGAACCAGTTCATGAGGTGTTAGTCTTTAATTCTACAGAATTCAACATATTTTGTTTTTATCTAAATAACAGTAAATTTAGCTTTTGTTTCGAAAGACAGATAAAAGCAAAGGAAGAGTCTTTTCCTTCTCTCCCCAAAGCCTTGCATAATTAGCTACAGCCTTTCTAATGCTTTGTTGATCTTTTCTACTTGAACTGCTAGTCACCTTTGTAAAAGGACTCCTTAATTAAATGTTTAAGATCATAAAAGTGTGGAGGAAGCACGTGGATTCACATTGTATGCATTTTTTCCCACTTTTCTGAATGTCTTCTGCTCCATAACTCCTATTCCCCTGGAGCTTCTTTTCTCGTCACCCATCCCCCTTTATGGTTATGCTTTATCTATGACGGTATAATGGTTAATGCATCCTAAAGCGAGTTGCTTGCAATACTTCTGACAGCTGAGAAATGTCATTAGAAGCTATAATGAAGAATGAAATCAGTTATAGCATCACCACATGCCCAAAATTCAATTAACACCTCTGAAGGTCAGTCCAAAAGCTTTCCTCGTGATGCTTTTATGTCAGTACAATGTTTGCTTGTAAATTCATGTCCCCCTTTACATTTGCATGGGAAATCTGGAGCAACAAAAGTTTCCCATGTAGAAACATATGTAAAAGAAATGCAATTAATATTAATATGCTGAGTGCAAAAACTTCTGAATAGAGATAAACAAGCAGTAAGTCAACAAAGGCAACTGATAAGGCATTGAGATTGAAATGAGGTGTGAAAAAAAGCCTTTTCACCGTTCAATGCCATACCTTCACACAATGTACAATTAGAGTGCAGACTTTGGAATGAGACACAAGCAAAGTGTTGCATGAATTTGCAGATCATTAAGTCTCTTCGCACGCATTGGGCCTCTGATAAAACAGCAGGAATCAAAGGCGGATAAAGATGAAAATACAGCGCGACAGGAAAAAAGTCATGCAAATGACTTTTGTTATTGCACTGTGATTTTTATTTGACTCATAAGTGATCATTCTGCCTTTTAGTTACAGCTGTCAGCCTTCATTAATGTGCATTATACATTGCATCAAAGTGCATAAGGCTGTGTGTGATTAATTTATACAGCTCTTTACGTAGAAGGAAGCTGCAGGTGCCACCCAGCCTAATGATTCGGCTTGGGTGGCACAGCAGCAGTCGTTTTCATCAATGCAGCGCGACTCCATCATCCTCTTAAACTCACAAAGAATTGGAACAGTTAAAAAAATTATACATATATAAATATCCTTTTTTCATAATGGTAATCAGATCTGCGCCGATTAGATTCAATAAGTGAATTTAACCTCATGTCATCTCCAATCAATACATGTAGTAACAGTGAGGACAATGAATTAAGCTGGAAAAACTGTCATTTATTACACTGATAATTTCACATTCACACTGCTATTTGTTCATAACTTTCCAATTATTAACACATCATGGACACTATGGCTATCAATAAAGTAATGTAGTGAAAAAAAAATTAGGAAGAGGTAACGCAATAAATTCCTTCTAATCTACTTACGATTTCACGCTTAACTTGTAATGGTAGCTGAGAAAAAGGATTTAACAGCCGCTTAGCTTTGCATTACTAGGTGCTTGGTTTCTGCCATGCAACCAGAATACAGTTAATGGGGAGTTAATGATTTTACACTGGTATTCCCCTATTTTGAAAGGAGATCTTGTCTTGTTCTTAGCTTCACTGTCCTCTCATGTTGTGTCTTTTTGAGGATGCTTTGATTTGTATCTCCAGCTGGTTTGCATCTTTGCATAGCCAGCATCTTGACTTTCTATTATGAATCTTCAGAGTTTGCTTCTCTCTAGCCACCATTTCTGCTTCAAACTGTTTTTTTCAGCAAGCCATTTCCTTAGAATATACATTTTTTTTAATATGAACAAATCTTTCAATATAAAACTCCAATTAAGTGTACATTTCTAAGTTTAACATTATTCAACCACTTTTTCTCACCCATCTTTAGTTCCAGTATACTGTCTGTTTTCCATGAGGATTTTATTTGTTTCCAATGCCCCCTTATGCACGCTTCATAGCAATAATTTCACCATTAAACTTTTAAAAGAAATATAGAGTATAACATGTTTTGGGAAACATCAAGAAGCTAATGACTAACAGTAAATTAGGCATAAAAAAACAAAATGTGGAAGATTAATTAAAGAGCTCTTAGAGTTGTGCTGCAATGTTGCCATAGTCAAAGCTTTTTTCAGTCCCACCCTGGTTTTCTGACAATTTTTCTGTTTTGTCCTAAACTTTTGACAAAAAGATAAATAAAACTGCTACACACTTGATCAAATGAAAAAGAAGAGAACTGGTTAAAAAAAATGACCTAGAAATTTGTTCAGAAAAATAAAATTAATATAATCCAGCAGGAAGAGTTTTAGGTGGGCTAAGGCTGAGATTTTTTTTTTTTTTTTTTGAGTTAAACTAGGGTCTACATTTCAAAGGATGTGCAGTGTGTTTTGTAATTTTGCCTTTAATAAATATTTTCCTTTGATATACTGGTTGTCTTGTGGCAGGCATACATGGTGGTGGAAGGGAGGGCTGGAGAGAAGAAGCAGACTCCCGGCTTAATGAGAAGGTCACAGCTCTCTAATTATCATAGGTGGCTCAGTAGCATCCTTCAAAAGCCCATAGAAGAGCACCAGTTTAAGACAATATTCTTCAATGGCTGTATTTTATTATTTATTATTATTTTTGCATGTACACAAATGCAAGCAGCAATAAATCTAATTGCCTATGAAAGGCTTTTCTTTTCACTAATAAACATAATTGATCAAACATAATTTTTCAACTGTTTGAATGAATCTTTACATTTTAAGCTTGAAAAGACAAATAATAGCAAGAGGGATTACAATTTTTTTGCATGTAATAAATTGTTTACTTCTTATTCCGTAAAAGGGATGCTGAGAACAACACAATGTATGGTTGACTTAGCTAAATTAGATCTAAATCTTGTGATCTTGAAAATCAATAAATAAAAGGGCAGGTCAAATACACCATTCCATGCTAAATCTTGCTATTTGTGTTTTATTTTAGAAGTTAAAACTATTTCCAACTTGATGTACAGTAATTGCAATGGCGACTTTTCTGGCATTTCATTCATGTCAAACTATAGGAACATTATAAGTTCATAGGAGAATGAATGAAAATGTCTTAACATTCTATTGGCCTTGTAATTTTAGTTTCTATTTTATTAGTCTAAATGAAACTGTTATGTACATCTAAGTAGGTGGATGGTGAATAATGTTTTTTAAAATTGGCAAGTTGTGTTTGTTTGTCCTAATGTCATGTGACAAAAAGCACAGTTCCCACAGACCTTTTGCCCTGCATAAAGCTAGGTTAGGCTCCGGTCTGCCTGCCAACCAAAACAAACTGAAGTTATTACAGAAAACAGATGGAATAATGTGTACATCTGTGTTAACAATTGAGCTTTGCCCTGCTATGCAAAAGATTGGTAACGTGAAGAATTGTATAATATTGTAAACTAGTTTTACTCCACAAATAAATTAGCTGATTTACATTAATTGCTCAACTACTTTACTACTGTAAAGTTGTATATAAGTGCGAGAATGCTTCTCTCTGCCTCAAAATCCACTGGATACACATTACTTGCATAAACAGTTAAAGAATCGTGGTAGTCAAAAGAATGTAAACACTGGAGTTATCCAGCTCCAGTGTTAAATGGTTAAAGTCCCACTCCAATCATCTTTTGATCTATTGTAGAAGTGTTCCCAGTGGTGTTTTAATTATAATTATGCCTTTTTTAGGCAAAAATTAAAAAAAAACTTCGTTACCTAGAGTATAGTTTCTGCAGAGCGGCAGGAGTTCATTAGAAATTCGTTTCTGAGTTTTGGGCATGACTGCTGGCGCAGAGTAAGCCCTCCCCTACTTCCCATATTCCATCATTTTAAACAGTCTCCCACTAGTTTACAGACCCTCATAACCTCAATCTACCATTAGTAAGGCAACAAAAATGGCAAGCAATATTGGAGCTATCCAGTCATCCCATTTTGATTCAGATGCCAGCTCAGATGAGGAAAATGAAGACGTACATGGATGTAGTCATCTACTAGTGGATGAATCTGAATAAAGTATACATAACAGCCACACGCTTTTCAAATAGCATTTTTTGTCTGTTCCTGATTCACAATAATTTGGATAAATATTTAGAAATACAAGTTTGAGATTAAATTTCTTTAAATATGTCCTTGATCACGAGAAAAATGCCACAAGAACACATTAAAAACATTAACAACACACTTTTCATCAGAGTGAGTCTTTAAAATGGATTCTGTACCTGTAGTGGTTTCAAATAAGTAGGTACTTTAAAATTTTCCGTATGATTTAAAAAAAACTTTAACAATTAGGCTACCAGTGTGTAACAACAATAATTTATTACATGCAAAAACCATTTAAGGCTTCAAAACATTTATAGACAATTGCAATTATGATGACTGGACTACTTCATATATTGTAAAGTGTATCTTGCTGTGCATATTAGATCAAATTTAATATGGTATAATAAAAAAAAGTTAATTAAAACAGTAAAAATGTTGTCATCACTAAGTTTACCACCATCATCTTCAAAATAACACATTAACAGGCTCGTGCTGCTTAAAGTAATTGTGCGGCTTTTGGTTACAGCACCTCCTTGCTTTATGAAAATGAAAAACTGACCTTTTTTCAACTTTAAGTGCTTGACAAATGTCCCACACCAAAGTAAAATGAGAAAAAGGGGGAAAAAATAGAAAAAAAATTAGTTTCACAGTTTCGATAAGAAAAACATCCATAAACATTTTGAATTTGGAGAGACGTAAGCGTCCTGTTTGTTCATAGATATATTCAATGCCATGTTTCAAATAAATCTGGTCATTGTTAAATAAATTTGCTGAAAAAGTGCAGTAAAAATGCATCAAAAGAGGTGAACATAACCCTCCGAGTCTATGGAAGCGTCCCTTTTAATCCCAAAAGTAACACAAAGACATATAATAATGTTTACCTCTTAAAAGCAAAGTCTAAATCAACATGAGAGGCAGGTAGGATGCACTTCTCCTTTTGATGAAATGCATTTGGAATATAACATAAAGATGTTTATTCTTTTGGATTTTTGTTTTAAATATGGACCTAGAACCGCATAATAAACACCAGAAAAGACACCACACAAGTCTAGGGATGCAAGGGAAGCTATGAACAGAAAACATTTTTGTTTGTTTTCAGACACAGGCTTTTGACTAAACTGCATGAACTAATCTAATTAAAAACTCACAGTGTGACTTAGTGCTCTGTTAGGGCAGCGTGGGATCAGGTTTTTAGAAACAAAATTTAAAATTATTTGTTAAAAACATTTGAAGACACAGGCAACTAAATACATTTTAAAAAATGAAGACTAAATAAGATAGATGCTAAACAGTTTTTTGGGGGGAAAAACACATTTGAGATTTTAGAAAAAATGTATATTCTGAGCAAAATGATTAAATTAATGCTTTTGAATTGGGAGTTTCACTTCCAGTTTGGGTCGAACTGTCAGTTTGTGGATATTTTTGTGGATAAGACATCAAGAGAGCCTCCATCTGGCATGTTTTGGATTTCACAAGAGACTATTTTCAATTTTCTGGCCAGAATAAAACTCACATCCTATACCTCAAAAGTACAATCATAATGTAAGACATCTCCATCAATTTTCCACTCCACTTCAGTTTGCTTTAACAAGTCCTTATGGGAAGTACAGTACAGCTGGGAGATAAAAAGCTTCTTTTCTTCCTCTGCTTCTGCCTCACTTCTCATCCAGTCTTATCAATCGACCGCCCGTCCTGTGTGCTTGCGACCTCTAATGGATTTCACATGACAACAGGTCAGAACCAGACAAGTGCCCAGACCCTCACTAACTTGACAACCATTAGTCTGCAACAAGGTAGGAGGGAGGAGAGGGTCTCTCGGTGTCTTGTAACTGATGTGTCGTGCGCTGAGCTATCTCCCCCGGGCACCGCGTGGATGTATCCACTCTGACAAGCGTCTCGCTCTTTTCTCTGTTTCCCGGGCCTATTATCATGAGGTCCTATGAATGTTGTGCATTCTGGGAAGTGGCACATAAAAGAATGATCAGGCAAAGCTTTCACAGAAAGAAGCTGTTCGCACAGGAATGCTCTTTGTTGAACAAAATGGAAATGCGGCAATGAGAGGTACACTTGTTGAGCGTCCTTGCGGGCGCACATGCACTCACACATGGCATTATGTGCCTTATTATTTATATGGGCTTGTCAGCTAATAATGCATAGGTCTCTCGCTGGAGCACTTTCTGCCATCTTTTGAAAGTCGAGGCAAGACGCTCCCATGGTTTCTGAGACATCAGGGGTCCTTTTACCAGGATGATGTCTGAAGAAGTCTTCCTCAGCTTAAATTCCTGCGACGCAGCTGATGCCACTAGCAGGGCGGAGCAGTGATCTATCTTTGTTCACTCACTTATTTACTTTCTGTACATTGACCTTTCACCTGATGACTTATGATGATGCGAAATGAAATGTCAAAGAAGAAAAAAATGAGTAATTCAAAATCTCATTATCTTTATTAAGAATTTAAATCAGACATTACCTCCTAAAAATGCATCGTAAATAACATTTGCACAAATCAGCTGAAAGTCGTTTGTATTTCACCGCAGCTGATAGCTGCGAGCGCGATAGCTGCCCTCAAAGGGTCGAGCGCATTGTTCGCTTATCATGTGACGGGGACATTTTTTTTATGCAAGAGTGAGCCCTGATTAGAGGGTGAGTCTTAATGACAACTAATTAGCCAACCTCTTTAGCCTTGGCATAATGATCAAACGAGCTGTCATTGGGTACCTGATACAATGATCCTCTCACTCTTGATATGATATTTTATTCCTCTGCAATTATGCAGCCCCCACTGCACCACATGTGTTTATTGCCTCAAGCACACATGTCAAATTAAAGAGCAGCTTATGCACCTGATATTTGATTATTGCCTGCTGCACCACCATGCACAATGGGAAAATGTCAAAGGCAGCAATCTGCAGTACTTCAAGCAGAAATTGGTACACTGCAATCACCAAATATTCACACACAAAGTTAAAAAAAAAAACATCAAACTTTCTTCAAATTTCTTCAAATCTGGCCTTTGTTAAATGTTTTTAACCTCCTTGTTTAATATTAAAAACTAAAAGTTTTTCATTTGTTGCCAAACAAAAGAAAATGACATAAGCACAAATCCTAGGGCATTGAATGTAGTTAATTAGAGTGATTTAGCATATTTTTATTTTTGGAAAAAAAATGCAGACACCAGCTAAAAGAGGTAATCGACATAAAGTGCACCAGGAACTGAAGCAGCAACTGATTCCGGAGAAATGACGCTATTTGTGCACAACTGTTTAGAATTAGTGTTGTGATCAAATGAAAAGAAAACTAATTTGATTCAATTTTTTTCACAAACCATAAAAGTTTAATTATCCTTGAACAGTGTTGGAGATCATTTCTGGGTTTTTGTCTTTCGGTCTCATGACACATTTGTTGCTTCGCAAAATGTGATCCTGATTATTCTGCTGTAGCTAACCCAGTGTTTACCCCATCTTTTATGAGCCAAAATAGCGACTTCTAATTGACTCATTCTTCCCGCTTGTTTAAACTCCATCCTGTGGTCATGTTCTAAGTGTTTAATGCTCTCCACTTCCTTTCTCTAACAAGCCGAGCATTCTTCAGCTTTTATCATAAATATTCATTTCTTTGCAACAAAAGGTCACTTTATCAGTTTTACATCATACTTTCTAAAATAACCCCTTTTTTTTAAATATTATTTCCGTAGTTATTTTCTGCTAATCCTTTAACTTGCTGGGAATTTTCCAGCTAACAACCAAGAAATTTGTGCAGGATCCAGGAAAATATCAACTTCATTACTGAAATGTGTGACACATTTTCTAAATAATTGTGTCACTTAGTGCCTCTTATTTTTCAACAAAAAAAGGAGCAGTTTTATTTAAGCTCTCTGCAGCTGTCATTGAGAGATGTTTATACATTGGATGCAAAGCAGGATTTGTCTGTTTCATGAAGTCAGTGGTTTTATGAATCCACTTGATTAATTGCTCCAGCTCTGATCAATTAGTGAGGTGACATCGCTGGAATGATTGACTTAAATGCTCCCTCATGTGTAATTGTCATGTGCAATAAATCAGACTGAAAGATGAAATAAGTCGGGATTTCGGGTCTTGCCCTGCAAAGTTTGTGATTTATTCTTTTGGCCGCCATAAGTTCGTTTGACTGCAGTACGGGGAAGTGTAGGAAATGCAGAACAGTTAACAGAAGGCTTTTATCATGGAACTGGTTTGTTGAAGACAAGCGGGACAGATTCCTCCTGACTGCGCAGTGATGACACGTAGGCTAAGGGCCTGACAGACAGGAACACCCCTGTGGTGGTAGGCATCATTTAACCCTGGAATGCACACTTCCCTGTTTGGGAGTCTACTGGCTGGTCTTCAAGGTCCCTGGTGAACCGTGTGCTTCCCTACCACCTGCTCTGCTGTATGGTTAGTGACAAATGTTGATAGATGGTGCAGGTTTACACAGATAATTGATTGTTTAAGCCAAGAAGTCTCAATGCAAGCTTCGTTTAACATTAGCATGTTACTCATCTGCCATTTATTAAAGCCGGAGCCTTTCTTGGTGTGTTAATGTGCATTGAGAAAGTCGCAGCAAAGTTTGAGCGATTGGATAAGCCACTAAGTTAAAAAAAACTGTGAAACGAATATTTTATACACAAAACTTGATAAGTTTTGAATTAGCTGGAAACATTTTACTAAATAATTCAACTGTTAGTTAAAGAATTCTACACTAATTTTATCTTATGAGAACAATGTGGTTTGTGGCTCACAAACACAAGAAGGAAAGAACGTTACACCTGTCTGGTGGATGCAGCAAAGGAACCGCAATTGTAGAATGTTGGATCCCCAGATGCCAGTAAAACCCAGATGTTCTAGTGTTACTTAAAAAACCACAAACACAACATATGGCAATTGCTGCAGAATTACATTTTGGACAGCTCTCTAACCTGAAGCTGATAAAACATGGAAGTCCAGTCTGCAGAATGAACACCTGTCAAATTTAACTACATGAAATGTCAGTCCAGAAAATAAAAGGCCGCCAGGAAAAGTCATTGTGACGACAACTGCAGTCCGAGAGGCCTCAGCCCAATGATTGTTCAGATCTTTATCCACGATTCTTGACATGACTAATTACTTTTTTTTTTTCGTTTGCAGTTTGCAAATGTTGCGCACTTGCAATAAAAATATAGACTGAAAATAATTTGGCATGATTCCACTTCAAACTTTATTCTATCTTGTAGAACTAATCTTATAACAAACTAAGTTTAAGATTTTTTAACTTCATGGGTAAATCTGTTGTTAAAGACACTGGCAAAACAAATGCTTAGTTCTCATGAAAAACATTTAAAGGGACTAACTATTGGTGTTATTGTTTCATTAGTTTTATTAATATGCTAAGACATTTTAGTTTGGATTTATTGCAGATTATAAATGGGAGCATTTAAGGTGTTTTTTCTTTTTCCTTTTTCTTTTATAGTGGCCTGAATTAGCCTACATTAAGAAACATATTTTCCAGTTTTTCCAGACTATTTTAAGGTATGTGTGCCTGGCTACTGACACAAACAGAGCTTGTATTGAAAGTCCTTTCTGCTTGTTATTTTAACAGAACTTCAGGTAACCTGTTCTTGGCAAAGTATTTTCCTACAATTAATAGAATTTATGTTAAATAAATGTTTGATTTTTAAACTCAACAAATTTTAAGGTGTTTGCAAATGTTACATTTGTTAACAATGCTTTGCAACATAAATGAATTATCACGTTTAATTGAAAAATTAAATGTTAAGATAGTATCGTTTCTTTTGAAAAACAATTTTTCCCTTTCACATGGATTTTTAAACCCATATATTTATTCCAAACATGTCACTGCCAACATTCGCTTGCACTTTTATCACAAGAAAGGACAGTTTCCTTATCAAATTGACTTATTTCCCAGTGCTATTGAAGCACATCTAAAACATAGTTAAGGTTTTGTGAAGCATTCACTAATGTCCAGGAACAACATTTTATTTCCGAAGCGTGACTTGCCAGTCATCCTGGTGTTCAATCACCGAGCGTTCTTAATTGTAAATGTTGGAATGTGGCTGTTTTGCTGCAGCTATTAGCTTTGCAGAGAGTGTGGAATGTTTTTCTGTTTCAGTACAGTTGAATTCAGCCATTATTCATCCACAGCCCAGAACCAGCCGGTGGGGTTGGTAGGAAAATGAGCCCTGTTCTCCGTTTCTCATGTAAGACAACTTGTGTGTACACAGACATGCATTCTACACAAAAAATACACAACCCTAAAAAAAAAACCCTTTGCAAACCTCACACCCATCTAAGAAAGTTAAAATTGAGACTTGCTCTCTTCTGAGTTTTTGGCTCCACCATCTGGCCTTAACTAACACTGTTTTCACTCCAGCAGTTCGGTGTTCAAACAATTATACTTTTTTTTTAAATCAAGAAAACCATTTTTGTTGTTATCTACTTTGCATAAAATCTCTGTAAAATATTTGAATTTAAGTATAGAGAAATTGCTTTATATTAAGTAAAGATTATCTTTTTTTTAATGGCATGCTGTTATTCAGCAAGTAAATATTTTTAAATCACTGGGGATCCACTTTTGTATTTTCTATTAGGCCTGTTATACTAAAATAGGATGCTTGCTATTAAATTACAAGAGCAAAAGTAGGGGGAACAGTGCTGTGACTTTGCATGGTTGTTTTCAAAAGACTGCATGTATTGATTGGTAGAAATGAGATTGGTGAAGAGAGGGTTTTGGCTTTGCGGGGGGTGGACTGGTAAAGAAAGGAGGGTGTCTCTCTTAAAAAGATCTCATGTTATGGCAGCTGTTATTAAGGCTGTTCATTTGCTTTTGAAGACAGGATGGGGGGACCCATGGTGGCAGGTTACAGACGTGCGCTGTCTCCATTGCTCATTCTCCTCCTGACAATATCCTTTGATTTTTTTAAAGGCTCTCAGTGTGTGCAGTTTATAGTCAGGTGTCTATGTGAGCTTTTGTTTGCACAACTGCCTCCTGCTGAGCTACTTTTACCAATTAGCATGCAGCTGCTTCATTTCCGTAAGACAAACAAACATGAAGGGCATCAGTTTGGTTTTAATACTAAAGATTTTTCACATTTATGCACTTTTATCGTGTTTTTATTCATTTTTATTCAAGGTTTTCATTCAAAATGTTAGTTTAAAAAATGTTTTCGTATGGGATCAGTATTCTGGCTAACCTTTGTCCACACCTGCTGATCATCATGTTCATTGCACTCACCTGCACTCACCTGTTGTCCAATGTTTATAGACCCTGTGCCCCTTTTACTCTCACGTGCAACCTTCCAGCCTTGTGACCTGTCTGTCTGCCTGCCTGCTTGTTTTGGACCTTGTTTATATATTTTAGCCCTGCATCAGCCTCTGCCTGGGTTTGAGGAGGATTAACACAATCTGGTCAAAGGATATCCCCCAGCAGCCAGTTCTGAGGCAGTGCTTTGAAAGCTCTGGATCACTTAGTTTACTGGCATAATACGCAGAAGCTACTCCTTGCTGCCCTCCACCTGTCAGGAAGGTCCTGTGCTGCTCGGCCTGCTCCAGCTCCTGTCACTGAAGCAATAAACTCTGAATTTCTCACAGTTAATGCTTTTTAGGGGGTCAAAGTTTAGAATGCACTCTCACATGAAAATAAATGAGGGGGTAAATTGATTTTCTTTTTTTTTCTTTTTTTTGGATTAAGATTCAATCACTCAATACTCAATACGTATTCATAAACAGCACTATATTGTCATTTGAAACTAGGTTTTAATGCTTAAAGTTATATTAGTATTTTTTTGTCTATATCTGTCTTTCATGCAAAAAAAGAAACAATAAAAAACAAAATTCATTTTATACTAGTTTTATATTTTATCCACTTCTGTTGATATACACTGTAAGTATAGTTTAGTTTAAACATTTATCATTCAGGGGTCTGCAGCCAGAGGCTCTGGAGCCATTCATCCCTCAATTGTGGCTGTTTGGCTTCAAAGAAAAATATAAACACATTTCAAATGTTATGGGTTTGTAGTTTGGGGTAACTTGTTTCAGTAAAGTTTTTATTTATGTTTAGATTTGACACAAGTCAGACAACTGAGCAAAATGATGCACACGAAGCACATCTTCTGCTGAGCAACACTTTCTGGTTGCTGTTCGGAGGAGTTCTGAAAGTATAGAATTTCACTTACACTTGTAGATGGAAGAAAAAAGATTGTACACAAATGTAGTCATTGTTATAATCAATAGTAAAAGGGGAAAAAGAATTAAGGTGTACCAAAGTCATAATAATCAAAAAAGGTCATGCTTGTAATGCTTCTTGGGTTTTTTCTGTCTTAAATCTTCAAACTGTAAATCGGCTACAACCACTTTTTGTCTTATTTGGCACAACGTGAATTTTATTTTGGAAGAAACTTGTGCTGCCGTTAAATGTGAATAAAATGGTTAGATAAAGAGAAGCATGTCACTGTATCTTTACTATTTATTTATTACTATAATTGAATTACTGTAAATATTTAAAGGCAACATTTTAAAAGGAATGGCTTAATAGCCACAACAACATAAATAAAGTGTATTTATGTGAGACTTTGCATCTTTTGCTGGATTTTGGTCTCCAGGGAACTGGACCAAGTGGCTCTTCTACTGTGCAAGGTTTCAAACCCCTGCCCTTGTTGATACATTTCACTCCACAGAAATACAGAGATTGTCCTGGCTTGAATTAAATCCTCAAAAACAAAAAATATGGATTTTTCTTATCATAGAACCCTCACCTGCAACAGTGTTAACCCTGCAAGAGTTACAAATCTGCAGCACCAAATTAGTAGTTTGGTACCAGGCAAACTTTCATTATGTGGTTTTGATCATTTTGGTGCCACAGCCAACAACAGTTTGGTTTTGAATGAGTTAAAACAGAATTAGGCTGGACTGAAATGGATCCTCACCAAGTTCACCCAAAGATATTCTAGACAGTCTAAACTAGGCAAGTCACAGTAGCTTTATTGTCAAAACCTACAATGTTGACACATACATAGACATTGAAATTTTGTTTCTCTTCATCTTCAGTTAAACGGGGAGACAACTTCAAATTGCACAATAAAAACAAACTATAAATATAAATAGTAGAGGCATAAATAGTATAAAAAACTAACAATGTAAAAATGAGAGGAGAAAATAAAGTGACTGACGTATAGTTTCTTGTTTAACTTAAATTTTTACATCACTGGAGGACTGGTGGAAGGTGCAGTTAGTGCTGTTGAGGTAGGTGACGTGTGTATGTCAGGGATCAGCAGAGCAGGAGGGCAACGGAGCAACAAGAGGGGAGGGGGGCAGGGCCGGGAGAGAGTTCAGCTTCCTGACAGCCTGGAGGAGAAAACTGTCTCTGAGTCTGCTGGTCCTGGCCTGAAGACTGCGTAGTCTCCTCCCGGATGGTAGCAGACTGAAGGAGCTGTGGGAAGGATGGGTGGGGTCATCTGCAATGCAGAGGACTTTACGGGTAAGGCGGGTGTTGTAGATGTCCTGGAGGGAGAGGAGGGGGCACTGTTGATCCTCTCAGCTGCCCTCACGAGGGACTTCCAGCAGGACGCGTTGCAGGCGCCATACCACACCGTGATGCAGCTGGTGAGGATGCTCTCCACGGCGCCTCTGTGGAAGGTGTGCATGATGGGGGCAGGGACTTTTGCTTTCTTTAGTTTTTGGAGGAAGTGTAGACGCTGCTATGATTAGATCAGATAAAAACATGTTCAGGCTAAAAAATAATGCAATCCGTCAGTGTGCACATACGGAATATTCCACACAAGTCATTTACAGAACCAAACACACCTGTAGCCTAAATTAAGGAAAGACATTTGTCCCAAGGTCAGTAAAAAGATTAAAACGTTGCCAAAAACAATCTGGATATAGCTGCTTCTGTTATGGTCCCATTAAATTCCTATAGTTGCAGACTTGAAATGGTATGGTATGGTATGGTACGGCACCAGTTCGTTTCAGGTGCGCACCAGTTCGTTTCAGGTGCGCACCAGTTCGTTTCAGGTGTGCACCAGTTAGTATCAGAAGAAATCAGATGGTTGACCTGCTTGCTCCTTGTGCACCAAGTAGCTACAGTAGCTACAAATCTGGGAAACGTCTTATACTCTTTGTGACTTTGTTTGCTATAACATTGCTAGCCATAGATCATTTTGGCGATCAACGTTTTCGAAAAAATATCAAGAGGATATTTCAATTTTCGATTCTGTGATGGCTTTTTACATGTGTTTTTTAACATTTAAAAGTCCTCTTTTAAATAAGTTGTTATTTTATTATATATATAAAGTCACACGTGAAGTAGAGTTAAGAGAGGATTTTACATAAAGAGTGTTTCTGCCATCTGGGAAAATGAACACACAAACTGCAGAAATGAAAAAAATACTCCCCTTAATCCAAAGTGATCTTTTGTATCTATTGGTAGGGTCATAATTGCAAAAATGCTTTTTTGTCTTTGTTGTTGATCTCACAGATAATGCTTTTGTTCTATTCATGCGCTCCCTCTTGAAAATGAAACCCTTCAACTGTTTAGCATTTCTTAAACAAATAGTACAAAGCAGAGAACATAATGCAATTGTCGTGTAAAATTAGAGGTTTGTTTGCTTTTAAACATTTATAACACACATCATCCCTGGAGAATTACCCCCCAAATGAGCAAATAAATACCATTGTAATGCAATAAAAACCCTGCCCCCAATATAAGGCAAATCCCCCATTAGGATCTTAAATCTGCGAGGCTTTGTGGGTAATTAGTGAACATGCTCAGGAATGTTAGCAGGGTTTGGCAGGTGCGTTTGATCACTGGCACGAGGCAAAATCTCTGTTGACAGAGAGAGATGGCAGGAGGATGGAGTTGGGAGGGTAAGTGGGTGGAGGAGACAGAAGTGTGAGGGTTGACAGGCAGGTTTTCCAAAGCCACTCTAGGTTTCCTTTTTATTCTTCCACAAACAGACTAAAGTTCTGCCTTAGTATGGAATAGAAAATTAGATTGTTTAGAAAGATTTTTTTAAATTTTTCGGTAATTTACAGTATTCAACCCCCGACTTAAACCAATCATCATCTAATTGACTCATAAAAATTTTCCTTTGGGTAAAAATAGAAAAGAGAAGCACCAAACCAGCTATAGAATAGCGAAAAGCTATTTTTTTAAGGTGGTTGCACCTTCTGATGAAAGCCATTTAAAATGCTGCTATCATGGCATCCGTGATCACTTCATCATTGAATTAATTTCTGACCTATTATCACGCATTTCCTAAATTGCAAAGGTGATGTGTATCAAATTATCACAGTAAAAAATAAAACGTGCCCTAATGATTACATGAAAATACATCCCATACACCTGAATTATTAATGTTATTGTGTGTGGTTTGCCACGAGTTCAACGGGACCTAATTAGTGGAGAGACACTCAGCTAATTTGTGGATGCCAGAAGCATAGTTTATATATAAGAGCTAATATTTGAAAGTCAAATTTAGGTTGAAAAGGACTGTAATAACTGTTAATTAACTCATTTTTTTTTCATCTCTCCATTTTTTTCTCCTTTCAACAAGCTTGCATTGAGTACAATATTCACTGGGCTGGTGCTTAACATTTCGGACCACAAAGATACATTTCAAAGCTTTGAATTATGCTTTTGATGTGGGTATTCTCTCTAGAATAGATATTATTTTAAGATTCCTTTGTTCAAAAATTCATTTTTATTATCACTGCATGAAATGCATAGCAATTCCCCACATAACTAACTGTTCGTGCAATTAACATCTTCGATCGGCCTCATCTTCCTGATAATTTATACAGACTGTGCACCTCCCCTGTGATCACTTGCAGGGTTTGACTTTTCCACAGCTCCCTTGCATTTACAGAATCAGCTTCACTGTGCCGAGAAGGAAAAGTGAAAGTTTAATGAATTGGACTTGACTGTCAGGATAATAAAGACTTTGAAACAACCAGGATGCCAGTTCAACAAGCAAGCCTTGTGCAGCACCAGTGTACTGACATCAAACCAATTAAGACTGACGATAAATATTAACAGGAGTGGGTATTAACGGAACATGACTGGAAAGCCAAGCTGTAAACAAGTGCGGGACGGCAGATCATTAAAACTCTGCCACACAGTGCTGCACAGCAATGGGGGGAGAGCAATTTTAACGCCGGAACGGATGTTTCCTCGAAGCTGAATGAAGCACTTTGTGCTATGCAGTAATAAGAACAGAAAAACAGGATCAATACCGTGATTCACATTCACCATTTAAGCCAGGGTTCAAATTGCATATCAGGTAAGCATTTATTGGAACTTTGTACATGGCTAACATTGAGGAGAAACTTACAAACGGAAGACAGATCATGGGACGAATGTCCCATATTTTTATTTGTAGCATTTCAGTTTAAACCCTCCTAACTGCTCATCCAGCCTCTTTCAATCATTCACATCATTTCCATACTTCTTGGAGCATCAAATAGCCCCAAAAACCCCATCAGGGCAGAAATGTTTTATTCCAGGTTAAGAGAGATTTTCTTCAACTTGTTTTGATTTCTGTCAAACCTTTTAGAAAGATCTGTAAGCACCAAACTAACGCTGTGCCCCACAACCTGCAGCTCCCAAAAGTGCCCTGCAGTATTTCATCTTGTGGTAAATCATTACTAAAATTATTACCAGTTAGAGGCTTTTTCAAATGTATTTTTTTTTCATCATCTCCCGATTCACCATGATTTGAAGAAAGATAAACTCAGAAATGTTATTTTAATCTTAGATTTTCTTCAAATATGTCCTTCATCATGAGACAAATGCTTCAAAAACATGTTAAAACCACCATTTTTGTTGGAGTGGGTCTTTAAGTAAGGGTATTCAATTAGTTTTAAGACAATTTGCCTCTGTTCTCTGTCCTTTATCTGGGTCCCCCACATCAACATTTCTCAACAGAAGGATCTGACAGACATAAAGACTGCTTTATGGTGACAGACCCCCATTTGCCTCTGCAGTCCCCTCTATGTCACACCAAGACCAGGACCCAGCAGCTTTAACATTTCTGTTTCTGTGCTATTTCCTGTCCTTTTGCTGAAAGCAGGATCCCTCCAAGCCCACTGTTTTTTCGGAAGAGATCCATGTCTGTTCCAATATCTGTGAGATGCCCATGATCCTGTCTTTTCCAAGGTGGTCTACAAGCATCTTACACCCTGTTTGTTTAAATAACGTCTTTTCAAAGGAACTCCATGAGCAGGACTGTTTTTCGTTTTGATTTGTTTCTGTTGTGCTCAGAACCTTTGTCGGACTTACTGCCTTTTGTTAGGATCTGGTTTCTGCTCCTTTGAGGAAAAGCACTGTGAGGATCTGAAGAGCTTCAACCCAAATGTAAACTTGACACTCGGACTTGAGTTGGCCTTAAGTCTCACACAAATAGATGAGAAACAACATGAGACTCTACCTCAAAGACTTGACTTGAGACTTTACTGACTTGGGAATAATTTAAATTTGTATAAATTAAAATGAAAGGTGAATAAGCTGTGGACTGAGGGTGTTTAAGCACAAACCATCGTCATCTAATAGCCAAAGGTATCTAAAAATAACAAAAAAATGTTTATTTTTTCATTTACTGATTAAGTAATTCAAACTTTAAGAGAGTTACCAATATCAAAATAGACAATGTACAGATTATCTATATTTTGCCTTGGTATCAATACTCCCATCACTACTCTGGAGCGATAGTCCGAAAAATACAGAAATTATTAATTCTTTTCAAAGTTTTATTTTTTTTACTTTTTTTTCATTCTCCACCTCATATCAAACAAAATATTTACAATATCAAACTGTAAATATTTGAATTTGATCTGATTAAATAGCTTACTTGAATTGCTTAAAGTGTTTTTCAGTTGGGTCACCAATGCCTGTCTTTCTGTCTCTTCATAGGGATCCCAATTGGGTGCTGAGTTTTGTTCTAAAGAAAGATTTATTGTCTCTATTAGCCGCCAAAGAGTTCTAGAGCAACTATAACAGACTCCCATTCTCAAGCACAGTTAGGCCCAGTCCCTTCTGTCATACAAAGACTCAACACGCCACACTTCAGGATCTGGTGACTGTCATAGTCGCTAATAAATAGGCAAGATTAACGCATACATTTTAATATTGCTGCTGCTTAACAGGCTGACAGTGTTGAATTATCTATAGGACTCAGTGATTCAAAAAAAAGACCATCAAACCCAAACTTGAGAGTAGTTTCTTATAATTGAATAATACATTACATGTGGCAATTATTTCTCTTAGAAGCAGACTGAGAAATCAATAACCAAGGGATCAAATCAAGGACTGTGAAGCTCTTGTTTCTATTCCCCTAGTGACCAATTACATCACCACAGTTTAAACACCTGCAGAGTCACAGCTCTCTGTGACACTTTTTGTGTACCCGCACACTCACTTCCTGTCATGTTGACCGCCACAAATTGTTAGACAGCTACTGAAAAAAAAAAAGAGGTCAAGAAAATCTTGACCTTCAGTAACCCCACATTTGTACACTAAATAAATTGTTTACATTGTTCATCGTATGCAGAGGATTTTTTTTTGTCGCTATTGTATTTAAAACATAAAGACATAACATAAATGTGAGGTGATAGAGGTGTAATGCATCCTTGTTGAGATAATACACACTCTTGCACAGGCTGACCTGCAGTTATAAATTATGCACTAGTTTTTAGCTCCAGGCACTATGTTCCCATGACATATGAGGTGCTGATTAAGAGGGAATGAAATGGCTCTGTTTTAATCAACATATCCCATTACACAAAGGTAGAGCCCGGCGCTAAATCACATGGAGCACAAGGTGACAATAAACCTCTGACAAACTCAAAGTCTGTTTGTGCTGGAGAACACAATTTGCTTTTATCTGAAATATTCACAGCTCCTAAAAAGGCTGATATCAGGTCTCATTAAATGTTGATGCTCGTGGTGAGTAAAGAGAATACTGGCTACATCAAAGGCCTTGTTATGTCCAGTGAATACCAAGTAATCCTTATTCTCTCTTTGGGAGTGCTGAAAGTCTGTAAGAACAGCAGTGTCTTGGACCAACCCTGGACTTTTGAAATTCTCACAAAAAAAAAAAACATTTGTACATCACAAAAAAAAATATATATATATATATATATATTGTGGGGGGTCAGTCTAGAAGAGGTGTGGGTTATATCTTTCTGTAATTATTTGCTCCAGCAGGTGAAGCCTTGTGTTTTATCTCCCCTTTTGTGGTGCTCGGCTCTCTGATATGTTTCCTCTCATCTGAGAATGGATCATCAAAACTCAAACAGTCAATAAAGCACAACACACACAGGCTCATGCCAGCAATAATAGCCTGGAGTCAAAGGATGCATCTACCACATGATTGATTATTAGTCCCATTTGTGTCACTTTGTGTTTTTAAGAAAAAAAGTGGTGGTGCCTGGTTAATAGAAATCAAAGCTTTTCTTGTTGAATTTTCCACTACTAAAGCTAGTGAACTCCTGCTGTTACACAATGGAAACTATCAATATTTTGTGGAAAAAAAACACCCAAAAAGTTATTTAAAACAATCATAACAGGAGTTTGAATGCAGAATAGTAAATGCTACAGTGGGCATTCATAAACCTTAGGAATAAAAAAGAAGAAGAAGAAAAAAAGAACAAGAGAGTTCATGAAATAAAAATGGTGGGCAGAAGTGCAGATCCCCCATTACTCTGAAGATGGAGCGTGCGGTGCCGGAGCAAGTTTTACAGAAGGTTAAAACATCCACAGGCTACTAGAATGAAGACATGCACAACCAAAGAACTTAACATCAAAAGGAGCTATGTTTTCAGCTATTCTCTGTGGTGGGCTTGCTTTACATATTTCATGACAGTGGATTTCATATCTATGCGCACCTTTCTATTGATATGGGTAAAGCCTTTATTCTGTGTTTCAATTAAAGTTAATCTTTTCAGATTTTTTTTTCTTATTTTTTATACATGTATATTTTATTAAAAGTACAATTTCAGTTGCACTTTACTTTGCCAGGGAGCCCTGCTAACAAGTGGAAACAGTCACAGTTCTAGGCTTTTTCTTCTTCTTCTACATAAAGTGCAGAGAAAGATGGTTTGTTTTACTGAACATAAAAGCCTGCAGATGACCTATGGTTGCAGGCAGACCTTTGAAGAAACAGAGGACAATCAAAAGGACAAATGTGACGGGCCTCCTGTCTGAGGTACAAGATGAATGTGAAACGGTGCGTGGATTCTGTGATGTCTTTGACCTGATAGTTCAAAGCGGGCCCTGGACTCTGGACCCCTGTTCAGCATGGGAGCACCTCAGACAAAGGCTTTGTTCATAATAAAGTAAATCCAGCATATTGTTCCTTTGAGCTGAGCACCACCGTTCCAAACCTCGTGGGCACCTGAGAAATATGTGCACCATGCAGACTGATTGAAAAATTAATCTTAAAAATATGTTGATTTTAAACATTTCTGCTCTTCTGATTTACAAATGTGTTTTTTTTTATTCTGTAATCTTAGTGGGTACAGCAATTGACTGTAAGCCTCAAACGTGGGTTCCTGATGCTTTGCAGGGACATGTTTTGTGATGTCACTGCACAGTGTGGAGCCACAGGACAGCGTCTCTCCTCGCCATGCTCTTTGGAGGCAGGAGGCACAGGGAGGTGTTCCAGCCTACAGCCACACTTGACCGCAGTGAAGCGGCGAGAGCTGCATGGCTGCTGCGGTGCCTCCAATCCTTTTGAGAAGATACAAGAGTGAAGAAGTCTTTGAAGTTAAAAGTGTGGCTGGAAGACAATGTGTGTGAGCATCTCATCTGCAGTGTAAAGGGCAGGGTAGTCGTGTAAAGTGTGAGGATGTCCCAAGTGTGAAAACACAGGAGCACCTTTGCTAGATCAGCATCTGAGGCTTCAGCTGCCTTGACTACAAGAAAAAAACTACAGCTGGAGGAGCTTCCAAATATGTTAACAGCGCCATCTTAACAACAAAATCATAATGTAGTTTTAATGTTTTGCTGCATTAAAAGCCATGCAGGGTCCTCCTGAATTAGGAGAAGCTTAACTGCAGACTTCAAAGAAACTCAGTTGGTGTCTAATGATTAGGTATTACAATATTTATCTATGTGTTTTGCTCTATTATAAGGCACAAGGAAAAGATGCAGTTCCTTCATCAGATAAAAGCAGCATGGGTGTCAGGTCTCTTCAGACACTCCTTTTTTATTTCTGAAACCATGAGTTTAAATATTTAAAAAAAAGTATTATCTTGTCAATAAAAACAGCAAAGTATTCAAACCAATGAACAGTGTTAAAAAACAATTACAATTCTACAAATGATTATTGGGAATTCATATAAAATGTATATAGAGGATAATTTGAGAGAAAAAAAGCAAACCCCTTTCTTTTTTCCTTTTGCAGCCTTCATCTACCTTAAGTTAAAATTATGATATGTTAGACCATAATGTCTAAATCATTTGTTACATTTTTAAAGCCTCGTTTTCCCATCACAAAACTATTTAAAAAATAGATAAGAAATGTATGATTGTTACATTTTATTGTAAACTTATAACATAAGTATGAGGCTTTGCTGCCATCTAGAGTCTTTAATTACACATTGCAGTTTCCACACGTTGTACCGGCTCAGACGTCGCCCGGCCAAACAAGGTCTGCGTCAGGTGCTGGGGGACCAGAGCACCCTGATGGAAAGTGGGGTGTGAGACTAGATGTGAGAACAAGGTTCTGTTAGAATGCTACTACTCAAGTAATCCCATCCAGAGGGGTTACATGCAGAGAATGTGGAATGACTGGATGCTTGGAAATGGAAAGCCGTTGTGGTGGATGTGGCAGAAGAACTGGAGAAAGCCTGGAAAGTGAAGGTGACAGTGGTGCCTGTGGTAATTGGAGCACTCAGGGCAGTAACCCCCAAGCTGGAGGAGTGGCTACAACAGATACCTGGAAAGATCTCAGACCTCTCAGTCCAGAAAAGCGCAGTGCTAGGAACAGCTAAGATACTCCGCAGAACCCTCAAGCTCCCAGGCCTCTGGTAGAGGACCCGAGCTTGAGTGAGAAACCACTCACAGAAGGGTGTAAGGGGCAAGTTTTTTTTTTGCTTTTTTTATATATATATATAAATCCTAATTTATACCAAGGATGATTGGGTCTACTATAGTCACAGGAAAAAAAATCTTTAGTAGGAAAACAAAACACAAAACATTTTTTCTCAGTAACAAAAATGTCCACACTTTTCTATCTCATTGTTAAAAAACACATGATTATTTTTTTCTTTTGAATATTATGTAAAGCATCAAATTAATGTTAGAATCTTGAAAGAACTTCAGATCAAATACAAAAGCTTCATCACAGCTTATATGCAGGAAGCCAAATGAAACCGTCAAATTGCACCAAATTAAACCCAACAGACTTTGGTCCAGTGTTCACTGAAGTGCAGTATGAATATAATATGAAAGCGTTGTATAATTTAAAATGCTCTTCAATCTTTGTAATGTGATTTTGAGTTTGAAATACCTCTTGGTGTTTTTGGTGAACCTTATAAGCTTATTATCACTGACAGCCTCACAGACAGGATTACATCATTGATGTAGATCAGTGAAGGTTTCTCCAATGAAGCAGCTAAAGTATAGAAAAACGTTGAATAAACCTGGTTCTATAGAAACTCTGACGTTACGTTTTGTTGATCGGTATTTCATTATTTTGTTCTAGAAAGCCTCTCCTCTTGGGGGAAACTTGGCTTTAAAAGTTCTTCTAAAAAAACATTTCACTGCTCATCCAAGCAGCTTTTTTTCTTACTATTTGCATTCTAGGGAATAAACAGATGTGTTATTTATATCCTTGACATGGAAAAAGGCTGTCCCCTATAGATGAGATCAGTACTTTCACTATTTAAAAAATAGCTTGAACTAAACCAGCAGCTCATATTTTCTTCCAGATTTCTGTTACTAATTGGACAACCGTTCCTTTTGTTAAATCCGCTGATTATCCTCAACAAATTCTGCCACTTGATGGAGCTATATTGCAAGAACTACTATGGATTTTTTTTCATTGTTTTCAATTAACATCATGATGTTAGATGCAATAACCCTGACAATATTTTGGTTTAGTAATGAACAACACATTGTTTTAAAATTAGTAACTGCTCTAAAATTGTTGGTATATCATATAAAATATTTGCAAAAGACAAGAAAAGAAAGAGATGTATGTTAGGATTAAAATCTTCACAGACTTTGTTGATACTTTGCCGTAGCTAAACTGTATACAGTAATATTTAAAGTTGTTGTTCCTCCACAGGAGGGATCCAAAAGGGCGTACAGTGATCTACAAAGGCATCATGGGACCCAGGGTGCTAAATACTTGGACTGATGTAAAGAGGGCATTCTACAAAGTCATTCAGAAGTCATCTGTCAATAAGAGTAGTCAGGATCATCAAAACACTTCTGTCTTAACTGTTGGTAGTTATTCATGCAAATACTATTGAAGTCATTCTTTTATCCGGAAGACAAGCACTTTAACAATGCTTAAGAAAATTGTTCGAGTTAGTAGAAAGGTTTCATTAAACTTAGGTTCAGTTGTTTAAGCTTTATAAAACTCCACTCTGTTTGTTCCTTTTTTTTTCTCAATTCAATTTTCAATTCAGTTGTATTTATATAGCCCCATATAATAAAACAGTTGTCTCAACGGGCTTCACTAATTGTACAAAACATAAAATCAGTTATAAAATACAATAGCTGTTGCTAAACTAACTAAACAGACTAAACTAAACTGGGCTTCCCTGCCCTTATACCCTCTTTCTCTGTAAGGAAAACCCCTCCAGGAAAAAAAGAAGAAACCTCTGGGATATCCACATGAAGGACGGACAAGGTATGTACCAGAACTCTTAGAGAGGAATTAGCTTATCTAACTCTACAATTACATGTTTCAATAGTGTAGCAGATGGGCTTCACCCAAATAGAACTGGGGGATGGCTGGGGGCATGAGACAATCCAGAGGCGAGGTCCACAATCAAGGACAGCACAGACGAGCCAACTGGAATGAGGAAATCCCTCCCGCTCCGGGAGTGATTGGTGTCACAGTTGCATGCACTATGGCATATACAGCGAATGCTAATAATGATGACAATGACAGAAAATCTACATTTTTAGCACATCAATATTAATGCAACATACCGGTAGTTTAATCTAAGCAGCGGATTTATGAATCCATCTTCCATCTGCTTAGACCCATGGAGAAATATGTATGATACGTGTAATGAAAATTATATATATTCCCCTAAACTTCATTACAGTAGGTGAGGTAGGGGGAGCAATAAGTTAAATATTCTGAGATTACTAGCTAACCTTGCAAGAAGCCTGTCCAAAGAGGAATGCTTTAAGCCTAACTTTAAATGTAGAAACTGTGTCATCCTCTCTTACACAACCTCCAACTGTACTTTTACAAATTCTGGGAACCACAAGTAGTCCTGCATTTTGTGAGGGAAGTGTTCTGCTTGGTTAGTAAGGCACTATGAGATCTTTAATATAGTATGGGGTCGAACCATTTAAGGACTTTTAGGTTAGCAGGAGCATTTTGAACTAAATTCTAGATTCAACTTGGAGCCAGTGAAGTGAAGCTCACAATGTTAAAAAAAATACTAATAGATGAATACTTATCGACTGTAGGTTAAAGTAATACAATTACTATTTTCTTTTATGTAAACAAATTATTGACAACATGAGTTTGTTCACTTTATCATAGACTTGGAAGGCATCTAAGCAATAAAACACTGGAGGCTATATTGGCACATGTGCTGCTGGCAGAATCAACATTATTGATGTATCAAGTTTAATCATGTTTCAAGTTTATTTATGGTAATATTTTAAACAGACATCCAACAATTTTTATTCTAAGAATCCTATTAATAATATTCTATGTTATTGTCATACTGTTGCTGTGAGGATTCTGCGGTTAAGTTTGGTTTTTCAGTGGTGTATTTGGTCATGTTCTGTCCTCCATCAGTCACTCCAGGTTTATGTTAATCATCCATAGCTTTCTTCATTTCTAGTAATTGTCTTAAGTGAGTAGAAGTGTCTGGTTTTTAGTTTTATATTGTCAAGTCATCTGTTTCATCTACTTTTCGTTTCTCCATGGTTTTTGTTTAGTCTTATTTATTAAATGTTTACTTTTCTGCCACCAAGCCCAGTTTTCTGCATTTTAGCTTCTACACCTCCAGTTCTTGACAGTTATACTCAAATTGACTCTTGTTCTATGGATTAACAGCTAAATTCTCTTTTGCATCGTATCCTTCAAACACAGGATTTGGTTGTGACTGGAAAGATTTTAATACAGAAGATTGTGAAACTTCATGATACAGAGTTAAAAGGAGGTATTTCTCTTTTTGTAATTATACTGTATTATCTTTTCAAGAAAATAACACAACACAAACCAGTACAGCACAGCAGATATCTAACTAGTTAAAGGTGCACACAAAATCTAGATTAGAAAAACATGTTGGGATATTGTCTTAAACCAGTTACAAAATACTTTGGAATACAAAATGTGAGCCTCCTTTACAAAGTATATCAGCTATTTCTCAAGGAAGGTGATCCAGGTAAGGCTGCTACGTCTTGTAAAAAATGTTGGTTACCTTTTAACAGGGCACTGAGGTGTTCCATTGGAAAAATGTGGAAAAAGTCTCTCTATACCATTGTGTAACGGATGGAGGTTGCACGTGTATCCATTGAAGTAGTATACATTTCCTAGCCAGCTGTAAAAGTTTTTGGAGCAACCTCATCTGTCCAGGTAACACAGGCAACCTCCCTGACTGGCATTAAAGAAACAAAATAGGGTCCAGAGCAAAAGATCTTTGAAAAATTGAGCGGAGCTCCATATCAAAATTTACCAAATCTGGAGATCAACTGACACTGCCATACACAGTGATAGTAAGTTAAAGAAGGTATTTCTAATCAGAAAATACTATGTTAAACAGATTAAGTGTCAGACCCGTGATTAAGAAGCTGTGAACTCGCCATATGAACTCGCCGTTTTATTTTGAAATACCCCCATTTTTGTTTAAACTTAGTACCCAGCTTCCTGTCTCTGCACGATCTGCTCTATGTGGAATTAATGTGCCATGTTCAGACGTTTGGCAGAAGTGAACAGTGGCTCCTTAACTAATATAGAGCATTTTTCTAAAATATGAACCATATTTAAGATAGTTAAATCAATGGATGGCAACTACTTATACCAGATTCAGTGTGCTTCACTGTTACCTTGTCTCTTCAGTTCTCCTTAGGGTAGCAGTTTTTTTTCCCGGCGTCCCCGGCTGTCTCTAACTCCCTCTGGGGGCTCTGGGTCGGAACGGAGCCGCAAAAACAGAAGCAGCAGCTCAGAACCCTCGCATTACAAGAAAATGAATTAAATAGAATGCCTGGGGATTTTCTGACCACACTTTTCCTTGTATCTCTGACATACATTTATTTATGTTAATTCAAAAAAACAGACAAAAACAGAGGGCACAAGTGCAAAACAAGGCTAAAAGGGCAGGGGCTCAAGCACCCCTAAGACCCTATGAGTCCACGTGCCTGGGGTACACCCACTTTCACACCAATTATTCTATTGATGTTTTTGAACTGTTGGGGGAAGCCGGAGTGCCTGAAGAAAACATGCATGTACAAGAGAACACACAGACTTTACACAGAAAGGTCCAAGCTGGGATTCAAACCAGGGCCTTCTCTCTGTTGGGCAAGAGTGCTAGTTATTACACCACCATGCAGCCCCAACTCATGACTAAATCAAGAACTTGTATTTTTTGTTTGTCTGTGTCGTTGTTGTAATCTAAAGGTGGTAGTAAAAATAATCAAATCATCCTTTTGGCAGGAAGTAAAAAAAATTGTTCTTTTTTAAGAGTCTAAAACCACTTAAAAATCATGACAAACAAAGGAGTAAACAACTGTTCCTGAGGAGCTTTAAATAACTCAAGAGGCAGGGGGTCTAGGTCCTTTATGACATCATTCTCTTTTAAACCTGTGCTGATGAGCTTAAAACTATCCTAGAACATGCAACAGAGCAGAGCAGCACTGCAGCTTTACCAATGTATGCAAAATCCTTATTAGCGGAACACAACAGCAAAGAGTAAACCCAACAACAAACTAGATTAACAAACACTTCAACTACTAAATTTTTTAAAAACATTCAAAATTGGATAAAAAGGGAGACCAAAGCTACCAAAATGTACTTAGCCCACTGTACTTGGAAAACTAAATAAAATTAATTCTAAAAAGCCACCGACAGGCCTTTAGTGTCATTGATTGGTCATAACAAAGGAATTTTAAAGAACTGAATTGTAACCAAACCTTCTCAGGGGGCCTTCTCTGTCAGAATAACGCTGCCATTCAAAGTGATGGTCTGCCAAACATTAAATGCCTAAATGCTTAAATATCTTCCATAGTGTTATGTAACCAACAACAAGCTGATCCGCACAAAAGTTTGTGTGACAACAGATACACAAAGTAGCTCACTCCCACTTTGTCATCCAGATGGTGAGGAGACATCAATGGCAGATGCTTACCCCCAGACACTCCAGGGACATGATATCTCAACAGCTCTAACCAACCCGAACACAAGCCCCACGTCCCTTGCTAGCCTTGTTTAGGAGTTTACACATGGTTACTCACATCCAAGAACCCTCCAATCATCTGCTTTAGACATGTATTGTCAAGGGAAAATGACATAGAAGTAGAAGAGTTTATGTTCAATGATCCCACCTTTATGAACAAACTTCTCCCAAAACAGTTTTTGCCTGCCTTCTCCAACAATATTTTTTATTATAACAATAAAATATCAGAGGGTAGAGGTACACAATTTCACCTTCCTAAACAACTCAAATCAGTTGAAAAAGTCCAGGCTGTGACTATGGCCCTTTACTCTGTCTTCATCCAACCAGGTCAGAAAAAGTTGGAAGTATCACTTTCAGTAATGTCATTGAGTTCAAAACATTTAGAAAATAACTTTCTATTGAAAAGATGATATAGATTTTGTATTTTGCCATGATGGATTAAACTAATTTGTTTTGATTAGGAAGGTTTCTTATAAAGAATCAGTTTGATCTTTTCTTTTATCTGCAGTGGTGGAGCTGAATAATGGCAAGTCCTGCCCTTCCCAAAGAATTGGAGATTCAGAACCCGAACACTTTGCACTCCTTCCCTCTTAGCAAGGTGATAATCCAATGGCTACATTCTGTGTACATCCTTTTGGCAAATCCCTTGCTCAGGTCCGTTTTGGGTCCTCTTGTGGATGTTGGGCCAACAAGAATGTGACACCTTGGAGACCTCTAAGACTGGACCTGATTGGGACCTTTGGAAACTACAACCCCAGCCCTGGCTCTAATGGGGCGCTGTAGATGTCAACAGAGGTGTAAAAAGTACTCAAAAATTTTACTCAAGTGAAAGTACAAGTACTTAGGGAAAATTTTACTCAATTAAAAGTAAAAGTATCTGGCTAGAATCTTACTTGAGTAAAAGTAAAAAAGTACTCCATTAAAATTGTACTTGAGTATTAAGGAAGTAAAAGTAAAAGCAAGAAAGAAAACTAGAGATTCTTGTTTAAGCTTTTAATCTCAAAAAACATTAAATGAAATGCATACAAGGTTTTATCCTGCTTTAGAACTGTTTGTATTTAATTATCAAACTATAAGACAGACAATCTAATGCCAGTACACGCTACTCAAAGTTGTAAAACCTCAGATTTAACTTCAGTAGAAGCTGATTCTCAAAATTGTTAGTGTCAAGCCTAGCTCTTTTGGGGCTGAAAAGCAATCCTGCAGTGCTGAAAAGCCTCTCACAGGCAGCCGATGCGGGAAGAGGTGTATTAGTCTTGATAGAGAGGCTGCAAATAGCAGGAAACGTGAGCAGAGACTCCCTGGTGTCTGAAACACAGGCCAGATATCCATCCAACTCTTTGCTGGCTTCATGTGTTGTCGGTTTCAAAGAAGCGAAAAAATCTTCATCATCAGATGAACTGTTGGCCAATTCCTTCTTGTGGTCCAAAGGCTCCAGATGCACTCTGATGTAGTCCATGCCTACAAGCACAGTGAGCAGACACAAAGAAAAGTTTGGTTGAGGGGCTTCTGACTGGGAACAAATTTTATGGATTTTGTCATTAACTACATTTACGTGCAGTCATCTACATCTAAAATCATGCAAATCCCTTATTTTAGCATAAAATCTAACTGCATTTCCAAACCACATATGATACATATGAGTTTGGTTTCAAGAAACACTGAGGGATAACTACAACCTGCTGCAAGAATACTTTACATCAATATTCATATTGAGATCACAGCCAAAGATGGGATATAACATTCCTAAAAAGTGCAAAAATAAATAAATAAAAGAATAATTTTGGTATGGCTCAAAGGTTG
The DNA here is from genome assembly GCA_023969325.1 of Oryzias curvinotus. Lineage (NCBI taxonomy): Eukaryota > Metazoa > Chordata > Actinopteri > Beloniformes > Adrianichthyidae > Oryzias > Oryzias curvinotus. Next base: position 9,521,152 of record CM043708.1, read on the forward strand.
CCCAGATTAGAATTCGTCAAGTGTATGTTGCTTGCATTCATTTACCTCGTTTTATGATGGTTTCATCATTTGTCCAAGAGGTCCGAAATTTAGGGAGAAGGATGGCAGCTGCTATGATCTCAGGATCTTCAAACATATGCTTGAATCGTGTTTGGATTCCTTGTTGTAGGGCATCCACAAGTGGGTCACAGTACCTGAGAGAATGGTGGAGTCGCTGAAGTTTCAAGCTTAACTGATGGACACTAGGCAGCAGCCACCCCAGCTGTGTATTCGTTTCCGCTTGCAAGATGTCGAGTACTTTTGCAACTGGACGCATTGTGTTGGCCCACTCTGTCAAGAACAGCATTTCTGCTGGATTAAACCTACAGGAGAAATCAGCATAATCAAAGAGTATTAAACAAAAACAACCCACATTTGTTTACATCGATAGAGGGGAAAAACACTTACATTGGAACCTCAAGAGAGGTGCATATATTCCGAAGTGCGCCTTCTCCTGCTTCTTTGCAAATTTGAAGAATTCTGTCAACAGCCATAAAAGTTGAATTCCACCGCGTTTGGTTTGGCCTTAAAAGCTGAAGCCGGCTTTCTGATTCAACAGCTTCAGCTGCTAGAGCCGATCGGCTGCTTTTATTCCATAAAGCTTGGCATTTGCCAAAGACAGATCTGTAGAGTTTCTTGTAGTGTTCATTTGAGAGAGCTTTTTGGGCATCAACGCTTGAGACTAGGTTAAGTAAGTGACAGGCACACTTTTGATGTTTTGGTAGCTGGAATTCGAAGCCATCGTCTTGGTCCAGGACTCGTGAGGCATCTTGGAATTCCACACCATCACTTCCCTCACCACAGCCTTCAGAATCAGTGTCATCACTTTCACACCTTCTTGCCTCAGTCTCGATATCATTGTTTTCCACACCAAAAACTCTGAAAGCCTTCATAAAGTTGGAACCACTGTCTGTGGTTGTGCAAACAACCTTGTCACGTATTTCATACTCTGAGTGGATATCATTCATGGCACTGGCCAGTACCTCAAAAGTATGAGAGCCCATTAATCTTTTGCAGGCAAGTGCAGCGGAATGTCTTTCAAGACTTCCAGGGTTGATCCAGTGAGCAGTTACACCAATGAATGACTTTCTACGTGCAGTCCAACAATCCGTTGTGGTTGCAATCCATTCAACTTCACTCATGGCAGCAGTCACTTTCTGTTTCATGATCAGAGCAGCTTCAGCTATCTTGGAGCGTAAAGTAGGCCTTGTAATGACAGAAATGCCAGGCTGCAGTGTACTAATCAGCTCTTTAAATGATGGCAGATCAACAGTGCTGAAAGGATGAAGTCCTTGAATGATGTACCTTAATATAGCTTTGTTCACAGTGACTGGAGACACATGTTTGACTGGGAAAACTGAGTCAACTTTCAGTTGCTTACTGCTGGAAGCATGGGTGGAGGTCCCGATCTTTCTCTTCTGTGCTGTCAATTTAGAGTAGTTTTTGAGGTAATTTGGGTGCATTCTCTGTAAAAACAACAAATAAATATTTATATTGTATGCAATAAATGTAACAATTACACATACACTCTCTGATTACAGCATTAAAGGGTTAGTTCACCCAAAAATGAAAAGATGTCATTAATGACTCACCCTCATGTCGTTCCAAGCCCGTAACACCTCCGTTCATCTTCGGAACACAGTTTAAGATATTTTAGATTTAGTCCGAGAGCTTTCTGTCCCTCCACTGAAAATGTATGTACGGTATACTGTCCATGTCCAGAAAGGTAATAAAAACATCAAAGTAGTCCATGTGACATCAGTGGGTTAGTTAGAATTTTTTGAAGCATCGAATACATTTTGGTCCAAAAATAACAAAACCTACGACTTTATTCGGCATTGTATTCTCTTCCGGGTCTGTTGTCAATCCGCGTTCACGACTTCGCAGTGACGCTACAATGCTGAATAAAGTCGTAGGTTTTGTTATTTTTGGACCAAAATGTATTTTCGATGCTTCAAATAATTCTACCTAACCCACTGATGTCACATGGACTACTTTGATGTTTTTATTACCTTTCTGGACATGGACAGTATACCGTACATACATTCTCAATGGAGGCACAGAAAGCTCTCGGACTAAATCTAAAATATCTTAAACTGTGTTCTGAAGATGAACGGAGGTCTTACGGGCTTGGAACGACATGAGGGCGAGTCATTAATGACATTATTTTCATTTTTGGGTGAACTAACCCTTTAATAAAACTGACATTTGCAGCCAATTGCACACTTTATAATGTTAAATACTTGTTGATTTTAGAAATACAGTAGCATTTAGTGACAATCAAACATTAATTTTATTTCTGATTATATTGACAAAAACACAGGACTGTAAGGCTGACATGACAGGGTGAATTGATTTCATTACATTAGTTTTGATGGTAACACTTTTACAATAAGGTTCGTTAGTTAACTACATTAGTTAACATGAACTAATAATGAACTGCACGTATACATGTTAATTTCAACATTTACTAATACTTTATATCTTGTTAACATTAGTTAATGCACTGTGAACTAACATGAACAAACAATGAACATCTGTATTTCTATTAACTAACGTTAACAAAGATTAACAGATACAGTAACAAATGTATTGCTCATGGTTATTTAATGTTAGTTAATACATGAACTAATCAACCTCATTGTAAAGTGTTACCGTTTTGACAATACAACATGTTTGGAAAAAATTTCTCGCTTGGTTTTCTTGTGTTTTGCATGAATTCAAACACAATGAGAGCACGGAATGATAATGATTATTCAAAGCTGCAATAGGCGCCAAATTTCCCGTGGACCTAACGTTACCAATTACAAATGCATTTTAGCATTTTATTACGTGAGCCTTATATTGTCAATCGCATGCATTAGTGAAAATAGGCCTACTACACATATAAAAGGCGCGCCATCAACGTCAAAACATGCACACCCAAAAAAAAAAAAAAAAAAAAAAAACTATCAGTAAAACAAAATACTTAATGTACTTACCTCAATATGCTTCCTTAGGTTTGATGGCGAACTTTTGAAGGCCGATATTTCTTTATTAAGCGGGAGACAGAGGACACATTTCATCTTGAATGAATCTTTATTTACACCACTTAAAGAAAAGAATTCGCGAAGATACGGCCACGGGTGCTCTTGATCCTGTGGCTGATTTTGGACTGTGCTGCTCGCAGCTGCTGATGAATCACATACTTCCTCCATTTTCTTCCACTGATTGACTGTTATAATTTCCCTAATTTCCAGGTCAAGGTGCTGTGCATTGTGGTAATAGATGTGACATGACGTCACTTCCAAAGGACCAATGAACATGTCTGACCAATTTCATATAATGTGAAAACGATTTTCATAGGCAGAATAAATAACATTTAAATTAAACTGGGCATCAGCGCAATTCAATTGGTTTGGTAATAGCAAGGGAAAATAGAATGAAGTGATCTCCAAAAAATAAGTACTTTTTGACTGTAAATAAAATTGTAAGGAGTAAAAAGTACTTTTTTTTCTAAAAAAATGTAATTAAGTAAAAGTAAAAGTATTGATTTTTAATTGTACTCAAGTAAAGTAAAAATCCCCAAAAATAATACTTAAGTACAGTAATCAAGTAAAATTACTCAAGTACTTTACACCTCTGGATGTCAATCAATTTAACTTTTTTTGTCATGAAAATCTTGAGAACCACTCTCAGTTTGAATTTGTCTCTTATTACCTGATTGTCATGTAAAGCTATGTTTACAACGCCCTTGGCAACACACGTTCAAGCAAACACTTATAATGAAAAGTTTATGTAAACACATCTAAATGCACATTTCGGGCTTCTGTGTGATTGGTTTGGTGATTTGGCTCAGAAGTGCTAACCGTTTGTAAATTGATCATGGAGGAGAAAGAGAAAAAACCTATTTAGGTTCTACAAGGCCTCTACCCTGGACAGCACAGTATCACTCAACCTCTTAAACTCTTCCAAGTCACCCTATATGTTAATGTGTGCTTTTGTTGTTAGTATACAAAGTTAAGGAACTTAGTCTCCCAAAGGGGATGCTAGAATATGACAAATATGTGTTCAACCATGTCAATTAGGGAAAACTGCCAGCCTTGAAACTTGGGGTCTGTTACACAAGAGCTCAAGAGAAGTACACTCAAGGGGGCTGTTAGGCCTGCTGCAGAAAGCTTCTAGCTGTCCTTATGAGAATTGTCTTCATACAGCCCTTGCAACAATGGAATAATTGTAATGGTCAAGAATGAAATGAAAAGTTTTATCTAATTCAATAATCACAAAAAGTCTATAAAAACAGAAAGTGTTAGAACAGGAGATGATGACCATCTTGCCTCGTATTAATACTGTAACATGAGGCAAGAATTATGCATTTGGCAATGAGATGTATGACAGTTTAAAAAAGTTACATCTATGTGGTACAATTTATCATTCAGCACCGCAATACATTTAGTTTTCTTTGGCATGGAGAGTGCAAAATAAAAGCTTTATGCAAATTGTGTGTGGGGGGGGGGATAGAGATGCTTACAGCTGGGTAAATGAAATAAAAGTAGGACTGAAAAAGGGCTTGTCCAAGGGCTGAGGGCTTGTTTTTAATAAAGATCCAACTAACAAATGAAACAGCATGGATTCACTGGTTTGCTAAACTTACAGTGTAGTCTGCAAATGTAGAGATATTGGTGGTCCATCCAAAAGACAAGTGGAACATCAAACACTGACATGGAGCTACAGAACTACAACCACATGGTATATCTGAGATACAATGAAAAAAATATCAAAAAGATTTTGTGTGTTACCGGTCTACAATGCAAGACTTCAAAGACTCTCTGGCTTACTACTTTACAGTGGGGTTCACCATCTTCTCTTTTGTGTCCAAAATCTTTTTAACAGTTGTCCGTAACACACGTCTGTCCGTTAAAAAGGCAGCAGTGGTACCACTTCTCCAGCCAGGATTTTTCTGTCATCACCCAGAATTTCTTCTGTCACTAGAATGGCTACCTTTTAGTGATTGACCCCCTTTATCTATCTGTTTTTTTAGCCCACTATTACCCTTTTGGGTACTCTGGCCACCAGAGCCTGATCGTGCCACTGATGGGAGAAGGCAGAGTACACCCTGGACAAGTCATCAGTCTGTTGCAGGGCCACACAATCACACACCCAAACACACACACTCACAGTCACACCTAGGGAAATTTTAGAGTAATCACTCAACCTATGAAACATGTTTTTGGACTGTTGGGATGAAGTGCCCGGAGAAAATTGCACATGCACGAGGAGAAAGGCAGACACAGAAAGGTCCCAGGGGCTTTCTCGCTGTGAGGCAATGGCGTTGATCACTGCACCACCTTACAGCCAAGAGAATAGTAACTACATTTTTGCACTATGTAACGCATAAATCTATCTTCTGAACCCTCTGAATCCCTTTTGGGGTCACAGGGCTGCCAAGGCCACTCCACCAACTGTTGGCTGAAGGTGGGGTACACTCTGAGCCAGCCAACAGTCTTTTGCAGAGCCACACATTCACTAACTCACATACACACCTAGCAATTCAGAGTCACCAATTTACTTATGGAGGATGTTTCTTTTACTACAGAAGGAAAAGTGCCTAGTGCAAGCTCACGCATACACGGGGCGAACATGCAAACTCCACCCAACCGGGGTTTGTAACATGGTCTTCTTGCCATGAGGGGAGAGCGCTGACCACTCCACTGTGCAGTTTATATGCAATCCAGTGTCCATATAACCAAAAAGAAAGAAGAAACCATTTAGTTTTGTGTGTTTGCAGCATTGTGAAACACGTTTTGTTCCAACAAAACCTACACAACTCGTTTGCTTATGTGACAGCTACATATTGCAGGAATGCAACCTTTAGGTGCTTCTTAAGCTTTTGGTCTCAATGCTTTCTTGATGTTGGGCAGGGACAATATAAACTCTTGTTGGCATGATGAGGGGTAAGTCACCTGATCCCTCTGAGTGACCCCAGGACCTGAAAAATGAGTGGTCTTTTCAGAGTTTGGCTCCCATTCAGGAAAAAGAAGAACCAAAAGAAAAATTGACATAACAGACAAAAATGTGTTTTAAGTCTGCATAAACATGTTTGGATTTTACTTCCATCGCATTTATCATGTTCACATTTAACAGGAGGCAAAAATCAGTAGCACACATTCTATACTTTTTTATGTTGTAATCTGTCCATGTTATATCTTCAAAACAGAAAGACCAGACAGTTTAATGTAGTGAAAATACAGTTTATTCCTGCTCCTAGATCACATTTAATATGACAATCATGAGCAAAGCCTCAGTTTTAATCTTAATGACAAGTTCAGCTATATATATTTATGACGAGAGACAGCCACAGTCATTAGATGTTATGGTAGCACAGATTTACAGAAGAAGGCTTCCAGAGTTACTCTCTGCACCGCAGCCTCGGGTCAGAAGAGAAATCTCTCATCCAAGCTCTGAAAGGCCTGCAGCTGTTCAGTTGTCAAAAAGCAATTTCCACTGAAGAACACAATTGGAAAAACATTTCTAAAGTTTAAGACAGTAAGTGGATGAAAATTCTTTGTTACTCCAGATGAGGAAGAGTTTCCTGAAAAAGCAAAAAGATGAGAAAAACAGAAAGCATTACCTTTGTGTTATCCCTGGTCAATGCAACAAGGAGGCAGAGCCTATCTAATCAACAAATGCCTTGTATATGATTAGAAACTAACTCTTGTGTTTTCTGTTTTACTAAAATTTCTCTCAAAATTTTGATTTAATGCCAAATGCATGTGCAAATGTCTTCTTATATTTAGCTTCCTAGAATCAAAATGTTTCTGTAATGTTTTTAATGATTTTGAGCTGTACACAGAACTTTTTGAGGACTCCAAGCATTTGTCTTTGATATTAGCTGCTGTTTTGCTCTGTTTTCTGCCCAGTCTTTGTACCAGACCAACTGTAAAACTTTGAAATTAAACAAAAAAGTGTAAATAAGTTTCATTTTGGAGGATTTATGTCCAGTAAAAGGGGCAGACCAAAAATATTATATGTTAAACCTTTCAAATTTCAGTTTTGTTCTATGTAAGTAAGTGGATAATAAATGAATAATAAATTACATGAAACTATCCTTGTTGCTTTTAAAAATATGAAATATTTCAATTACAGCATATCCATATTACATGTTTTTCTGTTTTGCTCATCCTAAATGTTGCAATTTTGTGTATTTTTGAAAGATTTAAAAAATATTTGAAAGAAAAGTCCAAAGCCCTCAACGGACTATAGAGTAATAACATACCATGTATCTGCCCTTCTCACACCACGCCATGCCGCTTCTTTCTGCCGAATGCTTGGGCTCCAACATTTGTGGGAACAAAGTTGCTGTGTCCCAACCCACCTGACCGACTCAAAAAGTCAGCCAAGCGGTGGGTCACACAGGTGGCTGTGTTGCATGCCCTCTTTTGTGTTGTTGCAGTACTTGTGAGAGTACAGAAAATGGGAGTAAATAAAGCACAGTTCCTATGACAAAATTATATCAAGTACATCTGATTACAAGCAGAATTGCCCGAAACAAAAATACTAAAGCTATAAAAGTTAACTGAGATGTGTTCAAGCAATTTTATTTAGATTTGGAATATACGTGACTTTGGTCTAATTCTTTAATTCTAATATTTGTTATCAAAATATCTTAAAGTTAAAACTTGATGAAAACAGGAAGAAGGAAAATAACTGCCAATCTGACTTATCTTTCTAACTTTTTTATTATGTTGTACAAGTTTCTAAAGCTCAAGTGTGAAGGTACAGTCAAAACATTTTGAGTATGGGTTAAAGCTGTTCACAGCAGGAACTACATGTATTCTTGTATAGGAACAGAGCTGGATGAGTAATGGGGAAGCAGTGAGACATAGAGAGGGGACTGGTTAAAACTGATAGTTTCCGATGTTTGACTTGCTGTAATTTTCAAATTGCTCCAATAGACTTCTCTTCTTGCCAGGAGTCCCTGCTCCCACATCAGTTCGAGGGTAGGTTTGCAGTTTGTGAATGTCCTGCGAAAGTCTGCCCAACACACACGTGCTTAGGCCAGTGCAGCGCTTTGACACGGGTCTATCCAGGCTGTTGGAGATGGAGAGAAACATGCAGAAAATGGGCTCGCGATGGGATAACATGCAGCCAGTGTCAGTTGTTGGCATGTTGGAGAATTGTCATGCATTTGCAGAAATGCCTCGTTTCTCTGTCACATGCTCAGCAACTTAACAAGCTTTAGTGCTGTTTAACTCATGCAAACTCAAGTCAGTACTTTCATGCAGGCTTGTTGATCAAGTAAGACTAAATGGATGCTTTGATGGAGTGAATAAATGAATAACTGCATGCCAGGTAATGTTTTTTTTAATGCTCCTATATATCTTATTGGTTAATATACATTAGAGTCATTGCTATTGAACTTTTGCACAAAAATTAATCATTATATAAATCAGGGTGATATCAGATGAGAGTAAAGCCATACCTCTCTTCTTCAACTTCTTCCTTAGCTGCTTCGTCTGAAGTCATCTCTATGTAGTCTTTAATTGCTCTGAGCAATGTTTCAGCTTCATTGTTCAGTAGTGGGACTCCATCTGTAACGAACTCTTTGCTAGTTCTGAAAAAAACCTCAGTATTAGGGGATCGCTTTTTTAGGTAAAAAAAAGACTAAATATAAGGAGATTTATGAAAAAAGAAGACGGTACACATTTTTGGGGATGCAATTTTCTAAAAGACAAATATCTACTTTATTTGACCTAAAGCGCTCAAGCTCTGACCTGGATGGAGCTGCCTCTGATATGTACATCTGACAAAGAAGCAGTGCGTTGGCAAGGAGAAGAGTCCAGAGTTTCAGCATGGTCATGATTTCCTGTAAAAAAAAACATATATATAAAATGAATGTAAATATATTTAATAAAGCATCATAAAAGTCTAATTCAAGCTCCTTTTTAAACACATATGACCGTAATGATCCCTACTTTATGCCTGTATAAATTGTTGTCTGTGAGCCACAGAGGTTGCACACACAGTTAGAGCAGTTATTAGTTATGTCGTGATGCTGGGTGCTGTGTCAGCACTTATTCCAGTAGCTCTGTCCATTAGCAGGATTAACCAAAGTCCACTCTTGATATCAAAGTATTGTAAAGGCAGCTTTTTCTTTATTTAGAAATCTAAGTTACTGCACAACGCAACTCACTGCAAAGTATCCAACTAAATAATTCTTCCAAAATCAAATTATTGCAAAGACAAATCCAAAGAGAAAATTCTTCATAAATACTCACTTTTAGGATAGTTGATTCTTTGAAGATGACGATTAAAACTCACTGAATCTGCTGGGCTCTCTCACAGTACAAGGCTTTATATACATGTTCCCTGAGGATCCGTGTCCACACTGAGAGAACACTGGATCCTAGTCTATTGGCCAGCTCCTTTGCTTTACCTCAAGCTACCAACCAATCACATGTCTTACGTGACTTACTGCAGGCCAATAAAAAGTCTGTATGCAAATGAGATCACAAGGTAAGTGAGGCTTTAAAACATTGAAATGTCCTGACAGATCCTGAGAGGACATCACCACTGTAGCTAAAACATCATGCTTGCATAATAAAGTGCATCAAATGCATTCAAAAGTTTTATCATAAAAATGTCTGTAAATTTCTGAGAACATTTCAAAATTCAAATTTGTATCAATGCCCCTACATCAGGAGTATCAAAATGATCAACACAATTAATGCCATCAATAAATCCTGTCTATTGTGTAATAGTGTTTCCTGGGGACAGCATCACAGGGAGCTCCCCATCATAAATTACAAGCTTCATCCGTCTAGTCTCTCTAAGATAATTACTGTACTTGGTTTTTGTCCATCTTCTAATTTCCCTTATGCAACAGTGTAGGGTGATGTATTGCACAGTGTCTCGCTTCTGAGTAAGTATTTGCGTTATGAAGAAACTAATTAAAGTAGATGAACCTTTTAGTGCTATTGAACAGACCTGCAGGCCGTCCACCAAATTAGCCTCCAACAGCTCCAAACACCATCACAACTGGATCATGAAAGATTTAAGACCAAATGAGTGTAAAAACTTTAAATTTGTGTTGTCTTATGAATGTTTAATTGTAATGTTGAGACAGTCCCATCCCATTTTTTTCTAGTAGTAGATGATCCGATTAGTAAGGATTCCACATGAAGAGCCAAACGAAAAAGAATGTCTATTAAGTCTCAAAGCAACTTTTGTCGCAATTTTATTATTTTTTCTTGATAAATTTAAATTAGGGTTTTGTGTAAGGGTGTAATGTTGAGTATGAACTGTATATTGACAACCATCATGACAAAGGAGATGTCATGGCTCGCGCAGAGCTGCTCAGCAATTACTGTTTCACCTCAATTTTATTGAGTTTAGCTTCTATGTTTAATCAGGAGCAGACTAAAACAATGCTGTTTGAAAAAGCTTGTAGCAGTGACATAGGTGCTAAAACCTATAGAGGCCACAAAATCCCTGCTCTGCTCCATCCCACTGCATCCATTTGCAGACAAAGAGACCCATGTACATCTTCGTTTTCCTCATGCGAGCTGGTATCTGGCTCTAAACTATATGGCTGGATAGCTCTGATATTGCTTGCACATTTTTTTTTATCCTTAAAAATTGATTGTACTTCAAATGAATCCGTAATGCATTAATAATGCCTTACGCTATACTTATAATTTGCATTTTGAGTTTAAAATAAATAATGATTTTGTTTTACTGTAGATTGATCGCTGTAAGTAATATATTACATTTGTAATAAGTTACAAAAGAAGAACAGAGGAATAAAGTTTAATATTGTTTATCGAAGCCAAAAACAATGATGTCAAACCTAGATTGAAACTTACAGTAAAACCAATAAACATACTATAAACTGTAATGAATTAGTGTAAACGTCTGGAAGACAGCATCTTAGAAACAGAGCACAATATGAGTTTCAGGACAAATTTTAAGTGGCGTGTGTCACAGCTGCTTTCCATTAGTGGACTCATCAAACCTAACCAAACATTTAAACACCTGGTTGAAGGTTGCAGAGGGATTACAGGACCTCCTGATGTTCCTGCCACAGCCATTATGTTGTCAGAAAGTAAAGGCTCTTGACTGCATAAGTATTTACAGACGAGGCCTATAATGTGATTTTGCTCACGCTCTTGATAATTCTGGTCATCTGGGTGGTAAATAATTGACTGCAGAAACCAGCACGATTGAGCCGCTTAACATGGCCAGCAGAGGAAAACAGGAAGAACAATTTCCAAATGAGCCAGGGATTCACAAACCTGTCAGTTCTAACTTGGTTAAAAAATAAAACAGTTAAATGTGCTGCAAATGCATGAAATACAAAAGGCAAACTGTTTTTTTTTCTTTCTTCCTGACAGAAATTGTTTAAAGACTTGTATAGCCTTGCAAAGATAAGTTTTAAGCACCAGAGGACGACAAAGCCTAGCTTTTAGGTTCCAGTAAGTGTGAAAGTAAGTCTTAAGAGGCTTCTCCTTATATGTGACAGAGAGAAAGAAGCCTGTTCACTCTCACTCATCATGCTAGCTGGGCAGGAGCCGGCAGTTTTACCCTATTTTGGAATGGTAGAATGGAAAAATCTGGTCACGTCCTTGTGATGCATGAGTCTATTGATTGTTCTGGGAAAAGAAGGCAACAGTATCCATGGAATTAGAAAATAAAACTCCAAATCAAATTGCAAAAAGTCTTAAATTTACTTCAACTTAAAATTTATGTTCAATTGTGATTCACATTTTAAAGAAAATTGACGATCTTAATATTTTTTTCTCTGTTGTTTTGAATGATCAGATCTTTAAGCAACAAGATAAATAATAACTGATGCAATCTTTTGATAAAACTGGACAGATCCTGTTGATTCTTCCAAAAATTGGCTTGGGAGTTGGCAGTAAGTTGAAAAAATTGGTTTGAAATGCCAAGAATATTAAAAAGGTTAAATTTACCAAGGATTTTGAATGACCAAGAGAGCAGGAGGCAATTGAGGCACCTTAAAAATAGAGTACAAATACAGTTTACCATGTTCCTGATCTTGAACTAAAGTTTAATTTCTTTTTTTTTTTTTTGTAAAAAAACTAAAAAAACAAAAACATATTCAAAAGAATGTGTTCACACATAACATTTCTCTGCTCCCAATTCTGATTCTGTGTTTCCAGTCTTAAACAATGCTTAAGGCATGCACGGTATAGGGATGTTCTGCTTAGCATACAGCAAAACATAGCAATAAAGAAGTGAGTTTGAACTTTTGTGGTATTTCACATCCATACCGGTTTCCATACTGTCCCAGAAAGCCTCCATACAGCCCTCACATACATTCTGACTTTTAAGCCTGAAAAAGGCACACACAGCTGTTCAAGTTTGGAATGTTGCACACGCCTTCACCCTTAACCTTTTTAAGCAGAGCATGACCTAGACTTATATGTGTTAAGGTGAAAGAACCTGCAACATATTACCGGGTCAAAGTTTACTTGCTTTAAACACCCAAACAGGACCTGACCAAGACGATCTGTGACTTCAACTGTAATGCAAACATACATGAAATGTCTGTGTGTTATTTATCTCAAACATGTTTCACGCTTCAATCTTTCCAAGAAAATTGCAGTTGTGATTGTTTTTGTTCTGTAACTTATGCACTAAATTGTCTGAGGTACAGATTTGGTGTTTTGACATCTGCAAATGCCATTTTTGACAGGTTGACCTCATCTCTAGAGGTCTTGATACCATTCTGAGGCATGCTTTTGTCAAAACACCACAGCATGATATAAAAACTTCTATTTGCACTTTGAATGCATGCATTTCGGACCACTTTTAACAGATTTGGGTGAGCCTTTAGGCTTCGCCCACCTTTCTACTTGAAGTTAGCTTTATTTGGAAATTCGCACAATAATGCAACCATACAAATATGGGAACAAATTACCAAAAAAGCAGTTAACTGTAAGTACGGAAGATTTTATCATATAACGTTTATCTAACATGTCTTGCTTAATGATTTTCCCGGTTTACATACCAAGCTTTACACACAATGATTGTACAACACATGCATACATATAAACAGTTTATGGACACATAGGTGAAAAGTGAAGTTATCTTAAGATAATATTTGAAGTGTACGTAACTGCTGTGATGCTGCATGCTAGAAAAAGTGCATGCACGTTTGCTAGAAATTTCAATGCAACTCTACAGACTTCTTAACTAATTCATGTTTGCTGTCCACATTTCTGTAAAATAAATTCTTGAAATGTCAAGTCTTTTGACCAAAGATCCGTTTTGCTAGAATAGGGCAGATGCAGCTGCCAGTTTACTGACCCTGAATTTAGCATTTGTCTCTTTATAGTGGTGTGATTTCCTGGACTTCAACAACCACAAATAAGTGCAGAATCTTTTTTCTAGGGATGGCTATTAGAGACTTAAAAGTGGCCATGCCCCCATTCTCTCCACTCTAGACACACCCCTGAAGGAAAATTGGATTTCTAACTTCAGACTGACTTGCCCTCACAAGGAGCTGGACATGAGTGATGGGGCAAATGGAAACGGCATACTAGGAATTTGTGATTGGTATCAACACAAAAATCAAGAGCAAAAGAGTTACAAATTAATATTCGTGTGGTCCAGTGAATGCAACATTATGCTTCTGCTCATTGTTGCCATTGTTTTAAAAAAAATACCTGCAAAATTGAACTGCTCCCTCGGTCATTTCAAAACTCACATTTTTTCAAATTACTTGTTATTATTTGTCAAATTATTGCACCACAGCCAAGTAAGAATATTTGCATTTTGAAGCAGCTTGAAAAAGAATAAGCTCTACTATCTTGTTTACTTTTTAATTACAGTAAATGGTCGAGTGCTCAGAAAAACAACTTCAACAGAACTTCCTTTTAATTCACTTAAGTCAAATATTAATAAATAAGAAATATAATTGAATGAGAAGATGTGAGTTTTTGATGTATCTATTGGATCTTGCTTCCATCTTGCTCTGGAGGTTGCAGTTAACCTTCATGTCTTCACTCTGGGAGAAAATTCATCAGACCCATGATGCTCTTCCTTTCTCAGATTCATTGTTAGTTCACAGAACCTTGGTTCTGACAATATTTGTGTTTGAGCGTCTCCTCCCATTGCTTGTGTTCTTGGCAGTCTATCAAATTCTCTGTAAACCAGTCCAAGAAAAACATGCTGTTTTGTGTGTCTCTCTAAAATCAGGCCAATTCTCTGAATGCTGACTTTTGACAGTATCAAACAAAAATTAGCCAGGCACTTTCCAGCATCTCCAAAGGTCTTGTACAGTTACAATAGTAAGTGATAAGTTATCACATGGATATCTTTGCACTAAATAATATAAAGTTGGGGGAGTTTGGATGTGGTAAGAGTTTTGAGTGTCACAACTCTCCAAGTCCCTAAAATACATAGAAAACCATGCTACCATCATATCAGTTCATTTATCTAGCTTTTTCTTTTATCTATTGTTGATATGTCGCACAGGTTTTAATGTTTCTCCTGACACTACCCTCTGCATTTACTAAGCTTGGGATCAGCACAAGCAGAACACTGGTCTGTGTGCTGTTGAGGCTGAGTTGATCCTTTTTTTTTTTTTTTTTATCTCTCCATATTTGTTGTCTATCTATCCATCCTTAAAAATTTTTTGCTCGGTTTGCTGGGTGTAGGACACACAGGAGACCTGGGTTTGATTTTTGATTTCCAGGGTGTGCGATTACCTACATTAAAAAATAAAAAGAAGAAGAAGAAGAAAAGAGCCATGCTTCAAGAACTGATGCTTTGCATGGATTGCACTCATTATTTAATAGTAAAACACAGTAGCTTTTTATTCACCAATCATCTTCATGGTGGTGGGCTCCCCCCTTCATATTATACATAGATTGATTAAACCCTCCGGCCCATTAACGACCACAACGGTTCAGATTATTGATCAAGAGCAGCACAAAGTTCACCAACAGTTAACTAAAGTTCACTTTCTGGCCAATCTTAGGCTTAGAGGCGGGGGATAGAAAATGTGCAAGATGATACATATGTGCTTCTGCTCCTCGGAGGAGAAGCTACAGTCGAGTGTGGCTCAGTGAAAAATGGTTTCTCTGACAGCAGCATCTGTGGTGCCAGTGTCCCGCGCCATGGCTCTGCTCAGTGTGGGCTGTTTGGCTGCCGCGCTCCTGGCTTACTTGTTGGTTCGCCAGCTCGTCAAACAGAGACGACCCCCCGGCTTTCCTCCTGGTCCATCGCCCATCCCTATTATTGGGAACATTTTTTCCCTGGCGACCGAGCCGCACGTCTTCCTGAAGAGGCAAAGCGAAGTTCACGGACAGGTAAGGGCTGCCTAAAGCGCATTTTTGGACAGCGTTTTTTTTTTTTTTTTTTTAAGCCGCGCTGCACGATCCTGCAGACGAGACTGCAAACTTTTCTAGGCGCGCACACACCCACACTTCCCAAAAAAATGTTGGAACAATGGAGACTCGCCCCAGGTTTTTTGAGCAACCTAAATGGATGCATGAGAACAAGCAATGGAGGGCTCCAAGATAAATCCAACCTCTGCTAGAATAAATGAATCAAAAGTGTTTATGCAATGTCAGAAATGTGAAATTAAAATATTTAGAAAGAGCTGTTTTTTTCACTCAAACTGCCTATTCCCTTCATTTCATTGATTCAGATTTTTAGTCTTGACCTGGGAGGCATCATGACTGTGGTCTTAAATGGATACGACTGTGTCAAAGAATGCCTTTATCATCAGAGTGAGGTGTTTGCCGATCGCCCATCTCTGCCTCTGTTCAAGAAAATGACCAAAATGGGTGGTAAGATGCCTCAGATGGCTACAGACTTCTGTGTTTGAATTGATCAAAGCCCTTTCTAACTGTATTTTCCTCATGTAAAGGGCTTCTTAACAGTAAATATGGCAAAGGTTGGAATGATCACCGCAAACTGGCGTGCAACTCTTTCCGTTACTTCGGCAGTGGCCTGAGGCTGTTTGAGAGAAAGATCTCGGAGGAGTGCATGTTCTTTGTAGACGCCATTGACGAACACAAAGGGAAGCCGTTCAACCCCAAGCACCTAGTAACCAACGCAGTCTCCAACATCACCAACCTAATCATTTTTGGTCAACGCTTTACCTACGATGACCGCGACTTCCAGCACATGATTGAGATCTTCAGTGAGAACGTGGAGCTGGCGGTCAGCGGCTGGGCACTCCTTTACAATGCCTTTCCTTGGATTGAGTATATGCCGTTTGGAAAACACCAGAAGTTGTTCCGCAATGCTACGGAGGTCTACGATTTTCTGCTGGAGGTTATAAAGCGCTTTTCCCACGGAAGGGTGCCTCATGTTCCTCGTCATTATGTTGACGCCTATTTGGATGAGTTGGAGCAACATTCAGGAGATCCTAGTTCTTCATTTTCATACGAGAACCTGATCTATTCAGTGGGTGAACTGATTATTGCTGGCACAGAGACCACAACTAACACCCTGCGTTGGGCCATGCTGTACATGGCGCTGTACCCCAACATACAAGGTCAGTTATAGTCTAAACTTCATCCAAACGCGAAAAGATAAGACTCTGTTAGAAAGATGTGAAATTAACATATAAATAATCTCTTTTGGTTTCTGCTAATCTCTGTTTGTTTTTTTCTCCTGCAAAGAGAGGGTGCATCGAGAGATCGACAGTGTATTGACCAATGGAAGGGCTCCCACGTTGGAGGACAAGCATAAGATGCCCTTTGTGGAGGCAGTTTTGCACGAGATCCTTCGCTTCTGCAACATTGTGCCCCTGGGGATTTTTCGTGCTACATCCCAGGAGGCAAAAGTGAACGGGTACACAATTCCCAAAGGTACCATGGTGATCACCAACCTCTATTCAGTACACTTCGATGAGAAGTACTGGAATGAGCCAGGGGTTTTCTCACCACAGAGATTTCTGGACAGCAGTGGCAACTTCGTGAGGCGAGAGGCCTTCCTTCCATTCTCCTTAGGTTAGTTTGCTTTTTTAATGTTATCAAATTATCCAAGTTTCCAGCTTTTTGTACAAATACTCAAAAGTTAAAAGGTCTAATTTGTCATCAGGTAAGTTTTGCCTAACACTAAAGTGAGTTTAACAATGTATAGGTAAGCTGAATATTGACTTATTACTACCATATTTTTAAGACTGTAAATCGCTCCAGAGTTTAAGTCATTGGAGCCAAAAAATGTAAAGTAAAGAAGAAAAATCATAAATAAGTTGCACTGGAGTTTAAGTCGCACTTTTGGGAGAAAAATGCAGCGCTTCTGAACAAATCTGCCAAGCCCGGCGTAATGCTACAATCACGCCAAACATGATTCATGCATCAAATTTGTGTCCCCCGCCTCTCTTTCATCACACCTCAAATTTGCTACTGGACACTTGTTCAAAAATGTGTCCATAAACTTGACAGCATCAAGTTTTTAGCCTCAACTCTACATGGAAGCATCGACTGCACATCTCATTTACAATGCATGAAAGACACACACGCATGATGTAGAGAGATCAGGTTTATTTATTTTTTGAAGAGTTCTACAAAAGCAGCGGTAAGCATGGGTTCCTGAGATCATTCTTTTTTTGCCGCAATCCAGGAGCCAGCATCAGAATGACGGCAGCTCTCTATGGTACTTCCGTCTCTCTGTAAGCCAGTTTGATTGTCCCGCATTAGTCCAAGGAAGGAAAAAATAAAAACAAAAACTAATATTCCCAGCCAGCAAGGCCAAGTGGGGCCCATATGGTTTAAAAGTGGGCAGAAAATGTGGGCCCCGAATGGCTTTGTCAGAAGTTTTTGTGGTGGCCCCATCTGTGTTTGTCCTCTTTGGCCTAGCGCGTTAGCTACGGTGCTTCTTCTTCATCTTCTGCATTGCTGTCAGTAGCAAAAACTGAAACAACTGCTAGAGAGCAACCAACCGCTTGTTAATTGGCAAATAAAAAATTATGAACTTTTAGTATTTTTAAAAATCACATATAAGCAACTCCTAAGTATAAGTGGTTCCCCTGTCCAAACTATGCGAAAACCCAAGACTTGCACTCTGAAAAATATGGTACATAAAGATTTAGAAACCAGTTTTGGACTAAAATTCTGCTTTGATGATCTCCAGAGAAAATTATTTTATGCAATGATGTCTAGAAGATGTTTCTGTTCCACTTTTTTAAAATTAAAAGATTACAATGTAAACACGCAAAGAAGACCCAGATATTTATTCCAGTTTTCATGTAGAAATACTGGGAAAAAAATGTGTCTTTCAAAAATAAAAGCAAATAAAGTTAAGCCAGTTCAACAACAGAAGCGCAAGAATGTCTAAAAGGAAAAACATTGGTTGCATCTTTGCAAAACATCCTTGTGAACCAAAGTTTTGCACAGACTCAGTAAGACATCTCCTTATTACATATAAAGAAGTTCAAATATACAAAAACAGTGCAATAAAAATGAAATACATTTTTCAGTTTTTTCATTTTGCTAGTGGCCGGGATAGGCCCCGGCAGCCCCGTGACCCTGAAAGGGACAAACGGTATAGAAAATGAATGAATGAATGAATGAATCATTTTACTAGATATAAAATATGAGTGTGCTTTTAACCCTTGTGCTATCTTAGATGACCCCACCCTTACTTTGACATGTTCTCCCTACCAGGACAAAGGTGGATGAAGGTGGAAAAATTTCATGTAATCCATTGAACCAGTGAAGATCACAAATCATTGAAAAAAAAAAAAAGGTTTAGCGCATTGTCTAGTGGGTCTAGAAGACCCAACTCCCAACAGTAAAGTGCCTAGGATAGCACAAGGGTTAAAAAGGTAGAAATGAGCTTACACTGCACCACAGTGCCACCTATAGTATGATAAGTGTTTCACTTTAGGTGTTGCCAAAAGTTAGTTTGTAATTTACCTCACTGCATTGAAACGTGATAACAAACATTTTTTAATGGGAATCTGGAAGTATGCAAGACAAAAAATCTGTTTGACTTTTTTTGATTACTTGTGGACTTTCACTTAAACAGTGACAACACAAACAAAACAACTAGTCATGTGCACTTTTTTTGCATTAAAATGTGTCATCATATAAAAGGTACCGGTATTTACATTATATCATATGGAAATAACAACAAGAACCTTTTCAGATTAAAATGCCTGTCCATGCATCTGTATACACAGTTCAGAAAGTACACAAACACTCACTAATTGCTTCAGGTGACACTAAGTTCAAAATGAAAGCAATGGCTGATTCAATGATGAACAAGATAGCAGATCATTCAAATGCTTTGCTTAACTGACAATAGTAAATAGTTGTTTGTGGTTTGCATAAGTTGTTTGTGTTTAGAAATAGCCCGACCATAGACCAGGTTGTTTTGCAGTGACATGTCATTCTTTCTGAGAACTGGAGCTTTTTGTGTTTTTTAGTTAGGTAAGGCTAAAATTCAATAGGACAAAAGGTTTTGAATGGATCACAACCTCATCAGTAATGTTCTTCATGGGATGCCTTTCCTGATGAGGTTGTTTTCTGATTACGTGTTACCAATTTATCTGACTTGTGACTAATCCACCCCAACTTCAATAATCCAGCCCCACACCATTACAGATTTAGAGATAGGATGTGAACTGTGGTTAAACAACAAACTGCATGTTACATTGACTTTGTCCGCCATGTTTACACGCCATCCCAAAACAATCAAACATGTGATTCTTCACGCAAATCTGTCTAAAAAAGGCACTAATTCTCAGTCTTTTCTCTGACTTTTTGAATGTCTGAACACCGCCAAGTAAAATCATAGTGTGACAAGTTTTTTTTGGTCATTTTTTAAATGATTAAACTTTTCTTGTTACTTGAACCACTCATGTTAAGTTTTTGAATAAAGTTTTAAGCAAAAAGTTTAAAATCACAAAATTAATCAACCAATGAAAATAAGAATATTGCTTTTGAAAATTGGAAAAAACTCATGAATGAAACACACCTGTGTAAAAATAATGGTACCCCTAGAAAAAAATCTTTAATCTTCTAATGGGTTGGTCTGCTTATTGAAAAGGTAACACGCAGCGTTTACGCCATTTAATCCCTAAGCATGCCTGGATGTGGCCAAAAGAGGAACATTGATTGCTAACTAAGAGGTGAATAAGAGGAATGTTAACCAAAGAACAACCTTAGAAGATGAACTCTAAGGTCAATCAATCAGCATCAGATCATCAAGATTAAGCTAAAAAGGCATCATGGGAGATCACCAAGGAGAACACCACTGCTTAGAGTAAATCATGAGGAATATTAGCATTCGTAGTGACAAGCAGCAAAGCGTTTAAAACAGTGTCCTTTGGACTGATGGGATTTTTGGCAAGGCGCATCAACTTTATGTTCATATACACACCGCTGAAGCATGCAAAGCAATGAAGACCTTCCCTGTTGTAAAACATAACTGGGGGTCTGCAGCTGCCTTGATGCATCTGAACTAGGTTGGAGTGACCTCTTTTGAGGCCTGATCTACTGAACATGGAGGAGATTAACCCTAACCCTAACCTGCAGAAGGAACCTTACAAATCTGAGATTGTTGGATGTGTTTGCTCTGAATAGACTACCTGTCGATAGGTGCAGAAGTCTCTGTGACAGTTGAAGTCCTGCTCCGATCATCTTTTGATCTATTGTAAAAGCATTCCTAGTGGTCTTTTATCATGTTGTATTTTTATAAATCATTTTAATTATTCCTTACTTCAAAAGCAGGGTCTGATTTTGTGTTGTTTAATTTTCAGAAAACATTTATGACTTCTGCCAGTTTAAAGTAAAATCAGATCATTTGTTTTTGTTATTTGGAGGGCAACATTTCTTTTCTTCTGTGCAGATAAGATGGGCATTGGTCTTGAAAGACTTAGCATGATGACATGAATCTTACTAAAGAGAACATATTTTTTCCTCTCCAGGAAGACGCCACTGCTTGGGTGAACAGCTGGCCCGGATGGAGATGTTTCTCTTTTTCACCACCTTATTGCAAAGGTTTCATCTTCAATTCCCTCCGGGAACTGTTCCAACAGTCACTCCCAAGCTAGGGATGACCCTACAGCCCAAACATTACTCCATATGCGCCATCCGCCGCCAACAGAAGGTTCCCAATTCTTGAGGCACCACTTATTTTCTGTAAGCACAAGTGTGTGCATTTAAGTCTTTTCCAAAGACCCTCCAGTGGGATAGGTTAAACAGTTTTTTTCCAACTGATATGGATTTTTTTTTTTGTGAGCAATATGCATGTTTGCACAGCGCTTACAACCACCAGAACTGGAGGGACATCCGAAGAAGCCGAGATTGCTATCGATTTGATTCTTTGAGCTTTTGCACCCAGAAACAGAAATGTCTGTGAACATGGTGCAACTGTGATGGCTCGGGTCAATGATTTATACTATGTACACTCATAATGGTTCATAGCCCTTCTGTCCCGAGACAGATTTGGGTCGGATTGCTGACACCAGTCATTTGAGCTGCATGCTGGCAAAGTGGGACTGACAGACTTTCCAAGAAAGTTCTTCACGTTGTGTACTGGAGCTGGACACGGACCAAGATTTACATCATCTGGATCAACTTTTGACTTGTTCTCCTGGGATGTTGCTATGTGGAAATTCTTTCTCTTAGAAAGATCCCATTTCTTTTTTTTTTTTTTCAGAAATTGACTGTGCAATGTTAGTTTCTGCTAAATGGTGCTTATCAGTGCTCAGTGTGCTGAATTTAAGTGTAAGAGGAACAGTTTCTTATTTTAATGTATTTGCGATGTTGTGAGGGTTCTTTTATATTTTCACAATTCCCAAAACTTACCTTGTCTACTTATGGAAGTCTAAAGATTCCAAAAGAATAACTATGGCTTTAATGAGACATTGGGGGAGGGGCTTTTCTTTTGCTGTTATGTAAGCAATGTTAAATAGGTGATCCAGGTTTATATGTACTGTTTCATTTTAAGTCAGGCAGAGTTCATTTCCTAGTTTTGCTTAAGAAAAATACCAATAAGATAGGAGATTTCCCCATTTATATTTTTGATTAAAAATGTAGATATAAATTATCTAGAATAACTCCAGTTTCTCTGAAGAACAGAATCCTGCAATAGCGTGACCTAGATAAATGAGAATCTCAGTTAAAAGAGGACAGAGGACAACTTTGCATTGCTGGATGTCAGGGGGTTTTTAAAAACCTGAAAAGATGTAGGTTTAGGTCCTT
This sequence comes from Oryzias curvinotus, assembly GCA_023969325.1. NCBI lineage: Eukaryota > Metazoa > Chordata > Actinopteri > Beloniformes > Adrianichthyidae > Oryzias > Oryzias curvinotus. The sequence goes on from CM043708.1 coordinate 9,543,366, forward strand.
TTCAGCCATCACCATACACAGATGGATTGGATTTGTTCTGTTATATTGTGTGTTGAGGTCACATTGTCTGTTGATTTGCACCAAGGCCTTTGAAATCCAGTTTTAACCCTGTGGTTGTCTATATTTAGGCTAGTTTTGACGTCACAAACCTGGACCCTCTGAAAATGGATAAATGAGAAAAAAGATAGGTTGCAACACGCCCAAAGACCTAAGAATTCAACCCCCTCCCCCCTTAAGAGCACTTTCAATCTTACAATGATGATCTTCATAGATGTATATTCTAGCTATAGTTCCAATTCATGTTTTTGATCAACTATAGTTAGAAAAAATGTTTTAACTCCAGGGTCCATATTCTATCTGCGTAGTAAGGTTGGGCTTTTTTTTCATAGCAGCAATTGTCAAATTTGCTTGTTTAAAAAAGAAGTTACATAGAAAGTAGACCTGACACTTTGGTTTTTAGTCCTACTTTAAAGAAGTAAACACAAGGTCTCCCTTAATTAGACTGGGCATTCCCAAATAAAACCTTGTGGGAAAATTATTTCTATACTGTATAGCTATGCACTTTACTTGGTGTTTGTATGTCTTTAAACTCTTATAGCAGTGACTGGATCTATCTTTAATGTTCATTCAGGCGGTGGTTCTGGAGTACTGGAACCAGCCCCTAGTGGTAATTCTGTGAACAACATTTTTTTTTAATGTATGCATTTGCTTTTTTTGTGCTAACTGGTTTAAACCTTGTGTTTAAGAGTTTGGGAAGTCCTAGGAGAATAAATATTTCTTTTCTATAGGTAATGTCTCAGTTTGTTTAGTAGTCAGAACTGAGTGACTTGAATGTTGATTGGTTCTATGATTGATTAGACTTCAAAAATGTCTTTGGCTTTTACTCAGGTTTAAATTTAATGTTAAAATGAGATATAAATATAAAAAAAAAAAGAAAAAAAGGATATGCCTCTCCTCTCACTGACATATAAACCAAAAGGTGTAGGTACTTTAAATGTTTCCTCACATACTCAAAGTGGCATGGACAAAAAAATAAAATAAAATCTTGCGAGTTCTCACACACACAAACACCAATAAAAATCAACGAAAACTGCTGATACTTTAGGGATGGTGTTTTATGACAGCTATAAATAACAAAAATCCCCACAGATAAGGGTGAATGGTTACATTAGACAAACGTACGTACATTGATGCTACATAAGGGTAACAACCATTTTTAGATGTATTTATGGCACAATCATCGGAGGACACTGTGGTTTGAAAGACTGCACAGTGAGAAGCCAACAAACATTTACAACTTAATGAGTCAGAACATATCAGGTCTGGAGCTACCACGGCTTTACGATCCAGCTTGGGTCCATCATGTGAATAGAATGGATGTCAAATTGGTCAGAATGTATTTGTCTCCAGCCTGAGTCCCGACTCTGCCCCTGATCGTGGAGGGAAATTTTCTTTTTGGACCCGATATGCTGGTTCCAATGCCAGCAGGGCCCTAGCCTGGAGAAAACGACGCCGATCGACAGACCGAACCCACGACGTACAGGATGAAGATTGAGTGCGGCACAAGTTTGGTGACACAAGCGATACAACGGTGAGAGAAAGTCAATGGAGGAGACAAAGAGTGGTTTATGGTACAGAACAATGAGAGGCTAAAAAAAAAAAAAAAAGGTGGCAAACCAAACTAAGAAAAGCCCCCCACCGTTCCACATCAGAAATAAAATAAAATAAACTCTCTGGAAATGCAAAAGGTTTTCATTACATGATGTACATTTTTCTTAATTATGTGTAGAAAACAGATGCATTCACTTGATTATTCAAAAATATATATTTTTATGCACACGCTCTTTTGTACAGTGGCTAAACACTTGTTTGGTATTAAAATGTGCACATCTGTACCTGTGTTTTTTTTTTCTTTACCAAGCCAAATTCCACTACTCACCTAAATTTCTCCAAAGTGATCATGATTTAATAAGATGACCACAGAGCAATAATACAAATTCCTTATTCTAGTGGAATGCCAGGAGTCTTTACAGATACATTTAGAAAACTAAAATGTTTTTTAGCCTGCCTTGTGGCAGACTATGTACATATATATATATGTATATATATGTATATATACATATATATATATAATCAAACCTAAAGAGACATGAAACCCTGCATTTCTTCTTAACACACTGGCCTTTTTTATTTTTTTGTTGTCGGTTGAGATAAAGTTATAAATTAAGAAGCCAAAAAAGTTTGTTTGATTGTGCATTTAGCTTGTTTAGACATTAACACACACACACACCCCCAACCCAACAAACTGAACCACTCTTTTAGACTTTGTACATGTGGTTTAAAAAAAAAAAAACAGGAAAGAACGCCTAATTTACTGTTATGGAACAGCACAACTATTGGTGTTACTGCAGGAGCGACATTTGCTGTCTGCCGTTAATCAAGATAACCTTTTCTCCAGTTGGTTGTAAAACAAAAAAAAAAAGGTAATGCAAACAGTGTACGAATAAATGGCCAAGAGACAGTACATATGGTATGCTCCTCCTCTGATTTTAGTATCTGGAATTGGCTTGGAGTCAAGTTGTTCATTAAGAGATTACAAACTACTTCAGTCACCTCAATTTTCATTCTTTTTTTTTAATTACTTAAGTTTCTTTAAAGTGTATTTCATATTATTGTCATAAAGTCTTGCAAAAAGAATTATTCAACTTTGTGAATCCTGAGTAACCTTAAAAAAATACTTGTAATCAGAAAAAAAAACAAAAAAGTCCCATTCATGGAATCAGCACTCTGGATCTGCATGTCAAACATCAGAGAACATTTCACTGATTTAAAAGCAAACATCACTGTGAAAAAAAAGCACACATAAACACGCACAAATGACATCCTAAAGTAAATTTTTTTTTTAAATGTGCTCTCTTTCTTCTCGCTCGTTCTCGCCATACCAAAATAACGACGCGTGAAAAACAAAACTGTCAGAGGTAAAGAAAGGGAAAAAAGGAGGAGAAAGATGTTACACATGAATAAAAGCATCCAAAATGATGCAGATATAATGCTAGTAATCAGCCAACATTTCAATATTGTCTGTGACTGAGTCTGATACAGTGTTTCGTGTCGCCAGCAAGGTGAAAGAACTACAAGGGCCAATATGGGCTTAATAGAGGTTCAGACAGGCACATCATTAGAAACAGTTTTAGTCTGTCGTCTTTCCACGCATCAACTGTTCACTTTGGTAAAGGGTATCGGTCACTTCTTGAAGTCCTTCGCTTCAGTATTCATCCTTAGCCATCCATTGTTTTGTCTTTAATATACAGATGCTGTTTTGTACCTACAGAAGGTGTTGAGTGCTTTGCATTCAAGGCAGCCTCACAACCAGGTGAGCAACTCAATGCTGGAACCTGTCCACACTCCTCTTCCTCAGCACCTTCCTCCTTGCTTCTGGTGCTATTTTTGTGTGTTTGTTTTTACTGGGTGCACTTGACTCTCCGTGGGTTGAAAGTGCATAGGGGTTGGGGCCCCCACCGTTGCAGTAAGGATCCACTCACAGTAGTAAGGCCTTTTTGTTTCTCCAAAATAAAGGTTAAAAAATAACAACATAACGTGACTGTTTCAGCGTTTGAGCATTTGCACAGTGAAGCTTTTGATTGGTGTGTTTGTGAGAGGAGAAAGTGTTTCTTTTTTTTTATGTGCATTTATCAGTCTTAATGTCAGTGAAAGGCAGGTAAGAAAAAGGACCGGGGATCCTGCTTGTCCTTGTTTCACACAGATCTACTCCTTCCTTCATCCTTCCATTACTGTCTTTCCTCTCCCTCCTCCTCTTCCTGGATGACCTGGATGTCATCTGATGGGGAGGTGGGCAAACTGTCCTGCTGCTGCTGCTGCTTGCCGAGCTCTTTGCTTTTATCTTCTTCCTCGATGATCTTCTTCCAAACCTTGTGGTTCTCTGTCAGGTGGTGCATGATGCAGCAGTACAGCCTGCGGCGATTTTTCGTCCTTCCTAGGATGAATCACAGGACAACATATGTTTATGAATATGTGCTCTGATGTCACATTTTACCTTCAGGTTTTGCAGGGTTGAATGCCGTCTGGTTTTAGAAGGCCAGCAGAGCTTGTATTAGATCTCAGTGATACTGAAGCCTCAATGTCATTAAAAACCAAGAGCAGCTTTAAAGAAACAAAGAATGGAAAGCCCTCTTGAACTAAAGGGTTCAATAAAAGCCAGACCTTTAAGTCGAACTGTTATTATTGTTTTAAAGGTTTTAATAGTGAATCTGTATGAACACAAAACACTTCAAAATGTTTTTTTTTTTTAAAAAGGTTTCTTACTTGGAGCCAGCTCATCTTCTAGCACATCTTCCTCATCTTCATCTTCATCCAAATCTATGTCCCCCTGCCCCTCGTCCTCGTCTTCATCCGACCCTTCTTTACTAATCCAGTAGCCAGGCAGCAGGCCTGCAGCATCGTAAGAATTGCACAGTGGTCCAACAATGTGGGTGATGAAAGACTCCTGCAGCTTGGCCAGCTGCGGGGACGAGCGGTCCATGAAGGGGCTGATGGGTAATCCCAATTTTGTTTCCTCGTCTCCCTGCAGATAAATAGCCCAGCCTTTAATAATGAATGCTGGAGGCTGCTGGCATTCATTGCCTCCGGAGTTAATGGGCACAACAATGAAAGCAGCTGTGTGACACACATACAGTGCGCACTGTATGTGTGGTTGTGTATCACTTTAAAGATAAGCACTTTGGGAAAAACTACTTTACAGCCTGCAGAGGCAAAGGTAGCTCTGCAGAGGAATTTAAATAAAGTTTATTCTTTTACATTCCTTCAATGCCCAACAAAAGTCGTTTCAGGTCATTTTGTCACTTTATCACTTTAGTGACTTTTGCCTTTGCTATCATCAACAATTCGCACCTTACACACTTTTGAAGCACAAACTGCCGCCTGGAACTGCCTAAATATTGAATTTCCTCTGGAAATTCCAAAAAGACTGTCATGTGCTTTTTACTATTGAATGGCTTCAGTCTAATCACTCCATCATGAAAGTCAGACTGATGCTGTGTTGCTCAGATTATTGGAAATATGTGATGCTCTCCAATCTCTTTAAGATAACCGTCACTTTCATTTATAGTAACTTCCCTTATCTATCGGACCAAAGATCTTTGGACGTGCAGCGTAATAAAAGTACAGGCCAAACCGTAAAGGCTCTGACACTCAAACTTCCTGTTTGTATTTTAGATGCATTCAGTTGCACTTATTCTTGCACGACTTACACCGTTTGAAAGACACGGACTGCAAAAGCTGGAGTGCTGAAGACATGTTGCTACTGTTCCATCTTTATCTCCACTTTCTGATTCTTGTTGTATAATGTATTGACAATGTGGATAAGAATGAGATAGCTCAAAGGGTAAATTAGGTAAAAAAAAATGTTTGTGGAGAGGGAGGATGACACGTCAGCAAAAATTTCAGACAAAAATCCTCTCCGAGGTCACACTTTTGAAGGCGTGGATTTACAGCACAATCATACCGGAGGACGACCGTCTCACTGGCTCGAACTGCATACCTGCTCGTAAAACTCGTTGACGATACCTTCAGTCCACTTCAGGTGCAAGTCTCGGACCTTAGCTGGTCCGTTTATGTCTGCTAGTTTGATGCACACTTGGCAAACCAGTAGCCTGTCATTCTCATTGGTCCAATCAATTCCTGGACTATTCACATCGTTCACCTGTTACAAAACAACAACAAAGATAATGAGGTAGGCATTTATCAAACACTATCCATTTTCTTTTGGTGTTTGAACACAAAAAATGTGATGGGTGTGCTTTGAAAGGCTGTAGTCGTCTCAAACCTTCGTATTAAACTCAGCCAAAAAGTCAAAGTGCTTCTTGAGGTCTGTGGCCAGTATGGCCTCAATAACAAGGAAACGAAATCGCTTGAATTCCACGTGATCCAGGTTGGCCAGAAAGTTGTACTCGGGCTGGGACAGGTAGAGGCTCCAAGCAGATGCAGCGTGGTGGTTCTCCAGAACCGAGCGGTCATTATATAGAACAGCCTAAAAGGGGGAGGTAAGAATATAGAAAAAAGAAAAAAATGCTGATTGAGTAGACTTAAAAAACTTTATCTGAGAAAAAATTGCAGTATGTATCTTTCTTGCACAATGTGTCAATAATAGGATTAGAGAGTTTGAAAAGGTTTTATTATAGCAAACAGTCAATACAAATGATAAGTGTGCACAAACGATTATGGTTATGAAAGAGGTGTAACAGACACACAAGAATGTGACACAATGTGATACATCAGCAATAATTCAAGACATTTTTCGTGAGTGGATGAAATTTCTTGGAAAAACAAAATGTTTCTGCATTGGAATGAACTTTTTCAAAATGTTATACAGGCTTTTGTGAGCAGCAACCTTTAGGTCCAGCCCCAGCATTCTAGTCTGGACTTTGGCTTGGATATTACAACATCTTGTTGTTGTTTAGGTCACTTTCATGATGCATGATCCAATTTCAGTCAAAGTGTAGCTATCAGACACACGGTCGCCTCCAGAATACATTGATAAACCGAAAGGTTCACGTTTGCATAAATGACTGCAACACCCAGTTAGTGTCAGTGTCAACAAAACCCTAAGCAGCAGCTCCACACCGCTGATATGAAGTCTGGTGTCTGATATCCTGCATTTATGACCAAGCATTCTCACTTTTGGATTTTCTGCAGAGTTTTCAAGTGCTGCTCTGTAGACTGAACTTGCTGATAACCTGACTCCTGAAAAGGCTGCCAGTAAAGGTGGCCGGTTTCATTCCGGTGAGGCTCAAGTTGCTTTTCTTCTTGTATTCTGGATTTTAAATCTTGAATTTTACAAGGAAAAGTTTTAAAGTCTGAGTTGCAAAAAAAAAAAAAAAATCACCTCAAATCTTAAATGTCATTAACATTTTAAGAAAGTAAAAGGGTAAATACAAAACAATTAAAAAAGTACATGAAAAGTATTTTTAAAAATCTTTACGTATAACGTAGCAATGTTCTTTATTGGGCTCCGAAAATTATTAAATTAACTGTTATTATTTAGCTTGGACTCATGTATTTTGCCTTTTGTGTAGCACCCTGCAACAACTTTGGTTGTTAACAGGCACTTCAAAATAACACTAAATTAAATAAGGCAATAGTATTTTTTTTCTTTTTTAAAAGAACCTTTTAAATTCTGGAATATCACCAATAATATTGGTTTTTTTGTTGTTTTTTGACCTTTTTAAAAAAAAAAATTTAATTTAAAAGTAAGAAATTGACTACAGCGGAGCCCCTAAGCTGAACCAATAGGATCCTGTAGGATCCTTGTTTTCCCCAATACTTGCATTTACTATTTTATAGAGATGATAATATGTGATTCTAACAAATTATTTAATTTTACTCAATACATTGAAAATAGTTGCTGCTAACACTTAATTGGAAATAAATAAAAAATATTTCTGCTTTATATTGTGGATGAAAGCTTTTCTGAACATTTAAAACTAGATATTGCTATTTTTTTCATCTTTTAAAATACCAGAATGTTCTTACTGACTGATATTCAAAGCCCTAAACTTAAATATTTGCTATAGCATTGAAAATTTTTAAAACCTATTTGGAAAATGGTTTACTTATGTTTTTGTTTATCCAACAAAAAGCCACTAAATGGCAGTAATACACAAATCAAATATTTCCCTAAATAAGAGACTTTTTAAACACATTCAAAAAATCCATAGATTCAAGATACTTCAGTCTTTTAACTCATGGTCTTCAGACGCACACAGCACAAGTACTATCACTGGACAGGCTGTGAAAATGAAATGTTTAAACTGGGGCAGCCAGTTAACCATTTCATCTCTCAATTGCGCCTCAGTGCACACTGAGAGTGCGTAAGGAGGCCAACTGGCCCTTGCCACCACAAGCTAATCTGGCAGATGACCTCCGTTGGAGACACATTTCAAGGAGATAATGTTACTTTGTCTGGATCTCGAATGACATTGACGTCAAATAGCAGTCAAGCAGAAATCGGGGCCATGCATTATGAGACATGTAAAGAAAAGAGATGTAAGGAAAATGTTGACTCAAGTTAAAGATTAACTATAAACATGAAGACATAAAAACCAAGATAAACCCACAAAGACAGTTCTGTCAGCCAAAATAATTCTGTTTCAAATGTAAAAAAATGGAATATAAGAAGAATTAAAAATGATAAAAAATTAGAAATAGTACTTAATGTGAAGATAATGAATTTTTGCATTTGGACTACCTGCCCTTGAACTGAACAAAATGTGCAAATTTGTGCGAGACCTTTCAATGTGTTACTTTGTAGGAACAGAGATAATTTGCCAGCACAGGAATACACAGGGAACTCTTTCCTCAGTACAGTTACAAATGTATTTAGGAAAAAGTAATCATTCAGTTGCTTACAACACAAAAGTCTTGACTGAGGAGAAGAGGCTACTACTGATTTGTGCTTTAGGAGAAATCCAGTTTAATGTTTCAATCAAACAGTAAAACTCTATAAATGTGTGGTTTTAAAACACATAAATGCTGATGATGCTATGATGTATTGTGATTTTAATGCATTTTTCTGTTTTGTGAGGCACCTTGAATTACTTTGTGTACGAATTGTGCTATACAAATAAACTTGCCTTGCCTTGCCTTGAAGGATTTTTTTTTTCTTAAAAAAATGTTTTTTACAGGGAGATTTAACTATGAGTGTTTACCTAAAAACATAGCAAAAACCCCTACAAAGCTTTAGAAAGCGTGCACAGCTGAGCAGATGTTTTACTGCTAAAGGACTTTCCAGTCAGAGCATAATCTTGTAAACATGTGTTTAATCCCTGTCCTCACCACAGCTGAAAGTTGCACAAAAAGTGCTTTCTCACATTTTCACGTCTTATATAACTGTAATATTCCGTTCCTGTAAAACAAAAAAATGTGCGACTGTGTAAATGAAATGGTTTCGAGTTTACCTGAGGTGCATTAGTGGCAACTAGAAAGGCATTTGTGCGACCTGGGTGATCATAGTCGTGCATTGCAGCAGCTACATAAAGGGCCATAAGCTCCAGAGCAGGTATGTTCCAGGCCAGGCAGCCATAACTGTCATCTGAGATTGAGGAGCTCTTGGAGGAGGCATAGGATATCCTGCCTGGAGAGATGCCACTATCTGAGTCTGGAATATGAGCAACAAGACAGATGCTGTCAAGTCTTCATTTGTAATGCATTTAAACATTTCCATCCGTTTTAAGCCATCAAACCAGCATGCATTTACCTGTGTCACTCCCTGTGACATGCTCACTGTGGATCTGCTGGAAGCCTGGGATGGGTTGAGTGGTCAAATACCAGACAGCGTGGAGCACATCAGTAGCATGGACCCGGTTATGGTCTGTGTGTTTTAAGGAATACCATGATAAGTATATTCTAGCATGATTGCTTTTGTATAAAACAACAAAGCAAAGATGTCTACGGTGATGTCTTGGATTGTACTTACAGGGAATGTCTCTGTAGCCGCTTTCCAAAGCATGAAAGTACGACATGAACTCTCTCACAGGAATCTTGAAGATTTCAAACAGACACATGTCCTGGAAAAGTGTGTATGTGACCTGTGGGAGAAAATAGGTCCTATAATGAGCCAAACTAACTTCTTGTACTTGATATGAGACACAATAATGGGTAAAGTTTCACTAACTGTTTTTAGAAAATGTATCCCAATCTAAGGTATTTTTTAAAACAAATCACAAAGAATCTGCCAAAAGAACAAAATATTGCTTACTGACCAGTACAAGTCCTTTTGGCTTTCTTTTGGTTAAATTTAGATTTTTTTGCACGAAAACCCAACATCAAAACTGCCCTATATCCAATCAAGTTGTTACTTTTTTTCTTTCTAGCATAGGAAAGCATTCACGTAGAATTGGTAACAGGCCAATTAGCCTATCATTAAAGCAAGTTCTACCATAACTATCTTTTTACCCTGCAGAAAGTGTGTAATTGTTCCACATCGGCTTCACCTTGCATTAAGTCCACAATACTTTGGTTGCTGAACACTAAAACAGACACTGGAGGATTTTTACCAGAGCTATTTCACCTCACATACATTTGATACATCTCTTTATTATTTTATTTTTCCCCAAGAGTAGACAGACAGTGAGTCTACAGGACATACATGTTGCTGAAGCAAAAGCACACGCTTAGGTTGTAGCGGCTGCACTCACGTAGCTGAGAATGCGTCCTGTCTTCCCTCCTGTTACATCCACCAGGTCAAAGATCTGGAAGTTCCAGGTGTTCATTTTCTCCATAAGAGCCTCGTGCTCCTCCAGCATGGGATCTAACTTGAACTCCAGTTCATCCTTAAAGAAAAAAATTCCATAAATAAGTGTTCCTTATAGAGGTTTGAAGGAAAGGTTAAATAGTCTAGCAATAAAGAGTATTTTTCATTCCAGTTCTTGCCAATAATCCATTTATTGAATCTTACAGACCCACTTCGATGAAAATTGTGTTTTTTGCGTTTTTTACATGTTCTTGTGCCATTTTTCTGATGATGGAGGACATATATAAGAAAATTAATCTTAAAATTGCATTTCTGAGTATTTCTTTATTCAAATCATTGTAAATCAGGAGAAGATGGAGAAAATGCAGTTTGAAAAAGAGTGTAATTGTGACGTAGAAATACGCAGGGCAGGCCACAAGCTTCCTGCTCCGCTCCATTCTGATGCATCCACTTGCAGAAAAACAGATCGATTTACGTCTTTGTTTTCCTCTGAGCTGGCATATATGACTCAAATCTGTACGGTTGGAAGCAGGGTGTAAATAGAGCGCTCGGTTATGGGTGACGGGAAGAGGGGTTGCTGCTCTGCCCACAACTCAGAGGTGAAATTCTAATGAACTATTGCAACTCTGCATAAACTATTTTCTAGAAAATTACCGTTTTTTTATGACTAAAAACAGAATAATCATAATTAAAAGACCACTGGGAACACTTGTAAAATAGATCGAAGGATGATCTGAGCGGCTCTTTAAGTGTATCTTTTTCCTCCTTCAAGTCTGTTTTGGTGTGTTCTAACATGCAAAGTGTCACCACCCTTCTGAGTTTTTTAAGAGCACCTCTGATTTTGGTGTTGACTGCTCCGTGCTCGAGCTCTCCTCCTCCTCTTCGGTCAGGCCCTGGTTTCTTCCAGCCTCTAGCCGTCCATCTGAAGACACGTCCAGCTCACTGCTCTCCTCTCTGATGACAGGCTCCCCGCTAAAGTCCAGCCCTTCACCTTTTGTTTAACCACACAACAAACACACACTATAATGCCAAACAGTATGTCACACCCAGAAAACCAGACCGAAAAGTTTATTTTATGACATTTTTTTTTTAATTCCTGCAGTTGCATGATCACCAACCACTGTACTGCAACATTTCAATGCCTTCTTGCCAGGAAATTCCAATTTAGTTTTAGTCAAATAAATCTTCTCTCTTTCATTTTCTATCTAATAAGCAGACTGATTATGATTTAATTTGATGTTTGGATTGAGGCAGTTGAACAGGTAGCAGCTTTCATCAGTCTCTAAAACTACTTACAAGTTGTTGCAAGATAGAAAAAGCTTAATATCATCAAATTGTACATGAAAACTCAATACAAGTACTTCCAAAAGATGCATGTTGGGGGGAGGTCTTCACTTTTGAATGTTACCCTGCAGTAGCATTAGAGTCCAGCAGAGAGCAGCACCAACCTCTGAAATCTTTTTTTTATTTAACCCCTAACAGCTGCTTTTGATGAGGATTTTCTGAAACTGAGTCTTTTATAGCTAAGGTGGTCTTCGTACCTGAGCGCCTGCATTGACCCTCGCTGTTAAACAGAGGGTGAGAATCCGCATGGTCACTGCTGGAAACTCCCTTGAGCATCTGACGGCCACAGCTACGGGACAAAATCCACACCATGACCGTTTCCACCACATAATTTGACTTTACTAAGGCATCAAGTGGGAATGACAGCACTCGCCACCTTCGAAGTCTCACCTGGTACAGACAGGAAACGTGGAGTTGCGGAAGGCCTGCTGGGAATCGGCAGAGCTAATAGGGTAGCTTAAAGGCTTGTGCATGTTCAAGTGAACACTTGGCTTTGTCAGGAAGTCCGCCGTGTCTGGGAACTCCACAGGTGATCGACTGACATGAGACGATGAGCCTCCTGTCCCCAGTGCTGGAGGACTGTGGCTGGGTGAGGTTACAGGACTAAGGCTGGGGGACGTGCCTAAAGAGGACAGGAGAAAAAAACAAAACACCACCAAAGAGAATAGAACAACAATGAGTCAAATCCAATTTTTTTGTGTAATGCATGTTTTAATAAGGCTTACCTGGCCTTCTGGGCCCAGCATGGTATGTGAGAGTCACAGAGGAAGACCTCTGTTTGGGAATGGTTAGCAGGTTTGAATTGGGACCGTTGGGCAGACCTGAGCTGGAGCCCAAAAGACATATATTCAAGTGAGTCTGAAAAAAGGAATTTAACTGACTCAACATACTCTTTCATAGTAAAAAAAAAAACCTTTAACTATTGCCAAATATACCTCCATGTATCTTCCTGTAAATAATTAGCTCTATCTTCTCTTAAGTCCCTCAACTAACAGCAAAGACAAAAATATGAAGATTTCATGAAGCTCTCCTGCCATCCTGTGGAAACATACAGTACGGACACCAAAGCCCCGTGTCCACACAACAAGTTATCCTGTAAGGAAACACTTTTGATTGATTTTATCTTTAACTAGAAGACTAATGATCAAATCAATCTTTATTTATGTAGCACTTTTCATATCAAATATAACACAAAGTGCTTTACACTGAAACTGCATAAATGATATAAAAAAGCAAGCATGAAAATGAAAATAAAGCCTCCTCCCCCTGACTCAAACACAACCCCCCACCCCTTTCACACCTCCCAACCCCTTTATATTATTATTATAACAGTCATTATAACAATGCTTTCAAATTAACTCGATTTATCTGATTTAGAAGTTGGTTGCTATAAAAAACAGGTCTGTCCCACATAAAGAACATGAGATTTATATCTAGTTTTTTTAATTCATCTTAAAACGTGCTTCTATTTGTAATCTCAATCCGTTTCATTTGTGTCACACAGCAACAACTTTTAACCGCAAAAAAGTACTGAGTATACGTCTGCAAGCAGCTTTTTAAGTCTCCATTCTTGCTAATCATTTTTAATAAATGATACTCACAAACACAACAATTCATTTGAATAATACTAAATTATGAGCATGTGTCTGTTCAAAAAATTATTCTCCTGAACTGGTATTTCTAATAATTGATCTTAAAAAAAATATACATAGATATAAACTGTTTTTCTTATTTTTTTGGCTATGTTTAACAAATACAAAACCTGTTTGTTTGCTCTTGATCTATGCAAAAACTATGCTTGGAAAAAAAAACTGTGCTTGCTTCATAAAGCTTGAGACTGGCTGATCTGACATCCATTCAAACCTCCTTTGTATGTCATGAACGCACAAATGCACCTCATCTAGACATACCGGTTTCACTAAGGAGGAAATGGATCAGGAATAGCAACAAAAAAAATAGGACATATGCATAGTACAATCATACGGATCAAAAGAAACGTCCTGTCTGGTTTGCTGATGATGATTGTACCTTTTTGTTTATAGCCCACTAAACCATATTCATAGAGTTTCACTGTGTAAACTCTCGACAACTTTCTTCCATTCTAAAAGTATGAAAACAAACAAAAGAAAACAAAAACTGTTTACCATGACTTAAGAGCTTATGAAAAATAATTTTTGTAAACATTTGTACCTCATGAGGCTGAGTTCGGAGTGCTGCCTCTTTCCGTTGTTACGTTCCCAGCGGGAAGCGGGGGAGTCCAGAAGGGGGAGAGAAGTTGATGCAGAGGACGTAGAACTCCGCCTGGGTTGAGGAGTTGGGAGGCTGTTTCTGCTGCTCAGACACTGACAGATAAAACGAGGTATCAAATAAAAATATAAGGACAATGCTAAAAAACTGATTTGAATTTAAACAATTTTGTTGTACTCTCAAATTGGTTGGGCAGTAGAACCCACCTGAAGAGCTCAAATAAATACAAAAAAAAGGTCTGTTTTAATCACTGGAGCAAACATCAAAGCCACATCTTTGCCCACCTTAATGCTTTTCCTTTCAGTCCTGTCAACAGGGTCGTCCGCCTCCACAGAGTAGAATCCGGGGAAAGGCGTAAAGGGGTTGACCCTCGGACGGCACGAACCCGAAAACGTCCCCAGCAGGCTGGAGATGCTGCGCAGGTTGGCAATGGTGTTGGGCGACAGGGACGAGTCCACCAGCACGTCGGACACCAGATTCCTGGCCTCGTTGATGACTGACAGATCAACCCCATTCCCGCTTACTGCACCCTGCCGCATGAACAGATACCCCCCCCCCCACTAGTTAGGAAGGAATACAAAAGAGCTTCCTTCACAGATTGATGAACATTCTACTAGAAGAATTCTATCAGTATCGACAATCCAGTGTGAACACTACATGCCTGTTTAGCACGTTTATGAACACGCATCACATGCCCGGTGTGTACGTAGCATAAGAGAACATGCCCTAAACTTTGAAACTCCTTAAGGCAAGTATGGAACTATGTTAACATGTGGACAAGAATGCTGAAAATTGTGAAAACAGACCATAAAAATTTGTATTTTAGAGAACAAGTTTATTTGCTGTAAGAAAAAGGAACAAATAATGACTTTGATAGCTACATTTTTAATTAAATCGCACAAATACTTCAGACAAGACACACAATGCCTGAGTAAGATAAACATGTAGCATGACAGTAATTCCAAGGTCACTGGAAGCAACATTTTAAACAATGTGCATTCTACCCATGCAAACAGTTAAGCAAAAGTACTGAATGTCCTACAGGTGGATTCTACTTTCACTAGTGAGGAGGAGCAGAAGCCAACTTCATTTAAAAAGACGCGCGTTCCCGGAATGACCTTTAAACTCCAACGAGTCATGAGTTAAAACAGACAACGACACTGACCTGATACTGCGGTTTGTACCAGTGCTTCAGATCCCAGTCCCATAAGATCATCTGAAAAGAGAAGGAGAGAGCTGTCAGTCAAAGCGTTCGGATGCGGTCGCAGTGTCAAAGACGTTCTCCAAGACGGCTTTGACCTTTGCACACACTGCTTCTGAGAGGGCATTGGTAGGTCAGCAACAGTGCAGCAGCGCTTCTGCTGGTCTCTGCTGCCTGTTATCTAAACACACACTGTAGTAACAGTTTACATTAAGGATTTCCTGCACCACTTAATGCGCTTTCTACTACGGGGTACTGCGAGCTGCTTGCAGGCTTGAGAGACAGCTGACTGAGGCCTTTCACTAGAGCACAAGGCGAAAAGCAAACCACTAAAACCACCATGGTGTGTCTAGAATGGAGTTATGAGATCTTATCAAGCCCAAACTACGTCAATAGGCAGCGTTTTCATGCTATCTGTCGGTACCCACACAGAGGCTCTCACACTTTACAGCAGTGCAGGGTCAGAGCTGGTGCATGTTGTGTAACTCTATTCTGCAGGACCTGGAATGACCTAATCCCCAACAAGAGTCCATTACAAATCAAACACAGCAAGTTGCTTCTAACTTTACATGTTCAACGATGTCCATTGTACTTAACTGCCCACATAATCTTTAACATTTGCTTTTAGTAAAACAGAAATAGAAGATGCTTCTATTTATATGCAATTTTGACTTATGCTACACTAAAATAAAATTACTTTTGCAAGATATTCAGTAACTTCAGACGTACGTAAAACCTGTATGCGACTCACCTAAAACTTTCCATTTAGCCAGTGGAAGTAAAAAATTATGAGCAAAATCGAACCGAAAGTATTTTAGGTGTTTTTTTCAACAACAAGAAGACATTTTGATGTTTATTTTTAACCTTCTATTTTGGAAGTAAAAACTTTTTAACATAAAACATATGAAACTTGTACATTCAATACTGTAACAACGGTGAGTGATTCATAAGAAAACAAACACAAGCATTAACGTATTTACATTACAAGATGGACTGATGCTTATCTGAAAAGCTCTCTCAGAAACACGTGACCCTCACTCTGATGTAAACACACACACAATAATCACTGAAGTCAGAAATGAAAAAAGTACATCACGTCCCATTCAAGTATAAACATAAATATTTAAATTCAAATATGAATAAACATTCAAAATTACAATAAAAAAAACCAAATTACATGCTTATTGTGTGACTTCCAAACATCTCTAATAGCTTCATTATATTAAAAAAAAACAGGTTCAGACATACACAAAAGGCAAAAGTGTGATAAATAAATCAACATGTGAAAATGCCAGAGCAGGACTGACAGCTGTTCTGTGCTGCAGATAAACTCAATGACTGCGATATTTAAATGGATTAGCGAGTCCATTCCATCTCACTTTATCAGCAACGCTCTCATTGATCAAAGTGGAACGTTGGGTGTTTGTCATCCGCATCTGTACGATGCTGCCAAACATTTAATATGGCAAATAAGCCTCGCCATGGCAACCGGACACAGAGGCCAGCAAACAATGCTCGGTGGGAGACAGCCGGAGGACAGAGTTGTTGGCCTTCTGCTTGTATACAGGGGAAAAAAAGAAAGAAGCAGATGTGGTAGAAGCTGAAGACGATGCAACTATTAGAGGAGAGGTTGGAGTTTAGGATTAAGGAGGGGAAAAAAAGAATAAAACAATGAGGAAAAGGCTGGTGCTTTTATTGCACGCTTGTCAAATCACAGGGCCGGTCTCAAACGTGGGGAGTGTCACACCATGAAGCAGAGTGTGTACAATCTGCCAACACATCAACATTACAGCACGGTTTTCACTTTGCCCTTGTCCAATCAGTGCAAAATACACAAAACACAAACTGCTCTGACTCATGCCGAAAACAGGAAAATCTGGATGAAAAGGCTGAGGCACAGCTTCACCGTGTGCCAACACATAAATGATCGACGACAACGTCTTTTCTGGGAGACGGAGATTTGTCAGGGAACGTTTTCTTCACCGACCGATTATGAAGCCTCAGGGCAGATGCATAAAGAGGTGTGCAAATCCTCAGACACCTGGCCAAATAGATCTACTCTGTCCTCTGCAATGGTCTCAAAAGCAGCAAGAAAACACCTGTAGAGCTCCGAATAAAGCAATTTCTGCAGTTACTCTGCTGAAATCACTGTAATTATTTTACACTAGATCAAATTAAACAGAAAAAAATGTGTCAAAAATCAATGTTTGGTAGCTTACTTCATTATATGTATTCTTGCACACAAAAAAAATCTGTGCATACTTTAAATTAGTTCCCATTTTTAAGCTGCTAACACATAGGTAACATGTCACTTTAGCAGAGAAAAATACACCATTGTGCTATTTATTTCACATATTAGAAACTCATTTTAACTCAAGACTTCTACTAATAGTCACTTTAGTTTTGTTTAGTCATATTCTGATGAATTTCTCTATTTTTAAACATTTACAGCAGGCCGTATAACACCTCTGTGTGATTCTATGTCACACCAAACAAAAAGTCACATGGGTACATGCATATAAATATGATTTACTGCACATGCCTTTCCACAGTGTAAAAAAAAAAAAAAAAGAACTACACATTTTTATGCACTTTTTTACAAATCCACATCCAAAAAGAAGTATATCTCTGCCAAATTAGGAAAAACAAAACCCTCAGAAATAGAACATGTACTTCCATGCAAAGTAGATCATATAAAAACTCTTCACATGAAGACACACATAATACTTCAGCATGAGATGGGTTGTAAATATTTCAAAACAGGAGTCAATAAACCTTTGCAGGCTATCGGACTGCTGGTTAGTTACACCAGTGTGTCATATTAGCTCGGCCCTGCACTCTAAGAGGTGCTAGAACTGATAAAAACATGCTAATAAGAGGGTGGGGGTAGGGGGGCAGGAGAAACGGTATCAATGGCAGACAGGCGGGCAGTCAAGCAGGGCATTGGTATGGAAAAGAAGCAGGGCGGTGCTGACGTCAGTCTGCAGCGACATACAGCGTCATCGGCCTCCTGCACATGCACGCGCTGACAATGAGAGCCTGGGCTCTGGTTACCGAGACACTTAAGGAAGGCAAATCAGATGCAGGACGGGTTTGAAAGCACAGTGTTACATGAATGATCTTCAGGAGGAAGAGGAGAGGTCTGCAGAGAGGGTCCACCGCTTGAACGCAGGCTTTAGAGCGGAATTATCGAATAAAAAGACAAAGCAGACTGTTATTTAAAGCTGCTTCTTCTATATATAACTACAAAACCACAAACCCTGGATTATCTCTATTCCTGATAAAAAATGTATTATTTTAGAATCTATCTTGTGTTTTAAAAATATTTTGCTGTGCTTTTGCCAATTAAAAAAGAGAAGAAAGACAAGATGAGACAAAAGGAATCCAATGCCTCCAACTATTGGAGCTTGTCAGGACAAAAAGGTCATAAAAGACTTCCTCCATTGGGGCTCGAGCCCTTAAAAGCAGCTCTAGCAGCAGACTCGAGGGCATGACTCGGGGTACTACAGATGGCTAAGCTGCCTGTGGCTCTGACCCGTGCCATCAGAGAAACCTGGCAGGACAATGGAAAATTCTTCTACTAAGGAAAAGAGCTCGTTCAACATGTCATCCTGCTCTTTCGCACTCAACTATCACTTCACTAAACCTGCTGTTGTTCAGCGTCTGCCCAGCACAAGTTAGCATCTGGGTCCTGTAGTACTGACTTTTTCGATGCAGTCAGATCTATTCCACTGTTTTCTAAGTGTTCCACTTATTTGTCTCGTCTATAAATCTAATACAGTACTTCAATTAAAAACTGGCTCAGGTTTTTGACATTTAGAAAACTCTTCTAAAAAAGGCAGAATGAGTGATCGGTTAAAACCGGTAATTATCAAAGAAAAAGAGAAAACAATGTCCAGGCTTGGACCAGAGTTGGGTTCATCCATTAAAAGCGTCTATTGTGACTTGCCGCTTACTGCATTTAGGAGATGCTTTTATTGATGGATGTGTTACACTAGAACGCATCTATCGACATCAAAATCAAAAGTGGGCTTTTTGGAGCAATGGCTTTATAAAAATACGTTTAACAGCCTGTGGTACACAGAACATCAAGGCTTGAATATAATGGTCCAAATGGCTCAGACACAGTCCTAAACTTTAGTTTGTATTAACTTAAATGTTGTAAATAAGCAACTGACAATAAGTTAAATAAATCCATTTTGGAGCCTGCTTCACATATGTATTACCAACAACGCCATTCAAGAGATGAGATGATAATTTTCAATGGCGGCCTGCCAGGCTGCAACGACTCAAGTTTACACAATATATAATTCGTTTACCAGAAAAATCCTTTGCTTCCTTCTCCCATCCGAGCATCACTCCACCGTACATGACAACAAGGCGCTTATCAGCAACCTGTGTACCAAACTAATGATGTTATGATCACTATCTTGTAGCCCAGTAAACTCTGTAAAACTAGCTTGACCTTTGTCACAATATAGGACACATGGAAGTGTTTTAAATCCCTTTTCAAGTCGTTGTTTTTCTGCACCGCAGCAGAGCTCGTTTTATGGCGTTTTAAGTCTCTTCATGCAACCGGAGTGACCTGGACTTTATTTAAGAGGCCAACAAAATAGGTTTTTAGTATGTACGTAAAATATTTAACCTAAAAGTAAGCACCACTAGCATGCTAATCCTTAAAGAAGGGCCAGTTAAGGAAAAGTCTGAGCCCACAAAACATCTTGTTGCCTACTGCTGTCATTCTAGCCAATGACTGAATCGAATGTATTCATTAACCCCGTGAAGGTTATTTTCTCAGCAAAAATGTAGATAAAAGGCTCTCCACGGACAGAAGCAGCATCACAGATGAAACAGTTCTGAGAGGTCAGAGAGAGTGCTCGGCTGCTACAGAGCTAATGGGAACCACATTGTGACTCCAGGACTTGTCAGAGTTTGTACATGAGTGAAAATCGATTTGTTACTCCAATGTTGAGCACAAGTCCAGTCTGACTATACTGCTGATGACACTCTCCACACACAAAAAATATTGGTTCTTCTTTGTGCTCCATTAACGTCCATCTATGTTTGACAACAACAAAAAAACAAAGCAGCGTGTTGTGACAACAGCCTTCAAGCACATTTAGCAGCCGTTCATATTGATGGCTTGTCTCTATTTTGCTTGGACAGGGGTTTTTTTAGGATTTAGAATAAAATATACTCCACTGAGGAAAAACATGTCTTTACAAGTCCAGTTTGCAACTGCTTCTATTAGTGAAAGTAAAACAATTGCTATGTTGCAAATGTATACATATTATGTGTAATCTCTTTTGTCTAATGAATCTACATTTAGCAGCATCCAAAATGTTACTAAAGGAAAAAGTAGAAGATAGGAAACAGAAGAAATTATTATCAAAGATGGTAAAATCCAACTATACCTGTTCTGTCTAAACAAACCTTGAAATCCAACAAACTTAAGGCTATAGTTTGGAAATACAGCATGCCTGATTAGAATGATTCCTAAAGACTCAAGCCCTCATATTTTTTTAGAGGAGGTACCAGATTGTTTGGATTATAAATAGCGTCTTTTTGCACAGTTTGACCAAGGTTGCAAATCTTACTCAGGAGTGTCTTATTTCTGATTTCTTACACTAAAATAGACTCATATTTTCATCGTTTTCCCACTAAAGGTTGCCCTTCAATAACTGTTTCCCACTAACAACCGCTAAAGGGCACTGTAGGTGTCTGTATCAGTATATGCTACTGACAGTAACGTGGAAGAGGAAGCGCCATCCAAAACAAGCATGGAGGAGAATAATAATAATGGAGATTGGATTCGAATTGAACTGTGTGCTGGTCCCTGAAAAACGTTATCTGATTAAAACAAACCTTTACATACGCCACACTTTTGGTCGGAATAACTCATTTTGACAATCGCAGAACTGTCTATATTATCGGAAAAACTTCTGTTGTAAACAAAGAAAGGTGCGGCACAGAGGGAGATGAATGTCTAAACGCGCTTTTATTATTGTTATGATTATTATTGAGTGCACTCATACTTTTTAAATTGGAGTGGCCAGTCCTTTATTCTTGGCCGAAGGGGTATTAGTATTAGGCTAATACATGTCAACCTTTAGCTGTGGATGTACTTAAAATCTGTGCGGTCAATGGCGCAATGTGCATCTTGGCTGCAAGTGAGTTTGTGGGAATAACATCAGCCCTTATTATGTCTGGACACGACTGGAAACACAAATTCACAAGATTGTTTACACAGTTTTTCTGCGTGGAGCGCCATTTCTGCATTCAAAAGCTCCCTCCTCCAGCAAACACACCGTCCCAAAGCCGCTCCTCTACTCTGAGACACGGTTCTCCCAGGAGACACGGTCCTCCTGAATCCGGCAGCTTGCTCACTCAAAGCAGCTGGACGGACTGTGGTCCAAAGCCTCCTCCGGAGCAAACACCATAACAAAGCACCCTCCCCTGTTTGCAAACACCAAGTTACGAGTCCGGCTGCTCTGCTCAGAGACATGCTTCACTCATATGGAGCCAGTCCTATTGATGCTCCGTACCGTCCACACATGAAAAACCAGCACAGTAATTACACACAATCGGAATACATTGTTCACATGCACCACGATCGTCATAGTTCACCTATCTCGATCAGAAGGAAATTTTGACCCGAATGAGTCTGATTGGGGCAGAATATTCCGAACAGTGAGTTTACATGACACATTTTTATTCTGAGCAGGCATTTATTCTGATTACTTTTGTCCATGTAACCGCAGCTAGTGTCCATCGGTGTCTTTCGTGAATTGAAAATGGCATATACAGTCAAAGGATCCATGTAGCAATGAGGCTAAAACGGTAGCTTCTCCCACACGTGAAGGGAGCGTCTAGTTTATGAAGACAATTTTGGACAAGCATCGAACATTGAATTTGGCGTGTGTCAAAAAAGAGACGGCTGACACAAATTTGACGCGTGAATCAAATTTATATATAAGTGTGACTTATATATGTTTTTTTTCTTCTTTATTATGCAATTTTTTGCTGCTTCGATTTGTACTTCAGAGGGACTTGTAGTCCAAAAATACAATAATATGGGAGTTAATGCCTGTATTCTGAGAAAAGCTAACACAAAAACTTAGTGAAGGAGTTTCACCTCATAAGCACTAAAGCTGGAGACACAAAATACACTGCGTGACCCAATGAGATGAGCACCCAAGTCAATAAATCTTCCTTAAATACAAGATGTTGTGTTTAAAATTATGTCTCTGACTTTGGGGATGCAGCCCTCATACCTAGTGGAATCATAAAGAAAGAAAAGCCAAAAAAAAGAAGAAATCACTCAGGTTGCTCTGAGACTGCAGGTGTGTCCTCATTCCAAGAGTGGAGGATACTTTAAAACCCCACCAGACCTTTCACTGTGTTTTTTGGTTTTTACTTTCAGCTTATTTGAAACCACTTTTTAGGCCTTAAGAACAAGGTCCACCAAGCTGCATCATGTCTTAACTATGTTACAGCTCGAACACAACTCCTGCTTCTGCACAACTTGACGGCTATTGGTCCAATCGTATAAAGGTATACACCTATTTTGTAGTCGTAAAAAGAGATGAGATGTGACTTGAAATTATTGAGTGGAATTTGGAGCTGAAATTGACAAAGGCAGGTTTGTCTTGTTGCTCTGCCCCAATTACCTCCAAGGTTTCCCACCTTAAGCCTCAGGTAATATTCAACTTAGTGAAGAGAGGTGAAGGGGTGAAATATTTCAAATATTTAGCCCTACTTGGAGTGAGAGTGTCATATTAGAGATCTAGCAAGGACTTTATTCCAGAAGCTTTTTGTAGACATAACTAACGGACAAACTATTGCCAAACTTGATCTAAAGACGATAACTTCAGAAGTGCAGTACAGTGCACACTACCATCATAAGGACCTAGTTAAAATTGGGTATAAACTCCCCAAACTAGTCCTCAAAACTCAATGTCATATTCCTGTACACTATGAAGACTGTAAAAACACAGATCTAGAGCCACGTTTATCAGCTTGCACTGTCAGGGTTATGACTTTTCCCTAACAAAGAGAAGAACCACACAAGAGATGAGAATTTTTGTTAGACTTCTGCAGAAGGGGAAACCCGTCTGTCACAACTTTTTTGGCTGTCACTGCACACAGACTAACTAAATATAACAAGAGAATGACTAAAATGATTCTTAATCGTTAATTTAGTTTATGTCTTTTAACTATATTTCATTGTTTTCCACAATGTGAGTATCCAGCTGAACGCACCTGGGAGGAGTAGACCAACAGGACCACTGTCAGGACCATACATTCATTCATTCATTCATTCATTCATCCTTTTAAAAAATAAACAACACTACTTGTGAAATAAAAAAATAGACCAAATAACTGTGGTTTTCAAAGAAAAACGGTCAGGACATCTACTAATAATATATTTTAAAAATATGACCAATAAATAGTCTCTCCTCTCTGACCATAGTGCATTTCAGACTTTGGAGGGCTACAGCTCCTCACACATCTTTCACTAAACTTCACAAATAAAACTGAACAGTTGCACTGTGTCCTGCAAATCTTTTTTTCATCCAGTGCTAATGAAAAAAAAGTCAAAATCTGAAGTCTTCTGTTGCAGCTATCAGATATCTGCAGATATCTGCATTAACTTTTGACCAGTATGATGTTCCCTCGTTTATGAAAATAAACCGTGATCAATGAAATCCCCGAAGTAGGATTACATATGTTTTATGACAATAAAACCCCTCACTATGAATTTTATACAGTTTTCTCAGACAGACACGAACATTTTCAAACTTCTCTCTCTTGTTTAGATTCTCAAAGTTCAACCCTTCATAAAAAATTTGTATGAAATCAAAGATCTGATGATGATCGCGATCAAAGATTCGTGTAGATCTGAAGAGCTGTGGGTGTCTGGACAGTAGACACGGTGCTGTGGGGATTGATTGACAAGGTCTTTAAGCTAATCAGGACATAGAACAGGGTGCGCTGTTTGAAAAAAAAAAAGTAGCATAATCACTCGAAAAGAATGAGTGAAACTGCGAAAGATGAACACCGTCTTTTTTAGAGGGGGGTTTAGATAAGAGCACAGAATGCAGAAGGGTGGAATAAAATGTCAGGTTCTATGCGGGTCTCGATCACATGGGCAGATTGAAAAAAAAAAAAAAGTAGGTCTCCGATATTGTTTTTAAGGGGGCCGGACCAAGCATAAAGGTGGGCCGTAGTTTGTCCACCCCTGCTCTAAAGTGTCACTATGTGTGTGTGAGAGTGATTGAGAATGGCAACGTGTCAGGTGTGTACCCGTTTGCTCAACAGTAGCCGGGACAGGCTTAACCCTGTGACCCTGAAAGGGATATGGCTGGTTAATAAAATCATGGATATTAGGTACTTTTTAAAATGTATTCTTAAAAAACTATAATGTACGTAAACCCAGTCAGCTGCGAATTTGCCTTTAAAGCATAATTTTATGGAATGCAATACGCACATCCAGAAGACTTGACCTAGAGATCTGTATCGGTGCTTTCTTTAGTAAAAATCTAAATAATAGACCCTGAAACTGTAAACAATTTTCTTAACACTGGCTGAGGGTACATTCTAGGACACACACTTTAACTCTGGTAATACCTGCTCCTCATGTTGAAGTTTGTGTTTGAGCCTCTTTAGAGGTGCAAAACAACAAGCAATGATAGTTTCAATTTAGAGTTACGCTGGGTTTGTGTCCGAATGCTGAACTATGCATCATTGGCCCACTTGTTGTTTGTTATATAGGTATATTAAGAGTGTATAGCAAAATCACAGCAACAATATTAAAAAGTAGAGCTTATCCTGAAAAAAAAAAACGTGTCAGATTTTTATAGAATTTTACAAAAGGTTCTACTTAAAAAGCCCTGTTACAGGTAGACTGTTCTAGTATGTCTCCTTTAAACCCCAAATATCAATGTGAACAAAACTTTTTATATCAATTGTTTAACATTCTACATTCATTAATTAAAAAAACACAGGTTTTGCATCTGTGACTACTTTTGAAGACAGCAGAGGTATTTCAAAGGTTAGAATGACATTTAGCAGAGCTGGTGAAATAAACGGTCAATATGAGAGCTGTGTTGGTTATGTCCATGTCTGAGCATCACACATGCTTTTCATTGGGAATATTACAATGAATACAGGCAAACACAAGTATAATGTCTATAAGTGTGAGGATTTGTCCATGAGAGTAGCTCTGGGATGGACTGGTGACTGGTCTAGGGTGTACCCTACCCGTACCCAACGAAAGCTGAGGAAGCTCCCATCAACCCCATCTGCCTGCTCGGGATATAACAAGTAATGATGCTGGATGAACGAATTAGGCAACATTTTATTACCAAATATCCCAAAGACTGAAAGCAGTTCAAACCCAAACCAGACAATAAAGCAAAAATCTCCCCAAAAAAGTCAGACTGCTGTTGCTGTCGTGTTTGATGTTATGGAAAATCCACTAAAACAACAGTTTTTGAAGCAACATTTTAGTATAAAAACCAGACATGTCACCATTCCATCCTTTTAAAGGTGAAGAAGCAATAATATGGCCTCAATGTTTGCATATTGCTGTAACATCCTACTTTTGATCGTAAAAGAAAACCTATTTAAGTAGCCAGTGAGTGCATAAATAAACATAAATGCATCTATGCAAAGGTAAACAGGATACATCACAAGGAATCAGACTATGTCGCCACAAAACAGAAAAATCTCAGTAAAACAGCTAACAAAGGCTTATGCAGGCTGCACTTCTTCTGATGGCTGCAGACCAGAGCTTGTATGACAAGCACAATATACAGGAACAACAAAAATACCGCATTATGAGTAAGGTCAACCCTAGTGCGTCAATGCTGAACTTTCCTCCACAATGGCATGTTGGATGCTCAGAAGGCCTGTAACTTTTTGACCGTGCTCAACACTAAAACCCAGCAGGCACCAACCAGTGTTGACAAAATACTGTCTGCATTCCGCTTCTTGTGTTTCTTACAAAAGCAACAAAAACATCAAAAGCTAATGAATGAACATTATTGTTTTTCTTCATAAAATGACACATTTGCTAGATTTTCAAAGACGTGTGCGGTTTTAATTAAAACTTACCTCAAAAGGATCTCGTTTTTAAAGCTGTTTCCAGAAAGCACAGCTGCTGGTCAGACGTACTGTAAACCTTGGTTGTGCTGCGGCCTAAATTTGTCTCAGTGTGCACACTTCATATCTTCGGTTTCTGTGTATCCGTCAGTTTAAATAGGAGAAAGAATGCAACTTGGCACAACGAGGCATACCCTGCATAAATCTATGCATGACTCCAACTTCATACTTACTGGGAAAACACTCAATAAATCATGTTTTAAATAGCCCGCTGCGTAGACTATGGAGGCCGTTTACGTTTTATCTCAAGACTAAATTTTTCTGTTGAGGTGCAAAGTCATTGCTATCACTAGAGGTATAGGCATGACCTTTACAGAGTGGTGGCACTGAGCCCATGTGTAAATACTCTGAATGATACTTGTCTAAGTCCTCTCGGCTGACACTGATTTGCAGGTTCACAAAAATACCCCAGGTTTACTAAGTGTTATCACATGTAATTATTAAAAGGGGCACCAGGCTTGTGACGCACAGAATGTACAAAGTGCTTTGTGAGCTTGATGACAGGAAAAAAAAAAAAGAAATTCAGGTTTTTTTCCCCCACTGCTAACTAATTTTTCTTCCTCTTTAAAGTATTTCCCACAATCATGATCAACTGGTAGTGACAATTAAACAAAAACAAATCTATCTCTTGATCAGTCATAGAGCACAGAAATAATCTCACTTAATTTATTTTATTATTGTACAAGCATCCATCTACAATGCTCTTCATTTTGTGCAACATAGTCCTTTTCCTTTTTGATTTCGTTCCACTTCTAACCTCTTGAACTTAATGCCGTTGGCTTTTTAGAGCAATGCCATGCAAAGTCAATCCATAAACCAGTAAAATCAAATATGTGCAGGCAAAAAATTCCTGGTAGATTACTTTGTAACATAGTTTTAGAGAGTGCCTCACGATCATTAAAGTGGTGGACCGAGTGGTGCCAATACTTTCCAAACACTATACAGCTTGGCCTTGTAAGCTTTGAAGCATTTTGTCCCTTGTTTCACCATGTGACGAATCTTCAGGCTAATGGCGAGTTTGGTAACACCGAGGTTACAATCTGTTGAATCGAAAAAAACGGCAGAGCTGTAGGATGTTTCACGTCACTGTTTAGCTCCAATCCTGGAAAGCAGGGCGGCGAATTTTAGTGCCCCCCAAATTTCTGGGCTGAGAGTTTGTTGGCAAAGACAGCCAGCAGGAACATTTTTGGACTGGCTGAACCGTTATCTAACCGTTACTTCATGTGCAATTAGGTGCTGAAGTGGCCAACAATGCTGTTGACTCATTAAGTAGTTAAATGATTTACCAGCCAGACACACTAAGCTTTCCTAAAGCAATTAAAAGGCAAAAAATACATTATCTAAATAAAAAATAAATTAAAAAAATAAAAACCCTGTTCCTTTTGTTTTCATTCACGAAGGCCGACCTGAGAAACATTACCCGCCTCAAAGTTTCTTAATTTATTGAATGCTTCACATAACCTTTTTTGACCACAGTAAAGAACAAAAGCAAGCTATACCTAAGTGCCTGGTAGATCTGACTACAACAGGAAGGTTATACCTGATATGGACATAAGAGCTACACGAGGAAGGCTTGAAGCCTTGTAAGGGAACATCTGGTTTTATCATGGAATCAGTGCAAGCTCCTCTCATAAACACAACCTAACGCCTGAGCCCTGGAGCTCTGGCCAATTACAAGCATGTGAACACAAACGCCATCCATCAGAGCTAGAGCGGTGGTAGGAGGAGTTCACGGGGGAAGTAGGGAGAGTGAAGCCGAGGGAAGAGCCCACAACAGTGGTCAGGTTAATCATTTACAAGCAAGTGACCAGAGCTGGCTGTAGGCTGTTTCTCGTTTTTCCTTAACATATCACGTTCTGGCTGTCTGTAAAGCTAAAGTGACGGGAAGGAGCCCAGCACTGTTAACTAGCAGAGTTCAACAGAATGGGCTGTGCTGAAGTATGTCCACATCTGTCAACCTTGTAATTTCTGCATGGAGTACAAATCATCAATCACCTCTCATCTGCTGTCCCAACCTCATTTCTAATACTTACTGGCTGACCCTCAACACAGGGGTGTTTGTGTGGTTTTGCAAAATAAAGAAAAGCTAAAGTAGCCAGAAGCTAGAAAAGCTGCTGACAAGGAGAACAAAAATTTAACTGCAAAAGAAAACTATAAAAATAAAACTTAATATTAAAGTGTTTCCTTGAAAAAAAGGGGCGGCATTATTGTCTGCTTTTTGAGTTTAAAAAACAGCTAGAGTCAAGCTTTCAACATTAAAGCTTCTCTTAAAGAGGATTACAGCAAATAAGCACAACACAAGCTGGTGTTAAAACCTTTTCAAGTCGTAGATTTTGAAGCATTTCATATTAACATGTCAAAAGTCTACAAATCTGATCGCAGAAAAAAATGTCCATAGCAGATTTGAATCCAAGAGACAAAAAAAAGTTGTTAATACACCCTAAAAGTAATCAGCTGAACACTTCTGCTAAACTGAGATCCACGTTGTGACACCTTTAACAACACTGTGTCAAGACAAGAGGCTGAATCCTCCAGTGACGCAGCCAGCAACAAAATCTCTTTCGTTGAAACATCTGAGAATATGATAGGAGTCCCCTTTGGCTTAGTATGAGGGTGAGGTATTTCAGCATTTCTCATCGTGGGCTCAATGGCGTTTAACACACTGATGATGAAGTGGGACAATGTGACGGTCCTTCTGTAGTGCTGTAGTGCAGCCTGTACTCTCTTAGCGCTTAACAAGGGCAACCACTGTTGAAGAGACACCAAAAAAACAAAAAAGAACGATGGGGCGAAAAAAAGATGCCTTGCCTCAACCTTAAAGAAAAAAAGGGAAAACAGGCAGAAGCAGCCAAAGACAGGAATAAATGCAGGACAGTCTCTCACAGATTAATGCAAATTAATTAGAAGGCAAACGTTTTGGGTCACAATCACAATTAATATCCTAAAAATAAGTCAACACCTCATCACAAAACAATTTCTATGCTACAAAGAAATATTTAAGTTGCAAATCTCTCTATATATATATAGATAGATAGATAGATATAAATATATATATATATGTGTGTGTGTGTGTGTGTGTGTGTGTACACAATGGATAAAAAATACGAAATGCACTAAATTATAAAACAAGGAAGAAAAAAATCCTAGTAAACTTCTCTCCCTTTTAAAATAAGTAATCTATTACTTTTACAACAGGCATCTTGCAACAACGTCGTAAGTTAAAACGTTTTCCTGCTTAAAAAGTAAACATAATAGTGAGTGGGGCCTTCAACTACACTTTCCTAAGTATGCTATTTAGGAGCATACTAGTAGCATGAATCCATAATAAATACATTCAAGTATAAACTTGAGTATTTAGTAAGTACTTCCTACACCCTCTGTGAGGATGCAGCAGGGAACAAAAACATTCAAGCTTATTTCTTTAGTCAGAATTAGAAGGCATTTTTTTATATATTTTATTAAACGTTTTTTAAAACTACTAATTTCTTTAAACCTCCACACACATAACTTTAAATATTCTAATGAGTTATTTTCATGACGCATGGAACCAAGACCGCAAGCAACCAGTGAAAAGCTTTATAGAGCAGCAGCTACTTTGCACACAAACAGAAACGCGGCACCCTTCTCCTACTCAATTTTACTTCTAGCAATTGTTTTCAAACGATATAATATGAAAATGTTTTTTCTATTCTCATATCTGTGAAGGCAATCTAAAGTTTGCATTATCAAAACAAACCATCAACCCCTGAAAGTAGAGTAAACATAATGTTTTGTATTGAAAAGAACCAGCAGTTTTAGATTGGTTCTCTTTCTAACAAGGTTTTTTAAACCTGCTGCTTAAGAAAAAATAAAAAGTAAACACAAGCCAGAACCACAGTAATAATGCTTTGTATCCTTTAAAAAAAAAAAAAGTCTTATTTGCTGTACTTTTTGGGCGGTTTTGTCCACTCAGCTGAGCTCCCACATTCAATCACTCAGCAGCACTAACACAAAACTTGCTGCTTGAATATTTTTGTGCAGCTTATGACAAACATACTGCATCTTTAATCCTGCCCTGATCTGAGCCAGCTACTGCTGTCTGCAGTCAAGCATCCAAGTGCCTAATACCCCACGCCTGTGGTACCACGCCAGGGCGCCTGCTGTCAATGTGCGGCGTCGAGTTGGCTGTTGATCCAGCTGATCCCTCAATTCAGGGCTCAGATAGGTAAGGCCAAACAAGGTCAGGCGGCTTCTGATGACAAATATTAGAAAAGTTGATGCTTGATTTTGTCCATAAATACAGAAATGGGTCTATTTAGCACAATGACTGAAGGAATTCAATGCAAACTTAGATTGCTGTCAACTATAAAGCAGTGCAAAGTAAACGCTAATGCAGCTACTTCCTGCAAAACCGTACACATATGGATATCTTTGAAGGGAATTTTTAAACGACTGCATTATTGCCACAAATGTATTATCTATGGAAATGATCTCAGGAAAAAGCAAAGAAGCCATGTTGAACTGTCACACAAACTAATCGAACTGCAGCACTGGAGGAAAGCAACAGTATAGCTGTGGTGGACAGTTGAAAGTATGCTGGTATTTTAATCTGAAGTTGGGATAGGTTCCATGTTTTGTGCACATGCCGTCATGGGAGAGTATGGGGGGGCAGCAGGGCCGATCACGTAAACGCTGGAGTCCCTTTACACAAAAACTGATATAAGGCCAATCAAAATCTCTAAAAGAAAAAGAGGTCACGCTTCAGCTATGACAGGGACTAAAGTCTACGATAAAACTTCTCTGATTTGACATTTTAGTGCTTCTGAGCTGGGGGAGGGCAAATAGAGGGGCAGGCGGGAAGAGACTAAAGAAAAAGTGAAGAAAAGGGGGTGGGGATTGAGGGGGGGGGGGTATTTTCTACAAGAAAAAGAAAGAAAAATCCTGTTTAAAATGCCCCCCATTAATTTTGAGAAATGTCCTTAAGTCAGTCTGAATGAGTTGCAAACGAGGATGACGCCGGCTGAAGTCGGGGTGACTAATAGTGCTTCACAGTTTTGCCCTTTTCAGTGGGATCTGCCCTCAGCTGCTACACACACACACACACACACACACACACAAGCCCTCCTCTGTAGCTGCGGCTGACGTCAACCGTCACTTAGCAACAGCCTTTTGGTGTAAAAGCAGCAGTGCTGACACCGTTTTTAAAAGAGACGCACAGAGAAAGACACAGAGAAATCCAGGGAGAATGAGAAACAGCCGCAGAGAAAATTAAAGATGGTAGAGAGAAAAAAATGAAAGAAAAATGTAAAGTTCAGAGAGATGTTCTTTTAAATGCTTTTGTTTTGCTTGTTTTTTTTTTGTTTTTGTTTTTTTTGGAGGGGGGTAACATTTTTAAATGATCATTCTGTGCAATTAAGAACGGTCTAAAATGGTTAGGCTGGGGATACTATCAGCTCAATAAAGTTGTCTGGAAACTATTAACAGTCAATAAAAGCTGTGGCATTTAGTTATTTAAAAACAAGTTCAATTTACTACATCCCGCACCTCTACTTTTCTCTGCTTAAAGTCCCACAGAAGCAATTTAACCAGGAGCTCCCACCACCTATGTCATAGCAGTCCGATCTAAGCCTAGCCCCCCCCTTTTGGTCAACTTCTCTTTCCCTGTTGCTGGACTAAGCAAACACCCAAGAGAGGATCAAAGACCTCATCCTAAACTCCCAAGCTACACCACCTGATGTATTTTTGCTTTTGGAAACCTTTCGCTGCAAAATAATTCTTTTGTTGTTTCTTTTAATAGTGAGAAACAAAATTAAAAAAAAATGTAAACTATTACGTTTTCTACCAATAACCTGGAAGCTTTGCCACTTATTTTACAGTCCTAAATGGATCTATTTAACTCCTAAATCTGTCAAGCCTGAACAGAAAAAAAATTCCAAAAATTAAAGTCAGCCACACAAAAAAAAAGCTTAGTAAAAGCAGTGATCATCTCATCAAAGCTTAAAAAAAGAAACCAAAAAAAAAGGAGCAGCCTGTTTCCCTGCGTGGAGAAATTCAGTAAAAAACATCCTCAAGTGATGCAAATCTGCTGGCTTGTTTTGGTCATCAAAATGCATCCACTAATATTTCCTGAACTATCGTTCTGATGGTCGCTCTTAAGACACAGGCTTCATTAGGCTAGTCTCGGGCAGACCTATCATGAGAACTAAAGGGCTGCAAGCTAATTGCTGGAGATTATGACGCAAACCGTTTCCAGGGCGACCCGAGTTTTGGAGTACCCGCTTCAGCGTTTCCTCATCTGTTTGCACTCACAACAGCAGGCTGACAATGCAGTCGCTGCATCCTGTTTCACTCTGCAGCCACAGAACCGCGCTCAACTTAACCCTTTCTCCTGGTACCCCCACCCCCACCCCCACCCCACCCAAAGCTACCATGAAAAATTAAAAAGCACCGCCTGTGATAGTTGACGCACACAGAAAAAGTATTACGCTGTCAGGAAAACTTTTAACACCACAAGAAAATAAATAAATAAATAAATAAAACAACTTTTAACCATCTAGTGGTTTAATTGACATTCCTGATGTTCACCTGATCGCAATGTCGCCTGGATGTCAGTGAAGACTGGCACGGAGATAAATTAGGACATCTTTGGTCTTGAAATTGTTACACAAGTTGACAACTTGCTGAGGTTCATACGGGATCCTGCTGGAGCAAAGCAACAGCTCCACTTAGGTCACATTTCCCCCAATGCTCACATCATTAGGACTGTCAGCATAAACACCAGCAGATCTTTGTGTTTTACTTTGAAAACCTCACCCGCAGACGTCAGGAAGGAAGTGCATTCTACCTATTTCATTTCCTAGAAAAAAAAGATTAAAGTAAAAGTCCAGATTTAAGGTTCTTTAAAATATAGAACACTCACACACACTATATTTATTTTCTGAAGCTCAGTTCTTTTGAATCACAATTAAAGAGCTGTTTAGAAATAACATATTTTTACTCATTAAAAATTATAAAAGATATATGGAACAGCTACATTTTTCTCATCATTTTTATTGCATAAAAAACAATTAAAACATGATCTAAAATCTAAAAGCAGTCCATGACACACTGTTCGAGACTGTTCTTTTTAAAATATTTTTTAAAATAAAAATATACTGGAAAATTTCTTCTTTGTGTGTTGGACATTCGATAAGTCCAAACATGTTACACTTTTAAATTGAGGCCAATACAAAGTAAGTACTAATTCTTTAAAATATGAAAAATGATTGTTTTAAAACTCAGCTATTTGATTTTACACAAATGACTTGGGTCTTGAGCCGACTATCTAACTGATGACAGAGGATTTAACATTACATAAGTGGTGCATGCACACCCCTGGCAAACCTCGAAATACTGCAGAAAATCAAAACGAGTGTTTATGACAAAGTTTCATCTAAAATGATCTAAACCATGAAGGTTTGTTTGACTTTTAGAATCCAACCTGAAATCGGATTCTCCCCAGCATCTTTTTCCACCTTTCAGGAGCTTTCTACATTTTGAAAGCTGCTTTTTTCAGCCGTCTCATCCACGCTGGAGGCAGACGCTTTATTCTACCAGGCAAATTAATAAGA
Source organism: Oryzias curvinotus (assembly GCA_023969325.1). Classification (NCBI taxonomy): domain Eukaryota; kingdom Metazoa; phylum Chordata; class Actinopteri; order Beloniformes; family Adrianichthyidae; genus Oryzias; species Oryzias curvinotus. The sequence goes on from CM043708.1 coordinate 9,577,180, forward strand.
CTTGTAATTTTTTTTTTTTCCTCTCTTCTTAGCAATCACCCTGTGGTACGTCACTGGGTTGTGACGTCAATGTTATATCATTCCACATGGCTTAACAGAGAGCTAACGTGACAGCTGCGAGCTGCGTTTTCACCGCTCCCTCTCCAACCTTTCTCTCCGCACCCTCTCTGTTCTTGTCTGAAGGGGGAAGGTTAGTAAAGTGTCTTATGTACCCCTGCCTGCCCCCGTCAGGAGTAACCTAAAAAAAAAAAAATAAATTAAAAAAAAGGAGCCTGATTCATGATTCCTCAGCTAGTATGGCCTCCGAGGTTTCAGCCAGAAAGTGGAGCTCTGAGATTTAAAGGAACAAAATACAGAAAGTGTCTTGTTTTAAAAAATGTGATTATTATTAGATAAAAGAATACTAGACTGAAAAAGTTTTTTTTATGAATGCTAGGCATTTCTTCCCTTTACTATATTATGCCAATATATTTCCCACTTTTTAAAGCTATGAGTAAAGCATATACATGAAATAAAGAATTGTTGACGTAAAAATCTTAACTAATGATTATTTTGTGCGTCTCAAAATATGAGACTAATAAAGAAAAATCTGCTGTGAGTCCGTGTAAGATGAATCCAGGTACTAGTGTACATCCAGCACACAGTGAGCAGGATCCTTTGCAGTTGATCCATAACGTTTTGCTTGAGAGGAGGGCTTCAAGTTACTGTGGCAGCATGACGCTGAGAGCACAAACCAACCAGAAGCTGAACTGGAACGACCCAAATGAAACTTTCCAGGCTTCCCAGAATGCATTTCTCACAATGGGTCGAAGACGGCAGTGACTGTGAAGGGTTTACTTTTCTTAGGCTGACACGTGCAGCTCATCCAGCAAGTACAGACCGTCCCCACGCAACGCAACGGTACGAAATAAAGCCGACATTTAACGAAAGTCCTTCAGTCACTAAAACACTGCTTTACTTTCCTGCTCTCCTTATTTACAAAGAGAACAGGTGATAATTGTGGATTTTTTTTAAATGTAAAGTTCATCTATGATTGACAATGTAACCTTTGTAAGGTTATTAGAAAGAAGTGCTGTCGTTGCACTGCTGGACTACAACAGACAACTATGCACAAATTTGTTTTGCAAAAGACAGCTCTGTAGAAGCAACAACGCAGAAATTCTTACCAAGTTCCTCAACATACAGCAAATATCAATGTGTTTGGAATGATGCAAATTTTGACTGACGCAGATCAATTTGCAAAAAAACGCGACAACGAGTCAACATCTGAATGAACATCCTGCTGCTTTTCTAAACCAAAACTGCTCAGGACTATAAAAGCCAGTGCGTCAGACCGAGAAATATGAACCAATCACTTTGCAAACAAGTCTGACAAGAACAAGAACATAAAACAGATCTGCAGACCTGGATGGTCCCAAAATGAGCAAGCAAACAAACTAAATGACTCTGGTCCAAACTACCACAACGAGGTGCATTTTGTTCACAGTCCAGTTATCACACAAATCTCTCAACTGCATGATATAAAAAAAGCTCAATTCTGATTACACCAACCCTGGAGTCGTAAGACCAAATAAATCCTTTATTAAGATATTTAGACTATCCACTCTTGTCATATATTTTTTGGAGAAGTTTTAAGGTTTCCAGTGCTACATGTGTTTTTGTGAACCTCAAGTCAGAGTGTGTCGTGGCAAACAACAGCGTAAACCTGCATGTCCTCTCTCGCGGTCAGCCATAAATGGGTACAAATGTCCATTTGCAACAAGCACTTGTGTCAGCTCCACAAATCATTAGATCACTTGGGAAAAACTCTAATAAAACTTTGTTGTTGTTTTATTTTTTGTTCTTTTAGCAACATTTTTCAACTACTTCATCCATCTATTACAGTTTTAAAGCTTTTATAGGAAAAATTTAAATGCTAATTTAGAAGTTTTTTTCAATACATTTCTTTTTTTTTATTATTATTATCATTTGCTTAAGATTGTGTTCTAAATCCTGCTGTATTGATTCTGTTCAAACTGCAGTTATTGAAGCTGCTGTTTGGAAAGTATTAGGACACATTTATGATGAGATGAAAACAAAAAATGAACTTCATGCAAATCTCATCAAACAGTTCCAAACCCATCCTATACAGAAAGGTTTGCTCTTGATTGTACTGTTCAGAGTTTTGAAAAAAAAAAAAAAAAAAAAAGTTCATTTGACAAATTGTGTAACAATAAATAACAAGGAAAGCTGAATCTACTCCATCTTAAATTACTCTGATTTGTACTGAGCCAAAGAGATATGTGGTTTGGTTACTAGACCAGTACCTAACTATTGCTGCTTTAGCTACTCAAATAAAAAAGTAACAATCTTTTATAAATTAAGGTTAAGGTCTGACATTATGATGGTAAATAGTACTTTTTTGTGTTTGCAAAGACTTATTGTTTAGGTATCTACATAGAGCGATTTGCATGAAGGATGTGAATATGTAGATTTATTTGCTGCTGTGGATCCCTGCTTTCCTGCAAGTTTACAGCTTTACAAATTAACGCATTTAAAATACACACACACATATATATATATATATTCACACATATATACGTTGACGCCAGGCAGAGAACGGGGGGCTTCTTTTCTTTGTGTATGAAATGTCTGTGAAGATGAAGACCATGTGTGGCATTACCAGTGAACCCGGAGTAACTCATTTCACTGTTTTCTTTCTCTTGCCTTTCTGTGACACAAAACCCAACAGTTCCTTTGAGAACTGAACCGAACGCAAACATTACAATGGCAATATATGTAAACCAGATATTTATAAAATACTTTAAGCAGATATTTGCAAATATTTGTTGAAAACTGTTTTTGTAGTATTTCCTGATATTGCAGCTGTATCAAATAGCCAACGTCTAGTACATAACCTAAAATCACTAACACATTAAGAATTACTGTATATAATGTGTTTAAATTCTGCTGATATTTTACTATCAAGGGAAAATCAATCACATCATGAAACTATGAGATGTTCTCGCCAGTAAAAAAGTAACGTAGAAACCATTTAAAGATCATAATACAAGTTGTGATAAAAAAAAAGGCTACAATGCCCTGATTGCTAACTTTTACCAGTTTTTTGTTAAAAGAAAATAATAATAATAATAATAAAAAACATACTGCTTCAACTTTCTGCAGACAACAATGACATGTAGGACTTCTGGAGTCAAGTGTGCTGTAAATACCAACCCACAAACACAATGGAAACTAACTCGGGCCCTGCAGTGGTCTAAACTACTTTGGTGGAACTCAGCCTTCATCACAAAGATAAATGAAGGTTAAAAACAGCCTCTACGTACAGTTTGGCTTGCTTCTCTGAAAGACATCCCAGGTGATCTGTGCATCTACAGCTCCTGGAATGTGTTGTTTGAAAGAAAAGAAACTATAGTAAAGTAGTGGTCAAACCCAAAGCGCCTATCAGTCCCCCCCCCCCAGATTTTGATTTCTCTTGTGTGTTTTAGAACTAATACAAAACAACTGCTAATCTCCAAATATCATGCAAAACAATGAGGTGAACAACAAAATGCTGGAAATAGCCCAATTCAGACTAAATGGACATCTAGTATTTTTATCATCTCTCTCAAACCTCGAAGGACAAAAAAAAACACAATACGAGTGACCTGATGGCTGGCCGTGCGTCACAATACAGCTTTTTTTTTTTTGAAGTGCAGAAAATAATGTCCACCTCATCTAAACATAACTGGAGGCAGCAGAACGCATTCTGCCTGCTTTTGTCCAGAACGCATTGCATGCAACACCACCACCTTTATTTAGAAAGTGTATCAAATGATACGCAGAAGAGTGTTTTTTTTTTAAACCGAGCATCACCTGATGGAGTCGGCCTCAGTTTATGGCCATAAGCAGCCTGCTTGGACACAAATGTTTATGCTTAGCCACACAGAAAGAGAAGACTGCCTTTCTTGTGTTGTTGACTATTTGTTTTGAAGCGAAAGGCCTCATCTCTGGTTAGCTGTTGTTTGGTTTTCTGAACAGGATGTGGACGGGGCCTCACGTTTTACTGAAGGCATGATCCTTTAGGACCCATGTGGACCCATAAAATGTGGAAGAAAGTGGCACATCATAATAGCAAGATGTTTTTTTCTTCATCTTAAAAGTAGGTTGCATAATAACTGGAAGTACTGCAAAACAGCAGCACCATAATTTATGACGACTATCAGCAGATGATAAAAGAAAGCTCTTTAGAATGTTGGGCCTTATCCTTTTTTTATTTAGAATCTTGTATTTTCTGTATGCATTTGTGGAATTTAGGAAAATATATATATATATATATATATATATGTGTGTGTGTGTGTGTGTGTGTGTGGGTGGGTGTGTGTGTATGTCTATATTATCAAGAAAGGCATTAAGAAATATCAATCATGCGAATTGTTTAATTTTAAAGTTTACGCCTATGAATTCCAAAAAAATTTTAAACAAAAAAGTATATATATACTGTTTATAAAGATAAGCAACAAGTTTATTCATATTTATACAACGTTTTCTAAACCAAAAAGGTCAATATTGTTTTTTTTTTTTTAAACTATCTAATCAAAGGGATTTTTAACTGTTTATAGAGTAAAACTTGAGGCTAACTATTGCTATTTTCTAGAAAACGTCTAAAAACAACTCATAGAAACCCATATATTCAACTTGTATTGTACTTGGAATGTTATAGGACCTGCGTTTTATTGATGTTAACAAGGTTTATTATATACAAATATATTGGGGGGCGACTGAAGTATGTATTTGAGGCATTTTTTGCTCCTTTTTATCCAGTTTACTTTCTTTTTTTGGCACCAGATATACTAAGGTTATTTAATGAAATGATAATAAACACGAACGAATAAAATAAGTTATTATTATTCTTTTGAAGCTAGTACCATAGTTCAACTTTGAACTGGTCAATTTAAGTAGCTTGAGCAGTTTTTGTAAACACAAAAATGCATTTCTTCAAACGAACTTCCAGATTGCAGTTCAGTGGAACCGACTACTTCCTGGAGTTTTTGCATAATTAACCAGCAGCTAGACCCTGTTCGCGTTGGGTTGACAGGGCTGTCTTTGGGCTCTTGCACGTGTGCACTTTGGGGCCAGCAGTGGATCATCTGCGGGCCTATTTTAGAACCCACGGCGACAGACGTGTTCCTGCGGGACATGACCTACCTGCTCTCTAGATATGCAGGGCAACGAAGGTCTGCGGGGCATTTTACAACTGCCATAATAGCTGGTCGACGTTTCTCCGAGGGAAACGCAGCTGGACCGTCTCCTCGGTCTGATCACGGGGACCTTCTCCTCCACGTTTGAAGTCCCGCTTTGCGCGTCCCTCGCCGGGTAGCAGCGGTCAAAACAGAGCCCCAACAGGCAGCCCGACACCCCGGCGAAGCACGCCAGGAGCGGTCTGAGGAGTGCGGGCAGACCGCTCAAACTTGTGAAAGACACCAGCCACACAACGCTGGCGAACACCAGGATGAGGACGCTGTGTTTGAGCTTCAGGGTCGGGATCAGCGTGAGCAGACCCACACATCCCAACACGAACAGCAACCTGCCCACCATTTGCATCTGGTGCTGGTCCTCTCCCCACTGCAAAAAGCGCAAAACCAGAAAATCCCCGAGGAAACAGGACGCTGGCAGCGACACCAGCCAACATTTGCTGCTCTCCTTCTTTTTCCTCCTCAGGTAAAATGTTAGAAAGAAGAAAGCACATCCTAGGCTGAAGAGTGGACTGATGGACTGGGAGAAGCCCGACAAAAAAGTCCGCAAATCCCATAGCGAGTCACTTTGCAAGGTCCTAGAAAGGAGAAAGGAAATCGCGAAAACAACAAAGGCGCCGACGTACAGGGCTGAGACCTTTAACAATTTCGAATTGAAAACGTCCTCGTTGCAAAACCTGCACAAGCTGAACAAAAATCCCCTCTGGGGGTCCTGTTTCAGGGGGGTGACGCAGCTCTTCACATAGCCGTTCCTGAAGCCCTCCGAGCTGTTTACACTTCCAGCCCCGTCGTGGTGCCTGATTTTGCCGTGCAGAACCTCTCCTTCCTCCCGCGCGGCCATAGCTGGCGCCTGGCTCCTTTGTGTCCTCTCGCAAGTCCCCCTTCGCCCACTATTCACGCCGTATTAACGCTGAACTACATGACAGCAAATGCACTCCATGGCCACTCTAACGTGCTCCTACACTTGGACTAAAGAAAGAAGGTGAGATGTTTTTTTTTTTACAGAAATGGGGCTCTCTGTCGCCCCCTATAGGCTACAACTGTGCCTTCAGTGCGCTGTGATGTGGAGCCCAGACCCGGTGGTCCAGCAGTTTTCCGACGCAATTATCTCAAAGCAGACACTATTTTCGAGCATTCTACTTCGACAAAACACTTTAAACCTATTCTGTAAGACGACGTTTGTAATCAGCCTCCATTCAAACATTTATTTTATTCAGAAAAACCTACTTTCTCCAATTGAAGCGCATGTCACTACTCTCATTTAACAATTCAAAAATATGTCTAGAACTAGAAAACATTTTACAGAAGTCCATACGAGAAGTTTTGTGAATGATGCATTCAAGGATCATTCCCATCAGGCAGTATGTTGTTTTCAAATGCAACATTTTCCAATCTAATTTAGCACACAATTAAAATGTCCTTCCTTTATTTTCAGTGAAAATTATCATTTTAAAAAAAGAGTACAAAATAAAAAAAAATTAAATATCAAATAAGCCCAGAAAGTTCAGTCATAAACAGAAATCAATAAATATCTGGTAGGTGGCCCCATTGTGTGTCTCTTTATTACGCCACTCTGTTATCAATTAGTTGTACTGACTAGGAAGATCAGAGGATCACCGAGTGATGGATCCAAACAAACCACTAGGGGGGATAACGTTACAGGAAATGAGCTGCACTAAATGGGTTATCACAAGGAGGAAAGCGCCATCCACCTTTCAAAGAGCCTCTTTTTCTATCCAGGTGTAAAAGCTGCCGACCTAGTTTTGAATTGAAATGAGAGATACGTGTATATAAACTGCTACTTTTACAAAAATAAAAAGATTTAAGATGAAAATGTTGCAATAAATAATAAAAACTGTTTTTATTTTCAAGTTTACTGAACAATTAGTTCAGAATTGCAAAAAAAAAAAGAATATATATACATATATATATATATATAAAACACCAGTTTGAAAGTTATTTTTAATGTTTGGACAAACAGAAACTGATGTTTTTCCTTTGTGACTGTTTCCAAAGTGAGTATTACAATGTTTTAATATTATTATTGTTTTTGCAAAATAAATAAGCTTCCCTGTTTACCCTTCTGCACACACGTCAAAGGTCTTACATTTTACCTTCAGACTCTTGTGACATTTGATGTCTTACAAAGGTATCTCTAGTCCATTTTGATATCTCCCATGCCATCACTAAGCAAAAGCAGTCTATTTAAGTGTACTACAATTACACTTTATGCATACTAAAAGTGAGCAAGTATACTTGAAATCTACTTTTTAGATACTATCAATATATTGTATTCAATTCAAACAGCTTTATTTATCACTGAGGGGCAATTCTTTTCCAGGTGCAGACAGTAGCATTTGAGAAAACGGACATCATTTAGACACATTCAAATTAATACTATAATTCCTCAATATGAGGAGAAGCACAATAGCACACAATAAAATGAAAATAACAGCTTAGCTTGATTGTAAGTCAGCATTCAGCAGCTGGACTGCCTTAGGGACAAAGGTGTCGTCCTCCTCCGTGTTTTGCATCCTGGGCAGTTAAGTCTGCGCTGTGAACTCGGTATGTAGAACATGAGAGGGCTCCTCGAGGATCCTGTGTGCTTTTTTTTTGTTTTTGTTTTTTGTTGCCGTTTGCTGACCATAGAAAATGACAAAACTTCTAATCGGCTGCTCACTTAGTTTTGAGCAAACTTACAGTGTATGACATGTTTCTGTTTTGTACAGTTAGTGAGTGAAACAAGCAGATAATCAAAAAAGTTATTACATTTTCAATGAAAGCATAAAATAATCTCATCAGAATGTCACAGCTGGTTCCAAATTATTTGAATTTTCTCAGGAGATTTTGTCTCTGAATGCACAAAGATTGTTCCCAGGTACATGTGTGCTCCTTAACAAGCTTCTCAGCGAGAATGGAGTTAAAGTTTGCAAACAGGAACCTGGCTGTGCTGTTGGGCATGTCCAGAAGCTTATGAATGATGTTCATGATGAAGATCGTACCTTCATCAGCACTGCTGGCAGCTCATCCATGATTGGATTGTTTAGCTTTGTGACGTAATTCTTTATGATCCTCTCCATGAACTTCATTGCCAGAGATGTAAGAGCCACAGGACAGAGATTATTCAGGACCACAGGTTTGCCTTTTTTCTCAATGGGGATTACTGTGGAATGTTTCCAATACGTAGGTACTGTGCTGCTGGACAGAGAACGCTGGAACAGATGGTAAAACACCCCTGCCAGTTGCTCAGCGCTCAGGGTTCACCCACAGATGTTGTCTGGTAGCTGAGTTTCTTTTTTTCCTTTTTGGTTTGCACAACCTCTGATGTGTTTGGGAAAGTCAGAAAAGATTCCTTAGTTCTGAATGAGGAAATGACTAAATTTATCTGGTTGGTGTTATGCTCCTAAAATCTGTTGAAAAAGGAGTTGAGGCCGTTGGGAAGAGAAGTAGAACTTCTGCCTAAGATCTGGATGGGTTTCCGGGTAGATGAAACCGAGCTCAAAGCTGCCATGTTTTTGACACCCTGCCAGGCTGCACAAAGATTCCCTGTTGCAAAGGACTATTCTCCTTAGTTTTTGTAATACTGCTTGACCCTTTTTATGGCTTGTTTGACCTCCTTGTTAACCTCTCTCTTTTAAGCCTCACTACCGGTTAAGAAAATTCTCTTTTTTTTTGTTCGGGTTGGTTTTAGGAGCTTTGGTTACCATGGGTGTGTTGTTGGGCTAGATGGTAACTTTTTTTTGAAGGGGATACTACTGTCCACACAGAAAGAGATGTAAGCAGACACTGTTCTCCACCTGTTTGTTGATGTTGGAGGAGGATGTGAGGATGTTCCAAAACGTGGTTTCAAAGCATCTCTGCTGCCCATGCTCACTGTTGTCCACTGTTTAATGTCCTTGGTTCTTTTCAGTCTCCTCCTAAGCACTGGGGAGTAAAATGGAGCAAGTAGTATACTTACACCCAAGTATACTTAATAAAATCAACTTCAAGTGTACTACTTTTTGTTGAGGGATCTTGATAAACAAAAATAAGATCTTTAAAAGGAATGTAAGCATCCGCAAAATTCACAAAGAATATTCTAATCTTACATCAGGAGTCCCCTCTGTGACAATCCTGTTTGCAGACAACACCACAGTCATTGTGCTCATCAGGGATGGCGATGAGTCTGATGACAGAGGAGAAGTGGAACAGGTAATCCTCTGGTGCAGCCAGAACCACCTGGAGTTTAACCCACTCACAATGATGGAGATGACAGTGGACTTCAGGAAGACCCACCCCCCTCTAGCCCCCATTCTCAACAGCACTGTCCCCTTAACAGAGTCACACAGGTTCCTAGGGTCCTCCATCTCACGGGACCTAGAGTGGACCTGTCACTCCGACTCACTCCAGAAAAAGGCTCAGCAGAGGTTGTACTTCCTGTGACAACTTAAGAAGTTCAACCTGCCTCAGGAGCTGCTGACCATCTTCTTCACTGCAATAATCCAGTCTGCCCTGACTACCGATCCGTCGGCTGGTTTGGATCTGCAACTAGAGAATCATCAGATCTGCTGAGAGGATCGCTGGTTCCAGCCTTCCCTCCATCCAGGATCTGTACTGGTCCAGGGTCAGGAAGCGAGCTGGTAGAATCGCTAAAGACTCTTCTCATCTTGAACACTACCTGTTCAGCCTCCTCGCGTTAGGGTGGCGTTTCATGAACTTCTGACAAGTCACAGAGTATGGAACAGAAACATGAGAGCTGTCACATCAGAAGTACTGTTGTATTTTTACTTATTTTAATTTATCTTTATATTTTTCTTCATATTTTTATTATTATTTCTTTTTTTTTTTGTCTTTACCTTTTTACCATTCTTGCTTGGTTTGCACGAGAGCATGGGACACCAAAGCTAATAAATTCCTTGTATATGGACTGTACTTGGCCAATAAAGCTGATTCTGATAAAACCATGAACACACATTTCCAAAAGTTATTTTCTTACTGTGTAGTTAGGATTAAATTAAGAAGCAGATCCACCTGTGACAGAGTACAGAATAAATCTATTCCTCTCTTTATTTCAAATTTGTCAACACTCTATAAAATCAGTAACTTTTGGGCTTATCTTATGGGTCTTATGGGGTCATGTCCCTCCACCTTTTTTTTTTTGACCACCAACTACTTCATCACAGACTAAACGCGTCCTCCGTTAAAAAAGAGCTGTTTTTTTCTGTTTCAGTATTTAATGTTTGTTCTAATGTTCAATTATCACAACCCTTAAATGAACACATCCCACCAGCTGTGTGAAGGGTATGTCACGTCGTCAAAAGCTTTAAAAGTACTCAACTCCTTTTTTCAACCACTTTGATTTGGACGTAGAATCAAGCTGTTAACAAAAAGATGTCACTTAATTCACTTAAAAAAGGCTGTAGTTTTTATATAAACCATACACTGTGAGTGATGGCCAACAGCAAAAATATTGACCCTAAATTTGCTGAAAAAACGATTTATTCAATAAAGACTCAATTTCACAGAGAAAAAAACTAAATATTATTGGCGGAATAGAGTCTGGGAATGTGGGAACTTGGATCGCAGGCCTCAGCCATGACTAGTGATAAGAAGTTTTGATGATAATAACAGGAAACACACAGATGGATAAAATGACTTCATTTCCCACCAGAGGTGCTGAATAGAGAAAAACAGAGCCATGCTAACATGGGAAGATTTTCTGTTCACTAAAATCTAACAATGCTGAAGGATGAGAACAAATAAACAATGCTATAAAATAAAAATAAAAATGGACAAAACAAACCTGTCACCAATGTAAGCTGGTAAAAAAAAAAGTACACTAGTGTTTAATATAGCCCTTTGACTTGTCAACATCTGACAAATGACTTTTTGACTGCAGACATTTTGCCACAGCGCAGCAGGAAAAGCACTTATGTGATTAATAAAATTAACAATGACTGCACATGATTAAATTTAACCCGGTCTGGCATTGTGCATGCTGGCTCATTGCTCTAATGTCATTTGTTGCACCTGCTGCCAGAACAAATATCTGCTGTGAAAAGGTCAGAGAAAAAGTGGAGCACAGCACTTTTGTCAGTGATGCAGATTGCATGGCGAACTTGCTGCGTTTTACATTGCAGCGTACAGAGCAATAAATGGCAGAGAAAAAAGGTCAATGGCAAAAAGAGTCTCTCTCCTGCACCACGAAATGATGCATGAACTATATTCAAGTGGCTGAGGTTTTTGCATTTCATTAACATATCATAAGATCCAAAAGTTTAGCTACAGTTTTTTGCTACACCCATTACAACTTATAGGTATATTTCTTTGCAATTTTAACTTGAATATTCAAAACTCCTTCCTCAGCCGAAGAGTTTCTGAACTCCCCCAGAAAAATCTAAATTTCCTGATTTAGTTGGAAAATAAGGTGTGCTTTGTTAGCTACTGCACTATATGTAGTCCTCCACTGAAGAGCAGCTGTCCACTTTCAACATGAACAGAGAAAGTTAGTGTAATCTCATAATAAAAACACTCTTTCAAGTTCTTCAGAGGTTAAAAATGTCTCACCTCGACACAGGTAAAACACAGTTTTTCTCTGTTGGAGACAAGGATGAAAAAAAAATCTACATTCAGCATCCCGGAAACCAGTCAGAAGATAAAAAAAAAAGAAAGTTTCCTCAGCACAGGAGTATTGATGTCTTCTAGCACTCTGGACAGAAGCCTGGATCAAAGTTGAATATGTTTTCCCCCACATTCCAAGGAGAAGGTCAAATGGGCCAGCTTAACACACTCTTGTGTTCCTCCAAGATTATTTAACTGAAATTGAGTCCATAAAAGAGAAACTGTTAGATCATTACGAGAAAAAGGCTTCCCAACATCCACAGTCTTGGAGCAGCTGGAGGAACTTGAGTACAGATTTAATAACTTACCAAGCGCCCAGTACAAAAAAGTAAAAAGGAGTCAGACCAGTCATATATGGCCTTCCTCTGTTTAATAGAAAGTCCTGCTTGTCGTAACCAAAACATCTAGCTCTCGTCGGGGGGATCCTGGCTGAGTGAAGCATCACACCCTGCAGTGAAAAAGTAGCTAGCAGGCTTTAGACTGAAGGCAAACAACCTGAGTGTGGCATCAATCACTTAATGCATACAGTGCATGTGCCTGTCAAATTAAGATGGGGGGAAAAAAAGAAAGATAAAACGCTCCCATAACTGTTTGTTGGAAATGAACCCACATACTGGGTTTACTTTAATCAATAATAGTTGAACAGAGCTTGTGTTTTAATTTCTAAACGTTTGTATTTAAATTAGGAATCAAAGAAATGGAAAAATAAATTCCCATGTTTAGATGTCGGTTTATGCGTTGCGCGTTTGAACCTTCCGGCGCACGGTAGTTGTGATGTGGCTCAGAGAGTCAGTTTCTTCCACGTCACTAGGTAGTGGAGCTGACGGGGAAAAGGGTACCATCGCTCTTTTCACAGGGACCTTTACACATGTATACGTTTAAAATTGGACTTTGAAGGTGACTTCGGAGGAAACATAGACGTACATTAAGGTAGATTATGTTGTGTAATTAGTTTAAATGTTGCGGACAATAAGCATTTAGTGACGAAGCGGCTAGCCATCGCAATTGTCCACCATTTCGTTGCAAGATTAGCCGGTGTTTAGCTAACGCTAAAAATGTGAAAGTAGACATTCTAACTTAACCAAACTAGCTGCGTTATTTATTTAATTGTTCATTTAACCGGGTAGCATAAGTTTTTCCGTGTATAGCGGTTTGGTGCGCTTACTCGTAGCGACATTTAAGTGAAATATAGCATTTCTGTGCGTAGTACTAGTAGCTGGGCACCTGCGTGTCGTGTCCCAACGGTTATTTTCTCCTTTTTTTTTTCTTACCTGGACTGGAGGCTTTACTCGCTTCAAATGAGTTCCTAGGTTTACATGTTAGGATAGCAGCCCTTTAAAATGTTTATTGAATTCAGAGGAATAGTTGGCAAAGACTTTCAGTCAGGATAACCTGTATAATATAGCCCCAAGATTTTAGTTTGAAAAAGTAACTTTGTTTGATTCAGTTGTTTTTCATCGAGATATGACAAAACAAAAAAACTATTTTTTTGTACACACAGATGGTTTGATAGCCTGTATGAAATTTTTTTTTTTACATTTATTGTTTAGGTTTAAATGATTTTTACATATACGTAAAGGTGTTGTGGCTTGCTTTATTTTTAAATTTTTGTATGTTTGTATAATTTTAGCTTCTTTTTCGCTTAGCCTAAAGCCTATCCCGGCCATTTTTTTGCTTAACTTTTTAATGAAATATGACCAAATAAAATGTCATTTAAAAAAAAAAAATTCTTAAAATTATCTGCAAAGGGATGTCACAATACCAGTAATGTAGTTGTGACAATAATGCTAAAATTAAACTCATTTGGATCTGTATCCAGATGGTAAAAGCGCCACATATCTTTAATATTTTTCTTCTTCTTTGAGGCCAGGAAATCAATAACTTTGAATCCTTTCATTCAGCCCGTTTCTGCTTTAGTTTTCTTGTGTTTTCTAATTTAACTATTGATTTCTTCACTGCTTTGTCTGACAATTTCACAGTTTTTCTTCTGTTTTTTATTTTTTTTTTTACAGGTATTATCCGAAGAGGGATATTCTTTGCAATTTGTTTGGCCATAAACAAGCTCAGCAGCAAAATGACGGCTGCAGAAAACGTTTGTTACACTCTGATCAATGTTCAGTCGGATTCCGAGCCCCCGTCCGAAGTCAGCCTCAAAGCTGATCTAGGTAGAGATATTTTTTTTTCATGTTGTTCTTAAATTCATAGCTTTTTTTGAATTAGTCTCAATTGATCACACATGATCATATTGGCGACCTGAATTCATGGAACTCAACAGAAAAAGAGAATGGTTAATTAGGTTAATTAGAATAATCTACACATTTTTTTCACGTTTTCACATCTTTTCTAGAGATTATTTATCAGAATATCCATAGACAGAATGAATTAGATGCTTTATTACATACTGGTTCACCAGCTGTGTTTTTATTTTATTGTTATCAGTAACTGCTTATTAACAGGGCTTAGAAATGCCACATGTCTTCTTAAAATGAAGTGTTAAGTCTATTCTTTTTTCCCATATCAATTGTTGTTATTGCAGCTTTAAAATGAAGGACTTGAGTTGTAAATATACTATAGATTGAACTGATTTCACTGAAAAACAATGTTTAACTTCAAAAATGAACAGCATTATTTATATATATGCACCTTTTATTTACACAACATAACATTGCAGCTCTGCAGGCAGGTTAGAGATGCTTATTCGAGTTAAATGTGCTTCAGTCGTCAAAAAGAATTGATTTTGTTTAGGTGGTTTTGCAAAACTACAAATCAAGATCTTGTTGGCAAATTTGTTTTCACATATTTTCAAATTGATTAAACACTCATTGATATAATGATCCAATACGACATGATAAAGCGATGCGTCCAAATAATCTTCCTCTGCAGAGAAGGGAGAGATCAAAGCGAAGACGGAGGCCCTTGAAGAAGGTCATCATCATGATCCTGAATGGGGAGAAGTTGCCAGGCCTGCTTATGACCATAATTCGCTTTGTGCTGCCACTTCAAGACCACACCATCAAGAAGCTGCTCCTGGTTTTCTGGGAGATCGTCCCCAAAACGACTCCAGATGGAAAGCTGCTTCAGGAGATGATCCTGGTCTGTGATGCCTACAGAAAGGTAGGCTGCTGCTAGAAGAGTTTCTTTATATTATTTTTAATATGGTTGAGGAAACCACTAAACATGGCTGTACCACCATCTACATGCCCAAGATCATCTGATAGCAGCAGAGTAGGGCCTGATTAGTCCTTGGATGGGAGACAGCCTGGAACTGCCAGTTACCGCCACCACATGGAAGCACTTTCCTCTGTTTCCTTGTGCTATAAAGCCAAATCTCATGTGATTCACTGTAGTGGCCCTATAAGAATAAACAAACATTGTATTGGATGCAGCTGCTCGGTAAAGTTTTTAACATTTTTAAACAGACTTTCATTTGAATTTTTAACTTGCTAGTTTGTTTCAATGATCTTTTTAGTCAGTTGTTGGGTTCAGACAGGTTGGTGGTTTGGCCCACAGGAGACAAGAACTTTATCAGAATCTCTGGATGTGTCATCTGACTTTAATTTTAAAACAGAAAAAAAGCTCTGTGCTGCATTAGTTTAATTATAATAAACATTTGCAACTTTACATTTATTTCTAAAGATTGATTTTCCACTATATTTCTGATGCAAACCCAAATTGTGTCCAGTGTTTAAATGAGCAGTTTAAAATTATATTAAAGTACTCTTTGATAATGCCCTCCATCCTGATTTCTAGTCCACGTTTGTGAAACTTGCCTTTGCAGACTTTCCTCCCATAAAGTGCTCTCATTTGAAGCTAAAGGTGTGAAGGTGTGGATCCTTTTAAATATTGAAGCAGTTTCTTTAAAACTTTTTTTGTTGTTGTTATAACTCAGGATCTTCAACATCCCAACGAGTTCATCCGTGGGTCCACTCTGCGTTTCCTGTGCAAACTGAAGGAGTCAGAGTTGCTGGAACCTCTTATGCCTGCCATCCGCGCATGTCTGGAGCACCGCCACAGCTATGTGCGCCGCAACGCCGTCCTGGCTATTTACACCATCTACAGGTGCCAGATGCTCATGAATGCATTTTCACATGCATCCCACAGCGTATGCATCCTATTAGTCTGAAGATTGTTAAGCAACTTCATCTGTCTCAGGAACTTTGAGAATCTGATCCCGGACGCTCCAGAGCTGATCCACGATTTCCTCGTCAATGAGAAAGACGCCAGCTGTAAGAGAAATGCTTTCATGATGCTGATCCATGCAGATCAGGTGAGTAGTGTTTTGAAATCTACCTGTTCCTAATATTTGTAGCACCAATATATTCATATTCAAGGCCAAGCTAATTGTTTTTTCGTCACCTACAACAGGACCGAGCTCTGGATTACCTCAGCACATGCATTGACCAAGTGCACACTTTTGGGGACATCCTGCAGCTGGTCATCGTGGAGCTGATTTATAAGGCGAGCCAGGCGCTTGAGCACTACACAGTTTAAAAGCACGAAAAATCGGCTCAGATTTTAAATGGACGCTCTTTTTGTTTCCCTGTTAGGTTTGCCACGCTAACCCTTCTGAGCGAGCGCGGTTCATCCGCTGCATCTACAACCTCCTACAGTCCTCAAGTCCAGCTGTGAAGTACGAAGCTGCAGGCACTCTTGTTACCCTCTCCAGTGCTCCTACAGCTATTAAGGTACATTACCATGACTTTTATCATTAATTTAGTGCATTTATTCTCATCTTAGTGTAACTCAGTTTCCATAGAGCTAATAACATACTGTATTTGATCAGTTTGTAAATATATGGCCTTTCATGCATTTCTTTGTTGCTCCAGGCTGCTGCCCAATGTTATATTGACTTGATCATTAAAGAGAGTGACAACAACGTGAAGCTGATTGTTCTCGATCGTCTGATTGAACTGAAGGATCATCCCACTCATGAACGGGTTCTCCAGGTGGGTCGACATTTTTAGAATTAAAGTTCCAAAACACTAAAAAAGGACATTTACATTTAAATGTGTCAAGTTTAAGTTATCAAATGGTCGCTCTTTTTACCAGAAAATCCATTAACATATAATGAAGCATATTGTTTGTCTGGTTGAGACCCAGTTTTCAGTTTGACAATTGTTCAATCTGCTGAGACTTTTCTTAGTTGCCTCCATTTTTTTATTTTTTTTTAGGACCTTGTAATGGACATCCTCCGTGTCCTCAGCACTCCAGACCTGGAAGTCAGAAAGAAGACCTTGCAGCTGGCGCTGGACCTCGTCTCTTCTCGTAACGTGGAGGAGGTCTGTAGCATGTTTAGCACATCAGTGTTTGTGTAGGTTTTATTTACAAATTGGAGGAGAATTTTAACTTGTTGCAAAATGTTTCTGCTTCTTCTGTCAGTTGGTGATCGTTTTGAAAAAAGAAGTGATCAAGACAAACAATGTCACAGAGCACGAAGACACTGACAAGTACAGGCAGCTGCTGGTGCGCACTCTCCACTCGTGCAGTGTGCGCTTCCCCGATATGGCGGCCAACGTCATACCTGTGGTAATTTATTCCTCCAACTCTACAAACAGGACAGACATTCTGAAATGCTGTTCAGTCCTCAGCCTCCCAAATGTTAGGAGCGTTTTGGTGAACCTGTTTGTGTTCCAGCTGATGGAGTTCCTGAGCGACACAAACGAGGCGGCGGCTGCTGACGTGCTGGAGTTCGTGCGAGAGGCGATTCAGAGGTTCGACAACTTGAGACCTCTGATCATCGAAAAGATGCTGGAAGTGTTTCACGCCATCAAAACAGTCAAGTAAGGCTTTCTATTTCAAAGTCATTACATAATGAGGAGAGGGGTTTGCACTAGTGCTGGCTTTGACGACATTTGTGTCACAATGGTGCATTTGCAGGATTTACAGAGGAGCACTTTGGATATTAGGGGAATACTGCAGCACCAAGGAAGACATTCAAAGTGTGATGACAGAAGTACGCAGGTCTTTAGGAGAGGTATGTGAGCGCACTGATGTTCACTTTCACCGCTGCTGGAGTCAGAAGTCACCATCCAAATGTAGAGATGTTGAGATTCTGCAGATACTTGGCAGTCTGCACAGTCTGGGAAGTCTCCACCTCTTATAGTCTGATTCCCAGAGACTGCCTCCAGACTTTGAAAGGAAACGGACTTCCAGAACCTTCACCTTAAGCCTGTCTGTCCAAAGTGGTCAGAACTTTCATATTTGCTGGTGGAAGCATTTAATTGCTGTTCCACAGTGGTATGTTGACCAGCTTCCACAAACCTCTTAGTTCAATGAATCAATGGCCACATTTCCAATACTCCGTCTGTCTTCAGGCTTTCATCTATTAAACTACATTTAATATCATTCCCCTCAAAAGTTAAAATAAAAAATAAATAAATAAATTGGACGCCCACTTAAGCCTGGAGCAGGCCGGCCCGTGAAAATATTTGACATTAAACTGGTCTGTGGTCGAAAAAAGGTTGGGGACCACTCCCGTTGGCTGCGCGTCAAGGGCGTCGAGTTTCAATGATAAGTCAATGTACAGACGCGATCTGAGGTCCTGCGGTGGGATAAGAACCAATCAGGGACTTAGCTTTAGGCACGTGACGTTTACAGTGACTCGATCAAAGGGGAGAAAAATAAATCTAATATGGCTGATTGCTGAACTTCCATCCATTTTACCTGCTGGGGCCGCGGGGTTGCTGAAGGCTGTCCTGGTTACTGTTGGGCGAAGGCAGGACACATCCTGGACAGGTCGCCAGCGATCGAGCCTGCTACGACAGCACCCACGGTCCAGCGGCGGCGTTCGCTAGCTCCAGCTCCATGGATTCTTTAATAGGCTGGCGACAAGGGCGCAACTACCCAATTTCACAGGGGTATGCGGTCACATTATAAAATGCCCCCCACCAAAGCTCCTCCTAAACCTATCTAAACACCCCCACAACACTTTAATTGTTTAACTGTGAGGTGAAGGCCATTCAGAAGGATCTTCTGAGGAATGAACGCCCCAGCCTTTTCTTTTGTACTTCTCTGTTCTTCTCCCTCTTCATCATCAGCTGATCGTCTCCCTTTCTCTCTAGTTACCATCGTCATCTGAACCTGTCTCCTCGTTCTTCTCTTTTGTGACTGACTTGTCATGTATGCCTGCACTTAATTTCCCAGAAGGCCACAGTGAACAGTTGGTCAGCAGAAGTTTAAACCAGAGTGAGCATCTATGTGACTTCAGTAGTTTAAAAAATCCTACCTGAAGTCATCTCTGCCCTCTTTTCTATCAGGTGCATCACCAACCTCACGTCTGTCTCCTTCACCTCTTGCCTGTGTTCTTCTCCACTAAATCATATGGCCAAGCAAGAATTATTTAATGTTTTAAATAAATGAAACATCTGCACATCTTTATAAATGAAGAATTCTATTTGAAAGTGACTGACTTGGTATGAACTGGCTTTGCCCTGAACATCCACCATAAGACCAACCTGTTTCTTTCCTCCATCTGTCCTGATTCTTCTTCTTCTTCTTCTCTCTCTTCTCGTCTTTCTCTCCATCCTCACAGTTGATGAATTTTGTGTTAGGAAGATTTTAAAATAATACAGTGACTAAAGTATATGTAAAAATTGATTTTTTTTTTTAATTGTAAATTATATTTTTGTTGGATATCAGTTAGTGGTGGGATAAAATAGCATATATTTATTTATTGTTGTTTAGGGGTGTAATGATACACATAGTTGAACCGAACCGTTTCGGTACAGCAGTTTCGGTTCGGTTCACTTCTGTACCGTTTCGGTACGTTTTTCCTTTTTTTTCGCATATACATTGTAACGATCTAGCTGCTTTGTCACTCGTAGCGGGGAAACGAGAGCCGAGCTGCTAATGAACTAGCTGCATTGACTGTCCTTGCCTCATACTCCACTCGTCCTCAGTCTCAGAGAGACTTAGTTTTTTGTACCAAAAAAATACCGAAAATAGATAAAAACTTAATTAATCTCCCAAGGGAGAAATTCAGGTGTCCGGCAGCAAAACACACACAATAAATAACAATAAAATAATAGTTAATAAAGGCAGATTTGTTAAACAGCAGTACCGAACAGAAATGTACTGAACCGAGCCCTATGAAACTCTGAATGGAACCGAATTGAGATTTTAGCGTATTGTTACACCCCTATTGTTATTAAACTTCCCCAAATGTTCAACTAAAATCCAAAATGTTGTTCAACCAAAGGGATATTAAAAGCAAAAGCCTGTAAACTCAATAGTCACTCAAAAAAACAATAATTATCCAAACCTTTGATAATATAGAAAGAAATAAAAGCACCATCTAACCCAGTGGTCCCCAACCTTTTTCATGCCACGGCCCGGTATGACGTCACACAAACTTTCACGGACCGGTCTTTCAAAAACAGGCAGATGATTCTTGTAGCAATACTAGGATGATGGCGGATCAAATACGTGACAAGACGAACCCTGTGCTTTTATTTTGACACGCTTAACAGTTGACATGGCACAGGTGTCATCATCCTCCCCCCTTCCCACACTCATGGTGCAAAAAAGAAGTACTGTCTATTAATGTAGCTTTCTCTTTTTTGGAAGTGGAAGGCTCCTCTTCTGTCTCCTGGCTGGGCCTTTTCCCCTCCGCAAAGAAACTTTCCAACGACGTTTTGTTTTTTACTCACTTTGCTAGCTCCTGGGTTTTATTTTAGCAGTAACTTATCACGTGACCGAGAAGAGCGCCTTGGAATGCATCAAAAATGACACGGACCGTTAAATGTTTATTAGTTACATGTTTATTTGTACATTGTTGTTTATATACCGATGATTAAAAATACACGGTAAGATTACACAAAGATACTTTAGTATTAAAAGATGAGGTGTTACAAAAACAGAGAGCAGCGACTGTCATATGTCATGCTCTGTTGTAAACTCTGCAATGGGGGGGGGCATGGCATTTCAAAGGCGCTGCTGGCTCCGTACGAAGCGCGTGCCACAGAAAAAACAGCTTTCTTAATGAACTCGTATTTATCGGGGGAGAACCGCATAGCTGGTAGCAGGAGGACAGACGCGGGGCCGCTTCAATAAACACTCTGGTTGTCCAAAGTGGTTTTCTGTCGGGGACTTGACGTGCTGCGGTCAGAAAGCGACTTTCTGATGACAGAATTTGCGCTCAGTGTATTTAAACATGCATGTGCAGTGACGTATGTATTAATATATGTTCAATTGGCCGTTCTGCATGTCAATCAAGTCCTGTACTTCAGGGTAAGGATTTTGATTGGCTGGTGGATTATTTAAAAGTACATTTTTTTATTTTTATTTTTTATTCATCTTTGCTGGCCTGCGATCTACCCTCATGTCTTGAAGATCTACCGAATTGGGCAATTTTTCAAAATAAAACATCTTTCAAATTCCGAAATAAATAAAACGGAAGTAATGCAAATTATTTATTCTTTCTGTGCGGCCCGGTACCTAATGACCCACAGACCGGTACCGGTCCGCGGCCCGGGGGTTGGGGACCACTGATCTAACCCACATCACACATACTTCTCCCTTCTGCCCATAGGAGCAGCGTTTACCATTATTAGTGCTGTTACAGTCATAGGATAAAAACCTTTGTTTTGGTACATCTAAGAAATTATTCATGTTTGTCTGAAACAAAATCAGCACAAACAAGCTCCTTTAATTTCTTCATGATAAGTGACACTGTAAATCCTGTTCAGTACAGCTGCAAGACACTTGTGACCATAGTAGCTTTAGCCTGAATGTTTTCAAGCCTATTATTATCACGGCTATAACATACCTGTTGTCTCTCAACCATTAGAGGGACTTTTCCTCATTCACACCACATCTCTGGCATTTTCTGTTTTGAGCCCTTGATTGTTTTTTTCTTTTGCCTTTCCATCTTTAGTGTGCTGTCATCAGACGACTACACGACTTAAATAAAAATAATCAACAGCGCGCTCTGGAACGTTCGATTGCGCTCTCTGTACAAGACCCGAGTGAAGGAGGAGCGGCGGGTGTGCTTCTGTTACTGATCTTATCATATATAAACAGCTGTGAAATTCAAAAAAGATGAACTGTAAATAACTTTTCAAACTTTGGTTTGGCGCCCCCTGTAGCCCGGCGACCCTATGTGCCGCATATACTGTATACCCACTTTTTGCGCCCTTGACTGGCGACTTGTCTCGCCTTCACCTAACAGTAACCGGGAACAGCCTCGGGCAACTCAGTGTAGTGTGCAAGCGAGCAGAGGAACAGCAGAGGAACAGGATCGAGCGGCAAACGCTGAGCAGCGGCTCTCACTGTGCTGGCCAGTGGGCATTGGCTGCGCGGCAGACGGAGAACGGGTGCCGTCAATGCGGCCATGATTGCTTCTACTCCATGGCCTTATGATGTTTATCTTATTATCATCGAGACAATAGTAAAAAGATCCTCTAGTTTTATTTTTGTTTTTTTCTTGGGTTAATGCTCAAACTGGGCAGCAGACAGACGGAAGTAACGTTTCAAACGACCATAACCCAGGCGCAGCAGGAGTGAAGTTCACCAGGAGAGACAGAAGGGTCTGGTGAACCCAGACACGGCAACATGCATCCCCGCCCTCCAAAACACATAAACCCAAGCTGCTCGCTCAACATCATCCATGATGTGGCAACAAAGGAAGTCCAGAAAAACGTTGGCGTTTGCATCGCGGCCTGGGCATCAAAGCGTCGAGCAGTAAATGTGACAGGCGTCAAAAAGGGGCGACTTGGATTCGCAAATGGCGTGGGGTGTGAATGCAGCATTACTCCACTCACACAACAGGCTTTCCAACCTGAAGCTTTTATTGAAGCTCCAGGTTGGAAAGCCTGGAGATTTTATTGAAGGCTAAGTTCCAAAACGCTTTCACTTGTCTCCTCCGTTTGTCAGATCCCAATTGTTGACAACGAGATAAAGAAGGAGACTGGTGAATTGAAGCCAGAGGACGAAGTGAGTGCAGCTCCAGCTCAGAAGCTAGTGACAGAGATGGGCACCTACGTGACCCAGAGTGCTCTCAGCTCCTCTAGACCCTCAAAGAAAGAGGAAGACAGGTGAGCACAACTATTTTTGATATCATTATTACTCTGTGATATTCTCACCACTACCGTTTTTTTTTTTAATGTTGTCCTAGACCTCCACTCAGAGGCTTCCTGATGGATGGAGACTTCTATGTAGCAGCTTCCTTAGCCACCACACTAACCAAAGTGGCCTTGCGCTACGTTTCAATTGTTGAAGACAAGAAGAAACAAAACGTAACTGAGAATTGTTTCTCCTCCAAAGAATTCCCTCTTGAAGCTCTTGTGCTGATTGCTCTCTTTCCTGCTCCTCCTCTTTCTCCATAGTCGTTTGTTGCGGAGGCCATGCTGATCATGGTCACGGTGCTGCATCTGGGCAAGTCGTCCCTGCCCAAGAAGCCAATCACAGACGACGATGTGGACCGCATCTCGCTTTGCCTCAAGGTCCTGTCAGAGTGTTCGCCACTCATGAATGACATTTTCAACAAGGAGTGCCGCAAATCCCTGTCACACATGCTGGCCGTCAGATTGGAGGAGGAGAAGCTGTCACAGAAGGTAAACAGTCCACTCAGTCCTCACCTCTCTGTGAGGAAAAATCCTTACTGACACAAAACAGCAAACATCTGGATGTTACAGCGAGATGATAAGCGGGTAATAAAGTTCAGTAGATCTGTGGCCTCGTTTCTAGTCTTTAGATGTGTAACATATCACTCAATTGAATTGATAACTTCAGAGAAAAGAAGGCTAATATTTTTTTGGTTTTTCTTCCTCTTTTTGCCACAGAAAGAGTCAGAGAAACGGAATGTGACGGTTCAGGCAGACGATCCAATCTCCTTCATGCAGCTCACAGCCAAAAATGAGATGACCTCCAAGGAGGATCAGTTTCAGCTCAGCCTGCTGGCTGCTATGGGGAACACTCAGAGAAAAGAAGCTGCTGACCCTCTGGCATCAAAACTCAACAAGGTGCACTGCAAAATAATCCAAAAGTACAATGTTTACTTTGTGATCATCCCAGTTTTACAGTGCTTTTTAAAAAAAAATTTTTAATCTTTTATGCATTAAACTTAGTCTGTAACAATGTTTTATTTTTATTTTATTTACAGTCAAAACAGATAAACCCAATAAACACAGTTTTGGCTTGTGATGTGGATGTCAAATAAGTTTCAATGGTTTCTACATAAGTTCTTTCTGGTGGAAGAAGGAAATCCTGCCAGAAAATGAATGCTAGAACAAACACAGCATCTTTAAACATTTGCATTTGATTAGATCTTCATGTAAGTAATGTTTTTTTTTTTTTTAAATCCACTTTAGGTGACCCAGCTGACCGGCTTCTCTGACCCAGTGTATGCTGAAGCTTATGTCCATGTCAACCAGTATGACATTGTTCTGGATGTGCTGGTGGTCAACCAGACCAGTGATACTCTTCAGAACTGCACCCTGGAACTGGCCACTTTAGGTTAGCTCTTTCTACTTTCTGCTTCACTGACCGAATGCTTCTCAGTTAGTATAGCATCTCTAACTGGCTTGCGCGCCTTAAATGAGCTTTTCTTCTCTGCAGGGGATCTCAAGTTGGTGGAAAAACCTTCACCTTTAACTCTGGCTCCTCACGATTTTGCAAACATCAAGGCTAATGTCAAAGTGGCCTCTACAGAGAACGGCATCATTTTTGGCAACATTGGTGAGCATTTTTTTCCTCTTTTTTTTTTTTTTCGCTTTCTTGCCCTTTCTGCTATCTAATCGAATGCCTTTGTTCCCTGCTTTACAGTCTATGACGTATCTGGAGCTGCCAGCGACAGAAACTGTGTGGTTCTCAGCGACATCCACATCGACATCATGGACTACATCCAGCCGGCATCCTGCACCGATGCAGAGTTCAGACAGATGTGGGCAGAGTTTGAGTGGGAAAACAAGGTTGTTGTTGTTGTTTATTTACAACAGGGACCGCATATATTGATTTATCAATTGAGAGAACATTGTTTACATTCAATAACCTTTGGAAATGTATGGAATACATGTGGATCTTTAATCATCACAGGTGACCGTGAACACCAACATTGTTGATCTGAACGAGTACCTCCAGCACATCCTCAAGTCCACAAACATGAAGTGTTTGACCCCTGAAAAGGTTAGCATTGTTTGTAATAAACCTGTTTGTTTCAGAATTTATTATATTAAGTAGTCAGACAGTTATTATTATTATTTTTTTTTCGGTTTATGTGACACAATTAATCTTGTTCTTTATTTCCCCTGTAAAACCCAGGCGCTCTCTGGCTTCTGCGGCTTCATGGCTGCTAACCTTTATGCTCGCTCCATCTTTGGAGAAGATGCTCTGGCTAACGTCAGCATCGAGAAGCCCATCCACCTCGGGCCAGAGGCGCCGGTCAGCGGACACATACGCATCCGAGCCAAAAGTCAGGTGGGTCGCAGCTGTTGCAGCGCTACAGTAAACCACTTCTCAAAAGCACGCTGATGTATTCACCTAGATAAGCGATGAAGTGAAACTTCAAAAACCATCGTATTTGTTGTGGTTTTATTGACATGTTACGTTTGCTCTAATACATCTTTCTTGGTTCCACAGGGAATGGCTCTGAGCCTGGGTGACAAGATCAATCTCTCTCAAAAGAAGGCAAATCTCTAAAACAGCTTGTGTTCTCTTGTGTCAGTCATCTTAGTCTTTTCATTTGTGCAGATTAGTAAATCACTATGGTCAGCCACTTCTGCTTTCTTACTCTTTTTTTCTCTAATCTCCTCCCATTGACAGCTGCACCTCTGATTTGTCTTTCTTTTTTTTTTGCTTTGTCCTGTATGATTTTCAATAAACATGTATATTACAGTAAATTTTTCTCCTTTATTAAAAGTTTGTACGAAAATTCTACTGAAAAGTTGCATTTTATCTTTAATGCAGGGTTTTGGTAATTTAGCCCAAAGGTGGTTTTGCCCTTTAGAAGCAGAGGGACTCTGCATCCGCCTCTTATCTTCCGGCACTAATTAGAATTCCTCACATTCCTCCTGTGATATCTTGCAGTGAAACTAACTGGAATATTTTTTTTTAGGTCTGCACTCTAAACCAACTAAAGTAGACACTTTTCTTTTAAACAAAGTCAAAATATTTCCATAGTTTACTGTTGCTGAGATAACGACGGCTTTCTGTGGGCACGGGTGTGAATGTTCCACTTGCTCTATTTATAATTTATGAGAAAAGAGACATTTCTGGGAGTCAGCCAAGCTGAAGGGTCACAACCCCAGTCATACATTTACAATATCTGGGAAATCTGTCCCTTCAGGGGGGATAGATAGAGGTTGAAGTGTTGCTTACAGGTCAGACCTTAAACTGTAAAAATAAGCTGGTCTTGCAGTTTGGGTGGTGAAGCTGCTGTGTGCAATTTTAAGTGATTTACTGTAGATGCTAATTAAAAATTGCATTGGGAATTGAGTATTTTGTAAAAAGAATAAACGTGTGTATATATATATATATATATATATATATATATATATATATATATATATATATATATATATATATATTACACAACCCATGTTTAAGAATCAAGATTTTATCATGGTTAATTGGAAGTTTTTCAAAACTTGACACTAGATGGCGCCAAAGATTTTCAATGATTTGGAATAGTTAAACATTAACTAATGGTTTGTCATAGGTGGTTTATGATTCAGATTAAAGTTGTACTTAAATTTTTTTTTTACACGAAACATTGAAGTTTTTACTTCCAACTGCATCTTTATTGATTAAATTTGTTTTGACGACGAGAAATTCGCTGTTTAAAAAAGCTTTTTTTCACAACTTGTCTTTTAGTATTTTAAATTGGTAAATATAAATCTGTTTGGTTAGTTTCCCATTCATGAAAATTTTTTGTATTTAAACAGAGGCATTAAAACAGACGATGAATGCTGAGAAAATTTGTTTTCTGGATATGGTCGGCAGCTTTTCTTTTCTTTTCTTTTCTTTTTTTTGAGAACTTATTTTATAAAAGTAGTGGAAATGATTAAGTTTTATCAGGGACGTTTTCAAATTGAGAAAAGCAGCCTAACAATAAAATAGTTGTATGTTGACATTTGAATGCTAGCTTCAGGGCGCTCTCTTTGTCACGTACTCAGCGAGGAGCCGGAGGGTGACTGTAGGGTGCATGATGTTAGTGTCGTTCCACGGATGAAAAGTGGGCTCTGTCTGTCTGTCTGCCGGTGTGTGTGCGTGTATGTGTGTTGTCTCAAACAGCCTGTAGTGTGGAAGGGCCCCTAGCGCCAGACATTAGTAGTGGCCTGGCTGATTACTCCCACTATCGGATCTACATCTTGAACAACGCAAACTGGATCACGGTCAGGCGCGTGAGCAGGCGGCCGCAGCTCCCGGACTCCTCTCCGCCAGCACCCAAACATTCATTACCAGAGCAGTTCTGCTCACAGCTGGGCCTCGCCGTCTGCGTTCCGGCGTCTCCACTGCAGGGCCTCTTCAGTTTTACTCGGAGGGGGGAAAAGTGGGTGTTTGCTGCTCACTGGTGTTTCGGCAGCGGCGGAGCGAAGTGTCCTCGATGGCAGGCTGGAAGGACGGCTCGGTGCAGGAGAAGTATCGGCTGGTTGTGGTCGGAGGCGGAGGTGTCGGGAAATCGGCCTTGACTATCCAGTTTATTCAGGTTAGTCCCCTTCAAACCCCTTAAATTAGCGTCTCTTTGATTTCTCTTTTGGGTTTCCCCCCCTCCCGGGTTTATCCGCAAACACGGCGACAGAAATGAGAGGCAAACCCCGGGGACAGACACCCGGTTCTGTTCTGTTCACTTCTTCTTTTGCCGGGGCCTGGTCAGTGCTCGGAGACGGCGCGGAAGGATTTATGGACGCAGATGGGGAAATGTTAATCGAGGAAAGACGACTATCGCTTTAAACGCGACGCACTTTGCAGGGCGAAAACAAAGTGAGGACTTCTCAGACTTGTGCCGCTTATCCACTGCAGTCCGCAAACTAAAGTAGTGGATTATTTAGCACACTTTGATTATAATATCCACTGTAAGTCACTATTAAGAAAAACTTGTGGGAAAAGTTACGTCACAAAATGAACCGATTGAGTCCATCTCTTCTTAGTGATCATAGTCCGGTAGAGTTTGCCACATTTGGTCAGGCTTTTCTCCCGGCACGGGTCGGTTCCAATTCAGATGTGAGATCATTTATCCGCATTTGGGCCCATAGCACACATGTTTGCTGACCTGAATCACACCGGTCTGTTTTAGTTTCAGCAGCCGGACATGCTCCAGTGTGCTTGGGCGATTACACTTACTCATACCCTACTACTTGGACATTTTTTTTTTTTTTTTTTAATATTCTTGTTCTGCTGGATTTGGGCCATAATGGGGCCCAATCTTTCTGACTGCTTAGATCTAAACCGAGCTAAGCTGTTTGAGTTGAGTAACTGTGAAATAACAAGACTATATCCACGGAAAAATGTCCAACTTTTTGTGTTTTTAGAAGCCTTAGAGGCAACAAACACAAACATCCTCTAAGAGAAAACTGGCACTGCTTTAGGAGACAATGGCTGCATAGATTTATAGCTGCCCACTTGAAAACTCACTGGTGTCGCATCCAGAAGGCATGTAAACAGTTTACCTCCCTGTATTCCTGGTTACATTCCAACACTGTGCAGACACTGCAAGGTTGGATATAGGCATGGGCAAGGGGGGGGGGCGAGGCTCCCCTAATGCCATAACTGTCCCCCCCAAGTGGCTTACAAAGTAAAAAGGTAGAAACAAATATTTTGAGAAAAATGGTCAGAGACTGATGTAAAAAGAAAAGTAAACAACATATATAGATCATTGACTGTATATAAGAACTGGACTGCTGAGATGGACAGCTGTTACTCAGTCATTATATTTGTCAGAATCACCATTCTAGCTCTGCTGCCTTTTTTTTACATGTTCTTGCTAATCACGATTTTTTTTTTCAGTAGCACAAGTTATTCGAGTTATAAACTGGCCAATCAGATGCCTAAATACAAGTACGTGGTCTTGCGTTAAATGTTCAAACCATTTGATGGACATATTTTCCCCAACCTGCTTTCAGTGGAAGCGGTGTGGTCTTCTAACAGGCTCATTCCTAAATGGAGACAGCAGTTGCCATAGAAATGTAGCCTCAGACCAACTCGGACCAATTGCTGCTTACTGAGGATTTCTGGTTAGAAAATGGGAATGGCTGTATCGAGCAAGTAGCAAGTCATTATTTATATGTGACGTCTCACTCACTCAGTCCAGTTCTCTTTACAGTCTATGATGTAGATGCAGCCCCTTCAACAGGGCACAAGTGTTTGCGTCTGGAGCAAAGGGGAAGATAGATATGTGGATAGAAGAACTCAGATGATGATTGCATGTTTTTTCCCCCAACCAAAAAACACATAAACACGACAAAAGGCAGATGACAAACTCTGCCCCTTGTCGTGTGTGTTAACCCCCACCCCATCAAGTGTCAGCATGTCACTGATGCTGTCTTGGACTTCCAGAAAACTAATCTGCCGGCAACTGTGCGTCTCCATGCTGCCAGACAATAGTGAAGCTGGCACACGCTTCAGAGTGGAGGGGGTGTTAGTGAATTGGAGAATTTGTAGGGGGGAGGGGGGTCTAATGAGGGTTCAAAAAGCTCATTAACTGCATACCATGTCTTAAGGGATCAGAAAGGTTTTTTTTTTTATGTCATAACCTATTGACCTTAAATTTAAGGCTGCATAGAAAGTCTGTATAGATTCATTATATTAACAGAGTAATATCCAAAAAAAAAGTCTTGAGTACTTTTTTTGTGAGTCAAATTTTCGCTGAATTCTTTTTTTTTAATGATTTGATTAATGCTTTTAACCATTAACTGCCAAATCATGAGGGGGGGGATTACATATTAGCAGAGATTTTCATCTATATTTAGAAAATGTGTAACGCTGCTGGGATGAGTGAGTTCAGCACATTTCAGTTTTCTTTGAAGACATTCGAAGTTCGAACCCTGCCACACTTTATTTGGACAGTAAACACAGAAGTACTGTAGCATTGTTTGTTTTTATTGAAGATGCATGTTTTGCCTTGAATACAGTGTGTGTGTGTGTGTGTGTGTGGTTTTTTTTTTAGCCCTGTAGTTCAGGTGATCTGTTTATGTGTCAGTTGTTGGTTTGATTCCTGGACTGAGTAGTTGATGTGTCCTTGTGCAATATGCTCAATGAACTAGTGTTACATATTTTCATCATACACTAAAAGCTTTTATTAGGTCTTATGAAAATAAGATTGGATGTTATTCATGGTGGTATTCATGCTAGTTTAGAACACTTTTAACAGTTGGATGTGAACTTAAGGTTTTTCCCAGACCCATGCTGAGTGTTTGATAGTAAGGGGGTGTGAGGGGCTGAGTCTGCCTGGGTGAGTTGATGGTCATCTGCTATAAAAAAATTGCCCTTTTGTCAGAGGAAGTCATTCTTACAAAGCAGTTTGGAACTCCTGAGCCTCATTTCCACTGAGCGGTTTGTTTTCATGGCGCATGCGAGGTGTAGACTGCTAGCGTGTCATTGCATCATTGTAGTGCGATGACTAGAAAAGCAAGAACAATGGTGGTCATCCAGCAGCTCGTCTTTTTATTGCTGTGCTTCTGGTACATGGTGCATAACAGGAATCTGACGCTGTTTGAAAGAAGTTTGCGGGTGGCTAAGATGAATACTGCCGTAAAGAGGAAAGAACATTTGGTTTGGATCCTGAGTTTGGAAAAGAGTCACATGTGTTTGGGCTTTCTAATGTCGTCAGTACTTTCTGCCAATCAATGGGTGGCTACATTGGCTCCGCCCCAATTGTTCCCTTGTTATGGACCTACAACCGATGGTGGGGGGGGGCAAGAGGTATGGTTCAGTACTGTTTAATGAGGCCATTTTACAATGAAAATGCTCAAAATACTGTATCGTACCGTACCGCTCAGTGAAAACGAGGCTCTAGTTTATTGTGGGGGGGGGGAAGAACGATCCATTTTCCTAAATTGTTGAAATAAGGTACCGTGAAACATTTTGAAATTCTTCTTTAGACTCAATTGTCTTATAACTATGCAATAAAAACTTATCAGGAGGCAACACTTTGACTTCCTGTTTGAAGCAAGTTTACCTGGAGCATGGTCAGTTCACCAAGTAACCTTTAGGTGATGGTCCTCAGTTCATGACATTTTTCCAGATATCATACTGGTTAGTATTTATTTAATAACAGCTATTTTTTTTATTGTACTGGAAATTGTTGGTGCTAATAAAGAAGGGCAGAGCCTATTAATTTACAAGTGATCATTGATCACAGTGATCACACCTTAATGGGCATGCTCCAACAATAACGTTTGTTTGTCCCACTTTTTTTTGTGAGTTTTGGAAAAGTTTGAGTTTGGTCAGCATCATATGCAGCTACGAACGCAACGACTATGAATGTAAAAACTCACTCTGGATGCGTTTAATTAAAATCTGCAAGTGATGTTAGTGCATGCTTTGTACGTGTAGCTGGTTATCACAGGTTCACTGAAGCAGTTATCTTAACCCATAAGAACCCCAGACCCATTATTCCTTAAAGGAATGTTATGTGGGATATACCACAGACCAAGTGGATCACTGATCTCACTTCTGATGTTTTTTTTCTGTTACACTGATGTCACCATAGGTTCTCTTTACATTAATCTGGGTTGAACATTTTTGAAATTCTAATCAAGTCAGACTTGATCAGTTTTTACAGTAGCTTTGGTTTACCTGGAGAAAAAGGAGCTGAAAACATAAACATAAATGTCATAATTTCTAGCTTTTTTGCAGATTCTAAGTTGTTTCTTCTTTGGTGTTGTCAGTGTTCGAGATCTTTCTTTGAAATACACAAAGTCATTTGGATAAAGATTAAAAAATGAAATGCTTAAGACTGTAATGAGAAAAGAGGTTCATAAGGAAGAGCGTGTTAGTTTTCTTCAATCTTACAACTTTAAAACAGCAAAGTACGCCAATTTCAGAGCAACAAGGAAACCCTGTTTTCTAGAAAGGTCTGGTCTTTCCATCGTGACTACTGAAGCAGGGATTTTTGGGAATCAGATGGGCCGAAAGGATGATGTCACTTGGAACAGCATAGCTGGAGGTCTCTGGAGCTCCTGGCCTCCCTGACAGCAGCCAATTGGCTCGTGTTGCAATAGCGTCGGGATGACATAATATTGAGTCAGCTGACAAAAATTGTTGAACACGGCGTTTTGTTGAATATGACGTTCATGGATAAGGAAGCATCCCGAGTGAGGGGAAAACATGACTCACACTGGCCTCAGGACAGCTGCCTGTGGGGTGAAGTGGATGTCTGAACATTTGTTTGTATCCCTGTGTCAACGACATCAAAACATACATAGGCTGTACAGGGGAATGTTAAAAACAAAACAAAAAGCAGGCCAGTTGCATACTTGCTGCCATTAGTGTAACATCAGCCTTCTTATTGGGGAGCTGATGCATAGGGGCAGAATTTGTACTCTTTTTGTTTTTTGACTCATCAGATAGACTTACAGCTCAAACAGTATTGTCAATTGCTGTTGATGTACAGCCATGTATTGCATAGGCCCTGCATGGCTTTTGTTTGATACATTTATTGGCAATGCAGGCCCCCGAAAAATGCAGTCTGATAGATTAAACATGGATTGTAAGGGCAGCCCTCCATTAGCATGTCAAGACAGGCAATGATGGTGGTATTTGAGAATACCAAGGGCTTGCTCTGGAGCAGTCCTGAAAAGTTGCACAAACTAATAGCTTTGCTCTCAGCGTTTACATTTGTATCGTTCTGACTGCTGCATCCTCGCCTGCTTTAATGTTTCTGATTTTAACAGCAGACTGAACAGCGTACCCCTGGTGTTTTTCATTGTGCTGTGTCTGTTGGAGCTCATACTGAGAAATCCATGCATGCTTTTGATGTATCACAAAGCAGGAGCACAATGCAAACATGCTGTTTTTGTTTGAAATCACTCTGCATGTGAACTTAGTAATAGCACTTTTTTTTAGGGATGTCGCAACACGTTTGTATTTGTGTGTATATTTAAGCTTATCACGGCAAGAGAAGTTGGTAGTTTTCAGCACTTGATCGCAAAGACTGGGCATGTTGTCCCTACTCTATGTACACACTGGGCATGTGATGCACGTTCAAGAACCCATGTTCAGCAGGTCAAATCTTAAATTTCAAGCGTCAAATCTTGCTTCAGGCTTTTTCTTTCACAGCTCTATTCCGATATATTAAAGACTTGGTGTCATAGAATCAGGCAAAAAAAAAAATAATAATAATAATCTCTCAATTTTCAAACAGTCGTCGCTTGTCTTGTTTTGAAAAGGACACTCCCCATACATCACTACCAAATCCGAGTCCCTGGTTGGTCAAAGTTCAACTGGTATAGCTTTCAACGCACGTTCAGTGACCGTGTGTTTTTGCAAAACCTGCGTTGTGAACGTGAGAGTTCATTGGAAGTGGTGGCTTAAACAGATGTTTCCAAGCATTACACAGACAAAGTGGTCGCTGCATAGCCACACGTAATGCAACAGGGAGACAGGCCATCAGCTGCTTTTGTTGACATTTTGAATGACCTCATTTTTAAGGTCTTGCTTTGTTAGACTTAGCAGACATTATGTCGCTGTACAGTTCAGCGCTGCTGATAGTTTCCGTCAAATTATGACACCATGAACTGGATTTGACCCTACTTTACTACCCTATTGGCTTTACAGTAGCAAAGTGTTTACGCAATAAGCATAAACCAACGGATTCTGAGGCGGACAAAAGCAGCTTTAGAATCTGTTGGAATTCCATTGAATTGTAAACTGTTGAAGAGCTACAATAACTAAATGAACGTCAGCATCAAAGCTAAAGCTCCATTGTTGAAGTGTTAAATATGTTAGATAAATAAACAGTTGTGTTATTGGCTGTTAGCAGTCAGCTAATGGATTTCTTTGGAGCATTATTGTCATTTCTTGTTTTAGTGTTGTTGATCAGAGCAGCTGGTGTGAGTGAATGTCGAAATAATTTGATATGCATAGATAATTTTATGCTGAATTTGTGTTGAAATGTGGTGACTTTTACCTCCTCTGCTGTGGGCTTAGGTTCATTAGACCATATAAGAACACTTCTTCAAGAATAACGAGGTTAAACAAGGAACATCCGTCTGCTGCCTTTTGTGAAACAGCTTCCTCATTTGGTATGTTTCTTCTGCATATCAGTTATTAAATGAGTTTGTTGTGAATTGGTTCTTTTCTTTGTGTGTGTGTGTGTGTGTCTCTCTCTTCAGGTTATCTAATGTACTTGCGCTGTAGCTTTTTGATGAACGTGCAGGTATTTCCTGGCTCGATTGAAAAGACGAGCTTCATCTAAAGGAGTAGTTTTGTGGTGCCTGGTTTGGAAGAGCGGGCGGTAATCAAGTCTTCCGCTTTGCTCATCCTCACGAACAGACACACTGACTCATTTGTAGCCTTGAAAGCAGCAACAGCCATACAAATCAGTCAGAGCTGTTGCCATAGTTTTTTGGTCTGAGGATAGATACTGCTTTGAGTTGGGTCTCAGAAGCTCAGTAAAGCTCTTTATGTATATATTTTTTAGTTATTCTCAGTGAGCAGCACTTTGGTTAAAAGTTGAGAAAGTTGGGTATTCTTCTGCGGAGAAAAAAAAGTGGTTTGGTGAAGGTGAGATTGCATAAACCCACAAATAACTTTATAGACCATCGAAACATTTGAGGTGTTTTCACTTGATCATTCTTATCTGATTTTTTTTTTTCTTGTGTAATAAAAAGAAGGAAATGAGAGTTCTGACAGAACAACATGCCTTTCTTTGTTTCGTGAACTTATCTTGAAACACCAATATATTTCTTGATTAGCCAGCCAGTGCTGATGCCAATCAAAAGCAGTTTAGTTTAATCCATGACTCATTGTTTGATGAAGATGTAAAGTGGCTCAAAGACCTAAAACTTTAATTGCGACTGTTTTATTCTAGAATTGATTCAACTTCAGTACATTTCACTAAGTTAAAGTTAAGTAATTATTCAGGTTAATAATTGAAGTGTTTCGTTTGGTTTGGTAAGTTAAAAGTGACTGATGTGACTTCCTTGTGTCTTATTTTGTGTATTTTCTGTAATAGGGCATCTACTTCATATGGGAACAGTAGCATCTGAGGCCCCGTCTCACTTGTTCGTTACACTATCAGCTGCTAAGCCCATGTATAGTTTTTTGTTATTTGTTTTAATTGACTTAGTTTTTGCCTTATCTTAATGATAGTTTACATTAGTATAAAAGCAATGCTTGGCTGTTTAGAGTTTTTAGAGAAGTGGTCTTGTGGCTTCAATTGTCTTTTGATCTATTGTAAAAGCGTTCCAAGTGGCATTTAATTATGATTATGCCGTTTTAGCCAAAATCCAAAAACCTTTTTTGATTTAGGACATAGTTTCTGTAGAGCAGCAGGAGCTTATATAGAATTTGCCTCAGAGTTGTGGGCGGGACCATTGCCTTGTAGCAATCCCACCCCCTCTTCCCTCCGTTAACGCACTTTCCTGCTAGCTTACAGCCCCTCATACTCCCATTCTAACGTTGTAACAAAAACGGCGAGCGATACTGGGGCTATCCAGTCGCAAAGTTTTGAATCAGGTGCCAGCTATGACAGAAAACAAAGACGTACACGGATCTATTTGTCTGTAAGTGGATGCATCAGAATGGAGCGGAGCAGGGAGCTTGTGGCTCACCCAACGTATTTTCTACGTCACAAATAGTTCTTTTTCAAACAGCATATTGTCGTCTGTATCTGATTCACGATTTGAATAAAGAAATACTTAGAAATGCAATTTTAAGTCTAATTTTCTTTATAAAAATCCTCCACAATGAGAAAAATGCCACAAGAACATTTTAAAAACACCATTTTCATTGAAGTGGGTCTTTAAAGAATGTCTCCTGCAGTTATGACAAATGCCATCATAAATACATTCTTTTTTTATCACAGCAACTTTCTGACTTTTGCTGTTAGCCAGTGTTTCAACATAAAAACAAACTCTTTTTCAATCCATTTTTTTGGCCATGGGGCATCATGAGCTTCCTTAAAGTCTAGGCTGATGAATGGGAAACAAGAGAGCAGCGACATGTGCAAACAAACATCCATACCTCCTCCGTGTTGGCATTGGGGAATGAATGGCAGAAATTCCAACTGGCGAGTTTTCACTCTTACACCATTTTTTTTTTTACATGCTACTGCTTGACAGGAGACGCTTTTTTTCTTTTTCGCCTCACATTTCACCTCAGAAGCTACACTGCCTTTACATCCATTTGTGCTGTTTACAGGGAAAACTCTGTGGGATGGGGCCAGAGGGAAGCTGCAGGCAGCAGTTTGTACTGATGACAAAAAACTTTGCATGTGTGTGTAGATTTTGTTGTCTATGAACATATCCCACAGTTGAGTTCAGTTTTTAGATTGTATGTCAAGCTGAATGAACCACAGTTGATCGTTTCCTGCATGGATGTTTTCCTAAATACTTTTATTACATTTATTTTGAAGAAACAGAGAAACCATTTCAATTTTTTAAAGCCCCCCAAAAAAAGAATGGAAGAGAGGAGAATGAAATAAACTTACCATTTAATGTCCATATTTTTTATATTCAGTTTGTACTAAATGCAGTTCTGATAATAAGAAAGGATGTGAAACAACTTTTTATATTTATAGCTTATTATTTATTAGTTATTTTACAACCAAACTATTTTGAGTTGGAAACCTTGTCACTTCCTTTCTTTCTTGTGTTTTCTTTTTTTTTCTTTTTTTTTTTTTTGTCTTTTTAAAAAAATAAAAAAGACTATTATTAAAAAGTTAGAGAGTGTCTCTGGTTTTCTGTCTGCAGGATCTCACATACTCAGACAGAGCAAAGGGATGAGTATTTCTGTGTTTTCTTTTCCATTGTTCAAGTTTTCTCACATCTGGCTGTGTCAGAATAACAGTATCAGTGCTCTCATCTCAGCCGTGTAACAACAAAAACTCTGGCTGACAAGTTAGCTGCATTTTATAGCGAGCCTCCTAGAACCATTTCAAATAGAAGTCGCATTATGAAACTTTTCTATATTTTTCTCAATGGACGTTGCAGATGGATTTATTTTGTTGGAGAATCCCAATGAAGGACTGACTGTATGCTGTGTTTGTGCTGCTGATGCTGAGTCTTGAACCGCCTGCCAGACAGCTGCTGGACATTTGGCCGGAAGTGTCCCGAAGCCTATGAGGCACCTGGTGTCCATCAGAAGGATGTTTGGAATGAACCAAACCCTCAACAGGTGACGCCGTTCAAACTTGAGCGTGACGACAACCTCGAGGAGGCAACAAAATGGGATTTGGCTGATCAGGTTCATTCGCAGATGGGCAAAGTTTCAGTCGGGGGCTGTTGCAGTGACTCAAACAGCAGCTGCGCGCGGGGTGCGTTCGCAAACCCAGTTGGCGTCAGCTGACCTGAAATACAATTGCAAATGGTGGCACACACCAGCTGTCTTTTAAAAATGAGGTTTGGTATGTCTAACCAAAACATTTCTCTCACAGTCAGACATCAGTCAACATATGAACAACACATGAATTGACAGCGGAAGTTGCAATCTCACATTTCCAGCTCTCGCCGCACCATTTCGTCTTTTTGTTCCCCAGAAATTAGGTTTTATTTGGAAGCGGGGGAAAAAAAAAAAAGTCCCAACATAAATACGTTTTTACAGTTGATCAAGACAAGCTGGTGATGGTAAGCAGACAACCCTGTCAGTAGTGCCAGTTGCGCATTAGTACTTATTTACGAGGTTTTGCCTGCTGTCGTAATAAAATTTCTCCTGCCTGTGTTGTGGAAGTGCTGGCTTTAAAAGCCCAAAACGATATTGCCGCTGTGTCTGACGTGATGCCAGAGAGTGGCCCCATTTACTCTGACATATCACCCCATGCTACGAATTATGGTTTCTAGGCGAGTAAAGGAGGGCAGGAACAAACGCACACACTGGGGTTCTGCTTAAAGAGAGAAAGGAAGATGATGAACACCTCTATGTGGCTGTTGTACACTGATGTATTTATAGGATAGGACAAATGCTTTTAATGGTAAAAAGTTGAAAGTCAGTTCTGGTCTTTATGATGTGTAAAGTTAAGATATTTATCGGGCAGCTAGTGCTGGATGTACTGAATCCTCTTCTTTTATTTTTTTTTAGAGCTTTTTAGGGCTCCAATAATGTGGTCAGTCATGCAGTTTTCCGGAACAGCAGCCCCACTTCCCCATATGACTTTGTCAAATGACTTCAGATGGCTTTTCAACTTGCTCTCTGTACTCATGTAACCATTGCTTTTCAGTAATTTGGCTCTACAACACCCCGCTTTGTCAATGAAAGCATGTGCTATGTCACTTGCAAACAAAGACCAGGCCAGGAAGAGAGCTCCACACTGACTGAATGCTTCTATGACACGTGGGACTCTATGCTTTTGCCATGTGGAGTAGTCCAACGTCATAAACTTCTACACTTTTACACCTTTGAAGTAAACCCACACGATGTATGGATGGATGTAGATGTTGGCATGTTGTCAAATCGTGTGTTGCAAGTTTTTTTTTTTTTGTCGTTTTGTCCTTGAAAGGGAAACATCTGAGAGTTTCTCCAGCTGCTCCTATATAAAAATAGATGTTAACCTATAGAAGTAAATGCAGGTCAACTGCTGACGTCATGACGTGCAGCTGCAGTGGGTACCTGTCACAGTTCCTGCAACGTTTGTCATGGGAGTATAAAGAGCCAGATGTTCTGAACAGCTGAAGAACACTCATCTACAACTAGAACCTTGTCTATGAAAGTTGACAGAATTCAGGGATTGTTTTTCCTTCCAAAGGTAAAAGGAAAAAAATTGAACAGTTACTTCTTGTCTTGTAATTTGAGATTATAGGTTGGATCGAGAGGAAAACTACTAACAAGGTTCCCTTATATTTGAATTATTGAGACAATTTTTTCCACCAAACCACTCAATTGATTGATTTTGAAAAACAAATTTTGTTTGTTATTCAAAAACTAAAAATTGTGATATTACATTCATAAATGCATGAACCCTTATACAAACAATAATAAGAACAAGTACTTTTGTCAAAAGAAAAGTACAAGAAATTGATGTAGAAGAAAATCAAGTCACAAATTTATGGAATTCAGTATTTCAGTTGCTTGTAACATTCTAGCTAACAAAATTGGTAATAAATTAGGTGCTACATCACCAATCCAAGCGTATACATACTTCACACTACATTTTTTTTATTACAAAGTAGGAACAGCCCACACCAGTCGCTACAACTTTGTCTTTTCTTCATTTATCCCTACGTTCCCAAAAGACATAGTGTCAGACTTGGCTGTAAGCTCCTTGATCCCAATGGAAAAGGGTTTTTTTGTCTTTTGAAAATTTGGGAGAGAATTATTTAGTCAGGGGTGGAGTGGAGATGAAGAAAGAGACTGCAGTATGACCAGTTCAGAGCGAACAGGCTTCTTTAAGCCCAGTGATCCGCTTGAAGAAAAAAAAAAGGGGGGGGGGGGGGCTTTTAAATGGCACCTCTTTGATTCTGCGCCTTTAAATGGTTCAAACGTGTTTAGAGTCCAGCACACATTGATGTTTTGCAGCGTTTCTGAAGTCTTAATGCCAGAGAGGTTAGAGGAGAGCGGGGGTTGACGGTGCCATAGCTGGCCTACTTGGTGGGACATTTACCCTCCCTTTTATCCCCTGTATGGGCGCTCTCCCCAACTGGGTCAGTCAACACAGTTTTGTGTGAAGGTTTTTTCTTTTTAATCGTAAAGCACAAGCGTGTGTTGAGCAACTTTGGTAAAGTCAACGTGCTTTCTTCTTGAATTAAAAAATAAATAAACTACTCAACTTATTTAAAAAAATAAAACCGTATTGCAGGAACATTTAGTTTTCAATTTGTCAAAATCAAGTGAATTTGTTAAAAATTTGTTTTTAGCCGTCACCTGTTTGGATCAGGTGATTCCAGGTTCAGATTGAATGAATGAATGTATCTAATCCAGGTAATCAGCTGCCGTATTGCAGGAACAGATTTAAAAAAAGAAAAAAAAAACTTGGCTGAAGGTCTCAATGTCAAGGATTTGGCCTAAATCTTTAAATGCATTTTCAAAATAAAAGCTTCTCACATTGAAATCAGTCCAATTCCATAACAGACTTATCTAACAGTATGTTCTTTTAAATAGAGGCACATTTTATGCCCGTTGCCTAATATAAGCGTGAAGTATGATCAGTTAGTTTGCAGAACATCAGGGCTTCAGATTTCAGAAATGTCATTGGTTTTTGGTCTTTAAGGCCGTTAGCTGGTGTGCTCTTAAAAGCCAATGTCCTTTTGGCTCTTAAGAACAGGGGAATGACTAAAAGGAGACGATTATTGATCTGCTGCACATTAGGTGGAAACAAACTTCCAAGAGTGATATGCATGTGTTCATTTCATTTGGCATGATACCAGAGTCTAGTGCCCCCCCCCCCAACAGATTGCACTGTAAACATTTAGCTGTAAGTAGCATTTGCTCACATTGGATCCTTTAGCTTTGCCGCACTGGTGTGCGTTTTTGTTCTTCTTATTTTATTTTATTTTTTTTAAACAGTTTCGAGCATCAGTAAGTTCTGTCCCAAACGTTTCCCAGCTTTATAACAAAGCCCTCCCCAGTGGCTCTTCACGGCAGCAGACACATTGTGGATTTTCTTTCTCTTCACGTGTGTCGGGTATTGAAAAAGTGACCTTTGCCAGTTCAAATGAGCTCATGGGAATAGTGGGTGTTTCCACAGGAAGTTGATGTGCCCCCCCCCCCCCCTCCAATAAAAAAAAAAATTCATTCTGCCTCTTTCTCCCCACTTATGTCTCCCTTCAAGCCCTCTCTGCTCCTCAGTGACACTCCTCGCACAGACTTGTGTATCTCTTGTGCGAAGCGTTGTGCAGCACAAACAGAAATGTGATAACGGAGCATGGTTTGGTCATGTCAGGCTGTCTTCACTTTCATCTGTTTAGCATTAGGCCTCAATGACGACCGTGTGATTACACACAGCTGGTTCTAGTTGAGCCCCAGAGGTGCGACACAAGTTTAACTCGGGGACAGGAAGTCTTGTGCCGGCGGGGCCCCAGTCAGATTTCTAATTTCTTAGATCACTAAATATGTTTTTTGTTTTTTAGTATAGTTTCCGTGGGCAACTGAGCTTTTTATGTCTGCAAAGAGGACCATTCCAGAGTGGAGCTGGTCTTGCTGTGATGTTGCAGTCTGAAGTTGATCAGCCTTGTTCTATTATGCGTGGCTTGGCAGGCTCCAGTCAGTCTGCCATGTGGTTTGCATCCTTAATTGAAATTGCTGCCCTCGGCTCTGGCCAACTGAACTTGTCTTGCATATGGCACGTTTCACCTGTCAGCTGTAGGGTAACCCTCCCCAACCCGTTTACTGCCTTCTGCCGTTGCCTCTCCTTCGTGCTGATTTCTCAGTATTTCGTATATTGAGCAGAACCAACCGTCTGGACCAACCGTCTGGTGACACAAGCTGAAAACTCAGAGCAGGAAAGGAAAATGGGTGGCTGTGCTGTTGTTTCTGTGCTAAGCGTGGGATGGAAGTTTGAGATGAAGAATGAAATGACTTGCTGATTTTCAGCAGATATAATCTTGGAGAACATGCATGTTTTTTTGCTCCTGATTGAAATAACTGCATTATTG
Source organism: Oryzias curvinotus (assembly GCA_023969325.1). Taxonomy (NCBI): domain Eukaryota; kingdom Metazoa; phylum Chordata; class Actinopteri; order Beloniformes; family Adrianichthyidae; genus Oryzias; species Oryzias curvinotus. The sequence continues at coordinate 9,618,695 of CM043708.1, forward strand.
CCTCATAATTCCTCTGTTCAAAATCTGTTAAGAACTTTATAAAAGATTAGACTGCACATAATTGGGGTTTTAGCCAAGTTGCTTGGTGATTCCCAATTGTCCCATTGGAGTATGAGTGGTGGTTCCTCTTTGCATGGCCCTGCGATGAACTGGCGGTTCTCTGCGGTGTTGTCTGCTTTTTGACCTACAGTAGCTAGGATAGACCGTGCAGAACAAGCAGGAATAAAATGATTTTTATTCTGTATTGGTAACTTTGTGTGATAATTTGGTCACGTTTCAATCAGGAAATAAGCTGAGGTTAGAGCTGCCTTAGGCTTAGAAGAAGGTCGAAGAGGAGGTCTGGTATGACTTAGGATTGGATGAATCAGGGGAGCAGTCATAAATGGGGTAGAAAAGTTGATATGAGGTTTGGTATGTCTGATATGTGATGTTTAAAATTAAGATTTTGGAATTTTTGTTGATTATTGGACAGCTAACTGACAGGGACTTGGTTTGAAAGAAATGTATGTTTTCTTAGAAAAAGCAATGTTGATTTGATTGTTGTGTTTTCTGCAGGAAAAAGCACAGGTTTAAATGTGCTTTTATTGTAAGGATTTATAATTTTAACACCAAAATTTTCACCATTGATAGCATATTTGTAGATATGTGGAAAGTACTTTTCGCAGTCTATTTGTTTTGACAGCACATTCATTAAAAAGAGATATCTGTTCAATCAAATTATGAATGATAGGCGCTTGTGAAAGAGTTTGTGAAAGAGTTTGAGTATTTTGGCAACCATGCTTACTTAAAAACTCTTTGACGCTAAATGTTGACTGTTGAGTTTCCAGAGTCCAATGTGCAGAGACCTTAGCTTTGTCTGTGATTCTGCTGCACCTTTGATTTGGGTTCTAGCATCTAGATAACAATGTTGCAAAGAGACACTGGTAAGGAAGCAAGTTTTCATATGCGACAGAGATAGAAAAGAATCTAAATTTAGTGTGAGTAAAGCTATTTGTGTGGGGAGGATGTGGGTGCACAGTGCAAGCATGATGCTGATTACACGCCTCCACATATCACCCATTCTTGCTTTTCTTTAGACAGACACCCAGCAGTTGTAGCTATGTATTGCATGTCATTTGTCCTTCATTTGTTATCTGAAAGATCGGTGCTTTGAGCTGGATTTAAAACAGATTTCTTGTACCATATTTTTCAAACTACAAGTCACCCGGAAGTACAAGTGGTTGCAGCTGAAAAATGCATAATTAAGAAGGGAAAAAAAGCTACATATGACTCACACTTTTGGGAGAAAAGTGTGGTTCCGAACAAATCCACAGATCAAAGTAATGCTGCGTTCGCACCGAACATGATTTACGTGTCATATTCCCGTCCGTAGCCTCATTTTCAGCGCTCAACAATTCCATTGCTCAATGCTTTTCCAAAAATGTGTTTATGAGCTAGACGCTACCGTCACGTGTGGGAAAACCTAAGGACAAGTTTTTAGCTTCATTACATGACGGCATTGACTGTTTGTCTGATTCACAGCGGATGATGTTGAGAAATCAGGTTTATTTATTTAGTAGAGCTCTCTGTGCTGCATTTGTCCAAGGAAGGAAAACATAAAAATAAGAAAATTATCATAAAGTTCAGAAGAAGGCTCAGATTCTCCTCCATGTTTGTTTTTGGCGGTGCTTCTTCTTCTGCGTTCCTGTCAGTAGCAAATACCGATACACCTACAATGCCCTCTTGCAGTTATTAGTATGAAAATATATGATCCAATATTTATATTTTTAGATAACACACATAAGTCTCTCCTGAGTACAAGTCACACTCCTGGCCAAACTATGCAAAATAATGTGATATATAATCATAAAAAATAGGATTGTTGAGTTTTTTTGGGTTTTTTTGTCTTCTTAGCAATAATCCCCAATGAATTTGACTGTTGGACCCTTTTTCTAAAGCATCTCCTCTTCACTTATAAACATTAACTAATGCTTATTAGAACCTTCCATCAGTGCTGTTTTAGGGATGTGAAGATCTCCCAGCTGATCCAGAAATATTTGGAGAGATTACATCCTTCTCTTCATTGCAGATGGTTCAAACTAGCCACTACAATAAATTAAGATGCTGCCTGTAGAGAGGGAGATCTCTGCTCAGACTGTCACTTTTCAAAAGACCAAAAGCGCATTTTCTTCTGAAACTTGGTCTCAAGTGGTTTATGATTAAAGGGAAGCTGTAATGGGGTTCCTTTTTTCTCTCTCTCTTCATGGAGTTAACTAAAAGTTTGACAAAGTAATTAAATTACACAACTTGTAAACTTTTTCTAACCATTGAAGACTTGGAACATTGCAAGTGTAGATGCTTCCTGAAAGCTTGGGCGTGTATTTTTAAAGCTGCGGAATGTGGAGGAGGTGGCTAAGTGACAGGTTTGTTCTCTGGAAGGGAGGCAGTGCGGGGGGGGACGCGTCACCTGTGACATCACCGGCACCCAAGGGTTCAGAAGGGCCAGCTGCCTGCTGCAGAGGTGGAGTTTCCTTCCTGCAGAGCTGACCAGGACTCCGTGGGGCCTGAACCACCTTGCTGTTAACATCTAAGCCGTAGCGATGCTCGCTTCGACTCACTGCCTTCCTGAGCTTCCACACGGTTCGCTCCTTCTTTTGTGTTTACTCCAAAAACAGGCCTCTAGAAATAAGTCAAGAATTCTTACAATTGGGAAAAAAATGCCTCTAAATAAGCAAAAAAAAATAAAAAATCCACCAGTGGGGTAAACAAACTTGGTCTCACCAAGAATTCGCATTTTAAGAAGAATTCTAGTCACTTAGACATGTTTTCTCAAACCAAAATTATTTTACTAGAAACTTTCTTAAATAAAACATTTTTTGGAAACTTTTTTACTTGCTTACGATTCAGTTTTTGCAGTGTATCAATGCTTTATTTGCTTTTTATTTTTTTGTTTTCTTGAACATCAGGTTAAAATACTTTAATTTCAATCATAATTTAAAACACATTTGAAATTGGAGAGTGGTGGGAAAATGAAAGTTTGATGGTTTCCTGATGAGAACACACGGTTCAAATCCCATTATTCTGCCAAAGGAATTTCCAAACTGATGTATATGCATTTATTTAAATCCTTCATAATTGTATGATACCATGTTTAAATATGTTTCTGTAATAACTGCTTAAAATAGCACTTTTCTTTTAATATTGTTGTCTGTGGACAGTATTGTTTTTAATTCTGATAACATCAAAATACCTAGGTTTTCTTTTTTCCATCAAAGAATTTGAATTGCTTTTCAGAAACTCTGATTTGTATGTTTTTTTTTCTTCCCTGTAGTACCCAAGTAGCTGGTGGGTGTGAGTGCTCCCCAAATCCAGCAGTCACTCTCTGCAGTGGTCTCTTTTGCTTAAGAAAAGCTGTGTACCTAATGGAAGTTGTAGTTCATCCTTAGGACCTGCGGGCCACATTACTTAGCATGACTCAGGCAGGCCTTTGGATCTCCTGAGTCATGCTTTAGTGTTCACCAAGCCCCTTTTCTCCTTTTTCACAGCCCTGCCCCTGCTGGCTCTAGTGATGCTAGCACTGCAGAGCAGCCTCATGTATCATGGGAAAATAGAATCCGCTCTGCCAAAAGCCGAGTTCAGCAAGTACATTATCCGAGCACGTGGAAGCAGGACAGGAATGGCCAGAGGAGTGTGATGTTTGCTGCAGCCACCTGAGCTCACAGGAGACGGGGCTGATGTCACCTGCTGAAGATAGAAATGCAGGAGTTGTCGTTTTGCTGCTGGGAGGGACCAGACCTGCATTCTGACTTTCTTACTTTGTTGTGATGGCTGGGAGAGCATTAAGAAAGCACAGGAGGATGGATGAAACTCAGATCAGCATGCTAGCAGTGCTGCAGAGGCAACAGGACACTGAGCATTTCTATGCATGCAGTAACGTTTGCAAATGTAGAATTTGAAAGTGTGGCCTGCCAGTTTAGGTAAAGCATAAACACTGCAGTTTCTGCACTATAGCGACTTTTACATGAAATTTAGAACAAAACACAGAGCCATGATAAACCAAACTAAGCCCGATTTGAAGCTAAAAATATTAATATTACAGTTATGAGAATAAACACACTTTATCTTTAATAAGTGAAATGTACAAAATCCAATTTGAGATTTTTCTGTCTATGTAATAAGTTTATTGATCTTATCTTTTTTTTTTTGGTCATTATTTTGGCTGTGTTGCAGGGAACAATATTACCTTTTTGGAAGAGCTCATATCCTATACTGGAAATCCCTTTCACTGTTACATGTCAAAACAACTGTGAATCTCTTTAAAGTCCCACTTCCTTCATCTCTTGCTCTATTTTAAAAGCGTTCCAGGGGGTCTTGTAATTAGGATTATGCTACTAGCCCAAATCAAAAACCTGTGTGGTTTTTTTATGACCTAGTTTCTGCAGAGCGACAGGAGTTCGTTAGAAATTCACCTCTAAGTTGTGCTTTGTTGGTGCAGAGCAAGAATACCCCCCCCCCCCTTTTTCCTCCCTGTTGCTGAGAGCACTCTGTTTACACCGTCTCTCACTATTTTACAGCCCCTCACAGCCCCAACCTAACGTTACCAGAGCAACAAAAATGGCGACAATTATCGGAGCTATCCAGCCGTACAGTTTTAAACCATAAATCTATTTGAAACCAGACATGTCGGAAAGTGGATGCATCAAAATAAAGCCATATGTGGCCCCCCAGTGAATTAATCATGCCACAATCTCATTGTGGCATCTTTTCCTCAGCTACAGATTTACATTGAATAGTTTTATTATCTTTATAAATGTCCGTAATTATTAGAAAAATGTGACAAAAACATGATTTTCATCGCAGTGAGTCTTTAAAAACGACTATACTTTTTAGACTAAAAAAATGCTGTTTTTTTAAGAAAATATTGACTTTAAATGCTAGTCTCTTTAAATGTTTGCCACAGCAAATGTATACTCTGCATACCTGTCTTCACAGGATTTAAATGTTGAAATTTAGTTTTTTTAAATTCCTAAAATGTCAATCATTTGAATTTGTATAGTGTTCCTTGGAAAAGGAAGAAAATCTTTTAGTTGTAATACAGTACAACTAACTTTCTTTTATAATAGTTTATTTGGAAGTTTGATCTAGTTTGATGACAACAGTAGGTTATAATGAATTCTTTTATGTTTTGTTTTTTTGAGAATGTTTGACTTTACATATATATTTATATACCATTTAAAAAAGAACTAGTAGTAGTCCTAAATTGGATCATAAATGTAGCTTTTCCCCCCCTTTTTTTCTCTGATCTGTTGTTTACACAATAGACAAAAGTTTGAATTTACACTAAGAGCAGCATCAGCTCATGTTGTTGTTGTCCCCCTCCCCCTGTTACTTCCAGATAACACCCCATCTGCACTGTGAAAGTCAAAGTGAAATGCTGCTCATTGTTGGTCTGTAAATGTGCGTTTTGGTGTAATTGCTCGGCGTCTTGGGGTGTAGGTTTGACATTCTGCGAGCACTCCCCTCTGCTGTCACCACCTAACAGGACCCTGGAGGGGAGGTTAGGGGAGGGGGGGGGGACAAAACATGGGAAAAATCTCAAAAATGCGCGACTCCCCTGTCTTTCCTCTGCTCGCCGGCCCCACCCTTCCAGTGTGGGTTACTAGGAGACCGGGATTTACAGAATCAAAGCCATGGAGATGAAATGGAGCGCCACTGTTGTAACAGAGGAAACGTCTTATTAAAGTGCTACTAACGTGAAAAACGGCCTGCTGAGAAAGCCCCAGCACTGACTGGTGTGTGAGCGGAGGGGTGGGGGAGACTATTCACTTCACATTTTTTATGCAGGTGTCTGCAGACGGCGTGTTTACCTCCCGTCTGCAGAATGCCCCGTAAAGGCAGAGGTCAACGGGAGGGTCTGCGAAAGGACGTCTGCCCCCGTTTGGGAGCAGCTCGTGCCGATGTTTCTGTAGCAAAGGCAGAGATGATGAGCTGGAGTCGAGTCATTTTGATTTTTCAAATGTTTTGTTGATGAGTCATGTCATGCACAAAGAGCATCACAGCTGCAGGGAATGAACATCGCAGGGTGTTAAAGGTCTTCATCGGGGAAACAAAACCTTACTACCCGCTAAAGCTAGTTTTGTCAGTTTCCTGTTGGTATAGAATACTGCTAATCCTAACCTCTAACCCCCCCCCATGAATAGGCTGTAAAATGTCAGCAGGTCATAATTAGGTTTGTGTGAAAACAGACTGCCTTCAAATGATCCGTGTCTTGATGTGTCTCTCTTGCAGTCTTACTTTGTCACCGATTATGACCCAACAATCGAAGACTCTTATACTAAGCAGTGCGTGATCGACGAACGGGCAGCGCGGCTCGACAGTAAGTCCTGCTTTGACACGTCTGCAACACTGTTTGTCCTTTATGCCCATGTAGATGAAATCCACCCTTTCTGGCAACATGAGAAGCCATATGACTGCTAATAAACTGCACTGACAAATAGTGTGGCAGAGAGAAAAATTTGCCTGAAATTGCTTTTTTTTGTTCCTAAGTCCCCCTCCGATCATCTTTAAAATTTCATTTTTAGCCCAAATCAAAAGCATGTGTGGTTTTCTAGGGCCTAGTTTCTGCAGAGTGACAGGAGTCGATTAGAAATTTGCCTGTGAGTTGTGGGCAGGTCTGCTGGCGTGGAGTAAGCCTGCTCCATTCCCATCATCCATCTGTTTTTACACTCCTGCTAGCTTACAGCCCCCACACCCCCAACCTTACATTACCGGTGCAACCAAAATGGCAACTAATATTGGAGCTATCCAGCCGTACAGTTTTGAAGCAGATGCCAGCTCAGACGAGAAAAACAAAGACGTACCTGGATCTATTTGTCTGCAAGTGGATGCATCAGAATGGAGCGGAGCAGAGAGCTAGTGGCACACGGATTGTACTGCCTACATCACAGCATCTTCATCTTCTCCTGATTCACTGCAATTTCAATAAAGAAATACTCAGAAATGTAATTTTAAGCTTAATTTTCCTTAAAAATATCCTCCATTGGGAGAAAAATGCAGCATAAAGACGTTCAAAATACCAAAAATTCCATTTTCATGGTAGTGGGTATCTAAAAAAAAAATTGGTTGTGCCAAGTCATGACTCCTGCTGACAAAGCTGACTTCTTCACTTTTTCTGTTTGTCTGTCCGTGTGTGCGTTTGTGCGCCGGTGCATGTGTTTGTGGTGCGCAGTCCTCGACACGGCTGGACAGGAAGAGTTTGGAGCCATGCGAGAACAATACATGAGGACAGGGGAGGGCTTCCTGCTCGTCTTCTCAGTGACCGACAGAGGAAGGTAGGTGACAGTTTTTTCGCCATGTGGTAACAGCCGCACACACTTGACTCGCTGTTCGCCGCTTTTCTCTTTTGTACACGATGTTTACGCTTCACAGTCGCATGCTACACCCTCACAGGTTCGAAACCCATGTTCGCTGCACTGCCACTCTCACTTGTTGCTGCTCTCGTTTCCGGACCCTGTTGTTGTTCTTGTTGCTGTTCTCCTTTGTTCTTAAGACTTCCTCTCGTACTGTGCCCTCTTTAATCCACCTTTGCTTTCGATTTAAGGCCAAAGTAGAGTCGGAAAAAGGAAAAAAAAATCAGCTCGTGGGGGTTCTGGATTTGTTGATGCATGCAACTTAAAGGCTCCATCTCTTAAAAGTGTTATCTCTCACTTGGTACTTTTTTTTTTTTCAGTTTGTATGCACTAACAACATGGATGTATATATGTACTGAAAACACCGTCAGGCACTAACAGTTCTTTAACCTTTTAAACCCAACTCTGTCACTTGCCTTGTGTTTCAGTTCAAACTTGTTTACGCTCACACCGTGTTATTTTAAAGTAAAGATCCAGGGGGTCACGATAAATAAACTGTCCCTTTTTTCAGATCCCATATCGCCATGGCAACAGAGAGCGCCTTAAAAGCATGCATTGCTCCACCTGCAAATGCAGAAGATGTGCTGGCATGCTTAGATGAGGATCAGGCAGGTTTTCTGAAGGGGGAAAAGGGAGATGATCAGAAACAATGTTCTTATAGGAGCTTATGTTTAATCAAATTGTGTAATTTTTGTCACCAAAAAAAAACCCCCAAATTGGATTGCCTAAGTTAAAGAAGTTGGATTAGAAACAATAGTTTTTCTCCGCTCTTGTTGGACCGTCTCCCGCTTCCCATCAAGTGACATTGTGTCCCTCAGCAGTGCTGGGAGCTGCATTCCCTCGTCCCCACCCACAACCCCCTCCCAGTGTTTATGTTGTAAACACTCTTTCCTTCCTCCATTTATATTAGTCAAGTCTTTCCAGATTTACTATGTGCTCAGCACGACTGGAATGCTATCCTGGGTTTGTGGTTGCATTCTGCCTCGTCTCCCCCCCTTCAGGCAAAGTCTGACATATTCTTTTCTTTTTTTTTGCCCATCAAATCTGCATTACAGTGGGGCAGCAGTCGGGTCAATTTGCCTAACCCCCGGCCTTCAATAAACACAGTTTATGTTCCACCCCAACTGGTGACACTCAGGGCTGGGCCGCGCTTTTGCTTTCCAGTGATGACAGTGAAGACTTCATGTAGCGGCGTGGATGCATGGACCAGTGGAAAGCATTTTATGGCTTGTTTGTTTTGGAGGACTCCGCATAACGCCTGTTTTTATTTTTTATTTTTTCATAGCTTTGAAGAGATCTACAAATTTCAAAGACAAATCCTCCGAGTCAAAGACAGAGACGAGTTCCCCATGATCCTTGTAGGAAACAAAGCCGATTTGGAGATACAGAGACAAGTAAGTCTCCAAGAACTGAACTCAAATGATCTAATGACGAGCAATAAAAACATATATAAATGCATGGTGCTTTCTTTTTTCCCCTCTACGCCTAATATGATTATCTTGCTTGCAGTAGAGTCAGCGCAGCTGCAGGAAGCTGCTATCATACAGCAGCTTGTGAATGAATAAAAGAGCAAATAAAAACTGTTGTGTCAGGAAAGCAGCCTGAAAGAAGATTTTGATTAAATAATGTAAATAATGAACTTTTTTGCTGAGTCTGTTGGTGCATTTTCCTCCAGTGAATCCACAGCACATCCTAATGGTGAAAGAGGGACATTGCAGGCAAATGCTATAGAAACGGCTCACACTTTGCTTAACTAAGATTTTTAAACCAAATGCTATCCAGGCAAGAGGGATAAAGAGAATATATTCTTAATTTTTTGCTAAACTTTCTCCAATTTAAAAGTACAGTATATTGGTTCCTGAATGCATTAGTAGAGTGGATGGGTGCTTTCCTTTCCTTTCAGTTTAGCCACATATTTATGACTTTCTCGCTGTCTGTTACCTCAGGTCACCCAGGAAGAGGGTCAGAATTTGGCGAGACAGTTAAAAGTCACGTATATGGAGGCTTCAGCCAAAATCCGAATGAACGTAGACCAGGCTTTCCATGAACTGGTTAGAGTAATCAGGTAAGATTCTCACATGTCAATCTGATGATGAACTCTTGTTTGTTTGTTTGTTTTTTTGTTTTAATTTTTTGTAATAAAAGCATTTTTCTTATCTTCCATCATTACAGTTAGAATGTGCTCTCCCCTCATGTAAAAAATAAAAAAATTAAAGCACTTGTTCTCATCTGCCTTTTAAACATTTTAGCTTTTTTCTAGTTTTTTTTTTTTTTTACATTTTAAATACAGTTCATTCAAAAATAAGTAGAAAATGTTGAACCGCAAGAACAGTTCCACCTGCTTCATTTAAGAATGGAAATTCCTCCAGGGAGTCTGACGTTCTAGTTTGCTGTGATGGAGCAGTCACATTTCTATAGGAACATTTTCAGTACTTCATGTTTATGAATGTCACCCCCCCACAAGCTATCTAAGCTGTGTTGAAAATACACTTGGTAATCAAAAAATGAGATGGGATATCTTTTGACATAAACAAGGAAACACAGTGTTTGTGGAGATGGTCGGGCTCATATGTCCTAAACGTTTTGCTCTTCCGTGACCCCCGCAGGAAATTCCAAGAACAGGAATGTCCACCGTCGCCAGAACCAACGAGAAAAGAGAAAAACAAGCGGGGCTGCCATTGTGTGATTGTCTGAATCTGCCTTATTACTGTAGAAATCATGCAGCTTCTCAACCCCCCCACCCCACCCCAACTCTGCCTGACATCAGATCCTAAGTGGATGACTGACCGCTGCCTTCTCCACGTGCATGACTCCAGACAGCCTTTTCTGAGATACTTTGACCAGAAACTGCTGTTTCCAGGACATTGCTATGGACAACTGACAATGCCAAATTGTAACACCACTCTACCTTCAGTTGTAAGCTAATTTACAGGCGAGAGTCCTGACACTAAACATTGCCTTCTAAAAAAATCAACCTGAAAACTTCATGTTTTGTGTTCTGAAGGACCTTGGTTTTGCCTTGTAGTGACATTTACTGCTACCAAGATTGAATGATCTATATATTCCGAATGTTGGTGACTTCCTTTAGTGTCTGACCAGAGCAGAGATTATCTTCTGAAGCTTTGCATATGTCGTGCCATATTCACTTTTATTCCGATGTGCTAATCTGCTACTGTACATATGTGACATTTTGTTGTGATTTTCAAAGTGTATTTCTAATGACCTATTAAATCACCACAGTGCAGTGTGTGAGGTTGAGTTTGGCTTTACATAAATAAAATTGAATATTTATGTAGATAAATGTGTATATAAATATATCATAATGATGCCTGAACATCCCTTAATATTCTACAAAAAAACCCTAAGTTTTAACAGCTTTTGCCATCATTTAAATCACCAAGCATGGAGTATTTGCAGTACTAATTTGCCTTGTAGACTCAATATTTTTTAGATAAGTGCTATAGATTGAATGATTGTCATTCTGTGCTATCTTCCTAAAGTGCAGGAAATATCCAGTTTATCTGGAGTTTTTCCATTGAAGGTTTAATCCAACTTTGTGTGTTTTTGGAACCACAAAAAAAAAAAACATGCTTAACATTCAGTTTCTCACAAATGCTGCTGGTAAATGAATTTGTTGTAAATGAAGAGCCCACTCTCGCTGGGATCATACCATTGTAACCAACCCGTTTGCTCAAATTTACTCCTGATATAGTAGATGAGAAACTGATTCCGTTAAGAACAGCAGTGGATTTTCTTTTCTTGAACTGTTTAGCTATGGTTTTTTTTTCTGTCCCCAATCGTCTCCTGGTGGAAGAAACGGCACACGAGAGTACTGAGATGCACAAGGTTAGCCCGTTTCTGGTGAACCCGGCGGACCCGCCACCTGTGGAGCTGTCCCAACTGCAGACACAAAAACAAGCTTCTGACCTTTCACCCTTTGTACTTCCGTTTAGGTCTACAAATGAAGTACTTGAGTTTGATCCTTGTAATATATGTGAGCAAACAAGTTGATAAATAACGGACTTTATTCAAATGTTTCTACTTTTGTACATTATTTTCATATCAAACTAGTTGGCAAGTATTTTTCTATGTTTATAAGTGAGTAGGTGTTCACTGCACTGCTGGGTGTGTACATATATATATATATATAAAGAAATACTAAGAAGAATATTTAATTCCTTTGAGTATTTTAAGATGACTGTTGGCCCAACTTTGCTCAATTGGAACCTTTACCCTGAAGTGACCAAGAATGTTTATTTTGTATTCGTTCAGCTTACAGTTGGAGAATGTATTGAACCCGAGGTTGCTTGATCGACTATGACGTTTATACAAATGATTGTTGTCTCCGCATGGAGGGAATTAACAAAATGGATTATTGTAATCGGACATTCAAAACACTCCCATCCGACCCCTTTATGGGAATCATGTACATCCACATCACAATGTCTTTTCTTCTACATTGGTCTATAATTTGCCTTGTGTCTAGCTTTTGGTGCTAAAATAAAATCTTGTCATTGAGCCCAATAGGGTTAAAACATTTTTTAATCATGTTTTCTTTCTCCTAGTGTTTTTCTATGAAAGAGAAGACTAGGTTTTGATCAGTTCCTTTGATTTTAGAGTCTTTAAGGGCATAATTGTACTAGTGACCCGTAGGCAAAGGCTTTAATATTTGATCATTAACAAGCAAAACAATCTATATCATTTTGCTTTGTGGTTGTCTAAATATAGAGAAATGACCAAAAACAGAGGCAGTTTTTCATAAATTTGTGGCAGGTTCTGATTTGATGATCAGCTCTGTCAACCGAACTCCCACAAATGTAAACATTGATTCAATTGATAGTTTTCTCTTTTAGTGTAACTTTATTATTTTTTTTTTTTATCTAACCTTTATTTAACCAGGAAAGTCTCATTGAGATTAAAAACCTTTTATTTCCAAGGGAGTCCTGGCCAAGAGACTAATTTGGTTTTAATCTTACACAAATTTAAGGCCAGCATGGAGAAACATTAACAAATTACTAAAAATATGTCTAGCCTGTTGATGAAGAAAAATCTTGTTGGAAAAATGTTTTTAAGTAAACGTCGATTGTCTGGATAGATGGTTGTGAAAATATCTTTGGTGTTGCAACAAAAACATAGTTTTAGTGCAAATGAAAACCATAAATCACTTGAAGTGAGTTGGAACAGGTGAAGAAAGGAGAGTCGGTCATCAGTAAGAACAGATCAATTGACCTGAAATAGAACGGGTCATCATGAGAGGATTGATTTACCGTCTTGCAGCAAAGGTCACCCATTATGAGGCAACACAATCTGGATCCCATTTTCAACTAAAGTTTCAACTTAATTTCAGTAAAAAAAATAAAAAAGTAATTTTAAGAAAAGATAAGTAAAAACTATAAAGCTGAACTTGAGCCTGGGGATGCTGGATTGTCTATGATATAATTAGTGAGAAATGCTCTTGATAACCTAGAAAATGCTCAAACAAACCCATTGATGATTTGCTCCTTTTACTGTCCCCAAAGGAGAACCAGGACACTAAGCCTGAGCTATATCCAGTGTTTGTGTTACCCTAGAATCACAGTTAAGAAACAGCTGACTGGAGTTCTCAGTGTGTTGTGCTGAAACATGTTTGTTAGAGTGATGAGTAACAAATATATTATTTTTCTGCATTGCTTTGAGTTGACAATATCTCCTGAGGTAGCAAAAACTAACGTCAAGATCACTAATAATACAAATTTAGGTTTCTTTCATCAGCTTCTCACACATTTTGAAAGTAGTAATACAAGTGGGCAGATTTAATTTTGGTTCACTCTTGAAAGAAAATGATCTTATCAAGAAAAAGTTTCAATAGCAAAATAATCTTAGTTTGATAAACATGTTTCTTTAAATTACGAATTAACTGGTAAAACCATTTATTCTCGCCCTATTGGCATTTTTTTTGTTTTTAATTTAAAGAAACATTGCTAATTGGGTAAGTAGCATGACTTATTTCTACGGGCCCTGCTTTTGCAGTGTGGATAGAGTATCATTATTTCACTCAATGAATATGAACTCAAGTCATCTCGAGATGTTCAATTGACATGATGCAAAACGCAGAGTTGTCCATTTCTGATAGTCGGAATTTTGAAGCAAAGTTTGAGGAGAGTTTATTCGTGATGTTTACTTTGGTGTAAAACACAGAGGATAAATATTAAAAATATCTTATAATATAGGCATCTTATAAAAAAATGCCCGTTTGTTTTTGTTTTTTTAGTGTTTCCCAAAAACAAGCGGCTGCTGTCGCTCCCCTCTCTGAGGTGGTACGGTCCGTGGAGGAGCGTCTGGCCGTGCTCACTCCGCTTAGCAGCGTTGTATGGTTGCTGCTCATCTTTCCCACTCACAGGCGAATTTGCTGTTGTTGTTGTGTTTTTTTTTTTTTTTTTGCCTCATTGTTCCAGAAGGCGTATGCGCCCTCATTCCGCAGCCTCGCCATCAGGTCCGGTCCACCAAAACAGCGCCGAGGGACATGGAGGGAGTCGGCAGCAACAGGAGCATGTCTTACAGTAGATGGAGCTATGACAGGTAACCGCTATTTACATCCTTCCACAGCCGCCGTGTACCTTAAGGCTGCTCACTCATTAGGCCGGTAATAAAAAAACACACACGAGGAGTTGTATATTCGCATTGAACAATGCTTTTTCAATATAAAAGGCTGTTCTTTTGTATCAGCATAACATTTATTTTCCTGGCAAATCTGTATTGACTCCTCTTACCCTGAATATATAGGATACATCATAAAACTTATATGTATACATATATCTAAGTTTTATTAGGTTAGTAATAGGTATGATGGAGTCATAATTGGAGAAAAGAAATGGCCCATCCTTATGAAAATAGTCAAATATTGTCTAATATTGGCTTGCACTAACCAGTTGTCACCCATCACTGGTGGAGGAGCTGCTGTGTGGATTACATGATGCCTGACGGTGCTTTTGCTGGATCATTGATTATCGGAGGCCTCCCCTCGATGAGGCTTCACACAGCACTATGTATGGAGCCTCTCTGTAATTTGTATTCTGGATCTGTGCTTGGACCTCCCAGGAGGCTGTCACTATAGAGCTCTGTGCTCTCTTTGCCTATTAAAATGCATTAGTCTGCTTTAAAATCATTCTCTTACTCACCTACTTTAGAAACTAAGCAAGTATGTACATTAAAGTACTATTACTTGGATTTAAAGTGATGCTACAGAACTGCTTGTTTTTAGTGATGCACACTTGTATGAAAAGTGTTATATGAATACAATTTGATTTAATCTTTTAACTGCCAAAGGTCTTCTTGTTTTTGACTATTTTTAAAAAAAATTGTCTTCTTTGACATATAGTAAAAACTCATACTGCTCCTTTATAATAATAATAATAATAATAATAATAATAATAATGATTATTATATTTATTATTATACATATTATTATTTGCTTGGAAATCTACTTTTTGGTTAAAAAGACTCAATAATAATGTCATCACATAATGTGATGCCTTTTCCGAAAAGAATTCCATGTCCACAAGGCTTTTTTCTTTTAACTACTTATTTTTGCAGGAATTTTTAATGATGCAAACTTGTGTGAAAAGGGTTATATAATTTTGAGCAAAATATTTCCTTTTAGTAAAGCTATTCTTGTTTCTGGGTATTTTTTAATTAAAATTTTCTTCTTTAAAAAAGATATTAAAAAGTCAGGCCACTTTACTTTTTTTGCCTGGAAATTAAACTTTTTGGTTAAAAAAATCAAATCTTTGCCCAAAATGTGGATGTATAGAACATTCATACAGCTTGAATATGAACAACATATCTACCTCTTTATTGCAGTTGTTTATTACTACTACATCTAATTGTTTACTTACTAAGCTGATACAATTTATTTAAAGCTTTTATTGTTACTATTTTTGGTTCATTATGTAACTGCTGGAAATGTGATGCTGAAAAATCTTCCAACCGGAAATATTTTTATTGATTTTTTTTTTTTGGGGGGGGGGGGATTATATTGTTGGGTTGTAAATTATAGAAGAAAAAAATAATTTACCAAACATTTGAAAAGTAGAAGCAGATAAATTAATTCAACTTCTCAGTGATTGAAATATTTCAAAGTTTGAGGCAGGTGGTGGAAAGATGATCCAGGGTCATCAGATAATATGTCAATTCTTCTAATAGGCAACACTTCATATATGTATGAATGCAAAGTAGCATCAAACCATCTTTTTTTTTTTTAGCTATATGTCTTTAACTCTCTTAGTGTCACTTTCAAAATGAAATGTTTCACTGGTTTTCCAAAAGGCTTGTTCTTCCCTCACGATGCTGTCGTATACCAGAAATGTGTCGGTGGGTTTTTGCAGTTACAGTCATGCTTCTTGGACCAGCAGTGTGTCACAGACAGTCACACAGTGTCGTGGCACCCACTGTGCAAACACTGTGTCCGAGAGATGGAAGGCCAAGGTGGTGTGACAAGATACTATTGAGCGCCTCCAGTTCCTGACCTTTTTATTTTTTCTTTATTTTTTTTATGCAGATATAAAGGTTAGTTTGAATTTCCTTCTGTGCATTGTATCCTCTCAGCCAAATACAGTTTAATCAGGTCCAAGAAAAGCGGGAGTTAGAGGAGCTTATGAAAGAACATTTGCCTTCAGTTTCTCTGTTGTCAGGCCTCACTATGAGTTTAAGAGTGTGTGGGTAGGACTGCGCAAAGGAAAAAAAAAGACTTGTTCCTTAGAAACCTTTATTTAATATATTATAAATGTAGAAAACTCCAATCCAGTACCAATGAAGAGACATTTTAAGATTTTGTTACTTACCCGTAAATGAGCACAACTTACTCAATTTGCCTTGCAAGAATGCATGTTTTGAATTGGATGCTTCCACTCTTTACATGTTTCTATGTATTTAGCTCAATTTTAGTATTGCGTGTGCTGTGTTTCTACATCTTATTGTAGCTGTTCAACCATTTTTGACTATAAGGAGCAGAAAAAGCGGCTGCTGTGAAGCTTTTATGAACAGCATGTCGCTGTGATGTCATCAGTTTATGGGCCACACTGAAGGACATTTGGTCTCTGTTCTTCCAGGCTAAAGGAGATCAGGCTCACCTGATTTATTACACGACACACTCTGCGACTGTGATCCTACCTTAACTGCTGATGCCTAATGCTTTCATGTCGTGGAAATGCCAACTTTCAGCTTTTTAATTTAATTGTGTGGGCTTGGATCCCCCTTTTTTTCTTTCCTGTAAGCATTTGTGCTGCTCTTTAGATTTTTAGGTCCAAATGACGCATTTAGAGGGGATTAGGAGTGATGAATTTTTGAAACGAATCCAGCAGAAAATGTTTGGAAACCACAGAGACACACCAGGAAGTTATGGTCCTGAAGTATGTACTCGAAGGTCTGCTAGGCATCTGTGTTTTGGGCTCCTTCTTTCTCCATTATTGTATGTTTTTATTCAGGTCTGCTCAGTCTCAGCTACAGCTCAGTCTGTTCTTGTGGTGCTTCACTTGAAGCTGAGAACACAGAATATTCTGTGAATGGATCAATAGAAGACAGGCCTGATATTCTCTTGACCTCTGCTTCCCTTCTCTGTGGTATGCACTATGATGCATGCAGCTTCTCAGCCTTTCCTACACTGTGTGGACTTCAGGATCTCTGCATTTGTGTTGTGTGACTAACATCCCTGCAGACTTCTTGGATGTTAGTCACTCTCTGAAAAGAGCAGGAAGGTTTCATCTAGAAGTTTTCTACGTTATTGTTACCACAGTTCTCATCCTCTCTTCCTTTCACATAAGATTATGGGTGGGTTCTCTTTTTTTGTTCTTGTTGTAGTTCAGCTTGTCTCTTTTGTTTTGATCCAAAGGATGACAGAGAAAAAATCTGGAAAATTGTCAGTTCTGCTGACTCTTCTTCCCAAGTAGCTGTGATGATGGGTTTATTTTCTCTTTTGACATTACAACATCTGTTGACAGAGAGTGTTGGTGAGTAGGATCTCTTCAAAACATCTATCTATCTATCTATCTATCTATCTATCTATCTATCTATCTATCTATCTATCTATCTATCTATCTATCTATCTATCTATCTATCTATCTATCTATCTATCTATCTATCTATCTATCTATCTATCTATCTATCTATCTATCCATCCATCCATCCATCCATCCATCCATCCATCCATCCATCCATCCATCCATCCATCCATCCATCCATCCATCCATCCATCCATCCATCCATCCATCCATTCAAAAGGAAAATTAACAAATAAATCAATACTTTTTCATATTGTCTTTCTAAGTTGAAAATCAAACTGAAGTCTGCTTAATGTATTTTTGTAAATGCTTCAGAGGTTTTGCAGAAAGACAAACATTCATATTCACTTTTTAACCAAACCCATGATTTTGGACCATATGAGGCCGCCATGGCTTACCCTTTCATCGTGAAGGTATGAAAACTTTAGGACGCTTTAAGAGCAAAAATAGATTTTGATTTGCGCCAAGTATTAGATAAAAAATGTATTCAAGACTTTATCTTTTTAACAAAAGGGAATAACTTTGGCTTGTTATATATTTGTTATTACGGACTTGCCAAATGCTTTATAAAAGGAAGTGTATTTAAATCCTTGTGTTAGAATGACACTAAAATGTTTTTGGTGACTAACAGCTTCAGTCTGGCCCACAACAGCAGCTGAACACAGAAAGGGGCAACATCCATCGTGTTTGTATTGACCTAGCTAAAGTCTGGCTTAAAATCAGAGCGTAAAAACTGAAATAACAGAGCTAATCAAGTGGGACCCCCTCCTCAGACAAAGCGATTTACAAAAACTGCAACAACAAAAAATAGGATGTGTCCTCTTCTGGTATGGCAGGGCAAGAGAAATACTTCTTTATGAATGAGATTTTATTCAGAGCTTGACTAGTGGTATATCTAGATATCTAGAGCTAAGAAAGTGTCAATACTTCAGCAAAATGAATACAATGAAATAAAAAAGTGTAAAACCCAGATTCCATCGTTGGGTGCCCTTTAGGACTCCCCTATCTGCTGTTGTTTTCTGTGAAGCAGCATTTCATTTGTCAGTGATTCAAATTTTAGCTCTTGGTTTTCATCTCCTCTGTGTTGCACTGATCGTAGCTGAGCCTCCGTCCACCTGTTTCTGTAGTAACCACAGGAAAAAAAAGCCCTTCACAGCTCTGCAGACTTCAACCAACCTGGCTCTTCTAATTGAATGTAGTTAAAGCCTGACAGAAACAAGTGCTGCTTCATAGTGAAACTTGGATTATCACTTGGAAAAAAAAAACCTACCAGCCATTATTTTGGCAAAAACGTTTGACTCTTCTTTTAAAAATAAGAGCCTTTTCATCTGCTTCTAAGCCTTGGTTCTCCTAAGTAAAGACAGACATCAGGTGCACAGATGCAAATATTTCTTGTTCTAAAATTCCCCTGTCTTGCTACAAGCTGATGCTTAGCTACGGCTGTCTACAGCGCTGAAAGGAATGGCGTTGACATCTAAAAGTATCAGGTGTGACGTGCCCCTCAGCTTGTGGATTTTGTGTTGTTTCTTGAGCATTACTAATGAATTGAAAAAAGAATGCAAAGATAGAAGATACACAATACAAAATCACAACATTGAAAATCTGCGTACTTACTGGTCAAGTGATTTAAATGAATAGATCAGAAAGTTTATCTTCCTTAGCTTAATTTCTTGCTTAGTATGTGATTAGGACTTGCAAAGTTGCCTTTTGGCTCAGGTCTCCATTGGAAAAGAGATCTTATCTCAATGTGATTTCCTAGTAAAATGAAGGTTAAATAAAAACAAATAAATTAAAAATTGAATGGGAGATATTTTCAAATCTTGCTAATGTTAAAAAAAAACTCCAAGGAATTTCCTAAATGTAAATTCCTGGATCCTTATTTGTTTTTTAAATGTCTTTTTTTGTACATCTTGGTAATGTTCATTCCTGTCTGGAAAAATTATTTTTGCTGCCAATCAGTACTTTAGCTTGAATAGAAGTGATTTATGGTTGCAGCTTTTTACGCTGTTCCGGGCTGGGAAAACACACAATCTCAGGGTGCGTCTGCACTTATCTTGAAGAGTTATGAACCTGTTGTTTATTGTTTGGGTGGGCAGAGCTTTAAATCAGTTCACCACTCAGCCACTGTGGAAAAAATGTAATAATTACTGTAAGAAGACTTTAAAAAACACAGAAACAGAAAAGCAAACTCATAAATTACTGTTTTATTAATGTAAAAATGTGTAAATATTTTGTTTATGCAATAGATCACACCAATTGCATCTCAAAGAATGTTTGCTGTTTTAGCAACATTTACATTCAAACCATCACAGCTTTTTTTTTCAAATAATAAATTTAGTATAGTTATATTAGTTCTATTATATTATTATTATTTATGTATGTTAAGGAATGTTGGGTAAAAGGCATTTTAAATGCTCTAATGTTAAAGTAATGTTGTTATTGAAAGAAACTAAAATAATAATAATAGGGTCCTTTAAAAAAAGCTTAAAATCTATTTATTCAGTGGTTCTTTTCCTCCAAAAATCATGAAAAAATACAGTTTTAGTCTACATTGGTCTAGTACGTATAACATGAAATTAGAGAATGTTTTTACAAAAGCATGCATAAGCACTAGCCTTTTTTTCTACACTAAAAGATCTAGAAAAAGTGCTGCTATTCTTTGCATCCTTTTACCACCTAAATGTGAGAAATCAGCTGCTCAGTTCATGATAAAGCCCATTAAACACCCCCAAGCGAAACCTAATGATTATCTAGACTCGAGTGTCTTTGATGGCTTCAGGGTGAGATTGTAGCGCTGATGATGCAGCGAAGAGATGTGGAGCTGATGATGGCGTCATTTTCCAAAATGTAAAGAAAAAAACACATTTTATGTAAACCTGTTTTTTATTATTCAACGTTGACATTATATTTACATTCAACAGCCTAAACCGGGTGAGTATTTTACTTCATAAATCATCATCAGATGGGTGTGTAGTACTTGCTGCCCTGTCGCTTTGATGCCTTTGGTGTGTCATTAGCACAGGGGAGGTTGTTTGCTCACGTTTGCATCAAAGTGGATTTGTGTTGAAGTGGTCTTAAAGCAGCAGGACTGCTGTTGGAGCTGAGATGGGGAGAAATAGAGAAAAAATAAACGGTCAAAACATGCGAGTGGACAATCAGATCACGAATAAGGGTGTATCTGACAGCTTTAACTGTGTATTTAAAGTACATTTGAAGTAAATACGGTAACGCTTTCTTTTACAGTACAGTACTTACAGTGTACTTAAGTGGTATTTACATGGTACTTATTGTGTAACTACTGGGTACTTTCAGGGTACCTACATGGTACTTTCTTGGGACTGTACTGGGTACTTACATGGTACTTTTTATGGAATTTACTGGGTACTTACATGGTACTTTTTTGTGTCTTATCTGTACTTACATGGTACTTACTGTGTATTTATATGGTACTATTTGGTTCATACCTATGTGGTACACACTGGGTATTTATAATATACTTACTGGGTATTTACATGTTGTGCAAAGGGGTCTTTTGTGGTACTTACCACATGTATGAACAAGGTAAGTACAAATAAAGTACCTTGACCTTTAGGTCTGCACTCGCTGCATGTTTCATGGTATTTACTATGAATTTACCACAGAAACTACCCCTTAAGTATACTGGAACTGGACTGTAAAAGAAAGTCAGCCCTATTTCCACTCAACTACATGGTACTTTCATTACTAAATACCGGGTATGTTCACTTGAATATTACTTGGTACTTACCCCTTAAGTACAATGGAACTGTACTGTAAAAGAAAGTCAGCCCTATTTCCACTCTATTACATGGTACTTTCAGTAGTAAATACTGGGTATGTTCATGTAATACCTTCCTATACAGTATACATACACACTTGGTCTTCTGACCTTACCAAATGAGACAATGCTAACTTGTTGGTAAAGGTCAAATAACTGCATTGTAAAAACATATTCCTACTTCTTGTAACATGAGGCAAATGTAAAGAGAAACAACACAGCAGTGAAAACAACTATCTTTAATATGAAACATGTCTGCAGCATACAAAGTGTCATCACAATGAAATATGTTTTAAGTACAAAACAGTACAAAGGAGCATTCCAAAAACACATTATTGGCCTGAGGGTCGTGTTTTTTGTCCGTCAAAATTCCATCAGCAGAGTTTGGTAACGGTGCAGGACTTCTTCAGGGTTTGGAACTGCAAGAAAATTCACAATAAAAGCTCAAATGAACATAAAAAGCATAGAGACTTTGATGAAGTACAAAATATATTTTATTTATTTAATCATTTCTGTAAAGAGTTTGATAAATCTCTGTGAATTCCTTATTGCTTTGACTGCAATGCTTGAAATTAATAAATTATCCTCATTTATAAACATGATAGATTATTCACAACTTTATATTTCAGTTACATAAACAAAAACAACAAAAAAAATAAAAAAAAAAATCAAAATTGCCATAAAAAAAATCTAATTTGTTTAGACAAAGAATGTCAAAGTAATGTTTTAATTGGCAATTGCTGTGTGTATATCTTGTTTATAAATATTATTCGCACCTACAATTTGCATTAGCATCAAACACATGGCAGTGTAAACGAAAAGGAAAAAAGAAATGAATAGGCAATTTCAAAGTTACTCAAAAATATGTTTTAAATATTCAAACAGTTACCTTTGCTGTTGGGTGGTATCGTTGTCTCTATCATATTTGATAAAATAAATAAAAAAAAAATAAAAACGGAGAAAGAAAAGAAAATGGGGAAAATGCAGTTAAACTCTACATTCATGTAAATAATATGTCCACTTGGTGGATTTAGCTTACTTTAGCTTACACTCCTGTGGCTTCACGGATTCTTCTGGGATGTCTTCTTCACCATGGCTGATCTAAAGCGGTAAAAATACGGAAGTACGTCATCATTATTTTCAAAATAAACGCCTTTCTTTGATTTTCCCAGAGAGACATGCGCTCAAACGAGCACTGAACAACAGACATTATCATTTAGGCTACGTGCTAGTTTTACAGGTGCTCCTCTCCTGGTAAGTAACAACAATGTTTGTAGATTTTCATTACAAACTTTGAAAAGTTATACATTTTGAAATAACTGAAATTATTGCAGTAAAGTAGCAGGCATGCTCTGACGTCACGTTTCAAACACTGAAAGAGCGGCTTAAAATCACGAGGTTAGCTTCTCTATAAAGTTTGATCAGTTTAAATATTTACATATAATTTATCCAATATTTACAAAAACACTGGCTTACCTGCCAAATGAAGAGAAATTCAAACTGTTGCACGCGCCGCGAGGCTCTCCGGATTAATGCACGTTCACGTTGTCATGCTGCATTCAAGTGCGCTGGGAATTTGCAACTTTGCTCGCCCCGACCTACTTAACAAAAGCCCACACTCTGGGTGTTTTTAGTATTAAAAGTAAATATTTACCTTGTTGTTTTACATATTTTCCTGACATTATATAATAAAACAAGTTAATGTTTAGAACAATATTTAAAAAAAGTCAAGTTTTGAATAATAATCTATCATGTTTATAAATGAGGATAATTGATTAATTTCAAGCATTGCAGTCAAAGCAATAAGGAATTCACAGAGATTTATCAAACTCTTTACAGAAATGATTAAATAAATAAAATATATTTTGTACTTCATCAAAGTCTCTATGCTTTTTATGTTCATTTGAGCTTTTATTGTGAATTTTCTTGCAGTTCCAAACCCTGAAGAAGTCCTGCACCGTTACCAAACTCTGCTGATGGAATTTTGACGGACAAAAAACACGACCCTCAGGCCAATAATGTGTTTTTTGGAATGCTCCTTTGTACTGTTTTGTACTTAAAACATATTTCATTGTGATGACACTTTGTATGCTGCAGACATGTTTCATATTAAAGATAGTTGTTTTCACTGCTGTGTTGTTTCTCTTTACATTTGCCTCATGTTATAAGAAGTAGGAATATGTTTTTACAATGCAGTTATTTGACCTTTACCAACAAGTTAGCATTGTCTCATTTGGTAAGGTCAGAAGACCAAGTGTGTATGTACACTGTATAGGAAGGTATTACATGAACATACCCAGTATTTACTACTGAAAGTACCATGTAATAGAGTGGAAATAGGGCTGACTTTCTTTTACAGTACAGTTCCATTGTACTTAAGGGGTAAATACCAAGTAATATTCAAGTGAACATACCCAGTATTTAGTAATGAAAGTACCATGTAGTTGAGTGGAAATAGGGCTGACTTTCTTTTACAGTACAGTTTCAGTGTACTTAAGGGGTAGTTTCTGTGGTAAATTCATAGTAAATACCATGAAACGTGCAGTGAGTGCAGACCTAAAGGTCAAGGTACTTTATTTGTACTTACCTTGTTCATACATGTGGTAAGTACCACAAAAGACCCCTTTGCACAACATGTAAATACCCAGTAAGTATATTATAAATACCCAGTGTGTACCACATAGGTATGAACCAAATAGTACCATATAAATACACAGTAAGTACCATGTAAGTACAGATAAGACACAAAAAAGTACCATGTAAGTACCCAGTGAATTCCATAGAAAGTACCATGTAAGTACCCTGAAAGTACCCAGTAGTTACACAATAAGTACCATGTAAATACCACTTAAGTACACTGTAAGTACTGTACTGTAAAAGAAAGCGTTACCGTAAATACATGTATTTAACTTGTGTCTTTTTATGGGTTTTGTTTTTCTCCGTTTCTTCAAGTTTTATTTTGTTAATTTTTTCGTGTTTAGTTGTTTACTTTTCATTGTTTTTTGCTCCAGGTAATCCAGAACTACTGTGGTTTTTGCTGTTTTGTTTCAGTTTATTGAAGATGACAATGATTTTCATAGCAAAATTCAGTCCAGTGATTATTACAAGTTATTAAGACAATAACATGGAAAAAATATCATACTGTCTTAATAAAACCAAATGAGACGGTTAAAAAGCCACCCAAAAATACCACCTGTACACAGACACCTGTAAACTTTTATTAACTCCTCAGTGCCACCTGTTGTTAACTGAAATATAGGCCACAGTATCATGATGCAGAAATTATATCCAAAGTTCCAATCCAAACTAAAAACTACTGTATATATTTTCTTTTTAACAAATAGTGTTTTTGTTCACTCTATAATAGATAGATAACTGTTCCAATTAAAAATGTAATTTCTTGTAATTACACATATAGTTATCAAATTAGGAAATAACTTAAACGTAACAGGCTTGTAAAAATAATGTTCACATTTAATTATTGAAATTGCATGAATTGCTGGAGCCTATCCCAGCTACACAACAGGTCTGTCTGTCCCAAGACCGCACACTCACATTTCCATCTCCAGACAAACAAGTGTAATCATTTAACCTATGAGGCATGCTTTTGGACTGTGGGAGGAAGCTGGAGTGAAAGGAGAAAACCCACGCAGGCATGGTGAAGATCAAGCAATCTCCACGCAGAAAAGGTCCCAGCTGGGATTTGAACCATAGCCTCGATAGTACTAACTGCTACACCACCAAGTGTCACGCAAATTCCACTATTAAAACCAGTTTAAAACAATTGTGTGAAATCAATAAACATCATAGAACAGAAAAATTATTAAAAATTATTCAAAAATGTGCTGATGGTTTCACGTCTTATGATTTGCTTTTTTACGTCATTTTTTATGTTGTTATATTGGTTTATCACAGAAAACCCTTTTGAAGTGAAAGATTTTTCTGATATCTTTTTTGGTTACTCTGAATAATTAAAGTTGAGAACAGCTGCCTCTTTGCTCTGGAAGTCCTTCACATTCGTTGGCATAACCCTGTGGGCTTGAATGCCTTTTTTTTTAAAAGGACGTATTCTGAGAAAAGTCCTTTTTTAGTCCCTTTTTTTCTCACATTTCGTAATAATTGAAGCAAACCAACAGAAACATCCATTCTGTAGTATTTTTTTAAATTTATGTTTTCTTTTTTGTAGCAACTTTGCTCTCAAGATCTTACATATTTATTAACTTTTTTTTCTGTAAGAATTAAAAGTTTGGGTTTAAAAGATGTGGAGACGTGCTTTGCATTTCTTTTTGTTTGTTTGTTTATTTGTTTTAGATGGCAGTGACAGAAGCTTCACATTATTATTTAAGGTCATAAAACTTTATGAAAAATCTTTTTTTCTGCAGAGAAAATGGACAAGGATGAAGGAAAAAAGACGGGCGTGTTAAAAACAGCAGAGTGTAAAGGAGTCTGAACATGTCAGGGATACAGAAAAGCTAAGCTTGTGATCGCAGCAGACATATCACCTCAGCATCACACATGAGGGATCATATGAGAAAATCTCGTGGACTTTAGTCAAAACCTTCCACATACATACTATTCTTCCTAATAATTTCATTTTGTTTTCAAATGCATTAAATTGTTTTGCTTTTTCTCATAATTTGCTGTTGTTTTATATGAAACAGATCAAACAAAGCTATTGCTGACATACACTGCCTCCCTGTGTTCAGACAGCATCACTGCATCTACCTGTGTGCTGTAAATGCTGCCCTCTGCTGGTTGAGGGGGGTAAAGAACCGCACTGCCGCTGACAGCTCCTTGATGGCTGAAGCACATGCAGGCACAGCATGATACTGATTAATCAAAGCCATGGTAATTGAGAAGGGGGCGATGCGTTTTTCATTTTCACAAGTGTGTCCTTCCAAATTTAGAAATCTTGGTCAAATGGTCCATATAGAGCTTTTCCACGATAACTAGTCTAAGCCGTTGCCATGGACACAGGAGCGAACCAGCAGAGGAGGCGGTGTGACATGGTTCTTCGCAAAGATGCTGAGTTAGAAGGAGTGTTGGGCAACCAGCAGCTCTCCCTCCATCTGTTTAGCTTATGCACACAGAATTAAACACAATTGAGGCAGATGAACAGGTTGGTTATTCAAAAGAAATGTAAAATACTTCAAGATGATTTTATCGGACAAGCTGATTTAGTGTCACTCACTTTTAGAAGTACTTTTTGAGCAGCTGTTTTTTTTTAATCTTATTATAGGGAGGTTAATAAAGTAGGGGATGAAGCTGTGTGACATAAGTCTGAGTGAGGTATCTCTAACGTTTGGGTACAAGCAGCTTGGAAACAGTGAGTCACATCAGAAATACAATGCTCTAAAGATCGATTTAAAGCTGAGAGGCTGTACAGCATCATCCATAATGACTGTGTCATTTAACATCTTCTTTTTTGTTTGGCTGAGTGTGACATCAGCCTATTTGGACTCTTGTTTCATCCAAGCATTTATCACCAGAAGAGAATAAATGAGCAACAACAACACCCTTGTTTAAGGCTGGTCACACCCAGAAAAAATAGAATACAGAAATCTTCAATTGCGAAACAAAGGAACCGATCGAAAGTTCTGACCCTGTTTGGGCTGCTTTTAAATCTTTTTTTTTATATGCACGTATAATAGAGAAGGTGACTCATCTTTCCATTCTGGAGTTTGTCCATGTTTGCCTGTTGCTGTTGAACACCAGGGGTAAAGAAGAGTCTGCCACAAGCAGCAGCTCACCAGACCGTAAGACCTCTGTTTTGGGTTTTAAAATTCTGAGTCCAGCCTCTCAGTGTTATTTGATGCTCTGCTAACAAGCGGCTACCTTCAAAGTTGGTAGGCAGTTTGTATCTTTTCTCTGTTTGGGAAAATGAAACCAAATTTGGTTATTTTATTACAACCAGAGTCATTTAGAGGTTTATTTGTGGTTAAACAGGAATGGGTTTATAAAAATACTTACTGTAAATTGTAAAGCTAGGATTAAACATGGGAGGACAGAAAAATGAACTTTGTTTTGTTTTCAAGCAGTCCATCTGGTTTTCTCAGTGGGACATGGTTTCATCCAGCGTGACATTTTCTAATCCAAATCATGTTTTATGCATGTGGCCCTCTGACAGCCTCTGAGGGTGAGAGACTGGGCCCAATGTTGATACAAGCACTGCTCCACGGTATTTGTGTTTATAATCCTGTGACTATGTTGGTTCAACACTGCAAAAAGGCAGCCTAAAAACAAAAAAAGGACACTAATCCTAAGAAGCTAATGACTAGAAACCAGTAACATTTTCTGCCCATGCAGCAAGCCATTTTGAATTTTATAGGAAGTCTTATAATAATTTACTGGTTATAAGAGGCTTTGGTCCTTGAATTTTGGTTGTTTTTGTGTAATTTTTTGTTTTTCTGCTAGTACATTTTCAGCCTCGGTTTGTTTTTGAGAGTTATTGAGTTGGTGGGTATTTAATTTGTTCCTCTTCCCTTTATGTTACTTCCTTTTACAAGCCCTTAAATAGGGTTTTAACAAAATCTAGAAGCAAGTAATTCCACACAAGCATTCAAACAGGGAATAAAAAGCCAAAAAAGTTACCTGTTAGATAGAATTACTTCAGATTGAAAAAAACAAGGATTTTTTGCTAGTTCTAAGCAAATGGTTTAAAATTTAGAGTTTTTATGTACCTCATTGTAGTTCATTTTTATTGTGTTAAAATGACTCATTTTGGAGCAAAATTTGAACAAAATGAGAATACGATCTTAGTACAAGTTGGCCCAATGGTATAAAATCTAAAACTCTTATTTTTACAACATAGATCTAATGTTTTGTTTCCAAAATATTGACAATAAATGCCAGTCTAACTTCCTTTATTAAACTTTAAAATAACATTTCTAAAATTGAATCGAAAATTCAGGTACAATTTGAGTCTTAAATCAAGTTTTAGGAGTATGGAGCAAAAATGATTTAGACTCAAATAAAATAAAAAAAAAATCCTTATTTCTACATTATGCAATGAGACAAACGATCTGGATTGTGCTGATTTTGAGAAAATACATGGAAGGTAAAACCTGGTAAAGTTAGTTTGCAGTGAACTCGAATATGCGGACACTTTTTTAAGTGATTTGTAAAAAATTGAAAAAAAGGATGCAGCACGTTTTTGTCAAAAATTGAACTTCATTATTGGAGTGTGTATTTGCAGCAAATTTAAGGAACTTCACTTAATAGGGGTCCCTTGTAACGTTAGTTAAGGCATGATTAAGTATTATTTAACTATTAAATAACAGACCCTTTTATGCAATACTTGCATTTTTATTGGGCGTATTAGTTAAAGAATTAGTTAGCACTTAACTAATGTGTAGTATTCCATCTTACTTAAGGCATAACAAAGCATTAATAAAAGTTTACCTATACAGTTGTTTAGTGTTATGTATGCATCAACAACATGATAGTTAAATGTATTGAAGCTATTTTTTGTCAGAGGTCATGACCCTCTGCTTTTAAATGATCATTTTAGCACATTCTTTTGAGTTGTTTCTTAAAACAGTTATTTCTTTAAACTTTTTCTTTAACTGTTTTCTAACTATCTTCCAAAAATCTGCGGCTAAAAGCCTTTCCAGCAGCCAAGATGAGAAATGGACTGAAAACAGTAAGAATGGCAGCTGCCACAGTCAAGCCTTCTTGAATCTTTAAACCTTTAGCTCTGTCAAACATCTAAAAGGACTTATTAGCAAGATGGCACACCATCAGGTATCCCTGTACACGATTCATGCTGCATTGAATATATGTGTGCTGGGCTTTTTTTCACGTATATCAACATTACTAACACAATCTCTTGGCTGTGTCAGTGGCTCTGAAGTACGATAGCTCCTGTGAGTGATGATGTGACGCAACATTTGGAGTCAGTGACTCACCTCTTAGCTGTTCCCTATCTGCCTCCTTCAGATTTCTTATTTTACTGGCGGGCTCGTCATTGTGGTCTCCAAATGCAGCCGAAATAAAAGAACTAAAGCGATGAACATGCTGGTGCTTGGATCACACAGGAGTGAGGTCAACTTTCACTGATGTAACTCAGTCTATAAACTAACGCAAGTGATCATTTGCAGGTCTTGAAAGGGAAAAAAATGTTTGTTTCTTATATTTGCATTTAGTCACAGGGCAAAATTAGCAAAAAGATGGAGCTTTTAATCAATACAACCATACAGGGAAAAGCTGTTTTTTTATTCTGGCCACTTTTCTTTTTTTTCCCCCCATAACAGCCTTTTTCCTCTCTGGATTTATTGGCTTGTAAATCTGTTGCATTTCTGCGATAAAAGGCCTTTTGAACGATATAAACTCCAAACACTTCCAAGCACTAACACAGACAAAGGGAAATGCCAGTCACTAGCCATTATGTCATGAACAGCGCATCAGTTTGCTGTGTTATTAGACCCGTGTGCTCCACAGCTGTTTCTCCCTCATTGTGGCTAAGACAAGCAGACACAAGCCAGATATCCATTTCCCCCCTTCAATGTCCACTCTGGGCCAGAGGCATTATTGGGATCTCTGCAAATGCTGGCCCCCTGCTCCGTATGGGGTGGGGGGAAAAAACTCTTGAGTGCAACAGTTTTTTTTGTTATTTTTTTCCAATCTGCTCTGGAATAAAAAGCAGAGCCTCTTGTGCCGTTCATGAGAGTGGTGTCGGTAAAAGCCAAGGAAGAAAGAAATCCGCCTCCCACCCACTTCTAAGTCTCTTGCGACCAAAGGCGAACTTCAAAGTCCTCAGCTCAGCATCAATTATTAAAGAGGGTGCTGCGCTTACACCTGTTCCTCAGAGAGCGGCTTGTTATGTGTCCGGCTTTCATTGCACTTTCTAAAAAAAAGAAAAAATGTATAGTGTCCACTGTCCGCTGACAAATCTTTTATTCTGTGCATAGATGTTTGTGATGTTTTTACCATGATCTATTTTCCTTGTCAGTCTCACCAGGTTCAGGTTGGTCCTCCACATCTGGTGTTTTTTAGTTCATCACCCTCAGTCTATTTAACCCTTGTGCTATCTTAGGCACTTTAACATTGGGAGTTGGGTCATCTAGACCCACTAGACATAGCGCTGAACTTTTTTTCTTCAATGATTTGTGATCTTCACTGGTGTCCATGGATTACATGAAATCCTCTCCACCTTTATCCACCTTTGTCATGGTAGGGAGAACACGTCAATGTAAGGGTGGGGTCATAGGATAGCACAAGGGTGAAGTGTCTGGTTTTCATTTTTTTATTGTCAGGTCATCTGCCTTGTCACTTTTATGTTACTCCCATGGTTTTGTCATGTTTTAGTTTATATATTGAATGTTTTAGTTTCGGTCACCAAGCCCATAGTCTCCTGCATTTGTGGTCCTCCACCACCAGTTTTAACAATTGTTTATTTAACAAAATCTTTGAAAATCATGTACTATTGTGTTCTTCAGAAACTCATTGTTATTCTGATGTCCCTGTACCTCCATAACGTCATACGATACAGCAGCTGTGGCATTGTTAGGCAGTGCTTTTTCCTTTAGAGGTCGCGCCACATCAGCAGAGGCAGTTACAGCAGCTCTGCCTGCAGTTTGTCACATCTTCATGTGACGTGCGGACCACCCACGTCAGAGCAGGCTTTTAAGGCAAATTGAAGTTGATTTGGAGAGGTTTTGCTTCATCAACTAAAGCTTTTCCAAATCTTAGATCAGAGAAATGTTTTTGTAAAAGAAAAACAAAAAATTCTATTAAATTTCCCATGAGGACCCTCTCTGTAACAAGTGGTCTGTAGTGTTTGTGTTTTTCTCAGTTCATATCTGATTGAAAAATAGCATCAAACATAAAAAAACGAACATACCAAAATATAGCACATATATATGTTAAACAGGTGCATATGGAAGGACATTTAGGATTATCTGAAAGACCTCAATATTTTTTGTCATTTAATTTAAAAAGTATTACATATGTTCTCTTAAGGTTCCTTTCTAAATGGCTGCATCGACCATGACCTTTAGAAAACACAGTCAACCAACATCTCTGGAAGCTTCTTGCAGTGTGGATTCAGTGTCTCTCCGCTCTGAGACCTTGGGCTCTAAATGAATGAATAAATGAATGAACTTCTTAAGTAGTACATAAGTGCTTCACAATAAAAGGAAGACCAAAAAAAGTTTAAAATAAGGCAAATTAGGAACAAAATTAAAATCAGCTTAAAGTTACAAAATGCAGTCAGCAATGAAATACGTACAAAATAAATAAGAAAATAAAAAATGCCACTGACTCCAGAGCATTAAAAATCATTCTAAAAAGGTAAGTTTTTGATTGACGTTTAAAGGTGTTGAGGTCAGGGCTGGCAATGGA
Source organism: Oryzias curvinotus (assembly GCA_023969325.1). Taxonomy (NCBI): domain Eukaryota; kingdom Metazoa; phylum Chordata; class Actinopteri; order Beloniformes; family Adrianichthyidae; genus Oryzias; species Oryzias curvinotus. The sequence continues at coordinate 9,650,254 of CM043708.1, forward strand.
AAAAGCATGGTCATCCCCAGTGTTTCTGTCGTGACCTGGGCATATCAGGCATATATTGATTTGCAGAGCTTAGAACTCTAGAACGGCTGCAGACAGTTAAAAGCTCAGTAAAGTAAGCTGGGGCAATACCACAAAGAGTAAAAGTTCAAACTGAATTGTAAAATGAACAGGGAGCCTGTGAAGGGAACGGAGTACTGGAGTGATGTGTTCTCATCTGGATGTTCCAGTTAACCGTTGTGCTGCTGCCTTCTGAACTAACTGGAGACGGTTCAGTGATCGTTGGGCGACACTGAAGTACAAAGAGTTACAAAAATCTTTTCCAAGATCACTGCGGCTCAGGAAGTGATTAAAGCTCATATTGACAACACTGTCAGTCCGTTTGTCTAACAGCAGAGTCAGCTGTAGGGGTGTCACCAAAAACAATTCTCTCCGTTTTTGACTTATTCAAATACAGAAAATTCTGGCTCAACCACTGCTTTATGTCATCAATTCACTCTGTTAAAATGTTTAGTGAGCTCTTTTTTCTCAAACTGAAGGACTTGTGTATCCGCAGATCATTGGCGTAACAATATAATTATGTTACATTTTTTGAAATAAAAGTTATTTACATGTTTTTAAATGAAAGTTTACAGCCCATGTCTATAGTATTCATCTGTGGGTGGTGGCGTCGGTTGACGCCATGCCACGCTCCCCCAAATTGTTAAATGATCTTCACTTCTAATGGGTTTCCTTCCACTCAATTTTCCATTGATATTCTTGGATGCAGCACTCTGTGAACAACCAGCTTGTTTAGCAATGACCTTTTGTTGCTTTCTGACCTTGTAAATGGTTTGCCTGACCTCTGCTTTCTGTCGAGTTAGCAGCCTTTCCCATGATTGCGTAATCTACTGACCCGGACTGAGAGACCTGTTAAAGAATAAGTATCCTGAAGGTGTTTTGGGTTAATTAGTTGTTTAGAGTGTTTCAAGTTTCCAACATAATTCTTTTTTAAATTTAATTTTCTAAAAATACAAAAAAGAAAAAAAATTAATTACATTTTAGTGACTTTATTTAAATCAAAGTATCCCCTTATTAATTGACTTTTTTAAATTGACTTTGTTGGCAACAAATATTGCATTTTCTTGTGCTTTATTCTAATTTTTAGGATACATATAAACCAATAGGAATGAAGTTTAAAAAATATCCTAGGGTATCACAGGGTAATCCTGATTAGAAGGTGCACTGTAGTTTTTAAAAAAAATGTAAGGCTTTTAAATACGCCTTGGAGTGAGGAAAAAAAATTGTAATAAATTATTTTACAACCTTTTTTTTTCTTTAATATGAACCCTTAATGTAAAACACATGCTTACTTTACACAGTAAGCTTTTATTGCTTTTTATTTTCATTACTACTTCAGCAAATGACCCATTTCTTTGTTGCCAGACTATAAATGGCAGAGGAAGGACGCTTGGGTGTTTTAAATCCTGCTTTTTTTGGCCCATCCTGAATGCTGCATTACAGCTTCCCCCTATTTGCGAATGTCTGATGTGATTGGCGCATGACACAGAGGATGCTTTGACCTTGGGAGAATGAATCTTTACATTGTATTCATTACAAGACAAACAAGCGCATGACGTATATTTGTTCTTCAAAAGAACAAATGATGAAACTGTGTCTGGGCTTTTTATTTTGTTCCAAAGCAGACAACGTGCTTTCACCGTGTCCATTATTAATGCACTTTCAGGATGGTGGCAGGTGATTAGTTACAAGGAAGCCGCCTGCTTTAACTGCCTATAGATGGACTCCTGAATAACCCTAAGAGCACAGTGAGCAATGTGTGTTTGTGCGCTGACAGTGAGGGGTGGCGAATGGAGGGCGGAAGCAGATGTGTGAGAGAGGTTCCGAGCGATGGGCACTATCACAGAGTGCCTTTGTCTGTTTCTAGAGAGTGTTGAATTAAAGGCTTTTAGCACGAGTGTGTGCGCTCAAATGCTAATGCCACTTCGGAAAGAATAAATAAATTATGACCCAGAAAAACATCAGATTCCCTGCTTGACATGCGTCGTGCAACATGGAATGGTGTGCAAGACAGATGCAGGGGGCAGACAGAGAGGGTGGGTGCAAGAGAAGAATAATTGGGCATCGCAGTTTTGAAATATCCTAATAGGGTCAACGACGGGAGGCAAAGGTCATTCTCTTCATCTTCTGTTGCTTCGGGTTTGGGTGCCCCTGCTGCTGCTGCAGGTGACACCGCACAAGACGTAACAAGAATGAGATTAGCCGAAGAGGTAAAGAGCTCGACTTGGATGGAGAATGAGGAAGAGGAGGAGGGGGGATTTAAAGGGAAACACACTGAGGGAGATTCAGACAGAGTTAGAGTGAGGGAAGGAAGCCAGCACCGAGAAGGAGCAGAGGCGGCGGATGGCAGAAGAGGAGAAGAGGAGAGGCATTGACTGGGAGCTTTATACATGGACGGGAAGAAAACCGCTGTTTCACATGCTCAGTGTGCAGGACCGAAGTGTGTGGTTGTCTGAGTAGACTGCTAGTCGCTCGTTGCCTTACAGTGTGAGGATATACAAGGGGAGTGTGAGAAGACACGGCGGTGTGCAGAGGATGAAGAGGCGATGTGGGCTCTGTGGCTGTAATCGCCATCCTCAGACTCCGTAGTCTCTTGTGCTGGTGGTGTTGCAGGCCGTCAGCCTCTCAGTGGGGCAGCAGCAGCTGATATAGAAATGAGCTCCAAGCACTCCTCCGACTGGATCCCCTACAGGTACTGTAACTCCCCCCCCGTCTTGAGAGCACAGGCGGCATATGCATACAGCTCTCTTATAAGCATGCATTCAGATCTGACTGATATTAGGTGGTATTGGGATGCCGTTCATTCCTATTGTTGGAGAAACTGTGTTAATTTCATATTTGGACAGGAAGTTTGAAGCCCTGAGAATGCTGCATGTGCATGTCTGCATGCATGTGTGTTACAGCAGGCTGCCAATGCAGCCCTGACAATTAAGAGACACAAAAAGGTATGAATTAGACCAACACTTAGCTCACAGTTGTCAATTACCTGCTTTGGTAAAGTACCAGCCATTTCCCCGACTGAACACCCATCGCCATGGTTTCCCCTGCTCGCTTTGATGCCACCAGCCCATGGTTGCTATAAGATACGGTTGCAGATACTCATTTAATAGTCACTACAAGACAATAGCATCTGTCTAGAAATGTTTTTAAAAGTTGGAATGAATACAAGTTTTTTAGTTTAAAAAAAATCATAAAAATGTCAGAAAAGAAAAAAAAACTTCTTAATGCATTCATTTTTTGTTTCAAAAGGTGATATAATATATAATGTTTGATTTTCAAATGAACAGGAATTTAAAAAAATGGTAGCCTTTTTCTCTTTTCTTTTAATATTCCACTTCAAGGTCAATTAGCATTTGTGCAGAGCCCATCAAATTTATTTTCTTGTTGCTCTCATTATATGTCATTGACTTCACCGCACGCCTGAGAAACAAAGCTATTGTCTGAAACTGAAGCACAATGTGTGAAGTGTGGTGACGGGCAGAAGACGACTTTATGGCTGACAGATTTCAGAAGACAGAATCTCCAATAATAAACAGGATTTGAATCCTAAAAAGACTGAAAATCAGTTATGGAATGAGAGTGTGACATTAGTTAACTTGTCTATAAGGATTTTCATTTCCCTTCTCATAATTTCCATTTTTCTTTCTTTTTTTAGTGCATCAAATCTGTGTTTATTTCCCATTAAATGTATTTGTGTTTGTCTATTTGAACAGGAATGATCAGGGACTCTTCTCACTGAATTGAACTGTTTTGACCTGCACTGCTGCAGCTCTGTTTGTGTCATTATCTTCACGTCTGATGACTATTCAAATTACTCTGATTACGGACACAGAATGCTTTGTTTGTCTGCATGTGTGAGAAAGTGGGTGTTAAATACATTTGAAATACATTTGTGCCTGTTGTACCATCTCAACGTGTGCACTGACGGCTTTTCTATTGGTTAAAAGTCAAATGCTGCCGTTTCCCAATGGATAGATAAACGCTGTACATTTGATGGGTGGTAGAAGGAGGAAGTTGGAGGACCTGGTGTCATGGGGAGGACACGCACGCCTCACACGGAAAGCTTTGAAGCAGAAAGGTTCTTGCTGTGAGGCCACTCAAACAAAAACAACGTGATTCTTTCATCTGCTGACAGACGGCTGGTTGGAGATGCAGGGAAATATGGTTTGATTAGGACGTGGGCGGATTGTGGAGCTGCCAGAAATGTCCAGGGCAGTTTTTTATTCGTTTCTTGAGGATGTTAACATGAATTTAGGTTCTAAATTTCCTTCATCTCTTTGGATAAAATAAAAAGAGTCTGCTGATAAAAATGAAAAATTATTTCTGTTTTTTTTCCTTTTTTTTTATTGATTCATTTATTTTATTAATCCGGTTACTTTATTTACAGTAAATATGTAGCCAGAAGTTTATTTACGTTTGAAAATACGGAGAGTGTAAAAGGTCACAATTATTTTAAGGGAATAAATTACTATTTTGTAGAGAAATTGCTTATTTTTTTTACCCTTGTCAGGTCGCAGGCTTCATACATTCCACCTCTACATCTTTCATCTTCCTTACTTGTTGCTTTGGTTTTCTCTCTGAATCTCAGAGTAAATCTGTGAATTTAGCCGCCACAGAGGTTTTTTCAGAGGTGCCAGAGATTTTTTAAGCTTTTAGAGCTTGGAGGTACAATCAGCCAGTCTGTTTGCCTGTAATTTTAAAACTGCAAAGAACTGATACTGAAAGCCTGCAACTTGTGCAGGATAACAATTTGAATGTTTGGTAAACAGGTTGGAAGGAAGTACAAATAATGCACTGACAACATTTTTGACCTACAACACATAAGAAAAAAACAAAACAAAAAACAGTACAATGACTTTCCTCAAGAAAAAAGATGTAGGAAAAGGCCAAACTGATAAAGTGCTGCTGCTGGAGGTTGTGGGTGGAGGGAGGCGGCGTTTAACAATGTTATAGAGAAAGACTGGCATCTGTCAGGTTCTAACTCTGTTTGTGGGAAACACACTGCCACAAATACGTTCTTAATTGGGTTTGTTGCCATTGCTCTCTGCTTGATCGGTGGCTGTTTATCCTGGGATAAATTTTGACTTAATCCTCCACTTACAGGGAACACAAACAGACACACTCCCACACCAGTGCAGCTTATTTTCATTAAAGATCAGTTTACATCAAAAGCTTCTGAATCAGAGAAGACTAGAACAGACAGAAAAATAAAAAAAATAAAAAAGTAAAAAACAGCAGGCAGACTCAGACTTGTTCATGTGTTCGTTTTAATTTGAAATCTCTCTTCAGTTTTGCACTGGAGCTGGTTTTGCACTTAAGTGTCATAGATTTTCCTGAGAGCCCGTATGGATAATTAGTTCTTGACTTTTTTTTAGCACTTTTTGCTCAAACATGCCCTTCAGTAAAACGCTAAGATCACTGCATGTGGAGAAAAATAAAGCCACAATTCCGGGATGTACAGTCAGAAAATGCAATATTTACTCAGAAAAACTATTTTTAACACATTAGCAGTAAGGTTTTTGCACCAAATCATTAGAAAACCCCAAAACAAGAATCGTAAAGAACCGATAAACAGTAAGCACCACCCTCTTTCTTGGGTTTGATTAAAAAAATCCCTTTTTTAACTGTCTTTATTCTTGTTGTTTAAGTTCCAACTCAAAGAATAATGAAGTAAACATGAAAACTGGGTCAAGAATGTTAGAGAAAATGTGTCTGACTGCACAGTTGCTGTATTGTGGTTGTATTGGTATTCGTGGCCATATACCCGGCATTCACGGTGAGCTCCTCTGTGACTCTAACTGCCAGTAAACATCTCACTCCATATTTGGGTCAAGGGAGAAAGCAGAGCAAATCATTAGGATGTGGAATTAGGTCATTTAAATCCAGAAAAACAATCTGTCATGTTGGATCTCAGCATTTGCTTAAGTGGAATATTGTGCAGCTTAAACTTAAAATAACTGTTGGTAAAAAAAAACATAGCAGGTGAAAGAAATGGTTTTCAGACTTTGAGTTCCCTTTGATACAGATTGCTCTAAAACCAGGTTCATGATTTGGTGCTAAAGCTTGATTTCTCTCGGAAAGCACAGCAAAAACCCACAATTTGATCATGTGGAGTGGTGTTGATAGAACTCCAACCTCACAGCAACAAGCTTTAAATCCTGGCGAGGTCATTTCCTGGTCAGGATTTTGCTGCTGTTCTTCCTCTCCACAGTGAATTACCGGCAGTTAGAGATCTGACCCTAAAAGCAAAACCCACTCATTTCATTTCTTTAGTCTCCCAAAGCTTGAAGGCATTTAATTGAGATTCTTGGAAACCACCAACGTGAATTGTGAAAGACATTTCTTTTTCTTTTAAATCATTTATTGCCTTTTGACCTTTACATTATGTGAGTGTGTTCCAGCCAATCACATTTCCTTTAGATCAATCCAGTCGTGTGTGGATATTAAGACAAAGAACAGATGTTTAGTCAAATGTATACGTCCACGGTTAAATGTGGGAGTATAGTGCCGCCTGTGATCAGGCCGTTTTCCTCTGCACCACATATCAAATATGCTGCAGATGTCAAACAGAAGCGTGTGGAGAAATGTTCAAAGCAAAACAACCTGGAAAAAAGAAGATCCAGTAACAGAATGGCAGGGTCCTCTATTCATTAACTTGTGATAATACAGAGCACAGCATGTGGTTCTCATCCAGCACAGTCTGTTCAAAGTCATTCTCTAATGGTGACAAAGCTTTCAAGAGCACCCCATGTCAAACTGGAGTGACAGTAGAGAGGCGGAGCATCCAGGAGGCTTTTTTAGATCATTTCCTCACTTCACCACTTTGATGCCTTGCATATTTGCACAAGGAAAGAAACACATTTTCAATTGTTAAGTGACCTAAACAAAAACCTCTTTGAATTTTTTTATCTGTTGTCTTTTCTAACAAATGCTGATGGCAAAATGTGGTTTCTATATCTGTGCTGACTAAGAAATAAATAGTGTTTTATTCAACTGCATGGTTATATTAGTTGCAAGCAACATTTCTGTAATACAACAGAGTATAAGGGCCACCATAAAATTAAAAAAAAATAGAGACATTTATGAAAATAAAGTTGTAAAAGTATGAGAAAACTGTCATAATTTTACAATTTTAAAATGTCCATGCCCGGGCCACATTGCGTTTGGTCCCTGTGTTTAAATGTCCTCACTGCCTCAGCACAGGTTTTTTCCCGCTGCTCTCATTTGTGACTTCTAACAGCTGTAAATCTGCATTAGCTGTGTGAAAGTCTCTGATGACAAAAGCTGGCACAGTCCCCACATCCCTGAGCAGGACGCTGTGGGGGTAAAGGACGGATGTTCTCCTTCATTTTCAGCTTCAGAGTGCTAATTAAAAGTCGAAATTCACAGCACTAATTGAGTCCCTTGAATTCATCTGGTTTCATAATAGGTTCTTTTTTTAACTTTAAGTAGTAATATTTCAGAAGGGATTGTCAGATTAACAAGAAGTCCAAATGCCTCTTTCCCTCAAAAACCAACGTCCCTCACTGAGTGAAATGACCTGGAACTTACTGTTTCCTTTGAAATGGAGCTTTAAATTAGGAATATGAAAGAAACTCGCCAAAAAAACTTTCTTTGTTTTCTCCTTTGGCAAAGGAGACATCAGAGCTTCCCTTCTGAAAGAAGACCTAACACAATCCGACAGTTCTTTGAAATTACATCTCTGAAATAAAGCAATACCTGAGTTATGCATTGAATCATCATATTGGAACAAAATCAAGTTTCGTATGCCACCAAGTCTTCTTGTTTTAAAATGTTTTAATGCATCAATTCATATTTCATGTTGCCATATATGTTTTGCATCATGCAGCTATAGGTTCATTTTTTTTAGTCAATCTTTGTACATTTGCATTTCAAATTAAGTGGAATAACATCATAATAAAGGTTAAGTAACGGCACTGATCTGCTATTTTTCTCTTCTACTTTAAACTATTAATGTTTGCCAACATTGCCAGGAAAAAAACACTAAACCACAGAGAGTGGATGTACCTCAAATGTGTCCTTTATATGTATTTTCTGTTTGTTTAAGACTAATCTTAAGAGTTTTGTCTTCGCTTTTGAGGCAAAAACCAAATAATTTTATTCTGTCAATTCAAAGCTCACAAAAGAGAAGAGCTTTTGTTGCAGGTTTTTTGAAGTTATGGCATTCACGAACAATATAAAACATTTTTAGTGTCAGTGTGCTTCTATAAGAAATCTCCTGATGGTTTTTATGCTTTCTGAGGAAAAAACTGGGTTTTTATTCGGTTCATTTCATTTTACTTTGACTGCTTTTTGTTTTATCTTAAAAAAGCCAAATATAGAGATGGTTAGAGTCATAAGCCTCATTTTACTGTAAAGTTAAAGACATGTTTTCAATATCATATCCTCATTCTTTTTCTTTTTCAGCACTTTGGATGATGAAAGCACCAACCTCCGACAGCAGAAACTTGACAGACAGGTAAATCTTTGATGCAACAGAGTAACACAGGGGCAAAAATCAATCACAGCCGGTGCAGTTTTATCACCACAAACAGTCGAAGAGCCACAAATAAGCAGATTCTTATGGATTTTGTTTCAAACAAAACAGTTTTTAGAAATGTTTTAAAAAATTTTTTAACTGCCTTTACATTGCAAAAACATCACCTTGTAACGGCTGATAAATGTTAAATTATACATTTATAAATTATACTTTTGATGCCAAAAATAAGACATTGGAGGTTCAGGATCCCTTTAACAAGTTTGTGACAGCTTCCCTCTGCTGGCTGACATCAACATTAGTCGTCGACAACACTGCAACCTGACAAAACAAAAGCTCTGAGGCAGCCATTTTCAACCCTGTCCGCAGCATAGCAACAACTCTGTCTGCTGTCATTCGCTATTCCTGAAGTGGAGTCCTGGTGTAAAACCAATCCTAACATCTGTTTATTTAGGGAGAACATAGATGGTAATGTCATTTAATTTTGGGGAAATGTTATCTTGTGGTTTAGTAAAACATGCTTTGGATCCAGAACTCCACCTGGAAAAAAAACAACAACATCATTTTAGCTTTTCCTCTTAACAAAAAACAAAAAAAAAAAACCCAATTAAGCAAAGTTTATTTGCGTCTTTGACATATTTTATACCAGAGTTGGTGCAGAGTGTTCCCTCCTGATCTATACTCCTTCAAAATGCTGAAGCAGTGATTCGCGTCTCGCGGAGAGGCTTCTCTGCTCTGCGGCCAGAAATCTCCACTAATTGTCAACATTCAATATTTGATGCACTCTAGATACATGAATTGCATTAAGTAAGTCCAGATAAAAGCTATGGAGTGTTTTTTTTAGCCTGGGGGTCATATGGTTACAGAACTGCATCATTAAACTTTAAGTCTTATTCCCTAAACCGACCAGAAAACGTTCAACTTCCATTTCAGTCAGATCTGCTGCTCAAACTAAAGTCACAGTCAATCCACTTTCCTGTCTCTCTGAAGATCCCTGCAAAGAAAGCCTGGCCTTTGATTGGAAATACTTCTCAATACACCTTAAGAGGACTTGCAGAATGCAAATTAAAAATTCATGAGCTTTATTGATACGAGACGGAACATTGCTGGAAGTGTGTGGATTTATATGCAAATGTTTCCTCCTGAAGTTGTCAGCTTTGAAGATGCTTTTTTCTTCATTTTGAAACAAGACAAACTGATTAAAAGTCAGATAAGGATAATCAAATATCAAAAGAGAGAAGAAATCATTCTTAGAAATATTTCTTTTACTTACATTCCATTTATCCATCAGCCAGATTTTAAACCTCATTGCATCTGATGATTTTTAAATCAAAAATGTTAAATATAAACGCAATATAATTTAAATTATACCACCAAAAAGAAAAAAGATGGAATACATTTGTATTCTTTTTAACAGAAAAAAGATGATTCTCCCTCATTTATGTAGTTTCCTTGGTCAAAGTCATTTTCCATCATTTCAGTGTGTTGTTCCATGAATGTTATATTCCTTTTAAGTTGCACAGACTCTTTCTTTTTTCAAACCTTCTTTGAGACACTGAAAAGCAAAATGTTCTAAAGAGTTTAGCACATTGCTTGTAAAATGATTTAATTGTGATTGTGATTTTAGCCGGTAAATAATGTACTAAAGAGACTAAAGCAACATCTTGTTCTGAAGAGTTGTCCCTGAACATTTTCTGCAGCTCAAGTTGCTGGAATATCGCTCTAATTCTGCCTTTTCGCAAAAAAAAAAAAAAAAAGTATTAAAATTGTAGCCTTTCATATCTTAAATAGGTGCAAAAGACAAACTATTTGCAATCTTGTTTAGTTGGACTCTTGATTGGAGTGAAGTGCAACAAATGGCAACAAATTAAAAGATGAAAATAGGGGAAAATCAATCAAAAAGAATTAAAGGAAACAGATGCATTTTTATTTCTGATCAAGCATCTTCCATTTGCTGAAACTGTCTGTGCACGTTCTGTAAACCTCAGCGGATGCTGTTGGAGCAGAAGCAAAAGAAGAAAAGACAAGAACCTCTAATGGTCCAGTCCAACGTGGACGGTCGGTCCCGAGCTCGCCGCACCAAACAGAGCGAGGAACAGGCGCCGCTGGTGGAATCCTACCTCAGCAGCAACAGCAGCACCATTTACCAGGGTGAGGAAGACCTGCTGTCCTTTGGGGCGTTGACAATTCACAGAGCTTAAATGGGTCGGCAAACAAATCGATTAAGCAAAGGAAGATGCCAGACTGCTTGTTTGATCCCACTGTCTTATTTACAGAGCACATTTGCTTTTGGGCCAGGAGAGATTTCACTCCTGCATAATGTTTGTTTTCACCCAGTACTCTAAGCTGCACATTATTCTAAATATGTAAGAGTATCACTTCAAAGCTCAACTCAAATTCAGAGAAAAAAGGGTCAGAGCTGTTCATCGAGGAGGCTCTAAGGGCAGGGATCCCAGTTTATTTTAGCGTGTTTAGTGAGTTTAGCAATAAGCTATTGTATTTTATAACCGATTTTATGTTTTGTACAAGTAGTGAATCCCGTTGAGGCCTATGTTGTAATATTGGGCTGTATAAATAAAACTGAATTGAATCTGAATAGAATAAAGCAGCAGTGTGCAGATATGCCCTTGAAAATATGAAAAACATGGAAAGATTATTCGACGAAAAGCATCATTGTGTCATATAGATGATACACATCTGTCATATTTATGTAATTGTGCAAACTGATTACATCATTAATGTATCAGACTAAAAACAGCCTTGAAAAATCATGTTTGAAAACAAAATGAAGCTTTTTAATGAATGTTAGCTCACGGCTTTAAACCATAGGGGGACAATAGCACAGACGATAGGGTTCAAGATGCTCACAGGTAGAAGCTCCTGAAAATTCAGAAAGAGTTTCTGCATGAAACAAACCACCTAGAAAACCATATACGGTACTAAATAATCCTAATTTGGTGATGCTACACAGGGCTTGAGGGCCAAACTAATCAAAGCTAGGACATCAGGGTATCACTTGATTAGATGGTATACTCATACTATTTTTGCTGATAAAACTGTAAAACAGGAGCAAAAAATTCCCACTGTAACTCTAATATCTACCAGCACTGATAAAAAAGCCACACAGAGATGGTTTAGACTCAAAATGTTTAAAAAAAATCATCAGATTTTCTGCTTTGAGAGTTCTTTTCTGGGTTTAAGACCAATAAGGTTTGCGTTTATCTCAAGAAGAAGAATATTCTCAATCTGCAAAGATCTAACTTGATTTTTCTGTTGGGTGGAAGTGCATCTTCAGTTTCAGGCAAACTTGTTTATTTAAAATGTTTTAAGATAATTAGTTCAATAAAGTTCATAGTGTCTGTATTATTAACTGGCTTCTTGGTTCTTCTATTATCAGACACGGTTGTGTTTTTTCACATACCTGACGTCTTCTGTCTTTGTCCGAGTCGTCACCAGATGGTTTTTAAGAGAATGTTTAAAAGGCCCCATGCAGGGAAAACTGCAGTCTGTAGAAAAACCAGGGCTGGGCACTTTAATGTGTAATAACACGAAGCAATGTCTTTTATCTGAAGAAACCAAAGGCTTTTATTTGTTTTAAGTGAGAAAGTCATGAAGTCAATGAGGCTCCAATATTGCATTTATGGAAAACCGGATTTAAACACCATTTGACTGTTTATTCAAATATTCAGCGTTAAACAACAACAGCAGTCTGTTTTAATGACAGACATTTGTTTGGCTAATTTGGGATAAAAAAAAGTGATATATGAAATTGTAATCAATGTGGAAGCCTTTGCCAAAAGACAAATGATTTGCATAATTATACATTATTTAGCCAGGCTATAACTTTGTTTATATAGCAGAAAACTGCTGGACCATCAAGGCTTTCATAAAGGAGATTTTACTCTCACTAATGTTGTAAAAGTTGCTCTAGTATGGAGAGAAAACAGTCTCACCCGATTTGTGTGCGTCCAATTCTCATTTATTTTATCTGTAATCTTAGTAAAACACAGACATATTAAAAAAAAAATCCATGAAAAAAAGATCCTAGCTGTGATTGGATTTCATGGATTGTTTTGGCTATTGTGAAAATGGGCTGTTTTCTCCAATAAGAAAAAAAAAGTCTTAGTTTTAGTAATTAAATAAAAAATCAAATTTTCTTAAATGTCAACATCTTGTTGCTCAGAAAATGAATGCTAAGTCTTGATTGTTGGTAAAGAAAATAATATTATCAAATCTCATTTTTAAAACAAAATACAAATCTTGCAATAAAATAGATTTAAATAGTCATCAATGCCATTAATTCAGATTTAAATTTTAGTAGTTCAGCTCTATCCAATGCTCTGTTTTTCTCTTTTTTTATGTGCTGATGCTCAAATCCATCTCTGTGTTTAGTGCAAGAAGCCGATCGAGAGGAGGTGAAGGTAATTTCAGAGACACAGCTGCCCCGTTCAGCCAAAAAGGGCAGAGCGTCGGCCAGCTCCACTCCACAGACGGGGAGTGACAAGAAGGAGAGGAAGGGCAGAAGCAAAGGTCAGCCTGCCCCGCAGCCACTAAAACAAGTGGTTCATCCTTTAATGTGAAAAACAAATACATGTTTATTCACAAAAGCAATAAATAAAAGTAAACCCTTCACTTGATAAATAAGAAAATAGAATGTTCTGACCTTCATCTGGCTGGAAATCTTTGTCAAAACTGACAATTTATTCACAGTTTTTTCAACCATACAGTTTTAGACATGATCTCAGCTTTAATGTAACAGCTTTGCAATCATCTAAATTGTCATAAACCTTTAGCTTCTATATACATTTTTTAATTAAAGTCATTTGCTTTGTAGAATTTAAAAGCCAGATAATTACATAATTTAGATTGGCTTATACATGAAATGTTTGTCTGCTTATGTTTTGAAAAAATGCATATTATTAATCTATTTTTAGCCTGGAAATATATAATAAAAAAGGATGGAATATTTCTATTTATATTTCTAAGTAATATTTCGAAATAATTGATAACAGCCCCCACCGTTGTCCCCGACCTACCCTCATTCCTCATTACAACCACTTATTTGAGTTATGGGAGGTCCAGCCTGCGATGCATCTGAGGGGGAGGAGCTACTTGACAGTGCTCCCCCTCCCATGGTTGACACATGGATTTGAGCCCCTTCCCTCTTGGCTTTAATTGCACCTCAGACATGTGGGACCCTTGGCAGGGGGTTTGCTTGGATATCATTGCAGTAGCGGTTTTAGGCACTATGGGCAATTGCCTGGGGCATCATCCCTTTAAGTGATCGTATGAGGAAGGGTAGGTCGGGTACATGACCTCCGCTCCCCCCCAGCGTTGGGCCCAAGTCTCTCCAGCCCAGGGACCCCATCACCCGAAGAGCTGACCCCCAGCCCCCACATCCCCCACCCCACACAAAGAGAGAGGAGCCAAGAAAGAGCCGGTCCTTTTGGGGTTGTTTTTAAGTGGTGAATGAACATTATAATACATTTAAAAGCTCAAAAAGTTTATTTTGCACAGTGGACACTTTAAGAAATTATCAGTTTTACTGATAATTCAAGCTGGTGAAAGCTTATTTTTATGGGAAATTTTAAGAATTATAAAGATAAAGATGAAATTAAAAAATACAAGTCTAGATAATGCACTTGTTCACTTTATAACTGAATTTTAAATCATGTCATGATGCTTCAACATATTTCAAAATTTCCAACATTTGGGTCACAATGTTACAACTTATATCAATGTTGGTATTTAGAAAGATGCTGTTTTTATCTTTTTTTTTCCAATGAGATAAAGCAAAACTGTAATGAAACAGAAAGCTTCAACTACAAGAGCTTAAGAATAAAAAATTAAACTGTGCTCCTTACTGTAGTACTTGTTGTGTTTATTTCCCAAGGGGTCTTAAACATAAATGTTCAAAATCATATTATTTTATGATTATTGTAAGAAAAAAATGTATTACATATTAAAAGTGATTTTGACAGTTTGTTCTCATGAAATAATGACTCAGCAGCGCTCGACGGACCAGCTGTGGTGCAAGACGACGGCCAGATCCACATCCTGACAGCGGGCCACTTAACCACAGAAGAGGGGGAGATGGAGCCCGTCATGAGCTGCACACAGTCGCAGAGCAAACAGGATCTGCGTGTCACCATGCTGAAAAAAGGTACTGACCAAGACTGAGAAGGCAAAATCTCAGCAAAAATGTGAGATCATACATGAACGCCTGCACCAGTTGATTGCTTCAGTATTTTAGTTACAAAACAAAATAAAAGGGATTTATTTAGAAAAAGATTTATTTTTCAATCTTATATCTGATTACAGATTGTCAAGGCTTTAAATGCAGTATTTGATTCTAGTTTCTTTTTTGAAAGTGTTCCTATGTTTTCTTATTGTGCTGCTCAACTTCATTATTTTGGTCCTAACTGTATTTTTTCTTAAATCTCAGTTTTCCAAGGTGGTAGTAGTTGACACTTTTTAAAGAAGCGCATGAATATTATTTTTTAAATTGTCTTTTTTATGCTTCAGTTGTAAAAATAATAAAGTCTGATCATTCTGCAACTTTCAGCAGCTCTAACTAAATAATGAATGGCCTGGATCTCAGTATTGACTGTTGCCTGTTATGATCAGAGCTCTTTTCTGCAAGATAACAAAAAGACGAGATTAGATAGGCTTTGCAGCAAACATCCCAGGTCTTTTAGACAATGAGTAAAACAAAGAACAATCATGGAGTTTCACACAGTGATCAGTGCAGTATTATTTAAAAAAACTAAAGCTAAAACAGTAATTAGTTTTGGATACTTTGGTTTTCTGCTGTGCTTTATAGCAGTAGATTAGAACGTTGTAACCTTTGTATTTCTGTTGGGAAATACTGCAGATGCCACTCACGATTTTGTCTTGAAGAATGTAAATGGTTCAGGTGTATTTTTACTTTTACCATAAAAGAGTAAAGTCAAAACCAAACTCTTCCCCTACCCCTACGGTTTCCTCATATCCCTTCATGTAGCCCGCCAAATGGAGAATTATAGAAAAGTAGTGTTTTAAGTAGTGTTTTCTAATTCAGGCGTCACTCCCACTCGATGACATCATCGTTAGTCGCCGGTCTGCACATTGCCGTGTTGCTGCCAGCGCTTGGAATTAGGGTTGGGTATCGTTAAGGTTTTAACGGTCCTACTACTCTTATCGATACTGCTTATCGATCCGGTATTTTAACAATACTCTCATCGATTCTTTTTTAGGACAAAAAATAAATAAATAAATAACAAATTAACAACATAAAGTGTTTTATTTCCTCATTATGCAACAACATTGTTTTTTTAACAAAACATTTTACTTTGTAGAGGAGAATGTTCCAGAGAGGATATTTATTTAATCATTTAATCTAATTATTTTTATTCTTTATGAGCGTGATGTTTTCTTTGATCTTTTGTCCATTTTCCACGACCTTGAATAGACTTTTCTGTCTGTCAAACACCCAGAGTTAAGTTAAGTTAAGTTAAGTTAAGTTAAATTAAGTTAAGTTAAGTTAAGTTAAGTTAAGTTAAGTTAGATGATGGAAACAAATTCACTTTGATGCAGACTCCTTTCTATTTATTTATTTTTCTTTAAATCCAGTAAACCCAATAAATGATATTAATTTTACGGATGACAACTATCATTAGTCATTAATTATTATTAATTATTAGGAAGCAGCTGTTAGTTTGTTGTGGGTCTGGAACCATAAGTGGTGAGTCTAAGCCCCGCCTCTCTACCTGTTTGTTGTCCCCCCCCCCCCCCCCCCCCCCCACCGCCCCGGCATGTTCTACACAAACAGCGCAACATACGGTCATCGTAGCAGCAAGGTGACAGGATGGTAGGGGGTCCTTGACACAAACTTCATTAATTTTATGCAGAAATGGGTGTTCTTAGTCTAGGGCGCTCACGTGTCCCCTACGAGATCACCACTGACTGTTTGTGCGCTGCCTTGTCTTGTGTGTGTGCTATCTGAACAACAGCCCCGCCTCCCCTGCATACAAATAGACAGACAGAGCTCTCCTCTTCAACGAGAATACTGAAATGAATATCATCATTAATTAACGGAAAATTGACTGACTTGGTGAGTTAAATATGGCAGATAACGCTTGTGGGACACACACACAAAAAAGAAAAAGTAACTTCTCCAGTACCTATAGCAGAACCGTTCAGGTCAGATCTTAAGAAGATTTTGAGAATGTGGCCCCGGGGCTCATTCAATACCGGGGCGCGGTACCCATCCCTACTCGGAATGCATAACAACATCAGTTTTATAACTTTAAAAAGTCATGCTAAAACAAAAAAACTATTTTTGACACTCTATCCCTCCATAAGCCCCTATGATTGGAGGGATAGGGAGAAGCCAGAGGGTAGGGGAAGAATCTGAATTCGGCCTGAGTTTAGATAAAAATAGGGCTTTCTTTAAGAAATGATATGTATTGTTCCCTTGTTTTTCACTCAGAAAATGTAACATCTATTCATTAGATCCATGGCTTGACTTTGCATTAAATGATTTATTCTGTTTTTCTTGGCCATAAAACTGGTTTTCAGACAGTTTTTTAAATTTAGCAATTTTATTTTAAAATATCACCTTTGATCAATTTAAATAATTGTTGTGCCAACTGTTTTTTTATATAATTAGTTTTGTGATAAATATTAGAGATATTTAATAATTTAATTCAATAATTTGGCTTTAAAATAATTATTTTCATGTCCAGATTTAAGATTTAATATATCAGAATAACAAAGAAATGCATTTCCTCTTTATAATATTAACTGTTGGTACTGTATGAATTTGACTTGACAGTCTTTTGTCTCAGGCTTTCTTTGTTAATTTTTTTTTTTGTCCAGCTAAAACCTTTATGCTTGATCAGTAGAAAGTGTGAGACGAAGGTGTGTCTTTTTTTTTTCCCACACACCACCAAGATAATTAAAAAAAGTCTTAGAAGGAGAAGTAAGAAAATGTCACTTTGTTTTAAACAGTTGTTTGAATTTGGACAAAGAAGCCTCTGGGTCCTTTTGTAAGGTCATCAAAACGTTAGAGAAACCAAAGTCTTGAAGATGAAATAAAGATGTCTTCTCAAATTTCTTTAGAATGTTGTCTCTGCTTAATAAATTTCTCATCCTCTGACTAGATGTAATAGTCATTTTTCAAAAGCATGAACTCAACATTAACCAGTGAAATCACCAAATCCACAGTTATTTACATCTGTATAACTAACTAGAACAAATCTGACACATTCATTCCAGAGGATAGTTTATCCCCTGTTACATGTCCCTTTTTTGATATCTTTTGTGTTTTGTGTCGAAGTTTTTTGGTTTTAATCCTCTTTACCATCTTGATCTCCTCTCCAAGGACCTCATTATGAAAATGATGCAATAACAGGCCAACAGAAATCCTTATAAACCTTTGATATAATGATCAGATAACAGAATAATATTTGGAATATGCGTCAGTTGTGGAATTGCAGTCAGTCACTGCATTTCCAGGTAACTAGCCAGACATCTCTTGGATTTAAACATGTAATCATGTGTTTGTTTAGTATTTGCATTATTTGCTGGCAAACAATCACTGAGTTTAAGTTTCATCCAGTAAAACAGATTATTTCGGCAGCAGTGTGGAACAAGACTGGAATAGTTTATCTTTCAGAAAAACACATTTTCTTTTTATAACTGGCTTAAAACTCATTTTAAAAGTACATTTGGCACATGTAATCATTCCGGTATGCTGACTTGTTTTTATTTGACATGTTTTAAACAACCTCAAACACAAAGAAGTGTGGACATTTCACTCAACGACTTCAACATATATCAATGTTTCTTTTAGGTATATCCAGCAGCATGAATTTTGATGAAGAAGAGGACGATGAGGATGAAATTAGCTCCAGCTCTTCACAGCTCAACAGCAACACAAGACCAGGTTCTGCTACCAGCAAGAAGTCATGCAAGGTAAAATGAGCTCCACGACTCACATCCGTGCTCTCTGCTCGCCTTTCTGTCCTGGTCTTCAAAAGCCAACAAGTGCCATGAGCTAGATTCATTTTGACTCCACCCTCCACAGTCCCAAAAAGTTCAGCAGTGAACATTTATAGTTTAAATCCATAACCGTGATCTTTCTTGGTTTTTATGTAACTCAAAAATGTTTTCTCAGAGCACTGAACATGTTGCAGCAAATTTAGCAATGAGCTTTGACAACATTTACCTGATGTAACTCTAGAAGTGTGGGAGAAATAAGCTTTCTTTGGATCCAGGATGCATCTGACTCACCTGCACTTGATGTGCAGAGCATTGTGGGAAGGCTCATGTAGGAGTCATCCCATCAGTACTGTCAAATTTATGTAAACAAACAAACATTTTCTGAAGTTCTTACGTATTCCTAACCATCCTGATGGTTATAGGTTGGGCCCAGTGTTCAGCAGCAGAGCTGCCATCAGTGTGTGAATGTGTGTGGAGTGAAGTGGAGTGTGACTGTAAAGCACTTTGGGCCTTCTAAGAAGGTAGTAGAGTGCTATATAAGTATACTGCATTTACCATTTAATGTGCCAAGAACATTGCACAATGAAAACAGAGAGCTGAAAAAGTTTAACTTCAACTCTTTTGGTATTCTGTTACGGAACTACCGAACATCACTTATTTACAGAACATTGTGTGGATACAGGCAAATACACCTGGACCAGGCGTTCAAGTACAGAGGACCTGTGGAGGTTACCACTCTGTAGGCAAGTGTCAGGGGTTTGAATCTGATCCGGGGAGCTGTTGGTGCCCAGTGCTAAAGACTTAGAGAAAGAAGTGACACAAGTTGTTTTTTGCTGCTGCATTTTGGATCATCTGCAGAATCTTGAGTATGCAGGCTGGTTGTCCTAGAACAGGGGTGGCGAACAAGTTTGACACCAAGAGCCAAATTTTTTATTTGTGAGAGTCAAAGAGCCACACCACACACTGAGCTGCCAAGACGTACATACACAAACACGCAATAAAAGCCATATTATTTTCCATAACACACTCCTCTCCCTACAATACAAAAATAAAGAGGGCCTTCTTTCAAAGAGATTTCAGCTCAATCATGTCCGGTTCACTCGCTGCCTCATCAGTGACAAGCGTGGATCTCATCAGTCAGTCTCTGCATTAAAGGATCCAGGAGAAAAGTCATCTGCGGTCGTTTCTGTCCAGTTGCGCAAGCAGCGTCATGTTCTGCACTTTATTCATTTGGATTGCAGCCTTCTGCTGTGAGCTCCGCAAAGAAGGAACGTGAAATGATGGCCGTTTTGAATGTGCACTTTGAAAAGCTTCTACTTGTTCATAAAGGAGACAATTTGTGTCAGATCAAGAAGAGTTTTTAAATTTCCCTGGAATACGTTTTGTTTCTGCCATGAACAATTTTACTGCTTCCAAAAGCTCATAGTAATAAACATAGTGACTTGTCATTCTGTTCAGTAAAAAAGTAAGAATCTTCCCGTTCTTCCAGAAACGTCCTGTGTTTATCTTTATACTCTGAATTTCAGCATTTTGACCATGAGGGTAACAGTCTGCACGCACATCAAATATTTATGTTTTCAGCATTGATTGGGCGTAACCCGCGCAAATGATTGGCGGTCATGTATGTGTCGGGAGCAGCATCAAAACACCTACGCTGCCAAATTACTTTTATTATTATTATTATTATTTTTAAGGTTTGTGGTTTAAGAGGGAAAAACTATGAAATGAGGCACAGTATATTGAAAATATGATGAGACGCAAAGAGCCGCACGCTCATTGGCCAAGAGCCGCATGCGGCTCAAGAGCCGCATGTTCGCCACCCCTGTCCTAGAAGGACAGCATTACATCAATTAAGCCAAGAGATAACAAGCCCCTGCACAACTTTTTTGTGTGTTGCATTAACTTTCTTTTAAGGATTTGATGCCAAACACAGTAAGAAAAAGTAAAAAATGTGAAAACCTTTTAATTAAGGAGAACAGTTGGCCACATTTAATACTATAGTTTAATATTTGTCACATGTATTTACATATCAACCATATTAGTGTTTGTGTGCAAATCATGTTAAAATCATGTTATTTAAATTGTCCATCCATCTATTTTCTAGATGAAGGACAAGAATAATTTTATTAAATTATTCTTGTCCTTCATCCGTCAAATAACCATAACAGTTTTGTCGCAAATGTAATCTAGGCCACATTCCAGTGTCTTTTTTTTTCTCTTTTGATAATCTTTCGTCTGCTTTTCTTTCAGTCAACTCAATCTCCTTGTTTTAGACAGGGTGTGCTCATTTAGAGTCCCTGGGGACAGTTTGATCTTCAGCCTCATTACTTTACTTGATCCCGTTTTAATGAAAGTCAGCTCCAAAGCATCACTCTCTGGCGCCTCATCTCACCCTGAGTGGCTGCTCTCCCTCCCTGCAGGAGGTGGCCTCGGCGACCACTCCGCCGGTCAATGAACCTGCTATTGACGTGGATGACCTGGAGGAGTTTTCTCTGCGGCCCGCTCCGCAGGGGGTCAGAGTGAAGTGCAGAATCACCAGAGACAAGAAGGGCATGGACAGAGGCATGTATCCCACATACTATCTGCACCTGGAGAGGGAGGATGGGAAGAAGGTGAGGAAAATGTTGGCAAATGTTTCTCAGTGTGCTGTCATAAAAGTAGTGCTTAGTGCTACAAGATGGAGCTTATACAGTTCTTTGCCTTTAAAATACGTATTTCCAATATGACCCATATATTTGTACATGTTGGCTCGATTCTGCCTCATTTCAGGTGTTCCTGTTAGCTGGGAGGAAAAGGAAAAAGAGCAAAACCTCCAATTACCTCATCTCGATTGATCCTACGGATTTGTCTCGTGGTGGAGAGAGCTTCATTGGTAAACTGAGGTAATTCCTTAAAAAGCTTTTGCTTCACAAATTTTTCTTTATACTATTTGTATTGTTCAGTTACAGGAGTAAAAAGATTAATTTTAACAATGATTCCATTTATATCATAATTTGTGGTTGACGATACGATTCATAGTTGATATTGGTTCCTTTTGAATGATCCGATTTCCTGACCGAAAATTGATTCGGGAAATCTTTAAGCAAAAATTCAACCAGTGTGACTCAGAGATAAATACCTGGTACTGAACAGTGCAGGTGAAGTTTTCCAGACTCCTTGTGTTTCTTGCAAGATAATCAAGTGTAAATTAAATATGTGCACAAAAAAATTAACAAGAATCAATGGCAAATCCATTCACATTTTAGTTTCATGAAGTTCACCCCATTGTTGATTTTCCATATCAAAATAATTTGGAATGGAAAATTCTTAGAACATGTACGGTCACGTGTCTTTGCAAAATTCAAAGTGTTTCCTCACAATGGACAATAAGGGAAAATTAGTAGAATATTCTGTATCATTTGAAATTACTTTAAATGGAGATGGGTCAATTTGATTAACAACTTGCCTCAGACAGATCGATCTGTTGGATCGTTGCAATAAAAATGGATTCATTGATTAATTGTTACACCCCTGTTGAGTTACATCTGCAATGGATTCTGTGTGCTTTATTTAAAAAATAAAATGATGTTGTAGAAGAGCCAATTATAGATAATCAATGATAGTTAAAATGTTTTTCCTCCGTTACTTAAAATCCAACTAATATTCCGGGAGAATTAGGAGGGAAGTGAATATGGACATGATTGGTAGTGGCTGCTTCTGAGCACGAGGAAAGACTTAAAACACTCTTCTGCTGCGTAATCAAAAAGGCTCTGTGGAGCCTTTCAACTCTCTGAGCTGCCTGACTGTTGGCGGTTGCACCGCTCAAACCTTTGCAGTCCCAATCCCACCTGAATGATGGGGTTGTAAATTTGAATGAACACTGAGCTTTCATCTATTCCTTCTCAAGAGCCTCTGAAGGGGATTGATCTTACTGAGGTGTGGCTTAAAAAGAAAAATACAGACACTTTAAAAAAAAAAAAAGTTCTAAGTTTGAGAATTAATTGTGCAAACTTTTATTGCTTTTTCCGTATTTTCTTTTCGATTACAACTAGAATAAAATATTATCTTTTAAACTTTTATTTCCACAAACCGTTGGACTTTACAACAGTACCTCTGACTCTTTGTTTTGAAACACCAGTAGTAGCATTTCCGAAATCAAAGTTAAAAGATTTGTTAGAGTTGATCAGTTTTGAAGGGATGGTAAAGTCTCTTCTATGTATTTTTCACATCTCGTAGTTTAATTGTTAAAGTCTTACTCCGATTATCTTTTGATCTATTATAAAAGTTTTCCCAGCGGTCTTTCAATTATGATTACGCCATTTCTAGGCAAAATAAAAAACCTGTGTCATTTTTCAGGTCATAGTTTCTGCAGAGTGGCAGAACTTCAATTTCACCTCTGAGTAGTGGGCGGGACTGTTGGTATAGAGTAAGCATTTCCCCAGTTCCCATTATCCATCTGTTTACTCACTCAGCAGCTAGCTCACACCCCCAACATAACATTACCGGTAAAACAAAAAAGGTGAGCAATACTGGAGCTAACCAAGCAAACAGTTTTGAGCCAGATTCCAGCTCAGATGAGGAAAACAAAGACATACATAGATCTATTTGTCTGCAAGTGGATGCATCAGAATGGAGCAGAGCGGGGAACTTGTGTATTGCAGTTGTAGGTTCTACATCACAACTACAAGCAATTTTTGAACAGCCTTTTTCCATCTGCTCCTGATTAACTGTGATTTGAGTAAAGAAATACAGCTTCATTTTCTTATTTGTCCTCTATCATGAGAAAAATGCTACACAGTGACACAGGAACATATTAAAAATACCAATAACTCGATTTTTATTGGAGGGGGTCTATAAAATAACACTACCGTTTAGAGATATTTTTCTTGAAACACATTATGTAACAGTCCCACTGTTACATAATGTCACAAAGTAACTACTGAGGTTGTTTATATGTATTGCATAAATGCCATCAACTTGTACAGGAAACAAAATTCATAAGTTGCATCCTTTAGACCTTTTATGTGTGTGGAGTAAATATGCAATCCAATTCCAGGTCATCCGACACTTCTTTTGTAAAAATGCTGTAGGTGACTTGCCGACACTAATGTCATGTTGGACCTGAAAATACACGAGTCCAGGCATGATTTATATCTTAGAATTCAAGACAACAACAACAAATAAATAAAAAAAACTCTGAAAGCATTGTTAAGACAACAAACATGAATGTTTGTACTTTATAAATGTAAGCATGCAGCCAGAATTCACAGTATATTATCAAAACAACTAAAGAGGTCAAATGTCATTTCAAAGTTTGACAGCATAAACTGTAAAAGCTCTGCAGTTTTCAGCTTTTTCAATACAAATGATTCATACAGAAGTTCTCCATCAAAGTCCCCCTCTGGGTTTTTTTTTTTTTTCGCTTTAAGCCGTCACTTTTTACTTACATGTGTTCTTTTGCAGGTCAAACCTCATGGGGACCAAGTTCACAGTATATGACAATGGTTTGAACCCCATGAAAAGCACCACCAGCCTCGAAGCCTCCAATCTACGACAAGAGCTAGCAGCAATTTGTTATGTAAGTAAAAAAACAGCTATGAAACAACTTGGACTATACTGCATATACTATACTGTCTTACTTTATCACTTCATCTAGGAAACCAATGTGTTAGGATTTAAAGGACCTCGCAAAATGAGTGTGATCATTCCAGGAATGAACATGGACCACGAGAGAGTGTCCATACGCCCACGAAATGTATGTCGCAGATTGCTTTAAATTCCCGTGACATCTACCTAATGTCTCTGATAACTGATGTGGCGATGTTCATGTGAAGAGATGATGTTCTTATTTAATGTAGGACCATGAATCATTGCTGGCCAGGTGGCAGAACAAGAACACAGAGAGTGTGATTGAACTTCACAACAAGACGCCTGTGTGGAACGATGACACACAGTCCTACGTGCTCAACTTCCATGGCAGAGTCACTCAGGCTTCTGTCAAGAATTTTCAAATTATTCACGACAATGACCGTAAGTTCCAGATTCATTGCTCTCTTTGAAGTAAAGGTGGAGAGTAAACCTCCACTATTAAAGAGCACGAGTTGAGATGTGAGCCGTTTTCTCTATTTTTGAATCCATTTTACCTCACTTTCTAAGGACAGGTTGTGAGTGTGAAGCCAGGCAGTTCTATGCAACATTCATCACACTGGAAAGAGTCTTTTCTTTGATGTTTGACATGGTGAACTTCCTCGTAAAACATTTTCTTTTAATTTTCTTCTCATTAAATTTGAGCTGTGTCACATGATTTAATGAAGAGAAGCAGGAAGGCTCTAAAAGTCTACAGGGGGGTGGAACACAAGCAGCAATTTTTTCCGACTGACACTTTAGTTACTAATTAAAACCTTAATCTAAGTCAGTGATTGTAGCCATGACAGCATTAATACTTTTTTTTAAGTTTTCATTGCATGGTTTTTGTGTGAGTGTACAGCATGAAATTTGGTTTGATACTGTGGGGTATAAAAACTCTGTGGCAGTAACCGATTTTGCAATTAAAAAGATGAGAGAGGTCTGTAATGTTCATTATAGAAACACTTCAACCGTGAAACAGAATGTACAAAAAGAATCCAAGAAATGACATTGAATGATTTTTAAAGATTTGATTTGCGTGAAATGCAGGAAACAATTGTTTGGACAATAACAAAGCTTTACCTTAGTGCCTTGTCATGTAACCCTTGTTGTCAATGACAGAGATCAAATGTTTCCTGCAGGTCTTCACCAGGCTTGTATACACTGTACCTGGTACTTTGGTCCATTCTTCAATGCAGATCTTCTCAAGAGTTATGATTTTTTTGGGACTGTCGCAGAACAACACAAACTTTCAACTCCTATTGTCTATTGGATTGAGGTCCAGAGACTAGCTAGATCACTCCAGAACCCTGAAATGCCTTTTACATAGCCTCTCCTTTGTCTTCCATCTGATTTTTGAGATAATTTTTGTGCTGGATGATCCAAACATGTTTCATCTTCAATGCTCACTCTGAATGAATGAGTTTTTTGCTCAAAATCTCACCATACATAACCCAAATCATCCTTTACTTAATATGGATCAATTGCTCTGTCTCCTTTGTAGAAAAGTAGCCCCTAAGCATGATGTTTCCACCCTCGTGCTTCACAATGGGCGTAGTGTTCTTGGGATGCAATTCAGCATTTTTCCTCTCCAAACATGTTGTTGTTTATCCCATAGAGTTCAATTTTCATTTGTTTCATCTAACCAAATGGCCTTTTTCCAATCCTTATTCAGCTAATCTCTTTATTCCATTTTCTAATAATTTTCCCAACATTTGTACTTTTCTCACCAAGCTACTTGTTTATTGTAGATTGATTTATTCCAGTCTTGTTCAGGTCTACAATCTTGTCCCTGGTGTCCTTCGACAGCTCTTTGGTCATAGTGGAGAGGTTACAGTTTGATTGTTAAAGTGTTTGGACTTTTGTACAGATAACCAGTGCAAAGATGAGCCATTAATACAGGTAGCATGTGGAGGATAGAAGAGTTCTTAAAGACGAATTAACAGTTATGTGAGGGGCAGAATTCTGGCCTGTTTGTAGAAGCTAAATACTAGTTCAACACTGTTATACAAATAAATTATCTAATAATTATACAATAGGATTTTCTGGACTCTTATTTTTTACATTCTGTCTCAAAGTTGTAGTGTGTCTATAATGAACAATACAGCCCTCTCTGATCTTCGCAACAGGGAAAATTGCAGAATCAGTGACTTTCTTGCCCACTGTGTGGTGAGATGCACAAGTGCACAAATTGGCTCTTGGCCTGGTTTCGTTTTTTATTGTAGTGATGATTAATTAACCTACTGTAAGAACACAAAAAACTACATTTTAAAGGGTAAAATCTTTAACTTGAACATTTCTTGTATGCACTTGTGACATCTAGTTTGTATTTGTGCCCTATAAAAAGTGAATTTGAGTATTAGTCAACGTGTTCCTGTTTTTCTACAGCGGACTACATTGTGATGCAGTTCGGCCGTGTAGCAGAGGACGTCTTTACCATGGACTATAACTATCCAATGTGTGCCCTGCAAGCCTTTGCCATTGCCCTCTCTAGCTTTGACAGCAAGCTAGCCTGTGAATAGACTCCAGCCTGAACAAATACTCAGAGAGGAGCTGATCAATGCGTCCCTAAGGGCAGTCTGTGTGTCCCTGGGACTGGTTTGGGGTCCTCTACCTTACAGAACACCTTGAAGGTTCGGCATTTTCCCCAAAAAAAAAAAAAAGCTTTTTTTTTGGTCTTCTGTTTTATGTGTATGTGTGTTTCAAAGATTGGGGGAGGAGTTATGGGTTGGGGGGCATCTCAGGATAGTCCTGATTATTGGAAAAGAACAAGCACAAAGAGTAATCCACTTGCCAAATTAAATACATTTTTCTGGATCACTAGTTTTTTAACTAGTCTTCTTTTGTGCTGTTGCAGCATTATGAGAGCCAGCATTGTTCCTTTATGTAGTAGATGTAGAAAACGTATAGTTTTCCTGTGAATTCTTAATAATAGCTGAGTTTTTTTTCATTTTGACTGGATTTTCTGCCACAAAAAAGCCACAAAAACCACGCTTCATCATGCATGAAACTTGCTTTTATTGGTATAAATCAAAAACTACATGCATGAGATGTATTTATTTTTATTGCATATTTTTTAAGGTGATTTCTTTTGTTTCTGTTATCATTTTCCGAAAAAAAATCCTCTTGTTACCACGCAAATCAAATAAAAAAGGGCAAAGAAGAAACGTTGATTCAAAGTGTCATGGATATGAATGTAAAGGATGATGGTGCACTTTACTTTAATAGCCTGTGATGAAGGACATACTGCTGTACATACTTTGTTGTGCCTTTGAAGACTAATTTGTTGAAGCCAGAAAGGGGCTTGAACTGGTCTTTAGGTTTTCTTATCCATGCATTCATTCTCAGCATTCTGTTTTGTAGCACAGATTTCATCCAAACAAGCTAAACCTGCAAGGAAATATTCCTCCAGGGAACAAATTCCATTTTAAATTCAAAGATTATGATTATTATTATGCATAACACATAGAGCAACATTTACAAAGTACCCTACATTAGTCAAAAAGCTTTCAAAGTCACTTAAGTGGAGGGTATGTACGCGTGTCCTCCAGTATCTGCTTGAAACAAAATGTACCAAACACAGATTTTCAGAAATCCAAACACTCTAAACCCACCACACATGTTCCATCTCTTGCGTTAAACCCTTATGCTTCACTGAGGTGCAGACTGACACGCTCCTCATTTGGCTGACGGCAAGTTTCTGCATTGCATTGCAGGGTGTTCACTGTTTTGCTAAATATTATTCCTGTGTTCCTGTTTCTTACTATGGGACAGTCTCTTTTCTCAGTTGTATGATGGTAACTTTTTGTATTCTATGGCCAAATAAAAAGTAAAAAAAAATAGCGAAAACAGCTGAGTGGCAGCAAAGAACAATCTCCGGCACCACTATTGTTAGTGTGGATTATAAAGAAATCTTTATCAAATGTGCTATTCTTGTACTTGATATTTGGAAATTGTTGATACTCTTGCTGTAAAGGAAACAAAGGCTCTTTCACTTTTATTAGTGCTGTTGTCCTGTTGTACAAAAAAAAAAAAACACGTATAATTTTATTTGGTTTGTGTGGTGGTATAGACACAATTCTTTGTTCATGAAAAATAAAATTACATGGGATCAAACTATTTGTTCTATTTTCTATTAAAAAAAAGTTAGCAGTCAATTTGTTTTGAGACTTTTTTATTCTGTTGATGGAAAGCTTGTGTAATGCATTTAGGTTCCACAAAATCCTTGCCATTTTGGTACTGACAAGAAGATGAATGCAACTATTAATTTCCTGCAAGAATGAAAGTATTATGTTTTCTTTTTCATAACACAAGCTCAGTAAGGTCTTGAAATGCTTAGGACGTGAAGAACGTTTTGACTTAATAAAAATTATTCAGGAGGTACTCATTCTAGCTGCACTAAAGCTACGAGAGCTAATCACTGAGGATAAACTATAATGCAACTTCAAAGAAACGTCAACACAAATACTAAGTTTCAAAAATAATTTGCTTTATGCTAAACTAGCCTGTAGCAAGCCCCAAAAAATTAAGGAAATTAAATTAAATTAAGGAAAAAATGGGGAAAAAAAAGTTGGTATTTAAGGGTGTAGTCAAACTGGAAAAGTGGGAGCCAGTTTAGCTCGTGCCGGTTTAGCTCGTGCTGGTTTGCGGCGCCTTCCGTCCGTGAAGCCAGGGTTCGAATCCGGGCTGCTCCCTGTTCCCTTCTCTACCTCTGTGCCTGTCCCAAGCCCGGCTACTTGAGAGGGTTGCGTCAGGAAGGGCATCCAGCGTAAAACATTGCCAAGTTTACCATGCGACTCGTTCGCTGTGGCGACCCCTGATGGGAAAAGCCGAAAGTGAAGGAGTCAAACTGGAAAAGTCCAGTGTCTGGACTGAGTCTGCTTAATGGGGTCAGGATTGAGTCCTGAAACTTGTGTTTGGTCTGTACTGGGACTGCCTTTAACTGGACATTTCTGTTTCAAGCCAAAGCTTGCAAACAAAAGCACACGACTGAAGATCTCCAGGAGTTATGAGGGAATTATGAGGGTGAGGGTACTTTTCTAAGCAATGCGAAAAAGAAAAATGGAAGTCTTGCACTTTGCAATCCTTGTCAGGATAGTTCACTTGTTCAAACTTTATATTTCGCTGACCAATTTTGAACGTCTGTATCAACGTCAATTACAACTCATTTACTTACTTGCTGCTTTGGTACGGTACTAAAGACACCTGTGCAGGGACACTGAGGGTCTGTGTGTGAACCACTGACCATATATGAAAGCTGGACTGTGACCTTAACCCCCAAATACGAAGTACCTGCTAATTCCAAAAAATCAAAATCCCATTATATTTGTCTGAATAACCATTCTTGCTCTGCTACTTCTTTTAACATGCTCTTGCTAATCTTTTTTTTTTCAGTAGTGCAAGATATCCCTTGTGCTATCCTATGGGGTCCAGATGACCCGATCCTTACACTGACTTGTTATCCCTACCATGACAAAGGTGGATAAAGGTGGAGATGATTTCATGTAATCCATGGACACCAGTGAAGATTACATATCATTGACGAAAAAAGGTTTAGCATGCTGTCTAGTGGGGTCTCGATCAGTGTTTTTCAACCTTTTTTGAGCCACTTCACACTTTAACCTTGACAAAAATCTCGCGGCACACCAGCATCCAAAAATGTAAAAAAAAGGAAAAACTCATAGTCTGTATTGATCTACAGCCCCTCCGCAATCTCACATGCATTTTTGTGATAATTGTGGCAGAAAAAGCTGGAAGTAGCAGCTGTTTTTTCTAAAAGATGTAATAAAAGTTAAGTTAAAAGATTTAAAAACTGTTTGAGGTGTATTCGTTGTGGTTTCAAGACGTTTAAGAGTAAAGACTTATTGTGCGCTGAGATGCTGTCACTTTAACCCAATGCATCATGGGAGATGTAATGCAAACAGCCGCCGAACACAGATAGACTTGCTTCTCTGAGCTTCATTGTTTTGTTCACTTGTTCCACAGTCTGATACCGGATCCCGCGGAAAGCTACACCGCTAAAGACAAGTTTTAGCTGGTATTTTTGTTGGAACTGAGCGACTTTATGAGCAAAATTGAAACAAGGAAGTGAAGACTTTAACCACTTCTGATTGGTCAGACTAATGACGTGTGAGTAAGCCTCCAAGAATGATTGGCGGAGACAGTTAAAGGGGCGGGACTTTTCCAAAAACAGCTGACGCTACGGCTAAATCGCGGTACCGTCATTCTTATCAAAATGTCTTTAATTGAATCAAATAAACAGAAATAAAAAAGTATTTTACGATCTTTCCCATTCCTAACTACTCAGTGGTTCATCAGGGCCTGTTTGGATGAACACAGAGCTGGTAAATGTTTTTAGATCAGTGAATGGGTAATTTTCCACGGCACACTTGACCATCTCCCACGGCACACTAGTGTGCCGTGTGAAGACCAGCTGGTTGAAAAACACTGGTCTAGATGACCCCACTACCAATGTTAAAGTGCCTAGGATAGCACAAGGGTTACTCAAGTTGTAAACTGGCCAACCAGGTGCCTCAGTAAAAGTATGTGGTCTCACTTCAAACATTCAAAACATTTGACAGACAGATGTCGTGGGGCCGGCTTTCAACTGTTAGGGGTGTTGACTTCCGACAAGATGAGAGTGGTTACCATAGAAATGTTGACTTAGATCACCTTGAACCAATTACTGCTTACTGACTATTTCTGGTTCCAACATAGCAGTGTCTGTATCAGGACTGAATTACCTTAATTTTGTTGGAACTGGAAGTTTCCATGGGTGATGTCACTCTTGCTCAGTCCAGTTCTCTTACACAGTCAATGACGTGTACATGAACCTTTGAAGGTGTGAAGCCCCAGTCATTCAGATACAAGGGCCAAGGGGAAACCAAGTTTAAACACTGGTCTACCACAGATTATTGTGGTATTCTAGTCTATATTGTACCAAGAAAGACTAAATAAAAAGCACAATAAAAAGAGGCTCTCAAATTAATTATTAAAGGAGACTTGTGTTTAAACTGCAACTGCAACTGGTCTCATTTTTGGCTGAATAATAAACACACAAAGGGGATAAGTGTTGACACAGCCAGGTTGAATGTGTGCTTGAAGAGTAAATTCAAACACATTGAAGGATCTTCACGTATCTCTCCTGCTCCTCATCCTTAGTCCGCTCACCCCGACCTCCTTAGGCATATCCGCATGGATTTCAGCTTCATCCTCCTCTGTACTCAACAGATACTCTTCAATGTCCTCCTCTGCATCTTCGTCTGGGTTTGAATACTCTGCACAACTGAACAGCAGGCTTTCTGCTTCCATCAGGGGATCATCTTCTTCAGCTTCATCCTCGTCCTCCACCTCTGTCTCCTCATCCTCTTCCTCCACGTATTCTTCCTTTTCATCCTCTTCCTCCTCAGTGTCCTGTTTGGGGTAGCGGAAGACTCGTTTTTGGTCACTAAAGGTTATTTGCTTTTTTCCTTCACGGTAACTCTGCAGCTCTTTGCTTACTTCCAAACCAATTCTCTCCTGTCTCATTTCACCCGTGTGCTGAGGGGAAGGGAGCAAGTGCTTTTTTTCTGCTTCCGTCTGCTCCTCTTCCTCCTCCTCCTCCACATCCTCATCAATTCCTTGTTCCCCATTCTCAATTTCCTCCTCCAAATTTTCCACTTCTTCCTCTTCCTCCTCATCTGTTCCTTCATCTTCTTCTGTGTCCTCATCGTCCTCATCTTCCTCTTGCACTGTGGAGAGTTTTCTTGCTATAATCTCTTCTTCCACTTGCTCCATCCGCTCTGCCAGAGCCTCTGCAGTTTGCTGGCAGGGCGGTTCATTTATCGTTGTCATGATGACTTTATGTCTGCGACATGGATTCTCAGTTTTAGGGTAGGTCTCCTCTGGATAGCCTGTGTTAATATGCAACAATCACAAACGTATAAATAAATGCTCATGGATTCAACATTTTAAAAAATGCTATGTGAAGGTGAGAAACACGTTCAGACAGGTACCTTCCCAGTCGGCGCCATAGGTCATCTCCTCTGCCTCCATCTCTGGAGAAGCTCCTTCCAGACGGCCCTCCTGCATCAGCAGTGTGATCTGTCTAAGCTGACGTAGCAGCTTCTCCTCCTTCTTTGAAATGGAGGTTTTACTTCGCCGCCTCCTGCTACTGAAAACATGGCAAACACCAACCACATAATGAGGGAGGTTGCAATTATAACTCCCTTTGGAAATCATCACCTGTGGGCATGCAATACATGAATATTGCCAACTGCAAAACTTTATAAACCTCTTTTAGAAAAATATTGATCTTATCTATAAGGTGTTGATGCAAAAATAAATAAATAAATAAAAAGCTTCACATTTTTCCATGAACACGTTTTACTTGTAGTCTCTGAGTACCCCCATGTCTCCATTTCAGTACTACATGAGTAATGCCGTTTGACATTGTTGGTCTAACATAAGCTTTAAGTTGCAATAGTTTTAAATTTTGACACAGCAGTCAAAATATTTCTTTATAGCAAAAATTCAAAATGAATCAAAATAGATCAATAAAATCTTTATTTATCTTTCTGAAAAACTGTTTTTAACTGTATCAACATATTAACTTTTAGTCATATTCAAATCATTAGAATTGATTCTAGTTTGCTCTTGCTGCAAAAAACAAAACAAAACAAAAACTTGTTTTGCTGACTCTTTAATTTTTAACCAAATTGTCCTAAGTTTAAACGAACAATCCGGTTTGGTTTGAAAACAAGTCATAAAATAAAACCTCCTAAAATGCCTCAGCTGCACATCACTAGTGCAGCTTATTCATTCATAAACATCAGATGAACAAACTTAAGGCACAATTTGGCTTTGCAGCCATTCCCAAAGTTTATTGACCTACAGTGAGAATGATGATTGATGAGGTTTTTTAGATTTTCAACATTCACATATAGGCAGAACATGCACTGTCTGTCAGACCTTAGGATTTACTAAATTGTTATATCTTTGCAATAAAATCTTATTGAAAGATTAGACCAAAGTGTTAAACACTCGAGGCTTTTGGCAGGAATCTCTCACACCCACTATAAGCACTATAAGTAGGAGGATGGTGGTTTGGGGCTTTTTTTGAGTTTAAGGATTAATTTCCTTCCAGCTGCTATTTGAGTCTAGAGACAAATGTGAAACCATGAGTCTAACAGAAATGCATTTATGAAATAAAAGCATCTGACAGGACAATTACAATCATTTTTTAACCAGCAGATAGGTTCACCTTTATTAAGCTAAACCTGTTATGTAAAAAAAGCTGCTGCTGCATAAGAAAACACTGGATCCAAGGGTACCACATTGCTCAAGTAATATTTTACAGCTGTATTGTCTATTAGTAGAACCTCACATAATATTTTTTTTCATTAAAGCCTAGATTTGACCAAGATTTACAAAGATTGCTCAGGAAATGTCTCTGTTCTGCAGTGTGTACCCTGATTTTCCTTTAAAAAAGTGCTATGAGCAGCTGAAAGAAGACAATCATTAAACATAAAAGGGAAATTAAATTTGTCACCTTGAAGAAAATTGGCTCTTCCCTGAGACAAGTCTATCCAGCTTCCTCTCTGTTTGCAGAAGTCTCTCTTGAAGCCGTGCTAGCTCATAATCTGTTACTGCACAGGGGAAGAAAAAGACATTGTTTTGGCATTAAAATATGAGGCTTGGAAATTGCTCTGTTAAAGAGATTGTTTTGTTCAGAACATAGCCAATTCATGTGTTTAGATTGAAGGGGAATTTTCTCCCAAGAAATTATTTACATTCATCACCATTAAATAAGTGCAAAAACTGTCTGCTGTGTGACAAAAATGCAAATTTTCTTAAAATAAGAACTTACTTTTCTTGTTTGACACATTTGCATTTATGATGAAGCCTCCTGATCGATTTGTCTTCTTGTTGCATGTAAGCTGGGAACATGGACACGATTACAGTAATAGCATTTACAATTACAACAAACTAACCGTGTATTACTATACTACTATCTTAAAGTGGTATGTAAATTCACTTCACCCATGAAGTTTAATTCTAAAATGACTTATCAGAATGTAGTGTGAAGCTGAAAGGACTTTACCATACTGCAAAGTTTTTGTATTATTTTTACACAGTGGATAGTCAGTGCTTACCTTGTACATAATGTAGAGGATGTAAAGCAGGATGCCGAAGCCGTACACAGGGATTACTTGACCCATCAGATTATATTTTTTGCCTCTTCCACCACTTTTTACTTTTGCCATGGCTTCTAAAGTGTGCGCCAGGGAAGGAGAGGGGTTCATGTCCCAATGCTCTGGATCCTCCGATGAAGACAATTGATGCATCATGGGACGGTAGAGCCCAGGTCCAACTGAAAGGAACACAAATAAATAAATAAAACCCAGAAATGAAAACACTAGACTAGTTTATGGATTGTTATTTTGTTGGTATATTGACAGTATTTGTCAAAAATAACTCATAACTCTGAGCATGAGCTCTGAAATACATAATTTCTATGAGTTATTTTTTTTAACAATGTAAATGCCAAATTGCCCAAAAATGAGGAAAAAATAGGCCCTATGATCCTTATTATTTTATTTGTTTATCTTCATTTCTCCCAAATAAAAACAAGGGATCTGTCCCTGGCACAATATTTCTCACAAACATGTATATTTTTTAACATTTTTATTATTTTATTTATTTTAGGCTAAAGTTGACATTGCAATAAAAAATGAGCAGACGTATTTTGTTTATTATTTATAAGCATCAGCGTGTTAATTTATTTCACAGAAACGGGTAGCTGATGTGTTTCAGGCATTAAAATACATTTAAAATGACGATTTCATTAGGTTGTATTTATGGTTTAAATATATTAATAATGGATTGGATTTTTCTGCGCTTTTCCAGACACTCAAAGCGCTAACAATGTGACCATTATGAATGCTCCTAATTCATACTTGGTGATGGTAGAGGCGTGGCTGCCAGTTCGAACCTACGGTCCATCTGACCATCACACACATTCACAGTGGAGCCACACTGGAGGCAGGGAGGGTGAGGTGTCTTGCCCAAGGACATGGCGACAGCTGACAGGGGGGTGCGGGGATCGAACCACCGACACTTTGATCATTGGACAACCTCTTTAAACTCCTGAGCCACTGACGCCCATTTATTTATTGCACATTAAAGCAAATTCATGTAAACATATACAAAGAACTCATGAACATTTTGCTGAACTATTTGTTTTTCTTTGTAAACTTGAAGAGTTCTTAAAACACGTTGTCTTGTGGAGAGCAAGAAGAGAAGTAAAAAGAAAACAAAATTAAATTTACAAACTGAAGATGGACCAGAATTTTGCTGGATCGTGCCCAGTCAACTCACCCCCAAGCACCCCCTTCTCCTTCTTCTCTTTTGGTAAAAGCATCCTGGGCAGAAAGAGGGAAATGCAGAGAACAGAACACGATATGAGAGTGACCTTCTGGCAAGTTGTTATCGTCATCTTCCCTCAGAAAATAACAACTGAGCTTTAGTAATACTGAAACAGCAAAAGTAGCATCCACAGATAATATATCTGATGTTGTGATGTTTCAACCCAGATTAGAAGGGATTATGTTTGATGCATTTGAGTGCTGTCTGAAATGTGGCGTCTAATTCTCCAAAATATAAAAAACATAAATTGTGGACCTTCTTGCTGAATCATTGCTTCATCTATGTGAAACACAAAACACAAAACACCTATTATTTATGTGCATTTATATATATATATATATATAAAAAGAGAGAGCCTTATATATGGCTTGCCACAAAGCAATGACTAACAATGCTAGACCGTTAGTTTATTTGGTTTGGGGAACATTTTCACAAAGAAGGTGAACCTGTCAAACTGTAATAAATTTATTTTGTGAAAAAAAAATCTGATTAATTTCAGAAATAATCTAGAAATAATATGAAATTACTTTTCATTCAAAACAGGGTTGTTTTAACCTTTAACCTTTTCCTCTAATCCTCATGTGTTTTTAAAGGACTTTTTCACCTTTTTGAAGCTCTACATCTGCCCAACTATAACATTTTAGATTATTTCAGGTGTATGGATATTTAAACATCTAGGGCTGGTGCTCAACAATGTAATTCAGTCATAAAAATCCAGAATAAAACAAACCAAAATAATCCCGTTACATGAGAAAGAAAATGGAAAGAAACCCAGTGTGTCTCATCTGATGGATGTGTGTGAATGTGTGTGTGAATGTGTGTGTGCATGGGTGAATGGGACTGTGACTGTAAAGCGCTTTGGGCCTTCGTACGAAGGTAGAAAGCGCTATATAAGTATACGCCATTTACCATTTACCATGTAGACGACCTTTGCTTCACATTTACGTGGATGGCTTGAACGCAGCACACGACCTACAAAGCTTTGAGATGTTCACTCATCCTGGATGACGTGTAACTCAAGCCAAGCAGCAGCAGATGGCAGTGCAGGCTCAGGGACAAATATGCTGCAAGAGCCAAAAGGGTTGAAGAACTGTAAAGGACTGATTATAAGTCCAAATGATCTGGACAAAATGGTTATGATATAAAATATAGAGGAAATCTAAAACATGGTGTCAAAAAAGAAAAGACAGTTGCAGTGTCACATGTGTTGTTGGCCTCATTCCCAGAGTTCCCCTGAAAGTTATATAACTATTTTTCACTTTCTTTGAGTTAAAATCATCTAGTTTGATCTTGTAATAAAACATTTCTAAAAAGTTAAAAATACAGAACTTTAAATAATTTACAAAATAATTGTAATCATTTCTTTCATTGAATTCAAAAACATAATTAGGCACTGTAGGACGTCAATGTCTGCCTCACAGCTCTCATCACTGTAACATTGGGTCGTTTAGCCCTATCTTTGTCAGCAGAAGCCAGACTGGCTCTCACCTGCATACAGTTGCAGCTATGCACTGCTGCATCAGAGTTGGAGGCCTGACTGGCATCCTCACTCGCCACCTGATCCAACTTACCACCAGATGGTGACAATCTGACCCCACAGCACCTCACTTCACCCGAGTGTGGGGGACATATGGTCACAGATCTGATGATATGTTTATAAAATCAATCATCAACCCACAACCTAGAGGGTTTACACCCAGACCTCTCCATGTCATTTTGATGTAAATTGATTTTTCTGGTCATTGCATAGAAATGCCACTAGTAGACTGGTTATTTCAGGTACTAGCTAGTGCATTCTGTTGTTGATTCTGCCAACATTCAGCAGGAATTATAGACAATGAATAGTATTTACAAAATCCAGAAAAACTACCTGTTTAATATAAAAAATATCTACAAAAATAAGGGAATGGTCTCTTGAAGATTTCTAAAACATGGAGAGCCAAGCTACCAAATTTATTCTGAAAAAAAATCACATAAAAAATATTTTAAAAAAAACTTTAAATTTCCAGAAATATGGACTCATGTCTCCCCCCCCCCAAAAAAGAAACAAAAAAACAAAAACAAAAACAAAACCTAAGACAAAATACAACATCTCAAGATTACAAAAGAAATTACAGGAATAAATACTGAAAAGACTTTCACAAAGGTCAGTTACTTTAAATGTAACCAAGGGGACTTATTAGAAAAGATCGATGTAGGTCTGAAGGTTTTCTGAAACAGAAATCAATGTGCTAAATCCTTCCAGAGGGGTAAGGATGTAACTCAGAGCAAACAGTATATTTAATTGTTACCTCTCTCCTCACTGGTTGTTGACATAGTCACTCCTGGTGAAACTAAATGTATTCTTGATTGCCCTAGAATTCAAAGTCAGACCTCAAATCACAGCTGTGATAACAGAACTGAAATACTACTGGAAGGCGTGGACCCAACAAACGCACCTACAGATGTATAATAAAAAAGTCACTTCATTTTGTGTTTTTGCATGGTTTTGTGAGAACATTTTTGCATATTGTGAAATTTACACTTTAAGTATAACAAAACACATTGTACAAACCGTATTTAGGAACATGCTGCATTATGTAGTGTAAAATGTGTAACTTACCTGTCTGTGTCTCTTTCCAATGATGCTCAGACAAATTTTGATTCAGACGTTTGAACACCAGTGGAAGAAACCATCTGGTCCTCCATCAATTTGCTGATGGTACTTTTTTACCCAACTAAAGCATATACATAGCTCCAGCTAGTTACAAAGGGTTTTTTTCTTGTTTATTTGGAGAATTGCAGAGTCTGTTAAGAGAATTTGGTACTAAGCAGAATTTGTTTCTGCTGGCAAGAAGAGACTGACAGATGAAACTAAAGCAGAGACAGGAAAAGATAAGTTTAAAGTCCCATTCCAATCATCTTTTGATCTACATTATAAGTGTTACCAGTGGTCTTTCTGTAATGATTATGCCGTTTTTTTAAAATATAAAGAGAAACTGTCGTTTTCTAGGACATGCAGTAGTTTACTAGAGATTCACCTCTGAGTTGTGGGCGGGACC
This sequence comes from Oryzias curvinotus, assembly GCA_023969325.1. Taxonomy (NCBI): domain Eukaryota; kingdom Metazoa; phylum Chordata; class Actinopteri; order Beloniformes; family Adrianichthyidae; genus Oryzias; species Oryzias curvinotus. Next base: position 9,688,843 of record CM043708.1, read on the forward strand.
TTTGGTGTTGAGTCGTTTCCCACCATCCTTTCGTTTAGACATTTTTCCTGTTGCGGACATGCAACAAAAATGGTGAGCAATATTGGAGCTATCCAGTCGTACAGTTATGAGCCAGATGCCAGCTTAGATGAGAAAAACGAAGACATCCATGAATCTAGTTTTCTACAAGTAAACAAATCAGAATAGGAGCCTGTAGCACCAATGTCACATTCTCAGGCTTTTTTCCAACTACATGTTTTCATCTGCTTCTGATTCACAATGATTTGAATAAAAAAATACTTAGAAAAGCTATTTTAATGTCAATTTTTTTATATGTAAGTCTTTCATCATCAGAAAAATGCCATAAGAACATGTAAAAAAAAACACCAGAAAACACTATTTTCATCAAAGTGGGTCTTTAAGGGTACCAGAGAGAGAAGGGTTCCTTAGACCCACCCAAGTCAAGTGAACTAGAAAAGAAAAGATTAGCACTCAGTTTGTGAGGCTCATAATGTAAACACAGCTGCCAAAGTTTTGTGAAACACATGAAACCTGAGAAAGGTGTTGTCCAAGAACAACCACAGACAATTGCCAACATATAGATCCCCTTTGAAACAACAGGAATAGACATTGTCAGATCTTCAGAAAGGAGCACGATGGCCACAAGCAACATATTAGTACTCTGTGAATAAGTAATGTGATGCACAATAGCCAAACAGTCACTGCCAGTCCTTTGTCTAAAGTGGGAATAGTTACAAATTCTTACAAATTGTTTTGACAGAATTTCTTGCAGGATATACACAAGTTGCTAAAAGTTAAGATTATTGAGACCACCCCTGATAACACCACCAAAGACTGATTTGGTGGAAAGATTAAACAAATCTCTAAACCTCGCTTTGCAAGGTTTTTACCCCAAAATGGGGATAAAAAGTACATAGTTATTGTTAGGAATAATTAGAAATAGAATAGTTAGAAACTATCTTTTTACTTTTATTACATTTACTTGTACCTTTTATTACACTAATGGTTTAAACTTAATTCACTGAGCATGTATTATCATCTCAAAATTATATTACATCCTAAGACAGCACAACCAAACTATTGTCCTCACAGTTCCTCCTCATCCTCCCTTTTTACTTTTTGTGTGTTCTGGTGTTTGTGCTCTGGCAAATGTCTGTGGGAACATCAGAGAGATCTGATACCTGAAGCTTTATGACCTTCAAGTATCCAGCCTGCAACAGCATGTGGGTGGGTTTTTCACACCATAGACCCTCGGACCATCTTCTGAATATGTAAATGCCAGGTATATATACCAAGCCCTTTTCTGAGTGTCTTTGTTCAGACTTTGTGATCCTGTTCCTCTGTCTGTAACCCTGCGTACAAATCTGTGCTGTTTTGTGCGGAGTAAATCTTCACTGAAGCTAAGTATTGTCTCTGTGTCCTCATTCATTCATTTCTGTGTGCTGGAAACTGAAGGGAACAAACCAACCTAATATTCTTTATTAATACAGTCCTTTCTAGAAAATCCAGTTTCCTCACAGTTATTCTACTTCTGTTTGCTCACTTGTGATCTGAACTTCCTAAAAGACGTTCTGTGTTGTCTAGGGTATATTCCTTAACACTTTTTTGTCCATGCTGTCATAGATGATGAGGTAATGGAACTTCTTCTGTTGACCTGACTCATATGCCTTCCCACAGACAGAAAGAAGTCAAATGACTACCAGATCCAGAGCTGTTTTAAGAAACTCCAGGATTCACATCTTTGGTCCAGCATAAAGTTTGGTCAATGAAGAGGTCTCCTGTAGGACTGAAGAGCCATCACTTCTCCAGTTTCCTTCCTGACTTTCCAGTCAGGAAGGAAATTGATCTGATGCAAAAAATGTGTGTCAATGACCCATCTAATTGTGAGTAGTGATGTCCCATTGTGCTTGTGCCAAAGAAGGACGAAATGCTGGGATTCTATATTAACTTTAGCTTTTTGAATAGATTTGATAGCTTTGAAGTTCCCACATGAAGGCTACTGTCAGAAGGACATGGACCCAAAGACTGAGGAGTTAACAGCCTTCAAGATGCAGTTTGCTAAGTACCATTTCAAGGTAGTGCCTTTTGGTATGCTGGGAGGTCCAGCATCCCAAAGGATGTTTATCTGGATGTTCATCATCCAGATAATCCAGATAATCTGGATGTTCATCATCCAGACAAATATCATTGTTTATCTGGATGATGTGGTGGTGTGCAGAGGGACTTGCGTCAAGTACGTGGGCAACCTCAAGAATGTGCTCCAACATATTAGAGCTGCAGTGGGCTGATGCTCACTGGGAAGTCAAGTATCTTGAATTCATCATCAATACAAATGGGGAAGGAAAAATACATTTCAGTCCTCCAAGTCCTCAACACTTATAGAAAGATAGGAAAGACAATTCCTTGGACTAAGGAGGTAGTATAGGAAGTTCAACCAACTTTAAGCAGATTGTGATGCTAACCTCACAAAGTATGCTGGACTGATGAGTATGGAAAACCCTTTCATAAACTTAAGAAAGAAGTCCACACAAAGCTTTCTCTTCATACCATAGAACAGGGGTGTCAGAATCCAGGCCTTGAGGGCCAGTATCCAACATATTTTTCTATCAACCTCCTGTTGAAGCTCTGTATTGGCTAAACACACCTGATCCAGGTAATCAACAACAAATAATACAGGACATCTGAAAAACCCAGCAGGAGGCCAGTCCTTGAGGTCTGGAGTTTTACACCCCTGGCCTAGACTTTAAGAGCGTTCATCCTACAGATAGCTTGCCAGAAGTGTGCCCCGGAGGTTACCTATTGGAGGAGATGGATGGAGAACTGGTGTTGTTCCTGAGTCGCTGGCAAATGGATAAAAAAAGACATGATTCTCTGTGGTAAAGGAGTGACTCTCTATGTTGCTAGTTCTTCCCACCCTCTAAAGAAAACTCACAATAAACCCTGCCTCTTGGTCAGTCCTGTTACAGCATCTGAGTAATACTGCTTTAGATAGGTTTTTTAAACTCATGTTTGAAAGTTTATTTGTTTGAACACTGCTGACACTTCCTGGGGACCAGATCTACACAAACGTATAGTTGATATCAGATTTTAACCATGATTGCCTTTTTTTACAGCACAGAAAGGCAATTAGTGGAGACTAATCAAGATTTGGATGATGTGTAACTCGTTCATTTACTTTTCCCTGGATTAACAACTGTTGTTTTTCTGCAAGTGGGAGAACAAAACATTAAGGTGTGGAAGCTGTTCATCTATTTTTTGAAATTGTTAATAAATTGTTTAAAGCTTTAATTTGTTCACTAATTTATTTTTAATTTCTGCTTTCCCCTTTTCTGTCACCTACATTTGGCTCCTCCCACCATTTTTTCTGCTGGATCAGTGGCTCTCTATTCCAAGTTTTCTCCCAGTTGCCACTGAAGCCCTCGTCCTGCCAAAGTCCAGCAGCAACCCTAATCTATCAGTCTATTCTAAGAGGGATCTACAGGATGCTTCTTATCTAGTCTGTTTCTTAGGAGACAACATACACACCTGTTCCTTCCTTTTTTGGGGGTCACTGTCATTCATCTTGCTGCCCATTTTAAAAGTCACAAGACTCAACTATTCCTGTTTTAGAGGGGGATCACTGAGATGCTGCTCTTCCTGTCTGTATTTAGGGAGGTAATTGGGATGCTTCTGTTCCTTCCTCATTTGAAGGGGGCACCAATGAGACATTGGTTAAAAACAGTAGTTGTTAATAGTATAGGATTATTTTATTAAGCAGGGAATATTTTTTTTAACCAGGGGTGGGGCCTGAAGCTTGCATTCCTTCTTGTTTTCCAACATACCCTGCTCTGGCAAGTTCTAATTGGCTGTACACACCTGATCCAGGTACTCAGCTGTAAGTAGGGCAATGATATCTGGAAAACATGCAGACATGCAGGCCCTTGAGGCTGGGAGCTGCCCACCCCTAATGTAAAGGATTTTGAGGAGTTTTATCTGTGTTCAGGTAAATCCAGATTGACTCCATGATACTGAATCATCATGATAGTGCTGAGTAAAAGCAAAGACAATCCTTTTTTCTCTCATATTCCTGCAGAATCAGTTGCTATGTGGGCTTACAGACCTCTCGATGCAAAAGTTGACTGCAGAGAGAATCAAGTTATAGATCCAAGAATAAAACATAGCTTAGAGTCATAACAAACAGTTCTGATTTATGCAGGATTTAGACTGAAATTTTATATAACACAACTCCACTAAGCTCAAATTTAAAAATGACCTGAAGTAGAATTACATATCAGAAGGCTTAAACTCCTTCATAGCAGCAAATGAAATTGCGATTGTCTGTCTTTATGATTTATTTGAATGTAAACAATTTGTAATTTTTTTCAGACTCAGCAAGTTAGGTGTAGAGCTATAAAAAAAAACTAATTTTGAAACAATCAAAACACTACATTTCACTTTTCCACAATAAATACTTTGGATATAAACAAGTATAGCTAAGTTTATTTTTTTAAAGAGCAAAATTAAAAAAGCCATAAGATCACCATGAGATCAAAAATTGTTTTGCAATTGGAGTCTATAAAAAGAAGCCTCAGACAAAGAAACGTATGTATTTTTAGATATATGCGGTTTCTAAAATAACTCATGGTAACAAATACACTACTCACAATATGTTTAGGGATGTTGGTTGTTATAAACTCAATGTTTGTTTTATTTCACAGATTTCCAGGACAGAGAGGCAGTTGTATTGTATACACACATGATTGTGTCTTTTCCCCATAATGGTCCTACGATCAGTATACCTTACTTGTTGGGGCCGAAACCAAAGAATAAAAAAAGAAAAACCTTTTCAATGTGGCATCAATTTCAACATTCTATGAGTATATTAAGCTGAGATTATCAGTAGGTTCATCATTCAAACAACCATGAAAGCACCATGTCACTTAACAGCAGTGCGACCTGACCATAGTGCATTCAGGTTGGTAGTAGGCAGGCAGATGTTACAGGTGAACTTCATAAGTCTCAAAGTGTCATCAACAGACATGTATCAAGACACAGAACTACTGACAGACCCAGTGGTGGAGCCCCCGAAGTACAGACCGCAACAATGGCCAGTGCCTAAGGACCCGTGCTCTCAGAGATTAAATACCACACAGCTGCAGGTTCGTTTACCAGATGTGAAGGGTGCTAGGGTTTCCAGACAACCATTTGCAACTGACTACACTCCATTGATTACCTTTGCAGGTGACTCCACTGACACCAAGGCACTGCTGGGACTGCTTGGAGTGAACACGAGACCATGTGACCTGGACAATGCAGCTATGGCCTATGTCCTGTTCACTGATGACTGTCGGGCCACCTTCCACAGAAATGATGGTTGTAAGCATCACTGGAAAAGGCAAGGTGAGGAGTACGCCGAGGTCAACATGGTCCCAAGGATTTGGTGGAGAAGGTGCAACAGTCTGGCCAGGCATCACCGGTCAGTGTACAATCGATTTGGTTATTGTAGATAGTACAATCACTGCCTTGTATCACCTCATGGACATCCTCCTAATCCCCCAGCTAAACCAGCACACTCTGAACTTTCTGTTCATCGATGATAACGCTCCATGACATGGTGCCAGAATTGTCACAGCTAGTGGGAGTACCTCATTTGGTTTGACCAGCAATGTCCTCTGACCTGAACGTACGTAGAGTATGTCTGGGAACGGCTGAAGCAAAAACTTGAAGATCGTACTTCACCCCTAAGTGACCTGAGAATGACTTGTCCCCATCAATCTGTCATTGCAGCACATGGTGAAAATACTCACTATTGACATGGTCAATTGTTGATATTTGGGGCTACAAAAGACATTACTAGATCAAGTTAAAATGCAACACCAAGAGTTTTTAATAACAAGACCTGAAATATTCTGTTTTAGCTTAGTGTTGACTTTTGTTGTTTATTTGCAGGAGTAAATAAGGATCCACCCATTAGTTATTTATCACAACAGTAAAAGGCAAAGAGTGTTGATAAATAAACAGAGACTAGTTGCATTAGTACTTTAAACCATAAACTGAAGAAGAAAAAACCCCTCAACACTTCCACTTGTAATTGTTGTAAGCTTGGTTTGATTCTGTCTGGTGAAAGATTTGCAAGCCCAAAGAAATAATATTGATAGTATTTCTAGCTCTCATACAACTGGAGTCATAGGCCTTCAGCACCATCAATCAATCAGTTTCAACAAGACAAAGGCAATACGAATAGTGAATGCAATCCAGGTAGGTTGGGCCACAGCGCTGTTGCCATTGTCTCCTTGTGCTGCTTACTGCTGCAGCACTACAGTGGATCCTCCCTTACGGTCTGAGTTGTTAGCATAACAAGGACTTTATTTAAAAAAATAAAGAATTTAAGAAATCTGAATGGCATACATTTTACATTAAACCAAGTGTCAATAACAGCGGGGTCTTAAAACAGTTGGGATGATAATAAAGACTCCTGATCGTGTTCTCTGTGGTGATAAAAGCAAAGCATTGTTTTTTCAAGTAAACAAAATACATTTCTGATTACGTTTACCTCTGTTGGATAAAACATGGAGGCTACAGGCATCTGATTTTATATGATCATAGTCTAATCAATATAAAATGTTGGGCCATTCATCCTGACAAAAACCAGACAATGTTTGTGCTAACTTCTCCTAGCTGTGCCAGCAGCCTGATTCATTATATCTTTTTCAGCACAAACAAATCAGCGTGAACACATAGTACCTCAGATGGTGGCGGTTTTTATTTTCTCATTGTATGTTCGGCTACATTGCATTAAAAACCATCTTGTTGACATGTTTACCACCAAAATCTATTTTTTTATTCAAAAAGGTATAAATTCTGACATATCTGGCATGAATATACATTATTGGCCTTGCCACACACTCCCTATAAGCTTTTAATCTCAGGAAAAAAAATATGCATTTGTGTACCCTCTATGGATGAATGGATTATAGATTATCACTGCCAAGCAGCACATGATGCCAGCAAAGATTATGGCAGCTGTATATTGAATAAAGCAGATACCAATGTTAGGAAATTGCTGCACCATGAGCCACTTCAAGGTAATATGGATTTGTTGTAGAATTTGACACATGAAAGTTATTAGGGATTGTGGCATGAGGAATTCTTTTTCATTACCGGCTGCTATTTTAAATACAGTTGAGTTTCAAATTGCCATTTTCACCCTTGCTTCCTGTTTCTGTTTTCTGTTCCTATTATCCCGGGCAACTCAACTGTGAACTGGCTCTCAATGTATTACTTTATTTCCCCATAATTGCTGCTTTGTTGAAATAAGACTTTCATCGTTCTCATGGAAACCCCTGAAAACAGATCAAGCTGTGCAATTATTCAAAAAATAAAAACCCACTAATGTCAGAGTGGTGAAAATATCAGAGTGCACTCCCATCCCTAAAATCCAGCTGGGAAGTATTAAATCTCCAGTCTGACCATGCACATATTCACCATATTCAGCCACAAAGCTCTTTAAAGGCAGGCTGGTAGTATACTTTTGGGTAGTGCCTTTGATGCTTTGTCTTGGTGATGCCATTCTGGAGGTATGTCCACTTCCCTCTGCAGTGTTCTTGTACTTTCTCCTCTGTCCATTTATTGTGTTTCTCTTTCATCAAGCTTTAATTACCTAATCGTTCATCGCAGAACTCAATTAAAACACAACAGAATAGCAATTGGAAAGTCGACAACTTCTGCACTTGCAGAGCAAGATATGCAAAGAATGGAGGAGATGGGCTGTTGAAGTTGGTGTTCTATTATGTACTTGGAAAAATGGGATTCTGTTATTCTTTGGATGAAAGTCTGGCCTTTCTGATTATTATGCTAACAGCAAAATATAACATTGACTTCTATAAAATGTTCAGGCTCCTTGAGCCGAATAAGGAATGGATTCACATACATGGCAATCAGCGTACCTTCCACAAACAAAATTACTTTTTAGAAATAGAAATCGTTTTCTTTCTCTCTTCATGCAAGTGATTTGTTGCGCAATGTCACCTTACTCAATAGTAGCAAACCAGGTTTAGATCAGTTTTTTTTCCCTCTCCTCCCTGTGCCTCTATCTAAATCAGTCAATTTATTTCCAAATTGCATGTCGAGTGTAGGAGCAAGGGCTTATGGCAGTATATTAAATCACTGCACTCCTACAGTATATATTTTGAGAAGGTTTAATTTTTTTCCTCTTTTTGCTGATGTTGATGGGGATGCACCTTTGTGTGTCATGAAGGACACACTGTCACAAATTTCACTCTTGTATATTCATGGAAAAAAAGACAGCAGGGAGAAGTGAAAGAGGTGGATTAATGGAGTTCAAACATGCTTTACAATATAGACCAGACCTTGACTGTCTTTTACTTCAGTGGTTGCCATTCTGCACACTTTAATTTATTTGTGTCAGAAGGACAGGGTATCACCAATGGTTGAAATTTAAATTCGTGTTGCTTTTGGAGCCTGTTATGAAGAAACACATCTTTTCCTTTGGATATTTTGAACCACAGACCTAATTTGTTGGTGCACAAGCTGTTCACAGCATGTATGCAGAAATGAGAGCGTTGAAATGTTTCCTTTGTGTTTTACTGTAATTGGAATAGGTGCCAGCTATATAAAGAATGGACAACTAAAATGTAACCAAGATATGTGTCGCATCAGTGTGATCACACCTGAACAGTAACCTCTGACCCGTTTCTACCAAACTATGTGAGCAGGTGTGAATGCACCTTAAATATCACCACTCTCAAAAGTCCTGTTATGATCATCTTTTGATCTATTGTAAAAGCGTTCCTAGCGTTCTTTTATATTATGACCATGCTTTTTTTAGCCAAAATAAGAAAAACTGTGACGTTTTCTAGGACATTTTGGTAAGCAATATTGAATCTACCCAGCTGTACAGTTTTGAGCCAGATGCCAGCTCAGACAAAAAAAAGATGTCTCTCAGTATGTTTGTTTAAGTGGATATACCAGAATGGAGTAGAACAAGGACCTTGTGGCTTGCCGTTGTAGGTTCTACATCACATCTAGGGTTTGAATAAGGAAATACTCGGAAATTTTTTTTTTGCAGTTTTTTTCTTAATTTTCTTTATGTATGTCCTCCATCATCACATCACAACATGTTAAAAACATCAAAAACACAAGTTTGATTGGAGAGGATCTTTAAGTGGGAAGCAATTTCTCATAGAATCCAATGAGAAAAAGTCTGATTTTACAGCAATTTTGAATTTTGCTACGATCTGATTTAACATATATTTCTAATGTTTTTTTTCTATTCATGATACATGTATGTGGGCTGCATTGGGGCATAGTGGTTAGCACTCTCAACTTACAGTGAGGAGGCCTGGTTCAGATCCTGGAGTTTGAATCTTCATATGTTTCCTCCAGACACTCTACTTTCCTCCCACAGTCCAAAAACAAGGTTTAAATGTTAACGAGTTAATCATAATCATAATAAAGTTTCCATATGTGAATGTGTGTGTGATTGTGAGAGCCTGCAACCCTTTTGACTTGCCCAGGATGTACCCAGTCTTTACCCAACAGTAGCTAGGATAGGCTCCAGAAGCCCTTTGGCCTCAAAAGGGATTAAATGAGTTTGGAAGGATGTATGGATGGATGTATGGATGGATGGATGGATGGATACCTGAGTATGTATAGTGATCAGTGATTTCTTTTTAAACTCATTCGCTCTGCTTTTATTAGAGTTCAACTTTGTCTTTATTTTATCTTTTTTATCTTTTATCTTTTTATCTTTATTCGGTAGAATCCACAGATTAACAAATTTTATCCATCCATCATGTGTCAACAGGAATAAACAGAAGAGGAATTAGTGTAAATTGTTTTTCACATCAGTTTAATTAGTTAGCCCTGTTAGCTTAACTCATCTTTGTAAAACTAGTTATCTGGCTGTCAAAATAATGAGTTAAATTAACTAGTTGTCTAGGTTTTTAACAGTTTAAACTTATAGCCTAACTAATTTTTAAGATTAGCAAAGATTAGCAAGATTTTCTAAGATCCTAAAGAGCCTATATCATACGATTCTTAAGCCTTTTATAGAAAACAATATCCATGCATGTAATAATATATTACCTTTGGCACACAAAAGAACGATTTTTTTAAATGAAATATGAGTTAATGATCACGGCTTTCACTCCTTGTGATTTCCTGACATCAACCTACAGCTGGTCGGTTGGTGTCTGTGTCTCACCCACGAAAACAAACAACATCTAAACTTTTTCAAAGATGGCTGTGGATATTGTCCATTTAAAAGGAAAGCGTTTTTGCCAAACACTTCTAGCTCCTCAGCGGAAGTGTGTGTATTAGCCGGGGGGGCAGTGCTGGCAGAACAGACTGTTACTGGAAGGGGCTGTTCTCATTTTGTGACATCACAATGTGAGAACCCGCTCGTTTTCGTGGATTCGGAGGGGCTGGTGCTCAAAGAGCGGGTCTAGAGGAATTCTAAGAAATGCCTGAATGGATCAAAACATCTCTTTGGGGTTTCTTTTCATGAGGAATTGACATTATAATACAAAAACTCAAAAAATTGATTTTGCATGGTATAGGCCCTTTAAAAGTTAGCTTTAGAGCTAGACCATCTGATAATGGTGAGATTATTTGCCAAGGCCAAAGATTAAAAATTGTGCGAATTCTTTTTATACAGACTTCATGTTGATAAATATGAAAGGTAAATCAAAACAGTGTCATAAATTACTAAATGAAAGAAGTTTGAGATTTAAGCTGAAATTTGTGGTGACGGTATTAACTTCACTTTAGGTATTAAAAAGCTGCATGTCTCCCCTGTGTGTCAGAGACACCTTGAGTGCCCTTAACCAGCTTTATTAGAAGATAATAATTGGTGCTCAACAAAAAAGAGAATTTCATTTTGAATTATTAACGAGTTAACTTTGTAGTGGAGGCACTTTATCCCCTAGGACAAACAGCCCAAATGTTTGCAAATATAATTAAGCTGAGGCATCTTTAAATGTCATTGCTGCCTGTGCCATGTTTCAAATTGTTCTGCATCAACAGAATTTAACGAGATGGCGAAGGAATCCATTTTCTGCAAGCATGTGATAAGCCACACATACAGTGGAGCACTTTCATTGATTGCCAAAATAAAGCATTTTGTATGCAAATGTGGGAATGGAGTGGCTAAGCTGATTCAGCCTCATGGACACCAAATAATGGTCTTTACAATTAATACTTTTACATGCTATCCATTGAAAATTTCATCTTCCATTTAATGGCTCTAAAACATTTACACGTGCCTAGAAAAGAGGGGAAAATGCACTGTGTTCCAATAGATTAATATGAAAGCCAAAAAGCAAATAAAGCCATGCATCCCTCCCTCCCTCCAGAGTATTGGTCCCTTTCCTGTAGACTCATGCTTCTGCACATTTTGGATTAACAGATAATCTTTGAACATGAAGGAAGGTCTGCTAACCCCGAGGGGGTGAGATGCTGTGAGTGTAAGAGAGCAGAGGATTGGTGGCAGTGCTTCATTGTCTAAATGTAATGTGCTTGTCTTGTCCTTGTAAACATGTGGCTGTTTTTTGTAGTGCGATATTGCTTAAACACCCCTCCTTCACCTCGTACATGTTCTGTTTCTAGACCCACAGGTCTGAAGAGATAAAATAGAGGCAACAAAGGTGTCAAAAAAACTAAGCAAAACAAAATTAGGTTCAGGGGAAACAACAAACAACTCTAGTTAATCTGTGTTTGACCACTGGCCTTCCCAATTTTCTCTTTTTAATACTCTTGCAAACAGCTTCAAAAAGCAACAAACAGGCAGAACAAAAGACTAGGTTTTGTATCTTCTTTTCTGTTGCACAATAATAGCAAAACTGGTGTTCATCTTTGTATCTTCTCTGATTCTCAGTTATGAAAATCACGCCCTTGTTAGTTGTTTCATACAGCATCAACAATGGGTCCTCATGGTCAAACCTAAGACATTTAAGGAGCTAAATTCATAACAATCATTACTGCAAACCTGGTCCAGTTTCTTTTCAATTCTGCAGACACATAGATAAAGCTGTTTTTGTCCGTTCCATGATGATCCAAACACGTTTCAATTGCTAGAAGCAGCGGTCAGCAGTTGGGATTACTTCCAAAAATGAGTAAAGATAAGTTGGCAACAAGGCAGACAGTTGAGCAAACCCGAGCTGTCTATGATGATCTTTTTGTTGTTGTTTTGTCTTGCTGATGTCTAGCCATGCAAAGAGTTACTGAACTTTTGGGTTACAGTTTAAAATATTATTCTTAGTAACATGTTTATAAAGCTGTGTTAGTTTACAAAAACAAAAGCTAAAAAAGTATTTTTTTTTTTTTGGCTAAACTGTTTGCATACCTAAAAATCTTTCCTGTATTAAACATACACAGCATAAAAAACAACAGAAAATCAGGTCAAGAACTGTCACAATCCCTATATTACATAAAGTCATCCTAGCATTTTTTGTTGTGTGTTGCATCACACACATTTCTTACACTTATTCTGTCTCCAAGTTGACACTCAAACCTGCTCTGAGGTTGAACAGGAACATTAAAAAAAAGTGGAGGAGAAGGTTTGAAGTGACACGAGGAGCACTTTACAGATGTTACAAGAACAAATGCTTGCAAGGGGCTATGGTTCACGGATTAAAGAAGTTTTTATTTCATTCTATAGTGGAGAATCAGTCACATGGTCACCTAATTATGTGAGCTGAAAGCATCTATTACTCCAAATTGTTTATTTGATCCTTTCCTGCATTAAATGGGGCAACTAAAATAGTGTCACACTGTGCCTTCTGATAACTTTTTCTATATGACATTACCTTTTATGGATTTCACATTTCTATCTCAGGTTGATTTAATTTGCAAACCTACGACATTAGCCTTGTTTTTACCTGGGCAGGATTTGATTATTTGCAGAGGCCCGAAACTGCTGTCATTTCTTTATCTATTGCACTTGAGCCTTTTTGGTTGCATAATAAATACTAGCTTTTTACGTCTCGTTTCCTAATAGGGAAAAAATCGTTGTGTTGAAAATACTAAACAACTCTGGGCTTGAATGTTAATGTCAAAACTGAAATAGCAAAGCTATGTTCACACCAGGCTCGGCGATGTACATTCAAGGGACAACTTTTTATGAAAAGTCTTCGTAAACACACATGCTTCAAGCTTCCAGGTTCAAAACCTGTAAGTTTCTACGACTGTTTTCAGGCTTTTGGCCTACATAGAAAACACATGTTCAATGAGCGTGTGTTGAAAGTTAAACCTGGTCAAAGTTTGATCAATCAGGGTCTCGGATTTGGTAGTGACGTATGAACGCTATTGACTATGACGCTATGACGTATTCTATGACACAGAGTCTTTCATTTATCGAAACAGAGCCGTGAAAGAAAAAGCCTGGAACAAGTTATGCGAGATATGCACCACTTCTTTATTTCGCACAAAGTCTCTTCCAACTGTAGGTGGTGAATAGTACGTGATAGTAAACAGTAGAAAAAGAAAAAAGAAGCCCCTCCCTGCTTGTCCTGTGTGAATGCCATGGGCTAAAAGCTTGTTCTCGAATACACATCACATGCCCGGTGTGAACGTAGCACAACTTTTTCAGTTTGTTGATGTTCCGTCACATGATGCCAGTATAGTTTGAACTGTTGTTGCAATTTTTTGCTGTTTGCCTTCATCCCTTTACCTTCCTTGCCCTGCCTCTCTGCAGCCCGTAATTCGCAAAATATGAACGATTTATCATTTTAGAAGCAAGACAATCAGCAAAAACTGTCGATTGCACTGTCTGAACTAAATAAGCTAGCCAAGCACTTTCAGAGTTACTGAAAGGTAGCAGCGGTGCAAGATGGGCAAGAAGTGTGATGATGATGATGATGATAGGACTGACCTCCTGGTCAGGTGGGTGCAAGCAGGCCTGAGGACAGAATCCCCTCTCTGCTGCTCATGCTCAAATTTTGTGCTTGAGAAGTGTTTAACTTTCATAAATCCCAATTGCTCTCAGTGGGGAGTGTCTTCTTTCCCTTTACCCACAGGTTTAGTGACTGCCCTTGTATGTGACGGTGGGGAGGGGGTGGCATTTGGTGACTTGGCGGGGGTGGGTGGGGGATCAATAGGATGGCAGCTTGCCTCTTAGAAAGAGGTGAAGTAAAGCTAGGAGAGAGTGAGTGGGATGAGATAGTGAAGGCAATAGATATCTAAGTGGGAATTATCCGTGACACCTGAGCTCAAAAGCTGCAACCTTTAAGCACATGATTTAGGATCACCCCTATTTGTGGGATGGCCCTCGCACATTCAGCACATTTAGTCTGAGCCATTGTGCTCAGGTGTCTCTCACAAGAGAAAGCCAGTTTTCACTTGTTTCTTCGGCCGTCATACTCACACTGGCAACAATGTTTTAAACCTTTTAATTTTTTGGTATTGTATGGCCATCAAAACGATGAAAGGAAAGTCTATATTTTAGAAATTCCTGGTATTTTTCAGCTCTGTTGAATCAATACCAATAATCTTGTTTTAGTGTAAGAGCGATGTAAATAAATCAAATTGTTAAGAACAAATTTTACAGCATTTATCAACTCACGAATCCACAGTCTTTGCTTTTTGCTTTCATGTTTTCACCTCATATTTTTGGAGAGAAGGTGGTGGGGGGATCCTGGATGAGACTGAAAACGCTGGCGTTCAAAAGGCTGACATTTAACTGCTGAGATATTATGATGGATACACAAACAGGAGCGCATCAATGGAAAATGACGATGTCACGGTTCATCTTCCAAATTCAGGCACATTAATCTAACGGTGTTGTGGAAAATACTGATAAAAAATAAATGCTCTAAACAGTATTAACAATTGGCATCAGTTTCCCTTTTGACTGTCGGTGAATGGAGATTTTTTTTAACAGATTGCATTTTCTATATTGCTCAGAAAAATTCTCAAAAACCTATTTACTGCTGATTGCTGAGAGAGATCCTAAAAAGGAAAATCTACATCTATAATTATTAAGTTCTCTTTTAAACTTTAAAAAAAATTCTCCTTGACCTAAGGTATCTGTATAAAATGAAATCACATCTTATTATGCCTATAAGGGGGAAACAACAGTTTAAAATATAGAAAAATAGGGAACAAAATAAAACAAGAAAGAGTCACGTTAGTCAGAATGTAATAGAAATAATAAAACATTTTCCGAAATTACATTTCTCAACCCAGCAAAACCCACCAGGTCAAACTTGGCCACTTTTTTTTGTTTTTGTTAAAAAAAAAAAAAAAAAAAAAATTTACTGTAACTTTTTTGTTGTTGTTATTTTCAATTTATTTCAGCTGCGTTATTTGCTGCTACCAAAAAATAAACAGGAAAAAAGGACAAATTAACTTTAAAACCCTAAAAGATAGTGTTCCTGGGCTCTTAAAATAAAACAAAAACGAAGTTTTTAACACCTTTAGTTATTCAGACCTGAGTTCTGTCAATTTGCTGCAGATTTAGAGGGTTGAGTGAAGACTACGTTCTCAGTTGCAGTGACAAAACAAAATGACAGTATTAAAATATACCCTTTTATTAACATTGTATTAATAGAAGCTCCTAAACAGATGCCTTGGTGTGGTGCGATTGGACCTGTCTCTGTCTGTCTTTTGATCACTGGCTGTTGCTACGTGTTGATTAAAATAGCTCATCTTAGTCTTTAAAACTATAAATAAAAAGAGCAGATTCAAGGGACCAAATAAGATCCTGAAATCCTGTCTGCCACCAAAAAATTATCACCAAAAAAAAGTATACTCTACACAAGTGTACACACTTTAAGTAAGATTGCCTTAATTGTAAAGTAAATATTTCTTGTTTGATTTTTCTAGGGCTTCATAAAGCAGTTTATGACTATGCAATATACCATTTTAGAGTTTAAAGACAAATGTATTTGTCAAACATTGAATTTTTTGTGTTAACAAAACCACAATAGGGAAACCTTGCAGAGCAAAGCTGCCAAAATGCTTCAGCGGGCCTTCTTCTCATCCCATGAACTTGTTGAATAAAACATCCATCTCACTGCACAAGGTAACAACAGTAACAGGAGGCTTCTGTTTGCAGAATTGAAGCTCCCCATTCTCTACAATGCCTGGATGAGTTTAGCCTTGATGCATTTTACACCAGCCCAAAAACCTGCGTTGACAAGTTATCTGTGACCTGTGGTAAGAGCGAGAGTGGCTGCGGGGAAAATCAATCTTTGCCTCTCCTCTCGCCTTGAATACCGGTAGAGCAAACAAACAGGCCTAAACAATACGATATATACCACATATCAATTACACTAAATGCCTCAGTATCTATACTTCACTGTCCCAGGCATACACCGGTTACAAGGCTCACACGCTGCTGTTAGACGATAATGGCGCTGCATTGTTCCTCACCATCTGGAGGACTGATAAGGCCTGCCTGTGCTTAGTTGATAATGAGAGCCGGCACAGGAAAAACGGAGTGTTAAACATTTCCTTGGCCCATGAAAAAGGTTCCATTAAGTCCACTGACCCCAATTGAATATTAATGAGCTAATTAACGGATTTATTGTTATGCGCAATTTCTGAAGGGGCAATTTTTTTTCAAGTGCTATTATTTTTCTAATTATTTTCTGTACTTTTTATAATTGAATCTTTGTAGCTGCCAGCATCCTGTTTGGGTCTTGGCAACAAAAAAAAGACTATTTGGCATCTGTTTCTCCTCTTCGCTCCCTGTAACCACAACACAACGTTAACGTATTTTTTAACACCATTGTGTTGATCATAAGGACTATACCCTATAGCTTTGTCGCCGCAGTAGCATTCTCAAATATTACCTTTTAAGTACATTGTCTTGTCTTTGCCTTTTTAGATATTTACGCGGTGTAACATTCAGGTTTCGTTGTATAAAAGTTCAATTACGTGGTTTACCGCAGGCTGCACTGCATGCAAGACTTGACAAAGGTTTAAATGGCCAGTGACAGCTGGGCCTGATAGATAGCATAATCAGCTGATGGAGAGGATGCACTGATGCAGCCCTCTGTGGATAGCTGGAGAGTACAGCCAGCTACCAAGAGAGATGCTAACCTTGGGGGACCAAGTACAGATAATTTCTTTAATGGATGCACAGAATCCGGGAGGTGTAACTTTTATTTGTGCATTGCTGTGTGTTTCATCATGTTCCGCAAATTAGTGATTACATCCTGACCATTTTTGAGGGCGCATATTTTCGGCTCATTATGAGCTTGAATCCAGATCTTCAGAGGAGCGAAATCCATGTACTGCTCCGTAACGCCGCTCTTGTTAAGCTGGCTACAGATGCCTGAAATTGATGAGTTGGGAGACTTATATTTCCACCTGCTGTTCTGCAGCTGTCTGTTGGGGGTCACCGCTTGATCACCAGCTGTAAAAATTTCAGGCAACCTGCTTCAGCCAGGAAGTTAAAGCTATCCTGGAGCTGAATTAGTCCATCTATTTCAAAGCAGTCAATAAGAGGCAACACAGGTCATCCTGGTTGCCTTTTCAACAACCCTGATATAATTATTATTACATTGTCCTGTCTGTGTGCTTGCCTGAATCGCTTAATAGCTTAAACTCACTTCCTGCTTAATAACAGCCTCAATATCTCCCTTTCTTTTGCTTCCTGTATACAACTTAGAGTTATGAACTCATTTTGCTGTTGTATGGAAATGTAGTCTCATTACAATAATTTTGCCTGATTCACTTTGCAACCAATATCAGGAATTAGGCCCTACAGTCACGGACAGGCTTATTGTGCTATATATCACAAAGTGCATTAGGCCCATGAAACCTGTGAACATTAAGGTGTAGAAATTGTTTTTCAGCTGAACAGATTAATTGAATTTTTACCAAAGACTGACTTGAAGTGTCCAGGCCATGTTGTTCTGTAATTTAGTACAGTTTTGCATTGAAAAATAACAAAATCTGGAGCCTATATTTTCTGTTCTGACATTTATCCATTTACCATTTACTGTCAAATCTGCTCTTTTAGTTGCACGTCAGTCTCAAAAATAAACCTAACTTAAGTTTGCTAATTTTATATCAACTTTAAAAGAAAAACGACTTCTCCTTTCAGCTTTGCTCCAATAAGGAACTTTTTACGTTTGTACTGATATGCATCACTTACGCTACACATTAATAACATAAAGTGTTGCACCACTTCAGAATCTGCTGAAGATACGTTAATTGCATAAACGGTTTAAGAGTTATGCTACGTACACACCGTGCATGTGTGGCACATTCAATACGTGGGTTTTTGTACACGCATTTAGCATAAAGATGTTCACGCAGGTTTGTCGCTACCCAGTACTAGCGCATGTACTCACAGTTGAAATAGGTTTAACGTGAAATGTCGAAGTGGTTTAAATTTGGCAAATTTTGCAACAGGTTTTTCACAGGGAGAATATGCTAACTTCATACAGAAAGGTCTGCACCAAGATTTGAATCAGGTCAATAAGGAAAGAGTGGGAACCACTAAATCACCGTGCGTCCCTGAAAATTATGCAGTAACCATAAATACAGTATATAATTGTATGAATTTAATTTATCTGGTATAATAGCTGAGATGTAGCAGGTCGCAGATTTTGGTTTATATCTAATCAGCTTTGAAAATTCAATTTCTAACTGAACTTGATGTTTTGCATCAAAGGTAAATATTGGGGGGAAAAAAAAAACATCACAAAGACAAAATAAGACTTACATTACTACTAAAACTTGACGCAACTTTATTATAAATAAAATCTTTTCAGGAGAATCATTTTTATGATGAAAGCTTTAATCAGAGCACTTTTTGAACTCATGTTGGAAGGATAAATTTCATTTGCCAGTGACTTAGACCCCTTGATGGATGTCATGATTGCAGAAATGGCTTTCAAGTGAGTTATACTCACACTTACAAGAAGCCAAAGTGGGCACAAAGATCAGACAGGGGCGCATGGTAATTTTTTTGCATGTAATATAAAAAGGCGGTGCTAAAAGACCCTCCTTTGCTCGGCACTTTAAGGCTTAAAACGCAGTTCTGAAAGTGCTCGATGTTTTTTCATAAAGAAGGCAATTTTTTCTAACAATCAATTACAATCCATTTCCCCCTATGTGTTAGCACTAATAGCTCCTGTCTGTGCACATAGTGGGGCATGTCTCGTAAATATACAGTGTTTTCCTTTTAAATGTCTTATAATATGCACAGGGAACACAGAAACACACTATGACAGAGGGCTGGGGCATTAAAGCTGGAGAAGCAATTCAGAGCTTCTGCGTCAAAGAACTGAGAATGGAGCCATTTGTGGCTTTTTTCCCATTAGCCAGATTGAATTACTATGTTTTACTTTTAAGGGCCATCTGTTCTGGTTTAATTCATATTTCTAAATCTGTCATGTTGTGCACGGATGTGTGTGTATGGCGATGTGTTTGTGTATAGAAAATGCTTCTTAGAAAAAAAATGCTAAAAGTTTTTTTTGCAGAAAATCAAGAGAATGTATGTAACTATTGTGACAACTGCAAATGACATAAATGCTGTTACCGTGTGCGCTCCGTTTGTGATCAGCACATCCCACACTCCTTCTTGTTGTAGCAGCTGAGAGCGATCTGTTATCAATAAATTCAAAGTTAGTTTTTTTTCATCTGTCACTTTTTCAATATGGAACAAAACACGAAAAGGTTTGTCCCATTTCTGCTCACATAAATAATAAAAAAGGCAAAAAGGTGGAGAGAGCAGAATGACAACGCAGACAGAGGAATGTTCTGTTAAAGGCGGGGATGCAAGACCTTTGGATACATTAAAAATGAGACAAGCAAGATGATGTCTTAAAAACAATATGTTTAACAAATATGTACTTTATGTGACTTGCATCATTTTGGTTGATGAGGTGTCTGCTGCTGTTTGCAGAGAATAACATTGCCCCTTCAGAAGGTGGGTCACCTCTGCTGTATCATTTTTAGACAACAATCACATTATGAACTTTATTTGAGCTATCAAAAAGTCAAAAAGATGTCCCAGATGTGAAAATATAAATGACCATAAAACACCACTGTTAACTTGGGAGACTTTTTTACATTTTTATAATTTTGCATAAATGATACAAATTTTTGTTTTTTCAATCCTACCATCCAGGATATCAAATTAAAGGGGAAACCCTCAGCTAAATGGTTGTAGGAAGCATAGCCACAAACAAACAACAAACCACAGCCCAGTATGTAAACAAACATGAGAAATGCAGACACATTTTTCATTTTTCACATTTAACCTGGTGTTTTTTTTTCACAGAAAGCGTTTGACTGCTGTCATTGCCAAAGAGTATATAAGAAAGTATTAAGTTGAACTTTTGTTATGACCAAATACATCTTTTCCGCCATAATTAGAAAAAAAAATCTTAAGAACCAGACAATGTGATTTTCTGGATTTTTTTTCTCATTTTGTCTCTTATAGTTGAGATGTACATACCTAGAAGAAACTGATAGGCCTCTCTCAGCTTTTTTAAGTGGGAGAATTTGCACAATTGGCGGATGACTAAATACTTTGAAGCCCCACTGTATATTTTACTCCCATTTTCTTCATTCAATTCATTCAGTAAGCAGATTTTTTACATTGATTTGATTTAATTTTTTCACAAGGTAAATCCAGGCCTTTCCGTTTGCTGATTGTGATGATTCATGCCTCTTTTTTGTTCTGCTATATTTCTCTTTTTTGTGTCAGGTTATTTAAGTCAAGTTGCGTGTTCCAGCTGTGTTTACTGGTTTTCTCTGTTCCCCCCTGCACCATAAGCACACCTGGGTTCCTCTTTTAATGATCACAGCTGCTTTTTGTTAGCTAATTATTCCTCAGTATTTAAGCCCAAACTTTTCCTTCATTCAGTTTCAGATTCTTTCTTTTGGAACTTGTTTTTGGTCACCTAGGTTTTATAAATGGCAAACTCCAATTTCTGTACTTTACCTTTTGTCAAGTTAAAGTTTTAGTTTTTTTCCAATAGGAGGGTCTCTTGCATTTGGGTTATTCAACCACAATTCCTGACACTCCGTCCTATTGGTTTACTTTATTTTTCTTCCTGCCTGTTCCTTGTTCCTGCTCCTGCTGATATCATCATTTAAGCTTGTTAGCTTGAACTGAAGCAACCTAAAAGAGTTTATGTTAAGAGCAGAAAAAGCTGCAAATTTACCCTATCCAGCAGATGGCTGCATGCTTGTGAGTGTGCACATAAGTACATTAACCTTCACTTAAAAACAAAAAAGCAGTGAGAGAGAATGACAAATTGAATGATAAGGGGACCAATATGCATTTATACAATGTTTTATTAAAACTGTGATTTCTCTCTTTAAAAAGTTTAAGGGATTCTTTTGCATTTGGGAAGTTAAGGAAATATTTTTTTTATTTTTTTTATAAATGCCTGTCGTACCCACGGAGGAGAATTAGGACCATGGAGAAAGAAGGAAAAAATGTCAGAGTGGCACAGAAAACCAAGAAAATGTGCACGAAAGTAGGTTTTATTTTCTTATCATTGCTCTGCTTCTTTATTAAAAGGATTCTCAATCTTTGAAGTTTCTAAAAGATTGTCAAAGACTTAAGTTCACTTTCTTTTAAATATGCAAAAAAAAGCTGAACAAGAAGTTTTTTAATACACAATCCCTGTGCCCCTTATCTATAATTTAAAATACTTTATGTCAACAAACATTTCTGGACTGTTTTAAAACAAATAAATGTCAGCAATTCATTGATGTGCAGAATGTGATCCAAAGAATGAGTAGTAATTCTGTGTGCAACATTGAGGAGTGTAGATGAATAAGGGGATTGGCAAATGCAGAAAGAAAAAACCTTTCTTCAGGTCTGATTATTTACTTCAAAACATTACCAATGTTGTTGGGCTTTATGTTGAGCAATTTGTCTGTGTACCTATCGTCTTTTGAAGTGTGGCTGAATTTGGGAGGGTCAGTAAAAGATTAGAGATCCACTGTGAGCTGCAGAGATGATGGTACACGGCTTTGGGTGGACAAACCATTTCCCTGCCAAGCGAAAGACTACCGAACAACCTCTTCACAGCCCAGCAGTACTGTCACCGAGTCCTACGATTGAATTGAATGGTCCACAGATTACTCAATTATTTCTATACCAGCCTTCCATGGCAGACTAAAGGCCTATTATTGGAGGAACTGAGACCATAGGAACTTATTACATGTGTGACCTTTTAAAGCCTTTCACCGTGATGGATCTCAGGTGAGAATTTACTGGAATCAATTTTTATCTGAAAGCTCGATGCTTGCTCACCAGCACAACCCTGTGAAACATTCACTTTATAAGGGGGGGGGGGGGGGTTTAAAAAAAAAGCAGAAAAGCAAAAGACAAACCCTGAAAAAAAGGACAAACTGCTGGAAACAGGTAAAAATTTTAAGGCACTCAAAATGCCTCCGTGTCCTTTTCTCCCAAATTATAGAGACTTTGAAAAAGAGAGCTGGTGTAAGTGCAGGTGTATTGCACTTAATCAAGGTAGAAATACAAAGGCAAAGCCAGCTCCCCAAAGGTTCACATCAAAAGGTGCATTCTACTTTGAGAGCTATTTAATCAGTTAAAACACAGATGGCAGGCTGCTGCAATTAATTAATCATATATGAGGCATCCTGTACTTGCTTGCAGAAAGTGTGTCAGAGCTGCAGAGATCTCCTTTGGATTTTATTGTTCGTCTGAGCTACCATAATAATTGCTGAAAATGAAAAAGATTGGCTTTCTTCCCCCGACTTTAAAAAAAAAAAAAAATCTATTCTGGAGTAAATTTTTAGAAGTAGATCCAGCATGTTCCATGCGTGTGTGTTCTCTTCTGTTGTGTGATATAAACAGTTTAAGGACTTTATGGAGACAAAGCCTCTTTATGCAAACAAAGGATAGACCCAAATGCCTAAAACATAAGTGCTATCCAAGCCACGTTCTTAACAGCGCCCTCTGCAATCCAAGTTCAAGTGACCACTTTCAGTGAAAATTCTGCGGAAAAATGTGAAAATGCGTGTTTTGGACTTCTGTGTTCAAAACTCTTGCATTCACGTGTTGTTATGGAAGTTTGACCTTTGACTATGACCTTTTCCAGGCTTAAAAATGTTCTCAAACGGAGGTTAAAAGTTAAACAAGATTGAACTTTGACCAATCAGGGACTCAGATTTGGTCGTGACGTTTGGATAGCGCCCATTTTTAGTTCTCAGAAGTGCCAACTGAAAATTGGTCATGACGGAGACATGAATGTTTGCGATTTATGCCCTGCCAAATTTACAAGTCTTTCATATATTGGAATAGAGCTGTGAAAGAAAAAGCCTGGAGCCAAATTCACGAGATTTGCACCACCTCAACATCTCACACCAAGCCTCTTCCAGACACACGCTAGTAAACAGTAGGAAAAGAAAAAGAAGTCCCTCCCTGCCTGTCCAATGTGAACTTCACTGACCATACACACATTCAAGAATGCAGGTTTAGTGCATTCAAGAACGGGGATCACACATAAAATACTGTAAACAGTCAATGTAGTTTCTGATTTCCTGTAACACTCATCACAACACAATTCATCAGTTTTGTTCTGGTCTCTTTGTCTGAACTCTACATGTCTTTCTGTTCACCAGTTAATATGGTGGAAATGTTCACGTAATAATGGCTCAAAAGACTTCCTTGGGAGGCCTTGCCTAACATTTCCAACCTGAATAGTTGTCTCCACACTGTACTTTTCCTCAGGTTGGCATTGTAGACAGAACCCCCCCCCCCCATCACCCCGCTGCTCCTCGCTCACCATCTCATGCAGGGAAAGTGCATCTCCTGCGGAAACGCTCTTGCTGTGAAGTAAATGTGTGAACAGTAGCTGTAAGAAAGTTCTGTATCAAATTGTTTCTGGGTTTTTCTGAACATCCTCTGTTTTCATGATTTGAAAATGGCTTTTGATCAATCTTTTGGGGAGCATTTGTGTTGCTGTTAAGTTTACATGGATGCCCGGCTCAGAAATGGAGACATATATCCTGGTACAAACATGTTGGTTGCACCATGTTGACTTTTTTTAAGCTGTTAAACATCCACTCCGATGAAAATGGTGATTTTGGTGTCTTCAACATGTACTTGTGACATTTATTTCATGATGGCAGACATAGTTAAGGAGAATTAAGCTCAAATTTGCATTTTTGAGTATTTCCTTTTTTCAAATAGTGAATCAGGAGCAGACGCAAAATGCAGTTTAAAAGGTTTGTAAGTGTGAATATTAGAAGCTACAATTGGCAGACCACAAGCTCTCTGCTCTGCTCCATTCAGGTCCATGTACATCTTTGATTTCCTCGCCATAGCTGGCATCTGCCTCAAAACTGTATGGCTGGATAGCTCTATTTTTGTTATACTGTAATGTTGGGTTGGGGCTGTAAGCTAGCGAGAGAGCATGTGAACAGATGGATGACAGGAAGTGGGGGTGGGTTTACCCAGCATTCTGTCCTGTCCTACATTATCTATGTCCTAGAAAACGGCAGGTTGTTTTTTGTTTTGCTGCTGTTTTGGCTAAAAACGGCATAATCACCATAAAAAAACAACCAAAAAAAACCACTGTGTAACGCTTTTACAATTGTTCAAAAGATGATTGGAGTGAGATTTTAAACTAAAACCTTCTTAACCAAAAATCCCAATTATTAGCCAATTTTGTTATATAACAATCATAAGGAAGATTCCTAAAAATCTACAAATAGCCCTGTATGCAAGGGATCCGGCTAAAATGACTCTTGTACACTGTTGATGGTTTGGACATCAGAAGCTTTAGGTAAAATATAGTAAAATTTGACATTCCTGTCTTGCAGCAACTACAGTATGTTAACACACAGCAAATTTAGAGTCCATTAATGGAAAACAACTGCATTCTTTTCTCTGTTTTGTGTTTCCATCTTGTCATACAGTTACAGTTCATTGAGCCAACAATGTCAGTAATCAAACCTTCTTCAGTTTCTGTGGAGAATATAAAAAGATGAGGATCCAGACATGATGTATTGGCTGAAAGAATTCTGATTATGTGTGTTGGTGTTTTTTTTTTTTTTTTATCCTGCAGATTCTGACTCAATTTTATGTTTTTTCGTTTTTTTTATGGCTCCAATAAAATATTTTGCAATCACCGTTGCTCATTTTTACTTCAGCATTGTCACACTTTGTTATTGTTTCCTCAAGTCCTTTCTTTTCATCAAGTGAGCAAAAATTCCAGCAGATGTTTTAATCGTAATGTGTTTATATATTGATTTCATACCTGAAATCCTTGCGTTTCTGTGCCATTGTGTCTGTCCCTTCAAACTCAAGGAGACAGCATCCAAATTAAAATAGGAAAATAACTTGCATCCCATGCACACTCAATAAAGTACAAACATTTCTGTGAGAGATAAAAAAATTGCACTTGCAATAAAATCCAATTTCATATTTTATCCAGAGAACTACAATAAACACAAAACAAGCAGTAAATAACCTTTTCAGAAAGCTGATTACCAATGCAATTTATTGCTCACTCCAGGACTCTGCTTAAGCAAAACAGTGAAGGGGCCCACAATCCAAATCTCCTCTCCCTCAAGCTCTTTGCTTGCTATGTTATTAGCTGGGCTGCTTGGTGAGGAGCCTCTCTGATCAACTTATTATACTTTCCAACACCCCAGCTTCTGCTGAAAAGAGAAGAACAAAAAGACGAGGAAGAAAGGCTTTTGATTGAGGTCATCCTTTCATTCATCAGAATGTGGAGCTAAGCTACGCCTCCTCCTGCATCAAGGCTATTTTCAATATTAGGATCAGTCACCAGACAAATCTCAGCAGTCACAATCCTAATATCATTAAATGCTTGGAGATTCTTGATGTAGCTCAAAATGTTTACTTTTCATCATTCCCGTGCAACACTGAAAGAGAATGATCAAACTCTAAAGAAAGATTTGTGCTGGGATGACAATGTTTCTGCTATCAGACACAAAAGGTTTGGCAACTTGTGAATATATCTGATTACTTTTACCCTCACTGACATTTTCCATCAGATAGATAAAAAAAACAGCAAATGAAAAATGCTTCATTTTTTATTTTTGAAGGGGTGCAGCATTTCAGACCTTAAATTAGCTGCAGCTGAAGAAAGTGATGATGAAGGAATAAGCAAAGAAAGTAAAAACTGCATAATGTTTTGGAATATAAATTTAGGCTCTGATGGCACAGGAGGAAAAGCTATGTGGGGATTATTCACAGTTATATAATGTCAGGAAGAAAACCAGGCGCTTCTCATTTTGGTCACTTATCCCTCATTGTAAAGGTCTGTATATTTCATTGCTGGTGCAGCAGCTTAGGGGATACATTTCAAAGCAGCAAATAAAAATTGGCTAAACTTCCAAAATTAGCACTTCAAAGTCAAACATGATTTGCAGTGAGGGAAGGAGTGGAAGCAGTGTGACTGTGAAAGTGTGTTTGTAAAGGCTAGCTGTGTGTGTGTGTGTGTGTGTGAGAGAGAGAATGTGTGTGGGAGCTGACATGCAGAGTTCAACATTAGGCCTTAGAACCAATTTCTAGGCAAATTGGTTTCATTTAAGAATGAGATCACAGAGTAAGCAAACCTCTTTTGGGGCAAGTTCATGCATCTGTAGCCGTTTATTGCAGTTTTATATGCACTGCTTGTAGGTAGAATATGCATAATCTTCGCCATAGGCAACATTCTATAGTTGGCATGTTCACATTTACCTGCTATTACTAGGAATTTAAATAGTTTCCTTCATTATATTGCATTTTGTCAGGAAGAGCTTCACCACTAATTAAGTTTTTTGTTTCCTGTGTGGCCTAAAGCTTTATTATGGAATCAGTACTAATCAAAGCAACATGTAATTCATCTGATTGCCCTCTCTAATCTCTTTCTCAAAACCCAGGCAGGTTCATGTAGAATCACATCAAATTTGGTTGGGTTTATTAAAAAAAAGTACTGCTTTGTTTTTGAAAAGTCACACAAAGCCTCCATCACAACTGCCCTCAGCGGTGGATGCGGGCTGTCTACAGGTGAAGAAAAAATGAATCCTGTGTGGGGCACGCAGGTGAAATTTTAAGGTAGCAGACAACCTGGTGAGCCTGTAAGGTGACAATGTTCATCTACATTTTTCTACGGGCTTGCAGCGACCATCAGGTTGTATTGAACACTTAGGCAACATGTAAGGGTAAGTAAAGGGGAAGTAGATGAGACGCAGGCGCCTCGTACACATTTTTATCTTAAATCCCCCCCAAACACTGTGAAGGAAACCCGTTAGTGCTGGTAAAGTGAAAGGTGCACACCCATCTCGCATCCATTTCACACAGTATGAATGCTAGAAATTAGTAAATTAGACAGGGTGTAGTTTGTGTGAGCATCCCACGGACATCTTACAGGAATCCACTTGTGTATAACAAGCATACCTTTCTGCGCGGTCAGTAAGGAGCCAGTTCACGCACCTCAATAACGACTGGATTGTTTTGCTTAAATGGTGTTGTGCGACAGCATCACATGTACGTCATAAGTGTGTGTAAATTACATTATCCAGACCAATACTTCTACGGCCTTCTACAGTCCCAGACAACCCAAAAACCTGCAGTACTAGTACAAGGGTGCATCCTAAGGCTTAACTACTGAGAGAATCTTTGTACATTTATTTCATTGTATCAAGTAAGTATTGGAAAAAAAAGCTGCAGCTTTATCTAACAGATGGTTCCCCTGTTAAGTCTGGTTCTGCAGCGGGTTTTCTTCCTCTTCACAAGGAGTTTTCTTCTGGAGCCATCCAAGCATAAAAGAAGTGGTACAGCCAAACAGAGAAACATTAAGGGCTGAAAAGGGAGAAGAATTACAGCATTTTATGCTCTTGATAGATAATTGTAAGAATCAAGAAATCCTAAAGCTTTTACCTCTAAACTTACCAGTAATAGAACCATTAAGACATCAGTTTACTCAGGAGTCAATTGGACAGAACAGCAACAGGTTATCATAGTCCTACCAAAAAATGCCACAGCTTGTGCTTCTCTTTGGAGACGTGTCAACGCCAAGTGACCCACTTTTGAGATGTCACCACAGCCTCAGATCTTGTGGGACAATCTGTATCGTAAAACAAAATAAAACATTCAGAAAGTGCAGCACCCATGTGTCCATGACAACTTCAGAGGGCTCTACTGTGACTCACTCTGTTCTTTACTAGGGATGGTGATTTATAAAATCGAGTTTAGGATGTCAATATTTCGCTTTTCATCTATGTTGTCCATTGCTTAGGTTATTTAGAAAACAATAAATAAAATGCACACGTAGTTGTTTTTTTTATGTAAAAACAAATCCTACTTCCTGCTTGTAATTGTGTAAATTGCCACGTCCTCTCCAAAAGAATCTTTTTAGTAAAAAAAAAAAAAATCCTGAAGTGGGATAGGAACAATGTTGGAATTGTGTTCTGTCCAATTCAACCGCATTCCAAACTCAGACGACTGCTGGGACAAAGAACAGCAAGTGTTTTGGACATGCTCATAACAATACCCACATTTGGGCTCCAACAAGATCAAAATTGTTGATTTGAAAAACTATTCACATCATAAATAAACCTGAAATATATTTTTTAAACCAGACTTTACATTTACATTTACAAGTTTTTGACATGGGGTTAATGGGAGTTCATTCCGTTTTGGTACCTGCCTTTAGTGGTCATTTCAGGTTTTGCAACATTATGTACTTATTGGTTGACTTCTGAATCTGGGAGCTAATAGTGCAGGTTGATCCAGCATGACTATTCTGACTGATTGCAGTGGTTTCTAAATTAAGTAGTGACTCTTTTACTTTGGACTGCTGCATGACTGTATTGAAAACAGGTTTGTTATGAGAAGCTGAGACTAAGAAGAGGGAGCATCCCACACACTGTCTAAACCAGGAAAAATGTACAAAACTGCAAAAAGATCATCTTGTAAAGGCGCATTCACTTGCATTGTGCAGGTTTACATACATAAAAAGACAACTTTAAATAGCCTGGGCTACATTTGACATCTCAGTGACCAAACCTGTTTTTAAAAGGGGATATTGTTTTGCTCTGTTTTGACCTTATTTTTTATTTATTTATTTTTTTACAAAAACCCATCAAAATATTGTGACATGAGCTCAAATGTCTAAAATATAGTATTTAATGCAAACTTTGCAGTTGTCCAATGGAAGCAGTGGTATCCCTGCTATGCTAAAGAAGGGACCTCTATGGTTTCCAAACTGGTGATAGAACTGTTGTGTTGAGATGGGAGTAAAGCCTGTGGCAAAAGTTCAGAAATCATTGAACTTTTCATCCCTAAAGTCAAACAAAAAACATTTCAGTCGAACATAGAAGTTCCATTTCTTGTAATCTGGTCTGAAGTGTTAAAAACGGATCATCTGAAGCAGCTTGCTTTGCTGTGACTTTATAAAGTGCTGTGCACAGCGAGATAGAAAGGAGGGGGGGGTCTTTTGTTTGTGATGCCATGCTGATGACCTTTATCAACTAAACGCACTTACTGTTGCTTCAAAAAGTTGTATAAAGTGAGAGCTTTAGTTAAGACATGTCCAAGCATTTTTGAGCAGTTTAGCACATTTTCATGATCAGTTTTTTTTTTATTTGGACTAGTTTTTGTCTCTTCTCTTGAGGCTTTAAGAAAAGTTCCAACTGTAGCCTATATGGTTAAGGTGGATCTCTATTTTTCTTTTTGCTAATTAGTTGACAGGATTGTCACTTCTGATTTTTTGGTGGGGGGAAAAAATAAAAATGCCATGCTGAGATTTATGAGCAGCTGCATGAAAAAAAGAAAATACCATCAACTGTTTGTTTTGTTGTTGTTGCCCTTACCTGATCTGTAATCTTTATCGTTGAACTTTAAGGGTTTTGTGGAGTTACACTCTTGTTACTAACACAGATTTGTAAATGAGCCAACTTTTCAACACTCACACTTGAGCCAAAACAAGGCTTTGTATTCCATCCAACCCAATTGCTAGCTAATTTATAATAGCTGTACTGCACAAAACATGACAAATAATCCAAATCTGTTATGATTAAATATGAAAAAAGCATGCACATTTTTACTCATTTGCACAATGCGTGAACACATGTCTGCAAGTGTGGATTTTCTAGCTAAACTATTGGGAGTTTTCAGTGTTTTCTACCATTTGTACATAATTTCCTATTGAAGCTCTTTAAAAGAGGAAACACTTCCAGACTGCAGTCTCAGCCTCCCACCAAGAAAACTGATGAAAACATTGTTATGCAGCTAATTATCAGCATTTTTCATGTCACAATAATTAGATTAGTTCCTCACCGAGATTTGGATTACATTCTACTTCAGAAAATAATCTGGTACAAGATTTTATCAGTGTAACCTGTAGTGATCAAAAATACATGCTCCCCTGTCATTTCATTTTTTTTCCCCCAAAAAAGCTCTCAAGCACAAAATTAAATTTAACATAATTGGAACTGCTGTAGTGCTGATGGATCCTGAGTGAAATGCAGAACCATAGTTTTGCTTAAAGAGTTTGGCAGCATTTCTACCAATCTCTTTTTTTTTCCTCTCCTGCAGCCCCTGTTCTGTGTGCACCCTTTATGACCGCACTCTGCTGACAGTCGCCCCTATGTCAATATGAGTGCCTGTCAAGAGAGATTATGCATCACATGTATCGAGGCAGATAATGAGCAAGAAGGAAGGGCACTTCTTAACACCCCCTTGTGTGCAACATATGACACCAGCCAAGCTAATTGAACAGATGCCATAATGCAGTAATCGGGAACACCGAAGAGGCTGGAGAATTCACAAACTTGAGTCATAACAGCGTAACATTTGGTGCTTAAAAACTTCTCCACCAACACAAACAGATGGGAATGCCAAGCTGCATTGCAGGTGTGTGTACATAAACCGCAAGAGTGTAGGTCATGTTTTTTTAATTGCTGATCTGCACGTGTCTTTATTGCAATCTTAGTTTGCCCTGCATTGCAAGCACATCAGTAGAAAACGCACACACTGATATGAACATACACCAACATATATGTGTTCGAGCACAGGGGAAAAGCAGAATATTTGAATTGGTGTCTATCAGTGTGTGAGCCTAAAACCTGAACAGGGTTACCTGTTTTGTTGGGGTTTCTCATTATTCCATGGGCGAATGAGCAATCAGGCTTACTGCATGAAGCCTGATTGTTCCCCTCTGTAAATCAATTCGGGAATTGCAATTAAAATGTTCTCTTATGTGGTATAATTGATGTCTACCTAATCCTTTATTTGCACACCTGCCAGTGAGTCTGAATTTTTAATGAATTTCTAATTAATGCTCTTTGCACACTTAATTTATGTGTTGGCGAATTATATTGCCTTTCTGTGTTCTGCTGGCAGGGAAGCACTTACAGAATGTCACACCTGGGTTGAAAAATTAAGTTTGCTCTTTTTTGTCAGAATAACACTTTGTTGAAAAGTGCAGAGATAATCTATGAAAGTCTTTGAACACTTCTACTCAAACAGTAACAATTGCTCTCATTGGACAGCTGTGAATTAAGAGGTGGAGCAACTGACCACTGAACGTGAGATTGTTGTTAGTAGGGCGAGATGAAGACATGCAGTCTCACCAGCCCTAGAGGCCTGGATTTGGTCTGCAGAGATCTCTGCAATTATTGAAGACTGCTTTAAAGGGGTCCATCAAATCATGTAACTATACAGCAGGCCCCGTAGAAATAGCTTAAAATTTGAAAAAATTAAAATGACTGTTTATTAAATATGCAAAGAATTCTGCCAATGGGGTAAGAAAAATGCTCTTGCCAACAGGTTTGATGTTAAGAAAAAAATTCCAGTCACTTAGTTTTTCCTAAACCAAGATTGTCTTGCAATTAAAAAAAAACTTTAATAAGATTATTTTTCTTGCAAGACAGAAAACACAACTGTTTTTCTTGAAACAAGGCTCTTTTTAAAGAAAAAAAATACAAATTCGTATAAATATATCGATATAATATATAACAATTCTTTTAAAAACCTGCCGATACAAATTTTCGAAGAAAGTAACCACCTGCATGTGGTATGCGTAAAGGACATGTGTGATCAAGTTTTTTTGCTTAGCTCAACTTTGCATTCTCAGATCATTTTTAAAGCTACCAGTAAGAAACTCTTCAAATTAAACAATTTATTGATGGATGAGGTGCAGATTTGACAGCTCTACTCTACTTTGTCCACTGGCTCTTTGTCTGCGTTTTAGAAAAAACCTCTTCTGACAAACCGACACGGTCACACATCTCCATTAACGAAGCCTTCTGGGAAAACTGCAGCTCTGCACTTCTGTGGTTGATGAGTTTGAATAAGCTTGAACTCAATGAGCATTTATTTTCTCTCATTATTTGCTGTTTCATTTCATTTCCGAACCTCATAATCAGATGGCAATTAGTGAGGCTTGAATCACAGAGCAGCTCATGGTTAACACCTCCATGGTCTAACTATGAACTATTGAGAAAGCTGCTTTTTATTTAAATAAAAAGCTTTACTTTGTTTTATTTTTCACAACAAAACTGATTGTAAATCTGCATCAAGGCAGCTTAAAATTGTTCAGTTCTTAAGTTGACTTTTCAGCCAAACTCTTTCCACAACTTTGGCTTTCATGGAAGAGGAAAAAAAAAACAATTTTGAACATTTAAGAATCTTTAATTCACACTAGTAATAAAATTGCATTACATTTCATAAAATAAATGTTCCGGTTTATATATACAGAGAAAACAGACTGTACATACCCTCCAGTGAACCATTTCTTCAAGAAAAGGAAAAACAAACCTGAACAAATTTCACAAAACATACAAGCAATACAGTGCTCAGCTAAGCAGGCACAACTGTACATCAAAATTTGTAACTGCTCAGTGTTGGGGGCAAAGGGATGACGGGGGCGTGGGAGGGGCAAAAAGTTGAACATTTACAATACAGTCCTTAAGGACTGATAAAGGTGTCTTAAAAAGTATTGCAGGCGAGCAGACGGACGCTTGTCTTTTTCTAAGTGCAGCAGAACATCCATCTGGCGTGTAAGGTGTGAAGCCGACTGTTGCTGCAGGAAGTTTCCAACTATTGAACCTGCGTCTCAAAGCTGCCGTTCAGTTGGCCTTCTTCATAGTCCATTTGACACAAAATCATGTTGTTTTTTAGGAAAAACTTGTCTCCCACGCAAAACCTGTTGGTAAACAAAACAAGAAGCAAAGCCATCGTCATTAGACACAAAACTCCTGGAATTAATCAAAATGGTGTTCGTGTGTGTGTGTGTTTGGCAGTCAGAGCAGCAGATGATGATTCTGTTTGACAGTACAGAGATGTTTCACATCACACAGACCACAGAATCACAGTTTCAAAGCCCGTTTTCATGGTCATCATGAATGGGTGACCTCAAATAAAACTATTTCAAATGACTTCAAATAAAAAAAACCCGTCCTATTTGAAAGCAAACAGACACGACCATTGGCATCCAATGAAAGGCAGGTCAACTCTCTTTTTGGCTCGGTAATACGCTGAGGCGCCGCAGGAGTCTCACAGGAAATGGTTAGCTTTTTACACACCAGTTTAGCTCGAGTGCTCAAAACCATTTTTTTCCCTCTCAAACTCTAAGTCAACTGAAGAGGGAAAATAACCCACAGCAGCCTGGCGCCCCCTTTTTATACGCTGCTGTTTGTGTGACACAGTGGACACAGCTCCATAATGTGACTTACGGAGAGTGAAGATAAGAGTATGGCTGAAAACAGCTTGCCTCAGTAATATGCCAGGCTTATAACACATTAAAAACAAACCCAAAAAGCTGGTAACAGCCACAGCCATGGCAATGCTCTGCCAGATGAGCCCCGGCTGCACGTCTGCCAGCTGAGTAGAGAGACAGGGGTCATAATTCCCTTACAGCAGGTGTTCACTATGGTAACTGAATCTAGACTGCACAAGGTTAATGGGCTTATGCTGTGTGAAGGAACAGGGTCACAGCACCCCTGACAAGCATGCAAAGGATGCTCCGCTTTGAGACCAGGACCATTACCTACAAAATATTAAGAGTCTAAAGCAAAATTTGGATGTCATATTCTATAGATGTCAAACCATTGGCTTTGTGTTCTCTGCGGGTTTTATAATAGATACTGCCCCTTTGGTAAGACTGTACTATAGCTGTGACGTTCTTTTTGTGTCATTTTGTTAAGCAAGACATATGTTTGGAAGTTCAATCCTACTTTGAACAGACATTTTTCATTCCTGCCTCTTATATAAATTAATTTAAAGACCCACTCTAATGAAAGATTGGGTTTTTGGTGTTTTTAACTTGTTCTTGTAGCATTTATCTCATGATGCAGGTCATACATAAGGATTATTAAGCTTAAAACTGCATTTCAGAGTATTTCTTTATTCAAATCGTTGTAAATCAGGAGTAGATGAAAAAAATACTGTCAGAAAAAGCTTTTAGCAGTGACATAAGTGCTACAGTTGGCAGGCCACACTCTCTCTGACTAGATTCATGTACGTCTTCGCTTCCTTGTCCGAGTTGGCATCTGGCTCAAAACTGTACGGCTGGAAAGCTCCAACATTGCTCCCCATTGTTGTTGCAGCACTAATGTTAGATTGGGGTTGTGTGGGGCTGTAAGCTAGTGGGAGAGAGTGTAAACAAAGGGATGATGGGAAAAGAGGGCAGTCTTACGCTGCCCCAATAGTCCCTCCCACAACTCTAGAGCCAAAGTATTGATGAACTCCTGCTGCTATGCAGAAACTACTGTATAACCTTACGAGACTACAGTTAAAAAAAAAAAAAAATTGCTGAAAATAATTAAGATCACTGGGAATGCTTTTACAATAGATCATCGATGATCAGAAAGGAACTTTAAATGTGTTTCCTTTGGGTGTCACCAAATGTGTTATTGCAAAATCTAAAACCTTAGTTTTAGCTGAAAAAAATTACATCCAGTTGCTATTTTGCTTATTTACTTTTATACCGTAAATAGGCATAAGGGCAATACTAGCTTTAAGTCCCAACATTACATTGGTAATTATTTGTTTGCCCTTTAACGTTGACTATACCTTTATCAAATAAGAAAGAAAACTAAATAAAATCCTACAGATCTGGTATAGAAGCTACTAGCCAATTGTTTTCTTTTTATTGTTGATTTAAGCCACCCATTCTTACCTCTGGTTACAAAGCTGACAGGCAAAACAGTCCAAATGGTAAACATTATCTCTGGCTCTCATCACCATTTCAAAGGCTGGGATCAATTTACTGCATGCTGCACAGTTCCCTGTTGTACCGAAGAGCCTGCAAGGCAGAAAGGAGAAAGAAGTCAGAGATCAACCCACCTTCTTTTTACTTGTTTTGTAATAAAAGAAAGAGCTGGTGTGGCATAGCAGCAGCGATGGGGGTGCTAAAAACATGTATGCATGTTAAGGAATGTCAAAAACAAAATGTACAACTTGACTTATATTCTAAACAGTTATTTTAATTTAAAAAAAAGTAAAAAAAAATTTTTTTGCTTCACACAATCATCAAAAACACATTAAAAAACAAACACATTTTGAGACCAAAAAAAGCCAGTTTAAATTTCACACACATCTGTAATGTAACTTTAATATTATAATAAATTCTTTGGCATCAAGAATTTTTAATTTGCTGTTGCCAACAATAAAAACTGTTTAAGAAATAATTTACTTTTCACTCTGAGTTACAATTTCTTGGTGCAAAAACTAAAATACAAAAAGGGAGGAGGCAAGTAATGCAAGTGTTAAAGGTCAAAAATGCAAAAAAAGAAAGACGGCAAAGAGCTTTTCTCTCCCCAAAGCAGAGCAAATTCACAATTCTTTTCCCAGCCAGATTTACATTCTCATTGTTTAAGCTTCTGTCTGTGTTTAATTTGGAGATTTGGGATCACAGATAGATTTATATATTCTGCAGCAGGAGAAGGATCGCTTCACAGCTTTGCATGAGGCGATAAGGCAACTGCAGATTGTCATTCCAGCAGTATGTTAAACACTTTTCGCCAAACTTGTGTGGCTTTGACAGGAGAGTCGGAGTGTTGATATTCTGCCTCGTTTGTGCTTGTCCCATTCAGCTCCCTTCACCTTGTTAAAGGAAACGTCTATCCAACAGCTCTGCTTCTAATTAGGGGCCACTGCCCCATAGTTGCAGTAGAGACAGAAACAGAGAAAGCTTGTTATGTTTCATGAGAGGGATTCACAGGGTGTTAAACTGAGACATTGTTACAACTTGTTACTGAATCAGTAAAAGAAAGGAAGAAAGAAAAAAAGCTGTGTTCTCATACATTTGGCATCTGCCACCCCCAGAAGACTCAGTAATGCAGGGAATGTGTGTTTTTTTTCCTTTCGGACCCAACAGCTTTTGCTTTTTCCAAATGTCTTATTTGCTTTTCCCAAATGTCTTATTTTATCAGATAACCGCACAAATGTTCTTGCAACAAAGCTGACCTTCATTTCATCGTTTTCCACCATTCATCCCCAAATTTGTGAACTCTTAAATTGTCCTTTTGATCAATAAACAACTTTGTGTGGCACTAAATATAACCTGCTGCTCTGGATTATCTGAGCTGTATACTGGACATAAAAGCATTTTTTTTTCTTAACTGAGATTATCACAGAAAATCTCATAAATGTACAAACTCAACTATTTGCTGTCCTGCATTTTTTTTTTTTTTTAGTACAGAATGTAACCATAATTTCTTTTGGAATTTAGACCATTAAAACCGAAACCCACAGTATATCTGATTTAAAAAACAAAACAAAAAAACTTTCAGGACACTGGTCGTAACATGGGAATCTAACGATCTAATTATGACATGCATGAAAAATTTCTTGACCTAATATTTAATGAGACACTGATGCTCTTTTAATGGGAATTTACTGGAGCCAGAGATGTCGGGGTGTTTTTCCAACAGAGCAGTTGACCCATCTCAGGATTAATCCTTTCTGATTTGACTGCCAAAGCACTGGCTGCAGGCCAGCAGAGAGTTGGTGCAACAGTGGTGCCAAAGAACTACTTGCATGGGGGGGTCTAGAAGTGATGGAGACCAACCAGAACTAAATTTGTGAGGACCACATTGTAGCCTAAAGAGAATCATTCCAGATAGAACTTTCAGCATTATAGGAGTTATTTATGCACACTGCCATGTTACTTATTTTTCTTTACAGATCAATTTCAATATTTCTAAATAGAATTTGGCCACCAGTATTTTCAGAATTTTTGTTTACAGTGATGAGATAGCAGTTATTGTGCAGAACAGAACAGCGATACAGGTAGATCATCTGTCTTTACATATTTTAACACTTAGCAGAAATCAGAAATACAGACCTGATTTTGATCTACCGTAACTTTAGACACACTCCAATGAAAATGGATGTTCTTGAGGCATTTTCTGATGATGGAGGACATATATAAAGAAAATTAAGATTAAATTTGCGTTTCTGAGTATTTCTTCATTTAAATTGTTATAAATCAGGAACAGATGAAAAAATGCCGTAAGAAAAAGCTTGTAGTTGTGACGTAGATGCTACAATCAGCGGGCTACAAGCTTCATTCTGATGCATTACAGACAAATAGATTCATGCACGTCTTTGTTTTCCTTGTCTGAGCTGGTATCTGGCTCAGAACTTCACAGCTGGATAGCTCCAATGATGCTCGCCATTTGTGTCGCACTGCTAATATTAGGTTGGGGTTGTGAGGGGCTGTAAGCAAGTAGGAAAGGGTGGGCTTACTTCACACCAACAGTCCCCCACACAACTCAAAGGCGAATTTCTAATACACTACTGCTACTCAGTAGAAACTGTCCTACAACAGGTTTGTTGATTTTGCCTAAACAAAACATAATCATAAATAAAAAACCACTGTGAACACTTTTACAATAGATCAAGAGATGATTGGTGTGGGACTTTAGGTAGAGGAATGACTCAACAGCCCAACAATGCTCTCATTTGCACTTTGCTTGCTGACAAGTGATTGAAGTTAGTTTTCCTATAATAAAATTCAATTTTTATATAACGCATCTTCTAAATGTCATAACATTCTTCAAGTACCGGTAATCATTTCATGACTATGATTATGTAAAACTAGTGTAATTTGCATAAAAACATGAAAATGAGCTAAAAAGTTTACTATAGACACAGGCTTTTGAAAAGGAAATGGCTTAATGAGAGCAGACGTGGATAATTCCAGGTTGCATTTAGTCATCATCATTTACTTCAATCCTTTTTAAAAAAGCTGTACGTGGAGTATTTGTAGTTCATAAACTTTTTTTTACAATTACTTGATAAATCTAAAAACTGATCAGATTCCCCAAAATATTGCACCTTAATGCAAACCTAACCCTTTCTTTACTGGAATCAGATAAAACACAAGTTGGCATAAAACGTAAAAATGAGCAACAGATAGAAATCCTGGTTGATATATCTGCAATGGAGAAATATAAAAAACATATTGGTCATTAGACATCTATGAAGGTCAAACTATCAACCAAAAAATTTAATGTCCTGCAAACCAATTATTTTCTACACATCAAAATCTCTTTTTTTTATCAGTGACAGAGCTGCATCATGACTAGTTGGTTCATACCAAGAAACTCTGCCATATTTCACCAAATCTTGGCTGACAGGAGTCCCATGTAATAAAGTCCTTTTCTCCCTCTCATAGAAAAAGAGTCTATTAAGGAACTGAACCAGCATTTGTCACCTACATAGACTGGTATTCACACTCCTATAAAAGCTACTAAGATTATCGTAAGCTGTCATTGTAGCCTGTCTCTATCATTTGAGGCTGGGCTGCAGACATGGTGCTTAACTGATACATACAGGTTGGAATAAATGACTGTTGAGAAAAGTCCAGTTATAGCTGCTGACTCTAAGTTCTACCTTCCAATAAAGCAATATGTCAAACCACTGCAAAGGTGTCACTGTACCTCATCCATATTTGAAAACTGGGTTCACGTTTTTTTAAATACTACATTTTATTATGGTTAAAAAAAAAAAAAACTCCATAGAGGGCTCAAAGTTTAAAAATAGAAAAAAGGGGTAAATGTTGCACCAAAAATTTAGATGGATACATTTGCAACAAAAAAAAAGCAAATATTCATGACCTTGCACCACAAAGTTACATTTAAGGGAAAAGTACAACATTTGAATGTAGCTTTTTGTGTGTGTGTGAGCAAGTCCTGCTCAATCACCTACAAATCAAGCAGCAGCCCACTTCTTTCATGCAAACATGATTGCCTTATCATCTTTGTGATTTACAATCACAGAAGGAGATTTGGCGCAAAGAGGTTGGAAGAGAAGGAAAAGGCCATGGACATGGCTTTGTCCCATTCACACAGTTCCCCAGCCAAGCCTTGAAGCGTCTGGGTTTTAATGGCAAACTAACATATGGCTTAATTAGGCTCTATGTGTTAGGAGAAGATTACAGCGTGAAGGACTCACTAAAACACATTAGACTTTTTTTCCCCGTTTGCATGAAGTTGTAATTGGGTGAAGAGACCCTCCGCATACCGTGTAAAAATCAGGTGAGAGCATACACTAATAAAAAACAGAGACAATTGGAAATTGGTAGATGGTTTTGTTCATTTGAGCTTTTAGATGAGTAAGACCTTTACTTGTATTATTTTATATACTTCCTGGATAATTGATAAAAAGTCATCATAGACAACTTGAAATCTTCATTAATACCCAGTACATTTGGAATGTCTCAGGGTTTAACTTAAGGTCAGATTGTATCTACTGTTTACATGCTTTTCTCTCAATCAGATTATCCACCTGTGTGATTTGTCTCATTTTCCAGCTATGCTGATGACATACTGATATAGTTTCCTTCGATAAACTGTGACCTCAGACTTACTGCTGTGATGACAGCCTTTCTCAGGGATAGGAGCTGTTGAACAGCTCATACAGCTCAAAATCTGAACAATCAAAAAGGTTATTCAGCAAATTCTCAAAGCACTTGCATTACAGCCAGACATTTAAGCATTTCCTTCTTTTCAGATGCCACATAGTGAGTTTGGTCTTGTTTTATTTAAGCTTAAAAGTTCTCTGAATTACCATATTTTCCGCACTCAACAACCCCCCCCCCCCCCACCTTTTTTTTTTTAAATGACATTGCACCTCATAATCCAGAGCACCTTATAAATTGATTAATTCTGGTCGTGTGTACTGATGTTGAAGCGATTTGGAGAGGGCACACAGCGCTCTAATAATAAAATGTTAGTACGTTTTTTTTTTACAAGTTGCAAATAATTTCGGTTTTTTTTGTACAAATGCTATTGCAGCCAACATGCAGCAATTTCAGACACACAGTAACAGTAACGTTTGTTTTAGTGGTTTCAGTCTGTTGTTTTTGCGTGTTGCAAACAAAGGTTACAGGTATTGTGTGGCTATGCCAATGTGTAGTATATCTCAAATGAGTTGTGGAGTTACTGTGAACGCAGGTAATAAAGTCTGACTGATTGATCACTGGCTCTTAACGTGCGCCTTATATACAACCTGAGTTCAAAAATACACCATTTATTGACAATGATTGATATTCTTTTAATCCAGTTCGCCGTATAGTGCCGAAAATAATGTATCTCACTAAATGCCATCTAGAGCAAGTCATCGACACAGTTCTCTGTTTTAGAAAACTGTAGCTAAACTTTCCTAGTCTGTAACTAGCTGGAAGTGCAGCATCTTGTCTTCTCACTGGTTAACAGATGACACCGGTACTAACACAGGTTTCTTCCTATAGGCTATATGATTGTGTATGTTCAGTCTGTTAGTTTTCATTTAGATGTTTTTTCTGCTATATATTTAAGTACGTAAGTAAATAGTTAAGTAAAAAATATTCATAAAAAGTTCTGTCTGTTATAAAAGCAATGTTGGCTCAATGGCTTGAGTCTTTGCTGGATCCTTTCTTGCTTTAGTTTGAATTTTTATCCCATGTGCATGTGGCTTTTCTCTGTAATGTACAGTATGGCCCTTTGATG
This sequence comes from Oryzias curvinotus, assembly GCA_023969325.1. Classification (NCBI taxonomy): domain Eukaryota; kingdom Metazoa; phylum Chordata; class Actinopteri; order Beloniformes; family Adrianichthyidae; genus Oryzias; species Oryzias curvinotus. The sequence goes on from CM043708.1 coordinate 9,729,742, forward strand.
GGCTGGTCAACTGTTCAGAATGAACCTTGTTTTCTTCCTGAATGTTCCTGGAAAAGACTCCAGTAGACCTTAGTAACCATAAAAAAGGATGAGTGTAAATAAGATGAATATATAACTCAGTCTGAAACAGCAGCTGTAGCAGAGGAGGTGGAGAAGCTGATTAGTCAGGTTGCGGTTTAGCTCCGGGCTTTGAAAGTCTTCAGAAAGCATATCTATATAACTTCCACATGTAAGCTACCAACTTTATAAAGTAAATGCATTATAGTATATTCTGGTTTTAATGTTTTTCTGAAAGGATTAAAATAATTTTCATTTTAGCTGTAACCTGTTTATGTCACGAAGGAGTGGAGATCTAAATAGTTTTTTCAGCATATACAAAACTTTGATAGATCATAAAAGGTGATTTTGTTTTTAAATTCATAAAATAGTTGTTTACATGCTACAAATCTTTGCTATTTATGTCTTTTCTACATGTAAGTACTAAGCAAAACTGTATCTTAAAATAACACACAAAAACAGATACTTTAAAAGACTAAGACAAGAAACAAAGTAATTAAACAAGAGAAAGAGCATATAGCATTGGGAAACATTTCTGTGTCTGGTATTATACTTATAATTGCTACATATGAGTGTGTTGTGGCTCTAAAATATGGCTTTTTAAAATCAGTTACTATTTTTTTTAACCGTCATTTCTATTTTAAATACGATATTTTTAAAGACATGAATAGATTAATTTCGGTAGAATCCCCACATATTGTTCTGACATATGAGGTGCATTGAGGGAGAGCAGTGGCTCATGCACTTCAATTTCCCTGGTCATTTGGATTAAATAACCCAATATTCTCCAAAAGAAAGTAGAAAATTACCAACACATTCTTCTTTCAAAAAAAAAAAACTTCCAAACTATGACTTAATGAATATAATTGTATTGTCCACAGCTGTTTGCAACATTTCCCTGCTCCAGTTTGTAAAAAGTTGATGAAGTTGAAGTTGAAAAGTTGAAGTTGACTTATGAGCACGATCGTTCCAATTGTATGATCAAATACCGCAAATATTTATAAAATATAGAGTTTAATGTTGGAATAAGACATGTTTTATATCTTCTCATTGAGTTTTTATTTAATTTAGGACTCATTCTTGACTGATAAAAGTTATTAAAAATAAACTGATTCTAGCTTTATAACTTAATATTGGAATATAATATATGAACACAGCATGCATCCTGATGTAACCCACGCCTCCTGTTTTTTTGTTTTATTCCACACGGCAGAACGACAGCACTCATTAAAAGACTTCTTATTTAGGAGATAAAAAAGTATCTGCGAGAGCAGGAGTGGGATGTTGCAGGAAGACGGACAGCAGCAGTATAAAGAAGCTCTCCCTCCCTTGTTATTGAGTTATTACAATGGGTCTTCAGAGAAAAAGAGGGCCTTCTTTAAGTTCTTTCAACTTGCTGCTTTGCTAACGTCAAACCCTTAAAGCTCCTGCAGTCTATCATCTGTCTCTGTATACTGTTTCCCCTAAATTGGGCTGTAGCTCTTCGAGGTAAATTTTTTTTACCTGTTCTCTAAGTTTTGATCAGCCTCAAAGGCTTTGTCAGATTTTAAGAGGGAAAGCTGTTAATGCATGGGTCTGACCTTTCCTGACAGTTGTGTCATTTTCATAAGTCTTCGTCTTTTCTTTCTCTGGTCTGCCCCCCTCCCAAAACAAACAGATCATTTTGTTTTTTTATTTCTAAAAAGGGTACAAGGAGGTCTGACATGGAAAACGGTTGTATCTGTGCGGTGCCATCCTCCTCCACCTGCGACTCCATCGGTTTGTGGGAAACTTAGACCGTTCATTATCTTCAACACGATTTCCTCTTGCAGCTAATTATAGCTCGTTTTGATAAGTGGAAGTCAATTCCAGTATGTCCTTTCTACTATATGAAATGGAAGATTAAATTATATCAGTCTTCGAGTCCTGCTGATCACACATTGGGCATATTGGCCAAAGACATAAAAGCCTAATTAATTTGTTATTCCCTTCTCTGATGGAAGAAAGTGTTCAAGTGCCTAAATAATGGCAAAAAGAGGCTGTTATACAAAAGAAAAGTGGAGTATGCTTATGAAGGGAGAAAGAGGACAATAGAGGAGGTGTGTAGAGGCATTTCTTTTGTGTTTGTTGAAAAGGAAAACTCAGGCATGTGTAAGTGCATTCAGGTTGTTAATACCACTGAAGGACAGTCACAGATGGAGCTCCTATAATAATTAATGTGAGCATGGCAGACTTCCAAATCCTGGGAGATAACCCCAGTGTGTTTGATCCACTGCTTTTATTTAATGAAGTGCTGGTGGCTAATTTTGTGCAGCTATTTAACTTCAACACAGGATATTACATGTGAAGGTGGACTTAAGTTCCGGAGAGGAGAAAAGAATGGGGGGTGGGTGGGCACTGAAGCTGTATGGATGCTGCATCACCCACTTTAGATTACTCTGGTCTCTTAAACAGCCTGTTCTTGAGATGCAAGGCAACAGCTTTAATTTGTTCCGTAATAGAATTCATCTCAAGCATCTCCAACTTTAAGTGTTCTGCTTTTCTCCCGGGCTGAGGACCAGGGTGTGGGATAAATTTCTCTTTATAATCTGGGAAATGCAGAAAACCTTCCTCCTCTTTCTTCTTGTATTTTTGATTGGGGGGGGGGTAGCTCTTGATTTCCTGTCGTTATCCTTTCTACAGAACTTATCATCTCAAGAAAGCTTTTCCTCGTCCTTTTCCTGTGTTGGCTGCACACTTGCCGCCTCTGGGCAGGGGTGGCTGTCCCTCCAGCTGATGCCTTTTATCCATTGAAAGTCCAATCTTCATAATTTCTGCCCTCTCTTGGTTATTTCCCCATTAAAAATTACCTCATCTGCACCATCTGCCCCTTCTATGGGAAACATCAGGTCTTAGTGGACCTTTCACTGCATCTTAAAAGCATTAAATGTGGGTGGGGACTGATGGATGGTAATGGCCTATCTAAACGGAGCGTCCCTGAGCACCTCTCAAGTGGGCTACAAGCTTCTGCTGGGTCAGAGACAGACCTGAGAGGAAAACGAGGTGTCACTGTGAGCAACGGAGGAGGCAGGAGGAAAACACAAGGTGGACCTCATCTTGGCGCGCACGGACAAGGGTTCACGAATTAGAGAAGTGATCTGAAGAGAACAGAAAGCTGAGAGACATGTGGACAGAAGGGAAGTAGGAAAAAGGGGGAGGACAATGCAGAGCAGGAGCTTTTGAGGGGAGGGTGTAAAAGGGGGGGTGTGGGTATAGGGCACCGGCATCCCTCAGTCAGCCCCTGGGGGATTCCCTCTCAGATAAATGGTAGGGAATGTGACCTAACGCCCAGGAAATGGTCATGTTTAATTTAACAAGCAGATGGCGGGGGCATCTGAAGAAGGAACGAGGGGGGGGGGGGGGGGGGGCAATAGGGAAGCAACAAGCCTGCCTGGAGAATTCTCACAGCCTGCAGCTCTGCGACAACTGACAGCTTTCATGACTGAGGTCCTTCATGTTCATGTAAACACAGAGATGGGCATGAAAGAGATGTATCAACAACGACAAAAAGAGAATCATTTAATGTGATGCCATGAGTGAATAACTAATTAGTGAACTGTTTAAATGAGCCAGATAACTAATTAGTTTTTCACAGTCAAAAGGAAGTTTCAAAATAAATGTTTGGCAAACACTTTTATCTATCTTTTTTTTTTCTATTTTGAAAGCGGTAAAAAAAAGTGCATAAAAATGTGCATTATAAGTATCGTTAACAGCTAACTAATTCAAGTTATAACTAATAATGTGTGACAAGAAAAAAAAATTCAAACTGCCATTTGTCTTCTTTGTTAAAACGCATGAACCTTTGTATATTTTTGGCTGTGGTGACATTGAAATTTGGAAGAAGCTCTTAGAATGGAGAGACTTTTGTATTTCTTGAAAGTGAGGAAAAAAGCGCTGGTTCTTGCCTTAGGTAGTCTCTACGACAGAGGATGAGGTTGGCTTTCGTGTACAGGGTGGAGCCCACCTCCCCCAGACGGCAATCGCAGCAGGCACATTTGAGACAGTCCTCATGCCAGTATTTGTCGAGGGCCTTGAGCAGGTAGCGGTCTTTAATCTTGCGATTGCAGCCAGCGCAACCCTTCTGTTTCCCTTTGGGCTGGACGGAGAGCATCGGCACACCTGTAGTGATAAGGAGACAAACAGCCGTGCGTGATTTACGGCCTGGGAACACGAGTGACTTTTCATGTTCTCTGTTTGATAAGCCGCTCGCTTCTCCAGGCATCTGAGCCTGGCCTTGGACATGTCCACGGCACACCGGCTCGCTGTTTCATATGCATTAGAGAAAACAGTCTTCTGTGTAGATAGGCATGCAGGTCACATTGGACTTCAGAGTCTGGATTCGCCTGATCCAATGGAAACGCACAATAAAACAAAGTGACACCGGCAGAGAAGCAACAGGGTCGTTTTGTGCTGGATTTCTGACAACAAAAAAAAAACCACACAATATGCATTTAACTTAGTGCTGTATTTACAGCAAGCTGTGCAGTATGTTACTTACCTACCATTTCATCAAAGCCCATTTGGCTGAACTGTCCACAGCTGTAAAAGCTCCTCTTGGGCTTTGTTTGGTATGGATTAACATTAACCTTTTAAAAAGCCTCTGACCACAAAAACAGTGCTACCAGACCCCAGTGAGATATGTTATGGCCTAAGTGCTCTTTAGCATACACTCACTCTGTGTGTTTCAAACAGCAATGTGCACACAAACACAGGAGCTCATGCAAACACACACTCAGAGCGTTTCCTCCTTTTACACTTATCTGTACTCATGTGTCTGCGACCAACGAGCCTAAGTTACCAAACTCACAAATTGCCCTGCTGTCACGCAGGTCCCCTTTAAGTGCGCCTTTTAGCCTCCTAAAGGACAAATAAAGTCCATTTAATAACTGCACTAAACACTAATAGTCTATGTGTGGTTGACATTTGTGTTTGGACTAAAAGCCCCCCTCAGGCCACTGCTGGTATAGAGGCAGGGGCGCATAGCTCCCCTCTGTAGCACTAACAGGTCTGCCACAGCTGAAAGCACAGGACAACAGCTCTTAAGACACTCTCTCACACACTGAGCTATTGATCCATCTAAAAGAACACACAGTGGACGCCACTTGCCACTCTACTTTCCAAACGCATTTTTCCCTCCTTTTTAAAGGAAAAGAGGCATTCTTCATGGCGTGGGACTAGACCAACATTCTGAATGTCTGCCGTGCTGTAAAAGCCCCCTTTTTAAAACACTGTAAATGTTACTTATTATTTTGTACAGACCACATAAAAGTTTTATTTTGTATTTATTTTATTTTATTTTATTTGAGCCCAGTGTTGAGGGTGTGTGTAGTCAGAAATGATTTGGCTTTGCTAGACAGGTAAACACAACCTCAGCTGGCATCACTTCATTCTTTTCTGCATTTTTTTTTTTTTCCAGACTATCAAACTTGCTTTCCCTCACAAAACCTCACCCCATATTCAGTTTAAGCTGTTTGGAAAAGAAACCCCCCCCCCCCCTCTATCTTCCTGTTTCTTTCACACACACACATAAAAGAACTTGTGAGGTGGCTTATCGGGTCCAGATTTGCTCAGCAAATTTTGGCCATCAATAACACTATGAGTGTAACATAATTAGCATGTCCCCTTAAAAAGAAAAAAAAAAGAGGCGTGTGAAACAGGAGAGCTTGTTAGTCAAATTTATGGCTCTGGTATATATGTCAGTAAGTACTCCGGTGGTGTTGAGCCATCTTATTTCTTTATCAGAGGTAGAAGGGAGAGGCTAATTGGTCCAGTGCCGGTGATGGGAGCCATCAATTAGTGTTCCGCCAGCCCTCAAGCTCCCACATCTCCCTCCTTCCACCAAACAGACCCCTTGAAGCTGCCGCATTAGGATCACAAAACCTGCTATAAATACCAATGTTCAGTGTAAATGAAGCTAAAAAGCTTCAAATTCAAGCCACAGTGGATAAGGGTGGACTCTTCTACCTGTATTTCACGGCTTGTTAGGGGAGCTCTCTGCAGGTACGCCAACAGCGCTCGTCTGACAGGCTTCTACAGAACTAAAAACAGTCTTAATGAGGAGAGAGCCTTTGTGTACGTGCATGGTTGCGTGCGTGCGCTTCAGCATGTGCAAAAAGGAAAAGAAAGCAGCAATTCCCTCAAGGATGACAAAAAAAATCTTTAAGTTGACTTTTATGACACCTAATTAGTTATTCTACTCAAAATCTTTGCTTTAAATAAGAGAACTAATTACACAAAGAGGTTGTTCCTCCACCTCATGAGAATGACTTCTAATTGGTTGAGACCAGCACCCCTGCACACACTCCTTAAACACATCATGTGTGCTTTACACCAAATTTGAAAAGGAAAAAAGCTTAAGCTATCCTGGAGCTGCTCTATGCTGCTCACAGCGAACACTTGAAACCTTGCACGACATCATTAAAGTGACAGTCGTTTGTGTCTAAAACGACCCGGGCTCTGTGTTTTGCAGTTTGTCTGACATCCGTTTCTACATGCAGGAAGCACTGGTCCCTCACTCCTACATGAAGATTTGTTCCTTTGCTGGAACACCTAATATCTGAGGAGTCATTTACAAAATGCCTCTTTCTTGAGATCCTTGCAAGGGGGGTAAAAAAGTGGGTTTCAACCTTCTATCGAAGCAAATACGAAAATAAAAAGAACTGTTTTGATGTTACTGCAACAAGCAATAGGCCAAAGCCAACAAAGATCTGCAACATATAGGAAGTGATTGTAAGGTAAACGTCTTTTCAATTCCCTCAATACTACAAGACATTTTCTAGCACCTGTCACCACTCTAGGCACAGAACCTCCATGTTTTGCCACCTCCCAGAAAGAAAAGCTGCATTATGAAAGGAAGAAGCCGACTAGGAGGCAACCACCACTTAATCCATTCCATTTAACAGATACAAGTGCCACTGACCTTCCAATGTCATTTGATGTCTCCAAAAGCATGCCTTTTCCCATCACATTTAGCCCACAAAATGGAGAGACAGCACTTGCCCTGCCAAATATCCTTCCCGAGAGGAATTTAATTTGCCATTAGCACTGTGTGTAAAGCCCTGTCATATCTGCCTTTCTTTGAGATTCTATCTTTTAAGAATATGTAGTCAGTTTTACTGAGCCCAAGAACTAGCCTGTCAGAGCATGTGTTTTCATTATAGATAGCATCCAATTTCTCTTACCACATTTATTCTAACATCTTTAAATATTTAAAAAATACTATATATATATATATATATATATATATATATATATATATATATATATATATATATATATAGTAATTGTAATTAAGGCACATATGGCGATTTGATCCCTGCATGGCTGCTCTTTAGCTTTGAAGGAAAAAGCTAACAATTTGAATAAAAAGCAAAATACATCAAAATTTTTATATATAGAAACATAACACTGCTATACTTCAATTACTGTGAATATTTAAAAACTAATAAAAAATAAGGCTTAGTGGCCACAAAACTTTAACGTTTTTTTTTAACAGTAAAGTGGAACTTTGCTGCTCTTCCTGGGTTTTAGTCTGTAACAAACTGGACCAAATGGCTCTTTTAGCGTTAAAGGTTGCAGACCCCTGGACTAGATACACATTTTTAGGGTTTAAAGATGTGGGGCATCCTGATTTTATCCACAAAAATGTTCACAATGAAGCAGAGGTACAAAAGTACTCACAGAGGTTTTTACAGACTGTCCATAAGCTGACGGTACATAAACCTGTGTTTGCAGTCTGTTGTTTTTTTCTTCAAAAAAGTCCAAAAAAGATACTAGAAACAACATAGTACACATATAAAGCCATGTAATTTGCAAAAAAAAATAGAGAAAGGGGTAATTTTCCAAAGACACATTCTTTACACTTACAGATTTTTTAAAATATAATTTAAATAACATGCTAACAAGCTACATCAACTGAAATCTCTTTGAATGTCTTTTGCTCATATTCTGGAAAAATAAGGTTGAAAAGTTGGAATCAGTAAACTTCAATGACAGTCAGAGTACTGTTTGAAAATATGAAGTTGTTTATTTATTGATTGGTAAAATCCCAAATTAAACACCACTGGGAATTACTAAATAAAACCGAAAAATCTTACTAATGTGGAGTTTTGTTCAGAATGTAAGAATTCTGAATGAGAACAGGAATAGGACTGCAACATTGCTGAATATTTAAACATGGTGGGGACATTTTAGTTTTTAATACACTTGTACACACTTTTTTCAGAATATGATCTAATTCAGATCAAGCTCTTAACTTAAATTCAGAGTGAGTGGTAACATAGTCAAAGCTCAAATTGCAAACTGCTCCTTCTAAAAGAGGTGTGACTTATTAGCTCTGTGCTGCAGTCATTCTGGTTCCTTGTTAAGCCAGGGGCCACCATTAGCTGGCCTGCACTTCCTGTGCAAGCTAAAGGATGACTGTGTATTGATTAAACATCACCTGCTGCTGTCATAATCCCAATCATCCGAATCATCACACCCTCGCAAAACTGACATTTTTCTACTTATAGTCTGAAGTCCTTCTGCAGCGATAAATGTTATTCAATGCAATCTTGAACTGATGATGTAGTCTTGGAAGAAATCGTTTCATCTGTTCTATTTATTGTACTAAATTCTGTAGGCAAATTTATAGGATCTGTCAACGCGCGCAAGGACTCCCAGTGGAACTCTCGTAGGCACTCAGCCTTTAATGGTAGAGCGAACAGTTACATCTGCTTCCATGTTTTTCTTAATGCCTTTTGATCAATTAAAAGCCCTGACGCCATGGTGTGATGCTGACTTTCCTGGTTCACGGTGGGGGGCGGGGGGGTTGGCGGGTGAAGGATCCTGATGAGAATCACTCAGCTATTATGATACCGGGCGGGGAGGGAGGCGGTGCTTTCAGGGAGGTGTGAGTCGACCCTGGGTGGGCGACTCTCTGCAGGGCCTCTTATAATTTTAGCTCCAAGCTGCACTAAATAAGAAGTCATCATGCTGAATCCACAGCGTGAACGAGCCGCCTAATAACACAATGCAACTTTAAATAATTGCATTTAGCTTTTAAAGCACTTGTTATTATCACTTATTAAGCATCTATTAATTCAAACAAACATCAGTTTGACGGTAGATTCGCTTTAATTACCAAAGTACTAAACCCAAACCTTTAAAAGCCAAATATGTCATATAATTATATTTGTTTTTAATGGAATAGATTTGCAGGGAAGGTTCTGTTTAACGCTTTCACAGAGTCTCATTAGTTTACAGCCTTGAGGCACCAATTTCTCCAGGTCTTTTGTGTTTTAGCCTCCACTGTAAATGCTGTGGCCATGGAAATCCCAAATAAAAATTGTCCTGGGGCCAAGGACTCCTCCGCTAAGGTTAATAGAGATCTGATGCAGATGTCTTGCTATTGTGCCGAGAAATTGGCTCCTTCCATGCCGCTTCCATCATCCCAGCAATTGAACTCAGACACGATTTTCTGTCGCCAAGACTAAAAGGAAAAAAAAAACAAAAAAAAACAAGACATCTGGTAATAATATCAGCTGTAATACACATGTCAGCTGCAAGCAGCCAGATGTGCGAATTGTGAATGACAAACAAAGACCACTGATTCATGGTCCTGTTATAAGAGCAAAAAAAGAAAAAAGAATGCATGATCACACACTCACAAAGAGACACGTGCATAAACTCTTCTCAAATTGGGCAGTCTCTCTCAAAAGCCAAAAGTCAATATTACATTTCAAGCTGACTGTGTTTTCCCTTTTATAATTTACTATAAAAGCCTTCTTTATTACTGTACTGCATGCTACTTTTCCAGATGGCTGTGTTTGAATGCTGGGGTCTGTGAGGTGATTTCTGGGGCTGCATGCCTGCTATGATTATGACATAATTAACACCCACAGTAAGTGGGGAGAGCAGACAGGACCGGTGCAGGGACTGTTCATTAACAAGATGCACTCCCTCAAACTTTGCAGCTTGCTATGGCTAATAAGCCCCGCTGAAACTGAGCCCAGCCGTCCCTTGCATTGACCCTGGCACTGGCCGGGATAAGGGAGGGTTTTGTCTTCTGGAATAATTGCTCTTTTCACATGTTACAAGTGTCCTGACCCCCATGGTCGGCAGCCACTTTTCCTACCATAATTACTCCTGATCCGCTCCAAATGAGTCAGCCGCATTAGGGCTGCAATAACACTGGCCCGGCTTCAAGCGCGGCATGGGGAGTCTCAGCAGAGCAGCCTGGAACAGGACTGCCTTTTCTCTCAGCCCGCGGTCATTTCCATCACGTCAGAGGTGCATTTCTTACACTTGAAGTCAGCACGAAGGCCCTGGGTCCTTTTCTGAGGCGCACAGAAGGCATTGTTAGCTCCTGGTGCTCCCCACTCACTGTAGTTTGGCTGAATACTCTATTCCAATTAACAGAAAACTTCATTAGGGTGTTTTTTTTTCCACACTTTACAGCCCCCTATTATTTTTAATTTATTCACATGGGGTTAATTAAAAGAAATGCATCACAGACATGCAACAGCCTTCTAATTAAATTCATTGCTCTTGTTTTTTTCAAGATATGGAACTGGCAAAGATTCCTAAAAATTATTAGTATTTTTTTACATAATATGACTTGTTCCAGCACTTGGTTGCTCAGTAAAAGGTTGGGACTGCTTTTTTGCAAGGTAAGCTGTCGAAAGCAGATACAGAGTTAAAAGAAAATTAGAGTAATTGAATAAGATTGAACGAGAGGAGGAGGACAGGCGGCACAAAAACATTTGGGAGACCGTCTTTTGGGTTTACCATGAAACCATGAAAACAAACGGTGACTGAAGTATTTCCATTTAAGATGTCGTTCTTCTTTTTTTTTCAAAGCCATCTAATTCAAGTAAAAACTATTAAGCTAAAGCATCTTAAAATCTCCCAATATATATAAAAAAGCTTGCAAATTATTCCAATTATTCGAGTGGAAGATTTGGTCAAAGAGGCACTCATCTGTCACGATTCTTATCAAAATAAATCAATTAATAAATAATAATAAAAAAGGTCCATTAGACCAGTCGTGGTCACTTTCTGCCACCCAGAACAAAATGCATCAATATTTTTTCTTTTTTTTACGTTGGCATTAAAAATGCATTTGGACGGGAATAAATGCAGTCGTCTAAAGTTTGTGTCGCTCACAAGGTCAGGAAGTGATGTTCAAAATCTTTCCCACTCCCCAGCAATTACTGCGCACTTATTATTTGAAAGGATATGCCAGGAGACAGGTGTGCCATTCAGGGTTCCTCTGCGTGTTGGAAATGGATGGGAAGGAGGAACACCCATACTGGGCTGCACTGTGTGAGGTTCTTTAATCTTGAATAATGCAAATTCCCCACGGGGGGCAGTTATTTGGCAGCATGGGCCTCTAATGTCATTCAAGTACCCACTCCCACACCTGATGGGGTAAGTAATGAGGGTGGTCGCACAATTAGAGTGGAGGCCTTTATGAAAAATGGCTGTGATGTCATGCGGCAGGGTAAGCTCGGACGTGTCCGACCAAACAATCCTCCCGAGAGAAATACCATTTAATATGCCATTATGAATACAGCTGTAATGAATTCACCCTAACACTATATAAAACCTCATATGAAGATTGACTGGGCTTTATTTCCTCAAGGACTAATTCTTGTTATTGGCAAAAACCAAATGGCAGTTTAGCCAAAGACAGCAGCGTGAATGAAATGAAATTGTGCTTTAAGTTCACAGGAGATGCCATTTCCCTCCGAATCTGTAGCAACAAATATCACACTTAAACACTGATTAAATCATCAACTTCAATAACCAAAAAATCTAATCTAGCTGCCCCTGAGGGCCAAAGAACAACTTTCTTTAATCACAGGATTTAATTAGCTACTTAAGATTTTATAAACTAAAGGTCATCCAATAAGAGGACATCTTATTCATGAGAAAGCACTCTGGGCTTCCTTTTTATTTTTTTTACCGAGACAAATGTTATATATTGGACATTTGAAACCCTTGTTATCCATCCTTAAAGACCTACTCTGATGAAAATAGCGTTTTTTTGTGTTTTTCACATGTTCTTGTGGCATTTTTCTGATGATAGAGGACATATGTAAAGAAAATTAAGCTTTGAACTGCATTTCTGAGTATGTATTATTCAAATCACGGTGAAACAGGAGCAGACGAAAAAATGCGGTTGGAAAAAGAGTGTACTTGTAACGTAGAAAATACAATGTTTGTGGCCACAAGCCTCCTGCTCTTCATTCACTTGAAGACGACTAGATCCATGTACGTCTTTGCTTTCTCCATCTGAGCTGGAAAAAAGTGTATGGCTGGATACCTCTGCAACTGCTCGCCATTTTTGTAATGTTAGGTTGGGGGTGTGAGGTTCCTGTCCACAACTCAGAGGTGAATTTCTAATGAATTAATGTTGCTCAGCAGAGACAATGTCCTAAAAAACATCACATATTTTTAAAATGTTTGCTTAAAGCGGCACAATCATCATTGAAAGGCCGGTTGTACAATAGATCACAAGCTGATCGGAGCGGGATTTTAGTTCCTGATTAAAAAAAAAAAACAAAAAAACTTCCAAATACCAAAAACTAAACTGATGTCATTTTTTTAGGTTTTCTTTTGATACAAGACAACAAAGACTGCTGGATTTCAACGTACTTGTAGTTTTTTCTTGTGTTCAACAATCCTTTTACCAAACTCTGCAGGTAAAAGTAAAAGAAAAAACCCAATAAAACATCAATGCTGTCTCCGATTAAGTAAAAATGATCAAGATGCAGTTTTAGTCAAAGCTACATTTTTAACATCAGCAAAGTATTGAGCCCTGGAGTACAACTTCAGCAAAAGGATGTGTAGCTTCTTCTGAGACAGTTCTGGCCTCAGCAGCAGTCAACAGTCTCTGGAGGCTGAGCTGCCCCCTACATCCACAAGAGCAGCGATCAGGCAAACAATATCATTTCAACAGCAAACGACAACAAATCAAAAAGTCCTCAAATGAAGAATAGGGCTCCAAAAAATTTAAGGAAAATGAGCTTTTGAAAAAAAATTGAGATGAAAATATGGACTCAGGGATTTGAACAAAAAGCTACGCTCCAGTCAACACTTTAGAATTTTTATTTTTACTAGATTTCAGTTCTGTTTGTGCACATGATCATGCTTATAACATTCTCAGCTCTAAAACGATCTCCTCCAACTTTAAGAAGACAGAAGTAACACACAGATTCTCAAGTTTCATCAATTATATATCACTATAATCAAATATATATGTTGTCTCCAAATGGCCTTTTGGAATAATTACATCATTACAAGTTGGTTATGTAATCACCATCTTCCACTTATGAACAATTTCCATAGCTTTGGCGCATGCGCTTCTCTTTAAAGAGAAACGTTTACCTCCATCTTGATCTCATGATCCAAATTTCGATCACTGTCTCTTTAAATACCAGAATTCTTCCTGTGTTTGACATTTCTTCCACTTTTTACCATGACCTCTTACTTGCAGACCAAAAACAAGAATTATTTTCGAACCCAAACTTAAGGACAAGTCGATTTTTAAAGAAATATTCCCTAAAGGATTCATTTCTACAGATTATCAGTGGCTAAATTTAGTAATAAGTAGTGAACTGTCAGATACTGAAACTTCCCCTGTGATGAAGGAAGATCTGCAGGAGTTGACAATTTATTGTAAGTGCCACAACTGCTAAATCAGTAATTTTGTGGAGTTTTCATTCCCGCTTTTTTTTCTGCGGCTGTCCAGAGAGCATCAAGGTAACTAAATTCAGTTTAATCTACAGTCAGAACGTAACCAGTGGGTGAAAAGAACAAAAGAAAAGACTGCTAGGAAGTAAATGTTATTATTTTAACAGGCATTTTTGAATACATCCTTCATTTCTCTACAACAACAACTTATGGGTACGTTTTGAGTTAGTTGGCTGAAAGGCTTATTGCTAAATATTTGCTTTGGATACATATAAAATTATACTTATTTTTGTTTGTAAAAACTCTCAGCTCATCACAAGCAGTCTTGAATCTCTCTTTTATTCTCAACCAAAAGTTCCAAAGTAAATATTTCCTTAAAGTTATTTTTGTATGGATCCATAAAAGTCTTAAAAATGTTGAAGGTGAGGTTTTGTAGTGCAGAAAAGCACTGATTGTGGGGTGCTACGGTGGGGGATCTTCTGCTCCCTGTGCTGCCTGCTGTGGACGTACTTCTTGTTGCAGGAATGTGTATAACACGGTGAGGATGTGGCCTCTAGCAGTAATAAAAGGGATGCTCTTACAGCTGAAGAGTGCATAATTGAGTTTGTGCGCCGCACTGATGAGTGCAGCCATTTACATGGAAGGCAGGTGGGCGCGCTCGCCAACACGCGCCGCTTAAATCTCAATTCAGTCCCTTTGAATTCCACTTAGATGGTGGAAATGATACACATCTCCCACACTCATGAATGTGAAGCGATCAGGGCTGATAGGAATCTAGAGGTTTAGTGGCGACAGGAATTTTCCTCCAGTGTGAATTCTCCATTTGGGAGATTTTAGACTCAGATTAGAAGAAATCAAACACTCAGGGCTCATGCTGAGATGTGTGAAGGTTGCACATATAACCATCTCCCAGACAAACTCTGTTTACACAAGTGAGGTGCAGAGCAGGTGCCTCTAAAGCTTAATGACATTTTTTTTTACAAAGTCCTGACTTCAGAGAAATCCTACATGGAAATGTGTTTGTAATATTGTTCAAGGCCTAGAGCATAAAAGCCAGATGTAATTTCAATATTTGAAATGGGAAAGTTTAATTTTGAGGTAGGAGCAAACCAATAAGATGGGGAAAATGGCAAGAGAGCAAATTGCATTCTTTTGTAAAAGTGAAAAGACTTAAGGTACATATAAAAAATAATATCCAGCTGGAAATTAGAAATCAACCCTCAGAAACCAAATAACAGAAAAGAAATATTACTGTCCATTTTCTAAATCAATATAAGCTTGCTACAAGACAGTATTACCATGGTAACACTGGTAAAGAATGAAGCAGTTCTTATTATTTCAAAATAAAAATTGCTGCCTGAAGCCCAAGTTTTATTACAGCAGCTGACAGATCGGCAGTCTGTGTTCATCTGGAGCACTGCTTTTCAATCACATGCCTTATGAATGTACAAACTCTACTGGACAGGGCGATAATGGGGTCTTCAATGCAGGAGCAAACGGGGCCAGGAATTTAGTAGGAGTTTGTTTTTTTTATATAGAGAAAACAGGATTTCTGTTCATGTTCATCAAAAAATATGCCTTTAGCGTGAACTCACTTTCTTTCCCTGCTGTAAAAAAGGGAAAATGGCTGAGTTGATTTTTCCCCCCCTTATTCCTAAATTAGCCACAAATTGGAAGCTGGTGAAGTAAAATGTTGACGCAGAAAATTTTAACACATGTTCATTAATAACTATAACTTGCATTTTTGGTTGTTTTACAAGCAGGGATTTAGTGGAATCACTTTATGAACCTAATTATTCACAAAAAGTGACTAGCTAAGGTGTCTGCAGTTTTCCAACAGCTGCACAAAACAAACACCCCATCCTTTAGGCGAGGTATGAAGATTAAAACTGTCTGTTTCAAATGTTATGTTTTCTCAAAGGAGCTATGATAAGGTGTCACAGATTTGTCTCCTGTAATGGCTTCTGCAGCGCACGCTGTTGCAGGCTTCTGAAAGTCAGACTTCAAATAGTCTGCCTAACAGACAGCAGCGCTGTTTTTTGCTTCCATCCCATTCAAACACAACAGATGATCTGCCTCTGAGAGGGTCACAACATTAACACTTAAGGTACTCATGCAAACCCACACAGGCATAATCAATCTGGAAATAAAACAGACCCCAAAACACCAACCAAACCTCTCTCGCTGCATGCACACATCACTTTGTGTGGGCACTTAGAGGATACATTAGACAAGAGGGTTGAATTGACAAGCCTATAACTTTAGAGCCAATAAACGTTAAGAGGCACAGCAGCGTAAGAGACCAGAGCCAACCTGGCCAAAACGCTGGAGCTGCGGGTTGGACCCAGCAAATAAAGGGTGAAGCTTTTAGGCAATGAGCAGCAGGTGATCTCAGCTTTTCTGCAAGTCCTAATGCTCCTAAAAGCCTCTCTCCCTGGTTCTGTAATTGGGCATCAGTAGTTAATGTAGTATTGACTGCATTACATGCTCCTGTGCATCCTTTCCCACTAATGCCATTTGCATCACCTTGTACATTTACCATATTGCTTAGCCAATAACTGTTAAAAGCAATCTGAATCATGAATCATATGGGAGAACTTTTAGAAAGACACACATCCAAAGGAAGAAATTTACAGTTGAGTTCATTTGAGTGTATTAGCGGCTGGAGCCAGACAGCCTCATTTATGTGTCTGTCACAAATATGTTTTTATTGGTTTTTAGACATGTAAGTGAAAGGATGTGGCACTAGAACAAATGAAATATCCATTTTCTGTCATACGTAAAGGCTTTTAAAAACTCCTTTTTTTGGATGGAGAAGACCTGAATAAAAGCCATTTTACGCAAAAACCCAGGACGATCCATAAATACTACCCATGTGAATGTCAGCAGGTGGACACTGAAATACTGTGTCCAGACTGAGAAGAAAAACTCAGATCTACTTTCAATAGACCCACTGAAGTCCTTTGTGAAGCTTGACTTAAATATAGGGTAAAATGTGCATGAATATGTGCTGCACATCCAGCATCAGTTTGATACCAAATGGGACGTCATTTGAGGCGAGTTTGATTTAAATTAAAATTAATTAGATTGCCTCACCCATTAACCTAAATACATTGAAATAGATAAGAAATGCAAGTAGGCCTATTTTGATGGAAAGTGAGCGAACGCGCGGCGCTATCCATAATTTGCAATCAAGCTAAAAGCACTCTGCTGTCATCTCCCATCCCGCCGTGATGTCAAAAAAGGCTGCCTCGCCAACTTCACAGAAGAGCAGAAAAAAAGAGAAAAGCACTTAGAGGAGGCAGGAGCCACACGCACCGCAGTCTGTGGAGGAGTGAGTACCTCCAAACTCCTGATTACGCATCAAAAACGCACAAATGGTGTCGAAATGAACACATCTCCCTAAGGAAACCGAATTTTTAGGGGCCGTGGAGGGGGATTTCAGGGGGTAACTTCCAGAAGCATCCGCACAACATTCTGTGGAAAAGCCTGATGATGTGTAAAAGGCTTTGCGTGAAGCGCGAACACAGGGGGTCCGGGGTGACGGGGAACGAAACAATGTGGAAAATGTCAGTACTTTTTAGGTTCTTGCTGCCTTGGCTGTTAGATGATGTTACTCACCCTCTTCCTTGTCCAACACCATCGTCCTGAGGAACGAGGAGTCCTTCCCCGGGCGATCCGTCCTCGGCTCCAGCAGGCTGCTCCGCTCGCTCCGCTCCTGGAAATGGCTTTGAAACGCGCGGCTGACTAAGGCTACGCCTCGATCAGCGGGGGAAAAAAAAGTAAAACCTGGAAAGACGAATTGGCTTCTGAACGTTTCCCCCCTTTCTCCTCCTCCTCCTATCAATAACAATATTTCATACGCGGAATGCGGCGATAAACACGACGAGGAGCCGCTGTCCGGGCTGGAGCGTAACGCGAAGAAATAACGATCGGACCGCGCTGAATGCTCCTCCTGAATTCCATGCGAAGAAATGTTTTTCAAAAATCTGCAAAAAATAAAGAAAAAAACAACAACTAAAAGCGATGTTAAGGTGGAGTATCTGTGGAAGAGAGCGCACCGCACGGTGGGATCAGACGCTCAGACTGAACGGCTGAGCTCTCTCCTCCTCGCTGTTAATGTTCTCCCTTTCTCGCTCTCATTTGCTCCCAAACAGCAACTATATTCAAACAAATCCAATTGCAAATCTGACAACTGCTAAAAGCAAACTTGCGCCGCCTCTCTTCCAGTTTGTGTGGCGCGCTCGCCTCTGCTGCTCCTGAATAAATGCGCGCAGTTTCCAGAGAGCCTCGGATTCCCCTGTTAATTAAATCAATTCATTATGCTCAGATCTGATTAGCAGCCCTTCCCCCCTCTTTGAATCAATTATTCAATACACAAACATAATTGCTTGTGCCAGAGGTGTCTAAGTATTAGCTTATTTAACTCCAAGGACACTAATTACCCCTAGGGCAAGGGAACTTTTCTCATTAATTCTGACAAAACACAAAAGCACAGCTAAGGGAGAGTGAGTGTGCGCGCGTCGGGGAGCTGCGCGTGCGTCCGAGGGCTTGGATGGGAGCGCACGCGCGCTCGGGCACGCGTGCGCCATAGAGGGGAAGCAGAGCGCGCCGCTCCATCGGTGCCTGGTACAGTTTGAGTAAACACAAAAATGCGCTTATTCTTTTCTTGTACTTTTCCTTGCAAAATTTCAAGCGTCTAATTGGAGGTTATTTAGCAGTTAATTATCGTCCAGACACAGTTATCACGCGCGCTGCAGATAAACAGTGGCTTCAGAAGAGACAGCACAACAGATGGGCCCCGTTTTTGATTAGTGGGGGAGATGGAAGGTTCAGTTTCGGATCTGGTAATATAATTGTTGCCTGTTATTGCCAAGATGAAAGTGTTGCTTTTTCATGGTGGAGCCTTTAAATAGCACCACTTTTACTTGCCCTGCGGAGACTGTTAACCAATTAAGGGTGAGATCCAACAAAGATTAGCCATTTAGGAGAGTGGAGTGGAGTGTAGCTCCAATAAGGCTGGTTTGTCAGTGGCCAGCAGGCTGTCTGTGGTGTGAGCTTGCTCAGTCTGTCCCTGCCTTCTGTTACAGTTTGCACCAGATATTACATCCTCTCAGTACATCATCATTACTGCTCTTCTAATCCAACAATCTGAGGAGAAATGAAAAACTTGTTCCGAAAGGTTTTTTATTAAGGAGCAAAAGCTAAATATTTATGTGCAATTTGACTCCTCTTATAACTACTTTTCAGATCTTTTCATTATCTTTTTTTTTAAAGTGATCCTGCATTACAAATCTAACATGTACAGCTGGCCGCATGTACACATATGGATTATTTCAGTTCTCAAGGCAGCCAGCTTTGGTAAGATTGGGTTGGCCCCGAAATCAATGGGCTGATCCCTTTCGGTACAGCTTTCTGGCTGACATGCTTGACTTTTCATCTCCACGGTCACATAGATTGATGACTTATGGCCGGGAAATGTATGTTTGTTGACCTCTAGCAGTGAGTGAGTGACACATAATTAATCCAATCACGCAGAAAGAAAAAAACAAAAAAAATAAAAACGATACAAGTAAAGGAAGAAAATGCTTTGGAACAGCTATGGCTCTCCTGCAAATAGCCATTTGACATTTGAATGTGGAGGCCATTCAGTGGAACCTGCGTGTTTGAGAGCTGTGTAATAACAGATTGGTGCGGTGAACTTACAGCAGTTACGTCATGTTGTGTCATCTGTAATAAAATAGGTTTTTTGAGTCCTAATGTTCTTCAAATGAGATTCAGATTAATATTCTGCATTAGACTGCATGTATAATCTGCTGTATCTGTAACAAAGGTGGTTTCTCAGCAGTCTCAGCATGGCATGCGCCTGGTGGGTCATGGTGCACCTCTAAGACTCTCAGATCGTCTTGGGTGCGCACTCTTTCCCACTCCACGCCCAACATCTGGGTCAGTGTTGAATACTCGAACCAAGCCCCTGAGTGCGGTTCTCTCATACACTGTTTAATTAGAATTCATTTCTGAGCATGCATTAGCTCTGCCCATCTATTTATGGGCAGCTCTCAAATGCAGCCACTACAAAACAGTGCTCTGTAATTAACCCCACCTAATCAGATAGCGCACTTGTGTTGTGTTCCTTTTGGTCCTCAGGCACACAGCCATTGGACAGGGGTTTCAGCAAGAGGATGAGCCCATTCTATAGTTCAGAATGGCTAAGCAGATTAAAACCTCATATCAAACATGATATTTACAGGCAAAGCTCATGGGAGAGTGCTCCTTTTATGTGGGATGGGGAGAGACTTCAGGGCTGGGCTTTTAAAGCCATGTCCCTTAATTGTATTCTGGCTAAGTGGGATGAATGGGCTTTTTAATCAGAATCCTGATGAAGCTGCGTGTTGTAAAAGTATAGAGGCAATGTCTGATAGATGCTGAGTGGGATGCTTTTATTCCATTTCTCCCTGCAATATTTTAATGCATTCTGGCATCATGCTGACACCTGCAAACATTGCTGTGATCTTCCCCCTTGTTCCTGTTCAGACTAAAAAAAAAAAGAAAAGTTAGATATAGTGGTTTATCTTTATAGAGTTTATCAGGCATTGCTGCTGTGAGTGTAACCTGCTGCACTTTGTTGCACTGAGACCCAAGGCTTTGCTCCTCCTAGTGGCAGGTTTTGGTTATTTTCCCTTCAGAGCTGTACACAAACGGCTTTGATAGCAGAGATTTAACACATCACACGATAAGTTGTAACCACTTTTCAGTCTCCCCATTTGTAGGCCTCCTCGGATGGTGGGCGGAAAGAAAAAAAATCTGAATTTTTGATGTAACCCTGACAGGCTCACCATATAGGAAGTAATGAAACCTGCATAAGCCCTGCTGTTCACCTAGTCAATTTGAATTTCATGACCAATCAAATGTAGGCAAGGTGTCATTTGGCGAGAAGGGGAGAAGGGAGAGTGAATCCCTTTCCCAAACAGTTAATCCAACTTTAATCCTAGTCATTAGGAATTAGACATGCCGAGCTGTCCGGCCGTGCCTCTAAATTACAATCAAACGGTTACCAATTACACAAATTATTGATGGTAGATTCTCTTTTCAACTGCAAATTAAGGCTATTAAGGAAGGCTCCTTTTTAATGCAAAAGCGACTAATTAACCAGCGGATAGGAAATCTGCTGCCCAGATATCAAAAAGTTCGTAGCACACATTGCAGAAACACAAGGGAACCAATTAGTTTAATTATCAAAACAGCTAATTAAAATTGCACAGTTCCTAATTAGTTCTTTGCTTTCGCCACTAATTGACAGCATGGAGATAAATGGGCTGCCGATGAAAATGGGGAGAGGAGAAAAACAGGAGAAACTTCGGCAGAATATTTATGCTGACTTTATCTCCATCTGTGTGGCAGCCCTTGAAAGTGGAAAATTAATGACCTTAATTCCCAAACTGTTTTTCCTCTAACGGTGCTCCCCTCTGCGCTCTCGGTGCACGCTCCTTTGTATAGGCCTGCCACCCTGCCAACTGCTGGAATGGGAAGAAGGGGTACTTGGGGGTGGGAAGGAGCCACGATTCTCATCCTAATGTGACAGCTTCTACCTAACAATGGGGAAAGATGAAAGAATGGAGCAGATGTAACCACTGGGAACGTTGCATCATGGGACTGCAACTCTGTTGCAGTTTTTTTTTTTTTTTAAAAAGCCCCTATCATCTGCTGGGACAATGATTTGTCCTGCAAAGAAAGATGAAACTCTGCTGGGACAGAGATAAAAGACATTTAATTTCCCAGAAATACTTTAAGGTTTCTAATTAGAATTTTAAATTTATTAACGCAGAGCAAAAAGCAAGTCAGCTGCCTTTGAAACTGAGCATATGGTTTTTCTGGATTTGCCTTATAACTGCAGATACACAAAACAACCTTTTGTTGTGCGCCCTACATTTATTGTTACAGTTCTCACTCCTTGTTGGTATCATGTTTTTTTTTTTTTTAAGGCCCTTGAAAATAAAGGGGAAAGATAGATCCTGTTTGACAGCCTGGTTACACTTGCAGACCTAAACGAAGCCCATTTTCCTCAAAAGACTTGATGCTAGACACCGTGCGTGCGCTCCTGTGTATGTGCGCTCCTGTGTATGTGCACATGGTCTCGTCCTCCCTTGTCTGTCCTTCTGGCAGACATTGTCTCTTTGTCTGTGCTCCTGCAAGGCCGGCCTTGTCATGTGTAATCCTGTCCCTCTGCCTGGATGCAAGTGACATGCAGGGGCCTCTTGGCACATTAGTAGATAACTATCAACTAATCAGTTTACTTTTGGGACTGTGTTAAAATGTAAATTACATTAATGCTCAAATTATGCATCCAACTACGCAGATAGCCCAGACCAGAAGACACATAATGCTGGGATCATTCGGTTAGTGCCTTCTACATGCAGTGTTAATGCAGCCTGATTTTTTTTTCCCAGCTCTGGTTCAACTCCCGGGTAGCGCGTCAGTCAGTCGTTCGGTGTGTGTCCAGGAAATCAGCAGTGTTTTTTGTGAGGTGGAGAAGAAAGTCTTTTTGTGCAGAAAGCCCCCACAAAAGGCAGAGCTGTGAAACTCTCCTGGAAGATTTCTTTGTTTAAGTCTGTGGGAAGAACTTTTTGCAGCATTTAAGTCGACATACATTTCTGTGTAATCTGTACAAACATTCAGAATGGGATTCATCCAAACTCATCCCGTCTCTTACGGAATAACACTCAGTGGAGGCTGCATTTTTTTTTTCCACAAAGCCCTGGCCTGGAGGACCGTGCAACTAACAAACACACACCTACTACTAATTGATTGTCTTGAGCTTTATTTATGGTGCAGCAGTAATTAGTGGACAGCATAATGTAAGCCATTCATTAGCACCTGGCTACTGCTATGGATTTCAGTGCTTTGTCTCAGATGCACACATCATTAGGGAGAAACAAAGGCTGGAATTTATTAGCATGACTACTTATAAATATTCTTCAAGTCAGTGTGCCTTTAAGGAAGAACGCAGGCCTGTAAAACTTTTGTCAGCGGTTGCTCGTCGATTCCATTTCCTGCAGAATATGTTAAGGAAGAGCAGTATAAATTTAATTTTAATTGTTTTGTACACACGCCAGTGAAAAGGAACTGATTGGATACAGTTCAGAGACAGTATATTAATACGTTATTTTCACATGTTAATTGCTTTGCATAATCTTCCCCCTTTGCTTGCTTTGGAAGTACCTGGTATTGAGATGGTGACGGAAAAGAATAGAAGACTGCAATTTACATAAAACCAACTCCTTTGAACATATAATAATAATGCATTGGCAAGTGGAAGGTGTGTTCAGTTAGCAGAAAGCACATCTTTATAATTTATTGTCCAGCTGTTTGAGCGTTTTCAGGTCCATTTTTCCTTCCTGCCTGCTTTTAATGAAATCTTGTTACAGGAGAATTGACTCGAATGAATAGAGATTTTAATCCCATTGACATTCTGGCATGGAAATGCGCACGGGCAGGAACTTATAATGGTAGGGCCTGTAATTAGAAGACACTTGTATTCAGTCCTCTGCAATAATGAATCTCATCAAATGTTAAAGCTTGGGATGTGTGCACGAGGTTTAAATTTCAAGGTTTTTGACCATCCCCATTTGAGGAATTCCCGGGGGACTGTGTGATTACTCAAGTTTAACAGTTTATTGCCTCATCTTTCAATAGCCACTGAAGCACAAAATTCTCATCTAGGTTGCTCTTTTTTTCTCCACTTGAAGAACAGGCCAATATAGACTGCAGAACAGCTGCTCGGATCCCGAGGAACTGCTTTTGGCACCGCAGTGTTATTAGCTGCCACCGTCATCGCCCATTCACCGTGTCAGTTAAAAGAAACGGGGACTAAATTTCCTGACTGTTGGGATTTTAATAGCAAAAAGTTGGTTCATCTCCTGCTTTTCTGTTTGCCTCTCTGGCCCAACATTTTAAAATCTCTAAGCAGACCCATTCCGATCTTCTTTTGATCTATTGTAAAAGCATTCCATGCGTTTTTTTTAAATGTGCAGATTATAGGCAAAATGTAAAAAAAAAACTGTCTTTTCTAGAACAGTAGTTCATTAGAAATTCTTCTCTGAAATGTGGGCGGAACTGTAAAGTAAGCCCGCCCCATTTCCTGTCATCCATCTGTTTAGAGTCTTTCCCACTAGTTTATAGCCCCTCAATCAACCTAACTTTACTGGCACAACCAAAATCCTCACCATCATCTACCATCATCAGAATGGTAGTAGGGAGCTTGTGGCCTGCCCAGTGTATTTTCTAGATGATAGATAGATTATATTGTCATTGTCCATTGTACAATGACATTGAAGCATTTCAGTGCAAGAATGACAAAATAATGAAATATAATATTAATATTAAATTATTCTATGTGACAAATAAGCTGTTTATCATACAGCATTTTTTTCTGCTCCCAATTCACAACAATTTGGATAAAGAAATACTCAAAAACTACAATTTTAATCGTAATTTTCCTTATAAATGCCCACCATCACTAGAAAAATACTACAAGAAGATGTTAAAAACAATTTTCATTGGAGTGGGTCTTTAATCTGACACTGGTCATCTAAAAGGACGAGTGAAGTATTGTGCCAGCAGTTGCATTTAAGAGAAAATGAGAGATAGTTGCCCATTTTTCAAGCAATTAGTTAAGATACATCTCACATCTCCCAAAGTAGCAGAGTTATAACATAACTATAAAAGTCATTATAAAAGTCATTAGTTAATAGAGAATTTAACCTCACTTATGACTTCAACTGACACACATTGGTTACACTATGACTTGCTTTGAAGATATTTCCACTTAAAAAAAAAATCATCTTATTGTTACATTTTATAAAGTAGTCTATTACATTACATTTCTAAAAAGTCGGTTAGTGGTTACTTACTGAAGTGACCACTTAATTTTTAAACCTACTTCATCAAAGACGTTGTAGTATTTTCCTTGGTTTGAGTGTAAATGCCGGTCTGCCTCTGCCTTCATGAAATGTTATTGTTTTGTCTCACCACTGCCCCTCAAATCAAACTGATCGCTGCGACTTCAGTAGAGGATTAGATATGTGTAAACTGTTTTTAGAAAAAGCACTTGTCAGATTAGGTTATCAGTAAAACTATTACTCTAACCAATAGAAGGAATAAGATTTGGGGTTCATCTACATCCAAAACTTTTTGTAACTCATTGCAGTTATAAATTAAAGACACAAATGGCTACTTTTATAAGTATAAAAGGGAAACTAAATATGGCTGAGCACATAAAAAGCAATTTAGGGTTCTAATACACTGATTCTAACACCAAGTTCCATTTTTTAAATTCTTTTTTCTTGTTCCTTTAAGTCTCGGCTCTGGAGACGACTGGAGCTGGCCGCATGGGTTGTGAGTGATGTGATGCTGTTT
Source organism: Oryzias curvinotus (assembly GCA_023969325.1). Classification (NCBI taxonomy): domain Eukaryota; kingdom Metazoa; phylum Chordata; class Actinopteri; order Beloniformes; family Adrianichthyidae; genus Oryzias; species Oryzias curvinotus. The sequence goes on from CM043708.1 coordinate 9,754,909, forward strand.
TATATTTGAATGACTAAATGTGACCTTTGAGATTAGAGGAGGAGCGGCTTCTCGGGGGGCTGAAGAGAGTCCCCACTGCTATGAAGCTCATGTCCCTTTGATCCTGTTGTAATGAGACTAACACTAGACGTTTTGGTCACTGAGCACATTGACACACCGCCGGAGAGCCAACAGCTCCACTGCGAGCACTCCAGGAGGTGAGTGTGTGAGTGTTCAGGTAGTACTTGGAGACATTCGACACATCCACTGGGGTTTGCTGTTTGACTACAGTCCATATCCTCTTGCACTTAACAAAGCAGGAAATTGATGTATGCAAATTAGCACAATTTGTCATGGCAATTAAAAAAAAATAACATCCCATGTGGAACAAACTTTCTAATCTGCACGTAAAGAAATTTAGATTAGCAAAAAGAGTTTTATTCATGTCAAGTTAAAGGAACTTTTCATGTGTGATATGTCACACTCCAGTTAGAGGGCATTGTCTCTGACCTGAACACCACTCTAGTGAAACCCAGCTCTCTTAGACGTCTTTTAGAGATCCACTGAAGATCAATCATGAACGGGGCCATCCCCCACGAGACCCTCAGTAACAACCGCTGATTGCTTTCTGTGCAGGCCGTTAAGTGGAGCCTGGCAATGGGGTCCTGGACAACACTTAACAATCAATCAGAGGACACAACCACTTCTCATTGCATCCCAGTTCTTCCCCTGCATTACACGCAAACAATAATTCAGGTGGACACAAGTGACACTTAAGAATCACAGCCACCGCATATCCTGTGGTTTGGCTGGAGAGGGACACACTGGACATCGCTGAAACCCCAGCTCCTGCATTTACATACAACCTGAAACGGAGAGTGACTTCTCTAAAATTCATACAGCACTCTACGGTTCAAGTGCCTGTGCCACTCCGAATGCTGAAATACTCTGTGAATTCAGATCCTACAATGTCTTGTAACTTAAAGGATGAATGAAAAATGAATTTTCTTTTCTACTTACCTAAATATCTCTTAAAAAGCTACAAGATTATGAAACATATTTGTCACAGCTTTTTTATTTGGAAAATGGTTCACACATGTTGGTGTCAAGTACCCTGATACAAATGGTTTTAACGTTTTGTTAGATCAGCCTTAGCGAAGATAAAATGTACAAAAGGGAAATGCAAAATAAACTCCAATAAAATGAGAGTGAGGCTGTGTGCTGCCTTCTCTGTATAACTAAATATGTAGCAGAGCTTTCGATGAAAGACCGAACTTAAACTTTGCCTATTGATCAAAGATTCCATTGACTTAATGAACCTTCAACCCTCCATCAGACGACCGGCCAATATAAGCACTAATCTCTAAAACGGATGAGTGGCTGTGGTTCCTTTTAAATGAATTGATCTCCTCAAATGGGGAAATGGGCAAGTATTGATATGATTCGGGGACACAGTGATGGATGTGTGTGATGGGAAAACACAAGCTACGTGGGAGAGTGAGCACAAATGCATAGAAAGGCCTCACATTGGCTCACTGAAGACAAAGAGATGGGATTTTTATCGCTGGCAAACCTCAGCCGTCCATTTTGCTTTCAGGAGTCTAAATGTTTAAAGACCCACTCCAATGAAAATCATATTTTTGGTGTTTTTAACATGTTTTTTTTTGGCATTTTTCTTGTGATCAAGGACATTTAGAAATGTAAGATTAAAATTGAGTTTCTGAGTACTTGTACCTTTATTCAAATTGTTGTAGATCAGGAGCAGACAAAAAATGCAGTTTGAAAAAGGTTATAGTTTTGTAAAATCTACAATCGGCAGGCCACAAGCTCCCTGCTCCTCTCCATTCTGATGCATCCACTTGTAGAGGACTAGATCCATGTTTTTCTTTGTTTTCCTTGTCTGAGCTGTCATCTGGCTTAAAACTGTACAGCTAGATAGCTCCAACATTGCCCACCATTGTTGTTGCACCAGTATTGTTAAGTTGGGCTTGTGAGGGGCTGTAGGTTAGAGGGAGAGCACGCAAACACAGAGTTCTCAGCAACAAGGAAGAGAAGGGGGGTGAGGTTGCTCCTTGGCTGACAATTTTGTCAACACCTTAGAAGAAAATTTCTAATGAACTACTGCCTCCTTGCAGAAACTATGTCCTAGAAAACGACAAAGGTTTCTGATTATGGCTTTAAAGGGCAAAATCATAATTAAAAAACTCTGGGTCGCTTTTACAATAGATCAAAACATGGTTGAAGTGGGACTTTACAGCAAAACTCATGTTTAAATTGATTTAAGCGTATTTTTTGCTCATCATTGAGCAACAGTATTGACATAGTTTCAGTAATTTAGGCAAACCTTTTTGTAACGTAAAAAGTCACTTAAAGACAAAATTTTCTCTTTGTGGTAGATGGAAGAAATCACAGCAAGCTTCACAAGAGCCTCACAATTGTTTTTGTGTATGTTCAGACCACATAGCAAATATTTATGCGAGTCATATTACACCCACTGGAGACACAGATGTCTGCAATCCCTGTTGCCTCTGTTGTTTTCCGAGCTAAGAGAAATGCACGGGATCATTGTTTTGGCGCAGGTTACAACTTCTAGCTGTTTGTTTCCCACAAAAGAAAAAGCCATTGTTCACTCTCTGCACAATAATAAGCTTGAGTGCCATGAATAATCGCCAGCGTGTCAGCAAGCTGTGTTGTGATCCACGGCACTGGTGAGCCTCAGATGGCATCAAATAATTTTCCTTGTCTTCTCCTCTGAGAGTTACGCAGTCAAGAGTGTTTGATGTCCCTTCACTTCATTTCAATAGTGGAAAAGCATTTTGAAGAAAAAAAAAGAAATACCCCTTTTCTCCCTCTGATCTTCCTCGGCTGTGCCGGGTTGTCAAAAACATTCAGCCTTTCTTTGACAAACGGTAATGAGTCAGCAGTGTGGGTCAAAGGCCGTGATAAATTTGAGCTCTTAGTGTCGAAATTAATTTCGTGTCACAAACTACTCTGATGAGGAAATAACAAATCAAAAATGCATTTGCTGCGACCTTAAGATTGCTCGGTAAGTGCTCGTCAAAAACATGAAATTTTAATTATGGACAGGAAATTGTTCCAGGGAAGCTCTTCCATTTGAAATTAAGCAAAATGAACCATTAAAGAAGGTAAACATTTACCTGTGAAGCTGTCTCTGTCTGACAGCGTGTCACATTCTTCTTTTCTCCCTCACAGAAGAGCTATTGAAGGTTTTGGGATAATCAGGAAGATGTTTGCTTATGTCTCACTTTTTTTACAAAGTCAAAGTACTTTTACTGTCAAAATCTGCACGAAGTCTAACACGTAGGGATAATTAGATATGGCACGTTGCCAGGGCTCATGGTGCGGCAGGAATACACACAAGCAAACACACACCAAGCACAAAAACCGACAACATGCAACAATAATGAACATCCATACAATGTAAAAGTTACAAGTGATGGTAAACAATGAAATATGTAGAAGTCCAACATCATTTGTGACAACAATTATTTTTATAATTTAAAAATTAATTGATTAGTCACTTAAAGATTGGGCTGCATGGTGGCACAGTGGTTAGCGCACTTGCCTCACAGCAAGAAGGCCCCCAGTTCAAGTCCCAGCTGGGGGACATGAAAAACACAACATCAATGGGGGACCTTGTTCTCCCCTGTGTATGCGTGGGTTTTCTCTGGGATCTCTGGCTTCCCCCACTGTCCAAAAACATGCTTCATAGGTTAATTGGTAAAAAAAAAAATTGTCCATAGGTGTGAGTGTGAGAGTGAATGGGTGTGTGATTGCGGACATTCTACCCTGCGACAGACTGGCGACCTGTCCAGGGCATCCCCTGCCTTCCCCCACAAGTGGCCAGGATAGGCTCCGGCAGCCCCATGACCCTGAAAGGGAAAAACAGAATAGAAAATGAATAAATAAAATTTGGGACATGATCTCTTGGAAAACTTCAGGAAGTAAAATAGCAATCAGCACCACCTGGTGGTTAAGATCCTTACAGGTCTTATTTTTTGTACTCTAAAGTGAAGGCTTGAGGTTCCACTCTGATTATCTTTTGATCCATTGTAAAAGTGTTCCAGGTGGGCGTTTAATTATTATTATGCCGCTTTTAGCCTTTTTCTAGAACATAATTTCTGCAGAGTGGCAGAAGTTCATCAGAAATTTGACTCTGCGTTGTGGGCGGGACTGTTGGTGTGGAGTAAGTCTGCCCCATTACCCATCATCCATCTGTTTACACTCTTTCCCGCTAGCTCACAGCCCCTCCCAACCCTTGTGATATCCTAGGCACTTTAACATTGGACGTGGGGTCATCTGGACCCCACAAGACAGTGCGCTGAACCTTTTTTCTTAACCCTTGTGCTGTCTTGGATGACCCCCCCCTTACTTTGACGTGTTCTCCCTACCATAACAAAGGTGGATAAAGGTGGACAAATTTCATGTAATCCATTGAACCAGTGAAGATCACAAATCATTGAAAAAAAATGTTCAGAGCACTGTCTAGTGGGTCTAGATGACCCAACTCCCAACGGTAAAGTGCTTAGGATAGCACAATGATTTGTGATCTTCACTGGTGTCCATGGATTACACCAGTGTTTTTCAACCAGTGTGTGTGCCGCGGGAGATGGTCAAGTGTGCCGTGTGAAATTGCCCTCATTAACTGATCTAAAAACATTTCCCATCTCCAGGAAATCAGCTCTTTGTTCATCCAAACAGGCCCCTGATAAAACACTAAGTAGTTAGGAATATAAAAGATCACAAAATTATTTTTTCTTTGTGTTTATTTGATTCTATTAAAGACATTTTGATAAGAATGACGGTACCGCAATTTAGCTGCAGCTATAACTGATGGAGAAAAGTCCCGCCCTTTTAACTGTCTCCACCAATCATGGCTGATGATCACATGTCATCAGTCTGACCAATCAGAAGTGGTTAAAGTCTTCACTTTCTTGTTTCAATTTAGTTAAAAAAGTCGCTCAGTTCTAACAAAAACACCAGCTAAAGCTCGTCTTTAGCGGTGTAGCTTTCCACAGAATCCGGTATCAGACCGTGGAACAAGTGAACAAAACAATGAAGCTCAGAGACGCTGGTCTTTCTGTGGTCGGCGGATTTGCGGCACTAAATCTCCCATGATGCATTGGGTTAGAATGACTGTCTTAGCGCACAATGAGCCTCTCCTCTTAACGTCTTTAAACAACGAACACACATTAAACAGTTTTGAATCTTTTAACTTTTAATACATCTTTTGGAAAAAAACAACTGCAGCTTCCAGCTTTTTCTACCACAATTATCACAAAAATACACGTGAGATTGCAGAGGGGCTGTAGATCAATACAGACTATGAGCTTTTCCTTTTCTTTTTTTTTTTTGATGCTGGTGTGCCGCGGGATTTTTGTCAAGGTTAAAGTGTGCCGTGGCTCAAAAAAGGTTGAAAAACACTGGATTACATGAAATCATCTCCACCTTTATCCACCTTTGTCATGGTAGGGAGAACACGTCAATGTAAGGATCGGGTCATCTGGACCCCATAGGATAGCACAAGGGCTAACATTAGTGTTGCAGTAAAAATTCTGAGCCATCCAGGTGTACAGTTTTGAGCCAGATACCAGATAGGAGGAAAATAAAGACGTACATGAATCTATTTGTCTGTAAGTGGATGCATCAAAATCGAGTGGAGCGGGGAGCTTGTGGCTCTTTGATTGAAGCAGCTACATCACAGCCACAATCTTTTTCAAACTGCATTATTTGTCTGCTCCTGCCTCATTAACATTTGAATAAATAAATATGTAGACATAGCTTTAATCCAAAATTCTTTATATATGTCCTCCATCATGAGAAAAATACCTCAAGAACAGGTTAAAAACACTAAAAACACAAGTTTCATCGCAGTGGGTCTTTAAGGCTTTGGTCCACAAGATTAGGTCAGATATAATGATGGTTTTCTTGTTAAGAATGCTAAAGCTTTAACGGCACAAATGCCCTTATGGAAGTATGCAGGGAAAAAAATGGGCAAACCTGTGTGGGACATGCAAGTGGCCAAAATCTGTTGCCCACTCAGTGCCCAAAATGCCCATAGAGTAAAACTGTTCATGCACATTTTTTTACAACAGGTTGTTGTGAACGCTTTTACAAGGGTGAATAAGGGGGAAGTAGGTGTTACTGATTTTTCTTTTTTCAACCCCTCCCCTCCCCCAAATCCAGCAGACTGTGCAGGGGCTTTCTTGATAAGTTTGGGTTCCTTTCATGCAGCCTAACTGTTAAGACTAGAAAATGAGACAATCAGAGTGTTGTTTGTGTGGCCTTCCTACAGGTGTCCTATGAGCACTTACGTATCACATCCACAACTCAAGCTTGTGACTTTTGCCCAGGGTCAGTAAGGAGGCACAGAGAACAACTACAATGTGGTCTAAGGGCACCATACGATAATGGCACATTCCATTTTTATGAGGTCCCTTGAGGACGTCGAACAAACCTTAAAGGGACTGCCGGACACACCTGCACTTCCTTTAACATGCAGCCGCTCGTATCCATGACCCTGCATGGGCCCGGAAAACCTCAGGCACCCATAATGATCAACCCTACGGGTCCATGTGACTAAGGCTTTAGTTGCAGCCAGCACAATAGTGTGCAGGTACGGCAAGCACAGCTTTGATGCAATTTCAATAACGAAGTTCCACCTCACTTACAGGACTGCTGGTTTGTTACTTAACTCTACCTGCCATCATCAGTTAGACTTTCATTTTTTTCTCTGCCAATCACAATGGTGTTTTTGTCTTTAAACTCATGGACGGTTGTCTCTCTGCACTCTAAACAGTTTCACCATCCCTCCTTCCCCCTGTTCTCCACCTAACGATGCTTTGGCCTTTAACCGCTATCAGCATCTTGCTGTTTATCTAACAAACATCTTTCTGTTTAACAAATCTTCAAAAATGATTTTTACCTCACCAAATCTGGTCCTCTCTGCCAAAAGTTTGGACATACCTGAGCTACTTTGTCTGCCTTGTCACAAATGCTGCACAGTATCATCATGATAGAGAGCAGATATTGTTTATTCAAGCAAAAGAAAAATAACAATAAAAAATAAAGCAAAAAGTACTTCAGTTAAATTAGCAGGGGAGCCCCAAGTCTCAAGTACCTGGTTGTGCAACTCTAGTCCAAGCCCTTGTTTATGCCATTGGTGAAGTAGATGAGGAGGAAAATGGCTGATAGTGTGATTGGATATTTTAGCTTGAGACTCATTCCCTTCATTTTCTTCATTCCATTTGTTTTCCAACACATTTTAAGGAGACATCATGAAATTTTTGACAGCAATGTTTAAATACAACCAACACTTCTATATTTTTATCAAGATCAACTTAGAAAATATTAGATTTAAACATTTTTTTCACGCTTTATCCACACAAATTGAGGATTTTGTATCAGATTTAATAATACTTTCTCTGATCCAGAGGTTTGTTAGTAGGTCGGGGGGGTGGGGGTCACAAGAATGTCTGCTCACACCACCAGCTTGTAATTAAAGACGATGTTCATTTGTATGATTCCAATCACATTACTCACTCTGACAGCTGTGATGAACGCGTTGACAGCCAGAGTCTAGGATATGTCTTAATATAGCTTTGACTCACTGGAGGGTCCTGCCAGTGTGTGATCTAAGAAAGCCTGGGTTCTACCTGGAGAACAAGGATTGAGCATTAAAAACCAAATTGCCTCTTTCACAGAAAAAAAAAACATGGGAGATTGTCCATCTAATCTCAAACCAGCAGGTAGTAGCATTTACAGCTTCTAAAGCACTAGAGTTCATGGACAGCAATCAACTTTCATTAAAATCATTAAACTTGATTTTTCAGGTTTAACCAGTATGTTTTGGGTCAGATTGTAAAAGTTATTTCAAGATCTGTGAACTTTTTCTTTTACAATAAAAATGTATTTTTAATTTAATAATTGATAACCTTTTTAACGGTTTTAAAAGTAATAGGGCTTCATTTAGCAGCATCTTTAAGCAAGTACATCTTTTAGAAAAGGACAGAATAAAAAAAAAGATTTGTCAACAAGCTAGCAACTTTTCTCTTATGAGTGAGCTTGTAACATATACCACTAATTTAGTTCACATTTCTTGCTGTCTGCCAAAGTGACTTGCTTGTAAAAGATTTGGGAAAACGTAATGACCCATGCGGTGGGTGCAGCTGTCCGCTTGGGAAATAGAGTTGCTATATTACACATGATATTCAGGGAACCGCTCACAATTCTTAAACAGCTTAAGCAGTAAACGTAGATGGACCATTTCCTCAGTGTGTTTGTGTATTTTCTATACAGAATTATAGAACTCATTTGAGTTAATTGGTATGATGATACCAGTCAGCTGATCTCCTCTACAGCAACTAAATTACATTAGATTACATTGATAAAATGGAAAAAAAAAGTTCAGGCTACATAATTTCACATATTGGGCAAAAAAGGGGAATAACATTTAAAGTGCAATGTAAAATTTGTGCTACCAGAAAACAGTTACAACTGTTTTAAAGTTGAACAAACTGTTAGCATACTCCAGGACAGCCTGATTTGGGATAACGCTAGATGATAATATTGTGACTTCTAACTTGCTGTTAGCTGTTTTATTTATTACTGATAAAATGGCTCATCTTACCAGTAAAGCTTTATAAAACATCAAAGCTTGGCTCTTTAAAGTATTTTGTTTAGACCTGATATGAAAATAAATAGAGGGACAAAATCTAAACTTTGGCGTAAGTCAATTATTGTCCATTGAATTGCTTAATTGTGACTTTTATGCTAAACATGAAAGCATTAGTGGCAATGTATGCTCAAATGTGCTCTAATACTAAACAAATGCATTTAGTTTTATTGCCAAGACGGAAACGAGCACCAATGCTGCTTATGCAGAATTGTATAAAATGAAAACATGTTTAAGTCTTTCTGCAGTTTTTAAACTGGCTCCTAATGTACAAGAAACAAGTCAAACTTAAATTTCATAACTGTAGTGTCATAAATGGTATGTTGCTGTGAAAAGGTTTATTTGTTTTTACATTTTTTATTATTCTCCTATTGACTTGGATCACTACATTAAATCCTTTAATGAGTTAATACAGAAGTAAATGATGTAAAAAAAAAGATGAAGAGAGCAAGATTTTAATTGCTAAGCAAAAGGTCAATAAGTTCAGCGTGTGTGTGGGTGTGTGTGTGTGTGCGCGCGCGCTTGTGCTTTTGCTTACAGCATGCTGAGGTGTGAACCGTGTTCACAGTGATGTCACGCAGACTCTTCACAGACTGGCTGAGTACGGAGAACAACAGAATTTCAACTGAAGAGATCAATTATAGATAACAGAAAATGAATAGGGAGAGTAATTAAATAAATTATTGAGTTGATGTCTTATATCATCTAGAAAAGCAAATGAAAAATTAGATTGTACATTTGGATGAAGTTGGATTTAAAGAGCTTTGAAATTATATTTAATTAGACAAAGAAAAAAATAGTGTCATGGATATATGAAGTTTGTCAAGGAAAAGTAAATTTATGATCACATTTGTTGCTGCAAAAAATTATGAAGCAATTCAGAGTGTGCCTCTCAGAATGAAGAGGCTTGTCCTTTTTTTTAATCTTTCTTGAGTTAGATGGATCAATAGTATTATTCTATATGGGCTGGTTTCTACTTAATAGCAAACGGCCATTACATCACTCGTACTGCATCCATGCGTGATCGTGTGGTCTAGTTCATTCTAAGGTTGGCTGGTTTCACATGTGACTCTCAATAACTGGGACTAGCTTCTGGCATTTATACTTTTCAAACCCGATAACGGGATTGTCTCCAGAGTTTTGGTACTTTAATTAAAGAGATGTACGGGCATCTCTGATATTCAGTTTTTATATATAAAGATTTTTGTCTTGTGCAAAGTTTTTCTGAAGATGCTTATATATATATATATATATATATATATAGCAGGTGGTGCATCAGGGTTTTCCTTTAGTATTTTACAAACTTCAACATATCAATAACTGTACTTTTAAAAAAAGTTAAATTGGAAAGCATTTACCACCTGATCTATGCCTTACATGGCTGAAGTTGGTTGCATTAGAAAGTAAATAGGCCTATGCAGTGAAAATGTTGTGTTTTTTCTTTTATTTTTTTAAACTGTGTCAAATTGAAATGATCTCTTATCTTTTAAATCCCGGGATGTGGAAACAACAATTGTTTGGATCGACTTTACTCTGCCATTGCATCTTCTATTCACTCAAAATAGTTCAGGTTAAATGGTGCGACATGCATGCAATTGTACAATGGCCGTAAAATTATAACCGCGGATGATGTCATAAGCTTGTGTCACATTTTGCAGCAATTGGGGCAATTTCCTTTCAATGGCCTTGAAACCAATGCGACCTGGGCTATTACAAATTGCTATGAAGTGTTAAACAAGTCTAAAAAGACCAGTCTTGGGAAGGGAATATGAGCTGCTCAGCTAACTAACTAACTCAACTAACTTGCCCAATCTCAGCTGTTAATGCAATAATTCCTTCTCTTTAAAGCCAGTTTTTTTAGTTAATGGAGTACACAAGTGTAGTCAAATAAACACTTTCAATTGAAAAAATTAGGGCAAACCCATAGCATTTGTAGTTAGGCAGATTTAATTAAACAATCAGAAGAACTAAATGTAGGACAGTTATGTTTCCACAAATGCAAATGTGATGAATTCAATAATACAGCTTTCAGCAAGTTTTGATTTGTTTTGACCTTTATTAAACACTATTGTTCAGTCATTCCATGGAAGCAAGTGAAAGTATTAAAAGTTGATACATCAGGTCACTATCTACATTAGGAAGGTAAACAAAGGCTGCAATTAGGAATGGATTTTTTTTTAAAGTTGGGTCAGAGTTTCTCGTCATATTGAATTGTAAGAAGGGTTAGGGAGCAGGAGTGGGACAGGAATATGAAAGGGAGGTGGGAAGAGAAGGAGAATGAAAGGACTAATTTATGTGTGCGCTTCAGTAGCGTCTCTGGGATGCTGGATCCCTCTCGACTGCATCGGCTGGTGTCTGGGGAGGCAGAATGCAAATAGGGCAGGTTTCTTGGTGAGGTTGGGCACAGTCACAAGCCCATTGCTGGTAACTGGTTATGCAGTTCCTAAACAAGTCGGTTTTTTTGTCGTCATGCTTGGCCCCTGGGGCTGAGCCAGGCGCATCATTTGCAGCTTTGTGTTACCTTAGCAAAAGTACCAAGTTTGCAGAGTATTTTTCAGATGAAAGACCCTCTTCAGGCAAAGTCAGGATTAGTTATTATTCTCCCAATTAATTCCAGTTGTGTTCACTTTTTATCAGCCCTGCATCGACTCTCTAGAGAATTTGTTTGTCTGAGTTCTGTTATTTGAAAGATGATAGGTCACAGTTCAAGAAATATGGGATTTTTTTTACCACATTTTATGCGTCCGGCAATAACCCAGTTTTCAGAGAAAAAGATGTTGGGTAAAGCTTAAATTATTTCTTATTTCTTTCAGAATTAGCTCAACAAAAGCCTTCTCATGCATCTTTCTTCTCTCGTTTGCATTTATTAATAAAGATAAGATAAGACTTAATTGATACCCGGAAGGAAATTAGGTGGCTCTTGATCATTTAAAACACAGCATTGGCTAATTGGTCAAACTGCTAAAAAGTAAAAAATAAATAATAAATAAACAGAGTCCTCAGTGTGATTAAATGTGAAGCATCATTTATCTATAGATTTGTACCAGACATCTTTATTGAATTGCTTTCCTGTGCCTGAAGTATGCTGGAGGATGTGAGCCAATTTTTTATGAGAATGTAAAAATCAACTCAATTTACTTTCATGTCCATGGTGTGATGTCTTATAATTTCAACAATCATGAAAGTTCAGTACTTACATTTCTCTTTTGTGCGCAGAGAAGAAGGGGGAGAAAGCTGCATGTCGCCAGGCAATACTGCTTCCAGCCCTGGAACAGAATAAGGTGCTAATAAAAAATGTGTGACTCCACTAATGAAGCCAATTCTGCAATTCTGCAACTCAAGCACTCAATTATAATAAGACATTTGCTAATGTGCTCATTCAAATGGGCCACACTTTGCTTGGAATAAACTGTATGGCTTAATGACTTGAGAAAAAGAGTCTGATGACATCCTGTTCTCTTATCAACACTTCCCCAAGACTGGCGCTAAAGATGCTGGGTGCATTTGATCAAGCTAGCCCATATGTGAAGACTTTAAAATTAATTTGTCTCTAATATGGCTATAGAGTCCCTAAGATGTACCATTTATCCATTACTCTTTTATACAATGATCCATATTTGAGTGCAAATCAAGGAAGCTGGCAATCCTAATGAAAGCCACCCCTCAGATCTAAAGAAAAGGAAATGATGCGGCTGCTCTTTGTTGGAACATCTGCTCATGAAAAGACGTAAAAAAACACAAATGAAAGCATTTTTTCTCCCAAGTGCCTTTTGCTCTCAGTTTAATATAGGTCTGTTCTGAAAAACCAACATCAAAGCAAGTCATTCAAGCTCTATATGATCCATCCATTAGATGTACACTCAACTTCCGTGGCATTAATTGCACTTTGTGCATGCACATGCAGCCCCTTCATGCACCTGCTTGTGTGCACGTGTGAGCAAGTGCTGCACACGTGTATGTGCCCGCCCACCCACACACTCTCAAGCGGGGCTGTTCAGACAAGTGGAGGTGTAAAATTAAATCCCTTAGTGCGGAGGCATGCAGATGATGTGCTTCACTGGCCTAGCTGCTCTTTGCATCATTGTAATTGAATAACCTACAAAAAAAGTCTTCACATTCCACCCATTTGCTATTCCCTCACCACATAACACGTAAGAAAAGAAAAAAAACTCGCCTTGTAACTACCTGGGAAAGCAACCCATCAACAGTTGTTAGAGCTGACTTGAAGGTTAAATATTAGGAAGGAATCCAATTTCTCTTGTCTATTCAGCTCAGCGGTGTGTTAGATTGCAGCTGGACTGTGCTTACGGAGTGTGGGATATGAAGTGGGCTAATCAATCCCCTCTGCTTCATTCTCAAATTCCTCTCATATCAGGTCCCTGCCCCCCGGGCAGGCCTTCTGCTTTCCGAAAGCCAATTCCACACGAAATAAGAACTGTGACCTGCAGCAAGAGGGTGAAGTTGAGTTTTCCCTTCATGATTAATCTCTTCTTGGGTGGTTTTCACAAAAAAGGAGAGGGGGAGGATGGAGGGAAAGGCAAAAAAAGAAAACATGCAAGTCGCTGCGTTGTAACCTGCAAGGTTTTTTTTTTCTTTTTTTTCTGAATGCGCCCAGTGCACTGGAGCCTACTTATCTCCTGAGAGAAAAACAGAATTCATTTTTTGACAAGGTTTCATGTTGACACTGAGAAAATGAACTGGCTGATTCTCTGATTAAACCTGGCCTGTCATAATATTCTGAGCTGTTCTGACCAAGAATTGTTGGAGGCTTTTCCAGACTTCCTGTTCAGAGGATTTGAGTTCATAACGTTGGTTCAAACTATGAGAAACGTTCTTCAGAGTTACAGCAAATGAGGACAGAATTATACAAACAAGTACATAGTTTTGTTGGAAAACTGAAGCAATTACCATCTAGCCAAAAAACATATAAAGTAAAAAACATCAGTGTATAAAGATTTTAGATAATACTGATGGAACAAAAACACTTAGAACCAAAAAGTATGTTCTTCTTTTCTGGCAGCTCATTTGCTGTGGTTGAAGGGAGTAAAATAAGTGTGAGGATCACGTTTTCCAGGTACTAATGGCATCTGTCACTAAAAGAAGACCTGTCAGACTCTAACTTTCATGTAGCTGAATTGCTCTAAATGGCTGAACCTCCTGATTCAGACCCACTTTTAGACACAAAATGATGCCAGTCTGAGAAACACTGACATAAAAGAGAATTTAGCTTTTTTTTTAAAAAGCCGTTGTCTTTGTTTTGGCCCTTTGCTCAGCTCCCATCTTTGTTAAGGAAAAGCTCCCATGAGTACCAAGAAGTCCTTAAATGGTCATTACTGAAAGTACCAGTGTACAATAAAAGCCCCCACACTGGGATTCCAGAAGTGTTTACATTTTTAATGCCATCATGATGATACCACATTCAATGTGCATGTTTTACTCACCCACCCAGTAAATGTTTTAAGTGTGTAACCCATTCCACTTGGAGAAAAACAGGCCATTCTCCCACTACCACCTGCCAAACAAATTGGAGAGAAACAACAAAGTTCAATCTAAGTCAGAGTTTTTCTTTGTTTGTGTGTTTTCCCTCTCCGTCAGGGCACTTATAAAAGTGTTCCTTTGCATCACATGTAAGGTATGCTGGCCTACTGGGAAGTGAAGGAAAGTGGGTTTTCAAATATGTGGGAGACCAAATTCCAACGGCTAAAAGTACCTCTGCGCCAGGCTAAACAGTGGGCATAGGCCCTGACACACAAACTAATGGAAGAGTTAAGTAGCATGTGGTGTAGGAGTGCAGGTTTAGACGGAATAACAAGGTTGTATCCACTGATGGTCCAGGAACCTCTTCAGTTATTCATCAAAAAACATGAAGGTCTTCACCAATTCTTGTAGCATCAATTCTTTTTTTCTGCATTTGGCAACAATAATCTTGAATTAAGGTCAATAGTACATGAAGGTGTTCTTTTTTTATCTTTTTATTGTTTGTATCTATCTCACAGATAATATTTTGTCATTTGTGTCTAAATTTATATGACCTTTTGGTAGTGTTTGGTTTTTGTGTTTTCCCCTCATCAGTCACATCAGGTTCAGGTTGTTAACTATCTATCGTTATCTTCATTTCAGTAAATCATCCTCATTTGAGCATCTGGTTTCAGCTCACTAGGCTCAGATCATCTGGCCTGCTCCCTTAGTTCATGGTTTTGTCATGGTTACGCTTCTGCCACCAGCCCGCTCTAGAACATTTTGGTTCCTTCATCCACCGCTTCCTGACAGCTTGGCAGCATAGTATCAATAGCAAAAATGACAGTCTGATGTTTATGCTTTTTTTTATTTGAAATAAACTCACTGGATTACCTTCTATGATAATTAAAAACGACAAAATTGTTTAGCAATAAAAAGAAAAGAGAAAAGGAAAATGACGTCTTAAAGCCCCACTCTCATCATCTTTTGATCTTTCGTGAAAGCATTCCCAGTGGGGATTTTTTTAGCTATGATTATGCAGTTTTTGGCCAGAATAATAAAAAAGAACTGTGTAGTTTTCTAGAACAGTTTCTGCAGAGCAGCAGTAGTTTATTAGTTTATTGGTTCTGTGTTGTGGGCTGAACTGTTTGTGTGGAGTAAGCCTGTCCCTACTTACTGTCACCCATTCTTTCCCGATAGCTTACAGCCACTCATAACCTCAACCTACTCATAACCTCAACCTACTCATAACCTCAACCTACATACCAGTGCAACAAAAATGGTGAACAGTATTAAAGCTATCCAGCTGTAGAGTTTTGAGCCAGATTGGAGTGGAGTGAGGAGCATTTGGCTCGCCGACTGTAGCGCCTACAGGCGTTTTCAGACAGCACTCTCTCGTCTGCATCTGAGTCACAACAATTTAAATAAAGAAATACTCAAAAATGCAATTTCAATTTAAATTTTCTTTATACATGTCCATTATGAGGAAAATGCCACAAGAACATGTTAAAAACACAAAAAAAAAATGTCATTGGAGTTGATCTTTTAAGATTGTTCATAGAGCGATCACTGATTGGGGCTGTTTGTAAGTTGGGCAGATCTGACTACTGACATCTGGGGTAAAACCTGTAAAATCAGATGACAATACAATATTTAAAAAGAGCTCATTAAAGGTGGAGCAGCTTACTTGCTGAGCACAGTTACTATTTTCAGACTAATGGGAACAACCAGTGTTGCAATTTTAAGCAGAGAGCACCTGAATTAATAATGCAGAGACTCATTGATGATCATCTATTCTAACAAATAATGGCAACGAGAGTTTCCTTGTCAGTATGAAAGTCTGCATGTTGTGCATATGTGAAGTTCAAGTGCAAAATAACGACCGAAGTCTGAAAGCTGCAAGTCTGGCTGCGTTTGTAATGGCTCAATTGATGATGTGGAGGACCGACAATGTCAGATGTTTTTACCACAAGGGTGCTGGCCAGAGACACAGCCAGTCCTTCTCACCTCATTGTCCGTATGCAAGATAGAGGATAGAGTGCCAAAGCCCTCTCTTTATACCGACTGCAACTGTCATCTCATTCAGAGCTCCGCAGCACTTAGGGCCCATTTGCTTTTAAAGGATGTCTGACAGGACAGCAGCCACGTATGATCAAACTTTACTTTCACTGTGCACTTGTGACAGTTCATTGAGAGAGGCTCTAATGTGCTGTCAGCAGTGCTCTCTACTCAGCTGCCTTGATTTACCTTCCCCATCTGTCTCAGTCAAAAAGCACTAAGTTGAGAAAGATTAGAAGATAGGGGGCCGTTCAGATCCACATTCTAGAATTTAGCAATAAACACACTTCACATGAACCAAAACTAATATTGCCTTCAAATCCATCAGGAAAAGTTTCAGTAGGCTTCATTTGGAACTTAGTTTAAAGATTAAGGAAACCCTTTTCAGCCATGAAAAAAAAAATTGATTCAACAGCGGTGCAGCATTAAGCCACCAATCTTAACTGGATATTTGCTATGTTTCATGATTCTGAAATACTTTACAGTGTATTTTACTTAGCAGTCACTGGTGTTTACCTGTAAATCAAAAGTAAAACTAAGTTGTGACAATTAAGGTGGACAAACAACAAACCATTATGAAACTGACAAGTGCCAACCAGTTTTTTTGTGTCCCCTTCAAGGAAATGGCAGACATTTTTTTAACAGGATCACCATATGAGCCCATCCATCCATCCATCCATTTTCTGAACCAGCTATATCCTTGTTGGGATCATGGGGAGCCGGTTCAGGCTACTGTTGGGCAATGGCGTGGTAAACCCTGGACAAGTCATCAGTCCGTTGCATGGCACACAATATGAGCCAAAATAGATATTTTTTAAATGTTGATTTTTAAAGGGAATGCGGTTTAGTGTAAATGAGTTATGGTTTGGTCAGGCAATAAATCAATAGTTGTACTTTATTTTTGCCATTGATTGTTTGATTAAACCAAATTCAATCAATAAGTTTAGTCATCAACAACAGGAAGTGATTGAAAGCAAGGTAAAAAAAATGACCAATAAAAACTTTATTGCATAGAGGGAAATTTTTCCCTCTGCACTTGTTTAATTTTTTAAACAGATGAGCAGATTTAACAGGTACAGTTCACTTTTGTGACGACCAAATCATAAAACACCTTAAAATCCTACTCCAATTATCTGTGGATTTATTTTCAATTACTTTCCAGACATCTTTTAGTCATGATAATTGCCTTGTTTGGCAAAATCAAAACCTGTGTCATTTTCTAGGACATAGTTTCTGCAGAGTGGCAGGAGTTGAGAAGTTGGCCTTTTGCACTGCTTTCATTTCCCATCAGTACTTTGTTAACTCTCTCGTACATAGCTTACATAACCAGTGCAATAAAAATGGAGAGCAATCTTGAAGCTATCCAGCTGTACAATTCTGAGCCAGATGCCAGCTCAGATGAGAAAAATGAAGTTCAAACTGCAAGGTTTAAAATTAAATGTTCTTCCACCCGTGAGGTTTTTTATTTTTTTAACAAAAAGAGAGGACATAACTTGCTGAACCTAAACAAAAGATAAACAACCAGTGACCAGTCTGCTTTTGAAGGCCTAGAAACCTCTCCGTCACTTTAGTTGAGGGATGCTCATCATAGGCCGTTGATGTCTGTTCATTTTATCCGAGGGTCTCCGTTCTGCTTTCTTAATATTTCAGCAGATATTTTTTTTTTTTGTTTAGTGGAGGCTGCTTTTACATGCTGTAAAACAACTCTACTGAAAGTCTAATAAATAAGAAACTGAAGAAGTTTCTTTTTTCCTCCTCTCTGTTTCTCTATCTCCTTTGATCATATCATCCCATGACGTATCCATTGTCAGCTTCTCAGCTCCTCTAGGAGTAGGCAAAGTCTAATTGGTGCGACATGAACAAAAAAAAGAAGAAATCAAAGCAGGAGATAGTACTTGTTCCAAACAGAGCTTACAATCTACAATAAAAAAACACATTTTATGTCCGTTGAGTTTACGTGTTGCCTCGTGTAATTTTTTTAATACTGCTGCAGCAAATGTATGGATCTAGCTATAACTCAACATTATGCAGCCATCCTGTGAGCTACCTGTGCTGCTTTTCTTTTTTCTTTTTTTTTCTTTTGGTCCCTTATTCTAATCTTATTTAACAGTCTCTGCCTGACACACAATTCAATGCAGACCCTCAGATTGGAGAGTTTCCAAACAATCCTGAGCTCACCCAAGCTTGGAATTGGTTTTTCGTGGAACATCTCCCTCCTCCCTTTGGGCACTTTACCAATTTGACCAAATTTGTTCCATCACTGGTTCTAAGTACCAGAAGTGTTTTCTACCCACACTTCAACTTGTTTAAGCAATTTGCACGTTCTTTGCAGAACATTAACAGCTCTGTCTGTGGCAAAAACTTGACTTTATATGTTTTATGCTCAAGTTTCTGGGGAAACAGCTCATCACCTTTATTGTTAATATGCACGTATAGAAAAAAAAAAAAGAAAACAACCATTGCACTTTTACAAGCATGTAAAGAAAAGATAAATTAGGGTTTGCATCATTAAGAGGAATTTACTTTAAGTAAGTTATGACGATATTTTTTAGAATGGTCTCATGAACGGTTGCCTACACATTTTATATATTTTTTAAATAAAAATACTCAGACATATTTTCTTATAACAGAAGCAAATGAGCTAAAACTATAATCAAAGTAGGCCAATAGAAGATTGGACACTGGCAAAGCATCGCTTCTGTCTTAGCAGAGTAAACTCGACTCCACTCTTATCCTTTTCTTCATGTAAGGTATGTTTTTTTGTTTTGTTTTTTCGCTGAGAAACACAAAGGTTATTGAATTTAACTTTACACATCCAAACAGTACATCAGGAATCCCTTTAAATCTAACTGTGTTTGCTCTGGATGAACGTGTTAACAGAGAATCCCAGAGCTTTGAGTACAACTTATAAAAGATAAGGATCAATCTCTTGGTGCATGGTGTTCAACGCAAAGCAGTGGTACAAATGTAACAGTGTTTTCGAAGAAACACAGTGTTTTTGGTTTAAGATTGCCTGAGTGGCAGGGGTGTACCTAACAATTTGGGGGCCAGGGGCGAAAAGATGACAGTCCCTTTTCTGTGTGTTCTTTTTTACACACTATATTCACTAAAATAATATACCTTTATTTTTGTTGTATATACATACTTTTATTCAACCAAACTCCTAATCCAAATACATTTTCTAACATTTTTTCCCTCACCGTTTTGGACAGCCTTTTGGCCATGATGGAGGGTTTGAAATTTGATTGATGTTCTATGCATTAACCTGTCTTGTCTATTGGAAAAGTGTTTAATTATGATTATGCCATTTTAAGCCCAAATAAAAAAAACTGTGTCATTTTCTGAGACATAGTTTCTGCAGAGCTGCAGTAGTTCATCAGACATCAGTCTAGGAGTAGTGGGCGGGACTTTTGGTATGGTGTAAGCCTGCCCCCATTTCCCATCACCCATCTGTTTATGTTACTTCCTGCTAATTTACAGTCCCTCATAACCCCAACCTTACATTACCAGGGCAACAAAAATAGCAAGCAACATTGGAACTAGCCAGTCGTACAGTTTTGTGTCAGATGTCAGCTCAGATGAGGAAAACGAAAACATACAGGGATCTATTTGTCTGCAAGTGGATGCATCAGAATGGAACAACGCAAGTAGCTTGTGACCCGTCAACTGTAGCACCAAGGTCACTAATACAAACTTTTTCCAATGGTATTTTTTCCGTTACTCCTGATTTACAATAATTTGAAAAAAAGAAATACTCAGAAATGCAGTTTTAATCTTAATTTTCTCTATATATTTGTCAGAAAAATCAGTAAAAATGCTATAATTACATGTTCACAACACCATTTTCTTCAAAGTGGGTCTTTAATGTGGCTTTGATGTAGAAGCCACCCTCCAAAAGGAACTAAACTTATCTCATTATCTATACTAAAAACACATGAAAACCAGAAATCCTGTTGATTGAAGGAGAATCAAAAACTTGAGACACAACAATATTTTAGTTAACATAACATTCTTTTGAAGTGTTTTTATTGGTTAATTTGGTGTCTTTCTGCTGTTCTGCTATTCAAATTAAATTGTTTAAAATTATGGATTTATTTTTGCTCATTCAAAAGTACTATGTACTAAGTACTATACTACCACTTTTGACATTTTACATCCCTTTGTATATATCTCTTGTTACGTTGCTGAATAACACAAAATATATCATATAGGGAGATGCATTTAGTTTTTTGTTCTTATTTTTATTCCATAAACTGTTTCTTGTTTTAGTTTCCTTTTCATCCACGCTTACAAATGATTTACTTTATCATACAGACAGATATCATATAGATAAAATGTTAAGATAATAAGACAAGTTAAAAAGTTTTATAGTTTTATATGTTTGGAAAAAAATTGGATTTTTGTCACTCCCACCTCCCAAAAAAAAGACCAAACCCTTGAGTAAACTTATTGTTTCAACCACATTCCGCTTCATGTATATTTTGTTCAATAGCATGAACTCTGTATTAAGTCAAATTTACTGTACTTGCTTATCAGTTTGTAGTTTGTGCCACATTATGACTTCAGAATTATTAGTGTACCATTAATAATGTGTCCATACTTGAGGGATAAAACATGTCAGGTTTTGTGACAGAGCTCCTCCTCCTGCTGCTCTTGCCCAGGTGTTATCTGGCAATAAAAATAAAATAAAATAAATAAAGTTTATGTGACAGTTAAAATATGCAGACTGCTATATTTCACTTTGCAATGTGCCAGAGGCATCTGTCCGCTTAATACACATGGAGAATACAAAGGACCACTGAAGGTTGATGTACTGTATTGAGCTAAGATAATTAGAGTTATAAAATCCTCCATAAATGCTCCATTGAGATCAGGAGTATTAGGCTAAGTCTATAGAAATGCACGCCCACTGCTCTTTTTAATTTAAGGGACGAGTGTTGGCAGAAATATCACTGGGGCTTATGATCACACTGGAGGTGTACACAGATAAAAAGCGGGATGCTCCATAAAGCACTGCTTCAGAGTTGGCCGATAAGTGCTTGAATTACAAATCAGCTAATTTGACCGAGTTATTCAAAGTTTTCCGCCGTGCGCAGAAATGAGCTGCTTCAGGCTCCAAAAGTAATTAAGAAAAACTTTAAATAATTTGAGCTAATTGTTCTATTACTATCTGGGAGAAAATGATGCATTACTGTATATTTTGATTAGAAGAAGAAAGAATGGCTTTATCCGTGCTGTGAATACCTCATTCTGAGCCTGGAACATTTTCTGTCGTCTTTGAAGGCAGAAAAATGTGCTTTTTGTCTCTTTATTTTTGTAATACCATTTATCACATAAAAACAAACCCACTTCATGGCAGTCTTCACCTACAGAGCAGACAAAATGATCGTGTTTTGTCATTGTTGTTGCAAGTTTTAAAAATACTTAACGAATAAAATGGAGCAGAATGGATGTTGCTAGTTGTGTTAAATTAAAAGACAACAAAAGGACTCAGGAGGCACTGCATTTAAATTCCAGTTTCATCTAGTTAAAAAAAACTTTTTTAATCCCCCTCAACACCATTCCCCTTTGCTTTAACTTTAGTTAGATTTAAATGAGTTATGTTATGAGCACAGCAGGATACGAGTTGTGTTGCAATTTATTTGTGTAATCCTGTAGGCCTTGTGTAATCCCAGCCTGCTGCTCTGTAACAGCCCCTCGTCCTTAACTTGCTGGGTCTCCTAGCAGTTAGTAGACAGAGAAAAAGCCGCCCCCCTATGATGTCCTCAGTCTGGTTTTCATTTTTTCTAATGAGCTTCCTCTCCATCATACCCTTCTCAGTGGCTGTTATATGATAATAAACTCATCTAGCATTTATTTTTGGACCACTAACCCAAAACTGCTGAAACATTAGGGTTTTAATCTATGCAGGTAAGGGACGGTAATATTAAAATACCAAATTAGCTACTCATTTTATGATTTAGTTGACTGCAAATGTAATTACTTAAACTCATGACGCATATTTGAAATGTGATCACAGGCTCCTGCAGAATCCTGCAGCAAACATTCTGGTAAACGACAAAACAGCAAGAAGAAACTGGAATTCTTATTTGAAAAGACCTGCAAGCTGGGACACTTCACAAGGCCTTCACACTGCTGGGTAGTAATAAAACATAATATAAATGAATTTTCCTTCTCAGTGTGTCCTCTGCCTTTAACACCGTCCATTTTACCTTCCTGACTCACACCATCCACGATTACATGCACCTTCATTGCATCCATGAAGCTTATCTTTGGTTTTCCTTCTGGGGCTACTTCCTGTATTCCTCAGTATTCTTTTACCAGCATAATCACTGAATGTCCAAACTATTTCAGTCTGCCTTCTCTGCGTTAGCCTCCAAAAAATCTAACATGAGCTGTTCATCTGATGTTTTCCTTATGATCCTATCCGTCTTCCTCACTCTCAAAGAGAACCTCAACATCTTCATGTCATCTACCTTCAGCTCGACCTCCTGCCTCTTTCTCAGTCTCTAAACCAACAACATGGTTGCTCTCACCAGTCTTCAACACCTTTCCTTTCACTCTTCTGGCACTCTTTTGTCACACATTACAACGGAAATCTTCCTCCACCCGTTGCACCCTGCTTGTACATGTCTACCCCCCTCCTTCTGTGAAATATAAGTAAGGGTTAATGGCAGACGAAGTGTGCATTATCACTGTTAAGCGCACGCCGTGGAAGGCTGAACTGTCTGAAGCAGAGGACAGTTGCTTCCGTGAAGTGCGTTAAAAAGTGATAATGCACATGCTCAAAATATCCAGCAACTTCGCACAGCCATTGAAGGAGAGTGGACCAACATTCCACAGGCCACAATAGACAACCTGATCAACTCTATGTGAAGGAGATGTGTCGCACTTCATGAGGCAAATGGTGGTCACACCAGATACTGTCTGGTTGTCTGAGTCCCCAGACCCCCTCAATAAAACAAAACTGAAGATTTCAGAGTGGCCTTTTCTTGTGGCCAGTCTAAGGCACACCTGTGCAATAATCATGCTGCCTAATCAGCATCTTGATATGACACACCTGTGAGGTGGGATGGATTGTCTTGGCAAAGGAGAAGTGCTCACTATCACAGATTTAGACAGATTTGTGAACAATATTTCAGAGAACTGGTTATTTCGTGTATGTGGAACATGTTTCACATCTTTGAGTTCATACCATAAAAAATGGGAGCAATAACAAAAGTGTTGCGTTTATATTTTTGGTCAGTGTATATGCTGATCATCCCGATGGGTTGAATTAAGCATCAGTTTAGAGAAAAAGTTCTCCTCTTACCGCTTGTTTTTGTCCAGATGATGAAGCTGAAGGTTATTTTAAAGAGACCGGCGCAGTGATACAGAAGATTTAAGATCTGTAACTGGAACCAATTTTGGGGCATGTGCTTATCACTTTTTAATGCACAACCAGCAGCCAATTAGAATTGAATATTCACCATGGTATAAAATGAAAATAATTGACAAAACTTCACTCATCCCAAAATTAGATAAGTAAAATGTTCAGAAAGACAAAATTCCTAGCATATGGGCATGCATTTCTATAGACTTAGCGCCACAAATAACATATAGTCTAAAAATTTCAGTGTGAGGTACGGAGCCCAGGATCTGACATGGGTAAAATGAATAAAGTGTTCCCACAAAATAATATTTCGTTCCTATGAAATCATTAATGCGTGGGAACCGAATAATATTCCGATACACATTTACTTTGTTGTCTTTGAATGCACCCCAGTTACAGGGACACGTTGATTGGTCGAGATGCATTATGGGATATGTGTGATGCATGATGGAATACCTAGCATGTAGCCTAAGTGACTGCTAATGAGTATATTAATGAAACTGAATATTATTATTCCTATTTGACCCTAAACTACAATATCCCATACTGCAGCTGGCTGTCCGGTATGTCGGCATGACAAGCAGAAAAGCTCGGCGGCGGACCGGAGCTCGCAGCACATAGCTCATAGCTCGAGCAAGCTACGTCCAGAGAATCGCTGTGGTATGGGGAAGCAGCAAGCTTGGGCATCCTAAATATTAGGATATTTTTCTTATTTTCATCAAGACAATAATAAATCGATCATTCTTGTTTTTATTTTTCCCCTCTTGAACGAATGTGGGTCACAGAGACACGGAAGTAGCGGCGACAGGACGGAGACCGTACTGGGATGTGAATGAACGCAGACATGGAGACACGATTACCGAAGTGTCTTCCATGCAATGTAATGAGACACACACAGACAGAAATGTGAAAGTATCTGCTGTAAGTCCAAGTATCACTAACATACGTGTTTATTAAAGACTTATCACGTGAATAATTATTTCGTTCGCACAAATTAATTATTTCGAAGGAACGTAATGTTATTTCGAGGGAACGTAATATTGTTTTGTGGGAACTAAATATTATTTTGTGGGAACGGAATATTTATTATTTTACCCATGTCAGTTCCTGGGCTCAGAAGTTAGGAGACTACATGACACATTTAATAATTAAGGACAAATTTAATAACTAAAGAAAATACTGTTGGGATCACTGACTCCTAAAGGCGGATATGCACTGGTCCATCTGTGGTGTGTCTCTGTTACCTTGACACAAATTATTACAACGCTCATGAAACAATCGGAATGTTGACATCGCCTCTGTCATATCTGACGTCCATAAAAAATTATGCTGTTCTTTCAAAAAAAAAGAACAGTTATATTTAGGGTGACATGCCCAAACAGTAACGCATGTTCCTGTTTGGGCAATCTTGTTATGCATTCATTTTCGCCATGGATTACCAAAGTTTAATACTCAAAGTAGAAAAACATAACATTATTTCTGATGCAAATTTTGCAAGGACTCATTGGGACAATCATTTTTTGAACAAATATCACTTGGTATCAGATATTATAGGAACCAAACAGTGTCTAAATGGAAAGGAAAATAAATACAGAACATGACACATTAAAGAACATTTCTACTTTCACGTATAACAATAGTAAATGGCATTTCTTTTTATTTCTAAATACTTTTATTCAAATTTCAAAGTACGTATAGGAGATAGGCAGGTTCTCTCAGTCATTGTGCTGTTGAATCCCACCACTTCCTTTTCCTTTCCCTTCCCCCATTTCCGAAGTCTCATGCCTACCATAGTGCTTTGTTTAAATGCCAGTGTCCTTATTTATGACTTTTTTTCTGCTCAGTGTGTGCATTCAAGGACTCCAGTGGTGGCGATGTTGCCATGACTTTCATTAAAACTACTGATAAATAAATTATGGATGTGCAGGGTATGAATTACAGTGGTAAAGAAGGCCAAATTCTGCCTTTGTAGAGTTGAAGTAATGCTGTCTTGAGAGACAGCTATTGAGGCCAGAGAGATGCTACTTTTATGTTCAGTGCATTCATTGGCAAGCTTGAGAAGCTGCCACCATGCTAGAGGTAAAAGAGACCAACCATGATTTTCATGTTTTATGTAAAATAAATAACTTTCTTGTTTGCATTTCTGTGTACAGAAACTGGAATGGGTCTGAACTTTAGTCAGTTACAAGACAAGTAGTCTGAGAAGTTGAGCAATCAAGTATTTCCCCTTGTTTGTTGGGCAGTGTATTATCTAATTCAACTTTAGAAACAAGCTTTTTGAACCAACAAATATTGTCACTGATTAAAAAATATATCAGACAAAGTTTTGAATACCACTCAACAACATTTACAAAATGACTGTCCAGGGTTATTCCCACCTTTTTTCAACAGAAGCTGGGATAGGCTCCAGCACCCCACTTGACCCTAAAAGGGAATTAAATCGTGAAAGATCGTAAAGTATCTTAATGAATTGTTGGTAAAGACTAAGTGTTTGTTGGTAAAGCCTGCAGCTGCTGGTAGGGATGACTAAATTAAAACAACCACTTAAAATCTTAAAGAGGTCTTGCAGTCTCTGACAATCGTGTGGCTCATATTTCATTTCTAATATTATAAAGCTTGAGGGCTGCATGGTGGCACAGTGGTTAATGTTCCCGCCTGACAGTGAGAGAAGGAACTGGTTCAAATCCTGGCTGGGACCTTTCTGTGAGGTGTTTGCACAGTCTTGCCATTCAGGGGGTACCTTGCCCAACAGTAGCTGGGCTAGGCTCCAGCAGCCCCCCAACCTCGAAAGGTATTCAGCGGGTTCCAAAAAATGGATGGATGTAAAACTTGGTCTGAGTAAATAAATAACAAAAAAGTCAAAACATTGTATTGCATAGCTAATATAATTTATTGTTAGGAGAATCAAGTATGGTAAAAAAAAAAAAAAGAAAAACTGTCAGATTAAACAAATAACTTAAACTCCATAAGAAAACCTTTAAACTTTTCTTCCAAAGACACGTAAACGCTTAAAAGTAATTTGTCAGCACGATGGAGTGTTTGTACACAGCTATGTTGCATACAGATAAGCTGAATTTGACATTTCAATTACATGCTGAAACGTCATCAATATAAAATTATCAGACATTTATGAGGGAAAGTTCGGAATGTGACATAATCACAGCTCATAAGTTTAAGGCTTGCAGAATTTTTGTAAGTGAACGACCCTGGGAGTATTTTGGGCAGGCAACTCAAGCAGTGCGTTTACCTGGTTACTCCTCCGTGCGGGCAGTTCAGTCTAATCAACTCACCTGTTCAGAGTCCTACTTAAGTCCCAGGTGCGGTCAAATCCCTCTTCTTCTATTTACGCGAGCTCTGCGTTCGTCACCCCATCCTCCTCCCCGGCTTCCACCTGTGAGCTCCGTTAGGGGTAGTGTAATACCTAAAGTTTTCTATGGAGATCTTTGTTTTATGTATCTGAACGGAGCCTAATGCCAAACTAAAGGAAATATGGAATAAATCTTCTTTACTGCATGAGTTGTCTGACAGAAAAATAGTAACTAATAATCTTTTTTTTTCCATGCAGGGGTTTTAATATGAGGTGCTAATTGATGAATATAGAAGGTCAAGGTTCCGAACCTTTACATTGACAAATAAAAACTTTTGCAATAGTCCTTCTAAAAGTGTATTCTTGCAGTGGTGATCTGTGAGGGTGTAGCGTATTGGGAAAAGAAAGCTTAATTGAACAAACTAATGAGTATTTTCTTAGTTCCATTGGGTATGTGCCGGGGAGATTGTTTGACAGTTTATCTGCGATAAATAAATTCTTCAGAAGCTAATTAGCTTATAGGCCCTCAAGGGAGGAAGGTTGTTGAGTGTCCATGTGTGTGAGTATGTGCATGTTTCTGCACATTACCATAACTTCAACCTGAAACGAGTCCACTCTGTTGTTGTACAGTCATCATTCACTTTCCAAGACATTTAGGCAAAGACCATAGAATTGCTACTGAAGTATAAAAAACAAACTTACTAAATGAGAAATATTTTTATTTATTGGATTATTTTTGCTCAGATTGCTGCCTCAAGGACATTTTTAAAAGCTTTTTTCCAAAAATGTATCTTTAAACTGAAAGAGTAGTTTTACTTATGAGTGTTCATACCTTTATTTTAAGAGAGGCATATGTCTAAAGTGTTATAACAGATTGTTATTACACACCGCCTTTACTTTTTGCTTACATTTATCTGAGATGTTGTGTTTTAGCTCCTGTCTCCTTCGGGGTAGCTGCTTTATTTAGGTTGTCCTGTCTACAGAAAAGTGTATTAGAGTACACATTTTTTGGCCACCCTGACAAATTTTCCCTGGATAAAAGAAACTTTTAAAATCCCGGGCACAAAATAGTAGTGCACAATATATTGATTTAGTAGTTAGGGGGTAGGAAGGGAATTTCGACATAGCCTAAAAACTTAACTTCCTAAAGTTATTCAAACATGGCTGCTTTTTTCAGTCATCAACAAACAGAAAACAAGATGATAATAAACAGCCGGATAGAAAGAATGATGTGACACAGGTGTAACTGTCAGAACCCAAGTCAACAAAGATGGACGTGTAGGACAAAAGAGGAAAATGTCCATTGAATGCAGTCATGGAGTAAAAAAAAGTAAAAATTGGAACAAAAACTAGCAAAACACACACAAAAACTAATCAGATTTTAAGAGGTCAATTAAATTAGGATATGAATCAAAATATTAATTGATGAAGATAAACTAAAAATCACTCTATTTTTTAAATTTTTACTCAGACTTCAAAAAATGTAAAATAAAGTTACCTTAAACTTTTTTTCTTGTGGAAATAATTCCAGACAGCAATTCAGCTTCTCATTATTCGCAGGCTGCATGTCAGTATAGCTGATCGGAAAGCATTATGATAATCTGATTCAAATATGGATAACAACCAAAAACAATGCCTCCCATGCTAATATAGTGTTTCAGAAATTTAAGTTTCTACAACTGGGGAGAAAGGTTCTTTGCTTTAATGGACTTTTGACTTTTTTAATTTGGTGCGGTGTTTCATAATTTAGGAAATACTATCTCATACAAAGTCAGATATTATGCTTCATTAAACTAAAATTGGATATAGATTTAAAAATGTTTTTGATTACTATAAGGCCAAAACTAGAGAAATAAAATAAACTTTTCCTGATGCTGCATCCACACTAGAAATGGACAATTTAAAGAGTATTTTGTGTGGGCACCTTTTCAGAAAACTAAGGTAGCCATTTAAATTAGTTATTCATATTAGCAACAATTGCTGTGCAGAATCTTTCACCTTGGCGCAGAATGTTCTTATTGTTAAGCTACTTGCTTTTATCTATGTTTGAGTGTTGAAAGATGGATGCTGTCTGATGCAGCACTACATTTTAGAGTCACAAGTTTGCCCTGTCTTTTCTCTTGCAAAATACCTGATTTTGCATGGGGATTTGATTACCAAATGCACATTTTCAGCAACAAGCAAAGTAGGGAAAGCTGGAATTGTGACTTGAGACTTATACAATATCCTCTTTTTTTGTCTAGTTGTGTTACCAAGGTTTTGTGAATCAACCAATTTAATTGACCTCAGTTAAATTACATCATCCATTAATGCAATGCCATTGTCAGCTAGGCTTAGAAACAGCAAGTCCTTTTTGTTGTTGTTTTTTTTAATAACATTTCTTAGGAAGTTTGTTTTTTGTGTTAAAGGACAGGAACTTTGTTATGTATTCCCAGATGACACTGGTGTCAGGCAGCGGTGGATGCAGTTTATCTCCAACACAGAGGCAGGCTGTAAAGGTCTTAAATGTTCATGTGCCTCCATTAGGGTCAGGTTTACATCAAAAGCTGAAGTAGCTTCTTCAAACAGGGAATTGGCCAGGAGTCTGCTGAAAATGGCCAGTGAGTGCATGTGTTGCATTTGATTGTAACAAACATGGTCTGCATTGTTTTGCTTGGAATGTAAGTTTGAACTGGAAGAAAAAAAGCCTTGTAAATGTATGCTTTCTCTGTTCTGTATTGACCTAGACCTTGAAATAAACACCCTCGAAGTGATCTGAAACAGAAGCTGTGTGAAATATCTTCACTTAAAAATGCAGCCTGCAGTATTTTCCTGTATGTTTGCAGATTCCGCTGTGAACGAAGACAGTGTTAGATCACTCCTTCTAACAACATACCAATTACAGGACAGCCACCACATGATGCCCTCCGATGTTAACCAATTACAAGAGCCCTGGTGTCAGACAGGGCAAGGCATCACCTGAGTGAACTTGTTGAACAGAGAAGGAGTGAGAGGCTATGAAAATCCTTTTACAGCTCCTGAATCA
Organism: Oryzias curvinotus; assembly: GCA_023969325.1. Lineage (NCBI taxonomy): Eukaryota > Metazoa > Chordata > Actinopteri > Beloniformes > Adrianichthyidae > Oryzias > Oryzias curvinotus. The sequence continues at coordinate 9,784,802 of CM043708.1, forward strand.
ACACAAAAATAAATACCTTTGTAAAAATTAAAATGATTAGAGTTAAATAATCTTAAACAGTTTTGTTTTTTACCTCTGTAAATTGTTTTAGAGGTTATTTCAAGAAGAGTCTTAAGATGTCGATATTTTTTAATGGTATATGTAAAATGTACATCTTTTTTAAGATCCTTCACATAATAAAGAAGTGAAGAAAATTTTAACTGTATAATACAATAGATGTGGGCAAAAATGCATTAACAGACAGAAACAGAAACACCAAGAAACATTCATGAAATGCTGCATAAAGATTTTAAATAGCAAGGAAAGTTTGTCAAGGACTTTAAGAGATATAAAGGAGAAAAAAATTTAAGTATTGCCCAGGAATCTGCTTTTGTTAATCCACTGAGCAAAGGACTCCCTCTCTGTGCCATGGTCAAACATTCAAGAAGGGTGGAGCTGAATTTCTATACAATCAGAGGCAGCTGAAGTAAGAATTTGACAGAAAGGAGGACTACAATGTACACAGGTAAAATAGAGAGAGCACGATAATTATGGTAAATTATAAAGTGTTGCTGACATCTGTCACCTCGGAATTTCTTTCAACAAATGAAAAGAAATAAACAAAGAACATTCCTCGGTTCTGAAGGAATGTAATCCTCTTGCTTCTCTGTGCTCTTTTCTTTTCTTTTGACAATGATAATTATAGTTTTTGTTGAACAGCTTTCAATGATTTATCTCCTCCTTGTATTAATGGCTTTCTGAAGCTTTTAAATCCGAAAAGTTTAATTTGCTGCTTCTGTGTGGCTATTGTGGCTTTTCAATTTTCCATACTTTTGTTTGAAATACCTTTACATTATGATGTGAGCATGTTATGTTCTGCTAGGAAATGTAGGCTCAAGCTGCCATGCATGGGTGGAGTGGGCCCATGGTTCGCTCCAGGAATCCAACTAAACACCCTCAATCCAAGACTCACTGACACTCAACCATTCAAATATACAGAAACGCCGTGTATTTGTGTATATTTGTTCTGTGTTGTTCATTTTTCAGAAGCTCTCATGCAAATGCCTTTCACCAACTAACAATTCATTGATGTGCAGTAGCACATCAATGGCACTGCTTTATTTTTGGTTTATGGGAAAGGGAAAAAAATAACCTTTTCTGTTTAAACTCAGCATCTAACGTTTCAACAGCAGAGCCAAGAAGGAGGCCAACAACTAATGCCACTGTTGGACCAAAAGGAACCGAATCCATATGTTTGCAACAGAGAGCTATACAAATATGAACTGCAAACAGGCAAATATACTTTGAGCTGACAATCTCTGACATCCCCCATAGAACGTGGATTAAAAAAAAAAAGTTTATTCCATCCATCAATTTAAAATTGGGCAATTTTACAGGCAGAGTAAAAAGAGGGTTTTATTTCATTAACTTTATAAAGAAAAGGAAAATGCATATTAATGAATGTTAACCAAATGTAAATATGTCAGATTATAGCTGTAGGCTGACTTTCATATGGAGTCCATTGATGCTAAAAGAAATAAAAGTTGAAGATATAAACAGGAAACACACATAAATTTATTTTAAAAAAAAAACAGGTGAAAGACAGTATACAAAACAATATAAACAAAATACAGAATAAAATTTGAACAGACAAATCATTTGTCTGTTAAAGCAGTGTTTTTCAACCTTTTTTGAGCCACGGCACACTTTAACCTTGACAAAAATCCCGCGGCACACCAGCATCCAAAAAAAAAAAAACAAAAAAAAAAAGGAAAAGCTGATAGTCTGTATTGATGTACAGCCCCTTTGCAATCTCACATGCATTTTTGTGATGATTGTGGCAGAAAAAGCTGGAAGCTGCAGTTGGTTTTTTTCTAAAAGATGTATTAAAAGTTAAGTTAAAAGATTCAAAAACTGTTTGATGTGTGTTCGTTGTTTAAAGACGATAAGAGGAGAGGCTCGTGCGCTGAGACAGTCAGTTTAAACCAATGCATCATGGGAGATGTTATGCCGAAAATCCGCCGACCGCAGAAAGACTAGCGTCTCTGAGCTTCATTGTTTTGTTCACTTGTTCCACGGTCTGATACCGGATTCTGTGGAAAGCTACACCGCTAAAGATGAGCTTTAGCTGGAATTTTGTTAGAACTGAGAGACTTTATGAGCAGAATCAGAACAAAAAGTGAAGACTTTAACCACTTCTGATTGGTCAGACTGATGACATGTGACCAAGCCTTCAAGAATGATTGGTGGAGACAGTAAAAGGGGCGGGACTTTTCCGCAAACAGGTATAGCTGCAGCAAAATCGCGGTACCGTGATTCTGATCCAAATGTCTTTAATAGAATCAAATAAACACAAAGAAAAATACTTTTATGATCTTTTATATTCCTAACTACTCAGTGTTTTATTAGGGCCTGTTTGGATGAACACAGAGCTGATTTCCTGGAGATGGGAAATGTTGTTTGATCAGTTAATGAGGGCAATTTCCCACGGCACACTTGACCATCTCCCACGGCACACTAGTGTGCCGCGGCACACTGGTTGAAAAACACTGTGTTAAAGTAATCACCTATTTTGCTAAAAAAAAAATCCTATTTCTGGTCTTTTGTGATTGCACATTTAAGACTCCAAAAGCCAACAGTTTTTTAAAAATGACAAAATGTATACTTTCTCTTATTATTAATGGCAATCTACTTAAGAAAGTTTAGCCCTGGAATGACAATACATTTTGTGAGAAAGTTGTTAGTCTAAATGCACCTTAGGGTCACCTCTAACAACTGCCCAAGTTACTCTGGAGAAGCCTCTGAGTAATTTCTGTTTAATGAATTAATTCAGTGGAGGGGGGGCTGATACGTGTAGGACTTTATCGACAAGACAAGCTGATTTGAACTATTTAAGATGTTTAAAGCTCGGGAGTTTTTGATAGTGGTAGTAAAAACAAGGCTTCTTATTCAGGAGGATTCGGGAGGTCTAAGAACAGAGGAACCAAGAAAACCCCAAGTAGTGATACGATAAATTCCACACATTTGTATATAACTAACAATGAGATATTGTAAGTTATTTAATTCGAAAGTTATTTCAAGCTCCACTAAAAGTCAGTCAGTCTCATGCTCCCATCCTCCCTCACTCCTGAACAAGACTCCAAGATATTTAAACCGTTTATTTTGGGCCACTGGGACTCTCCACTTGAAAACTATACTTTCAAACTCGGATGTGCTAATTTTCATTTATTTATTTTCATTCCCTACACGTCACCCTTGAGTGTGAACCTCCCAAGTTCACACTAAAACTCCTGCTGAATTCGTAGATTGTCTACTTAAACGGGACAGGATACAACTGCATTGACAATGGCTGTGAAAAAAAAACTGTAGTCGGTTGAAAGCTTCACCTGAGTGTCCAAGGTCTGGTAGTCAAAGGCCAGATGACACAACTACAAAGTAGCTCATTGAGCTTTCAAGGTTATTATTATGTCATATACACTGGTGGACACCCTTTTTCTCAAACATGTTCATTCTGGACAAACTGAGATTGGCACAAAAGTCCAGTAGCAAATTTCTGTTTGGGTTTAGAGCAGGAAGGGTGTTCCTGCCAATCACGCCTTTCCAGGTACCATTGTCATTGCCTGGGCATTGAAGTGACCAGAAGAACAATCAAGTCTCTGTCAAAGCACTTTCTAGTACTTCTCCTAAAGAGTCTTAAAAGGCTAAATACTCTGTACTGCTTTTTGTCTTGTAAGTCTGTCCCTGACCCAGTGGGGCAGGTAAATTGTTCACTGGGGCGAAGCATAATGCGCAATGGCTGACTTGGGGCCTCGAGCTTTACTTCTTGCTTACTTCTCACACAAGCTTAGGCTCATTCCCACTCAATGAGGTATACTTCAATGTCCCCATAACTGAAATCATTCTCAATGGATTGGAGGAACCCATCTCTTGCAACCTTCTGTACTCTATTGTGTCGGTTTGATGTGCTCAATCTACACACACAAAAATTCCCGTTCATATAGTCCTGTTTGTGCCTTTTAACCCTTGCAAAATTACTCGTTGTACATCACCCGCAGATCGTAGCGTAACATCTATTGGTATATGCATTCAGTTTAGTGTTTTCTATCATGGACCTTAGTCAATCTGACCCTTAGATTACTAAAACACCAACTACAACACCAACTGAAACAACACAAAATAAAAGTTGAAACTGATGGCTAGTGATTAATTGAAACAAATCAGTACATAATTTAATACCTGCAAAAATCATTTTTTGCAGCTGACAGAAATATTAAGATTGGACTACTTGTCTTTGGGGTAAAAGACCTCCATTATAACCACTCGGTGGTAGCGAAACGCATTACAACACATAAACTAAAGGCCTTAAGAGTTTGATCTATTTGCGTTTAAAGCTAAAAGAATTCCCCCCCATCAAATACTTGTGATACCACCTTGTCAAAATGTCCTATATGCTGCAATGCTAGAACAATGAATGACAGACCACAGAGTGCACCTCCTCATTAAAAGCCTAGTCCACATAACTGAGCCAAGTTTTAATCTGACTGTGCCACCTGTGAGGCTCGTCAGAACTTGAGCCCACAGGGGCAGAGCTGGGCTTCATTACTGTGTTGCTGGTTCTAGCCCAGTTCTCTCTTCACTCTATCTCTCTCTGCCTTTCTATTCTTCGGTACCTTGCAGGCATGCTACAGAAATGACAGCCGGCTGCTAGGTCCTCCACATCGTTCCATGGCCGCAATTTGTCATTTTTCACACGAGATGAAGCCTTTTATGAAACGAAATGAGTTTCCCTAAAATGAAGCGCCACAAAAGCTCCGTGATTAATTTGCTTGTTAGGCTATTGCAGCTGTCACCTGTGGAAGGCATCTGGACAGCAGATTGACTAATGCCAGCAGTGGGGCTGAAACACGGCTTTCTCTCTCCCATAACCGACCCCACAGTCAGCCTTTCAGCAGGCTTTTAAAGGCACTTTTCTCTGTTTGATATGGCCTTTTTCTCAGAGGCAATTAATAAGCATTACTTGTGATTGACATGGTAATTAGCTGCATTAATGTGGTCATAAGAGGCTTTGTGCTGTATGTTGGGGCTGGGGAGGGTAAGTGAACTAATGTTCAGAAAAGGGGAATGAGATTCACAACCTTACTTAAAAAGTAAATGTCCATTTGATTATCAGAGCTTTTTTGACAGTAATTTGATCAAAAAGGAAAATTAGAATTGTTACACTAACAAAATATATTTATCAGCTTTGAGATTATGACCTTCCTAATCATGTGGACCATGTCTAATCCCAAAGTTTGTATTGAATATGATTACTTTAAAAATGTTACAATTGCACACACTGTCAATAATACACATGATGTTGTGTCCATATTACACATCCTTGTGACTGAAAATAATGATCTGGAACATGTCATCAGGTGATGAGTTTGGAACAGTTTGACAGCCCTTTTGGTCTATTACAGAAATAACCATCAAGACTCACACTTGAAAGCTAAAATTAAATGTAGGGATTCACAGTTTCTAAGAACAAGGGTTCAATTGTTAATTGACTGTAATTTAATTCACTTAAAGTGTAAATGTAGATGGATTTCTCATGGGCCAAGGATCTGACATCAGTGGTGTGCATTACCAGGAGCAACCAAGAGAATGTCCACAGTATAGAGCTAAAAATGCATAAACTACACATAAGTTCGAAAATATATCTGGCGTGTGAAAATTGTTTAACGAGGAAGTTCAAGGCATCTATTGACACAACCTAGTTAACGGACAAGTGGGGCTAACTGTTTTTTTCTTCATGCTTCCTATACTTCCTGGCCAGAGCTTATTTATCAACTTCAAATGAGCAGCTGTTACAACTGCAGGAGTTCTTCCAGGGGATTTTGTGTGTCGTCTGAAGGTGGGAAAATTACTACCATTCTCCTGCCCATTCAAATCAAGTCCACAAGACTATCCTAGTGTGAAAGCCATCTAGCATTCCCCATCCAAAGTAGCATTCAAAGATTCATCTAATGTTGGTGGGAAGCTGAAGTGCCCAAAGGAAGGCGTAGGAGGAACAAGGAAACCTAAAACGCAAAGGCCCAAACTACAATATTAACCAAAAACATTCCAACAGCAGTGAGTCACTCGTCACATCAGTATATCCTCCTAGGGCTCCCACATGCTGGATGTGGGCATTGGATTTTAGGATATCTAAATGGTAAATGGAATGTACTTACACAGCACTTTTCTCCCTTCTTCAAAGACCCATAGTGCTTCAGACACTCCATTCACACATACACATTCAAACACTGATGGCTGGAGGCTCTAACCAAGCCTGGGGCAATGTGGACATCAGTGTCTTGCCAAAGTATTCTTTGACACACTTGGGAAAGTAGAAAGTAGTAAGGAATTAACCGGCGATTTTGCATTCACAGATTGATTGCTGTACCTCCACCTTTTCTAATTAAATTCAAAACTGTCTAGTATAGCTGTTCCTCTGAAACAAGATCACATGAAAATATTGCTTTTGTTTCTATGCTCATCAGCCCAGATAGCATATAATGGAAGAAATTCATTTTTATTAAAAGGATGAAAGATTTGATAGATTATCTACCAATTCCATAAGTTAAATTTTACCCAGTATTCCCATCTGTATTTTGGAAGTGTTGGTTGCATTGCCTTTGCTCAAATTTGAATGCAGGGACATAAAACACGAATAAATAAAAACTAAATTGCAGGTCCATTGCCTGACTTTGGAGGCCGTTTTTGGGTCCTGCACATGATCGGAAACTGACACCAATGCTTTTGGTCTTCATCTGCAGGCCTCATTCTTCTAACATTTCTGTCTCCATTTACTCACTCTGCCAGGGCTTTAGGGCAGCAGCTTAAATCTGCCTGAAGGACCTCCTTCCCTGGCAGAGTGTCCATTCTGGACTATTTTACCCCTTGGCATAAAAACAAAGTCTGTGTGGGTGGGTGGGGGTGGGGGGTTGTGTTACACCTGGGACAGTATAATGATCTAAATAATTTTTTACAAGAATGTTATCAAAAAATCTATACAAACTTATGGCTTGGGATCACTGTTGAGGGGAGTTTTATATAGATCCTCCAGAGCCCACTTCTAAGTCCTTTAGAGAATCTGTGGAGGGATTCGTGGCTAATGTCCATGATTGGAAACCATGCAATTTGGTTGAGCTGCTGCGGTTTGCTGTGGGAAAAAAGGGATTATATTATCATCTATTAATTGTCACAGGACTAATTATTTTGGACTTAGCACAATTTTTTCCCATTGTTGCAGCTCAGGGCATCAGTAAAATATCTTAATTAGGCTTAACAGAGACTTTTGCTTTTTTTTGTTGCTGAACCAGAAGAACAGTAGTAATTTTTCAATTGAAAACCCATAATCATACTTAGCCTGATTCAATAACAAAGGTTAATAATTTTTATATTTTCTTAAAAAAAACTTTTGTACAATCATTTAACATTTTTAATAAACAATGTATCTCAATACTCTAGGTGTTGGTTCAATTGGGATATTAAAAATATATCTCCCAGTTTATTTTGTTTTTTTGTTAAATACAACAATAAAAGTGTGTAGAAGGAGAAAAACAAAAAAAATTGTATTTTGAATAACTTTTTCCATAGCTTCTTGATTCTTTTGTTTTCAGACACGTAGTATATTAGAATACAGACATATTTTAGAAAACACACGTTTTCTAATATACTGCAAATGAATATTAGACACTATGAAAGTTATCATATTGAACATTTTTTCCTTTTTTTCGAGGTAATGTTGGGTCAATATTTACACCTGCTTCTCTCTGCCTCTAACAACTTGAAAATTCATTATGTTTTTCTATTTAAAATCCCCTGCTGTTTTCAGAGTCTAACAAGCTAGTTCTGTTTATGCAGAAAAAAATTCTATAAAGGTAAGACAAAAACAGAGAAGTGGTAGGTTAGGCAATAATCTTTGCAAATGTGAGAGTTCATCTTTTAGTGTGAAAAGTAGTTACTAACGGATGAAAACATTATAGGTATTTTTTTCATCAGACATCAGTGGGAAATTTTACTCCACAAGATTTAGTCCTTTGTGCCTATTTCTATATAATGTAATGCAGATAAGATTTTCATCTTTAAGGTTTTTACTTTCCTCTTTTCTGTGAGCTTGGGGCTTCCAAATCTTGCTGCAGAATGTGGTGGTGTAAGCGCAGGCTTATTTTTTAATTACTGAGGAATTAGAGAGTGGCTGTAGTTTATTTGTGTATGCTGAGCAATAAGGAAACATGTTTTAGAAAAAGGGCTTGTGCACCACAACTGCCGTTCGATAAATGAAAAAACATCACTGAATACACAAAGATGCAGAGGTCAAAGATTTGATCGGGCCTTTTTGAATGTGGCAGATTATTTTTGTCATAAAACCATGAGATTCCTGAGAGCATAGAGCTCTGCTGCTGCAATAATAAACAATGCTCTGGTAATATTACTGAAGTGAACACAAAAGCTCGCTTTAGACACAGTCCTTGTACGTTTTGCTGTAGTAGGTCATGTGACATTTGAATGTGTCTCTAAAAAGTACTGTTTAGGTCGAGTGAATGTTTGGTTAAAAAAAATAGCCGTCTTTTGTAAACTCATAACTACTTGCTGATTCACTATGAGACTGAAATGCATTGAAAGGCCTTCTTGAACTGAAGTTCACAGCTTGATCAAAGTAACTTTCTGTTATATCCTTTCAGTATGTGCTTTGAGGGAAAACAATATTAATTCTGCTTGGAAGAGTTTAAATGGCAGAAAAAGTAAACCTAGTAGATGAAGCCTTGGATCACAAAAAAAACTATTGTCCAATGAACAAATGAAACCCCTGCAGCCACTTTGAGAAGTTCAACTCAAATTATCTTTTGATCTATTTTAAAAGTGTTTCCAGTGGTTTTTTAATTATGATAATGCCGTTTTTAGTAGTGGTGCAAAGATTAAACGATGAATCGATTTATTCAACCAGATCAATCTGTCTGAGGCCAGCTGTTAATCAAATTGAATCAAACTATACCATTAAAATCGTTTCAAAATGAAATAAATTGATTATATTGATGTTGGAAAACACTATTTGGAATGAGGCACTGTATGTTTATTTTACTATAATGTGAAAATGACCAAGTGTCATCACAGCAGACAACACACATGTGATGGCAGTAAAAAATGATCAAGCCATCATTACAATGCAGAGTGTGGAAACTTTGAATTTAGCAAAGAAATATAACCATACAGTGTGCTAGAATGTTTTAATAATTAAAGTTAAAGTCCCTTTAGTTGTCATGCACTTAGGCGTGTAAAATTGGTTCTCAGCATTTGACCCATTCCATGGGGGAGTGGTGGACTGCAGACACAGCCGCATTCAGGAACCATTTTTAACCCCCAATCCAACCCCTTAATGCGGAGTGTCAAACAAGGAGGCATTCGGTCCCATTTTTAAAGCCTTTGGTATGACTCAGCTATGAATTTGAACTCACGATTTTGCAGTCTGTGGTGACTCCACCACAAAGCCACTGAGCTGGTAATAATGTTCCCTTTGTATTATTTTAATGTGGAAAAACAACACTGGACTGAACTTTATGAAACTAAAATGTGGATGGATTTGCCTTCAATTCTTGTTTACTTGTTTTTTTGTACACATATTTAATGACTCTGAAAAACTGAACTGTTCAGTACCCAGATATTTATCTCTGAGTGACACTGGTTGAATTTCTGGCTAAAGCTGAACTGGATCGATTGTAGGTCAGTGAATCAGATCATTTAAAATCAACCAATATTGACTAGGAATCGTATCGTCAACCACAAATTATGATATAAATCGAATTGTGTTCAAATTAACCATTGCAACCCTAATTTTTAGCCAAAATCAATAAACCTGTGTCATTCTCTAGGACATAGTTTCTGCAGAGTAGCAGCAGTTCATTAGAAATGTGTTTCTGAGTTGTGGGCGGGACCATTGGTGCGGTGTAAGCCTTCCCGCACATCCCATCACCCATCTGTATACTTTCTCTGCCACTAGCTTAGTCTCTCACACCCCCAACCTTACAAAAGAGGTGCATCAAAAATGGTGGACAATATTGGAGCTAACTGGCAGTCAGTTTTGAGCCAGATGCCAGCTCTGAGGAAAACGAAGACTTGCATGGATCTATTTGTCCACAAGTGGATTCATTGAAATGGAGCTGTGAGCTTCTGGCTTTCTGTTGTAGATTCCATGTCACACTTACATGCTTTTACCAAATACATTTTTTCATCTGCTCCTGATTCACCATGATTTGTATAAGAAAATACTCAAAAATGCAACTTTGAGCTTAAATTTATATGTGTCCTCCATCATCAGAAAAATGCAATAAGGACATGTTAAAAACACAGAAAACACGATTGTCATAAGAGTGGGTCTTTGTTTCTTTTGGTTGTTTGGTTTCAACATGTTTGAATACCATTATCTCAAAATATTGTTGTTTTGCATTGAAGTTTAAGGATACTAAATGGATACAAGTTTAATCTCAAAACATGCAACTTCAAATACTCTCACAACAACAACAGCAAAATTCATAAATCATAACTAACTTGTGAACTCTTGACTAAATTGAATGGGCCACTGGCTTGTGACAGAATTTGCTGTAAAATGTCTCATTGTCAGCGCAAAACCTAATTATTACTGTATTATTCATAAACATGGAGGCACTAAAAGGGCTTTTAGTGGTTAGAACTAAAAATGTATAATAAATGCTAAGATAACTATTCTCTCTTGCCCCAAGGTGCAAAACAAAACTTTTACAAAACACAGAAATAAAAAAAAAGAAAATACATACAACAAAAACAGCTTGTCTAAAAAGTACATCATAAATCTTCAAAGGTGAATTTTCTCTCCTTGTTTGGCATGAATATATAAATTATTTTGCCTTTGTATTAGTAGGCAAAGTTGCTTGTGCAGAAAAAAGATGTGTATTGATTCATCACCTCACTAACGCCGTACCAAAAGTTATGCTTGTGTTTTTATGTTTTACTCTTTGGCTGAGCACTTATTGCCTCTGTGTTGTTAATTTCAAAGACATTTCAGGCACACCAGGCAGACTCATTTTTTCCCTTTTTACAGAATCAGAAAAAATGCTTCTCCAAAGGCCTGCAGAGAGTGAATGTACCACAGTGAAAAGCATTACTGATGAGAGCAGTGGACATCTGGAGCTACAATGCATGAACAGATAAGATTGGTGATTTGAATTACATTTCTCAGTAAACATGTTAAAAGCTAACATGAATTTGTGTGAATATACAAGAAAAACAGCATATAAAGCTACTGTCAAACAGGACTAATTCTGTCTACTTTTGTACAAATGAGAGCTCAGCAGCAGAACATAAGACAGCTCCGACTACATTTTTGTTTGATATGTGGGAGAGGCCAATGCACCAATTGCTGCTTTCAAGGAAAATTACAATTAATATATATTGCACATCAGAGTTAAACCAAAATGAGTTGCCATTCAAATTGCTGATCCAATTTTTCAGGAACTGTTGTAAAGGTTTGAAAATATGTTTAAATAGGGACTCAGTTGCTCAACATTAGCAGGAATGTTTAGCATGAAAAGTGAAAAGTTAGTTTGACACATATCCATTGTGTGAAAACAGATTTAATGGCAGCAATTCAAAGCTAATGTTTGTCAGCTTCATTAACAAAATATGTCTAACGTAGAGATAAATAAAAGATGTGTTAAGTCATATATTCATGTGAGCTGGACTGACTGAAGCAGATTTTTCTGCTATGCTGGCTGAATGTATACTTACAGATCCCAAGCTTTCTAAAAATAGAAAATTATATAGTTCAAACTGGTCTCATAAATTGAGAAACACGTGTCTGGGTATAGGCATGGGCAAAGAGGGCAATGCCCCCTAAATGCCTGTGACTGTGATGGCCTGCAAAAATCCACAACTAACTAAAGTGAAAATGACAGAAAACAAACAAAAATAAATGAATAAATAAACAAACAAAAAATCTGCAAAAACTAAAAGACAAAAACATAAGGATAGACAGACAGATGGAGAAATACAGACAGACATTAAAAGAAAAAATATGTATAAATGCAGCCTCAAAAGGGGACATACCAGTGTCCTGTGCATGCCTGTCCAAAGCCCGGCTATAATTCAGATGGTAGTTCACTAAAATGATGACCAAACAATGGATGAGGTTTGTCAAATGTTAGTAGTGCAGTGCAGCTTTTGAAACCATAATATATGTATATTTTCTCTGTTGTAAAGTTAGGCTGTTTTTATGTTTATATGCTCTATAAAGTTGCTTTTGTGACAAGTGGTAATCTGGTAAACAGAACCAGCTTCACTTATATTCTTTTTTTAAATAAGGCTCAAACAGGAAGTATATGTATTTCCCCTTGATTTTGACAATCACATTTTGCTACAGTTTCTCATAAGATAAGATCTGAGAGCCCTGTCTTGCCGCTTCTCATTCGTTTTGTCCCAGCCCCAATGACAAACTTACCTGCTCTGCTATGTGAGAAACAACTTTCACAGTTTACTTTTACATCCACACACAATCACTAATGGCCATGCCGGCACACACAAGCAGAGCTACAATAACTAGTGACGAGACCGTTTCAATAATCCCCAGCATGTATGTTTAATGGTGAGGGCCCAACGGAAATGATCGGCAAATGAAACGAAGCAGCGGGTTATTACGTACCACTCCAGTGTCAGCCCAGGCCTCTTCCCCATTAATTTTATTGTAACTCATTTTTGCAGCCAGAGTGGAGCAAGATTTAATGTTTCCATTCCGCACTTCTGTTCTGCATGACAAATTGTTTTAATAAACATATACTGGGTCATAATAAAGTAATAATAATCCTCCCAGTCATCTTATATCACTTCAGTTAAATTTTCCCATAAGCCAACACTGGTTACAGTGACAATTACATGGTATCCAATCGTCAGCAAAGCAAACCCAATGGGCAGATTTAATATAGTTTGTAAATATGATTAGTGTGCTGTTGTGTTATTGGACTTCAGTATTTACATTTCTCTCTGGGCCTTTTTACAGTACAGGTTCAGTGTTATATAAAGCCCTTTCCCTGCTTTCTTATCCACACCCTCCTCCACAACTTAATGAAACACACTTGACCGTTAATATTTCACGGATCAATCGCTATTGTTAATTTGCGCGATTCATGTGCCATTGTGAATATTTCAAACGTCTCTGCAGTCTTGTGTTGTGGTTGTGTCTTTGTCGTTCTGTGTGGCTGTGAGTTGTTCATACATTCACAGTGTTCCAAGCAGGTTTCTGGGTTAAAGGGAGAGAACGTGTTCACATAATGGCTCATGGTTATTTAAGGGGCAATTTAATGCTGCATTTCAATTATTGCCTAATGTTATTGTAGCTCCTGCAGTCATTGTTTCACCCACCAATTTTCCAAGACACACATTCACTGTGGAAATTTGTTATCGGAATGACTGCCTTTGCTTTTTTAAACAAAGAAAGGTGACAACTTTGTCAATTTGTACAAATAAGAAACGTAAATTCACCTTGTTGAACACTGCCTAAAGATTATGACAAAATAATGAAGACAGGCCAAAATACATAAAGTGAAACTGAAAGTAAGATGGCTGCAGAAAGTTGCTAGCTTTGATTTTTTTCACCTTTCAGTTAAAACATAGGAAAACTGAACATGTAGTTTTTCCTTTCATTTTACTTTTTTACAACTTATTTAACTTCATAATAAAAGGTATTAACTCCACTGGTGTTTTCTCTTTATTTCTGTAAAAGTAAATAGCTTTCACTCTGAGCTTTTTATCTCAGCTTTATTGTGAAAGTCTGTTTTTCCAGCTTTCCATATATGCAAATCACTTGCTTACTTTCATTTATCTCACATTTTATATTCTTTTTGAAATATTTGTACAATTCACCAAAATGTGTTTAATGAAACAAGCAAAAGCAAAGTAATACATCTCAAAAGGAGTTGCTGGTCAGCTCTGGTAAAGAGGCTGTACCAGTTGCTGGCCTGTTTCAAATTTTCAAACCCTCATTTTCACTCCAAGTGGATCAAACATTTTTGGAAATGACACAATCACAACGGCAAGTTGATTGGGGCAATATTGTCCCAATCAGGCGTTGATTAGGAAGGAAGAAAAGAAACATGAATAAAAAGAATGTCTCTTCCAGCTAGTCATCTGAGTTTCTTTCATTCATGAAGTGCTGTCACCTGCTCACGACATCGCTTTTTCATGAGATGCAGGCACATGGTTCCACCCTGTGGGCTGTTTTTTCACCCCTGCTCATTATGTTTGCAACTTCCCCCGTGGTTCACTTACGCAGCATGGTTTTCTGAATACCTTTATTTCCACACAAAAAAAGCCTTTTTTTTATTATCAAAAAATGGTGGTGTGGCTTTTAATCCAGAGCGCCATATGGATTACTTCTGGTTGTGCTTACTGATGTTAAAGCGAATTTGAGAGGTTCACGGCCCTCTGTCTATAGGTGTGGTTGGGTGTTATTGTTGATATGGAAACACAGCTAATATGTAGCCAAGCAGTAACGTTTGTTTTAGTGGTATCAGTCTATTTTTTACGTGTTGCAAACTTGTGGTTGTTATTACAGAGTTCAATGCTAAATATAAATGTGAATTTCCTAATGTTGATTGAGAGGATGAGCAGTTATCTTGCATTCTTGTGAACAAAAAGAGCATTTACCTTTTACGCTGTTGGCAAGATGGATGCTGTTTTGTCTTCTAACAAAATAAAACAACAGACAACTGCTGTGATTTTTATTTTATTTTTAACGTTTTTAACGTCTGTTTGCGACAGACAGAAATGTCTCATTTTAAATAGTCAATTTTCTTGACTTTTTTAGCACAATCTAAATAAAACATAAAATGTATTAAAATGACCTGAAACTGGTCATATTTTGGGCGCAAAAATTGTGTACAAATGTATCCTATGCTTCAGAGATTTTTAATGATTGAATTATTTCCTGACTTGCTAATGTTGTAAATTGCATTTTCAAATGGTCTCTAAGAGGGTAAAGGGAGGTCTTATCCCAGGAACTGCTCAGCAGATATATGAAAATCACTCTATTATAATGTCATCTTAGCTCCGTCTTTGTTAATTATTGCTACAGCAGCATGAGGGATTTGTCACATCAGTGTAAAAACATGTCATTTTGGCGGTGCGGCTCAAAGGACACATGCTGTCATGTCTCCCGTGACGAGTTTATGAAAATGCTTAAAATCAACATGCGTTGACATATAACTGTCAGACACTTCAAAGACCTCTCGTGTCTATGTCAGTTATTATGGAGGCTGAGGTAGAGGCAGTGTGACAAATAATATGAAGCCTTGAAGTTGGTGAATGGAAGATGGGGTGGGATTATACCTAAACCCAACCAAGCGGAAAGGTGTCAAAAGTGAAAGTGGTCAAAATGATCATTATGGTAATAAAACATTATGTTTTCATGCAGTCATTTGGCTGTAAAGACACATTTTAGTTTTTGAAGGTTTTTTTTTTTTTTACTTTGATAAATATGCTGGACGCCATTCATTAATGTTTGTCAAAACATGTCAGAAATGTGAAAGAGTTGGAGGTCTGCTTTTCCCGCTTGTCACCTCTCAGCATCCTTAATTTCTGTCAAAAGTCACTTTGGAGTTTACTGGCCACCTTCCGCTGCTAAAAAGGAGACAAAGAATTGGTTTTCAGTCCATTGCCACTCACTCAATTGGGAATGTTTTCTTGCTGACTCCAGCTGGTAGCCCTTAGTAGCCTCAATTTTCCTGTACATACACTACTGACGCATCCAGAAGCCAAGCCCCACATGAAAGGGCTCTCCTCCACCACATCCCCAGCATTGACAGTTGAATGAAATATTTATTTATGAAATCTAAAAACATGTATTCACCCTTGACTTTAGATTCTGGGAACATTGACTTCAGAAGCACCACATCGCCACCAGAGTCTGGCCCTCCAGTGAGTCAATTATGATGGCTTAAAGGAGTGTCTAACTCTCCCTTCAAGTGTCTACTTGCCCCTAATTTTTTTTCTCTTTCTTAGACTCTTTTCATCTAATTCTTCACTGATAGCATAAAACAGTTGAGACCAGCTCTTTTTAACCTGCACTTGAAGCTGAAGTCAAGATTGACATAGCCGGATATTTCACATATATTCAGTTCAAGGCTAGCGTCCTTCCCCATCTCTCTAAGGATGTCAAGATGCTGAGTTTAAAGTCTGCTAGATTAAATAGCAAGTGTTGAGTTTATTCTGGCTTTATTGAAAGAATCGCAACAGATGCAAAGTTCATCACTTTCTTCTCCATAAGTTTCTGATTACTTGAGGTCATAAACACTTTGCTTTTTATTTTGTTAGCAACTGATGATGATGTCAGAGTTGGCCCATTTTTTGAGCTGTCGCCTGTTTTTGCTTTGAAAAACACAATTTTTTAAAGAAAACTTAACTTTCACAAATTCATTCATTTTATCAAGCACCCATATTCCATTTTTTGTGTTGACTCCCATTTCACCACCACACTATACATTGAAACATTTAAAAACAAGAAAAGAGGAAAAAAAACATGGTTTCTGAAAGAATGAGTTTCTTTCAGTGCAATTTTTAAGTGGTTTCTTTTGTGAGACGAATGTATAAATTTGAAGAGGCAAATAACTTTTACCTGGGCAGTCTTAAGGTGGGATTAAGTATAGAGAACAGCCCTAGTGTGGGTCTTCACCTTTTTTCTTGTTTTCAGTTAACTGAATAAAGACTAAGAACAGCCATAAAACGTTTCTGTTACAACATTTACTAAATAACATAAAAATTCACATAAAGTTTTTTTTTTTTGCTGGGCTTCAGTGTGTAGGTGAGATTTTGCAAGGGCCCTATATCCTAGGATAAAAATTACATCCATGTAAAGCTGAGAGCAGCCTAACTAAAATGAGGGATGAGCAAATCAGCAAAAATCAAGATCTTAAGGTTGGAAAATGCCTCATATTCAGAACCAGTAGGTTTCTTATGTATTTTGCAGATGTAAAATGATTTGTTTTTAAAACACGTAAATAAGCTTCATATCTGCAAACTAATATTGTTCATCAGGTGAAAAAATGTGCAATTGTAGATTTCCTGTACTATTGTCATTAACATTACAATAGTTTGTTATTATGTAACAAAAAATCTACTATTGTTTCTGTAAAAAAAAAATTCCAGTGTCAGAAATGAAATGAAACGGTAAATGTGTAAATATGTAAATGTAAATGAAAACATTATGCGCATTTGCAAAAACATTTTCTGCCTCCAGAAGTTCTGGAGGTCCTTTTAAAAGCACATACATTTGCACAAGTGTTTGTTTTTTTCAATGAGTGCAATCAATAAATCTCTTTTGTTAAGAATATTCTGTCTAAGTCAACCAAGCAGCATTGGTTTCCTGTCACCAGCCAGTCGGCGTGCACACTTTAATTAGCTGCAAAATGTTGTCTTGATGGTTAAAATAAAGCCTCGCTTTTTCACCACTAAAACATGGGATTATTTTCTGCTGTTGGTTTGTCATTGTGGGCTGCATGGTGGGGTTGTGGTTCACACTCTCACCTCACAGAGAGAAGGTTCTGGTTTGAAAACCGGCAGGGACACCTCTGTGTGGAGTTTGCATGTTTTCCTCATGAATGTGTGGGTTTTCTCTGGGCACTTTGGCTTCCTCCCACAATCCCAAAACATGCTTCATAGGTTTCATTAGTGATTTTTAACTGTCCATTGGTGTAATTGTGTGCTCTGCAACAGATTGGCGACCTGTTCAGGGGGCCTTCGCCCAACAGTAGCTGGGATAGGCTCCAACAACCCAGTAACCCCATCAGGGCTTCAGTGGGTTCAAAAGATGGATGGATCATCATCTAAAACAAAAAACACAGCTGTGGTAAAATGAACTGTAAAAAGGGGTGAATCAAGCAAACACTCTTCATACCAGTAAAAAAAAAGAACATTTTTGTCATTGTGGCCAGATGAAAGGCTGGTCTCCTAACATGTTTTTAAATAATAAAAACACCAACATAAAAAGTAAAAAAAGTTGACACACAAAATGAGAGTCTCTGAGTATAAACTTTGAATCTTCTCTTAGTCTGGAGATGCCAAGAATGGCTGCCAGATCCTTTTAAACTGTGCCCTTGATCTTTTCCGTCTGAACTGGATCAGTTTCATCCCATTGTTGGGATCATCTCAATGAGCCACTGTTTGAATCAGAGGGCAGAAAAAACCTTAATTCCAGAGATGTTTAACACACAGAGTGTGGTTATAAATCATTACCAATCAAAATAATATTACAAAAAAGCTGTTTGTAAAGGACTGATTCAGAATTGAATGTAGACATTTCATAGATTTGTGTTATGTGTTCCTTTTAGGTTTTTATACTCTGTCAAACACAAAAATGCTTCTACCATTACAGACTTATTCAATACCTGCACTGTATTCAATGTTTCATGGTGCTCCAAGCGGCAGAGCAGTTTGCAGTATTCTGTGGTTACCATTTTCTGCTCACAGTAAGAAATGTTACCTGTAGTTGTGAGATGTAAATGACCTGGATTTTTATTACTACTTTGGAAGAGTTTTACTGTTTGTTTTTTTAAGAGAGAGAGGCAAGGCTGCACTTATACAAAAAAATAACCAATGTCTAAACTAACCTCAGCTCACTGGATTAAAAAAAGCCTGAAAACACTACATCTGAGAACACCAAATATCAGCCTGAATTATGTATCTGTCAACCTTTAACCTGCATGACACATTTAGGCAGCTTCATTTGTTCAAGTGTAAAAGTAAACCAAACAAAGATGCAGAAATAGCTATTCCCTGTGAAAGCAGTGTGTAATAGTCCCCTTACCAATAAAAACCTGACATTTATATGTATGCTCTCGTATTAGTTTAAAAAGATACATACTTTCAAAAATTTGACAGGAAAAGACAAGTTACAGAGAGGCCTAGCCATCCCTTCATTCCTTCACTACAGGCATGCTGCCACAGTCATCAGAAATGGTGAAATCAGCTGTCGCCTCACCAGTGCCAGCAGGAAAGAAAAAAGCTTCTTTTCTGGAAGTTGGAAAGTGTTGTGACATTGAGATCCTCTGCATGAAATTACCTAGTTCTTTCATTAAAGCCAGAATAAACTCAACACTTCCTATTTAATCTAGCAGACTTTAAACTCAGCATCTTGACATTCATGAAAAGAAGCAGAAGAGAGAGGCTTTAGAGACCTCCCTGAAGGGCAGTCAAGAAGAGAGGCAACCAGAGATGGTAATGTAGCTGTGTGTACCGTGTGCATGCATGTGTATGTGTGTGTTTGAAAGAGGGGTGTGTGTGGGGGCAGTGGTACTTGAGGCAGTTGAGAACTCATTTCAGACCCAGTCCTAACCCTCTCAGTCATCTCTCTTTACAACTCAATACTAAGGACCTGTGTGTCTCTCTGTCTGACACTCTATGTAACTATTCATTATCCTCCAGCCAAATTCAAAACAGCCCTCCCACCCCTTCACCACACAGCGATGCAGCAGTGAGGGCCTTCTTTGTAAGCAGAGTCAACCAAGCCCCCCCCCCGTACTCTTCCAACACGGCTGGAATGTTTTCCTGTTAGTTTAAGACTCATCTCAACTAATTAATATTTTTGCTTATGGCTGCTGCAGCTCCCATGAGATGCCCCTTAATTAATCATTTATAAATCTACACAGCCTCCTAGTTTATTAGTCTCTGCCTTTGGCACAGGCTGACTGCATGGGGAAGCCACAAATGATTAGTTACAGGAATGAAAGCCTCCCCCTCCCTTGTTTTCAGCTGATTAGGGCCTCACATATAGGTATTTCTACAGCACTTTAATTCATTCTGAGCACCTGACACATTATTCACTCTCCCACCTCTCTGATCCTCTCCCCATTGCTGGAGTCCGTGTTTTTCCTAAGCTACGTCGAGGCATGGCAGTCAGCTAACACCCTCTTTCAGTCCAGTCAAAACAAAAGCCCAAACACCAAACATGGTAAGAAAATTTTACTGCCCAAGGAGAAAAGGTGGAGTGAGACTGGGAAAAGATGCCTGCCTGCCCTTTGGAAAAACTGGAGCAAAATGTGTTTGTTCCTCAGAGCTTACCGTAAGCTGTCAGGCCATGTCACAGCACTGAAACTGCAGGCAGTTATTTGAAAAGAAGCAATATTTCCATCAGTTTAACAAAAGTAAATTAATTGAATCAGCTGAGAGCGGTGTGGGAGGTTTTCATTATGTCTTTGCGCTCTCAGGGATGGAGGCCTTGTGCAACAGGGCTCCTTCATCCAATTAGACCTCTGCTGGCTGGTTCACACCAGCCTCACTACGCTCTACATCCTACCTTATCGCTGCCTTTTTATCCCTTTTATCATCAAAGTGACTGCAATTTACTTTGCCATATAGGTAAATCTAGCAAAACCCTCCCAGAGAGTTGGGCTAATTATGTTATAAGTGTCCAGCTGAGTCTGCTGCACATCCAACAGTTGTGGTTGATCCCAGTGTTGGACTAAAATGAGCAAAGATCCTTAGGATTAAACTATATTGCTAAAGAAATAAAATAAAAAAAGGCTGTAAAACCTTTTCCTGGAGCTGTAAAAACACATTTGACTTAATTAGTTTTTTTCCCCTTGTTTTTCCAAAAAGAATCAGACTCATATTAAATACAGAACATTCAATTACATCAATTGTATGTGACTCCTTTCTTTTTAACATTGTTCATGGGGTTAGTTTGCAATCAGCTGCGCTCTTTCCTGGCAAAGGCGCATAATCATCTGACACAGTGGGGAGGGAGACAGCAAACTATAGGCTCAGCAAGCAAGGCAATTATATTCATGATCATAGTACAGCAAATGTGTGCTTTTGTCTGCATGCGCTCTAATTACTTTTACTATATTTTTTTAAAGTTTCTTCTGTTATATGGATATGAAAAAGTAATCATTTTAATTGTTATACTTTCCCCTCTTGGTAATATTGTACATTTTCTCAATAAAATGTTCCTGATATTTAAAAAAAAAGGCCATATGAGAAATAAATAAATAAACACGCTCTGGCAGCCTGTTAGAGCAAACAAAACAACTAAAGAAAATCAAAAGATGAAGGTAGCATGTTTGCACAGGGTTTCTAGTTTCAAATGTGCACAAATAATGTTCTTCACATTATTAAAAAAACAAAACCTGTTTAGACTTGCTTTGGCTTTAGAGAACAACTTTGAATGCCAACTTGAGGGTAGTTAATGTTCTTGTTTCCTGTGTTAACATGAGGTAGGTTAAGTTTAGGAAATTCAGTATTTAATGTCATCACTAACTTTTGTTTATTTTTTATGCTAACATCATAAAAATATTTTTCTGTATGTGCTTAATGTTAGTATATGTTTTAAATCTCTTTTCTCCATGAGGTTGAATGACGAGTGGAAAAAGAGCAGGCGCTTATTGACAATAAAAAGGTTTAATTTGGATGTTTTTGTCCTCGCTACATCCAATCACTATGTACTTAAATGCTGTTTGTGTCCGAGGCTGAAGCTTTATAGGTAACTGAAACACACAGCAGCTCAGCTGTGATTGTCTTGTAAATGTTTGCTGTCTTGTTTTTGCAACGCTGGGATCAGGCAACAAAATCCTACTTCAGTATTTTGGGTTTTAACTACACAACTGCACATTCAGTAAATAGTTATAGATATTAGTTTCTTTGCTGGGCTGCTCAGAAGATGAAACACTTTTTGGATCTACCAAGATGTCAAAAGTTGTGTTTTTTGCTGTTAAGTTTAGCAGAGATGTTTAGAGAATGTTTAAACCAGCTACCAGTGTTATTCTTTGAGACAAGAATGCCCCACTTTTTCTTAAAACGATAAAAATAAAGCTAGTTGTTATCAAGCATTTTTTAAGCAGGGATAATTTAATCTCGCTAACCACGGGCTCACACTGCATCCAGTCTGGCTCTGGTGCAGCCACCAGAGGGGTCTAGCAGATGACTCACATTCTGCAGCCACAGGCTCTGCTGCTGACCTCGCAAGATTCTGAACTAATGTAGGTTAACGCGATATCCTACCGTTGATATAGGCAGTACTAGTAAAAAACCCTCATTCCGCTGCGATTTTGGATTATGTTCACAACACTTTGGTTTTTGCGTGACTTGTCTTCAAATAACGGGTAAGGGGAAATGACTGAATGTTTACACCACAGTGCAGCAGAAAATTGGTTTATTTAGGAAAAACTACCTGATGCAATTTACATTCACTTGCACGATTTCCAGTTTAGGTTGTTTCATTTGCCCCAGCTTTACAGAAAAGTGCTCCGGCTCACTCCGGCGTCCGGCTAAAATTTCAGGCCAATAAAACTGATCTGGAGCGCCAGAGAGGGCCTGGACCAGAGAGGCCGAAAGGGATCGGATGCTGTGCGAGTGCCTGTCGCACTTTTCAAGTTAACGCTTGTGCTGTCCTAGGCACTTTAACATTGGGAGTTGGGTCATCTAGACCCCACTAGACAGTGCGCTGAACTTTTTTCTTCAATGATTTGTGATCTTCACTGGTGTCCATGGATTACATGAAATCCTCTCCACCTTTATCCACCTTTGTTATGGTAGGGAGAACACGTCAATGGTCATCTTGACCCTGTAGGATAGCACATGGGTTAAAGTGTGGATGCCATGCTTTGAACAACTTTGTCAAATAAAAAAGCCCTTTAAACGCTGATTCTATTGATACCAATAGTTCGCGTCGAAAAAAATCCGAAACATATGAATAATAGACATCTTTCGAAGGAATCAGAGATTTGAATTTGCCGCTAAGAGCGCAGGCTGGAAGTGACCCCGATATGACCTGTGACGTCACGAAAGGCATTGACTTCCGTAGTTCCGCTTCGGACAGCAGGTAAACAAAGCAGGTAGTCTTCGTTTCTCTCGTTAATCATCGTTAATTCTCGTTAATTCTCTGTTAATCATCAACATGCCAAGTCGTTGTGTGGCAGCTGGATGTAGCAATACTTCTAGTGAAAGTGTATCTATGTATAAATTCCCAAAACAAGAAACGCTGCTGAAACAATGGACTCCTCCCCCATGAGCGCATATATACCAGCTCTTAGACCAGCTATTTCAGAATTGACAAAGCCTCTTGGATAAGAGGCGAAACGTCTTCTAATTTTTAAAAACCAAGTCCAGATGACATCCCCTAAACCTACTACAATGGAACCAACCTGGATGAATGAGAGTCTTCATAGACATGCTGAAACAATGGACAAAACAAGTTCAGCGAACGAGGGCGAATTGGGTGCCAACTGCTTCGTCAACTTTATGCAGCGAACATTTTGAGGCAGACTGTTTTGAAGAAACACCACAGCTCATGAAAGATATGGGAATGCATGTCAGATATAAAAAAGTATTGAAACCGAACGCAATCCCCACCATTTTCAAGAGATCGCTAGTGGCAACGTCCGAAACAGTGGCAACGTGGCAACGTCCTGGAAATAAAGACCTGATCTCTATGGACAAATCGCTTTCCGGATTAAAAAATTGTCTGAAATCGGCGAATTTTAGCTTTATTTTCTATATTTCTCTGCGGATCGCTTCCTCTATGGTCGCGGCTATCTCTCGTCTACCCGGCCTAATTGACCAATGACGGGACGTTTTAGTTGCTTTCGGATGCGTCGACGGCTCTGATTGGCTCTGTCTGTACCACGTGGTCAGCGTGACGGATCCCATAGAGACCAAAACTGGCGGACCCACAGCAACTTTCACAAACAAATCTGAAGAGTTTGCGATCAATAATGCGGGCATCGTCATTATTGAGCGTGGTCACGACCTCAGTTGTGAGAAGACGATAAAAAAAACAAATTTAAGTGGTCTTGGCTGGAAGACGGTAGCATCACTCTGTGCTTCGCTATCGGTGCTAGCCATGTTGTCTGCCTTTCGTTACGTCACAAACAGGGCGGCGCGAATTCGGCGGAATGCGTGAAGCCGGCGGCCGTCCTCGTTGTTTATATCGCGTTTTTCGCTATTTATTCTTTTTCGAAAAATATTAAAAACAATCGCAACATGAAATAGAGACTATTTACTATATTTTGGCTTATTAAAATAGGCCATGTCACCCACACTTTAAGACTCTGGCATTGGAGCTGGACTGGATGCATTGTGGGCCTGGGGTAATACTCTGCTGGAAATAATTGTTGTGTGTGTGTCACACCTGTATTTGTCACAAACAGTGTAATGCTTATCGGGGAAATGAGTGTTCTTCATGATATTATTGATCTGTCCAAAAATATTGAAAAAAAACATTAGAGTTGTTTCACTCGAAACTGCTGACTTCTTTGCTTACTTGCTGTGTCTGCCTGTGTTTCTGTGCACTGAGATCAAAGTTTGGTCCTGTTTATTAACAGCATGTGGGAAGTTTAGCAGGCAGAGGAGACCCAGTGTTTCCCAAAGCAGGGCATCACCCAAAACATCTTAACAGATGAGAATTGACAGAAGCAACGAAAATCAGTTTAAACGCGTATTAGCTCTAAGGAGCAAAAATATTGTGAGTATAGAGGTTTGTACTATAAAAATTGAAGAGATTTAACAGCCTTTTTTAAATAAATCACATTACATCATTTTTGTATCCAAGTCATTTTCAGTTTAATACAGAGGTTTTGTGAATGTTTCACTTAAGGCTGACAGCAGTGTCCAAGTTTGTGAGAATCCAAATATTCATGCCAGTAGCAGACAACAGTTTGATGTCTTACAATTTCTTCACATTAGCCAGTTTTTAAAGGTCATTAACAGAAATGAAGACTCCATTACATTTACATTTCTTTTGCAGTTTTGACAAATCACGAAATGAGATGGTTACAGTCGTTTTATATAATGTGCTGGCACAATACCAAATTCATATTCCTGTTGCAATATTGAAATGCTGAATTACATAAAACAACAGATAAACATAAATTACAATCCCCTGACATGCTTTTCTGTCTTAGTCTGCAAAGATGTGAACATGTTTATGTGCTTCATGTCATACGAAATAAATATGGTTTCAAATACTGTCATGAATCAAAACATTACAAGGTGCTATAAATGTTTTGTTTGGAGCTTTTATGGTGTGAAAATGGGACTGACAGGTGCTGGTGCAGGGCAGAGAGAAGATGCAGAATTAAAGCTGCAAATTCTATAAACGTTCAAAAAATGTTGGCTCAGAATTTTAAAACCAGATGCTATTATTGCAAATAAAATTTCAGTTGTAGTATTTTACAGAAAATAGGGGTAAAATTTAAAACTGCACATGCTCACACCACAATGTTTGATACTGTAGGGTGAATTAGTTGATTTTTTGTTGTTGTCAGTATTAAACATTAAAATAAAATTTAACCAAAGGGCACTGTTTTATTTTACATAAGTGCTGATTATTGACACATGGCCACACGTGTGTTTCTTTCTTGTAGTCACAACCAGGCTTCATTCCCATTGGACAAACAGTTGTGACTTACACATGTTTGTACTGCAATTAATTGTCTTTTTCTTACCTCAAATTTTTATAGTTTGCTAAAATGCAGATGTAAGTTACAAATGCCTACTTTGAAGTTGAAATGACTTAAATATTTTAGCCTTTCTCCATATTTCAGAGAAAGTCCAACACACAGGCTGATGGAGAACTCTTTATTCTTGTGTTGGAGTTTTGATTAGATTTTATTGTTCAAAATGGCACAAAACACATCACTGACTTTTGTACCCAACTAGAAAGACTAAAAGTAATATTCTTGGGAGTGCTGCTTTCCTTTGTGTACTTACACCCACCTTCTCCATTATTTATTGCTCTGTCTTCCATCGCTCTGATGCTTTGTTCAACACCTAAATTAAAGCAGGTGAAATATTGAAATCTGTTTTATGAATGATGTTATTTGTTGCTTCTGATTTGTTCAGGCAATAATGAAACCCTTATCACTCCTGCAAGCTATTTGGTTGTGAAATTGCTGCACCACAAACCTGACACATTAGAAGCCATGATGTGTTTTGGAGCATATATACTGTAGCATGTGCGGGTGTGTTGTCGCCGACTGCCACTGCCTGATAGTAATAGACCCGGGGCCTGTTTCATGAGGTGAGTTCATCATTGTCAGATGACAAGAGTGAAATTACCATGATGGGTAAGAGGGCTAATACCAGCTTTCTCATCCAATCATGAGTAGCATCAACAGAGCAAAAGCTGCATATGTAATGTGAGATAGGATAACAGCACTGACTTAACGTAATCTAAGAACAGCTGAATACATTTATACGGATGGAAAGCAAACTGCATTATACATTTATTACAAACCTCTTATGTGAATTGACAAAGGATATTCCCTTTTTCAATATTTTCAGTATCACAAAAGGCTGGTTACCGGCATTGATGTCCCATCAGTTTAAGAAGAATCGGGTGCAGTTTTAAACCTCTGAAGGTTTAAAAAAAAACCTCTGAACCCATGGTGAGCAGCAGAAAAAGAGCACCTAAAAGCAAGATTATACTGTGTTTATTGTACAAAAACTGGTGAAAATTTTAGATTTCTGTGTAAAGTTATAGTACAATTTCAAGTAATTTTCTGAATGTACTGAAGTCTTCAGGTGGTGTTTTAAGGCATGTCACATTTTAGTCTATGTCACCTGCAATTATCCATTTCTACAAGCACTCTCTTTATAAAAAGTCTCCAAATGAGATGAAAAAGATCAAACTTTGCTAGTAATGGAAAATAGGATTTTTTTTTTCAAATGAGTCATTTGAAACATCTTTATAAAAGGTTCCACTGTTGCTCCAAAACCTTCTTAAAAACCTCTTAAATTGCTTGGTTTCTGCACTGTTGACAATTTAAAAATGTATACATTTAAAAATGTGATGGACTCAGAATAGCTGCATTCAAATTAATGTAACTAGCAGAACTTGGTAACTATGACTAGTAACATTTAACATGTTGGAAAATGAAGTGTAATTGAGCTAAATAAAGAGTTTAAAAAAGTTACAAGAAAACATTTTTTTGTAATGGTAACCTGAACACCAGAAATAAAACCAAGGTTTAACATAAATATAAAAACAGATTGGTTTAGTATTTCAATTTTTAATAATCGAAGCCGAAATACCTAAGTATTTTAATTTAAATTAAACTGATTTTTTTTTAAAAACACCAAGTACTTGTGTGTACTTGGTGTAAGCAGAAGTAGAAAAAAATCATAAAAATACAAATAAAATTGGTTTGTTTTTTTAATTAGAAACTAAGTATTATTAATGTCATATTAATGAAATATTCAATTCTAATCAAATCTAATATTTGTGGAGGGCAGCTAAATGCCCAGAGAAAACAGACAGAAAACAATTTAAAAAGAAAATGTGAGATAATGTTAAACTAGAAAATAATGTGAAAAATGTAAAATATCAAAGGCCACATCTTAAAATGAATTATTTGTGCTGCTGCTTCAGATGTTTTACTCTTTTATATTTGTCTGATTACTGGCATTGACTGTGGTAAGGACCTTTTTAAATCTTCATCACCACGAAATGTTTGGCTTCTTGGTGTGATCTGACAGGAAAATCGTGTCTTTTGTCATTTCCTCTTCCAGATCTAATTCAAACACCATGTCATCATCTACAGCCTCAGTTTGATCGATCTCACTCATTTGTTACTCAGTGAATTCAAAATCATCAGATTGAGAGATATGAGACGAGGTTTTTTCTTGATCGCCCACTCATTTTGAAGGAGCTGTCCAGCTGCTTATGAAATTCATTTTGGTCTGCAAAGTGTTCAGGTGTTTGGTCTGGGATCACATCCAGAGTGTGACTCTTGCTGGGCGGCTAGTGTCTTGCTTCCTTGGGTGTGGACCTTTTTAAAATCCACTCTAAATTGACATTTTCTCTTTTTTGACTGGCCTCTTGTTGATTGGGACATTGTTTTTGTTCGCCCACAAATTCAAGCAGAACGGCTTCATCTGAAACCTCAGAAACTTCGAACTTCTCCCTTTCCTGCTCGGATGGTTCCTTCAATTCCTCTGGTAGTTTCTTTTTCTTTCTTTTTTTCCCCAACTTGTCCTGTCCAACAACTGAGCAAACAGATAAGGGCTGAAGGCCTCTTGTGTTGGACGCATTTTACTGTTACAAAATAGGGGTTATGCATATTCTGATGGCCAATGTGTATACTTTTATAAACCCCTATTGTTTTTTTGTTGTTTGTTTTTTACGTTTAATTTTATGTCTTATATAAATATGTCTATATTCTTTGTTTTACAGAGGGAAGAGAGAGGGGGAAAGTGAGAAAAGAAGGGGGGGGGGGTGAAATGGAAGAATAAGAGAGAGAGGCAAAAAGTAAGGGAATACCTGTGCCAAGCTGGTATTTTGAGTAGGTTTTGATTTTGAGCTTGCAAGATTTATGCCAGATCAGCTAGAAAAAAAAATGTTACATCCAAGAGTAATATTCTAACACAAAGATAATGGGAAAACATCTGATGCGTTCATCAATACACTGTGGGTTAGGAGTGAGGGATATAGCAGACAGGGAACAGTGTGACACTGACCAAACTCTGAAGTTTGTAAGATAGAACCATCTACAGTATGTGGAACATTCTGATAAGCAAAGAGCTTTTTAAAACAGTTAACCAAATTGTTGTTGTTTCTGACTAATCTGACTGACTTTAATCAGTTTTCTGGTCAGCTTGAGGTGTGCCAGATGGTTCTCAGGTTCTGCTTTTTTGGGGAGCAGGCAGCTCCTTCATCAGAAGGCCTAGAGAAAGACATTAGAGAAACGGTTGGTTAAGGTAATAATAGGAAGATTCTGCATCATAGCATCATCAGTCCCCATGAGAGTCTTCTCAAAACCAGGTCAAATAATCATTAAGAGGAGGAACACATCAAGTTATTTCTAAATGCTAATGTCCACTAAAGGCTATATCTAAAGTGTTTGAATTGTTAAGGCTTTGGTCTTAATTAGTCTTATATGTCCATGGTCTTGTATGGTGTATATGGTCTTGTATGGCGTTTCATGACTGCCATTAATTGAACAAGCGCAAAGATAAACTGAGCAATTGTATTCAGGAACTGAGTGAGCATAAAGCTCTGACTGCACGCTCCTGCGCGCTCGCTCGGTTTGCAAACAGTGTTCAGGGGTATGTTTGTCACTTGGGGGCGGTAACCTGTCTGGTTGATCTGATTGGCCGAAATTTGCAGGTCAATCTTGCGAGGAAGCAGAGCGGGACTTTAAATTTTTAGAGGCTTTAATAGAAAAAAAAACGGCGGGTGTAACGTGAATTACTTTATTAGGTAAATATATATATAAGTACAGGAAGTGTGTATTAAGATGTGGTTAACAAACGCAAACAATGGAGCAGCATCTCACTCATGTAGTATAAAAGGAATCTTTGTTTTAGTGCTTAATTTGTAATTATTGGTTTTAAATTTTGTTTCAATTATTATTATTTTTAATTTTTTTATGTTTATACATCCAGTTATATCTGTTTGTTCATTAGTTACTTAGGTGTCAGACCCGAAAGTTACGTAAATTGCGTAGTAGCTCTGTTTCGGGCTAACGAAAGCGTACTTGTAATGTACACTTCTAATGTGGCTAATGTGTAGCTTGTTGCAAACAAGTTCTGGAAATACTTTGATTACAGCTAATAAAGTCTGACTCACTGATAGACCTGTCTCTGACTCTTTTGTCTCTCTTAATGCACCTTATAGTTTGGTCCGCCTTACAAATGACAAAAAAGTTCAAAAATAGACCATTCATGGCAGTGTGCCTCATAATCCAGTGTGCTTTATAGGGCTGAAAATACTTGCATTTTTTTTCAAATGTCCAGCTTTATTCTTATTCTGATTATTTGTTCTAACTACAATAGATAAAAACTGCCACTAAATCACAAGATTATTGCTGATTTATCTTGTTTGGGAGCCTTATCGTTTATTTTCAAGATTTCAATGTCATAAGACAACAGATTTGTACAACTTACTATTGTCTGCACTGGCAGATGCAGGTGTTCAAACAGCAAAAGAGTATTTCTAGTTGTTACTTTGCTGTGAAAGGCACATACAAATAAACTAAAAGCAGGTTCAAGATGCAGGCCACTGTATGCTGCAAACCACGGAGGATAAAAGTAATACCTACAATCCTGATGAGCTCATTCATGCAGTGCACTCTGCTCTTTGAGATAGGCCCCTGTTCAAACCTCATTCTAGTACCTACAGCACCAAAGGCTGTTGAAAAAACACAATAAATAAATGCATATTTTCATGAAATCAACTCATATTAATCTTGTTCATCTATTTATCTTTCTGAAACAACACAATTAGAAATGTAAATACAGAGTTTTAAAAAAGTGTGTAGGTCTAAAAGCTTTTGAATATTGAAAGGATGCTTGATAGAAATTTGAAAAATAAAATTAAAATACTGTACTCACACAATGGGAAACTATTAATATGCAGCAAGAAAAATATATCTAAAAATACAACCAAAGAGAAGGATATGATATTAATCTTCAAAGCAGTTGATTACAGAGAAAATGTAAAGCTTGAGCTTTTTGACTTTGTGTCCAGTCTAGTGGGCTTAAATCTGTTCTAATACGATCCAGATTTCTTTCCCTCAGAGAAGAGAATTGCTGTGATATTCAACAGTGCTCATGCATCAACCGGAGCATTGACCATCATGACAGACAGATACGTATCTGACAGAGATGAAGACAGAGTAATTATTACGCCTCAAAACTTTAATAGTGTGAAAAAAGGGGAAGCTTTGGACTCTATTTCATTTTAATTTGATTTGTTCTGAAGAGATTTTAAAAGACGATCTGAAAAATTAAGAGGCTTAAGCCGAACGCTGAAGAAAGTAAGTAATAAACTGATAAGATGATGAATGGAAAATTAATCAGCAATGACTCAGAAATAACTCAATTTTAATAAAACATTTTGCTATTTATTTATTTCACTTTCTCACAAAGGATTAAATTAAATGAAAAGTCTTGTTTGTTTGTTTGTTTTTTCATTTATGTTGCTGGGAATTTTTTTAACATTTCATTTGGTTGCTTGGAAAAAATGTTCAGGATCACTAAAATGTTTACAAACCTACTGAATTCAAATGTAAAATATTAATTTAAGCCCCAATTCAAACAATAATTAAAATTTGCAGCACTTGAAAACTTTTATTTCTGATTTTCTAAAGCCAAAGTCATAATAAGTCATAAAAGTCATTACATTACATAAAATATGTAATATAAGTTTAATATATTTTACTAGAATTGATCACATTACAGTAGAATGAATTAAATGTAATAACTCATCTTAAATCTGAATGTAGTAAACCATCAATATCAAATAAAGTGAAATGATAAAAACCAGTGTATCCAGGTGGGTTTTTGGGGATTCCAGTCAAAATGGACTGAACATCTCCTTGTTTTAGTCTATTTGTTTCATTACAGTAAACCAGGCTGAGAGATGAATCAATATTTGAGATAACTGCTAAATTATGCATTTGGTTGGATGGTAAGCCATTTTGCGCTGAGAGCTTTGGTGTGTAAAACAGGCGCTTTCATAAGACCTTTAATGCTTTTGTGGTGTCATCGGGAGCCATTACACAGAAATCAGACCAATTTGATAATGGCCTTCTATTAGTCACTTTGGAGGAAACAATCTCACATAATCTACATGTAATGTATTTTGTCCTTGCAAGGATAAAGAATTTGCTTTAGATAAAGGCACTTTGCCAAATAGAGATTTGCACTCGTCAGTGACTTTGCACACAAACACACACATTTGCACACTGCAATGTCAGTGTAGGGGGCAGCAGATCGGCCAGCAGCAGCAGAGGAAGGGGGAGGATGTACAGGACAATCACAGCAGAAAAATCTAATGAAAGTGCTAATAAAATTACCCCATATGCTCCCAGAAATTAGAAACAGACATGTTCCAGTCTTAATGCTGTTTACCCACCTGAGTAAAGTAAAACACTTATTTGGCACCTATGTCCAGATTGAACAGGAAAATGACTCGCTAATCTGTTTAGGTATTTGGAGTAATTGGGTCTGGTGCCAGTGAGGGGGATTTCCTTGACTGTTGAAAGTCCCTGCTAGTAGTCCATTCCCAGCTCCTTGGTATAATTACTCTGACAGAGCTGTGGCCACAGGGCCCGTGAGCAGGGCTGCTTTTTAAACTGTAAATTATGAAGGATTAGCATTTATGAATTTTAAATCAGGACTGTGGTAGGAGACACTAAAGCTGCTTAGTGATTGCAAACGGCAGCGTCTAAGAAGGCAGCTCCACACCCCTCACTCTGTGTGTGTGTGTGTGTGTGATGTTGCTACTAGCAGCGTATGTGGGTATGTGTGTGTAGCTGTTTATTCAAATAGAGCTCTGCATAAACACAAAATGCTCATAACTAAACTCCCACCATTTGCTCAAAGCCAAAAAGGATCTGACATCTTAACATCATCCTCATCCCTGTCTGTACGCTGTGCATGCACGTGCACATGTGTTTGTGTTGATATGGGTGTAAAGGAAAGGTGTGCATGTGTTTGCCAACTCATGTGGGGTGCATCACCCCTGTCACTCCTTCTCAGGCTGGGGTCTTGCTCCTCACTACTGCATGTCTCTCCACGTGCAATATCCAATGGGTGATTATGTTAATGTGGGACTTGATCCATGTTAAATTATGCATAATGGATTGATGTGGCACAAAGTCATCAATTAGACGGAAATCAGCTCTAAGAAACTGTGACATGATATCATATTCATATTTTTGTGTTGCATTGGTTTTCAGACTGTAAGTGTTTTGGTTTTTCAGATGAGCAACCTGACAGAAGGTTCCCGTTACCACACTAGCTATGTGTTTGTGTGTCTGTTGGTTGACCTTGCTTTGTTTCAGATTTACAGTCATCGGGCACTTCAACTGAGGTGTGACTCCTCAGCTGGCATGCAGCGATATTCAGCGGACACCAACAGAGGCCTCATATAACACCTTTAGGAACTGTATGCACCTGGGTCATCGATCCATAACCTTAAGCCCGCTGTGCTAACTGGTTTAGCTAGGTGGCAATAGCAGGGGGTGGAGGAAATGAATTGGTCTTTAAAAGAATGTGTGTCTGTGTGTTGGAGGCTGGTGAACCCTGCAGTGGAACAATTTTTGTTTAACAGGCTTTCATTCTTATTCCTTTTTGAAAAGGCCTTACACGCTTTGAAACCTTCAAACAGAAGACTGTGTCCACATCAGTTTACTGTTTGAGAGAGCTGACTTTCATCACTGCAGACCAACTGTCATGGCTCATAATCCTTTATGCTCAGGTCAGTTAACGTTTTCTTTTTTTTTTTTATTTTGTCCTATGTGTCCTGTCTAGCAGTTTGCACACTGGTACATACTCCTTGGGGACACCGGGTCTATAATTGTATAAACTCCTTTTGTTTTTGAAAACAACAACTCTGAAAAAGTCCACTATTTTATAAATACTGTTTTTTTGGTAAATTCTGGGCCAGACAGAAAGAGAGTTAAGACATGGATAGGAGATGAAGACGAGGGTAAAGGGTACAGAGTTGCTTGAGGCCTAACATTATCAGTGTCATAAATACCTGTTTACAGAAGGGCGACATTTTTGTCCACAATCACACATATTTACACACTCAAATACCCACAGAAACATATAAAAGCACGCATATTACCATAGTATTCATGCAGATCTTCACATACATAAATGCACATATACAAAAACAAAGGGAGATGCATACATGTTTCTCATATCAGGGATGTCGGCGTGCGTACAAACATCTGAGTTTTTGCCCAGTGGACAAGTGTGTGAGTGGTTACTAGAATCTACTATGATGTTATTAAATATAAACGTGAAGGTAAGAGTCCCAGATACCCTCACACAGAGTCCATGGTAGGCAGCATGGCAGCACAGGATTCCTCCACACTCCCAAAAGGCATAAATCAACAATAGATTTTAAAGTCCCACTTCAATCATCTTTTTATCTATATTCAAAGCATTCCCAGTCGTCTTTTATTTATAATTATGCTGTTTTTGGGCAAAAAATAGTTGTAGACTCTGTGCTCTGAGTCTTACAACCCAGAAAAAAAGGTAAATGTAATTTTTTTCAAAAAGGTAATGTGCCTCTTTTTTTTTGTTGTTTGCCTGTTTTGCAGGGTTGCTCAAACACTTCCAGGAGATTTGCATTAATTTTTCACCAGAAGAGGGGCTTGTTCCAGTTTTGTTGTGACAGTTATTTTGGATTCAGATCAGGGAATTAGCCTTGGTGGACTTTTCCAGTGTTGAGAATATGTTTTGAACTGTCTTCAGTAAGAAGGTCCGTGCGCAGAAGATCAGTGAATTTATCTGATTTTCCAACAAAAAAAAAGATAGGTGAAAGTGTACTCCTGACATCAGCACTTTTAAGGTGTAAATGTTTTTCTGTGAAAGCGTCATGAGGGTTTTCACGTAGTACTTTATCAAACTGAACTGTTTTGAAAATCGAGAGAGCATCGCAGCAACTGTGAGAAAACGCCACGCAGGTACATTTATGGCTGTTTGGCATTGTCTCAGTGAAGGATCTTTTCAAACACTCCAAGGCATAAATGGACACGTCTAATTGATTTTCTTTCAAGCCTGATTGCACT
Organism: Oryzias curvinotus; assembly: GCA_023969325.1. Lineage (NCBI taxonomy): Eukaryota > Metazoa > Chordata > Actinopteri > Beloniformes > Adrianichthyidae > Oryzias > Oryzias curvinotus. The sequence continues at coordinate 9,819,346 of CM043708.1, forward strand.
AATTGCCGTGAATATGGCAGACAAATCCATCTGGTTGTGTGTCCGCTGGGAGAGCACGCTGGGGGGCCAGCAGTGAATGGGTGTCCCACAGTAGAGGGGAGTGGAGGGGCTTCATTACACCAAATAAAATCTAGAAAAAAAAGTAACCCACCAGCCTAACACAACCCCAGCCTGACTCCCACGACACACTCTCCATCCTCTGCTTACCCCCAAATTAAACTGAGAGCTTTTTAATTATTTATCAATACCATGCACTCATCGTGGATCAATCAGTGTGAATAGTTTTTGAGCATAATGAAGGAGCATGCTTCAGCGGACCTGTGAAAATTGATTGTTATCTTTGCCATTACGCCTTAAGTAAAGATGAAATGTGTTGACAGCAGAGTTGGTAATTTGAGGTTTGGGCACAGATGAAGTGGAGCTCCCTGAGTGCCCCCCCCCCCCCCACCTGCACCCAAGTGTGCTTCAGTGAAAGCAAAGAGAGTCCGTGCTTAGAGGCCATCTCATGTTCTACCATTAATCAAGCTCTTAAAGAGGACACCTCATCTTATCATCACATCACAACGTCCTTACAGGAGAGGGCACACTTCTTCTTTGGGCCAGAGATACCATGTACCTCTTCAGAGAATACTTCTCAGACCAAATTACCCCCACCCCTCACACATACACACACATCCTCCAAAGGTTTAGTAAAGCTTGATTCATTGTACGTCAAAGGTCTCCAAATGAACCACAGCAACCTTAACTTTTCCTCTCAGATTCCACATTTCTCCCAGGGTGCATCACGTCAAGCAGAGTGAGGAGCTATCCCGTCTGGAATTAGTAGACACACAATGCAATCTAATTTTGTCCCACCACATTCAATCACGGTGATTTCAGTTTCGCAGGGACAGTAAATAAGACAGGAGGTGCAGGTATTTCAAAATGAATTAATGCTCCGAGATGAATCGCTGTACCTGAATTTTTATTAAATTAGAAAATACCTGTCATTCACTTACTGTTCTGTCCATTGAAAAGCTGCAGGAAAACACACTGATATTGAATTGAGAAGATTGTTTGTGAGGAAACAAGCAAACCTAAAGAAGGAGAGCATAATGAGATTTTTTACTTTATCCTTTTTTTTCCTGTAGGGGTGGAATTGGATTATAGAGGACTTATTTGTAGGTGATATTGAGCACTGGCAAATAGATTCTCACCTATTCAAATTGAAATCAGACCAAGGTGCATCAGATAATCCTTTTAAAGATAGTATGAATTGACAGTTCAAACCCACACAATAGAAGAAATAATCTACACCTAACAAAACCGATATAGTCCTCCTTGCCAAAAGCATTCTGAGATTTCCCACAAATATTTACCAGTCAAGTACGTGCTTGATATTTTTTTATTTCCTCTCAGGGGCATAAACACTTCCATCCATATTCATAGGGAATTTTAGCCTGTCTCCCAATCATTGTGTCACAAAAGAGACTTAGCCAAAGCATCTTCCCAACAGCTGAGTTTGTCGTTGGATCAGGAAACCTGATTTTGTTTTGAATCCGAGTCTCTTTTGAGGTGTCAGGGTGTATCAAGGAGGAAGCCTGTGATGGCTACAGTTAGAAGTCATGGCGGCTCCAGCTGCTCTTGAATCCCTTTTGAAATGGCTTATTTCTCACAGAGTGTTGCGACGTAAGCCTGAAAGAAGGACAAGGTTTAGTGTGAAGATGAGCAGTGGGTAGTTGCTGTGATGTGCTGCTGGTGGTGTCGCTGGTTGCAGCGAGACGCCGAGAGGCTCTAATGTGAGAAGGGATGATGCAGAGGAAGAGAAGGTGGTGTTGGTGGTGTTTAATGCAACCTCTACATGAACCCAAGCAAGATGTGAGCTTCAGGCACATTTCTCCTGATGCTGCTGGCATTCATATGAGCTGCTTAGCAATTTATCTCCCCACTGGCTTGACGCAAGTGGGCCTGCATGCTGTCCACTCTGCAGCTGTGTGCACTGAAAGCTTGGGGGTCATCTGGTTCCATGTCTTTTGCACTGATATCTGAGCTAATGATGACTCTGGCAGACAGTGAGTCTACTTCCTCCTCACTTCCACTCGTTGGAACACTGAGGCCATACAAATGTATTAACATCATGTTACAGTGTGGAGCAAAGGGGGGAGGGGGAGATTTCCCTTTCCATATCTCCTGTGCTAGACCTTTGCACATGACAATTAATGCCAACATTTCTAGATATGATTAATGCATTTTTTTTGCAAGCCTGCCATCTTATATAAGATCTCAAAAGTTTACCGCTCTCAGGTAGATTCAAAGTTATGAACACTTTTCTTTGCGACACCGCCTTTCACCATCCACATTGTTTCTTATTTCAATGAAAAGCCAACACATCAGAGCCACTTGACAAATTGATACACCATCCTTCTTCAAATTCAGCTACTTTTATGCACCAAATGAGCTTAGGCATAATCGATCAATGCTGACCAAAATGCAACTTAAAAACAGAAGAATCAGAACCTTAATAAGGTCAAGTTTAGGTCAGAGTTTTGGTCATTAACAGGACTCGTCAAAACAGCTATAAAGACAAATCTAAAATGGATTTGAGACGAGATCAAGTTACCTGAAATGACCCATTGGTTATTTTTAGAGAGACTATGCCTAACATCTCACATAGACACGTTTAAAATCCAGCTGCAGGGTGAAGCCCTACGATCTAAAGCTATGTTCATAGTTAAAACTACGCGTGCTTCCTTCTAAATGTGGTGTTCAGTCAGGGATCTCTTTCCTCTCTGCTCCTGTCATTAGGCCAAACAAGGTCACCCCGTTGCTCAGTAGAACGAAAGCTAGACTAAACCTGTCCTTAAAAAAGTCACAACAAGGCACTTGCTTTCATTAGAGTTTGCTTCAAACTTTGACCAATCAGGGACTCAGATTTGGTTGTGAAAAAAGGATTGCGTCCTTTGTAATTCACAGAAGTGCTAACAGTTTGAAAATGTATGATGGAGGACGACTTAATAATTGTGGTTTGTGCCAGGCCGGATTAATATTACACCAAGTCTTTAATATATCGGAATAGAGCTGTAAAAGAAAAAGCCTGTTTGCACCACAACACAGTTGGAAGCATCTTCCAACTGTAGGTGGTGGACATGCGTTAGTTAACAGTTCCAAAAGAGCGAGAAGACCCTCCCTGCTTGTCCAGTGTGAGCACCAAGGGCTAAATATGCATTTGGCATGTTCTTGAGCACGCGTCACATTCTCTGTCTGTAGCTTACGAAAGGACATTACAATTTTAGTGATTTATTATTTATATTTGCCATATATGGTCATTCTTTTTTGTTTTAATTTTGAGTTTGAAAAAATGTAACTCATCTGGACTCAGAAGGGTTTTAGGGAAAGACACTCAAGGTATGGTTAAGAAGAGTGCATCAAGCTCTTGCAAAAACCAGGAAAAATAAAAATAAACAGTCACAACTTGAGCTTTAATCCACCTTTACCCACTTGTTCACCCGTTCAAGGGTTTCATTCATTTTTTCCATAGATTGAAGGAACAAAAAAGTGCAAACTAAATCAATTTTAAAACTCACAGCAAGACATTATATACTACAGACATGGAGTGATGAGATACAAGCTCAAATAAAATGCTTTACCTTTAATAAACAGTGATTTAGTTCTATGTTTCAGAGTCAAAGCAGCCCTGAAAACACTGACACTTTGTCACTTTAGGTTTTCTAAAGAACACATAGGGCGTTAAACAACTGCCAAAATGTCACCTTTTTCCTGACTGTGTCGGCTTTTGGTTGCCTAAACTTCATGAAATGTTGACTGAGAGTGACAATAACGTGAGAATGTGAAGACGGGCCCATTATTTCTTGCTATGGGAAATAACATCTTACGCTAAAATCTAGACCTCATTCACTGAAGCACAACAGCTGTGACACCGACTGAGTCAGTTTTTTAATTAAACCTAAGGGTGGAGACTGGAATTGGGCCAAAAACAGAGTGCTTTCATCACATCAGATAGAGGAGGGGATATCTGTGAGCCTCCAGAGCCCTCTGTGAAAACCTTGCACCATCTAGTAGTACAAAGTAGCCTGCGAACACCGACAGAGAAAAAGTTATTTGGTTTGTAATGAGTGACCTTTCCGTGAAGCAGCAAACATGCATTTTTATGCCAGGGCATAAATAGCCGAGCTACATAACAATTAAGGTAACCTTTCTGTCTGAATGAGAGGCAATTGCTTAGAGAACTGAAATAACATGAATGATAAATTATTTTTGTAACACAGTGCACAGACGGTGAAGAATAACGAACAATGAACTGGGGGAGGGAGAAGTAGTGCCTTGGCTCAATTGTAAATCCCAGTTATAATGCCTCGTTAAAAAGATTTGGGAAGGCGAAACAGAAGCAGACACTCTCTCCCTTTCTTAAAGGTAGACAGGTCTCAGTGGGATTCATTAATGTGTGTCCCAGTGGTAGTCTTCTTCTTACAGCACAATCGCCTGGGTTAGCACCAATACTGAAATTACACCTAATTGGACAATTACTCAAACTCAAAAACCTCCTGCAATAAGCCAACAAGCCTCCTAATAAACACCTTGTCTTCTAATAAAAACAAGGAAGTCGTTTGCGTCACCCAGGAGGCCCAGTTTCTTTTGTTTTTTTTTTATCTGAGCTAAATTTATTTTAAAAATAATTGCATATTCTATGAATAGAATATTAAAAAGGTGGGGGGGGGGGGGGTGAGGAGAGAGAAAATATTTGTGAGAGCGAGTGAAAGAAAGACGGCAATGCAACCGCACCTCGGGCTCTGTGTTGCAGTCTGCTCTCCTGGGGGACAGCTCATTTGTTCCAAAGATAAGCACCCCGTGCAAGTGCAGCTTTAATATTCCTGTTGTCATGCCAGGCTATAATGAAATAATTAATATTTTGTCATTCAAAAAAAAGCACTCCTATAATTTCCTGTCTTGCTAGTCCCAAATTAGTGTTGATCAAAAACCTTTACTTTAAATTAAAATTGTAAGAATTGTTAGTTTTAATTTGAAATCTATATGGAATTTTTATTTCAAAACCACTGTATCTCAATTTCACTTTGCCTATCTATTGGCAAATATGCTACAATTGTACAAAAGGTATTCAGTAAAAGTGAAACATTTTCCATCCATCCGGGTTGTCCCGGTTTGTCCCATTTGGGGTCACGGGGCTGTCAGAGCCTATCCCAGTTACTCTTGGGAGAAGGCAGGTTCCACCCTGGACAGATCGCCAGTTCGTCGCAGAGCCACAATCACACACCCATACACACTCACATTCACACCTAGGGACAATTTAGAGTAACCAGTTAACCTATGAAGCATGTTTTTGGACAGTGGGAGGAAGCTGGAGTCCCCGGAGAAAACCCAAACATGCAAACTCCAAACAGGAAGGTCCACCATTGGTAATTCTATTTCAGGTCCCCCAGCCGGGACTCGAACCGAGGCCTTTTTGCTGTGAGGCACGAGTGTTAAGCAAATGAAGCGTTTTCCAAAAAGTGAAAATACAAAATACAATTTTTTTATGTAAAATGTCATGTTGTTGTAAGTTTTATCCATCCATACATCAGTTTTCTTAACCTGCTTAATACCTTTCAGGGTCACCGGGTTGCTAGAGCCTGTTTTATAAATATATATATTTCTTTAACAAATCTTTATTTTTCTTCTAAATGTAATTGGCAAGGCAGCTTTATTTGCACACAATTCATATACATGGTAATTTAGTGTTGCTGTATAGAAATAGTCTGTCTCTTGTATTCTGTGCTTCTGTCTTGATGGAATTTTTGGTTTTCAATTACTGTAGACTTCTCTTTTTGCTTTACATTGCAGCAAGTTTCTTTTTTCCCTCTTTGGTAAAGGAAAAATAAAGTTAATCCTACCTTTGCGGTTGGATTGTCTCTCTAAACTGAAGGACACGGAGTTCCACAAGTGCAAGGTACTTGTGCATGAACTGAGGAGAGCAAATAGACACATTTCTGCACTTCTTTAAAGAGCAATGACGGTCCTGGACAGATGGCTGGAGACTAGTAAGCATGCAATCAAATCACAGGTTCCATCAACTTTAAAGTTTGGTTTCAGAAGATTCATTGTTTCTGAGTTAGTTTGGTCCCTTAAGTCCAAAATTGTGATTCTTAGAAAGCTTAGGTCGAATTAAATTGCTGTTTAATCCTGTAAAGTGGGTGGAGTTAGTAAATGAGGACTCCACCCTCTAATGAGAGTAAAACAGAACATGTGACAAATGGATGTGTTTGGCCAGTGTCAACATCTTGAACTGTTTTGGACATTTTTCCCAGCGAGGCTACCATGAAACCAAAATGGAGCCAAGACAACGTGGTCACACAGTGAAGTAGAACAATATCTGGCCTGTCTTTAGTCAGTTGACAGTTCCAATTTCGCAGCACATTTACATTTACTTACAACTTTTAACATCAACAATAACTGCACTGGAGATCCATTTTATGAAACGTTCTTCTTTTGCCTAAAATTTAACACCTTAATACCTGAATTTGATTCCAGCCATGAAAACCATCACTTTTGCTTTCAAGTAGATATTAAATTAAAGTCATTTTTAAGTAGTTTGATGCATATTTGCATCAATGGGCATCTAGGGGTTAAAGTTGCAGTTTAGTCACAGTTATTCCAAAGACATTTGTTTCACATTTATTCTGACTTTTTCTATGATGTGCATCACTCAGGGAGGATGGCAACCATTTTCCCATCTTTCTATAAACATTAGACAAAGTAGACAGATGAATAAATAATCTCAACTGACCTCACACAAATAGAGCCAGTGGTCTTACCTCTACGCGAGGAAGGGTTCACTGAAAAGCCACTCTTCTGCAGCAGTAAAGGGGAAAAAAAGGGAAGAAAAGAGACAACGGGAAGCAAGGATGAGAACCCACAAGAGGTGGACAGTGACAAATGATGTGGAAAAAACAACACAGGCAGCCATCTAAAGGGAAGACAAGAGTAATACTCACAAATAATTAACTGGGTAAATATTGGATAGCAGACTGACTAATTACTTCACACGTCTCACTGCGCACTCATTATTGTTGCTGTCACAGTTAACCCTTTCCTGCGAGGCTGGACTATGCAGCTAAGCCAAGCTGCACTGAAAGATCTGGCTGGTGTTATATGTTCCTGCAATTAGTCAGTGGAGAGGAAAATGAGTATTTCCAGGTTTCTAACCCTCCTGAGAGACATTTTTTTCTTTCTTTTCAGGGTTTTGACCTATAACCACAGCTTGTAGTTTTAACCCTAAGGCGACTCCTGGTCAAAATATTTGTAGAGTGCATTTGATTTTAAATATCTGAAAATGTATTTTTATTTACACTAGTCTGGATTGTTGTGTAAGTCAAATAAACTTGGTTACTGAAAAACTGAAATTATTTCAGGACAAGAGATTTTTTTTTGTATGAAAACTGTAATAAAAGCTCAAAAGTTATAATTAGAAAGATTTGTGGTTCTCAATTCTTTTCCTCTTGGTACACCTACATTTTCTAAGCAATCTGACTTTTATTTACTGCACAGCAACCACTCAATGAAAGACTTTCAAGAGTAATGAATAATCAAAAAAAGTATAGGAACCCTCTAATTTTCACAAACACTTTACCTGCAAGCTCTAAAAGGATGCTGTGTAATGAGGATGTTTTGACACAAAAAGTGCTCCCCACAGGTGAGATTTTCATGAAATCAAGCAGAGGCTTCAGTTAAAAGATAAAACTGGGAAAATTGGTACTTTTTCTGAGCCAGCGTAGGGATATGTGTTATTTGTACCCCAGTGTTTGTTCATTGTATACTGAAGTTCCAGCTGCCAGTCTGGAGGTAAACTGCTGAATCTTCCCGCAGGAGTGTCTCTCCAATAATCTGCAAGGCGATGGTTAATGACAGCAGCTGTGAGGCAGGCATGCACTACTTCCAAGCTGATTTAAGTTTAACGAGCCACTTCAGAGCGATATTGACTCAAATCTATATTTGACAGGATATACTGTGAGCATGTGTTGAAAAGAAAAGGAGAGGAACGCCTCCTGGACAAACAGAAAGACCTGCTCACAGAAGACGTATTTTAGAAAAGACAAGTGCTGTGCACTTTTCCTTATCATTCAACTTTATTATGAGATGCTTCATACAGTTCGTGCACTTGAAAGTGACTTCAATTAAGTACAAAAATATGTTATTTACCATGTATGAGCTTTTAACAAACATACACTGCTAACTGTCAAAATACAGGTGGACAAAATCGCAGAGAGAGGACAGATTGAAAAAGAGCAAGACTTTTTCAGTCGTTGTAAGTATTGTGATAAGAGGTTATGAAGTTATTCTTGGCACCTATATATATATATATATATATATATATATATATATATATATATATATATATATATATATATATATATATATAAATAAACTTTTTAACCAACAAGATGCCCCAGTCCTTCAATCCCGAGTTCCACTTAATGTCTTGAAGCAGTGCAGGTTAAAAGTGATGCGGCTTTATAGAAACCATCCGTCAGAGAAGTCCCACTTGACGCGATGCGGCCAAGAAGTAGCCGGCTGCAGCTCACCTTGAGCAATTCGCCTTCGTTTGACTTTTTCTGAGGTGCAGAAAAAGTGCAGCTGCACACTCTAGCTGCAGTGTCACTGCGCATAATTGCACTGATATACAGTGAAAAGGGACCTGTTTTCACTTTAGTATATCAGGTGAACCTACCTAAACGTTCAGAAAAACCTGTGTTCTAATTTTTTTATATTTACGAACTAACAAGTTAAATCAGTTTTTTAATAAAACCAGAAAATGATTACACATGTATCATTATTACACAAGAGTTACAAACTTTTGTACTCACAGTAGGTCGAAGAAGTGTTCTTTAGGTGTCGCCAGTGACATCTTGATGTTAAAGGGTTAACCAGCCCTGAACACACCTCTACTTTGTGGCACTTTACTGCTCAAGCCACTCAAAACTGAGTCACTGTGTTGGTGGTCCTTAGTTCAGCCTGCATTTTATATGGAAACATTCAACAGTTGTGGGCTTTTTATTACAGCCGGCAGATGAAAGAATGAAGTTACTCAGGCCAATATTTCCTTTTTGATCAATGTCACACCGTAACAATTGTCATAGCATTATGGGAAAACAATCACATTTTAAAAGTAGGACAGAGTAAAATACAGAACCCTAACATCTGCAACAAAATGTTGTCTCAAAAATTAGGCCAAAAATATTCACTCAGCACATCAAAGTGGTGCACAGATACATCAGATTCACTTGGGAAAATAATGAGGACAATAGTCTAACCTTCTCAGACTGTTCTGTTGATATCAAGGGAGGCAAGTACCTCAACACTGAGGGAGGTGAGCCGAAACCCCACACATTGACCAATATGTTGATATTGGCTCTCACCATCCTCTTGACCATAAGACAGGAGTACTCAGAAAAATACCGAACCATGCAGAAAACAAACAAACTGGTGAAAGCTGAGTGTCACCTGTGTGATAATCCAATGATTTTATCTTTATGGCAGATTCGGTTGCAATGATCTCCCTTTTTGCAATGTGACTGGGAGTACCAGCAAAACTGAGAGATTTGGATATAACTTTCCTTTCAATTTCAGTGAGTTTCTTTGTCAGAGAGACTTACTACCTCCTCTGCCTTATCTTGAGGTGGGGTTCATTGTTCTTCCAAAAAAGTTCTCTCTGTTAGTTTCAAACCCAGAAGTACACCAAGACAAAAACTGGTCTATCTCTTTAACAAAACAGAGAGAAAAGCAGAGCCACAAGGGTCTGGTTTATCCAGTGTAATCAGGAGTGTTCTGATCTGTACATTGAGGTAACTAAACAACCCCTCCACAAATAGATGGCAAGGCACAGAAGAACATCATGCCAGGAATCAGCAGTTCAGCTTTACCTGAAGAACATGCAGGGGACACTCCTTTGACGTCAATAAAGTGCACCTTCTGAAGGACGGACTTAGATAGACTTCAGGAATCCATCTTTCTCACATGAAATCATAGTTTTCACTGTTTTCTTCATCCAGCATAGTGTCTTCTAAATCAACCTTTAAAGTCCAGTTGGACCGTAGAATAGAATTCTGGGATAACACGATCTTGATGACTGAGAAACTTCACTAGATAACTAGATAGTTGTAGAAGTGACTGAAAACCAAGGCTGTGCTACACTAATATAACTTTTAGTTTCAAACAGAGAGTCAAAGCCATCTGTTTCCTCAACCAAGATTCTAAATAATTGCTACCAGTAACTGAAACCATTGTTTTTAGGTTATTTGATCCAAAGCATTTAGACATTTTTTGTCAAATTGAGTGGGAAATATGGGTCTAAGTCTCTTTTATTTTAAACCATTTACAACCATGCCACAAGTAAAGCGAAAGGAAAATTGCTGCTGTGCATTTGATAAACAAAAGGACACAAACAAAAGGATTTGTTCAACCCTTGAAGGGAGCAGCCAAAAGGCGAAGAAGAGGATGTGATAAACAGAAAGAAGTTTTGAAACATGGTTTTCATGTGATATTGTGACAAATGCTGTTTAGAATAGGATCTTTTAAAATGAATCTTTTTTTTTTACTTATAAAGTATGAAAGCTTTTTTTTACTACTCTAAGAGAAGGGTTTTTGTTTACTTTATGTCATTTGCAGTTAGCATTAATTTTAACCAGGCCATTGTTAATTTACACGAACTACTTTACAATACAGAAAGAAGAGGCAAGCGAAACATACAACTTGCTGCATTTTGGTCTAAAAAGAACTCAACAATTCCTGGGACTGAGCTGTGGGTTTGTGCAAAGAGCTGCTCTTGGCACTTTTGTGATCTTTAAACATTTTTCTCCATGGTAAGCTGTGTGAAACAAAATCAAAAATGCTTGCTTGATTAGATGCATTTTTTTGTACTGAAGATAACAAATGTTTTCAAAATCCACGATGAATTGGAATCTGTTTTCTCCACCAACCCAACTGACAGCTTCCTAATGCTGCCACATTAAAGTGGTTTTCCTAGCGCGTGTGATGCAGCTTTAACTAGGTCCCAGGGGCATTGTTAGTTATCATTGCCTACTGCTGGAGTGAGCCCCGGTGAAAGCAATTTTAGCTTTCCTCCCAATCAGTGGAGCAACATGAGAGATGGCCAACGAGAACAAACGGCCCAGCTCACCACTTCCCACCACCGATCTTATCTGAAATGCTGCCCCTGTCCCGAAAGGGCCTACTAATGCAACAGCCCACCCCCTCCCTTAAAGAGACATGAGATAGTTGCCCCCAGGTCCTCCCAATTCATGCAGATATCCATAAATTGGACTCATAGAGACAGACCAAAAATGTCCTCTGAGGGTATTAGACATGAGCACTTATGCCACAGAACATGTGAGGGGCTTTTTGGAGTAGAGAGGGGTACGATCAAACTACATGAAAATGCCATCATGAAGTCCCACCACAGCTCAGGGTTTACGTGTTTCTTTTTTGACCAGCTTTGGATGTACGGTTGCAGCATCAACACCAACATACCTACAGGCGAGGTAAATTATGAATAAATAAATAAGAATTTTTTTTTCTGCCTATGATGTATTTATCATTTGCAATGGAGAAAAATGTTCTGCAAAAGAGACTACAGCTTTAACATGTTTTTTCAGCACCATGTGTAAATTTATGAACTGCAGTGTCTATTTATTACTAATATTATCCTTTTTCTAATTACCATCAAAATGATAATTTTTTTAAAATTAGAGCTTTGAACTTTTTTTTTTCCATACGAGCAAGTGAGTGAGTAAATGAATGGGTAAAAAGCCAAGTCAGTGTCAAAACAACCAATTTCTCTGGTTCTCTGAAGTGAATCCAAATGTGAAGGAATCAATTAATCTTACTGAGTCCTTTGTGTTTTATCCAACAGCAGGCTGCAAATAGACGACAGCTGATGTCCTTAAAACCAAAGAATACACTCAAATACACATTCAAAAGCTTCACTTCCTTATTTTTTTATCAGACATTTTTACCACACACTTGTTTAAATTCACATTTGATACAAATATACTTTATTTCCCCAAAGAGAAATTCAGCTAATTAGATCACAACATAAACTTTTGAGAAACAGAAGTGTTCCAATGGATTTTTGACTCCTAGCAGTCACTAGTATTATTATTCATTAACAAAATGGAAGAGCGAGAGAGCCAACTTTCAATCCCAGGACATTAAACAATGCTGTTGTGTCAAATCGAGTGTGCTGCATTTGCACAAGGTGACCTCCTGTTCCATTACACACAAACTTCAATTTTAGATCAAAACCAAGGCAAGTTTTTGGTTTCTGATCTTGAGGATCTTTTAAGTGAATTGCCCTTTAACTTTTTTGTAATTTATTATCAAATATGGAAATCCTCAAGTGGTTTCTTGTACTTTTTCCATACTAGGATAATTGTGTTATATCTTGAGTCTCCACCTACATAGTTTTAGGCAAAATACCATTACATCATCTGAATAGTAGATAACATTTCAAAAATTTTACACTGCATTTTCTAAAAATGTTTATTAAAAAGTCGAATGTGCTCAAAGTAATAATTACATTTTCTACATGATGGAAATAGTCAAAACTAAACTTTCACTGATGTAGCTGTTAACATGTTTCTGGAAGATCTTCTAAATTACATTTACTGTACTGATTCATCAATTATGTGAAATCAGAAAAGGTGAACAAAAGTTGTGACATCGACATAGAAAACACACAAAGACAGAAGCCAAAGTATGATTAAGACCTTCACAAGCCCTGCAGAACTGGTAATGTTAACACAAAAGATTTAAGTAGACCAGTGTCATTTTTTGGTCAGGTTTTTGGTTAGTTCACGCTTACATCTATGAGTACTCTATTAAATAATGTGTTGACATCTGCTTCCACAGCATACCTTACTAGTTAATTTTGATTCATTCGAGTTGCAATCTTTTTTATGATAATGTTTTTGCAATTCTCATTCTCATTTTATTCCATATTATTTATCAAAAAAATTCTTTAAGAAATCAAAGCAGACATTCAACTAAAGCGTTTGTGTGCTCAATGTTTTACAATAGCAGATACAGAACTTTCTGATATGGAATGGAAGCAAGCTTCCCATTGGCTTTGAAGAAGGTGGCCACTGACCACGAACCTTTTGTTCTTCATCAAAAGTTGAGAATAGTTCAGTTTTTCATGATGAATTCAACACATAGTGACTTTGAATTATTTTGGTGGTCAGTCAGTTCACACTGGGTAAGACCCCTGATTTCTATAAACTGTTAATTGTGCTTCTCAAATTTTTGTTTTTAGACAGGCCCACTGGTAATCATTTTTGTGAGGGCGATGTAGCACAACTACAGGCTTTTTGCCCCCACTAAATCTGCATTTTAAAACTTTTTTACGCTTCTATGACTTAGCCTTCAAGTTTGCTACTATTCTTCATGTCAATGTGGTTGACTTCTGAGATTACTGGTGTTTGTGCAAAACAGCAGGTTAGCAAAAACACAAACGCCCCATTTAAAATTGACGTTGTTATAGGGAAGCTTTGTGCTTAGTTTTGAAAGGGCCTGGCACATCAGAACTACAGCATGGAGAAATGTTTTAATCTGTACTCTACACATGCTGTTTGTGATAACATTACACTCCATAAAAGCAGTTTGGTGCATTCACACTGAATAAAAGCTGTTTTTCCTTACCCACCGCTGCTTTTGGAGGCCTTTTAGGGCTTCTTTCCTTCATTCTTCTTTCCTGAGTGCAATAATTTCGCAATAATAGCGCAGATGGAGAAATAGCAGAGTGGTCTCATAGACAGGCTGAAATATGTGGCCATCTTTAGTCTTATTAGCAGAGCATTGCCTAAAGGCAGCAAACCCATCTGGGAATAGACTGGGTATCACTCATATATTAACTCAACTTAAACAGATAATCGATACTTGATATTTGACTATTTTCTCATGACAGAATCTTATGACACTTCTCCAAACTTTTTATGCGCTTATTTCTGCATGTGTGAAAAATACTTCTCTTTTCATTTATCTATATCTATGAATCATTTGGGAAATATTAAAAGCAAATAACTCATTAACGTTTGGTTTCAAAATGCTTACATGAATACATTAGTCATGAATGCACTGAAAAATAATCATTTCCTGGCACAGTTGGTTACAATTGAGTTTGTGGATGTTGATGACTAAGATAAAAACACATTGTGGTGTATTGAGGTAAATGACCTGCCGCTCCGTTTCGATAAGACTCCAGTTAATCCGGGCTGCATTGCAGTAATGTAAAATAAAGATAATTACTAAATCACCAGGCTACATTGCTTTGATAGATTTTTTTGTTACTCACTGTTATTGCTGCGAGGAAGACAAAATTAAATGTATTATATCAGAGCTTTTTAGATGGATTACAACTGCTTTTAAATAACGGCGAGAGCAATTTCATCAGCCCCGCCATTCGAGAAGCCACTGACAGGCACTGCAGGATTCAAATTGAACTTGCTCTCATCAATTTAATAAAGCGCTTTACTCTTCACCCCCAGCAGGCATTGATGCACACACACTTACACTGAATGTATGCACAATATAATGTCCATGCACACTATGTTTTCATTTAAAAAGAAGGCATTACCTTCAAAGTGACTTCTGCATTTCTAGAGTTACTTTTTTCTTCAAATGATTGTTTTGTTAGATGCCAGGAAACAGTGTTTATAGCAAGCCATCCTACTATTTCATATATTACCTATTCAAAAACGTACAACCAAACAGTCCACTGTCAGAGAGATGACCAGTCAGGGAAATTTGTGGTCAAACATCTAGGGAAAACATGGCCCTTTGAGAACTGTTCATGCATTTGCAGCTCAAGCTTTAAAAACAGTAAATAGTGGACAAGTAATCAAAGGTCTGTGATGAGAGATTTCACGGGTGGTTATCTCCAGGTCCTGTTCTGTGTGTGCTGAGAGATTGTGGAGTACTCACCGTGCCAAGTGCCCAGGGCTGCTGCATTGACTGCCCTCCTTTAAAAAACCATGCTGGCACAGAGCCCCCTATCGAAGCCAAGGCCTGACTCCATAAGTATTCATTATGGCATCCATTAGAATAAACATCTCAAAATCCCCTATGAGCCAGCCCCTTTGCCTTTAAGTGCCTTTTGACAAGGCTGTGTGCCAGCTGCAAAATGAGAACATTGCCCACATTTTAGTCTATTTATTTATTCATTTTTGTATTTATACATTTTGGGTTTTTTTTTCAAGTCTGAATTCTTCAGCTGTTTTTTTATATGAAAGCTTTTAAATGTTTGTCTCAGATTGTTTTTGTCTCAGTGGAGAACTGACAGTAGTGCAAGCAAGGAGAGGAAGAGGGCCTAATTGCTAATCTAGGTCCTTCCTAAGAGCATCGACACAACAGAATAAAGTGCATTAGTGTCTGCACTTAAAGATGTTCATAGCATATACTGTGGTTAAACCAGTTAAATCAATTGTGTGTGTACCTCCGGGAACATGGGAGCACTAAACTAGAAGCAGACACAAAAAGGATTTTTAATCCAAGTGTCTTTGTTCCAATCTAAGGGGTACAAAAGGAAACTACGTTTAATCAGGAAGGGCTACAAAGTGCCTTTACTTATTGATGCACTTGATACAAACACTGAAGTAAATATCCCACAAAACCTCATGAAAAGGGCTTGTCAGTTAAGAAAACTTGTAAATAATGCAAGCTGGTTCCACTGGGTTCACCGCCTCCTATTAGATATGCTTTAAATGATGCCCAGGCTGAGTGTGGTGATCTGTGCTCCATCTGCCACAGATGAAGACAGAGAAAATGTTTTGTTTTAGATCAAGGTTCACTTCCAAGTCAGCAGCTTTCCTCAAGACTGATCAGCTTTGTGTTTTCATGTTACATTTTCCAGTCATACAGGATTGCGAGAACAAAGGCAAGAGAAAAGTCGTTCTTTGCTGCAGCGTCTCTTCTACCAACAAACGCTGTGAGAGAGAAATCAACAGAGGACAACAAAAGGGAACGCAGAAACGAAACACCAGGCATTATCATCACCATCATTGACAAGAACAACAGCAATAACAACAGCAGCTGCAGCTGCAGCAAAGACCATCCTGGGACATCAAGTCACATTTGTTTCTCCATTTGTTGTGTGAAACTTACAGTAATAAGGCTCCCTTTTCACTTTCATCTGAAGCGTTAGGGCTGCCGGCAGGCCATGGACAGGAGGATTTCATCAGCTCACTATTTACTCAGCCAACTTCACTCTCTACCTAACTAGGCCAACAGGCCTGACACTTTGCGTTGGAGTACAAGAGGCTAACATAAATGAAACACAGATGATTGGTAAAATGATACGATACACAAAAGAACGTGTCATCCAGCTGTCACGTCGGCCTTGTTCCTCCTTGGTTGTGGAGCGGCACATCTTGGGCTACGTCAACTCTCCTCCCTTTATGCTCCCTCCCTCTCTCCCCTACTCACGCAGTTCAGGGACGCGGGCTGTCTGCCTGACTGACAGGCAGAGGGCGAGATGAGCTGGATTTGGTCTGTACGTCTCTTATTGCAAACAGAGAAATAAAGGGAGGCCAACAGTCAACAACTCATAAGTAAATCTCTTTAGGTGAAAGTCTGACTTTGCCAGTTGCTAAAACTTTCAATATAAGGAGCTTCAAGGCGTGGGAGAAAAAAATAAAACACAACGCTATGATGTTTCTCAAAGTAAGAACACGTGGAGATAGATTCAGATTAAGATGATCTATTAAAATGTAGATTAAGAGGCCTTTTTTACCTTCTGATGCCCTTCAAGACAGGGACTGAGATTGAGTCATGTGATGAGATCTTAAAGCTAATATTCTTCAGTCATTCAAAATCTGTTGCATGTGATTTGGTTTCCTTCCCTTGTGCTGATACACAAGCTATCATGTGCCTAATCTAATTAAGTAAACAGCTGTGCAGTGCTGAAGGATGGGCGTCGCAGTAGATCAAAGCTACTCTTCCTCTGCCTTCTTTGAAAAATCTAAACAATGGCGAGATCATTTGAATAAAAGCGAATTTCGGTGAGATTTTTCTTTTGATTGAGACCCGCAGCACACAGATCTGATGCAATTCTTTCTCTTCTTTGCTCGCTTTCCGTGCCTAACAACTTTTTATTTATATATGTGTATTTATTATATCCATATATCTAACGCTGCCTTCAAGTTACAGTTTTTTACTACTATATGAAACAAAATCCTGCACTGTTTGCTTGTGTCCATCATTCCCTGCAATGCATGATGGGGGGAGCAGCAACTAGATAGTAGAACTGTTGGTGTTTGTTGGAAATTAAACAAATTGGATCATTTGTTGCTTGGTTGCAAAAGAACGATGTTTCCCCTTTACATTTACAAGTAAAGTACCTAATAATGCCATGCAATTAGGAGAGACTTTCACTACACATCAGGGAGTGGAGTGAGTTGGTAATGTGGATTAGACTGCTTTATCCGGGCAGTGGGAGGAAAAGGGTTGACACTGGAAGGTGGTGTTATATGAGCACCAAGGACAACGCCTTAAATGCCACACTTCAGCAACAAGAAGGGATTTGTCTCTAATTAATTTCCGAAAGATTTCCGTTGTCCACGTTTCTGAAGGCCAGCCTGGTACAGCAACGCAACGGTGGAGTGCCCTCTGGTAGTTAAAGCCCTCAACAAATGCTGTACATCATTAAAAATATCAAGTATCTTTTGTGCCCTGGCCTCTCTGCTGGTGTCAGGCGGTTCTGATTAAAATCCGCTCCAGCAAAAGGTTTCACGGCTTAAAAGGAGAAAAATATTTTGTTCAAGGATAAATAGAATGAAGGAAGCTCAATGCTTTTAATGTTCATGTTTGGCACTTGATGTAAATGTAACGCTTTGCCTCTGGGTTCAACCAAGAGGACAGCTTCAAAAAATATTAAGCGCGATATTTCAAACATTTTCTCTCTGCCTTCAAAACTGGGTGCCACAAACGCTCCATCAGAGAGACGGGTACAGGACAGTTTATCTCAGCTCCACCATCTGATGAAAGGGTTTAGCGGCAACGAGAGATGGGGTTCTGGTTGACAGATTTTAATTACAGGAACACAGGCCGGTGACACTCCAATGACCAGTTGCAGCTTACCATCAGCCAATCATTGCTGATAACCAGATGATGAGCGCAGAGCGACCAATTAGCTGTGAAAGGGCAGCAATGCCACATCAGCAGCAGTGCTGCTATGCGGCATGAGCTTCATTGTAGGTGCAAATCTCAGAAGGTATGCCACTGATGTTCTGTCACTGCTTAGACGTGTGAAGCCCCAAGCCACAGAGCTGTCAGAGGGATCTGTAAGTTAACAGCTTTAAAACATGCTCTTCAGCCACACCAATGTGTTTGGAAAGGTTTTCACAAGCAATTTTTTTTTCTGTCTTGTTCACTTAGGATTCTGTTGACAGAAACAGGTAAAACTAAAAGTTAATATAAATATGTCATGCTATATGTCTATTTAACCAAAGAAGTTTAAACTAGTTAATTTATTATTGTTCTTTGGAGTATAAGTCGCCTTTGTTTGCATAGTTTGACCGGGGGTCCAATTCATTCTTAGGTACAACTTATATTTGATATTTAAGAAAAATAAACATATAGCAACGACCACTAGAGGGCAGTGTAGGCGTTTATATCAGTGTTTGCTACTGACAGCAATGCAGAAGAAGAAGCACTGGCCTAAAGGGTTGTTCCAAAGCAACACAGAGGATAAAGAATTTAACAAATTTAGTGATCTGAATTACAACAAAAAGTTTAGTTGACTCATTGACGTGTTCTTTATGCTATGGTAATCGATATAATTGTTCATATGTTGCACTAATATACTAGATTCCTCCTTTGTTTCATTAGTTTAAAAACCATCAATGTGTTACTGTGGTAAAGTGAGAATATATTCAGTCTATTATTGCTATCTATTCCAGTATCACAATTTGCCATTCAAGATGAAATGTTTATTCTTGGACTCATTTTTTGTTGAATCAATTTCTCCCAAAAGCGCATCTTATATATAATTTTTATTCTTTACTATGCATTTTTTTTGCTGCTGTGACTTATATTCCAGAGTGATTTATAGACCCAAAAATAGAATGGTTTTGTATTATTTGGGTTACTCTTGCAAACTTTTACTCGTTTGGATCATGGTTAGTGTTAAATTAATCCAGCTTTATCAGTAGCTTTATCAATAAGACAAAGTAAAGCAAATAGACATTGCTTTTCCTGGCCATAACCTAAAAATGCGTTTACAATCATAAATCAATTTGTAATTCACAGATGTGTGTTGAAGAACTGTTGATGTGTGGTTTCTTCCTCTTCTCAAAAATCTAAATAAAAAAATTTCATCAATAAAATGTAACGCAAAAAACTGATTTGGATGTTGCATAAAAAAATTTAAATAATAAATAGAACATAGTTTCTTTCTTCAGTTTTTTTTTTTTTGGTCAACATATGAAAACGTACAAATAAAAATACTTTTCCGAAATTTGGCCACTCCCCAGAACAAATTCTAACTTGCCTTAAAAAAAGAATAATCAAATTATTCTTTAATAAGACAGTTAAAGTATTCTGCAACAGACTGGCGACTTGCCCAGGTGACCAGTCCAGGATGTAACTACCTTTGCCCAGGGTTAGGCTTTGGCCACACCATGATACCAAAAGGAAAACAAGCGGGTTCAGAAAATGAATGGATGGAAGTTAAAGTGTTCATTATTGCTATATCCATTACCCATTGACTTTCTACCTTGCTGTATTCCTTTCAGGTTCACAGGGCTGCCAGAGCCTATTGAGGTCTTGATACAAATACAAATGTGGTGAGTACTGAGCCCGGGAACTGACATGGGTTGAATCAATAAAGATTCCGTTCTCACAAAATAATAATCATTTATTCATCTTATTCTGTTTATTCCCTTTCTGGGTCACGGGGCTGCTGCTGCCGATCCCGGCTATTTGTGGGCAAAGGCAGGGGACACCCTGGACGGGTTGCCAGTCTGTCACAGGGAAAATAACATTCTGTTACCACAAAATAATATTTCGTTCCCTCGAAATAGTTAATTTGTGGGAACGAAATAGTTATTCACGTGATTAGTCATTCATAAACACGGATGTTAGCAATGGATTTACAGCAGATACTTTCACATTTCTGTCTGTGTGTCTCATTACATTGCATGGAAGACACAGAGGATGTTTAGAGATCAGACTTATTTATCTTAAAAAGCTCCACAAAAGCATCGGTAATCATGTCTCCATGTCTGTGTTCATTCACTTCACGGTACGGTCTCCGTCCTGCCTGTCTCTGTGACCCACATTCGCTCACGAATGGGGAAAAAACAAGAATGATTGATTTATTATTGTCTCGATGTAAATAAGAAAAATTATCCTACTATGCTAATATTTAGGATGCCCAGGCTTGGCTGCTTCCACATACCGCAGCGATTCTCCGGACATAGCTCGAGGTACAGACGAGCTGCGGTATGGGATATTGTAGTTTAGGGTTGAATACGAATATTAATAGTCTGGACTTGTCTTTCATTAACACATTCGTTACCAGTCACTTAACATCCGAAGGCTACATGCTACGTATCCCATCATGCATCACACATATTCCATAATGCATCTTGACCAATCAACGTGTCCCTGTAACTGTGGTGCATTCAAAGACAACAGGATAAATGTATATCAGAATATTATTCCATTCCCACGCATTAATTATTCCGTGGGAGCGAAAATTATTTTGTGAGAACGCTTTATTTATTTATTTATTTTACCCATGTCAGATCCCGGGCTCCGTAGTGAGCGCTAGGCTGCTTAACTACTTTTTTTTTACATAAATGGATAATTTGTCCCACATTTAGTTTTAGCTGTTTGGATAATTGGATGTTTTCTCCTTAATTTTAGCACCACAGTTTAAAATTGAAAAAAAAAAAAGGTTTTGGATGTGAAGAAAGTTTAAAAAAAAAAAAAAAAAAAAAAAAGAGTATGCTCCAATGTACACAGCAGCTTCCATCAGCTAGCTTCAGTGCTTGATCACTCACTGGTGTAGCAGTTGTAGTGAGTGGACTTAATATCGTTAGCTGTGATCATATTTGCTTTAGACCAGTGGCTGCTCCGCTGCTGGGTTGCGAGTGTGTGATGCTTATGCCAGAAGCAGCACACAGCGGAAGCCTTTCTGGTTTCACACAGAGCGTAGAGTAGAACCTGAGAAGCAACATTCTTGTTATACAGTGGTCTCAGCCTGCTGGTCTGTAGATACATAGGCATTTGGGTGAGTGGCTGGGAGTAACACACTGTGAATGGTAACACCCCAGACAAATTACATAGCAAGAGAAGAGGGGCCTCTCCCCCGCTGATCCACAGTGGCATCACAGGGGTGGAAAATGACAATTCCTGGAAAAGGTCATACAAGATGCCTGTGCTGTGATACCAGCTTACAGCCAACCTGACAATCTTAATTTAAATCATGACATTCCCTCAAAAAGTGGAATGTTTTCATCTTTTGGTGTCAAAATAGCAGCCCGACCTTTAGTGCATCAGAACTTCACTTAGTTTTAACAAATGCTAATTAGAGTCCTTCATTAACCGTTTTTTCACACATTAGTTATTGATGCCTTTGACCCTTAGATAAATAAACAAGTGATATCATTTCTGTTTCATTTATCTCATATATCAACGTTTCAGTTAATCTCTTCTAGAAATCTCAAGTTCTTAAACAAATTTAAAATAAAACAAAAATTGGTTATTATTTGAACATTTCTCATGTTTACCCTAATGCCAGGTTTGTGATTTGAGTCATAAATGTTGAAACCCTATTATATACATCATATAAGAGTTCTCAAACTTTCTTCTGTTCCATTTTTATTAGTAATTCCTTTGTCATTTTATGATATTGTTTACAAGCACAAAATAAGCAGTACTAAACCCAAAGTGCACTCTACCCAGTGATAAAATGCCCTCAAATGTTTTTCATTGACTTTGCATAGCTTTTGCCATCAGGTTTCATGTTGTTTTTCAGCTGATCCACATGTTGGCGCTGAATGATATCAAGGCTAAAATCTTGACATCTTATAATTCTGATTTTTAATCATGTCCTTGGTTTTCTGTTTCTGGAAGTTGTAAATGACCTTCCTCCCACCCCTCAAAGTGGTCTGGCTGTCCATCTGAAGCTGCTACTTGCTGGAATAATGCTCCATGAAGAACCAATCCAAAGTCATTAATAATCTCAGTGTGTCAAGGCAGTGCAAAAATGACTAAAATAACTAAAAATTTGTTATAAAATAAAGATTTAATCATGAATTCCTTTTCACTGGTCTTCTCTAAAAGACCAAGTTAAAAGTCCCAGTATCTGTCACACACATTGATTTGTGAAATTAGCTCTATGCAATTAGTTCTTTGCAGCGGTGAACTGCAGACACAGCCACGCTCGGGAACTTTTGGTGGTTTTAACCCCCCAAAGTCTTTTGTATGACTCGGTCTGGATTTGAACTCTACCACAAGGCCACTGAGCTGGTTTGACATTTAACATTTAAGGTATTTAAGACCAAAGCCAAACGTTTTAGCACTCACTTAGGTAGAGCAATCATCCTTCTGGTAGGTTGGAAGGTTGCAGGTTTGGTTCGTGCCTTGGCTCTCTATGTGTTGAAGTGTCACTTGGCAAGACGCTAAATGCACACACAAGCAATGCTGTCATACATGGAACCAACTTGTAAATTCTGAAGATTTTCTTAAAAGCTTTGCGTCAAGTGGTTGCACGCAACCACATTGAGTAATTGCTGTAAAGCATGCTTACCGGTATACAGTATGAGCAACAGAATCTCACGAGGATAAATATTCTAGTATTCTACTCAAGAGTGTTGCGTAACCCCTTGACTAGATCATTGAGTAATGCAAAATGTTAAATGTATTAAGTAATATTGATGCAAGCATTTTAAAAATATGTGGGGAAAAATTAAAATAAATAAATAGTACATAAATAAAAATGACAAAATGCACTTTAGTAAAAGTAAAAACAACCATAGTTCATTTTTTAGGTGTGGGTTACTGGTATTGTAAAGCGCCTTGAGCTGTTATCAAGGAAGAAAGAACACTATTAGTTTACACCATTTACTTTTTTGTTTGACCTTTTTTTTTCTTCAACTTTTATTATCATGTTGTTGGTCAAAAATCCGGTTAATTTAGGGTGTATTCAGGCTGGACACATTTGGTCTACAGTCTTGTTACACAGCAGGCGCTGCAGTGACGTCATCCTAAAAGCTACCTCGTGGTTCCTTAACAAAATTCTCTTAAAAAAAGCCAAAACACCACAACAATGAGACACAGCAACTCATTGAAATGTGGTCGGATGAATACAGGCTGATTAAAACAACTTTTAACTTCTCACACATTGCTTCTCACACTGTTTTCCCGACAATCTATATGTCATAAAAACTTATCAGCATAACTTCTTAGCTGTCTTCTTGCCAGTAACCGTCCTGCAGTCTTCCATATTTTCTGTCTCTAGTTGCTTTGCCCAAACCTGGTAATTCCTGACCAGTGAGTGAAGAGATCTTCAGTCATGTGGCTTTGTTTATAAGATTTAGTCCTGGAACACAAAAGTGAGCTGAGGACAGACTGAATACAGACCAAACAGAAGATTCAGGACTCGATCTGGACCAAATTAGGCAGAGTGGGTCTGGACCAATGGATTTTTCCAGACTGAATACACCCTGAAGTATTTATGTTTCTGCATTTTGGTTTTCAAAAAATGGATTCTATTTATTCAAAAGGCAGCCACTAACTGTGGATAAAAATTCAAGAAAGCTAAAAACCAGTCCACTCTAATCATCCACCTAACAGCTCAATAGTTTTATTCATTAATGCTCAATTCATGTAATGAAAAGTTTTACCTAGTGACCTCAGTGCTCATGAATTCTCATGAAATGTCTTTTGATGAGCTAATAGTCCAAATTCTCCATGTTCTGTCACTTCAAAGAGCATGTGAAAAAAGTTCAATTCAGCTGATGCCTTTCTATGATCTGAGGTGCCCTGAGACAATCCAGAGTTGTCGATGAAATCTAAACAAGGGCAGCCGAACCAGCAGACTGCTGTGTGGACCAGAGGAGATAGGGCAGCAAAGCTCTCCTCACAGCTGGGTGCCCAGATTGATGGGCAAGATAGAAATAGAATGTGTTTACCCACCACTCTGATTGTGTCTTTCTGGGACAAAACTTTTATTTGAACAGGTCACAATTGTCAAAGAATGCATCGGAGGCATTATAAATGAAGATATGCTGAGAGGCTACCCAAACAGCATAATGACATTCCCTCATGTCCAATAGAACGCACACAGAGAGTCCAGCCTTCAAGTTTGAGCCACCTCTGGGTGCATCTGCTTACTTAAAGCCCCTGACAGTATAACAGACCATCCCCACACTTGTCTCAAAACTGTCCAACCACTTCACATAAAAAATAGGCCTTTAATATAAGAAATGCCAGTGTTGCTGCATCAGTCGGAGAGGGTTCAGGTTTTACAAGAAGCGGCACTCCAGGATGTGACCCTGTGCCGCGCATATCTTGTGTTTCATTGAAACATTTCTTTTGGCGAGGTTAATGAGCTTGACACCAAGTGCCCTCAGTCTTCTCAACGGCCTTGCACTCCTCCCTCCTTTCTCTCTTGCGTGCCATCAACCAACAGCTGAAAACAGCAATTTCACTTAGCACATGCAGCATGGGGAAAGTTATCAAGAAGCAGAGTGGTCACCTGTGCTTTTCAGGGCTGTTAAGCAAGGTCAGACACTCGAGTTGTTTCCACTCGGTTTGTCAGTCAGAGTTTCTGAGGGATTAATTGCCCCTGCACGCTCACGTTCACTGTCTTTCCCAAACAGATCCATGGCGTCTCTGTTTCATTTAAGGTGTTCGCTAATCATTAGAAGCAATTTTAATTTTGCAGTGTGGGTATTTTCTAAGCAATACTAATTATTTGATAACAACCGAGCACAAGGCAATTTGAAGGACCTACATTTAAATATGTGGGCTCATGCATTTTTAATTGAACATTATTGCAGCATTAGGAGCTGAATATGCAGCCAGGCTTTTCTCACATTTGTCCCAGCCTTAAGTGAAAGTGCCTTAAATTAAAAGGCTATAGAAATCAATATTAGTAGCTTCCATGAGAGAGCACATGCCTTCTTCTCTGAGTCTCCTAATGCATCTCTCACTGCACGCTCTGCTCCTGTGTCTGAAAGCACTTAATGCGCAATAAGCAGCCGCCCACATCAGATGCTGCCAAATGATGGAGATGACTTGTCTGAATAAGCTTAAAAGTTTGATCTAACGCACAATAATGGATTATCTGGCTCTGTCTCTTTGTGAGATTGAAGCTTGTTGTGGGGAGAAGCGTCGTCTAGACGTACTTTATGGAAGATGGCACCTTCACAAATTCAGAAGCAATTTTTAGCTTTTTTAGAGATGCGAAACAAGATTTCACCTTTAAGTAGGTAAAAAAAAATACCTTGCCATGTAAAATTATTTTTAAATAATTTCCTTTCTTAAAATGTAGCATCATTATTCTGGCATGTAACTGTATATTATGATTTACAGAAGAACCAGTATGCTAAAATGCAGAACTAATGTGTGAAATATTAAATACATCCTTTTTGATTCTACATGTATGAAGAGGGTCAGTGGCTGCAAAGTGCTGCTGATCAAATGCACTTTATTAATTGATCACCAGGAAGTCCAAGCACCTCTATAAAAGCAGGAGTCTTGTCAGTTTGCTAGTCTTCAACTGTTAACACAGTACTGAAGAGAAAAGACAAGCGGTGACCTTGAAGCATATTGTTTCTGCTCAAAACGATGATTTATAGATGAGAAATATCAGGTTTCTGTAACACATTTTCTAGGGGGATTTTATGGCAATTAAATTAAAGTATATAAATAAACAGATTATATAAAATATGTATTAAAATCTCTGGTTAAAATAAATTAGGATCCTCTATGAGGAGTTTTATATTAGTTCAAATATATTGTTTAACAAAATGACTAAAAAGGTCAATTTTCTATAGTTTTACTGAACTATCTTTGTTCTTTTGATTGACAAAACGTCAAGAAAAGATAATTTGTAGCTTTCTCACCACAAACCTTATTACAGGCAACACAAGACTCTGAGCAGCCACAGGATTCTAAAGCCCCACAGAGTCCAAGAACAGCCATGCCAGGAATTAGTGCCACCCAGCCATGGGGCAGAAAGGCCCACCACAAGTGCGCCTGAATCAGAGAACAGGAGAACAAGAAACAGAAGGCATCATGGCCGAAGCTTAGCCTTACCAGAAATAAAGTATTTGGAAGCCAGAAGTCTACATCCAGAACCCTAGAAGCCTGGTCTCCTTGTGGTAATGTTAAACTCATGAGACAGTTGGAAAAAACAAACCACTGTAGCAGAACGTTTGGAGTGAACTCAGACCACTGTTTTGCCCCACAAGTCAACACACATTTTTTAACTAAAAACCGGGTAAAAAACTGTTTTAGGAAGAAAATAAGACGAAAGAAATTTTGACTAGGAAGGCGTGTTGCCTGACCATCATGCAAACTCATGGAATAAGACATTTTGTAATAGAGTCTCCTTTTTTATGTGTTGCCTTATCACCTAAGGTTAAAGCCATGGTCATATACATACACTGAATGGATTATTCCTGATGTTTACTCCACTCACCTACATTGCTCAAATCTGAGCTCAAACAAGGTAAAACATCTGGTTTAAAAAACAAGCCATTGGGCCCCAGTTTTCATGAATAGAATAAACATAAAATAGACCTCTAAAACGAGACTGTACGGCCAAATCCGAATTGCTTCCCTACCATTTTGGCTTCTCCCTGCCCCTGCATATATCCCTCCAAGCAGAGAGATATAGAAAAAGGTGTCTGTTAATTCTGACTCAATACTTACATTTAAGAGTAAACTTATGTGCTTTAGAGCACACCCATGTGGAAAAATGTGTTTCTCCTTTGCACCACAGCACAATGCGGATCACCCTACCAGCAGAGGGATACCCAGCCCTAAGTCGCTATGGTTCCTCCTTAAAAAAACCCTTCCGGAAACCACTACAGCTTCAAATGCCCCTACAATTGGTGCATTGGGAAGCAGCCAGAATGGTAGGGAAGCAATTCAGATTCCATCTACATGTTTGCAGCGTATTAAGAAATGTATCCTTTTTTCAACTTGCCTCTAGTGGCTGTTTGAGGAACTACAGCATTTGATCCTTTTTGAAATGTGGGAACAGAAGGTGGGGGTTGGTGACAGCACAGAGTAACTTAGTATTGACCAAGTTATGTAAAGGTCTCAAAGCTAAGAGAGGCTCTATTGTTTTCTTGTGTGAGATTGGAAATGATCACTTGCATGGGATTCATAAATGTATTACCAGCACATTATTTATTTATTTTTTAGGGAAATCAGAGGCGATGAACAGGAGGTTGTTTGACGCAGACAGACCCAGAGGTTATTTCCTTGAACAATTTGACACAGATTTCTTCATACCTGTGGTTGCTGAGTTCCCTATCCTCTTTACAGTGCAGCTTCTTTCCCGTAAGCGTATGCCTCCGCTTCCATCAGTCCGAGGCTTCATCCTACACATAAACCCAAACTCTCAGGTTTATAAAAGGAGAACAGTAAATCTGCAGTGGCTGCCAGTGAAGCCGCGCAGGACTGCATTAAAATAACTCATTAAAAGTGTGACTCACATACACAGACTCTCCAGCTTGCGCAGGGTGGAGATAATTTGCGAGTAAATCCACGGCTATTGTCCGACAACATACCCCTAATTGTCTTTGCACACACAGGAGTTGCACGCAAATCTTCTACAGTGCATGAGATCTCCCCTCACAGTGTTTGAGTCAACCCTGAAAAATGGATGAGATCTTTGTCACTCAAATAGCTAAAGGTATCTTAAGTGCTGTCAGAGTACAGAAGAGGCCAACATGCATTATGGAACCCGATGGCTTCCTAAGCACCTCGGCTCTCTGCTGGTTTGACTGCACAAAACTGTCTAATAGAGTTGAAGAGATTGTAGTCTTTCTAGCAGCATAAGATTCTATAATAATATCTAATGTTGGGACCTAATTAATCTTAGATACATCACACGCTTACAGTCTCTTTGCACTGCCTAGTGCTGTTAATTCCACCCAACTGGGGGGCTAAGCAGTATTTTTGAGAGTTTACTAGATTAGTCCCAGACATAGGATCTTTAAAGGGAACTGCTTGTTCTATTGTGATAGGAGATCAGCCCTCCATGAACGGGAATGTGGGCCGTAAGCTAATAACACTCTTTTGTTTGACTATCTGACTGGTTTGACTGGATAGCTAAAAAAAAAAAGAGCTTAATAGACAAGGCAAAGTCTTTTTGTTAATGATGTGTAAAGCAGAACATGCCTGATGTTCATTTTAATCTTTCAGGGGAAAGTTTTCCCAACTTAGCTTAGTGGTAGATACACATCTGTATGGATGAACCAAAAGCAACAGTATCACATATTTTGAAATTAGACTTATCTAAAAGTAATTTCAGCTGATTAGATTGCAGAGATCACTGACTTCTCATCACACCCACCATTGTATGAAGCTGGTGGAAGCATGATCTCAGCACAACAGATGAACAAAGATATTTGTCTCCTTCCAATAAATATATTCAGGGCTATTATTATGCGTTTCCCAGTTTTGGCAAGATCTAGTACTGTCCTGATAAGACCAAGGTCATCTGTTAGGAACGTCTGAATAGGGAATGAGTGTAAGCTCCCAGCAGACTCAGCAGGAAGACTGGAGAGAGAAGTTAATAGTCGGTGTTCTGGTTTTAAAGTCTGTCTTCAGTCCAAGTTGAGTTCCCCACCGTCTGACAATGACTTCCAAAGAGGCTGTGTGTGTGAGACACACAGGAGCAGGACGACGGAAAGGAAGCGACAGAGCTGATAGTGAAAGACAGATTTAACAACAGAGAATAAGGGAGTGTTCACGTGGCACTGTCATCCATCCCTTTTTCCTAATAACTTTCAAATGTCCTCTCTGTGAGCCACAACTTTCACTCCTTATTTATTCATTCACCAGAAATTCAAATCACCCACACAGTTGCAGACTGGATTTGGAGTCGACTATGTTAGTTAAGTGAATTTCCCCAAGTGCCATTTCAGGTCTGCACAAGAAGCCATCTTATCCACCGTTTGTGTCAGTCACAGCTGGCAATGACAAATTATTAAGGTGGATTTGACATGAAATGTTGGTCATGGTCACACTTTACCTTTTTTCCACCCATTAGTCTCTGAGAGCCATACTTGACAAGGAGCGCCATCATCCAGTATCAGCAGAGCTCTCTCCTCCCCCACAGATGCACCTTGGGCCTGCAGTGGTCTCCTCCTCCTCTTTGTTCGGCGCATCTGATGACAGCACTGATTAGCCTCACTCAGGGTCTTAATAAGACAAGTGGAGAACAGAGAGCCGGCGCAAGGTGAACACGGACACACAAACACGGCAGATCACCCGGCTGTAATCACTACATGCTCTTTCTGTGCTTACTTTGTTTCCTTACACTTAACCTGACCACGAGTCTGTCCTTAACCCTAATGAGGCCTGGAAAGTGTCCCTTCCTGTTAGTGATCCGTCTGCCTCAAACAACATTAACATCCCCACTGCTACAGTCCTGACTGCACAAATAGCTTGCTTTAAAACACATCATTTATGTCATGTAAGGACACGTTTTACAGGACTGGATGCTTTCTAACATTTTCCCTTCTTTGCAAAAAGTAACTCTGACCGGAACAGAAATAATGTGGTAAAGCTGCAAAAATGCAGTTAACGTCTTTTTTAGATATTCTCTTTCAAACATGGCGTTTTATTTGTGCAAAAAACAAAAGTTTCCTGACATATTCTTTTTTAATGGGAATTTATTAGAAACCTTTTTCACAATCAGTGCTATTACTGTTTAAATGTAAGCATTTCGGCACATGTAATGTGTAGTTACCTGTTAATTGTAATGTTACGCCAGAAGAAAATCAGTGCAGAGGGGATCTATTGAATTTTTTTCGGCACCTGTGTTGAAGCAGGATGGCAGGAAAAGCATTTAGCTGCTGTTGTTTTTGGTCAGGCGTGCATGTAGGTACAAGTAGATGTGCGCCTTCGGCTCCGTGCTGCTGTGTTTCTGCTGGGTGCACTTCTCCCAGTCATCTCCCCCACTGCCTCCTGGCGGATGCTCCTCACTCTGATATGTGTGTCCCAGCCCACCTGTTCAGCCCTCATTACTGTCAGGCCTGTGTTAATAAATATCCAGGTGTAGAGCACTCCTCTGTGCCTGTACTTCATCACAGAGGAGCTCAGTCTGCTGGTCGCCCCTCTCCTGTGCAGCAGGGCTGACAGGAACCATGATTACACTGTAAGCACTGTAGTTATTCACCTTCTGCCCAAACTCTGACACTGCACTCCATCTTAAGCACCGGCACACCAACAAGCACACACGCAGCTCTCACACACATCCTTCTAGAGGCACACACACACGCACTGACAAACAAATACTTATAGATATTTGGTCTTTCATACCCATTACTTTTTCCCGTTCAGTGCACCAAGGAGTGCTGGCGGCATGTTGCCATATGCACTATGTGAAAAAAAAACTCCCGCAGCAATGTTTTGCAGCAACAAATAATTTTGTTGTGCTAGACCACAACACTAAGTAATTACTTGTGCAAAAAATCAGCACATACTGTTTTGACAGGAAGCATGATGGCCATATGTAAGTTCCATGTAAGAAGTATATCATTTGTTTTATTTCATTATCAAATTTCTGCTGGGACTTTGAGTAAAGTGTGAATCTCCACAGGCCAAAAGACTTGGAAAAAAGCCTTTTCATGCTCCCTTTGACAAACTGAGGCAATATGTGTTGTGTCATGAAGTTTCAACTCTGTTGAACGTTTCATAAATCAACATCTTTTTAAAGTGAGGATTTTTTTTTCTGCTGACAGTGTGTCTTTGGTCACTTCCTTTTTTATGCTGACTTTTCATAAAACCCTTAATCTTTTTGTTTTAACAGGGCATCTTTACAGGCTAACATTACCTCTTTAACCAGAAATGCTGGACACAAATGTAGTCATTAATTGCCTACTAAGTCTCTGGACGAGAGAAAGAATTTAAATCATACATAATTTCAAATACGTTATTAAAAATAGGTCCTTAAACAAGAAAAATGATCTTGTTACTTCTTCTGTAAGCTATTATCATATAAACTGCACCTTGAGCCATAACAACTTAAAAAGGGCCCATTTTTTCGTGAACATTTGTGACATATAATGGCAGCCTATAATTCATTGATAAACACCCATGTTTGTTATTATATATATATATATATATATATATATATATATATATATATATATATATTGCAATGCCAAGTCACAAATTCTAAATTTCTAGGTGTTAATACAGAAGCAACACTCTCAAAACACACTCAACTCATGAAAGAAAGAAATATTTAATCACTTTTTTGTACTTTACTTTTAGTAAGTTTTTGGTTTAGATAGCGAATTATTTGTTACATGGTGTAGTTATCGTGACGCGCCGCTAGGCCGACCTCGACTGCAGCGGCAAAGGAAAGTGATATATATGCTGATCTTCACGATGGCATCAGTTTTCAGAAAGCTCACCTCTTACCACTTGTTTTAGTCCAGATGATGAAGCAAACTGCAAGGAAATAAGACAAAAAAATGAAGGGTATATTAAACAAAGCAGATAAAAAATGGTTTTGTTTTACATTTTGCTTTGTTAAAGTGGTGATTTCTAAGATATCATTTACTTCTCACCTGAAAGGTGTACAGGCAAGAGTACAGGTATTTGTTGGCCCTTATCATTTGAATTCAAGGTAAAGTGACATTGGCAAGAACTGTATTCATTTCTTGCCAATGTCAAGAACTTGTATCAAGACATTTTCAGGGAGCTAAAAAATGTGGTTTTAAAACCATAGATTAAGAAAAACTAAACAAACTAAATAAAAACTTGCAGGGAATATTTTTAAGACCCACTCTGATAAAAGTTATGTGGCATCTTTTCTTATGCTGGATGATATATTTTTAAAAAAGTAAGCTCTAAAACTGTGTTTCTGAGTATTTTTCCAGGAGTGGAAAAATTGCAGTCTGAAAAAGCTTATAGCAGTGACTTAGGCGCTACAGTCGGCAGGCCACAAACTTTGTGTACGTCTATGCTTTTCTCATCCGACCGGGCATCTGGATCAAAACTGTGTGGCTGGATGGCTCCAAATTTGCTCATCAGTTTTTTTGCACCAGTAATGTTAGATTGGTGTTTTAAGTGTCTTTAAGCTAGTGGGAGAAAGTGTAATGGTTTCAGTTTCTTTCCTTTTAGTGTTTGGTTCTTTGTTGGTTTTGGATAGGTTGTGTTACTTCCTGTTTTATTTTGTAGGGTTTCCTGTTTTGTTGTAGTTTGAGTTTTACTTTGGTCCCCATCCTTCCTGATTGTGTTCACCTGTGTCTCGTTTGTCTGTATGTATTTAAGTCTTGTCATTCCCTTCCTCCTGTGCTGGTTTATAGCTTATATTTCGGCTCTTCCCCTGTTTCGAGTGTTTTATACTGTTTCGAGTTTTCTAGCCTGCTTATTCAGTGGTTTTTGGTTTGTAGCCTTTTGTTAACATTAAAGCCCCTATCCACCTTGACCTCATGCCTCATCCTCTCTGCGCCTGGGTACTCCCCCAACCACCCACCGTAACAGAAAGTGTAAACAGATCTTTAAGATCCCAAATGTACAGGCATTTCAAGTAGGGATGGGAATAGAAGCCCCATGAAGCCTCACTGGGGTTCTTGTAATTGTGCCGGAAAAATGAACCACCCATTCAGGGCTTCGAAACCACACCGAATAGCGGCATCTGGTGGCGGACTGGATGTATATCGACATGTGTTTCAACTAAACTCCTTGTAACACTTCAATGTGGAAATGATGATGATGAAAAAAATGTAAAACAAAACAATGTTGTTAATGACTATTAAAAAGAACAACGTAAAACAACACATGTAGGAAACATCACATGAAGAAAAAAAACGCAAAGCAAAAAAAAAAATTTTTACCTGCAACTGGTTTCAAACCCAGGACCTCTGGAAGTGACTCCAGGCAATCATTCCACTGAGCTATCGCTACAGATACCAAAGAGCTGTGACAGTAGAAATTTATTGAAGTCTTTTTTTAACACAACAATCATGCATTCTTTTTTTATTTGGAGAAATCGAGTAGAAACGATCCTGAGCCACAGTATGTTTTTTACTAGGAGTCATGGTAAAGTGCAATGAACTGTCGCTGATTCTGATACAGGGGAAACAATAGAACTGACCAGGAAACGTTCAGGATTCATTTCGTGTTTCTAGAGAACAGCGCGCCCAACTGTCCGACACGCAAGTGACATCTGAACCGTGGTTCGACCAAACGAAACATTTGGCGCGTCATACGTCATCAACCACGTGATCTGCGCTAGTTGACACACGCCCCGAAACATTGTGCCGAAACATTTTGTTTCATGAGAGTGAACCGCGCGCCGAAGTGCCGTGTCAAACAGGCCATCCCTAATTTCAAGCTTAAATGGTATTTGCAGAACTATTTCTCCTCTGGTCACATTGACCTTATGGCAGTAAGTATCCACCAGACCGATGTGAGGGTTCTTGTTTCTGCAACCGCAGTGGCCAAAGAAAGGACAGTGTAGATGCAACCACTTGACTCTGAAGAAGCATTCAGGCAAAAAGTGGTTTAATGGACTGTCATGAGTTTGAGCTTGAGCCGCATCATTTGGGTTTGAAATCCATGTCTGGAAGAAAAGGGGGAATCAAGATGTCTTGAACAACCAGGGAAAAGGTTGGAAAATCTGGGGTGTGGAAGAAGAGCAGCATGAGTGCAGGCCATAAGAATCCTTCTGTCTGCATCTTTGGATGCAAGAATTGCTTTGTCCTCAACTCTCTCTCTCTCTGTTGCTGGTGAGCCAAAGCTACACAAAGTTTGCTCCTACGTTGTGTTTCTGAGCTTGTTTTACATCAGACACATTAATTATCATCCATGCATACAATTATGGTTTATTTCTTCAACAACAGCTAATTAAGAGAATACATTGTCAGTGTCCAAAGCCTTTCCTCTGTTTGGTAGAGTGCCCTCCCTCCTCCCTCCTCTGTAATCAGTGCAAAAGGGAGACAGCACAAATTGGTGATTCTGGGTAAAAGTCAATTACTTAATATTCAGCAGAAAAGCTTGCCTTTAAGCATAATTCTGTATTTTTAACTTAGTTTAACCAACTAATGTAGTGATATGAGATACAAATCATAACTTATTCCAGAAAATATGTTTGCAGACTAGTCAGAACTGCTGAGTGAGAGCTCATAGAGCAGTCAAGTGCCTCTGACAGAGTATGTGAGAGTGAAGGAAGGCAACCAGTGATGGATGCTATGGCAGGTGCTAGAGTAAGAGTTGTCATCAGAATTCCCTGAGCCTCGTGGAAGAGTGCCAGCTACATGGCTTTGATTGGGTGTACTGTGGCTGTGCTGTTTGCCACAGCACAGCTTTGATTAGTGCCTCCATGAAAATGTATGCCCTATGCTCAAAGAAAAACTGGAGGAGTAACTACCTGTCAGGAAATTCACAAACAAGGTTACTTAGAGCAAGAGCAACTGCATATTTTAAGTGTTCTATTCCGCACCATTTTTTGTGTGCTGGGGTGTCAAATCTGTTCTGATGCCCCACCCCACTGAACCCTGGGAAAAAAGGGGCCTTCTGATTAGGAGGAAGTTCCCAATAAGGAGGAGGTACACTGCCTCGGTCACCCCAACCCCCTTCACCCACGAACTCAGACACTCAGCTTTGCACCAGAGACGCTGAATGACAAAGGCTGACTGCCAGATGCTGTGAATACCAAAAATCCCTGTGACACAAAATATATAAATTAATTAGAGTGCAGGTAAATAAATAAATAATGTATATGAGGAGCTAATTAAATGTGTTTATTCCTGTTATCATATGCTGCCCTCATTTCTAGCACTTGAAGTCATGAATCATTAAGTGGCTGCTAAATTGGTCTCTGGGGCTGTCTCAGTAGCAGGGGGCAGTCAGATCCTGTCTGGCAGGAGGCAGGTGTGCAGAGGACAGACGGATGGCCTGTGCTCCTATAGTCCTCGGACAGTGGCGCCTGACAGAGGGGAAGCAGGCATCATGCTGGGAGGTGAGAGCCCAGTGGAAGGCCTGTAGCAGAGCGGCTGACAGGGCCGCCCGTCAATGGGCCGGCTCCACTTTGATTAATGAGGGCATTTGAAAGACAATTAGTGGGAGCAGATTTGCCTTCAACTGCCTTATCAATCAGAACACTTTTAATTCAGTGTGTAGCACCCTCTGCAGCAAAATGAGTGCGTAAGCATTGTGCATCATGGCAGGAGCAGCTTGCCAGTCAACAGGAGGTGGGCGAGTCTATGAAATACAAATTCAGTTTCTCCTCAGAGTTAAGAGACTTGCCGTACTAAAGTTGTTGAACATAAAAGTTGAGATAGCACTCATCAGGTGTGAAACCACATTCACACCGCCCTTAGCAACTTGCATTCAAGCAACCAATTTCAATGAAAAGTCTATGTAAACATGCGCATTTTAGGCTTCCACATTCAAATTTCTTACATTCGCATGTCGCTATGCAAGTTTTTAAGTCTGTTTTCAGGCTCTAAGTACAAAATGTGTGTAGTTTGGTAGTGACATATGGATGGCGTCCACTTCATTCACAGAAGTGCCAATCATTTGAAAATTGATCATAAAGGAGAAATTAATAATTGTGGTTTGTGCCCGGCCAGAGGTATATGACAGCAAGTCTTTCATTTAATAGATCTGTGAAAGAAAAGGCCTGGAGCAAAATTTGCAAGATTTGCACCACTTTGACATTTTACACCTCTTCCAACTGCACGTACATGGGATGGTATTGTGTTGCCATAGCCCAGTCTGAACACCATGCTAAACACAGATTCAAGAATGCACATTTACCGCATTTAGCACGATCTTGAATGTACATTACATGCTCGGTGTGAACGTAGCATAACACTGAAAATTCTCATATTATTCCTTCAACACTGGAGATCAGGGAGAACTATATATAACTCCTGAAGTGGCTAAACATTTTATTGACATTTTAAAACAAACTCCTGCTCAGATTTGCTCTGTGTTTATCGGGCGCTATGGCAATGACCTTTGTGGTCGGGCTGAGCCTTGGAATAAATGGATCCCCATCATATTGTTTCTGCACAGCAGGACCAAGCCAGACTTTTTCGTTTAGCTAGAGTTTTTATGTTTCTGTTCAGGGTTATGTTGGGAGAACTGGGTGAGTGGAGGGAGGAATCTGGTGAGGGAGGGGTGCCAACAGTTTGCGATTGTCCTGTGTTTCCCGTTTTAATTAACTTTCATGTTTTATGACTATATTTACTTTCTTTTATGTACAGCGCTTTGTGTTATCTACTGATATGAAAGGCGCTATACAAAAAAGTGAAGTTTAAGTTTGAGATGTTGCCAGTGATGCCTAAATAACACATGCTCCATAACATACCATAACTTTTTGACTTTAATGTGATCACTGTGAATCAGCTGATTCTATCGGGGAGAAAAAGGACTTCTCATATCGGCTTTGCACCAGTATGTAACACAATAGTAACGTAAAGATTTTCATAACTCTGAGAAGCCCCCTTTCTCCGCAACAAATTTAGCTTATTTGTGTCGATGAACACTTCATTACTGTAAAGTATTGCATATCAGCATAAGGCTACTTTTTTCCACTTCAGAATCCTCTGTAATTAAGTTAATTGCAAACACAGTTGAAGAGTTAAGATAGAGGAAAAAATGTCAACATTAGAATGTCCGTTGTAAAAGGACCTCAGATTATATCAACACCATGTTCTCTGTGTTGAAAAGCTTTCCAGGTAGTTTTAACTATAAACTTTAAAGTCCACAAAGGTTGGAAATGCTGTTAGAAAAAAGGTTCACCAATAATTCTGGAAAATTCTATTATGACTTTGGTACCAAGACAGTTGATTATGCTTTACAGCTGGCATTAGGTGTTTGTCCATGATCAATTCATTTGATGTTCTCCAGACACAAATCGAAAGACAACTACTCTTCTTTTATCTGGTCAAAGGATCTTGTAGAGGTCAACAAGACTTTTTGTCGTTATTTACCTTCTGGTACCACCCTCCAAATGTTAATTCACATACTAACATCACGTCAACTTATAGTGACCCATAAGAGAAGGAATAGAGAGGACAGACATATAGATGTGTTGATTAAACGTTTTTGTACACAGGATGATATTACAGTAACTTTCTTACTGTATATATTACAGTAATTTTTAAAGATCGAACCCAAGGCTAACATTTCCAACTTTGTTTCTGCTGTTTCATTTTCACTAGTCTACAATTTAAGATTAATTATCAAATTAATCAAATCAAACTTTATTTACAAAAAAGCGCTTCTCGTACTTGCACACCTCAAAGCGCTTTACAACTGAAACAAAAACAGACCAAAAAATTAAATGAATAAATAGATGGATAAAAAATAAAAGGGGAAAAACTCAGCCCACCCTTTACCCTCCCTCCAAACAATGAGCCCACAACAGCAAATACTTATAAGAGTAAATTCTAAAAGAATATTAGAAACATAACAACTAGAAAAACAATTCCAGCCTTTAAAGCCCATGTTATTGTTGAAAAAAAACATTAAACATTTAAATAGGCGACATAAGCAGTGATAAGTGTCTGGGTCTGGGAATCTTGTATCCTGTAGCCAGATCTGCTCAATGCCTTTCATCAAGCGCCTAAACCAATAAGTAATTATTGAGGATCTCCCAGCTGCAAGTCTTTGTAGCAACTTTTCATGTTTTTTTTAAGAACTCCAAAGGTCAACATTAAATGATGTCTTTTAAGCTTATCGCTGCTCAAAAGAAACGCCTACAATTGATCTCAATCTTTGAGCCTTCGTATCTTTTCGTTTTTTTTAAACTTGTCTGTCTTTTTGAAGTCAAATTTATAGTAAAACCCAAGAAATTATGTAGAACTGCCTTTGTGCCTATGAGGCTAAAGGAAATGTTTCCGCAAAGCTATAAAGAAGCAAGTAGGAAATGTCTCCATTGATTCTGTGCTTGAAAATAACATAGGGGCAATGGGCAAAAAGCAACAACAACAGCTCTGTCAGACAAAACATGAGGGGAAAGGAATCAATAGGCTCCCTCAGCAGTGGGTCTTCCCTGGTCAGACTATACTCTGTGGGTTTGGCTGTGACCAGACAGGGGAAGGTAGGGGTTAGGAGGTGCTCACAGCCCACGTATGTCTTATTTTCAAATTTCTTGTGTGTTGGGTTTTCACTGTGTAGGTTTATGGGTTTTAAACAAAAGAAAACATGAATTTGGTTTCGTATATTGAAGAATAAGTTTATTAGGACTAAAATTAGAATAAGTTACCTTAAGTGTATTTGTGCCCAGGCAGTCTGTGCAGGGTAAGCGTTATAGACTGTAAGGCTTCATTCAAACCATGGGCATATGGCGCACTGAATGGAAAAGTTTAACAAATAAAATTGATTGATCAGAGTTTTAAAATCTTGCTGCGTTTTTGTCACCTTTATGGCAAAATATATTAGAAATTAATGTGCTTTATATGTCATTTAAAGCATGGTTATTTAAATTCTAAATACAAAATGCTAAATATTAATGCTAATTAAGAGCAAAACATATGTGTTGAATCTAAATATTAATCTAAATCTCAATGATTGGAAAAAAAACACCAATTTGGCCTCTCCTACAAAAAAGCCTTAAAAAGTCTGCCACACCCACACCATTGTGACATCACAGCCAAACATTTAAATTAATATGTAAATGTATCGTTTATTTTACCTTTTTTTTTTAACATGTCTGTTTACTTTTATATTAGGTATGCTTTAAATGACAAATATAGCACAGCTGTTTGTAGTAATGCTGATATTTTGCACATGTGGGTCACTTTATGGTTACCTGATAGGCAAGGCAAGTTTATTTGAACAGCACATTTCATGTACAGAGACAATTCAATGTGCTTTACATAAAATATTAAAAGAAACAATCAAAAGAAATATTAAGAGTGATCATTAAAATAAGAACTAAAGAAGGTTACAAAGAATATACAGAGACCTGATGCCTGAAGTTAAAATTATTTGAATGAAAAGTGCAAACATGCATTCCAAAATAATTATTTTTAAAACATAAACAGATGGTGGGTGGCACAACCACTGAAATGTTATTATTACTTTCAGCACCTTTACCCTGTTGTCCAGAAACGACAGGATTTCAAATCAGAACATTCTGGAACTGTGGAAACAGATGAGACCAACGCAACTGTAAATTATTGGAACACACCAGAAACTCTCTTGTCATTTTTTAATAAAGAGGCCATTAAAAAGTGAAAAAATAACTTTTTGCAAGCAGTATGTGTATTTCTGTTTTGTAAATTTAAACCAAGTTAAACTGAAAGGAAAGAATACTGAATTGCTTGAATAAACCACAACTACCAGTTATGCGGTTAAACCACCTGGCTTGATTTACTTTTATTTTTAACCCTTGTGCTATCCTATGACCCCACCCTTACACTGATGTGTTCTCCCTACCATGACAAAGGTGGATAAAGATGAAGAGGATTTCATGTAATCCATGGCCACTAGTGAAGATCAAAAATCATTGAAGAAAAAAGGTTCAGCGCACTGTCTAGTGGGGTCTAGATGACCCAACTCCCAATGTTAAAGTGCCTAGGATAGCACCAGGGTTGGTGTCAGAGGCAGCCATGAGAGACAAATTTGTCTGATTCTTTTGGAGATTTGTGAATATGGGTTTTTACATATAATTTAAAAAAATGTAATTTATGATTTTTGTGATAAGAACAAAAATTACATTTTTTAAAATATTTTTGCAGTGAAGCTACACATGCTTACCAGCCCAATAGATGGATCTGGGTTCGGTGTGACTAAAACTCAAGCCAATTGTGAACATTTGGCCCTGTCTGCTTTTTACCTCTGGTTTTGGGGCAGTAAAGAATATTGTCCATGGGTCCCTGTTTCCCATTAGCCGTTTTATTTCACGGAAAATTTGCTTCCTGCTTGCAGTAATTGCTATGTAGGCACCTCCTGATGTGGGCATTAGGATCTTTTAATACAATCTGTTACACAGGTGAGAGTGCGCATATATTACCCTTTTAGAAGCATGATATTCGATTTCTATTCACAGCTTTTTCCCCCCCAAACATGGAACAAAGTTAGACATTGTGGTTGATGTTATAAGCCAAATCCACGTGGGCCCATTACCTGCAGAAAGGTGAGAAAAGTCAGCTGTAAAGTTTCTAAAACTTTGAGATAAAAATATCCTCTTTAAGTGGTGGTTGAAGTTATTTTTTCCTAAAAATCTATCAATTTTTTGTAATCATAGTAAAGTTTGTGTAATACTTTAATGAGGCAATAGCTAGAACCCCCTCAAAAGCTTTTAGATTATATCACTTTGGTTCGATTCCCACAAATCAGTTAGCAGTCAAGTGTTTAGGATTCTGGACACGTGTGACACCAGAGCTGCAGCAAGTCTTCCTCCAGCAGAGGCCAAAAAAAAGTGCCATAATGATATTCATTTTCAAACAGGAGAACATTCTAATGGGCAATTAAGATGATCAAGCCTGCCAAGATACACGTGAGAAGCACAGTGTTGGTGCCAGTGATTACGCATCCTCCGCCCTTGCCTCCTTCCTGCTCCAGCTTGGGCTTTGTCTTATGTGTGTGCATAAGTAGCAAGGAGGGGAAGAGAGAGAAGGCACCAAAAGCACAAAATAATTGAACTTTCCACATTATTTCTCACTAATATGTGCTGCCACTTGGTCTCATTAGTGGAATGATGTGCTCTGCCATTCTGGAATGAACTCTTTGCCCGAGTAATTAAGGCTCCTAAAGTTTCTAGTCCTTTGTTTAAAGAATTCGTCCTTGTGCTCTCTATGCCCCATCAGCTGCCTAATTAGCAGGGCCTTTGTGTGATTAAAAATTCTCACAGAGATTCCGTTGGATATTTTCTTCTGTTAATGAGTGTTTGTGGACAGCTGGGAACAGGCGCCGGTTCCCTCCTCGCAGGACCTCCTGTGCATTGGGCAGACCTCTGTCAGGGCCCAGGAGTGAGAGCTGTCATTTTCGTAATGGGGATGGAAACTGGTCAAAACCTACCAAGGGCCCTGCAGGAGAAGAAATGCCTTGAAATATAAATGAAGATGAATATTCATATTTCTTCCACTTGAGTAGGAAAAAAAAGTGCTGAGTATTAATATACATGTCTGTCAGTTAAAGTACCACTATAGTGAAAGCAGCTTCATTTGCTATTAACTTCAGGTTCTTTTTCTCCCTAAAGTTGGGGTCACCCCTCTCCACTGAGAGTTTTACATTGGAGGCTTTTCTTTTGTTACAATTCTTCCACTTAGTGAGTATCTGAGAGAGAAGAAGAGAGCGAGGAACAGAAGGCCCTGAAAGAACCAGAAAGACATTTAATGATGCCCACTTGGAAGTAAGGTAAGCAGGGGTCAAATCCAAATGAAACGAATAAGTGAGTTATGTGTGCACTTGGAGGACAGCAGAAATCCACAGGGAGAAAAAGGAGAGACTGAATGAAAAAAAGGCCCAAAGAGGAGGAAGTAGTCCACAGTGGTTCAGCTGCTTTGGACAGACGCCCTTCAGCTTTGAAGCCAATTGCCTGCTTCAGCTCCTGCTTCATTTGTCTCACACTGCCAAGCTCCCACAAAAAAGTAGGCTACTATTCATACACGTGCAGAATATTTTGGTGATCAGCTGAACCTTGTCTGTGTTCGCTGCTAAAGTAAAAATGCCATGACAACACATGATGTGGGCTCATTTATATTGGAAAAAGCTTGTAGATGGTGTGTACAAACTACAATGAGTGAGCCACAAGCTCCCTGCTCCGCTCCATTCTGATGCTTCCACTTACAGCCAAATAGATTCATCTTTGTCTTTATTTTATTCGTCCGTGCAGGTTAGGGATTTGAAGGGTTGTAAGCTAGTGGGAGAGTAAACAAAGAGATCATGGTAGGGCAGGCTTACTCCACGTCAATGACCCGCCCACAGCTCAGAGGCGAATTTCTTATGAAGTCTGTGTTCTAGGAAAATGACAGTTTTTTTTTTTGGTTTTTTTTGGGCAAAAAACAGCATAATCATGTTTAAAAGACCACTGGAAACAGTTATACAATAGATCAAAAGCGGATCGCACTGGGCCTTTAAATTAAAAACAAATATCAATTACAAGGTTGATAAAATACAACAATTTTTATTACGCATTTTAACCCTTTGATGCCTGAATTTTTTTCGAGCCATGTAAAAAAAAATTTACTTTGTGTTTTGGCTTTCATGTAGATGCTAAATTAAGCTAAGTTTGGAGCAGAAGTTGATGCCTGTTTGTGTCAATATGGTGTCAAAGGATTAAGGAGTTTTCTTATGTGGAACACCTTGCATAAATAAGTCAAGAATTCACTGAAATAGACTGAAGACATAATTCCTTCAGATGTTTGGATCTGCTTATAAAAATTATAAAACCCTTTTGTTCAGATTTTTCAAGGAAGAAAATTTTTAGAATTTTAAAAGCTTATTCTTAATATCACAAACAGTTGGTCATGTCTAGTATTTTTAAATCAAAATCTATAAAATTAGTTTTGCATAACATAATTGATAGAACTTATTTTAATTAGTATTCAATATGGATAAACAGATTAAATTGTTTGATAAATTGCAAATGAAAGGCACCATAATTGTACTGGTATTGTTTAAATCAATTCTCCTTATCACAAGTAGAAACTTAAAATCCCATGACATCTGCATGTTTTTCAGTCTATAAAAGGCTCTTAAAGCTTTAACACTCCCCTCCTTCCTCTTAGCATTGATAAATTTGAGTACCTGGAGACCTCTCACAGGAGCCATTCTATCGTTAAAGGTTGGGTCCTATTTAGATGGAGTTAAAATTTTCTCATTGCATAGAACTCTGGGTAATTTGTTTGTTTTTAATTAAAATCTAATGCAGCTTTCCCAGGACCTGGCAGCTTTGCAGCTCTGCCCAGTGACTGGGGGATATTTAATAAGCTGCAGCACCGAATGTTGTTTCATTAGGTGTGAAAAGGGCTGATAACTCAATAGCCAACAGCCAAGCATCCTCTCTGTGTCGGTTTCCTGCCTCTTTAATCTGTTTTTCATTCCGCCTGGCATGCTATAGCAGTAAAGGGAACTTCACAAAAAGAGAAAAAGGCATTCATCACCATCGGGCCTGCACCAAACCAAGGGGACAGAGCCAAGCAGTTTGGCTGGGAAAACAGATGATCAAACTGCAAGACACAATGCTGACAGCATTTCATACAAACTTAAAACGGCACATTTGCATGTAAATACACATTGTTTAATCATTATTTTTTCATTTTCAGGGTAAAAAAACAACACAAATCACTATTTTCTTTAACTATTTTTTATTGAACGCTGTTAAAGTAACACACTGTTCTTTGATGTTTTGGGATTTCAGTGAATGGGACACACTGCATACAGTTTTCTTTCAAAAAAATAAAATATATATGAAGTCCTTACTGTTTTTCTGTGGCTTAAGTAACACCTAAGCAGCAATACTTGTAAGAAGCTTGTATGTGACAACAGAAAAGGTCAGAACAGAAAAGAAAAAAACAACACATAGCTATATTGACAAATGCTTTCTATACATAAATAAAAAAACATCAAACGAAAACATGTGTAAGCATATGATGGCTGTATAGTAAATAAACAAATAATAAAAATAGTGGCATCAAGTACTGTATTTCAGTAAAAAAATTATCACGAAACGCGGTTGTGCTGAAAGCTTTTTTTTATTCCAGAATCAGGTCTTTTTCAGGCAAGTGCTCACACCAAGTTCAAAGCCAAAACAGGGTTAAACTGATAGTTCTACAAACATTCCCCTTGAAAGTATTTACATATATAATTATGTTCTTATATGCTTTAATTGGACAAGATTGGACAAAACTTACTTTAAAGACTTGTTAACAATAAGCCATTTGTGTCCACAAACATCACTTTATTAAAAAAAAAAAAAGGGTACATTCAACTGTAGTGTTATAAGGACTCTGAAGCTTCACACAGAATATTCCAAACAATAATGATTAAACTTGACTTACTACACTACCCGCGGTTACATGGACAAAAGTATTCAGAATAAACGCTTGATCAGAATAAAAATGTGTCATGTCAACACGCCGTTCAGAATACTCTACCCCGATCAGACTCATTCGACTCAAAATTTCTTTCCGATTGACATAGGTGGGTTATGCCGATTGTAAATTTGTTTTTCCAGTCGTGTCCAGACAAAATAAAGGCAGATGTTCTTCCCACATAGTCACGCGCTGCCAAGATGCACATTGACCGCATGGATTTTAACTACATCCACGGCTAAATGTTGTTGTTGGCACGTATTAACCTAATCCAGACCCGTTTTCTGGGTCTGTTAAGCCAGTTTACAACAGATCTTTTTCTGATATCATAGACAGTTCTAGGCATGTCAAATTGAGTTTTTCCGACCGAAAGTGTGGCGTATGT
Source organism: Oryzias curvinotus (assembly GCA_023969325.1). Lineage (NCBI taxonomy): Eukaryota > Metazoa > Chordata > Actinopteri > Beloniformes > Adrianichthyidae > Oryzias > Oryzias curvinotus. The sequence continues at coordinate 9,863,977 of CM043708.1, forward strand.
AAACATTTGTTATAATCGGATAAAGTTTTTCAGAGACCAGTACACAGTTTAATTCTAATCCGATTTTTGATCCAATCCAAGATATTTCGCACATGTAACCGTAGCTACTGTTAAAAAGTTTTGTATCTGAGATTGGCTTAATATAAATTTGGCTGACTAATAACCTATATTTACAGCCAATGGCTTAGGTGGAGTTATTTGAATTATGTTAACTCCACCCAACTCAACAAAAAGCTTAAAAAGGACTAAGTGGGCGAGACAAAAAAATGGGTGTTTTCTTAATTCTACCCATGATTTCTAATTATGCTCACATTTACGTTTATGTTTTAATAAAGTATTAAATTAAAAATGTTACCCCTAATAGTTGTCATAAATAGTAGATACAGCAACATCAAAGACTGAAAATGTGTCCATTTTTGTGGCTTTGTCTGAATTTTTAACATTAAAGTGAAAAAAAATGCCTTCCTTCTGAAGCTTCCAGTGGTCATTTGAAGTACTGCAACATTTGCTATTTCTTAGCAGACTATACTAAATCTATAGATTTAGGACCAGAATGTGGGGTCTTGCTTAAGGACCTGGAACCGTTTACTCGGTACCTAAAACCTTTAAATGTGAAATCCTAGTAAGATTTTTAAGCTGCTGGTTCTAGTTGTGGACATACTGTCATTGTCATTTTGTATACATGACAAACATCCTAAAAAGTTTCCACAAGTGACAATATTTCTTAAGTCTTTTTCATTTGATGCAAAAAAAAAAAAAAGTAAAATTAAGCATATTTATAGAGTACAATAAATACATTTGTTCAATTCAATCAAATGTACATCACTGGTTTTTTTTTCTTGTTATTTTAGCTTAATCACAACTGCCTATGTGGCTAAATAAGGGCTGATAATGAAACAGGTGAAAAAATGGGCTCAAAATGCAGTTTTATCCAGGTAGCCTGCAACAAAATAGCACAGTTGAAGACCCGTAGACCAAAACAGTTTTTTCTACAGGCATGCAATGAGCCACAGGTGTAGTGAACAAAGATAAAACACGCAAGGATAAAGTAAGGGTAAAATGAGTGAAATGCAGGCATATGTTATAGTAATCCCAATGCAGGTTCTTGTGAGTGATGTTCACTTAACAAAAGCATGATCCTTGCGTACCTCAAACAGATAAGCCTATTTTTCGCTCATAAACAACCTGTATCTATTCATAAGGGCAATTGTGACTAATTGTAGTGTGTTGTAAGGACACCATACGACAGCATCATATATACATCACATGTGCCTACAACTTATATAAGCCTCACAAACATTTCACGATACACTTTCCACACGCACAACAATGGTAGTTTCTATTTTCAACAAGCCTCAGCGAACTGCAAGACACACCTGCACTCCCCTTATGCACCTTGAACGAGGTGCTCCTCTCTATGACCCTCCATGGGCCCAGACAACACAAAGATCGGGTCATCCCCTGTACAGGTGCATGTGACTATACCTTTAACTGAGTTTCCTGTTTATGTTCACCTGATGAAATTTGTGGTATTTAATAAGTACAAAGATCCTGTTTAATGTTATATGTATGTGTCTTCCTGTTTCTTGTAGAAAAAAATGGCAGCTCAGGTAAATCTGTTGCAAACTCTTCTTCCACCGAGCGAACAACAGATTCCTGAGTTGCCATGAGAGATCTGTAGCATACTTGAGTTCCCCCTGACTTCTTCAAGGAGGTCTTCTAAAACTCCTAAAGTAATAAGATGACAAGTATGGCTTCACTTGCTGAACCACATCAAGCTAACTAATCCTTCCAGACTAAGGCTGCCCACTGATTTAGACTGTCATAATGTGTTCCATAAACGTTCCACTCTGAAGTGTTATGTGAAAAAAATGAGGAGGTGGTGTAAATGGTTCCTTCGTTAGAGCCCCTCCCTATATATGGAGGGTTTTAACAGGGCAAGATGGACGTGCCTGCTCAGTGGCTCTGCTCCACCTGAGACGAAAGGCTATTTACATCCAGCAACGATGATGATGACGATGATGATGATGATGACGACGGCTGTGGGAGCTGGCATTATTTCCAAGCGACTGGGCTCCTCAGCTCACCATCATTTGACAGGCTTAAGGACGCTGGAGCTCTGCAGACATAGTGGCCATCACGCCTAATTGACCAACAGAGCTGCAACAGCTGAGGAGAAAATGAATCTGCAGATGGACACGATTGCAGTGAGAAATCAAAGGTCACCACGTGATGAATGAGAAGCAGTATCGTTTTGTAATTTCAGATCCAATATATTTAATCTTTGGAAACTTTTGCAAACTGGACCAAGGGAATTGCTGCAAATTAAGAGGGAAAGCTTTTTATTTTCTGGTCTTCTTCATTTCTTTTTCACCAAGAGCTGATAAGTTGATCGCTGATAAGTTTTATTCATTACAACGAGTTGGCTAATTAAAAAGGGACTTTTATCTAATTTGACAGTTAGACATAATTTGCACAAGTTTAGACTGAAACCTCTCAGTTAATAGTGGGGTTTAATTTAATTTTACACTTTTTTTAAGGGAATATTGGATTAAAAGGATTAGAATTTTGTCCTCAATGTGCACAACTCTATTTAATTAGCCATTTTGGTGCATAGCGCCAAATCTTACCCTGCCCTATAAAATAAGTGAATTTTAAAAATAAATGTATGCTCAAAGGCAAGTAAATACTTACAGCTACATTAGTACTACTTGTCCCAGTGAGTGTCTAAAAGGAGAGTAAAATGTGTGCACGCCGGTGCTGACTTTTGGCTTTGTGTGGGTGGAAAATGGCTCCACTGCTAACATAAAGTAGGAAAATGGAGCAACTCAAACGGGTTTCTCTATTTTTCATGAATAAGGTCACTTATCAGTGAATGTAATGTCACCAAGTTCTCTTCATCAATTCAATAACAGTGTGAAAGCAAAAAAAAAAAAAAAAAAATGTAGTTGGGTCATTTCTTTGTAATACACCCCTGGGCTTTTTATTATGACTTCATTTCCCCTTGTAATATTGGAATGTCTCTATAATTGTAAAAGTGTAATAGACTCTAATATAATTTCATTTTGAACCCTGAATGGTGTATGCCATCTCTGCTTAATTCGAGCAGAATAATCATTTTTAATGTCCACACATGGCTTCTTGTGACCTTATTCAATCTCAGGGCTGATCAGGAAATATATTGATTCAATTACAGCGCTGATGACATGCGAACAGAGGACAGGAAGGAAAAAAAGGTCAGCATATATTTGAAAATGTAAATCTTAACAATGTCTTTTGGGTTTGCAGGAGGAAAAAAAAAAGCTATTATCAAATGCCATTTGGCTCCAGTGGCTTGCAACCTCCCTGCCTTGTTCTCTCAAAAAAGGGAAACAAGTCAGAATAGTTAGGAAATCTAGCTTGGAAAGCCTTTTTTTTATTGTTGTTTTACGGAAGCAGATTGTACACCTGTGTTTAGCTATTATGTGGAAAGGTAATGGCTTACATTATTTCCTTGTGTTGGAGCCTTTGAAATGACCTTGAGGTGAAAACTTTTTCTTTGTATAAAACGCGATTCTTCAGCTCCATAAGCCGCTCTATAAGCAAATTAGCCTGCCGGTAGTCAAACAGTGAACAAAGCTCTCAAATTCATTTCTTCTTAAATTACATGCACACCACACCAGGGCTTGCTAATTATTTGTTTGGTCATTAAAAACTCATTAAATTTAAACTGTTCATTTGCATATCTCTGTGTGTTGCATCATACATTATTAATCAAAGATAAATAAATGAATTCAATTACAAAAATAAGTAATGTAGCATATGCACCAGCAGAAATATGTTGCTTGTCTTCTCTTTGACATTGAGATTTTGTTCTAAAAAAATGCAAAGAAGTCCCATTTTAGCTAAATAAAAAAATGGCCCATGCACACTTAAAAAAAAGATTTCTGTAATTTCCAGAAATCATGGTTCTTATGTGGTGAGATTAGTGTGGATCACAGCTGCTGGGCCAAGATGAACATGCAGTTAAGTTTCTTCCATTGAAAGAAATGATACATGTTTTGCACAGATCTGTTTTAGAATTAACTGCACTCAGTGGTTGGCTTAAACTTAAATAGTCTTTTTCTTGATGACAAAAACTCAGGCAAAGCACTAAAAAAAAATCTAATTTTCCTTTATCCCACTCATTACCTCACATCTGTTTGGGTTTTGTGGTTAGATCTTCTTGTCTTAGCATTGGGGATAATATTGCATTTCATGACAAATAATTACTCTGCAGCCTGACTTTATTATTATTTTTTGTTTCTGAAGGATTGCAGTGTTTGTTGTTTCAGCTACTTTACATGCCAACATTTTCCGATTCCAGGAATTGGTAAATGTTCGCCCTTTTTTCAAATCATTCCATTAATTAAATGGAATTGGGAAGGGTTTCGAGCTAATGGATTAGACTGGGGCTGGCTGGTTCAGGCCTTTTACCAGAGGTCACATTTCATTTGCTGCCTATGTCAAGCAACCAGTAGTCAGGCCTCAGAGACAATCTAATCAATGTCTGCGTGCCGTAGCCCTTGAATGAATCCATTAAAGTTATGTGGATGCATCCTGCTCTGAGAGGAAAAAAGTCTCCAGATACCTCAGATAGAAATTAGCCATGAATTAGGAGGGAGGCTGGACTCATTCTGGATTCCAGCCAAGGCAGAATTAATAGGCCATCAGAGCCTCTTGTGTATTAAATCCCATTTTTCTGCCCTGTGGTTTATGAAAGCGCCTCCTTCATCACTAGATGCTTGGTGTGAGACCTCGGAACACCCACCTCAGAACTTTACTCATTAAACACATTTCTGGGAGAAGACAAATCAAGAAAGGGCCTACGCATCACGGAGCTGAAGCTGTGAAGTACGAAGTGATCATTGTGAAGGGCTGCACTGGACTTGATTACATTTGTGGTTTCAGTAAGCCGTTTCCGGGAACGGAGCTAAGAGGAGTTTAGTGGGACACTAGGGAGAGGACAATGGTCATGTGGGCGTCTTCAGCACAAATCTTTTCTCAACATTGTCCACTAATCCCACAAATTGATCCTCTGCGCTTAAGCAGAGGAAAAGCTCCAACCAAAAATCTTTGGGAGAAGAGCATTTGAGATGCCTAAACTCATCAGAGGGAGAGGTTTCACTCCCTAAATCTTTTCAGCACTTAGAGACATACAATCGTTACTGTATGGCTGAGAAACTTGGGGCATTGTGTTTCCTAATGAGTGCACATTTATTTCACTCACAAAGTAATGACTTTTGGCACATCTGACTCACTAAGTAAAGAAGCCATATACTAGAAAACAAACGATTTGTTTGTCACTGTGCAACTGATTTTATAATCAGATAAAGTAAAAAGTGCAATTAGGTCTAGAGCAATAAAACGTGTTTTTCCCTGTTATTTACTGTTGACTGCTGCTGAGATATTTTTTGCACTAAAGAGCTAGTCTTATCCATTCCTTTGCAGACATTTTTCTTTTACTTTTAATTACATATCAGTAACGCAATTAGTTATACAGGAGTGGGTTTGTTTGGTTTTTTGGCTAATTATTAAACACTGATGGAAGCTTCTCTTCAATTTCTCATATTTGTGCAATTTTTACAATTTTGAATAGCAAAAATTACAAAATACAGTGTTTCAATATGCTTTACATGAACATGTTCACTCTACGGGCTTACTGAGTGCTCTACAATCCTACAATTTCATCCAGACCACCTGCGTACAGGTCTGCCCATTTTTCGCCTGAAAACAACCTGTATCCACCCTTTAGGGCAGGTTTGACTATGGTACTAAAGCATTATGCTGACTTCTGAGAAAATGTAGAAGCAGGTTGAAAACAAGCCTTTTATTAGGCTTTAGTTCTCCAGTTAACCAAAGTGAGAGCTGTCTGCAACAAAAGGAAACACTAAGAAGAATATTTAACATCTAACATTTGACAAAAACATCTCTTGGGGGTTGTGAAAAAATATTTAGACTTTTGGAAGGTGTGTGTATCAATAGATACATGTGGTCTACATGTACTCCTGGTCAAAATGTTAACTTAAGGACCCAAATTTGGCCTTGGTTGCAATTGCAGTTCTAAAGAGTGGCACAACCATTTTTAAGGTTTAAATGGCAACACTATCTGTCCATAAGTAAAATAATTAGGAGTGCCTTTTGTATTCACTTGCATCATTATTGTGAAAAATGAAACTTCTACTATTCAGTGGATATAGTTGTGGTATAAGTATTTAAAAAAGAATGAAAATACTTTATGTAATGCTTACCTTGGTTTTGATGAGAGTTAAGAGATGGAACTGTAACACATTTGAGTGATTCTGCAAAACCACATGAAGCAGTGACAATGACATTAAAAGCTGTTTGTATAAATGGTACTGGCAGCAATTAACCAGATTTTCTGATTTCTTTTCATGCTATGGATGTATCACTGGATAATAGAATGTGATGCTCATTAGCTAGCACAGATTTAGATTTTACATTATTTTCTCTTTTCAGTATGTCAATATCTTCGATTTAGTGAATTTCAGTTCACACTGTGATGAATCACACTAAGGTTCACTTGCAACCAAAATGAGGCTTTTAGTTTCAGGTGGACCAGGAACTTTGTTTAATGTGCACAGAGATCAGAGTATTGTATTTTTTTGAGTACAAGTCACATTTTTTTCACAGTTTGGCCAGGGGTGTGACTTACTGACAGCAATGAAGATAAGAAGAGACACTCCGTCTTACGACGGACTTGGAGGAGTTGCACAGAGGTCTCACATTTTTCTCCCAAAAGTACGATTTAGAATCTGAAGTGACTTATTGTGAAAAAAATATGGTACCTTTTCCACCGGCCAAGAAAAAGTGGACTATCTGAGAAAACAAGAATTTCCACAAATGCATGAAATAGTCTCATAGAGATACTTTTTTTTGTAATTGAACAAATTCATGATGGGAGCATTTTGATACAACAGAAACTATTTTGTAATCTTTTTAAGTTATTTTCTAAAAAATCCTGATCTGCTGTGAAAAGCAGCCTAAGTTTTGATCAACCCACCCAGCACTATTGAACTGAAAAGTTCAGCATGTTTAAAAGAAAAAAGCCTGTTCAAGTGGGAAGAAATCCACCCAATCTGGCCATAGCAGCTGCTGGAAAGACAGGAGTATTATTTGGAAAGGTTAAAGAAGGCAGAGACACCAACAAGAAAAAAAGGTCTAAATCTCTCAAAAATAGTTTTGGTCTGAACAAAAAGTTAAACATTTTGTGCTGTGAACGTGTTAGAAGAAAAAAAAAACTTTTCAGTTCCTCATATTTTAGACAGTGTATGCAAAGAAAATGTTCTGATTCACCTTGACAAAACATCAATAACCACCAAATGAACTGCTCCCATACAAGTAAAGCAGCCAAGCAAAATAACACAGAGATGTGCGTGTCAGACGGATGTCTCCCTGCTGCAGAAACTCACAAGAGAGCCATTACAGCTAAACTGTTCCTCCTCGGCACCGATAAACAACAATTCCCAAAGTCTCAAAGTCCTCCGTGGTCCAGATTTACATGAAGTTTGTGGGGCTTTGGTACACGTGAGTGAGAAAAGTTTCTCCAAACACATTCCAGCAGCCTTTCTAAGCAGCAAGTTCTGAAAAATTTTGTAACAAACTTAGAAAAAAAGCTGAGAGCATGTCAACACGTACAGTCCTGGTAGCATGGTCATACTGCACCGGTTCTTCCTCGCTGTCATTGACACAGCAATGTAAATGAGACCTAAAATGGCATTCATTCCTGCCCTCTTCCTCCAGTGCCAGAGTCACGCATCATTGTCAGCAGCCAGCAAAACAAGATGAAATAAAATTCTAAGCCGTCCTGGCAGTCAAGGACACCATTCCCTCACCGTAATAGCCTGTATCGCCTAGCCACTCCATGTGTAGCTTCTCTTCATTGCTCTGGGCTTTTATTCCTGGCAATAAGCTCTTTATCACTCCTCAACACAATTCATTTAAAACCACCGTCAAGAAGCAATCAAACCTTAAGTAAGAGGATTCAAAGTCAGTGTGTTATTGTTAAGCAAAGTAGCATTACTTCATTTCCATAATGCACCCAGAGATGCCAAGTAGGTAAAAATATAGAATATTGTGTTGGAAAATAAACAGTAATTTTTTTTCTTTGTTTTCCTAGTTTTGAAACTCTCAGTTTGAAAGCTTTCTTCTCACGTGTTTTCCTCTGTTCCCCCTTTTCTGTGCCTTTTTATGTCTCCAGACTGACAATATGTTTGGATTAGTTGTCTTTCTGCCATGAACAACTATGATTTAGCAATTCTTGACATATCCATTACACCCCACAGATTGGCCATTCACCGTTCCCTGTGTCTTGGAAACCCACAGAAATGACATCGTCCCTTTCATTTTTTTTTTCTCTCCGATGTCCTCGATTCACAGGTGGCGCGTTTAGAAAAGAGTGGATTCTAATTTCAGAAGTGTTCCCTTACTATTAACTATAGCTACAAGAGGGACATCAATCTTGACAAGGTCTTTTTTGAACCACATCTAAAAATGCAATGCCATTGTGTATTTTTCACCTGCTCTCTCCAGCCTGACCATAGATGGGCATTTCAATTTATGATTTACTTTATTTTTGTCTCTCTGACAGTGTCTGCGAAATGCTTCATGTGTCATCATTATGTCTCTCCTATATGTTCATTGCAGAGGGAGAGTAACTGGTGTCCTCCTCTGGAGCAACAAGGGCATCAGTTTGAGTCATCATGACCCAATCTTCATCAGTCTGGAAATATTCTCTTTAATGTTTACTCTGGCGTGCCTCTCTGCTATGTTTACCTCTGGATTAGATGTATTTTTTTTGCCCTCCCTTTGAATCCCAACATTAACATTCTTGAACAATGACATTAATTGACCGTGGGACAGAGGAACTTCATCTGACAGCAGCTTCATCAGCATGGGAATGGATTCTGGAACCGCATGGCCAAAAGGTCGCACTGCGTCGCTGTAACAAACAGAAATCCATATTAATTAAACTATGATTTGCAATACAAAGAGTTTTAGTTCCGTTCCGAAGATTGAGGACAGCTTTGCAAAAGAATTTGACATCCACTTTTAGACAGAGTTGTTCTGAGCAGCAAGAAAAGCATTTTGTTTTATTCATTGAGTTTCAGGTATGAAGGCCGACAGTTTGAAACCATAATTAGGAATGCTTTGAAATAGATTTAACGTGGGCTGCCATTGATTAATTATTCTTACAATGGACAATGGCATTGACTTTTTGAGAAGGGTATTCATTGAAAACTGCTCAGAGCACAAGAGTTTTAAAATTTGCACCATTTCCACTAACAATTTGCTTTTTTTGTTTCTACTTTTTAATTTTTTAAAGCACAAACTATATCCATTAAATAAAAGACATTTTTTTACACAGTACTGATCTAAATGCATTTTTGTAAGTGATTAACTTATGGATGAATAAAGACCCCCTCCAAAGAAAATCGTGTTTTTGGTGTTTTGACATGTTCTTGTCACCTTTCTTTTTCCATGTTGAAGAATATACATAGAAAAACTTAAGATTAAAAAATCATTTCTGAGTATTTCTTTATTCAAATCATGGAGAATCATGAGCAGATGAAAAAAATGCCATTTGAAAAAGCTCTCAGTTGTGACGGAGAAACTGCGATGGGCAGGCCAATGTCTTACTGCCGCTCAATTATCATGCATCCACTTGCAGACAAATAGATCCATGTTTCAAGACTGTAAATGTCAATGCAACTTAGGTAGATCTGGTTGGTAGTTTTTACACTTTAGGCTCTTTGGTCAACTGCACATTTAGTTTTCTTGAAAGTATTGCCTCATTTGGCACCTGTGAAAATTCACCAAATGAATAGTCCTTGGTCAGTCTTAGAACAAGGGTCTGATTAAAATGCAAGTGAGCTCTGGAACTGTTCATTCTCTGTTCATCCTCTACAGCAGGGGTCGGGAACCTATGGCTCACGACGAGCCATATGGCTCTTTTGATGGTCACATGTGGCTGGCAGACAAATCTTTAGTTATACTTTTTTTTTTTTTTTTATTAGACTAGTCCTTCTCGTGTGCGATGCGATGCCAGAGGGGCGCGCAGTAGTAGCTGCTAGTGCTTGGAGAAAAAAATTCTGCGCCAGCACTTTCAATTTACTATTATCTTTTATTTCACGGAGTTTGTATTAGCCGGAAACCTGTGAATTGCCGTGCCTAAAACTGCGCGCTCCCGTCTCTGAGAAAGAGCGCGCAGATGCAGGGACGGGATGTGAGGAAGAAAGCAGAGGGTGGGGGTGGAGACAGGCAGCAGGTGAATCGCGCAGGGATTGTAAAAACTTAAAACCCGCTGCGCGTCACTCACTGCAGTTTGAGTGTGTGCTTGGCTCCACGTCTGCATGTGAGTCTTTGTCACATCTACAGAACATTCAGACCTACGATCACGTTTATTAAACGTTACTAAAATTAGTAACGTCTCAACACCTGCATGAAGCAGAAATTCACCACGTATCAACCAGACTAGACCATCAGCAAAACTACCACGAGAAATACTCATCATTTATCAGCAACAGCATAATGATGTTATTAAAAAGAATCCACAGACTTATGTACTTTAAAAATGTTGAAATTACATCGAATGCACACATTCGCTTGTATATTTAGTTTTAAACATATAGTTGGGTCCGCTGTTGGGCCGCGTTAAAAGTTCTGGAGTTCATTGAACACATCAAGCAGAGATCTGATTGGCTCTCAGTTCTGTCACTCAGCCTGTTGTTAGGTTGTTTGGACCAATGGGGTTCAGCTATGGGTTGAATAAGGGAAATGGGAGGGCTGGAGTGGGAACATGGAATATAAAGCGGGAGAAGCGCTCTCGTCTCAGAGGGAGAGATAGAGGAGTTGCTGAATTAATTGTACAGCGTCTGTTTCGGTCTACAGCAGGGGTCGGGAACCTTTTTGGCCGAGAGAGCCATAAACGCCACATATTTTTAAATGTAATTTCGAAAGAGCCATACAATAATGTAGCGTCCCTATCCCACACTGAGGCACGGAGACTTAACCTCTTTTAAGGTTCTTTATTCTGGTTACTGCAGACCGCAGCAAACGCCGTACAACTAATTCAGAAACTCCTGAATCTCTCCCGCTGAGACGAGAGCGCTTCTCCCACTTTATATTCCCCCCCTCCCGCTCCAGCCCTCCCATTTCCCTTATTCGGCCCATAGCTGAACCCCATTGGTCCAAACTACCTAACAACAGGCTGAGCGACAGACCTGAGAGCCAATCAGATCTCTGCTTGATGCGTTTAATGAACTCCAGAACTTTTAACGCGGCCCAACAGCAGACCCAACTCAGTCCGCGACAATATGTTTAAAACTAAAAATACAAGTGAATGTGAGCATTTGATGTAATTTCAACATTTTTAAAGTACAATAAGTCTGTGGATTCTTTTTAATAACATGGTTATGCTGTTGCTAATAAATGATGAGTATTTCTCGTGGTGGTTTTGCTGATGGTCTAGTCTGGTTGATCCGTGGTGAGTTTCTGCTTCATGCAGGCGTTGAGACTTTAAACGTGATGGTAGGTCTGAATGTTCTGGAGATGTGAGGAAGACTCACATGCAGACGTGGAGTCAAACACACACTCACACACTGCAGTGAGTGACGGGCAGCGGGTTTTACGTTTTTACAATCCCTGTGCGATTCACCTGCTGCCTGTGAGGAAGAAGGCAGAGGGTGGGGGGCACCCCCACCCTCTGCTTTCTTCCTCACATCCCGTCCCCTCATCTGCGCGCTCTTTCGCAGAGACGGGAGCGCGCAGGTTTAGGCACGGCAATTAATAGGTTTCCTGCTGGAATAAACTCTGTGAAATAGTAGATAATAGTAAACTGAGTGCTGGCGCAGGTTTTTCTCTCCAAGCACCGCTACTACTACTGCGCGCCTCTGGCATCGCATCGCGCAGGAGGACTGGTCTAATGAAAAAAAAAATGGTATAAATATCTACAGTAACCAGAATAAAGAACCTTAAAAGAGGTTAAGTCTCCGTGCCTTAGTGTGGGAAAGGGACACTACATTATTGTATGGCTCTTTCGAAAGTGCATTTAAAAATATGTGGCGTTTATGGCTCTCTTGGCCAAAAAGGTTCCCGACCCCTGCTCTATAGCAAGGCACATGGACTAATCTGCAGATCAAGGAGCTTGGAAGTAAACCAAAAGAGTAAATGAAGTGCTTTTCAAGAAGAAAAACAACAGGCCACAAAGCAGAAAAGCGCATCACCAAAAAAGTCTCAGAAAGTTTTGTTAGCAAACCCATTGTAAAATGAGAGATCAAAGTTGTGTCTTCTCAACCTTTTTTTTCTGGTAAAGACTTGTATCTTGCTGTATCTTCAGGATCTTTCCTGGAAGTTTGGTCATCTCAGGGAAAGGGAATCACATCAAAGAAAAGCGAAAATTTTTGGCAGCATTTAAATCAGATTACAGCTGTTAAAAAAATCTGAGTGTTAAAATAAATCTATTAAACAAATTGTAGGAGTATGAAAAAAGTTTTTTTTGGTTAACAATTATTTGATTAAAATAAAAGTGACATTCTGAAAAAAATGCTGGTGTTTGTGTCACTCTTCAACTATTTGCAGGACTTCATGATTGCAAGGAAATAAATCTTTTGGAAAAAAAAAAATTATTGAATTCATACACCCATAGTTCTAGAAAAGCAAAGTATAAAACTGGTTTAACAATCCCAATGTCATTCAAACATGGAAGCATTGGGACTGCATGAGCATGCATGGCTTCCAAAGACAGTGTGTCACTTGCGTTTATTGATGATATGACAGAAGCCAGAATCACCTGAATGAATACTGAAGTGTACAGGGATTTACTGTCTGCCCCGATTCAAATGCTGCAAAGACCACTCGACTGAACCCTTCAGCAGAGATGAGCAATTATGCAAATCACTCTAACTATCCTCAAAACAACCCACAACGCTTTGGATATGAAGAAATAAAATATTCTGTAATTGTCAGTCAAATTGATTATCTTGTCTTTATTAGGCTGAGCTTCATATTTATTTACTGCGCTGAAGAAACTGAGGGTTTCCAGACTTCAGGTATTCCTTTCCACAGAGGATTCCAGATAAACTTTAAAATAAAAATGACTTTATATGGCTGTGTCAATTTGCCTTTTTACATTTTGATACAAATGTCATATGAAAGTGAAAATTCAATTCAATTCAATTTTATTTGTATAGCCCAATTTCACAACAACAATCGTCTCAATGGGCTTTGTATCGGTAATCGAAAAAGTGAAACGGGAAATCAAAAAGGATCATGAATACATAGAGTTCAATAGGAAAATACTAAAATGAACTAACAAACTGACTAAGCTATACTGGCATCCCTGCCCTTAGACCCCCCTTCGCGGTAAGGAAAAACTCCTAAAAAAAACGGATTCCGGAAAATTCTTATACAGTGCGAAAAAAAAGTATGTGAATCTTACTCTGAATTTTGCATGAATTTGAACGAAAAATTTATTTTGCTGCTTGTCTAAACTACAATAATAGAAATACCAAATCTGGCTAAAATTATACACAAACATATTCTTTAATGCATTTATTGAATACAACATGTAATAATAATCCACAGTGGGGGGGGGACCTCTAGACTAATAATTAGTCCAGAAGCTAAATAAAGTAAACCTAAAAGTCTAGCAATGTGATGAGATAGTGTCAGAAGTCAGAGCTCTGTCTCCCCCTCTGGTCACCGGCAGGAGCCGCCCCCAGAGTTCTATCCACACTACATCTCCCAGCAACCCCAGTACACACTTCCTGGATGCCGCACATCTGACTCTCATTAATTTAAGCAACCACAGCATACTTAAGCCCTGCACTAAGTGAAGCTCAGTGTGAGGTAGTGTTAGTGCCACTCTGACTGCCATAATGAGCGGTGTATTTAGACCTGAGCTGTTTCCTGACCCTGTGTCTCACTCTGTTTGCCTGCTGTGACTCTCGCCTGGATCCTGACTACCTTGTCTCTCCTCTGATGATCTTATGCCTGTTATTGACCTCTGCCTGCCTGACCCTGATTTAGCTTTGTGGACTTTTAACTGAGCTAATAAACCTGCTGTCCAGCTGTCTACCTGTTCTTTTGACAGTTAGGATATGTAGGATTTAGCTGCCCTGTTCTATGAAAGCACCACATCAGTTATATTTTGATGTCCTTAATCTATGATCAAAAATTGTAGACTTGCATGAAACTGGAAAAAAGTTACAAAAGATTCTCTAAAAGCCTTAAAAGACCATATCTGATTAAAATGGTGTTTTTAACATGTTCTTGTGACATTTTTCTCATGATGTAGGGCATATATAAAATTAAGCTTAAAATTGGATTTCTGAGTATTTCTTTATTCAAATTGCTGTGAATCAGGACCAGATGTGAAAATGCAGTCTGAAAAGGTTTGTGTCATGTAGAACCTACAACGCCACAAGCTCCCTGCTCTGCTCCATTCTGATGCATCCACTTGTAGACGACTAGATCCACGTACGTCTTTGTTTTCCTCATCCGAGCTGTCATCTGGATCAAAACTGTGCAGCTGGATAGCTCCAGAGCGTGGAATTTGGTAAGTAGGGGCAGGCTTACTCAGCACCAACCACCATTTCAGAAGCAAATTTCCAATGAACTACTACTGCTCACTCTGCAGAAACTATGTACTAGAAAACTACAGGCTACAGGTTTATTTGGGCTAAAAATTGTATAATCATATTTAAAAGACCACTTTGAACGCATTTACAATATGTCAAAAGATGATTGGATTGGGTCTTTGTTCATGTGTTCATTGTAAGACAAACTATCTACAAATGATGTTTGATACTGTTGCTCCTCTACCCAGGCTGAATTGAGGTTACTGATGTCAACCAGTTATAGGCCTAAAGGTTCACTTTTACCCTGTACTACAAGTTGTTACACACTGTGTTCATAAACATGTGAAAACATATGATGTTTGTATAATATTAAGAAGACTGTACCTTTCTGTTGTTGTGGCCTGTTTTTGTGTTCAATCCATGCAGATATTAAAGAAATTCCAAAGGGTTCACATATTTTGTTCATGGCAACTGTCAAACACTTTAAGTTCCCAATTTGTTTTAAGATTACGACATTTGCAAATAACCCAATAAAAAGCTGTTTTAGTCCAATTTGATTAAAATTGTAAACATTTGGTCCACATCTACTACCCCCTTCCAATAAGCTTTCTATTTATGACCAACTTTATCACCGGCGAGATTACAATTAATGACAAAAGGAGTGCAGCCCCAAATTGAAAAGAATTAACCACAATTAGCACACAGTAATAGCTAATATGATGGCAATTGTTACAAATGTACCATAAAACCTGCAACCTTAGTCCTCATAACCGTTATTAGGAGCATTATTTTTAAGCAAAACAAATCTACTTGGTAACTCCCACATATTAATAGTAGAGTAAAACAAAGTCAACTTTTCTCTCTTGGCCCTGCTGTGTTCACACCAGGGTCCTTACCTTTTATGTTGCATGGTGCTTTGGATGTTACACAACAAACCACAGGTAAACTCAGCATCATTACACCCACACAAAAGCCACATCAGGCAGTACACCAAATGAAAAAAAAAAATGAAAAAAAGAATTATGGTAACTTTTTTTGACAGCCTGTAAACTCATCTAATTACTAGCAGCTTATTTTTGCTCCAATTCTTTGTTTCTTCAAGGCCACAGGATGTAAGCTGTGAAACAATCTCCAAGCCAGTTGTCACAGGAAGATGGGACATGGTGAGCGGGGATTTACTGGCTTTGATAGTTATTGGATGGAGTATTTCTTTTCTCCTTTTCTCACCTTCTGCTTTTCTGCTGCCTTCCTGAGCATCAGTCCGAACTGACAGTAATGAAAACAATAATAATGGTAGGAACGGCATCTCTTCAATCTCACTTTTCATGATTACGTGGCACTCCCATTTCCATTTCTGCTTAAATTATATTTAACTCTATCTTTTGTGGCCCACAAACAGGATTTGTAGTACTTATCTGAAATGAAAGGGCATTTTTAACAGGGTTTAATAACAAGAGAGGACAACACAGTCCATAGCAATAAAGCTGAAACGAATTAATTTCCATGTGGCTGTCAACACAGAGCATTCCATTCTTTCGCACATGTCCATTCCGACTCATACAAATCTAAGTAAAAAGAGGTGGGTGGCTATTAGTGCACAATCTGCTGTAGTCTAATATCAGCATAGTGATTACAGAAACTCTGAAGAACCTTCATCCAGCTTTTAAGAACCTCTTCAAAGAGCCACCAAAAAGTCTACATAAAAGCAACCAAGATCTTCAAACCTTCCTTAAGAGTGTCAGGCAGAGTGGAAGTGGTGGACCATCAAAAAAGGAGAAGAGGGAGGCACGTCCTCCTGCATCTAAAGTGGTCAGCAGTTTGTGCGTGCCTCCTGTTCCATTATGGAATAGCAGCACAGTTTGTTCACCAAACACAATTAACAAGGTTTCTGCTGCACATCAATACTGCTATTTGCATAAGGTATTGATCTGAAGTCCTTATAATCACAAAATGTTAATTGCACCAATTAATTCTCAATCTGTTTGTGCCCTTGTCTGGCCGCCTTGAGCCCTGAAGGTCAGTGTGAAAATGAACTGCTCTTTGATTCTCCTCCAGGAAAAGATTTTTTCCCAAGACAACACAGTTTGCTACTCTCAAATCAAAGGGCCTTCCATTCTTTATCATTATTATCATTCCACATGAGTAGCAGCTAATGGCTTTGAAATCTTGTGATCTGATTTGTCCTTTTAAACAAGGTTTTTCTTGTCTCGTTCATTAACCGAGGCCGTCTCTTCTTTTTTTTTTTTTTTGCAACGCCACAGCTATTTACACCACAAAGACACGGTATCTCCCTCTTTATTGACTAATAAGTCATTTTCTGAGACAATGCAATGGCCGCTTGATTCATAGCCTGGACATGTTTTCTGTGTTTTCCTGACTGCGGTCCTGCTGCTACACCGTGTTATTACAAGCTGAAACCTGACCTCCTGGCTTATTGTCTGTTTGAGATGATCAGAATAATAAGCCTGAGCTGTCTTTTCACTGGTTCTCTGCCTGTGATATGAAGGGAGGTTCCTTCTTATGTGGTGTGCGCCATATTATATAGCAATCAAGTGTGTATGTGCCAACACATACAGAAAAGTAAACTCTTTTTGACCCTACACATCACCTATACACTGACAGTGTGAGGGATTTCTCTAAGTGATATGAACAGATTATATTTTTACAGATGCTGTTTCTCCACATTGATTGGACTCTGCGTTAATTGCTTTTTCCCCCCCCCCCTTTATCTTTAAACAGTCAACAACAACGCAATTATAGGCTTTGCTCCGTGTTTCACTCACCAATATCTTTGCGTAGCAGTGCACCAGTATCTCTCTCCCAATCCCCGTCATCCATGCCTGAACACAGCCAAATGAAAAACGAGCCACCTTGTGTGAAAGATGAATTTCAATCCACTACACCTGTGCCACCCCGGCAAATGAAAGAACTGATTGCCTCCAATTGCATATTTAAAATGCTTAATTCCTCCATTAAGAATCCTATTTACATGAATTAGGGACAATTAGCATTTTCAGACCCACTTCAACTTTGTTCGCCCCCATCCATTAACATTTGAAAGTGTCGGCTGGCAGACACAAGAAAGCCCTTCCGTCTGATTTGTGCTGACCCCCTATGACGGCCGCCTAGATGGACTTTTTTATCTATATCCTCTCGCCAAGGAAGAGGGGGAGGGGGTGGAGGGGATAAACTGGGCAACTATAGTAAGTCACCTCATTATGGTTAATCAACAAAAGCCAGGGAATGAAAGACATCAGGGGGAAGAGCGATGGGATGTCTGATCTAGAAAAGCTAAGGTGAAAGTCTTCAACCTCACGCCGCTTTTATCTAATGGATGTTACATTCATTTTATGTGGCAGAGCTCACGTGCTGCACCCCTAATAGTCAGTGCAGAGTCAAGGGAAAAAAATGAAATAAAGAATCCGTGGTCTCAATAGCTGTCAGCAGTTAAGAGGAAATAATGAGGAAAAAAAGTTGATAAAAAAGGTGAGGATGAGTTTCAGGGTGTGAACCTGTCAGGTTTCTAAAGTTATTGGACCTTGTAGCTAAATCCAGTCAACACAATTAAAAGAAGGCCTAAGTGAAGACTCCGCGCAGCCTTGAGTATTTTCCACTGGTCAGCAATTACAGCCTGCGATTCAAAGTGCTTACACATCCTTAAGATGAGCTTTTTGATGGAGAAAAGCTGTCATCTTCATTAGAAGATGACAGGCGCTGTCGCACTTTCCAGAGAATTTATGAGGAAAAAGGGGCCCCCACATCATGTGAGTCATGTGTAATGCTTTTCATTGCTGTAGTCATTCGCAAGAGAGGACGAGAGTGCTTGTTTTGATGATTATATTCACTCTTCCAAATGTATTAATATCTCTTTGAGTTACATAAATCATTGAGTGTTTGTCCATGGACACACAACACACACAGGCACAGGCAATGTGTGCTTGTGTAAAAGAGGGAGAGGTTGGGTTAGTAATGGAAATGGGTGGATTTATGTGTGCCCATCTGTAATAGTGCACGCTAAATCCTTTACGTCTACAGTTATTATCACTAACGCTAACTGTAAATATCAAAAACTCCTTTTAATGTTGCTGTACAGCATTTGACTTGAATTATGAAAGTGGGCAAAAATAATTGAAGGAACAAAAGCATGAAAATGTGTGGACCATTAATCTAAATATCTCTCTAGGATGTACTAAACATAAAAAATACATTTCTACAAATTTTGGCTTTGTTTTAAACAATAATTAAGAAGAAAGAAAAGTAACTTTCTTAACAGATTACTCTGTCTCTTTGATGATTTTAGTTTTATCCAGCATTTACACAATTTCTCACAAACCAGCAAAGAGAACAAGTGTTTTGCAGCTCAGTGGCCTTGTGGTTAGAGTGTCCGCCCTGGTTCAAACCCAGGCCAAGTCATACCAAAGACTTTAAAAATGGCGCCCAATGCCTCCCTGCTTGACACTCAGCATTAATTGGGGATTGGATTGGGGGGTTAAGCCACCAAATGGTTCCCGAGCACGGCTGTGTCTGCAGCTCACCGCTCCCCCAGAGAATGGGTCAAATGCGGAGAACAAATTTCGCACACCTAGGTGTGTGACAGACAGTGGGACTTTTTCTTTTTTTTTTTTAATAAGAAATACTGGCTGATACGATTAATTGACATCAAGTTTAGAGTATGGAATGTACACTTTAAAAAAAATCTACTAGATGCTGCAAAGATCCTTGACAAACACTCTGTTGGAAGTGAATTAAATTAAACTTGCAGATCTATTCAATGTCCTTTTGTGATTTAGTTTAAAATGTTTTGCAGCAACAAGAACACAGAATTCATCAAAAGTATGGTCCAGCTATAGGAACTCTTTTTTAAATACACTATACTTTTTTGGATGCTCTAACAAAAACAAAAAAAACAGAATAAAAGTATGAAACAGAAAAGGACATTTTCTTTAACAGCTTTGTCCAACAGAAGAGAAGTTCAAAACTGCATAAAAACAAGATTAAAGCAAAAATATTAAACAATCATAGTGATTTATTATTAAGACTGACATCTAAAATTAGTACAAACAGTCTCACTTTGTCGGATTCACACTTTTCCGTCGTAAATGTTGATGTAGATCTTCTCAGGTCCTCTTCACCACTTTAACTTGTCCTTCCTGAAAGGGAAACATGTTTTTACTAATTTTGGAACCCTCATACTTACAGCCTTTGTCCTGCTCCCTTTCATGATGAAGTGACTGATCCGACACAAGGAGAAACGATAACAACAAAGCTCTCAACTGTGCTTCTGCGTGATTGTTCATCATTTTGAATCATTTCAGTGTTAAACACTTCAGCAGAAAACATCAGAATTTTAGTCTCTGTAAGAATCAGACAGTGTTTTTAGGAAAAAATAATATTCATAACAATATCTAAATTTCAGGATTGATAAAAAGTCAAATGTTTATAGTAGTGTTCACATAGCACTTATTTATCATCAATCCACATGCACGCACTTTCTTCTTGACACAAACTTGTGCTTTAAAACGTTTTTTTTCCCCCTTTCATCTAAAGTGTTTGTCACTGTGATGGACCTCAAGGTTTTCTCTCAGATTGCCCCAGAGTACGGAAAGCGCCCACTCAATTCACTCCAGTTATATTTAAGCCTTGAAATTTTCTCGTCAAAAGTGGAAGCAAGGGGTCACTTTGACCTGCCACGAAAGCCACATAATGCACAGTAATTTAGCAAAAAACGCTGCCGACGTTGTTCAAGAATTTCTGTAAAATACCATCATGGCTGTGACAGTTTAAGTATCCTGTCACCCAAATCACAGAAAAATAATTTTTCCTTTTAACCCAAGAGGACAGCTGGAAGCTCTAGAAGTCTCTTTACCATCTTAAGCGCAGACAACCCAAGCTGAATCGAAAGATAAAACAGCACAATGCAGCCATTAAACCACACTCAAAAGAAGAAAAGATTATTGCTTACTTGATGAATTTAAAAAAAGAAAATGCATCTCCTTTAATGGGGGACGCAAATGTTAGAGTTCAAACTGCCTCCCTGCTAAATTCAGACCATCTTTGGACCATGAAAGGTAACGGTTAGATTGCTGACCCTCAGCAACTAACTTGCAAACATCTGCTGAGTAGCCTTTAATCATTTTCTTTAACCTCCTGAGAAAAGAGCGGTACAAGTCTTCATGGAGCCCCCATAATAGAAGTGTCAAAAATGAAAAAAATTGTTTAAGGTTTTTCAGTATGTCCAAAAAGAAAACACCTCTACTGTCAAAGATATCATTCAAAGGACAACAACAAAACTGCTACATGACCAGACTACTTTACCTGTTTTTTTTAAGCTGTCTACCTGTTTTGTTTATTTGCTTGTTTTTCCTTATCAGCGAATGTTTAGTCATACTATTTCGTACCATTCTCACTTTTGCTTGTTATTTACAGAGAAATCAATCTCCACAGACCAAAAATCAATACAGTATGATCATACCTTTTGATTGAATTTTAGCTGTTGAATAACCATTTTGGTCCCAAGAATTACAGTTTCAGTCTTCAAAATAGTTTACAGCCCAGTGCATTAATAAATTGGCTTTTTATTAGTACAACCAATCCTCCATCATAACATACAAAAATTATTTTGTTTGCACATCTTATTTGTCATAAACAAGAATGCTGTTTTTATTATGATTATTCTCTAGGAGCGCATTCATTGTTTTGAACAGTAATATTTTTATAAACATTGCCCTAGACATATTATATTTTTTTACTTTGAACTTAATTTTTTGCAATCTAATTAAATCCCAGCAGTAAAACTATATAAAAAGCTGTGTTTTTGCTTAAATTCTGAACCCAAATTTGTTTATATTTTTTGTTTTTGCAGTTTTTGTAATGCCTGTAAGTTAATTTTTTATGCTTAGTAAGTTAAGAGCCGTTAGCAGTGATTAATTTAAAAGAAAAACAATAGCAATCCAGGCAATCACAGTTGTGATGCTCTTAACCAGCTTTGAAGTTGATTTGAAGTTATTAGCAGTTTATAATAGAAATGAAGAAAGTGAGAAAAGAGGGTGAGAAAAAAAGAAAAGTGATTTTATTTTTTTAACTTCAAGGATAAACTTCTGTTGAAAATATTAGCTTCCATTAGTTAGAGGCAGTTTTTTTTTGTTCTATATTGTGCAATCAAGAGGTTTTTATTTTAAAAAAAAAAAAAAACAACACAAAAGATATTTATAATTTTGTAAGTTACTTATAAATTTAGATCAAGCAACCGGGTTGGATAAACTCCACTGATAACTGAATGCACTGACATTCATGCAGAGCTGCATTGTATTAAAAACAATGCAGCCTGTTGGAAAGCACTTATTCTTTGTATAGCAAGGGTGAGTCGTACGAAGAATCGCAGTTGTGCTATTGATTATACATAACTCATTTTGTCTGATTATGATTACAATTTAATATTGACTTTCCTTGTGCGATGAAGTCACCCTCCTGGTGTCACTCTTGTTGACTGGTATGATCTATGAGTCATCAATACCATCGATTGTCCCAAAGTTCATCCATCCATATGTGACTGGCACACCAGTGTTTTACATAAAAAAGATGGAGGGGAGGCAATCTGCATGTCAGCAAAATGTCACTATAATTGAGCTTGGCTGATCTTATTGTCCTTTAACGAAGTTCTGACTGTTTTATAAACAGGGCTGGGACAAGACGCATCAGTCACAAGGGAGGCTGTTAACTTTACAAGGACAGGAGCACCTTGTGCTTCAGAGGAAGCAGCTGAGGTAATTCAGATTACTTCAGATGTAATCTGAATACCTGTACTTATCTCCCTGTGAAACAAAAGGAGAACCTGCAGCATCATAAAAGCTCACAAGAGTGACATAACACAGAGGCTGATGGGAAAATGCCTGCCACTGATTACAGACGGGCTTGCTCTTCCTGTTTGTGTATCTGTGTCAGTACTTTGTGTGGGCGCCTGGCTATTAAGGGCGTGCACACTCGTGCATCTCCGGCAATAGCTCTGTTGGAAGATACGGTGGTGACAGTGGGCTGCCCTCAGAGGTCTCTGAATATCCAGTGTAAATCCAGCCTGGTGGAGCTATGAAATAAAAAAATAAAAAAAACTAATAATATGTTATTGAAGTTTTGGTCCCCCTGCTGTCTCTCCATCAGAGCAGCACTGTCACCTTCAACACAGACCAGGGTAGGAAAATGGACAATAATGTGGACTAGCTGAGAGTGAGAAGTCCAATGCGCTTTATGAGTGGTAACAGGACCAGGATGCTGCGCTCTGGACATGATGCCGACCTTTCCACTGGATCCTTATTCTATTGACTTATTTCTCCCAAATGTATAGGTTTAATTCTCAACAAGAGGACGCTTTTACGGGTTTCACTGACGACTTTCTTCTCCTCAGAGAAGTGAGGCTAATTAGTGAATACAACTCTCCACATTTGTTTTTGTTATTACCATTTTCTAGACGTCCAGAAATATAAACCAGCTGCTCGTGCAGGACCATTGCCTAATTGTTTCATCATGAGGGCCTCATTCATATTTAATGCAGAGGCCTTTTCTCCTGCAAAAACACGGTCATTAGTAGGATCTTCGCATAGAAATAAATAACTATATTTATGGTAAGAGCGCTCACATTTCACAAAGAGAATCTGAAATCGTGACTGACTTCAGGCGGGATTGGAAGACCGCTTCAGTTGTTATGGTTTCTTTGTTTAGAACAAAGTTTTGTAAAAATAACCCTCAGAACGCTAGTTAGAACTCTGCTTTTTAACATAAACATATTAAATATGCTTCCTTTGATCAACCTGGTATTTCTGGTTTTGCTTACAGTAAATTGTTTCCCTGTAGAGAATTATGAAAACACACGAGCAGCAAAAGAGTGAACGAATAAAAACAAAGTGGAACAGCTTTTTACCAGACTGAGGCCTCTGGTGGCAGCTCAGCGCAACACGCTTCTAACTTTGAAACTATAGTAACTGATTCATACCATGAAACTGCCCATTTTGAACCCCTTTAGAATTTGGAGCTAGAAAAATACAAAATTCTACATTATTTGTTCAAGTATGATGTAACCTTTTTTTTATATGGAGGACATGTATAAATATGGTAAATGGCGTATACTTGTATAGCGCTTTCCACCTTCCTCGAAGGCCCAGAGCGCTTTACAGTCACAAACCCATTCATTCATTCACACACTGGTGGCAGCTCCGCTGCCGAACACTGGCGCCAACCTTCCACCAGAGGCAAGGTAGGGTTCAGTGTTTTGCCCAAGGACACTTCGACACATGGGGTATCGAACCTGCAATCTTTCAATGGGAGGTCGACCGGCCTACCGCTGCCATGGTGAAGCAGATATTTTATTAAATATATATAATGTATGCAGGCAGGCAGGCAGGCAGGCAGGCAGTGAAAACCCCAAGGTCAAAATGGGAAGAGACCAGGGACTTCCAGATTCAGACTAATAGGATGGTAATGGCGAACCAACCAGACATTGTAGTGGTGGATAAAGAACAGAGGAAAGGAGCCGAAAGGATGGGAACATCAGGAAGAAGGAACATGAGAAACTGGAGAAATACCAGGGACTAAGAGAAGAACTGGAGAAAGCCTGGAAAGCAAAGGGGACAGTGGTGCCTGTGGTAAATAATATAACTTATTTTTAATTACGACTGCATTTCTGAGTATTTCTTTACTCAACTCAGGGTGTAGAAACAAAATGTAGTTTAAAAAATCTTGTAATTGTTAAATACACATTTGGCAGGAAACAAGCTCCATTCCGATGCATCCACTAACAAACAAATAGATCTATGTATGTCTTTCTTTTCCTCATCTGAGCTGGCCTCTGGTTCAAAACTGTATGGCTGGATAGTTCCAATATTGCTCGTCTTATTTCCTGATCCACTAATGTTAGGTCAGGGTTGTGAGGGGCTGTAAACAAATAGATATTGGGAAAGGAGCGCAGGATTACTTCCTGTCAATAGTCCTGCCCTCAATTCAGAGGCGAATTTCTGATCAACTACTGCCGCTCGGCAACGACTATGTCCTGGAAAATGACACAAGTTTTTTTTATTTAGCCTAAAAGCTCCCCAATCATAGTTAAAAGACCTATTGGAATGTTTTCACAATAGATCAAAAGATGATTGGGGTGGGACTTTAAAGATTCTTGACAAAAGATTTCACTGGTTGTTGCTGACAAATTTTCCCTTCTTCTGCTTGTTTTGGTGTGTGACCATATCTCCTGTGGTTTGTAGGCATCATGGGACCAATTCCAATTATGTACTTGACTGTGACCCTGCAGTGTGACCCCTTAAGTCGCCTATTCTTACAGAAACCTAATTTAAATGATTCATCTGATGGCAAGCAGCATTTTTAGTGAGCTGAAAAGAATGCACCGGTCCTGTTCCAGTCCTGAATTAAGCTCCAAGTGATGGGGGCAATTTTCCTGATAGAGGACATGATTGAATCTCCCACACTCCATTTCACTATCTCTCTCGGCTCTTGTGGCATTCCAGCAAACCTGTGGTCACCACTCGCTGTTGGGAGTAAAGCACCCTCTCAGTGCACTGCCAAGCTGTGCATCAATGGGGTGAGTCCAAAATTAACAGCTTGAAATAAATTGATTCATTTTGGCAGAAATGTGTCAAATGACCTTTGCGCTGCTCATTACGCATGGCGCACGTCGCTCCCCAGGAAGGCTCAAGTTGTCCGAGCTCTTTCGCCCCACCCCGCCCCACATCTGCTCTGTCAAAGTCGAGCGGTAATTAATAGAAATGATTTCTGCAGGTTCTTTCTTCAGGTGTGTCAGTGTGTCGATGGATATTTGGGCTGCACTGTGGGGTCAGGTGATAAGAACTCCGGTCATATGGTGCTGAATGACTGCCAAAGCTCCATAAAACCAATTCAAGGGCAGATGAGTTTGAGGGCAAGCAGTGGTGGAAATGGAGGTGCGGGGCAGGAGAGGGTGGGGGGTGGCATTGTCCCCAGTGGGCTGCTTTTTGACAGCATTGACATTATCTGCAGAAATTGCCATGTTTTTTTGGATCATTCAAGGCTGGGCACATTTTTCATTTTTGACCCCCCTATTCTACTTCTGATTAAAGAGTTGTTTGTTGGAATCGAAGAGTCTCCTTGGTGGTGGCATCCTCCTTTAGAGAATGTGGGGCATTTCACCAGCTCGGTGCACAAGAGAGGGGAGCTTATCCTTATGCAGCGGTTGCCAGTGTGCCTGCCAAAGAGAGATGTGGCTTCAAGAAGGCCATACATGGCGTTGATTAGTTTTACTGAGCGGGGTATGCAGAGACCAATAAATTACACATGAATAAATTAAAAATGTACTCTTGCAGAAAATTGCTTGGAAAACAACACCCTCCCCATTAAAGCACGTACAGTAATGCCTTTTATGTGAAGCAACCTGGGATTAGATATCACTGTAAATTAACACGGTATCCAAGCATAGTGGAGAACTTTTCACTTTTAACAAGGACTTATGAAAGAGGTATTTACTCCAGTGTGTTCAGTAATTAATTTGATTTTCAAATTAGCTCACAAAATATATTATAATTGCAAATACCCCCCCCCCCCAACCCAAAAAGGATTGCTTGAAAAAAGGGGTGGTGTCAATAAAGATTGATGAGGCTTGCTTCAAAATTGCCATCTGTTTCAAATGTTTTCCCCGACACGGACCCCGCCCCTCCCCTCGTCTTCAGTGGAAATGAAGGGATTTCCTCCTGCCTTTTGACCATATGTATCTGTTAGTTAGAGGTGGTGTGTGTGTGTGTGTGTGCGCGCGCGCTCGAGGGTGGGGTGTGTTGGAGAGCACACATGGATCTCCACACCCAACACTGAAGGGGATCAGGAACATCAGCATGTGCTACGAGCTCCCACAGATAACGCCTCAGCAACGTTTCCATGACATTGTAGCTGTGTTCGCTCATTACCACAATGTCACAGCAGCAATGTGTGGATGTTGTGCTGGGTGAGGGTTGAGAGTGTGCATATGAGTGTGTGTATTGCGGGGGGGGGGGGGGTCAGCTGCAGGTATCGTGCTTCTCTGTAGATGAGCTAATTAATTAAGCAGATCTCTATTAGGGTTGAGATGCACCTCCACCCCACTCATTCACGTTAAGCAGCTTGGTGAGTCACGGTGGAGGAAGCAGAAAGGGGGTGCGCCGAGAAGGGGGAAGCGTCCCAGCCTTTTTGACATTAACCCGCCCGCGCTCACTCCACACATCCCACCATTCTCGCCACAAGTGCCTCTCCGCACCCCACCTTTTGCAGAAGTGACACTCTGTGGGCTCCAAAATGGGGCCGCAGAGTTTTAATCCCCGCAGCCCATCAACCCAGCCACCCTTGCCTCCATCTGTCAGGAGCACTGCTGGAGGAGAAAGGGGGAGGGTTAAAGAGGGGGAGGCCCTCTTCTTTTCGGGTGTGTGTGAGGGTTGAGGGGGGCAGTGCCATCAGCTGTTCCATCCCGGCGAATTTTGTAATATCCTTTGCTTCCATGCTCTGTCCCAAATCCACGCCCCCAACCTAACCACCATACAGCGTTTCATCTGAGACACTCACTCCTCTGCAGCTTCTTTTCAACACTGTTCCGCCACAGGACGTAATGGTGGTGGTGGTGGTGGTGGGGGGGGGGGGGGGGTGGTTGGTCTTACAGTAATTAAAACAGCAATTGAAGAAGCTGTCAACACATTTAAAAATACTTTTATTTACCATTTTTATAGCTCTAATGATTTTCTAAAAACCAAGCATTGTGTTCAGAAAGTATAATATAAATGTAATTCAAAATGTCCATAAATATAAATTGAAATCCAGTTTCATTAAATAAAAAAATTGCCAAAACAAAAGGCTAAAAAACTTTAAATAGACCATACATCCTGTGTTCCATTGTTGTCTATATCCTTCTCCAATTGTTTTGAAAAAAGATTTGCGAGACGGCGCCCAAAAGGAGGCATGTCTAAAACCTTTATTTAAACTGAATGAAGAGTCAAAGTATAGACATACAACGTAATAATTAGAGACACATTACAGTGAAATCCCAGTGTTAATGGGCAGTTGCTCAAGCACTCCATTCTAATTACAAATCCTCATACTCAAAATTAGGTAGCTTTAGGTACAGCCCACTCCCCTCAAATTAATTCATTGGAGAACAAGTCAGGATCCAACCACAGCTCCATCTGCTGTCTGCATCTGAGGAAACCAGAGGCGAAGCAGCGTTTCTACTGGGTTGCAGTGACGTTCTTCTCTTCTTTGGCAACCGGTTTAATGAAAGCTAATTCACATGTCATTGTTGTTCTCTCTTGAACTGTCTGTTTCACAAAAACACACAAAACACGGCTACTTTCTCACATATGTACTAAAACACAAAGCCTGTGCATGAACACAGAGACCATTGTTGGCACTCATTCACTTGAAGATGCAAATGGGCGGATTTGAAACTCGCCCTGGGTGTGTTATGCTTGGATACTTTAATGTTGTATCTGTGCTGGGGATTATTCTCTCTGCAGAGGAAAAACCTGTGCTTGAATGGCAGTGCCCTCAAAGTAGCTCCTGCTGCTTTCAATGGCCTCCAAACGAGATTAGACCCGTGGCTGTCCTCAGTCCCAATCCTCTGCATTCAGATGGAGCGTAACCAGCCTTTGTGACAGTTTTTCTGTTTTGACACAGAGTGGGTGCAGTCACTGCATATACAACGACTTGGAATTGAGAGGTCAAAGCAGAACAGAAAGAAATCCCTGCTGCTCACTTTGGTTGTTTGAGCACATGTCCTAAAAGGACCTTTGCGTTCTTAGTTGTAACTAATCTGTAATGTGCTTTTGTCTTAAAAAAAAAACAAAGCTAGAAACAATGCTGAAAGTTTTGAATTTTTTAATATATGTAACATCTTTGCCGTCACTTTTTAACTTTTATTTTTTTATTTTAAGGCAAGGAGAAACAATTGGAATAATAAAAAAATGCTGGTAACAATAAGTAATTGTTTCATTAACGATTGGTCTCTTCTTAATTCTCATTAATGGTTCAACAAACTAGAAACTCAACTAATCTAGATCCTTATTGTATGATAAAAGCATCAGTATTTCCTGACAAACTCATCCAGTCTCTGTATTCTCTGTTAAAAAAGGCTAAATCTGCATTTAAAGTGCTTTTATTTCTTAAAAAGTTTGAAGTGAACAATTAGGCATGGGTTTAACAGGCCCCACCCCCATTTTCCCACGTTGGCAAACACCTCAGAGTGGACTCTTTAAATTTGGCACAGGGCAAAGCAGCCAACAATGAAGCCTCAGGTGCAGGGGCTTTGTACTATTTTTGACACAAGCACTCAAGGTCCCTTCATGAGACACTCAGACAGTACTGTTCATTACCTAGAACAGCTGAAACATTCACAGTGGTTATTTTCACATTACTGCTAACATGAAAGTCAAAGGAATGAC
This sequence comes from Oryzias curvinotus, assembly GCA_023969325.1. NCBI lineage: Eukaryota > Metazoa > Chordata > Actinopteri > Beloniformes > Adrianichthyidae > Oryzias > Oryzias curvinotus. The sequence continues at coordinate 9,893,021 of CM043708.1, forward strand.
AAATCGTAATGCAAACATTCATCATTGCAGCTCATTGTCTGTCCATTACAGATTTCCCTCATCTTATTTACTAAATTTACTCTGAATGGGACTTGGTGTGCAAACTATCTTTGGGTTTTCACAGGTTAGCTGTGTTTTACTGGAAAGGGGGAGCCTTCCAGGACTTGCCCCATCCGAGTCAGGGGTCAATTTCTGTGCAGAACGAAACGCCTTCTTGACCAGATGATTGCGAGGTTTTGCACTCAGCTGTTTGGATGAGGCTTTACGCAGGTGAAACTGCAGAGATAAGATTCACATTCATCTTGTGCAGCTGAATTAACTGTGATTCATGTAAAGCAGCTGCATGGCTGTGCCTACATTTACATCCTCGTAAAAGGAAAGTCTGGCACCATCTAGTGGTGACTCAAGATTCAAACAAAGAAAATCCATGCTCATAAATAACAGTTACTGCATATCTGAAGTTTAAATGTGTTGTTGCAATAAAAATCTAATAAAAAGATTAAAAAGTCATAAAACAGACCTTCGGATCTTCCGGCCTGACTGAGTTGTTGATGTTCTGGTCCTGCGCCGGCCTGCCGCCATTATTTTTAGCCTTTATTCAATGAAAAGAAAAACATTTTAAATGTAAACTTTACTTAAACTTAAACTTCCATAAACAAATAAAGGGGTAAATAAGGCTTGCTTTTTTTTAACCTGTTTTTATTCATCTGGATATAAAAGTTAAAATAAAAAGCATAAAATAAAAAGCAAAAGTTAAAGTAAAAATAAAAAGCATTTCAAGCTGTCACAGCAGATAGAAAACAATTACTATTAGGGTTAATAACTTGTGATCATAATTTTTAAAAGCATAAAAAAATGTTGTTTTCATTGAATTTGAAAAATATATATATATGTGTGATGTTTTTGCAGATTTGACAGTAAAGCATTCAAGCTAATCTCTTGAGTAGAGGATATAAACAAATAATGAAGACATGTATAGTAGCACCTGTGCAGTGGATGTGGTAGGTATGCACGGGCTGATGTCTCTTTCAGCGCAAGTCTCAGCATGGCTCCCATGGTTGCTGTTTGCCTCATCTGAAAGGGCCAAGGAGGCCAAGGATGGCTCCAGGGTGACCTCAGAGGAGGTGAGGGGAGAGACCTCAGCTGTCTGTTTTCCTGCTGTAGACCATCATAAACACATACATTAAGCATCTGGGCCTTGTGCTTTTTTTTTTTCTCCTCTCCTTACTGTCTCATTCTCCTCTGCTACTTTGTATTCTTACATTACAGTAAATCAATGTTTATGCAACAGTATGCCAATGTCAGGGCCAAAGTGCAATTACTAGGAATAGCAAAGCAAATAAAAGATAACCTGATTTTCAAGGTTAACGATAAGACTCAGTGATAAAAGCCTCATCTTGCACCTCCAGCAGTGATTTTGAGCGAAATGTGAAGTGAGTCTTGGATCAATACAATGTTGAAAAGCCCCCATTTTTTCAGATACAAATTTTGTTTCTTTCTGACAGGCTTTGCTGTCTTTCTTTCACGTATCTTTACATTCAGTTGAACCTTTTTTTTTTTTTTTTTTTTTTAAATCGCACATTACGCTTGAAAACTTGACTCTTAAATAAAAATGTGCATTTATTACACTGAAAAAGCCATTGTTTCCAACTGAAAGTCATACAGGGGCTTTGATGTACTAACAAACTTGAGAGCATCTCTTCTGATAAGAATGATCCTTAATAAAAAAAAAAAATGAGACATTGCAACTAGATAATATCTTCCAATACTCAACTTTAAGTGAGTGCGTTTACATTTTTCGGCGATGACAAATCAGTGTTCATACAAACGTTTTTACTTGTGTGTGTATTTTGTTTTTACAAATGTGCATTGAGAGCCGTCAAAAGTTATGTAAGGACTCAGTCGAGATTGAAAGTTGGAACGAATTGATGATTATCATTTCATAATGATCCATAATGTTGTCAAGTCACTCTCAAGCAATAACCTGGATCGACTTGAGCTGACATTTTCTCATCCTCTTCATCTTCCAAGCAGCCCCCCATCATCTCCACAATATTGTCTGGACCGGAAGGAACTGTAGTATCGCCCTGTGAGGCACAATATAAGAAACAGCTGATGAATCCTCCTTATGTTTGTCAATACAGATGGAGGAAACAGTGCCTTACTCGAAACCACGAGCTGCCCAGCAGATCAGAAGGTGACATGCGGTAGACAGGCTCCACCTCCAGGAGCTTAGTCAGTATGTACTTTGCTGTTGAGACAAGCCAGGACAGACAGATTACCCCACTAAAACGGCATTAACACAACAGTGGTAGAAGGAGCCTAAAGAATCACCTGCATCACTTATGGTGGCCCAAATGGATTGGGAAAATATAAGATCTCTGCTCTCAATCTTCTTGAGAAGGTTCTCTCTCGTTGTGGAAACAAATGGAGGTTCTCCGCACAACCTGCAGCAACAGAAACTTCAGACATGTTTGATCTTAATACACAGATTTGTGATAACTGAAATATTTACTTACACCATAAACATGATGACGCCTATGCTCCATGCATCACACCATTGGCTATAATCATTGCCCCTCAACACTTCAGGTGCTGAAAAAGACACGTGAAAATTGACAACTTATTATAGGCCCACAGATGAATTACTTGAATAATTACTTGAATTTGATTATTTGACCTTGAGCTCAATCTTAATTTAAAAAATACTATATTATGGGTATTAAGTAATGTCAGCAAAGTTTCATAGACTTATTATTAAAGATAAATGTCATGATACTTTTAATTCACTACAGGTTGCTTTTTTCTCTACACATTAATCGTCTAAAAATACAGCAGTTAGACTGAGATTCTTTTGTCACAGACTATTTGTGTGTTTTTAGGGTAAAAAAGGTCCTGAATATGTTTCCTTAGAAAGAAGTGCGAGTGGCAATCTAATGCAAGGACTGACTAGATACTTAAGGGGACAATTTGGTCACTGAGATAGCAGTTAGTGTAATGTGGAAGATGTGGGGTGACGTACCCATGTAGATGAGCGTCCCACAGGTTCCGCTCATCATCCTCTCGATCCCCGTACCTTTTTTCTTTATCGATAATCCAAAGTCTGCTACCTGCATTAAAAAGTAAATCAGAGTGACAGATTTCTTTACAGTCTGCTGAATCTTCAAGCTAACATACATAGAAGGAAACTTTTAGGATACCATGGATTATTTATTTGCGAAAGGGTGTCTAACAGCAGCAATAGGGAAAATTCAGAACGAAAAAATTGAATAAAAGTCATAAAGACACTTTTTACAGCAATAACACGGTAAAAAAGAGAACTCTGAGAGACAGTAGAATTTTTAGGGTTTTTCTTCTTCCAGTTTAGACATTAACATACCAGCAAATGCAATAGTCTGTGATTTTTATAGTAATGTGTAAAGAAAAGTCATTTTTTTCTAACAAAATTGCAACTAGAAAAGGACAGGCATATAGATTTCAAATTAAAAACAACCTAAACCCTTGGAAATCAGTGAGCTTGTAAGAACTGCATGTGTCATAACACTGTAAACAGAGCACTTAGGAGTGTGTTCTCCAGTTACCTTGACGTCCATCTCGCTGTTCTCCTCATTTATAGGATTTTTCAGAAGAATGTTCTCAAGTTTCAAATCTCGGTGCACAATGTCTGTAAAGAGGGAAAAACTGGAATTGAGGAGAAATGTTTTTACACAATGTGTTTTATCTCAAAAGTTACATATTTAAGATTTGATGTTAATCCAGAGGGGTTATTATTATTAATAACAACAACTTTGTAATAAAAAAGAAAACTATTAAGTAAAAATTAACTTCCTCTGTCCCACATGCAAACATCTTCCCGTGCTCTGTAACATTAAAAGAAAAAAAAAAGACAAGCCAAGATTTTGCAAAACAGTTTCTGAGGCAATGAAATGAATAATGCAGAAGTCTTCTATTTAGAAAGCGGACTTACTCTAACTGATGCTCAGGAAAAATAAACACATACGTAAAGTCAACAGTCAAGGTTATTCAGAAATCAAGATAGATGGACGGTTTTACCCTAAAAGACTCTGCGTCCTGTGTTCTGTCCCACACTTCTTTTACAGTTGTGTTTTAATTTGTGTCTCCCAAATTAAAATGTGGAGAGGTGACCAAGTGGCTTTTCCTGTTAGTGTTTAAAATAAAAAATAAAATAAAAAAAGATTTCAACCTGAACGAAATTCGGGTTAAGCAGGAATCCAGCAAAGAATTGTGGGATCAGAAATATTTGATCAAAATGAACTCATTTAAGAATCTTGTAGTAAAATAGACTAAATAGATTTTGTTGGAGAAATGACATCCAGGGATTAGACAGTGTTAAACCTTCTTGCTGTGTAAAGTTGTAAAACAACATTACTTCTCATATGAAGGTACGTCACAGCATCAGCCAAACAGTTTATAATTTTTCTAGTCTCATTCTCCGTGAAGAACTTTTTCTGCTGCAGCAGCTGCTTCAGGTCACCTCCTTCACACAGCTCTGTGACCAAATACATCATCTAAAAAAACAACAGAAAAATGTCGTTAGTCGGTGTGCTCATTAGTCTACAGTATATCCCAAGGATCTTTACAAGAGGACATCTTGGTTTTGTTACTTGATAAACAAACACCACTGTGACTTAACTAATTACTGGTATTTTATAACGGAACAGCAGCTTGTACCTTTGCTGTACTGTAGATCGCCTCAAGTCGTATGATGTGTGGATGATTCACTTGTCTGAGTATGTCTATTTCGTTATCCAACATCTCCACCTTTGGACTACCTGGCTGTTGTGACAGAAAATTAAATACAGCAGCAGTTCTTCTTAAATTCTTTCTTTTTATTTTTAACCTGTCTTTTCATCACACTAACATCCAGGCCTTCAAGTGGAATCAGAAATGTGCTCACCGGGGGTCTGCGAACCATTTTAATAGCCCATTTTGACTGTGTCTTAATCTGGGTGGTTTCATAAACCTCTCCGAAGGTACCCCGACCCAACTGTCTTCCAATTTCATAAAAGTCCTTATGAGGAGAAAGAAAAAGAAAAAAGAAGACATTGATCAACATGAGATATGTTCATGATTCAGCTGTTATTTTTCAAAAATGTTATATGCAAATCTTAAAAAACTCATTGAAAAATCAACATTTAAGAGAACGTACAAGATCACATTTTAAGTTCTCTGGAGAAGCCAACAAATGTTTTTGGTGTCCAGAACAAAAGATCTCACATTTTGTCACATAATAAATGATTAAGTTGCTCCTGCAGTTTCTTTTTCAGTCTGGTGTCTAATGAACATGACTGTTTAATGTGAGCATGTAAGCTTGAACACAAGAAGACAGACATCCAGAACCTGATCTGGGGTGAGGGCCTTAAAAAAATCACTAGCGGGACTTCAGCTGTGCAGACATGAAACTTAGCGTACCCTGATGTCTTCATTATCTTTTAGACGCGTGATCGGCACGTGCCCGTCCAGCTCACTGGGGCCGCTCCGTCCAAATCCCTGAAGCATGACGCGCGTCCTTATGACTGGAATTTCCCCGTGTCACCTGCACATACATGTAAAGCAAACATCCATCCTTCTAATAACAGTGGAATGTCCAGTATAGATCACCCTACTTCTTCCGTCATGTTTTTTTTCTTTTACGGCTATTGTTTTAATAAAACAAACTCAATTGTGTTTTAAATACCTTATTTAACATGAAATTATATAGAAAAGGTTTTCTAAACTCCCATATAGGAAGAAGTAGAAGTAACACGTTCTATAGTTAACATCTATAGAAGAAAAAGATGCTCTTATCAACTTATGATACTTCACAAGTACAGGCAAATAATACATAAAGGCATATCAGGCCATTTCAGAAACTGAATAAAATGAAGAATATTCTAAACAACTACAATTTACAAGGCCCATAAAAAATATTTTTATGATAACACGAATGTACACATGTTGATTACCGGTATATTTTGTTTTTAGATCGGACATATTTGAGACAAAGTGACTTTTAAGTAATTGATTAAAGCTTTAGCCGTATAGGATTGTGCTACCAAAGGGACGGATGGCAGACTAGAACACACTCAGCTGTTATATTTCTCCCACTCTAACTTTTTTTTCTGTCACACAATCATAACCAAACAGTGACTGAGCCCTCATTCACTTTAAGCATAATTTAGTCAGCTTGAAAAACAGTCTCTGTAGCCAAATTAAATGTAAAGCAATTATCAAATGATGACTGGAAGCGATGAAGTGAATCCACCACACGCACAGCAATTAATTATTAACAAGGAAGCAGTGTCTTTAACCTCTTCACTCTGATACATTATTTTGGCCCTGACAGGTCTCTCATAACAGGCCTGTCTTCTCCATTATCTTCTGTCCGCTTTTCAATCAAAACGATTGTGACAGCCTCTGGAAATTCCAATCATCTCAATCAGAGCTCATTTGTGGAAGACAGAAGCATGTGATGGGTGTATCACAGAGGAGGCTGGAGGAGTCACTTGTCTGCTTCAGGTGTCTGCGTTCAGACAAAGAGGCTCGGTCTTTACCCTCCGATCTCTGACGCACAGGAAATGTGATACTCAGGTCAGGTTAGGGTGAAATGTTCAACCTTATAAAAAAGAAGAGTCCATACAAGTATTTTTCTGTCATTTTCTGATCTCTTTATTGTGACTCTGCAACTTAAAGTAAAAAGAAAAAGAAAGGCATTAAGAATTTTTTTTGGTCCCTCTCTCAAATCTAAAATATTTTAAATATATATATATATATATATAAATATATACTATAATATTGCAAAAAAATAATGAACTAAGATCAGACTTAAAACTGTTCAATAAAATACAACAGAATTGTGTAATAGAGAAAATAGAGTCAATATATATTACATTTAAAACACTGTTTTTCTCCATGGCCAAGTTGCTTGGAATATATAAGCTTTTTTCCACCAGAGCCCCTTTCTAAACTTTCCATTACGTTTTTATGTTATTTTCAGACACCTGTGAATAACTAAAAATACTTTGAATAAAAATCCCAGCAGGACAGAGTCTAGGGGGCTTGTGTTCTTTTATCTTGACCTAATTAAATCAAAAAGTGTGCAGCTAAATTATGTGTAAAGGCTTGTTTTTTTGTTTCAACTTCATTTCTGCGTCGAGAATTGACCAAAGAACAAACAAAGAACTAGGTCGAATAAAGAAAAATCTTCATATATAGCACAAATAACAGTAACAATGGTAAATTATGATCATTTTCTGGAAACACACAAAGAAGAACACAATGGCAGTACAAAGGAATAGGTCCACCTTTTTAACACAGTCTCCAGTTTCTGCAGAAAGTAATTAGAGCGGAGAGTTCATCACGGGTCAACTCCACAGTTGCTACACTTCTCCATCATTTCTGTCAGGAGGAATGTTAGCTTTTTACTACATAATTAATAAACATACAGAGAACATAAACCCTGGGAGCGTCAGGGTTTTGTTTTTTTTTTAAACTAAAGGAAGTGGCAAAGTAAATGTAAGTTTGAAAAGCAAGACAGATGACTGAACCTTTGTGTCCATTATGAGCCAAAACCTGTTTGTAATTCATTAGCTGGCACAGAACGAGTGTTTATTCCGTCTGCCATCCTCAGTGTGTCGATAAGACAGCAATAGGAGCGCTAAACTCCCCCTGAAGCTGAGTTCAGGTCAAACATCAGATTTTTGCCCAGAGGGTGTTGCTCTTCACTCAGCTCCACCCATAACTACCCTAAAATATTTAATCTGATAGATAAAGACTGGGCATCCATGCAGGTTTGGCCCCATTAAGGATCACATTTTAGGGATGTATGTACAACTACAAAACCTGCAAATTATAACATCAGCTTAGCACACAAATACAAGATCAGCTGCTGTGTTTTACAGTCTAATGATTGCTCTTTTACAATACAAGCAACATTCAATAAGTTTCTCAGGAGTTTAGCCTTTGCCCAAGGATGCAATCATGTGAACACTTCAGAAGTCAGGAATCAAACCACTCATTTTCTGATAAAGCCTCCACCTTCTGAGCATTTGTCCGTCCATAAAAAGGTTGAAAATAACATCCAACAAACAGGTTATAGAATTCAAAATGAACTTTAAAACACTGCAGACAGCCTGCCATTATGTGCCTGTTCATTTTAATTTGCCTCTGTTTTGAGCTGCATGGTTGTGTGGTGGTCAGCACTGCCACCGTGCAGCGGACTGGAAGTCCTGCCTCACATTCTCACTACATGCTTTTTTTGTAATCTGGGTTCTCCTCTGTTGGATGTATTTACATTTTGGAGCAGAGGAGGACTTTTTATTTTCGTCAAGGCAACTTACTAGTTTTATATCATTGGGGCCAACGTGGAGTCAAATGTCTTGCCCGAGGTCAAAACAACTATAAAAACAAGAGAGTTGAGGCCTTGATCAACCCAACCATCCTGTTTTTGGGATGTATTTTGGCCAAATTCCCTAAATTTAACTCCTGCTTCCATTCAGCTGCATTATGACAGTTAGTCTTTTTGCAAAAGCAAAGACTTTACTGTTCAAGTTTAATTTTTCCCTCATGAGTTGAAATGGGCCATATAATTTTCCCACTTGGGATAAAGTTAAGGAGGAAAATGAAGGTAATAGGCAGTGGCTTCAAAACTTTGGATTGAGAATTAAAGTTAAGGTCCTATTAGTTGTGACGAAGCTGTGTGATATTTGTTCTCCGCATTTGAGCCATCAGGAACAGTGAGCTTTTCTCATTTTTAGAGCCTTTGGTACGATTTGGCCTGGATTTGAACTCACGACCCAACACTTTAAGGGCAGACACTCTACCACAAGGACGCTTAGCCGGTAGAGAATAGTCTATCACGAAAAAAGTCAATTTTCAAATCCTTCTTGGTCAGCGTTATTGTTACTTGTAGAAATATTTCCATCCTTTTATTTATTTGCATTCAACTATGAATAGGGTCTTAACCTTATCTTTCAGTCAGCTTTATCCAAACGCAACCAATTCCTCTGTATATATGAGCAGCCAAATGCCACATTTCCAGCTGTAAAACAGCTGAAAACAAATTAACTGCAAAATCACTGTAGTCACATTTATTTCTTACATACATTTAATGTAAAAATAAGCAATGTGGCTAAAACATGCCAAAGAACCAATATGATGTTTCCTAATATGCCACTGTATTCTATTCTTTTGTTTTGTTTTTGGTTTTTTTTTTTTGCCATCTGCTGATATGTTTTGCTCTCCAGGGCAAGCCTGATAGTGCTTTGAATAAAAGATACCACACAGTAGGACCAGTGCAACATCTAAAACTTGAAACAACTAAACAGGGGTAAACTATAAAGTCAACATATTTCAGACTTGGCCACAACATCAAAATAATTTTCATTTCAATTATTGCTAGGGGCCCTTGGAAGTTTTCTTTCTTTAATTGCATAAGCTTTAGACTAAATTATGCTCAGAATCCATAACATTGCCTCCAGCTCTAACAGGCAGCTGCTGAAATATATCCTGAAAATCAAACAAAAGCAAAATCTGACTGCAATTAAAATGCACACTGTTATCTGTATTACTTGAGCTCCCAATAATATATTTAACTCATGTGAAACTTCATCATTTATTGACAGCTTGGCTTTGATGACAAATGATAAACTTCAAAGTACTAATGAAGCATGGAATTACATTACCTGATGAGGCAAGAAATTGCATGTTTAGAATGCAAATATGCCATTTACCTCAAGACGCTACGAAGTGAATCCTAATTGTATGCAGTGTGATTATGAGAAGCTTGTGGTATAAAAAGCGAGAGCAAAACAATCCGTAAAAACAACACACCTAGATGAAGTCATTAACAACAGTCTCACTAAAGATCTGGATATTTTACCTGACAGCTGATGGTCTTTGTGACTGACAAAAAGGGAATGAAACTTAAAGAGTAATATTCAGAAATAGAAGCGCGATGGCATAAAATAAAAAAAATAAAAATTATACAGATGCAGAACAGCATCAAGCTGTAAATCATTTCCCAGCACTGCCTCCCAGGTGAAATAGAAAGATGTTAGTTGTAATGATAATTATAAGATTTTATTTTTGCCATTACCTTCCTACTGTGTTGAAATTCTAATCTTCTGCATGCTACTTTATTTTTCCACAAGAAAAAAAAATGTCAAACACCACAACAAGTTCAAGCTTAAAAAGAAAGCAGATGCCAAGGGGTTAAGTGTTATCCCAAGTGCTGCAAACAAGCAATGCATGTTGTTTCCCTTTAAACAAACCATTTAAATGCATCACCATTTTTTTCCCTGGGTTTTTTTTTTCCAGTGGTCATGTTTGATAAGTGTCTATTGGTAAGGAAAAAAATGTTTTGCCATGAGGAAGCAAAAGATCAAATTCTGCCATTTGCTTAGGGCACTCCACATGTTGCTAGGAGATAAGGGCCAAAAAATTTAAATTTTCTCATTGGTTTAATCCTGGTTAAGGCTAATCTCTGCCCTTGCTGGGCTCAGCCTTGAGAAGCGAGGAGAAGAGACATCTAAAAAAGAAAAAAAATGTAGGCCAGTGCAGAAACAAGAGCAAATCAAATGTTCTCAGCGGTACCGAGAAGGAAACATAAGTCACACACTGAAAAAGGCCCACACCAATTTCAGCTTAGGATACAGATGAATCCAACATTTGACATTTTTACTAGCAATAAAAGCCAAAATGTCCTATGTGTTTCAATTTAAAGAAACAGGCATTGTTTCCTTAAATCAGGGGTAGCAACCCAACCTTTGGGCCAGTTTCTTACTGACCAAAACCCAACCGTACCCCCTCAGTGTCTAGAAAAACACATTCATTTACTAAATGTAGCTTTAAAAAAAAATATATATATATATATATATATATATATATATATATATATATATATGATTATGTATGTAATATTGGTGTAGAAGACGCATTTTTTAAAAATTTTAAACACAACACACACAAAACACGACACAAAAGTCATATACATAAAATTAATGCACTCTGAAGGTCATTTAAATCATTTACCATCAGTTTTCAGGTATTACTAACAAAAATGAACTAAAACCAAATCTACAAACTTGTTTTATTCAAATAGTTAGCTTTTCTTCAAACCAAAGAGCCACAATGGAGAAATAAAAGAGCCACAGGTTGCAGGCCCCTGCCTTTAAATTGACCTTTTTCTTTTTTTACATTTATAGTTAAGATTAAAGAAAAAATATTCTGCAATTGTATTAGTGTTGTCGTCTTCAGAAAAAACGAGCCTTTACATTTTGCTAATAAGCTAACTCTAAAAACAACCTCAACTTCTAAAAATGCGTCCGTCTACGTGTTTAACTACTGCCAATTCCTAATATATGTCACTGCTAATACCTCTGAGTGAACTTACGGTATATGCGAAGTTTTACAACATTAAAAAGTGTTAAAAGTTCATACTAAAATTCAGCGTTTCTAGTGGTTGTCATGGCAACGAACCGTCTATTTCATAAACGTTTGATTTGTATAAAGACTGTGGTTTAAAGGAACAATTAATAGAACATGCACAATATTGTTGGTGCTCCCTGAAACTCCTAAAGAGCTTAATAAAAGTTACTTACCTCTCAAAAAAGACGATTTTCATTCACGTCTTCAGTCATGTAAAAAAAAACTATTTCAGAGCGAACGGAAAGCGAAGAGGGACACACTTCCTCTTAATGAATACGACGGCTCAATTGAAAACGAGGGTTGACCCGAGGTCCTTGGAGTCGTTGACCACGCCAAGGCTTTCGTTAGATTTCCAACTTCCTGCATCCAACACCACAACACAACACGGCATGGGCAGTACTTTTGGCTTTTCCCAGGTGCCTGTCTCCATCTGGTGGACAAAATCTATGGGGGTCGTCTTGGATGGAGTTATGGGAGAGTAAGCCAATTAATTCTACAAAACAAAACCTATTTTTATAGTAGTTTCATTGTTATGCAGTCATCGGTTCCCTGTGCTGTACTGTACTTTTTAAATACCATTTTAACAAAAAACTACACATCACCTTAACACAACAGCTTCACTTGAAAGATCCGTAGACTTAGTGGGTTTAAAGTTTTGCTTCTCGTGTCAAGAATTAAAACAAAATACATCCATTGTTTCTTTATTTATTCTAATTTAATTTTAAAGCCATTTTCTGTATCTTTTTTAAACAATGAGTGGTGCTCACGTTAAATGTAAACTGCAAAACGGATTTTGTTAATTTTTAATCTCAAGAATCTAAAGAATTGGTCCTTTCATCTTAGTTACAAATTAACCATCAATCTTTAAAAAGATATTTTAGTTGATCAGTGACACTGATTACTTTTAACTATGTGTAATGCTAAACAGCCTTAGACAACCTTTGAATTTGGCTATACAACAATAAGCATTTTTACACCTTTAAACCCAAAATTCAATTTAAAAATGATAAACACTGTTGACAAAGGATGCTTAAAATGTAAAGGTGTCTGCAAAATTTTGAGAACTTACCCCAACTGGCTGCATGTGTTAGTGGTTACTTATAAGAAAAAGCCAATTGTAGTCTAAAACATTTCATTTTGGTATAGTTTGTGCCCTTGGGAAGAATGTTTTAATGCAGGAACAAGCCAGTTCAGTAAAAAGCCTTTTATCCAGTAATGCCTAATTGAAGGAGATACCTTCCTTTTATCTAAATCGTTTTACCTAAATTACTGAAGATCTTGGCCTTGGATTAGGCAACATCATGGCATGTGCTGCAAAGGGAGTCCATTGGGCAGTCAGACATGGAACAAAAGAGATTTAAAAAACTGAAAATCTTCTACCGTAAGCAGAAGCTTTCTGCACTAAAAGTCCTTCTCTATTTACACTAAGTGGAGAACTTCCACCAGTTTTCCATGGACAAACTGTGTTTAAAGCCACAATGAGAAAAATAGAAATTCCTAATTTTTCAGTAATTTTTGAGCATGCTTTTAGGAACTTCCTATGTTTTTCTTTTTCATTTTGTTACACATGCCACAGCTGAAAATAAAAGAAAACCACTTTAATTTATCACGTTTTGATCTATTTTTTATGACAAGTACTTTTTGTTGGGTATATTATATCGGATAAAAATTACCTGGCAAAAGTGATACTTTTTATAGCGAAAGTGTTCTAGGGTTAATGACATAAGTGTGAAGCACATTGAATTGATAACACATAACTCAATACAAGGAGAGCTTGGCTAACAGGAGGCATTTCAAAATGTAATATATCAGCCGATTTCAGCTGCTGCAGAAAAAAAAGCTGTAACGTTTGTGCTGACCTTCATAGTTGTTCATTATTTTCTGACTACAAGTTTTCTGACTGAAAAATTAAATTAATTAAGAGTCCTTCTGATCATTTAATTGAATGAAAGTATATGCACATATTCAAAGTTCACATTAACCCAACCATTTTCTTAAGTAAGTCTTTGTAACACACTAACAGACAAAAAAAACTGGTTTAGTTAGGTTTTTGGTTGGAACGTGTATTAAGACACATTCCCTGTATCCAGACAGACACATTAAATGTGCCGGTAGTTTATATGAGGTTAATGACTTTGTGAATTTAACTCTTACCTTTACCTCTTTGAGGCTGTGAAAATGGCTAATGTGTAGTAAAGTCCTTTTAAAGACATTTATCTTTGTTTTACTGTGGCTAGGGGCAGGAGCCAGCCGTGTCCCTGAGGCCGGACAGTTGGATGATATCACGTCTGAGCTGGATGGTCCAGAAAGCTACGTCGCTTTCATGATTTTCAGACGTATATGTTAGGTTAAAAAAAAAAAACAGGCAGAGATGAGGGAGAGAAACAGAGAACTGTTGATAATTTATTAGGACGAATTTCCAAACTTGTCAGAAATATCAAGCAATGGTATAATACATATATCTATACATATATATAAAAAGATGCTTTTAGAAAAAATGTATTTTTAACTCAAATGTATGTATTATTCTTTTAGTAATTGCAGATACCCGATAAATGTAAAGTAACAAGAAATTATTACTGAAAATTGTACAAAATATCAAATGTTTCACAAACGTTTTCTGTTTTTCCATGAACTACGGCACATCTTTTATTAAAAGATTCCAATACTCCCCAAACACATGCTGTAGCAATTCCAAAGCAATTTTCCCATATGCAAAACTGCAAAAAACTGGAGGAAAATAAAATACTTTTATTGAATGGAAATTAAATTGTACAAATACTGTTTTTTTCTCATTGGCATCAAATTCAAAATAAGAAAATTCAACATTAGATTTAAACATTACTGCTTTTAGACATCTCTTAAAATAACTACAAAGCAGATGCAAGTGCTGCTTTCAGGACAGAAGACCTATAAAATACTCTAAGTGTTGTGAATAGCATACATGCTTTTATTGTGAAAATTCTTTCACAATAATGACTATTTAACTGAAATTGGAGGACATATATTTCCCGTGTCTTTCTTGAATGATTAGTTGTAAGAAAAAATAGCCAAACAATTGTGTGCTGCTATAGTCAAAATTATATATGAAGACAAACAGAATCCATCCTTAATCACTTCAAAACATTGAATATATTCAGCGCTAATACTGTTTATGCAGTGATAATAAGTTAAGCATTGTCTACTATAAGCTGCTGAAGACAATTAAAGCATGTTTTGAAAAGAAGTGCTCTGTATGTTAATATTAAGCCATGTTTTCCTTCAGCAGTATAACTCTACATATAGCAAGAAATCTTTCAAAATGTCCAAAACTAAACAGCACAAATACTATCCACTTATTAAGCCTGAGGCAATACCGGTAAACTATGAGAGGAGTAAATTACTTTGCTGACACATCAATATGACCCATTATTCACCCAGATTGATTATAAGTTGATGTAAGAATTACATTTCTTTATGTTCAACTTTAGTTTGTTCTGATAAGGATGCAAAATTTCCTATTAAAACTTTTGGTGTGGTGAGATTTTACCAGTTTATATAGCTTTAAGACTTACAAAAGACATACTGGACATGTTAGGATCCTATCTTGTTGTGCATCAATATCTGTGCACATATATGTGTTAAATCAGCAAGACAAGTTTAGCAGATGAAACTCTGTAATGGCACTTAATAAAAAAACTAACAGAAAATACCTAAAGTACAGTCTTCTCAGCACTCAATTCCACTTGAAAAAACACTTATTTTAGATGCAAGAACACCATCCTACAGCATCGTCTGCACGATACAATATTTCTGCTAATGGCTGTTTACACTTCTATAGGTTTCTTTGAGAGTGTCTAGAATAGTGAGCAGTGCAGAGCATTAAGAGCAAATGACCTACAGCTACAATGTCAAACGCTAAAGCCAATTCTCAGCAAACTTTCACATGTTTTATAGCTGCAAGCTTAAACCGGATACATGACAGTCAGGAAAATACATCATAGTTATATGTAGCATATAGTATGCAACCATAATCCATTTTTACACACTGTTCCTTTGATCAGCTGTTCCTGCACCTGCTTGTTACTCGGATATTTTAAAAGGGATGAAGTAGGTGACTTACAGAGGCCACACAGAGATGAACACTCTTTTTCAAATTCACACCTTAGACGGATTTCCAGCTAGCAGTTAAACTAACCAGAGCTGCTGATCTACAGAAATGACGAACGACATGCAAAACACAAAAACCCCAACTGAGATATAAACAGAAGCATGTCTGCCATTAGGCTAAGCACTACACCACCTGTTGCCTCGGTAACGCTGTCGTCATACCACAAGCCAGTAAATCCAGCTGTGTAATGTAGACCAAAAGGCCCCGCTTTGATTCCAGTCACCTCTGGTTAGAAGTAATGACGCCTTGACTTGAGGGACTGCCTCCTCTTCCTCTTTCTGTGGCACTCCCTCCTCTCTGGCCATGGAAAGCCGCTCTCAGCAGTCCTGCAGGCCTCGTCGTACTCATCACTGTCGGAGTCTGCCTCAGCCACCTGGAACGCTCTGTCTGGGAAAACCTCCTTCAGTTTTGAGGTGAAGAAGACTTCCAGGCTGCGGCCTGCTTGAGCTACTTCAGAGTCAGGCTGTTGTTAGAGAGAAAAACAAAACAGTTTGATCAATATTGATCGGTGCTCACTGAACTCAACGATGAAACAGCTGTCATAGAACAAGCATTCACTTACGTAATTGAACTTCGCACAGTTACGGAACATGAGATAGACGTCAGCGACAAACTGATCCGGGGAGGTATAATGGACAGGATTCCCTCTACTGAGTCTGGCTCGTATCACAGACAGATCCATTGGCCTCTTGATGATCTGATAATAATGGCGTGCCTGCATGACACAGCATTGACATGTAGGAGCATTGTGATTAAGCTACATCTTAACAGATGGGATGTCTGAAAATAAGACATTTTTAAATCTTTGTGTAGAAGAAAATGTAAATATAAACGATAAAACACATTTTCCTTACTGTTAATAACAAGGTTGTATTAATCAAAAAGTATTGATACAGCATTTTGTGAAAAGTTATCTAAGAATGGATGGTAATATATGTTTTTTTGTTTGATTTTTGTATGATTCCACAAAGCTAGTTACTTAGTCAAAGTGAGTTCACATTTCCTTAAATGGCACAGCGAGCACCCATCTTTTCCACTTTACTGTGATGACAGGTGATAGGATCTTGTTTTCTTTGTAGTTTTTAAAGTCAAACTGACATGAGGTTGATGGATATAGTCAAGCATTGTTTCTGTCTCAGGTTATCTAGGTGTTCCTTCCTTTAAAAGGTGCTTGCTTATATAATATTTGAAATAGCAAAGTTCAGAATATAGAGAAACAAAATCTTTGGATTGTTCAGTCTTGTTTTATATTCAGCTCTCTTCCATGCTCCTTTAGTGGTGTTTTTCAGATATACAAAAGGATGGCAATGAAATGCTAAAGTGTGGTGAATGCTGTCAGGATACAGCCCTCATGTGTGTCTGAATTCAGTTTCATGTGTTGCTGAAAATTAATTTCTCCCCTGTGGCTCTGAGGCACTTGTTTCACACCTCACCAAGTTTCAAATAAAACCCAAAACCAAGCTTCACTCATCTCCAGTTCGCTCAGTATCAGGGCTCAGAACTGCATCAAAGATTAGTTTCTAGTTTACCTGAAGAGATCTCTGCTTGTGCTTTTTTCCTGTTTTCTCGGGAGTTCCTCTCAATAATTTGCTGTCTGCCTTCTCCAGTTAAACCAGAGTTTCTTAAATTCCTAATTCTAAGTGCAATGTAACTACATTGAAAAAGAAAGCTTCAAAATGCAAAAAGTGGATTTTCAGAGAGTAAAAAGGTCCTTGTTTCAAAAAAGGTTTGTCTTGCAAGAAAAATGATCTCATCAAGAAAGCTTTTCAATAGCAAAATAGTCTTAGTTTAAAAAAACGTGTTGACTAGAATTTCTTTTAGCAAAATAAGAATTCTTAGAAAGACTACTTTTCTTATTCCATTGGCAGATTTTGTTTTGCAAAGTTAAAGAAAACTTCTCAAATTATACGAGTTTTTGACTTATATCTAGGAGGTCTGGTTTTGCAGTGCAGCATGTAAATGTCACTGTAAATTCTTTATTTTGTGTCCAAGTGTTATTAAGTTCAAAAAATTAAATGTCTTTTTTTTGTTGCCAAAGGCACATTAACTATCTACAAAACAGTAACTTGTGTTTACGCTAAAAAGTAAAAAAGCGGATTTATTTTCTTTTAAATGTAAAGTTGAATCTTGCACACAAATAATTATTGGAGGATAGAAAGTGAACAGAGAAAAACTATTTCCTGTTTTTATTGTGTGTACACAAGATTTAATTCTATAAAAAACAAATTAATAAAAATATTTTATTTTCGGGACTTTACTGGTTAAAAAAAAAATCGATGGAGAATTATGCTAAAACGTTATAAAGTAAATTCTGATAAATATTGTACTTTGTTAACTTGTTTAGTTCTGATATTTTACAATGCAACTTTGAATAAAAATAGGAACAATCTGTGTGCATCTCTGAACAAAAGCAGGGATCAAACAAAATAAACAGATGAGCAGCAGAAAAAGAAGGAACAATGCTTGCCAACAGAAATGTGAGCAGAAACAAAACATGGTTCAACTCTTTAAAAATCTCTCAAAGATGAAAGTGCTTCACAACACTTTTGTGGCCCCAAGGATGTGCTTACACTGCTTTGATGAGGAGAACTGAATATAAAAGCGACTTTGTTAAAAAGCAAACATCCGTGGGGGAGCCTTGTAACCCCCAAACGCTGACAAATATAACAGCAATCAAAGTGTGTTTGTGTGTGCAGAAATAAGATGAAAAGTCCTCGGGGCACAAATGTCTGCCTAAACGCACAAGCACAAACGCGTTGCGTGGTGAGAGTGGGTAGCTTTTCCCGGTTACCCTGCAATAATCACTCACAAGTGGACTGACGGGCTCATGGAACGGTGTGCTCAAAATGTTGCTAAGGATCAGGAGGGTCAGCCGCTCACATTTCTGCAAAAAATCATAATAACATTTTTAGGAGATTTTAAGAAAGAGATCAAACGTAATACTTTTCATCTTAATGACCTACTCTCTGATCACATGCAGAGAGTCCGTGCAGAGGGTTTGCTCCAGAAGCTCTTTCATTCTCACAGTTGTACTCCACCTCTGGCTGAATGGCATCTCTGCACAGGCTGCACACCCAGTCCCCTCTACATAAGATAATATTCAGCGACAGATTAGTCATTACTGCTTTGGTGAGCATCAACAGAGAAGCTGAGCAATGCTGATTGAATAAAAAGAGAAGTGAAAGAAGCTTACGAGGGGAAACTCAAAAGAGGCGGGACATGACAGGACAAGTGGAAGACTTTGGGACAGCGGTCACAGCACAGCAGCTCCCCTCCGATCAGACACACCGCACAGAAATCCTCGCTCTCCATCTCTGCACTGTCATGCTCGGACTGGATTTCTTCTGAGTCTCCCTGATCGGTGGGATTTGCAATGAGAAGGGGCCTCTGAACAGGGCCAATATGGAGCTCCTCTTCCACGTCAGAGCGAAGCGGTTGAGGATCATCATTTGCACCCTCAGCGTTTGATTCTGCATCGAGTTCAGACTCCACAGATCCCTGAGAGTCAGCAGGCTGATCCGAAACAGCGTCTGAATCAGTGTAAGCCAGAAAAGTAGGACGATATTCAGGCAAGGCGTCAGACTCTGTATCAGCATCCTCTGAATCTTCTTCAGCGTCCTGTCCTTGATTGTCCTCTGATCCTGCTGCCCCATCTGACTCCGGGTCCGCTTCATATTCAAGACTCAGCTCCGAATCCCCACACATCTCTCCCCCAGCTGATGATTTGATCTCAGCCACACAGTCAAGCTCGGCCTCCAAAGAAGACTGTACATTAGGATCAGACTCCAATGATGCCTCTGAGCCCAGGCACGGATTTGGGTGAACAGGAGAAGCAACAGCTTCTTCAGAGCCTGACCTGGGGTCAGAGTCTGAGTCTAGGTCGAGCACAGAGTCCCTCTGTGGCTTATATTTAGAGCCAGTAGAAAGGAGAGTAGAAGCTTTGTGAGACCTGAGTCTCTCTCTGCTGTTGTGGATGTTAAAGTCAGTGCTGATGGAGTTTGACTGTTCAGCTGTGAAGGAGCAGGTGGTCTTCCTTCCAGGGCCTCCTGCTGCCTCCTATGTCCAGGAGAGAGCAGAAAAGTGTTTTTGAAACTAAATATAAACAACAAAAGAAGCAGGAATACGTCCAACATTCACTCACTTGCCACTTTATTAGGTAGACCTGTCAAGCTGCTCGTCAACCCAAATTTCTAACCAGCCAATCACATGGCAGAAACTCTATGCATTTAGGCTTGTAGACATAGTCAAGACGATCAACCAAACATCAGAATGAAAAAAAGTGGAATTGAAGTGACTTTGACACCATGGCTGTTGGTGTCAGACAGCCTGGTCTGAGTATTTCAGACACTGTTAATCTACGGGGATTTCCCCCACAACCATCTCTAGGGTTTGGAGAGAATAGTCAGGAAAAGAGAAAATATCCAGAGCCGGAAATGCCTTGTTGATGCCAGAGGTCAGAGGAGAATGGCCAGACTGGTTCATGCTGATAAAAAGGCAACAGTAACTCAAATAACCACTGGTTACAACCGAGGTCTGCAGAAGAGCATTTCTAAACACACCAAACACGTACAACCTTCAAGCAGATGGGCTACAGCAGCAAAAGACCACACCGGGTGACACTCCTGCCAGCTGGAACAGGAAGCTGATCAGAATTTGGCGTCAACAACATGAAAGCATTGATCCATCTGCCTTGTATGAATGGTTCAGGCAAGTGGTGGTAGTGTAATGGTGTGGGGGATATTTTTTTAGGAACACTTTGGGCCCATCAGCATCAATTGAGCATGGTTCCAACACCACAGCCTACCTGAGTATTGACGCTAACTATCTCCATCCCTTTATGACTGCAGTGTACCATCTTCTGATGGCTACTTCAACAAGGATAAGGCGCCATGTAATAAAGCTGGAATCATCTCAGACGGCTTTCTTGCAAATCTGCAGCAACTGTATGATGCTCTCATGTCAATATGGACCAAACTCTCTGAGGAATATTTCCGATGCCTTGTTGAATCTACACCACAAAGGATTATGGCAGTTCTGAAGGCAAAAGGGGGCCCAAACCCGTACTAACAAGGTGTACCTTACAAAGTGGCTGGGGAGTGTAGATTATTAGAGTGACTTCAGGATCAAATAGCTAGGTTATAGATCGGGGTATAAAGGTAATATGAACAATTTCTTTCATTGGTGACACAGAAAACAATGGTTTTGTCATTTTATTCCATGCAGGTTTTCCATATCCAAAGCTCCCTTTTTAACCAATTTTAGCAAATTTCTACTAATGTTAGTTTATGCAGAAGATCTATGCTAAAACAAATTAGCCTAAAAGACAATTTAGGTTAATTTAAGACAAAGATGAAGGAAAGGTCATTAAAATTATTCTGAAAAAAGTAAAATCTTGAGTTCAAGTAGTAGATCTGCTTTTCCTTCAGAATCCAAGATACCTCTACTATGACACTTTCACACTTCTCCAGCCCACTGGCAGGCAAAGGGTCACTCTGTCTTCTCCCATGAGGTGGAAGCTGTGATACAAGTATCTTGAGACGCTCCAAGCAAACCACTGGTACTCTGTTTTTGATGGAATCCTTAGAAACATCTCTGTTAATGCAAAAGAAAATGAAAGGTACATGGTTTAACTACTGTGCTTTGCTGTTATGGTTTACTCAGAGAATTCCTACCTGTGACTTGATCCTCTGTCTTTGTCTTTAGCTCCATGATCAGAGTCTTTAATCACAAAAGCTGTTTGACCTTGGAATAAAAAGAGAAATGTATTAATATATTTAGAAAATGTCAGGATTAAAAAAAGGCTTTTTATCACTAATCTTCTACCTGGATTCATCTTTTGAGACAGTGAGTGAGACTGAAGTCTGCCGGATGAGACCATTTTGGATGAAGATTCCTTGATGCCACAAAGAACCCCATCAGAGGATCTTCTCTGTCTATGATCTGTGACGTCATCCTGGCCACAAACATGATGTTAGCCAATTATCAAACTTAAAAGAATACATAAAAATCTGTTAACACCATTTAAAAATAACTTATGGTATTCTGACAATTCAAACCAGTTCATACCACCCTTGGAAACGTGCATTCAAGCAGCCACTTACAATGCCAAGTCTATGTAAAGGTGCATAAACTCATAATTTGGGGTTCCACATTCAAAACTCCAACCTTCAAGCGTAACAACTGCAGTTTCTACAATCATTTTCAACCTCTACGTACAAAAAAACACTTCAACTGAACACATGTTGCAAGTTAAACCAGGTCAGACTTTGACCAGTCAGGCACTTGGATTTGATAGTGACAGATGGATGACGCCCCTTTTCATTCACAAAAGTGATTGATATTGATCATGAAGGAGAAATGAATAATTGTGGTTTGTGCCCGGCCAAAATGATATGACACAAAGTCTTTCATATATCAGAATAGAACTATGAAAGAAAAAGCCTGGGGCTTTTTCAGCATTTCGCGCCAACCCTTTTTTCAACTGTAAGCGATGGGCATGCGCTGTAAACAGTAGAAAAAGAAGCCCCTCCCTGTTTGTCCAGTGTGAGCACCATGAAGAATGTGCATTCAGCATGTTCTTGAACACGTGTCACAATAGTTTGTCCATAGCTTGACCCTTGTATTCTTTGCAATGATGACACTCTTGGTTGTACTCTGATGAAGGGCTACCTTCGTTGCAGGTCCTGCATTTTGGCTGTTGGAGCACCCTGTGGGCTGATCATGGTGGGAGCTGGTAGATGGAGCCACCAGCTCTGTCGGGATGCTGCGTGAGCGCCTCTTCCTCCTGGAGCCCTCTGAACTGAGGCCGGGCCTGCCGCCCTGCTCGCCAGACGCACACATGCGGGCTGCCGGCGCCTCCAGGGATGGCGATCTCTGTCAGAAACACACACAGGTGGCCGGGCTTCTGAGATGAATAAAATGCAAAGATGCCTCTGTTCGTTCCATTAACAACTAAAAGGCAAATGTGTGTGTGTGTGTGTGTGTGTGTGTGTATGTGGTAGATAGATGAACAAAAACGTCTCTCAGAGCCAATTAGGAAAAAATTCAAACAGCTCAATCCTTACAAATACACAGCATATATTAGTGCAATAGTACGAGCCATGAAAGGTTACTTTACCCCACACCAATTATCAAATGCAAATCCAGGATTAAGCTCTCTTTGTACCACCATCCTTCTCACTCTCATTACAGTTTAAAAACTGCACAAATCTTCAAGCACTTTCACTCCTTCTTCAACTGATATAGCGAAAAAGGGCTGAAAAAGAAATGGCACGAGGATTTTGAATGTGTCCCTTTCTGTCTCCCTCTAGCACACCCTCATGCATATTCAAGCTCATCTTCCATTGAGCGTGTGCTTTAAAGTATCACGCGATTAAAACACTTACCTGATCTATGCCCCCCCAGGGAGGGCAGGCAGGATCCAGACTGTAAAGAAAAATAGACTCTAATCCTTCTCCCTGGAACGATGAGGCGTTGAAATGTATCTTGGT
The DNA here is from genome assembly GCA_023969325.1 of Oryzias curvinotus. Classification (NCBI taxonomy): domain Eukaryota; kingdom Metazoa; phylum Chordata; class Actinopteri; order Beloniformes; family Adrianichthyidae; genus Oryzias; species Oryzias curvinotus. The sequence goes on from CM043708.1 coordinate 9,916,088, forward strand.
GTAAAGCAAGGCCAAAATCAAAGTGGCATATCCTACTATTCCCTTAGTGACTCATTAATGACAGGTTAAGTACATAAATGAGTGTGCCCCGGTGTATTTATATCAGTTCCAGATGCAGTGACTTGAAAATGCAAAAATAACAAGTTCCCTGTGCTTTTAATAATCCGTCAAGAGGGCTTCATACAAAAGTCACAATTCTGCTATTAAACGTGTTAATGATGAAAAGGGCTGCCCAAGCACTATCATCTACCCTTTCAGTATGGCACCATATGTTTTCAGCAAGCTGTCACCTTCCACAGGTGAGAACTCTGGCATTAAATTAAAGTGCTCATTGAAGTAGCAGTTTTAAATGGGTTCATAATCAAGGAAAATGCAGGTACTACATCAAAACTGTCTTTTAACACTTCCACAATTCCATCCATTTTTTTCAGCTGGATTTCTTTTTTTTTTTTTTTTTTTATAAAACATGGCTAAACGAGTTACTTTCCTACTATTCTTCTCGGCATTGGCCTCCTGGTTTTTTACTGTTTGAACGTTGCATTTTCACAGGAAATGGCCTCCACTGATGAACAGGTTTCAGCATAAACAGTTTTGTGTGGTTGATCATGTCATGAGCTGTGAAAAATAAAAAAAAAACTCATTGGAGGTGGTGAAAACTGTGCAAAACCACGTGTGAAACAAAATTTCAGAGTGAGGGGCATAAAACCCTCACTGCTTGCTACAATTTGATTGTAATGTTGCTTACATTAAAAACGCTTTAAGATTTAACATTTTGAAGCAGTTTTCGGCCATAATGATGTCATTAAAAAGATTTTATGAGCCCATTAAGTAAAAAGGATAGATGGATTCTTGGGAATCACTTTCTGTCTGACTGTGTTTCTACATTTTGAAAACATGTGAAATGCTTATGCTAACCAAAGACCAAACCAAACAAATCTGTTTGGAGAATTGGGGAATCCGTTAGTTAAAGGGACAGTTTAGTTGAAACCACTGAAAGAGGGACTTTTTCTACATTCAAACAGACACACCTTTAAAAAAAATCCACCGCTTTTTGTTTCAACACCTCAGTTGTTGTGACACCATGCCACACTTGAGTCACATCACAACCTACTTTCTCAAGACAAAAGGGACAACAGCTATGAATCATGCTCCGGCAAATCCAGAGTGGACCTTTCACACAGTCATTTAACCCCTTCTTTTAATGCGGATAATTTTACGGTTACACCGTTACACCAGTAATAGAACTGAAATGGACACAGCCTAGATCGTTGCTCTAAAATAATTAGATTATTTCTGCCTTAAACATATATCAAAGTGGTTACAGGTCAACAGGGATGCTATCTTTGTAGTAAAAATGTTTAGTAACATTCAATAAATAAATGTATCTAATGTTATGAAATGTAAAAGGAGTTTTCGAAAAAAGGATGAGTCTGAGGAGGTTTAAAACCTAGATGGCTTTACTGTAGCTTTGGGTTGATGCAGCAGCTGCTTTCCTCCAATTTTATATAACTGAAAACTTTCTTAGGTCTATGCCAACTTTTACTGACGTTTTTTAAAAATTTTACACAATGTAATATTTTTCCCCTAATTCCTGCTTTTTTTCTTCTTGTAAGGGTACACCCTGGTTTTGTTAATAGGGATCACAACTGTTTCCCATTTAATAATCTAATCATTCCTCAAGATTTATTTCAGTTAAGAGTCGTAGTTTCTAATTGATTGTTTGGGTTTTTACATAATTTTCTAAGTTATATTTCTGTTCTTTGTCTTTTTAATTTGACTTTATTTGTTTCAGGGGTTTTTTTCCACATTTGTCTCTGGTTCTACTACATTTGGGTTCTCCACAAAGCCCTTTATGTCCAAATGGAAGATTTTATGCCGAAGCACCCTTGATAAAATCTGTTCCACTTGCCACTTTAACCCATGCCTGGTCAGGCCACTCTGAAATCCATATGTCTGGTCTGGGGAGGTTCCAGGGGTAAACTTCTCAACCTGTCTGTCTGTTTCAAGAAGGTCTCTAGCGAAGCTTCAGATCCTAATAACTCTGACAAAAATTTCTGAAGGTCTGGGTGTTGCATCTGCTCAGTCAGACCCATGACTCTAGTCACCTGACTGGATAGCCACCTGCACTTTTTTGGTTTTCCTTAAACAGCCCGCTTTTTACCTTCTCTAGTTTTGTTTAAGGTATCTAGGGGTTCTATTGAAGGATACTGTTAGGATCTGGGTTTTCTTTTCTTTTTTTATCTGGATTTGGCTTTTAATATATTTAATTAGCAGTTTTTCCTATGTTGTTTTCTAGCTCGTTCCAACTTTGATTATGTATGATATTACCTTGGTTCAGTCAGTAATTTTTTGCTAATTTCACCTCTGGAGTATTTTAGATTTTGATACGTTTCATGTTTTGACAAGTTTTGGGTCTGCACTTTGTTTTTCTAAGTCATGTTTCATTTTATTTGCTATTTCCACAGACAACATAAACCTGCAGCAAAACATTATCACTCCTGGCATTCCTTCATCTGTCGTCCGAAACAATGTTTCTGCATCACATTTACACCAGTGCGAGTATAATTTCTTTTGCACCTTTTAAGCATTTTGGTATCCGATCCTTTGTTTCTTACCTTGCCAATGCCGTGATCTCTGAGCGTCAGTAAAAGTCTGGTCTTCTGCAGGTCAACAGTTCTTACTGATGCTTGAATCTGCTGTTGTTGAAGAGGATTCTGCTCCCTCCTGTCTAACTCAGCATCCAACAGTTCTCTGATTTCAACCCCCGTTTGTACACAAGTCTCTTCCACTCTGAGTCTCTCCCCACAGCTGTCTTCAGCCAGACTGTCTTTGTCCATAACTTTATGTCTGAGCTCTTGCAGCAAAGGCGTACTGGGTGACAATTTCCCCTTGCACAGGCCTTGCCGGCTGCGGTTTAGCTTAGTTTGGCTGTCTGGAAGAACTTCCCCCAGATGCTCTTGAAATGAGGTGTAAGATGCAGAATGAGAGTGGGCAAGAGAGTCAGCAACTTGTGGTTCCACAACAGGTCCTTGGCTGCAGGTAAGTTGGATGACAGGAGATGTAGCAGTGGAATACTGCAAGGAGTTCTCCGTATCCCAACACTTCTGGAGCTGCTGGTTCTGATGCAGAGAACCAGACAGAAGTGTGTCCTGAGAGAAGCTTGAGTTATAAAGGGTGGTTTCCACTTGGCTTTTGTCGACGCTGCTCGTGTCTGACTTGGAGGGAATGCCATGCAGGCAACACAATTGAGGTTCACAGCAGGCCTGGTAGCCACAGTCTGGCTCTCTGCCTCTGCAAAACATGGTTGGAAGAGCAAAACATGCAACTGGCTGTGGCCTCATCACACTGGAACTGTTAAAGCCGGAAGGATGGGGGCAGCTTCCCCCCTCAACAGTCAGCTGGCCTGTAAAAACAAAGTTTAGTGAGAATTCTCCACAGAAATATCTCAGATTTTTTTCTTCCACAATTTACAATTGACATCTGAAAGACTGTAATCACACATTTTCTGTTATTTTTCTTTTACCTAAGGAGGAAACCTGCTTGGTCCAGTAACTTGCATCCCAGTTGAATTTTATTTTGACAGGACTCCATGAGTCAAAGTGGAGAGATGCCTCAAGCAGGTGCTGCATCTGGAAAGAAATCTGCCACAAGAACATTCAGTATGAAAAAAATTCTATTAATTGCCTTTATTATTTCCAAAAGCCAATGACACCCTCATTACTTAAAATTACTGTTTACTCATAAGTAAACATTGCTAAGTTCAAAATGTGTCATGTTTAGCACCTAAAATAGGTTTTTATAATATCTAAAACTGAACTACATCATTTAGGTTTCAAAAAATGCACAATATATTGTAAACAAATAGTATAAATAACATTTTATCTTCACTTTTCCACTTGTGCTTGGCCGTCAGTGTAACTGTCATAATAGGTAACTGAGTTAGTAAGAGCAACATCCTTCTTCTTTTATAGTAATGCATTAGAGATATTCACACTGCAATTATTAAATTGCTGACTCTATGGCAGGTGTACATTCAAACGTAACTCACATTATTTAGTACTAACCCATCCCATAAGTGAAATGTGAACTGATAAAACTGTACCCTGCATCAGTTCTTCCATCTTACAGATGGCTCTGCCAGCAAAAAGCAGCAAACTGCTGCCACTTGGGGTCTTTTGACTACACCTGTGCACTTCTATTGATTTGAAATGCTCTGCAGGCAAAAAGTAATTCAAAAAAAGGATGGGTTTCAAACAAAGTTTAACAGTTAAAAATAAATTCAAATGAAAGGATGTCAGCTTTTTTAATTGCAAACTGTTTTAAGAGTCACGGGTCTGGTGCTTCAACTGAAAATCCCCCAATTTGATCAGTTATGACCAAAACAAAATATAATGTGAAGCAGTGCCGTTGAATATTATTATCATAGAAGTGAAGAGGTTTTGACTTGGGATCATTTTGCAGACATGGCACACTTTGAGAACCTAGAAATCCTAAAGTAAAACAAGAATGTCCTTTATAGTCAAATTGAGGCCATATCTCTGACACACAAAGCTCGCCTTAGATAGTGTGCTGCACTGTCATGCAACACTGCACGAATCCCACCAACACCAGGATGAGCTTATGTCCACAAACCTCAAAATATTAGATAATATAAAGTACTTTACATTTACATTGCACCCCAGCTCCTCTTTAAATGGCAGCTTAGAGATGCTCATGGTTTTATCACAGTATTATGCTTTCAAATTGACATAAATTACTCTTGTTAATGAGCAGCTAGAAACACAAGTTTTGATATCCCTAAAGAGTTTCACTGAGAGGTCTGTGTGGGGGTGCAATGACATCTGCTGAGTGTCTCACCAAAGCTCTGCTAAAGAGCACCGGCCCTCTGCAGTGGTGGGTCGTGGCCCAGGTGACGAACTTCTGAATATGGTCCAGCTGGCCACAGATCTCTATTGCCCCTTGCAGCTGGTCCTCTAGACTGTGCTGAAAGTCCTGTGAAATTTTCTGTAGAAAAAAAAAAAAAAAAATCAACAAAAACTGATTTAGTCATCAATTTTCTGGCAGACGCACAAAGTGAGGGCTATCTTGACGGCAAATCAACGGCTCTTGTTTCTAACAGATGCAGCTCACGGGACGAGGGATGTCTTAAGCAACTTTGACAGATTATTACTGGTTGCTGTTTGCTTGCTTTCGGGGCTGATCACATCAAGGCAGTTCTGGATTTTCCGCATGAACACTCACAGCTGGCTAAACGATAAGAAGGATAGAAAGAACGTAATTACCTCCAGTTGCTCTATTAATAGGTTGGCTCGTTTGTTAAGCTCGTTCATCATAATCATCTTTGCCATTTTAATCTGGTTCTCTGCCTTCCTGTGTGCAATCTTGACTTCATGCAGTCTAGAGAGACAGAAAAGAGGAAAATGTTTCAAATCGATTAAAACTCACAAGATAGCGAGATTTGATTTTTGTATTTTTTGTTCACTGATATGCCATGTCCCATTTGGTCTGATTATTGACCGTTAGTGGCAGATGCTACCCGGATTGTGATTCCAAGTGACTTGACACCAACCTGTCCTCTATCTGTTTAGCACCGCTCTCCACTGCAGACCTCCTCTCCTCCACCTGAACAATCAGGTTCTCAAACAGCCACTGTTGATCTTGAAGGGCCTTCCTGATCTGTAGCACTCTGCACAAATGAGAGATCTAATTATTCACCAAACAGAAAGCTCACTAATTTATTCTTTCAGGCATGAGCAACACCACAATTAACTGTGTTTCTCCTTAAGGACAAGACATTATGCAGGTGACCTTCGAGGCAGTGACTGCACTGTAACATCACACAAACAAAAAAGGGTATGAATGCATAATGAAAGTTAGGCCAGCCAAGGGTAGTGTATGCAGATATGCATGATAAAAGTGACAAGTCAGTTAGGGCGAGTTTCATCTGGGAGAAGGTGTTTAACCTGCGGTTAGCCCCGTCTCTGCAGCGTCCTTGCGCTGTGCATCAGAGGACTGACCTGTGGTTTTTGTGTGAGGACAGATGGCAGCTGCTGCAGCACAGAAGGTCACACGACTCACAAAAAAACTCCAAGGGCTCCTGTCTGTGAGAGTGGCACATTAGGAGGGAGCAAGGATTTGACCCTGGACCTAAAAGACATACACAGAGATGAAGGGAGGGGAAAGCTTCAGCAACAGGCAAATTGTGATTCGGAATTGGGGCAAGAGCAGAGCAGGGGACATAAGTCGTCAGGGCAAAAGACAGTCAGCGTTCAAGTTACTGAAAACTAAACCAACCTGTGTGATGATTGCAGTCACACAGGATTGACGTTAAGGTGTAGTGTACAGTTCCACTTGATTTAAAATGGACTTTTGTTGTGGTTATTTGTGTATATTAATTGTTTGTTGCTGTGAGTTTTTATGTGGAGCTGTACCTGCCCGAGGTTGCCTAAAGATGGTGCCAAACTGAGAAGCGCTCCACGAGGATTCTACCACTGTCTGGACTCCATGAGGAAGGGAATGGATTTCTCTATTCTGCTTTTGTTGATGTTTTCATCTCAATCCCTTTTATTGTATCATTAGTAGTTTAACCCACTCATTTAAAAGGTGTGTGGTAATGGCAGGTCAGTTATTTGAGTTCTTTCTTAAGTTACAAGTTATTGATTTTGTTAAGTTGACCTCTTTTATGGGCCCCTTTAAACCAGTAATGTTTGTTCAGTTGGACTTTGTGAACTTTGTTTGACATTAAAAAGGATTTATTTTTGGACTAAATACCTGTGTTTTTAGCTGTGACTGCCTGGTCCATTACACCTGTCTGGAAATGTAGTTTTCACCTAAAGTTTTACACTTTTTTGAAGAATAAAGCTGGGAAACTAAAATAGATTGATAAAATTTTCTTTCGCCATGAACTAGGAACACAACAACACACTTTCGCCAAGATTTGGTTCAGCCTTAATTTTTGGGTCACGGTTTTATGGAAGCATATCTGTCTAATAATTCAAAATAAAAGTCTATACTCAAAATGCTGACTGGAAATAATTTATGCAACAGTTTTTGCGCTGTGGATGTGGAAACGAAAATGTAATCCACTTTTTGTATTATCACTTTAATTATGTCACAGGTTTTGAAGTAGAAGATGAAAAAACATTTTATGAGGATTGATTTTTAATTTGATTTTTGAGTCTATTGATGCAGTTACATTATGAAAATGAACAAACATTTCTGTTAATCCATTGTAATTGTCAAATTAGATATTTCTGATTGAATTTTGCTACACATTTACTAGAGAACTTTTTGAAAATGAAATGTCAAATACCATTTTTTTATCATTCTAATTAAGTGACAGAAGGAGTGGTGTTGGAGAAGAAAAAGCCATTTGGCGGACTGATTTTTCATTTTATTTTTGAGTCAACTAATGCAGCTTTATTGTAAAAATGAAAAAGCCTTTCTGGTATTGACTTCATAAATACTTCATTTTTAATTATGAGACACATATGCTTCCATATGATTTATGTATTACAAAACGACAACAAAAAACAAAAAATTCCAGACATTCCTTTTTGAATTTGCTAATAACAAAGTATAATTTAGTTTATACTAATGCAATGCATTAAAACACTAAATAAAACATCCTTCTTAAATTTGACACAACACATGTGTGATGCTTCTTACACCATGATTCGGTTCAGTGATATAGCATACAGTTTTAAACCCAGAATTTTGGCATCCCTACTATGAACAAAGCTTTGGATAGTTTGTTTTCTACAGCTAAAGCTTTTGTATTTTGCAAACGTGTGTTTAAGATTGTCACACTTTTCTTCTCACATTGCCAAAAAAGGCCATTCCATCCAATAAAGATGTGCAAGACATCTCACACAGCAGTCATGTTCATAATCAAAGCATTGAGAAATTGAACTCCAGCATACTAAAAGCAAATTTCTCATGATTATTTTAGCAGCTGATGTTGGTTAGCTAAGTGCTGTACACCACATCAAGCAGTTAAATATTCAGCTGACGTTTTTCATTTTGTTTGCAAGTTGATGAAATGACGTTATAAAAATGTAAAAAACAACAACAAGAATGTTCCCTCATTCACATTTTGATTTTGTTTCACTTGGTAAAGTCAGCTGCTAACAAAGTGAAAAATGAAATTACAAGCAGAGCCATGTCTTACAAAGGTGTGCGTTCAACCTCATCATTTTTAAATTCTTAACAATTATAGAATTCTTAGTTTAGAAAAGTTCAAATTTAGCTTTACATTTTAATGTAAACAAACTTTCCTCAACCAGGATGTGAATCTTGGGAGTTTGGACTGATCTGAATTTGCCTGAGCAAATAAAGTTTTACTAAGTCTGGAACCAAATTTTATTTTCATACGTATTTTATGAATATATAGAAGACAATCCCATGACTTTTTGTTGCGACTGCAGTTGGTTACTGTCATTTCTGTAATATTTGCAATAAAAATATAATAACGTTGCAAATATATACGAGTTTAAAGCCAGAGGAACAACTTTTAGTGAGTTATGTTTGCATAAAACAGAATAAGAGCACTGCAATGACAGATATTTTGTTGCTGAAGGAAGTTGAGGTTATACTGAGTGGCAAGAAGGTTAAGTAAACAAAAAGTGCATGAGCATAAACCACACAGATACCACAAAAAAAAGTACCGATAGATATATGTGGCACCTTTCAGAACAAGGGTAAATGACCTGTGGCATCTAAAAAGAAAAATAATATACACGTTAAGAAGGTTAAAGAGCAGAGATCTGCTGCTACCTGCTGGCCAGCTAACCTCAGCCAGCCCCTTCCTGCCAGCAGAGCTGTACAGATCTCTGTGGCAGAAAGCGAAGCATCACCCCAGGTGCATCAGCCTGATCTGACTGACCACATCCTGTCTGTCAGCGCAGTCACAAAGTTTTTCTCATAAGAGCACAAACCAAACACTAATGCTCTCCTATCATAATTAGGATCTCCTGAGTGTGCTTTGCTATGATTTGACAGTTTGTTGCAGACAAAATCTGCAAATGCAGGCAACAAAGCGGCTGGGCATGGCTCAGGGGCTTTAAATAGCAGAAAGCTAATATTAGTAGAAATGATCTCATCCAGGTCCCGCAGAATCTGGGCCATGTGTTAAAGATAGGTCCAATAAAGCACACAGATCTCCAGGAACTATTATGAGCTAAATTGTGCATTATTGGCAGCAAGTGGCTTCTACTAGAGCATTATGAGTGGGACCAAACACCCAAAGCCTAAAACCACAAAACAAAGCTATCACATGACAGTAAAACCGGCCACAAAGAGTCTGTCGCAGCAGCTTCAAAGGCGAGGGAACATGGCTTGCCTTGGGCAGGAGGAGGCAGAGAGCTGGAGCCTCTCGGGTGCAGGTCAGGACACTGTGGCTGTGCAGCGCCGGCCCTCTGCTGCTGGTATGAGTCTGCATATTGCGAGTTGGTGGAGGCTCTTAGATGCTGGTGCACATCTGTGCATTGGTAACACAACCACTTGTTGCAGAGGGTACAGAGGCTGTGTGCAAGCGTCGGCTCTGTGCACTCTGAGCAAATCTGAAAGAGAAACCTGCACTGTTTCAAAATATACAGTAAACACATGCAGGGGGCTAAGCGGTAAAAAAATACCAGGCGGTTCTTGAAGGAGATGCATTACTTTGGGCTTAATGACACTTGAAAGAGTTGTTACGTGTCACTAGTTAGACACCTTCTGCAGAATATCAATGAGCATTTGATGAGACTGAAGCTCTACAAGGGCTTTACTTTCTGAAGTTCATCCTCATTTTGTTTTCAGAGAAAATGCTGTGAAACATGACAACACATCCGTAGAGACGTGTTTATTCTCTGTCAGAACATTCCAAATCACCTCTTTACTTCCGATATAAACTGATACAAAAACACTGAAGACGCTGGCAGATTTATCCATGCACAGTATTCCTTATTTCCACTTATCTTATACTTCACAGTAATAGCAGATGGATTCAATATCAGATTCTTGTGCCTAATTTGATAGCAATGAAGATCACCATGGATCAAATCCAAAAACCTTGGCAATGGCGACAGCACCGAGATTTCCAACAACTAAAATTACTTTTTTGGTTGAGAAAAGTACAAATTAAACCCACGAGTCGCTCCAACCTAAACACAGAAAGCCCTCTTTGCATGATCTGAAACTGATGCACATACAGAAACCGTGTTTTGGTGGTGTGGGGAAATGAAAGTTCAAATGAGGGAACAAAACAAAGAAGAAGAGACAGCTTACCTTCTCCATTTTGGAGCTTTCAGGAGGGATGTGTCGCCTGCTCAGCTGGAGGGAGTAAAGAGAAGAGAGAGCTGCCTGATGCCTCGCCAGCAGAGACTAGGAGGCTTCTACCTGAGGCAGGAAGCAGCGTGCACCACAAGGTGGCCCCAGAGGAGACAGCTTACATGACAGCTTCGCAGTGCTCTCTCCTCCCCCAGTTCATCCAAGTGAAGGAACCCCTCGCTGCACAGGAAGAGAGAACATTCATGTTTAAATTCATCGCTGGTGCTGCCTCCAAAAAGGACAAAAAAATCTCATCCTTTTTTCTTAAATAAGCCTCTGCATAATAAATGGGAATTAGGGAGATAACATAATTATTTTTTTGTAGGGCAAAAAATCCCCGGAAGCTCTTACCAAAATGGAACACTAAGGAAAAACCAAGTGACCTATAATGAGGGAGGCATGCAAAATTATAAAAGCATGCACCTTTCAGTTTTTTTGGAGGAGGTGGAGTGAGGCAGGATTAGGTAAAGCTAGACTCCTGTTGTGCCAGGAAGCAGTACCCTCCTCAGCGAGCAGAGGGGACGGCTTCCCACAGGAGCTACACTCAAACGTAGAACGCGAAAACCAGGTCAGGCTTGGACGAGCTCCAGATGGGACCGCGATTTACACCTGCAATTCCCTCCAACACTGCAAAATTAATTGGATTTTGGAGTCAACTTGGCGAACAAGATGAACAGCACATGCTGGAAGAGGAAGGAAAAAACAGTTGACTGATGAATCATAAGAAAAGAGTGGACACAGAGAGGGGTATTTTAAAACACTGACTGTTTATCTGCCAAAGAAAGAGTGTCATGCTGCGATGAAAGCTAAAAAAAAAAATGAATAAAACTTTTAACAGTCCCCATTAAGTTGAGCCATTGTTTAAGCCACTCTGAGATGTAACCCTACAAGCAAGTCTGCCCAATCCTGACCTACCACTTTCCCATCCTTGGATTCTTCTATTGGGACCTCGGAGCAATCCCATTCCCCGTCGTGCGCTCAAAGACCCACTTTGAAAGACAATTAGCCGGTTGTAGCGCACCCTGCCCTGCTCCTTAGCATTTTTAACCTGTGCACTTTCATCTATCTTCACACTAAAGCTTTCCTGCCTCAAAGCTGCCACTTCGAACACCACCTCTCCAGAGGCTTCACCATAATAGAAACTTGAGCTGTGATCTCTTCCTTGAAAGCACATCCTTTATAACATCTATTAACATTGAGGCGATAAGGTTACAGAAGATGAAGGATTATCTTCTACTGCTTTCAAGTTATAATTCTGTTTGACTGTAATACTCCTCAAAAAGCAAGGAAATCAAGGATAGTTGTATCACTTTTCTACACCCCCAAAAAGAAATAGTGTAAGAAAGAACCATACTCATTTTAGAAGTTTTGAGGCATTAAGATATGAAATTTGATAGAAGCAAATCTAAACTTAAAATATGAGCTTAAATCAAATCAAAATTATCTCTGATTGAACAGGTTGCGGATCAAGTGAAGACTGGCTGCCTTTATGGCAGGAAGCAGCGATAAGATCATCAGCAACAACACAAAACCTCCACACCTAAAATATGTGTTTATTAGTCAAAGTAAAAGATAAAAGGGATTGAGTTTATAATGTAATGAGAAAACATATAGTTTAAGAAATAATTTTAGCAATTATTATTTATATTTTAAAATTACTACTATATTAAAGTTCAATGTTCAAAAACACCAGAATATTATCAAAAAGCCCAAGACACTATAAACAAACCATTAAAAGCATAAAGGTCACAAGACTATCACAGTGTTTCACTTAGAGGTATTTTGTGATGACTTATACTGACATTCTGGCATTTTGTACAAACTTTCCAGTAGAAGTAGAGAAGAAAATTGGTCAGTACATGTATATGTTTACGTATATGCACAGTTATGGTAATAAATACTGTTAATTCAACTGTCAGAGGCTAAAAAAGGGCATGTTTATAAACTGGTATCACCCAAAAAGGGTTTTGGTCAGATACTAATGAATAAAAGCTCAAAAACAAGGAAAACTAATCCAGACGAAAACTCCTATAACAAATTTGACAATTTGTTAAGGTGCAGTACCACTACTTACCACAAGGTGTTCACTCAAAAATACTTCTACATCCTGTTTTGTTTTTAAACTTGCCACAGAAAAGCTTAAGAGTTTTTTCCCCCAACTCTTACTTTGTTGGGGAAGTATAAAATGTAACCTAAAATGTTTTATCACCATGTTTTGATCTTTTATTTTTTAACTATACTTGCATCTATTTATAGAATTATTGAAGCAAAAACCTACAAGATTTTAATCCAAAACTGTCCATTATTTACCTTGCCACAGCCTTTCTTTATGAATAAATATGTTCTCCATTTTTACTGATACTGATATATTTTGAGGGAATAGCAAACTTTAGCAAAATACAATACTAAAATAGTAAAGAGTGCATAGGCACCCCTTTCTTCCACGTACTGAGAAAGCCTCTAAACTCCTTTATGCTTTGCTTGTATTTTTTTTAAGTGTGGGGGGGGGGGGCACATCTGAACATCTCACAGTAGCGTGCACTTTTTAACTTGCCCTCTCAGCTACAATTGCTTCAGTGATGAACTAAAGAGGAATTGTCAGCTTCCTGACAGTTTCATTTGAGGCAGTTGTTGTAATTGGCATGACAGGAGAGAGCAGCTATAACTTTGGTAGGGATTCCATGATGGGGTAGCTAGAAGTACTCTTAGTAGTTGTTACAGCAGAGTGACTGACTTTCTTTAGCTATGACTTTTAAATTTATTCAGGTTTATGGCTCCTTGAAAAAAAAATCTCCATCAAATCTGAGTAAAGATTCCACATCTCTCTTTTCAAAGACCGACTCCGATATAAATCATGTTTTTTGTGTTTCTAACATGTTCATGTGGGATCTTTTTGATGATATGGACATATATAAACACAATTAAGCTTAAAATTGCAATTTAGGCTATTTCTTTATTCAAATCAAAATAAATCAGGAGCAGAAGAAAAAAATGACATTTGATAAAGTATTTAGCAGTAACGTAGTTCCTACAACTAACGCGCCACAAGCTCCCAGCTCTGCTCCATTCCAAAGTCTCCACTTGCAGACAAATAAATCCATGTACGTCTTTGTTTTCCTTGTCTGAGCTGACATCTGGCTCAAAAATGTACAGCTGGATAGCCATAGCTTTGCTCACCATTTTTGTTGCATCGGTAATGTAAAGGTATGAGGGGCTGTAAGCTAGCGGGAGGGTGTGGATGACAAGAAATAGGGGCAGACTTGCTCAGCGCCAACAGTTCTGCCAACAACTCAGATAGGAATTTCTGATGAACTCCTGCCACTCTGCAGAAACTGTGTCCTAGACAATGAATGGATTTTGATTTTTTTGAAAAACAGCAAAATCATCATTCAAAGACCTCTGAGAACGCTTTGACAATAGATCAAAATACAATCAGGGTGGGACTTTAAGAAGAAAGACGCTTGCCTGCAGCAATTTATCATTATTACTATTACTAATTCGATGGAGATTCATTCTCAAACAGGAGCTGGATTATTAAAACAGATTAGGGGTTACTAGAGTCCACTTTTGTCACTCCTGTTGTTTGAGTAGTACTTCTAAGAAATGAAGTAAACAATATGAATAAAAAAGGAAGATCGTGCTATTTTTAACTGAACATTCTTCGTGAATTCAAAAAATATAAACTCAAAAGCTCTTATTTCATTTTTTTTAATTCTTATATATATATATATATTTCCACTCCAACCGGATCATTTTAATGAACAAACAAACAAATGAACCAATAAATATATAAAGATCAATCTAGTATTATCTTATAACAGGAGAATCACTTGCTAGTTTTAATGTTTTCAAACTCCAATAGATAAAACAACAATAATAAACAGTCTAGGGATTGCAATCCATGAAGAATTTAATGTAGTGTTTACACGGTGAAACAATTCAGTGGCAGCAGAAATCCAGTGGGAATGCTGGCATTTGGTGTAAACAAACTGCTGTAGGATTTGATCCACATCCATCCCACAGGGCTCTGGGAATTCGGGCTTTCCAGATTGTTCTTCTTGCATGTTCCTACCTGTTCCTGGTCCTCCCTGCTCTTTGCCTGGGAGACTCACTTTTATCAGGCGTTTTCGGGATGAATTGCGCAGATCTGCCCCCGCAGCCACAGCCTGCCTCTGCATCAGCCGCCTCACCTCCAGCGCATCACTCAGCGTGTTATTATTTTTATTATTTATTTATTTGTATTTTTTGCAAAGTGCGCAGCAGATGACGCCCCTAACGCCGCACCATCATGCCATCGTGGACGCGGAGGCACAACTGCAAACACCCCCCCCCCCTCCCCCGCGCCCAAAAACAAAGTCAACGCGCGGTCAGTTTTTCGCGAGCGCGGGGAGCCTTCTGGAAACTACATCTATGTGCAAATGTATTTCTCCCGGGAAGCAAAACATCCCGTCAGCCAAACATGGGTGATAAGAGGATGCAAGAGTGCTGCTAAACGTGTCACTCACACGCGAAAATAAGTGTGCACGCGCACCCCAAAAAAAAAAAGGACTTTCCGCCGTCTCCTCCCTTACCTTGACCCGCGCATCTCCAGCAGCTGATGCTCCTTCGTCGGATGTCGCTCTTTGGCCCGGACCAAATTTTGGAGATTCCAAGTCTCGCAGTTAATCGTGAGATTTTCTGCTGCAACACTTCTGACGTTTCTCCAAGCTGGAGCGAGCCTCCTGGCAACAGAACTCTGGGGTTTCACCAAAGTTCAGGCTGCGTGTCGCAAACATGCAAGCGTGAACGATAAATTCACTGTTAAAACATTCAATGTACATTTATTAAAAGTGCAAACCGAAGAGTGCAACATTTATTCTTTGCACGAAATGCAGATTTTTCTTACTTTTCATTTATTTGCAAAACGTTAAGCTTCAAATATTTTAGAAAATATGTAACTCCATATGCGTGTAGGTTTAATTTAACCTGCTGTATCTTCAAAATAAAGTATTTCAAACATTTTACGCCTCCATTTTTAGGCTGCTGTACTTTTTAAAACCTAATATTATAATATGTAATATATCGGCTTACCAAAATCTATGTCCTTATTTCTCCTTTCTATTCAAAACATCTTTACAATTTTAAAGGACACAGGCAGAAGGACAGTAACATGGCACCTGGCACCCACAGTGAGGAGAGCTAATAACAGCATGGCAGTGACTGTCACAGGAGTGATGTGCACAGACATAATTAGGTTAGTGGCAGCATGTGGTGGCTGGTGCTACAATGCTGTGCCTTTTGGGACTTTATCAGCTCTGGTTAACACATTGCTGTGAGGAAGGCTGTCATTGACGTGTCAATTGTTAAGGAAATAACTTCTTTAGAAATGGATGTTGTTTGGTCAGATGTGAGTCAAAATTAAAAAAGAAAAAAAAAGATCACAAATTCTGGGAAGATTCAACACGCTCACATATGCAAACCAAATGAATGATTTAATAACAGATGCAGGAGACCATAAAGAGTAGAAATAGTTGTTCTTCATTATCTGGATGCTTGTGCAGTTTTTGAATACAATTCTTAAACAGAGGACAAAAGAGGGTTTCTTTTTTAAAAAATACATACAAACTGTACATCTACGCTCATATCCACTCACGTACACTCATGCATGCCGACAACATTCCTAACAAGCACGCTCTGACATCAGTGGTTACTCTATGATTCACTTGCCGTGTACCGTCCTGCTAAAGCTGTCTCATAAGGTACTATAAACATACACTCAAGATTATCACAGCTTACAGTGAAACAATATGTACATTGCTTAATAAAACTTTTTTAAACAGAAACAAAATGCAAAAGTTGGAGAATCCTCTTGAAAGACAAACTCATGGGTCTTCATCTGTCTCCTTAGCTCTTCTTGTGGAGAAACTTCATTTTGTTTCCTGCAAAACATGTCAAATTTGCCAACAAATTCAATCACGCAAGTTGTAGATTTGACTTAAAAAATCATTTCTCTTCCTTTCTTTGAGGTTAGTCATTATTTTGTCTATTTTTTAAATTATAGAGAGCATTGAAAAGAGTAAGGCAAGGCTAGAAAAATATGTTGGTCGATAGTAAAGACTCAAAACAAAATCTAAAACATAAAAACCAATGTAGATTTGTACATATAAATGAAATTAAAACACCTTTACTCATTGAATTTTTAAGCCTTTTGGTGGGACACAGCTTTAATTTAAGATTTTTGCTAACAAAATTAAACTTCAGGAAAGTTAGAAAATTCGACCCATCCAGAGAAAAAGTACCTTTTTGACACACATTTATGACTTATGCTTTGAGTTTGGACTCATACAATAAAACATATCTATGTCGTCTTTAGACATTTAGATATTTTTTTAAGAAAATGAGAACAAGTGAATAAGTGAGAATAAGTGTGTGACAAAGGAACAAAAACAAATGAGTGTTACTGGTAAACATGTACAGCAGAAGATCAAATGTGCTACACTTCTGCTCATTTTGCACAATTTCTACCTACTGAAAGATGAGCCTGCAGAACTCACCAAGGCCTTTAAGGAACTTGTTCACGCCGCTTTGCTCTGTGTCTGGCAGCTCCTCCAGATATTGTTCCACCCTCTGCTCAAACAGGCCTGTCAACAGAAGAATTAAAAAGTAAACACAAAAAAGGAATGACATACATCAGTATTCCAAGAACCAATAAGCTATTGTTCTGCCAAGAAGGGTTCTGTGATGTGGTTGGGGAACGTGAAGACATGAACTGTCTCTGCCACTAGAGGTCAGTGTAAGTCCAGGACTTTCAGGTGGAAAGTGATCGTGAGGAGGGAACAGCCACAGAAAAATAAAAATAAATACATTAAAATTCCCGACCCCCACCCTGCAAAAGACCCCCGCCTACCTTTAGCCCGGGTTTTCCTCAGCTCCCGGTCTTGAATGAAGCCAGCAAACATTTGCGATTCCATGAAAACTCCCAGGAAACGACGGATGCTCTTTGAAGCCACAGACTTGCGGAAGGGCTCTCTTTGGAAGACACGCTCTCCCCGTTCATTCTGAGTGATGAACAGAGAGTAATGTCCGATCGTCTCCAGGAAGAAGCGGATGAAGGCTTCTGACACGAGACTGTTCAACGAATTGTACTCTGAGAAAAGAAACAAGAAGAAAAGTCAGCATCAAGGACATGGTGTTGTTTCACAGGTCATGTTACACAGAGTGATCAGAAAAAGAAGATTATTCTTTCTGAACAAACGTTTAGAGCTGCAGAGATAAAGTCAAACTGCTTTAGTCGCTACAGAAATCAACTTCATTATGTTTTTTTTTTATTGTTTCATGATTTTGCTTTTAATTGATCAGAATAAATAACATTGTAACAGAAAAGTAGAATTACGGGCTCTATTGTGCTAATGGGTAAAAACAAACCGCTTTCAAGACTAGAACAACATAGATGGTTAACTGTGGGGCCCTATCAAAGTTAGCGTGTTTAGCTGTCTTTTGTTTTCCTCATTTCCTTCAATGGTTTGGGCTGAATATCAGTGCAAATGCTGTCGGAAATGTAGCAGATATTAATGAGGAACATCAAGAAACAACAAAATAATCCAGAACTCTTATACTTTCTGGTATGGATTTAGATTGGTAAATACTTAGTATGTTTAAAATGACAAAAAAAAGTTTAAACATATAACATGTCAAATTAACAGAATTTTGATTTGAAAAAATCAACGAATTTGAAGTGAATCCCATGTTTTTTTTAAGAATTTCTTTATTTTATTTTTCTAAAGACATGCTAAAACAGCATGTCATCAGCTGCTCAGCTCCCAAACTCTGGAATTGCCTCCCTCCATAACATAGACTCTCTTCCGACTTTCAGATCTAAACTGAAAACTCATCTGTTTATTTCTGCCTTCCTATCCTGATTCACTTTTGAGTTTTGTCTTTTATATTTTTTGTGCTTTTAATGTTTATTTGAACCTTTGTTGGTAAAGTGTCCTTGGGTTTCATGAAAGGTGCTTCAAATAAAATGTATTATTATTATTATTATTATTATTATTATTATTATTATTATTATTATTATTATTATTATTATTATTATTATATTGCTATCCCATAACCGATTCCTTAAAGACTTTCAGGCCGAACAAACTTATAGAACATTTTTGCTTCATTTTGTTTTTTTTTATTGATTGTCAATGGAACATGTCTTTATGAAACAATCTTGTGCTCTCAGATCAAGAAAACAGTTAGGAAAGTTGAGAAGGTGTTCTAAAGGAAAATATTTTATCTTTTTGCAAGAATGAAGTCTATTCTTGAATGTGTCACATCACATCAAATCATTTCTTGCTCTATGTTTGCTTAAAAGACAGACTCTTGCCGCTACCATCATGATGACTTCACTTTTACAGGAGGAAGACGTCATTTCCCAAAGAGATTTACAGACATGCAAATGCGGCTCTCTGCTTGAGTAACCAGGAGAACGTCTGTCTTCTTAGTGGAGATGATCTGTCTTTTACTCACCATCGTCTGATTCACTGTCAGAGTCCTGGTTAATGATGTCATTTCTCTGCTCCAGCGCTTGCTCAAGAGCTGCTTGAAGTTTCCGCGGCAACAATGAGGCTTCATCATCCATCTATAAACAGGAGAAAACACTGCAGTCACCAGTGATAAACAACACGGAGCTCCAACATGTCAGCCTTCTCAAGAGATGGAATGAACTGAAAAAGAAACAGCACAATCAGCTACATTTGCCAAGTACAACTATTGAGTTGTGATTTGATATTTGATATGTTTAGTTTGTGTAACCAAACATTCCTGAGAGTTTATGAACTATTCCAGAAGCCATACACCAACAGAATGCTCCTTTATGTATTTATAAAACTTTTTGGTGGGAAATCTGAAGCCAAAGGTTATTATGGTAAAAGCCCATAAACACGATTAATTATACTGATAATTCTTTGTTTTTTAAGCACCAACCTGTCGAATGAAGCGGTCAGTTCCCAGGTCAACCATCAAAGCCTGAGTGTAAGAAAAAAGAAAATGTCACTAAAAAAATAACGAAATCATTAACATGCCCTCATTTACACAATATTCATAAAGAGAAGCAAATACAGCAGAAATGTCAGAGAGAAAAAATTTATTTTTAACAAGGGTTTTACTTTGGAAGTCAAAATCAGGAATGGAAACATGAAGACACTCTTTAGTTGTGTCTATGATGGACAGGCCTGTTCATCCTGACTTCCTGGAAGTAGAAACTCCATGAAAGCTGTTGCTGATTTTCTTTTTAAAGGTCATCTGATTGCAGTTTTTTATTTTTTTATCATCAACTAAATCCAGAAGCTAGAGGAAGGCAAACATCTTTTAACATTATCTTAACAATGATATCAAGGTAGACATCCACAACAACTTTTCTTTTGTCACACTCCACATGCACTAATGTTTGACATTAAAGGATTGGATCAACTTCATCAGTGAATCAATTTATATTCCCACAATCCATCCAGATCGATCTGTCAAAGGAAAGTTGTTAATCGAAACCATTAAAAAAAGCTTTTAAGATAAAATAAATCAATTTTATCAATATTGCAAAATACTATTTGGATTGAGGCATATTAGGTTTACTTTACTATATAATGTAAAAACCACCGAGTGCCAGCACAGCGGACATCACACATGTGATGGCAGCAGAAAATGAAAATGAAAACAAAGACATGACCATACAGTGTGGTAGAATGTTCTAATAATGTTCTGTTTGGAATATTTTGAATTGGAAAACAACAGTGAGTTGAATCTTATGAAACTAAAATGTGGATGGATTTACCATTCATTATTTTTTACTTGTTTGTTTGTACACATATTTAATTAAATTTACAGTTGATTATCTTTCAAGAAATACAAGAATCTGGAAAAAAAATGTCCTGGATGGATTTTACGTCAGGGAATCGGATCATTCAAAATGAAGCAATATTGACAATGAACTGTATCGTCAACCACAAAGTATGATATAAATCAAATTGTTGTGAAATGTTACACCCCTATTTAACTTAACTTATTAAGTCTGCAAAAATATAAATCTTTCAAAGTTTGTCCTACATCATGATTTAACTTATAATAAAGATATTTGATATAAGTAAGAATGTAATTCTAATTATTAAATACATTACTTAAAACACATTGTTTTTGATTGGTCTAAATGAAAAATGATTTTATAAATTGGCCAAACAGGAACATTTGACACAGATGTTATTCAGTCAGGGAGCATCAGAAACCAAGGAGATAAATACGTAGCAATGCAGATTAAAGGAGATATTTCTCTGAAATATTGAATTTATAACGATTTGGGTAAACTTTTTAATCGGGCTATGGTAACAAGAGAATTTCCATTTTGCGCAATCAATACAGTACTATTCAATTCTAATAAGAGAAGGAGGGAAGAAAGCAGAGAGCTTGGGCACTGCACTTACTTCTTCAACAGGAAGCTCTTTAAGTTTAGGCAATGAGCTGGACAGCAGCCCCACCAGGAAGGGGGTGGGGCAACAGACGATGTCCAACATGGAGCCCGGCAAAACAGGGATGAAGGTGTGCTGCCAGGAGAAGGGGTAGAGCAGTGCCACCACAGCATGCATACAGCTGGATAGTGTGCTGTTGATGGGAGAAAAGAAAACAGAAAGACGTCAACCAAATTCAAACCCAACCCTGAGCCTCAGGGGCCACATGAAGTTATCACGGGTGTCTTTTTTTCCCCAAAGCAACACCACTGAATTTATAAATTACAGACAACATACAGAAAATATTTAAGATTTGTTTTGTTTTCTTAAGAATTTGTGTCAGGATGAAGTCGATTTTGACAAAGATCTACTATAACAAAATATTTATTGTTATTTCTAGATAATAATAAATGAAGCGACTTCAAAACCAAACCGTCGCTGAGAGGCTGGCACTGGGTGGGTCCGGGTATTGAATGACGCGCTCAAAAAACCATAGAGCATAACGAAGTTTGTATTTTGAAATTGTAATAATAAAAAATGAAGGTAATTAAATCCACTTATTACATTGTGATCAAAAAAGAGAAAAAACAAGGAATCAAGAAAAAAGCACAAAAGCGTATAATGCTTATAAAGCGTATAATCCATATAAGGCGGTCAACAAAAAATACGGCAACCCAGCTCACCCCCCCTTTCCATCTTACACAGGGAAAGACCACAGGTGAGTTAAAGTCAATTCATGTCACTGCCCACAAACATGTGACCCACCAGCTGATTACCCTACTCAATGACCTATAATCAAAACAAAACTATATTCATTCATATTAGGAACGACCACACTTAATTCATGGCACCTGCAATAAATGAGCTGGGATGCAAGTAGACATAATTAATGCTTACTTCTCATGAGAATTTTATTAGATACATGATGAGATAAATCATGCAAACTGTTTTGCAGATGTAGTCGTTAAAGTTCTTTCAAGTCTTGACCCTAAGACTTCTGATACAAAGAGGGCAAAGGAGTAAAACACCTGGTACTAGAAACCGCAATGACGAAGGTTGAGTCCAATAAAATGCCTCACTGTGAGGTTACAGTGTTCTGTGTGTAGTGGTGGCGTGACTCAGACATACTGCTGTAGTTAAGCTGCAGGACTGCTGACGCTATCCCAGAAAGCAACAGTTGGGTTTAAATTTGACAGCTGTGGCATAACATCAGGATCACAAATAGCAGCCCGTCTTTCTCACGATCCGCCGCTTGTTGACAGTGGCTGACCCTCGCCTCTTTCTTTTACATACAGTTTGGTCCATGTACACAAAACGAGCAAAAATAAACCGGGGCCCAGTAGCTCTCACACATAAACACACACTGGAAAGCACTAAATCAGTGCGGATCAGGAACAAGACGAGGGATCAAACGTGTTATGCAATGACAACCCTGTACATTATTTTCCACAGCCACTGCCTTAACAGCACACTGAGCCCCTGCGTAAACAGTTTGAACCCGAAGAAATATTGCCAACTAGTCGTGAGTAAGATACAGAGAACTGGAATCAGCGATATAATCAATGTGCCCAGAAAACAATAACTACCTCAGCCTTTTCCACATTATTCATTAAGGCAACATGTTTTCCACAGGCCTTTTATCTCGACTTCCCATGAGTCAACGTCCTGCCATTAAAATATTTCTTGACAGGCTGAAATAGAATTACACCAGCACAAGCCGAAGGCACAACAACACCTGACCTTTTTTTTTTTTTTTTTGAGGCGTCTTCCAATACACTCAAAATGTAAAGTCTTTGCTGCTTTTCTTTTTACCAGCTTGATTTTCCATTAGCCTGGAGAGACTTTGATAAATCCCAACAGATCCTGTCTCCTGGGTTTGACGAGTTCCAACAGGGAG
Organism: Oryzias curvinotus; assembly: GCA_023969325.1. NCBI lineage: Eukaryota > Metazoa > Chordata > Actinopteri > Beloniformes > Adrianichthyidae > Oryzias > Oryzias curvinotus. Next base: position 9,938,756 of record CM043708.1, read on the forward strand.
CAATGAGACACAGATCTCAGAAAAGGCTTCGCTACAGGCTATATGCAGTTGGCTCCAAAAGCATCGCTTACACTCTTTCCTTGAACACACTGCCGTGGTAAAATGTGCGTGCAGTGAAAACATACGCAAAAAGAAGTTGCCACCCGAAGTTTGAAAGAACAAGAAAAAAAATGAAATCTGAACCTTCAGAAATACGTAACAAAGAAGAATAATGCTTTAAGGAAATTTCATCTTTTTATTTTAATAATAAATGTTTAGGGTCTGCACACATATACTGAATGCATAATGTACAAGGTATAATGTGACTGAAGTTTAATTTCAGTTCAAAGATGGTTTGACGAATGCTGACACCAGCTTTATCCAGATCCATATATTGTTTCAGCTTCTGTCCTACAACCAAGAAGAACTAAAAACACCAAAAAATTTAATTCAAAAGAAAATGTAAATATGCCATTAAGGCTTTGGCTCTGGCTGATGTCTGAAATGAGCCACATCTATCTGAAGTGAGATGTTTGAGTTTCTTTTTTGCTGCATTGTCCTCTTGTTAAAAATGTATGATGGCCATGGAATTTCAGTTTCATGGCCTTAATTTGAGACTATTACTTGCTCCAGTTTTCAGATTCTATTCTTATTAACCTCTAACTGGATAAATATGATCCAATGTGTGGTCAGAGAAGTTCAGTGCCATTGTGACACTGCTGATTTAAGCATTTGGAACAGTGGATCTCTATCTGAACTCAAGGTAATGCTGAAAGACAGCACATGAGGATCTGCAGGAAAATTACACATGATGCATTTTTATTCTTAAAGGAATGTTCTGTTCGGTCCCTTGGCCTCCAAATAGCTTTTCCTTACTTCCTGTTCATTGGAATCTGCAACCACTGGCTCTTGGTCTAACACTGCAAGACATTTTGCAATAAGAAAAGTTATTTAAAAGAAAAGAAATTCTGGCGTTTAAAGCCAAAATTCTGTCTGATTTTAATTACAACTGTCTGAGGTGAAATGAAAAAATGTGCAGGTGTTGGAGGAGTCGACATTAGAAGCTGTGTGTCTGCAGCTGAATTTAAGCATTCATGAAAGTAAGACTAATGTAAAACTCAGCTGGTCAGATTCTAATAACAGCCTCCCTGTGGGAGGAGAGGGTGTGACCGCAGTCCCAACACTCTACAGGGGCGCCCTGTGGAGCTCCTATTTAGAGTGCATCAAACAGCAGATGTCGGATTCTGATAAACTATAGTTATATTGTCAAGTGGTTGAAATCATGAGACTGAGCAATAAAGCAGAAGAGCTGCTAGGCATTAACGTATGTGTAATTAGTTCTAGTTCAGCTAAAAAAAAATACAAGAACAGTGCAAAGTAGAATCAAGGCAGGGATAATGGCTGAATTGAATAATACCTCCTAAATGCCGTTTCATTCATTTTTTACCTAACAACTGCAGGAATGCCAACTAATGACTATTGCAGACTATATTCCATTCAAAACAGATTGGCTAGTACTTAAAAGTGGATGTTTTCCATGTAAGAAGGCTGCTGGCCTACAGCTTGTAGAACAGAGTTCAAGTTGGGTCAGACCAGCATGGTTTGGAGTTGTGACAAATGCATTATGCATCATATGACAACCACCACCACAACACCATGCATGTACCAGAAGGCTGTTAGAAAAGTTGAATTCAAAGAGCCACAAAAATCCACCTGCAGGTTATAAGAGAAAGCTGGTTGTAGAGGAAATTAAAAAGCAAAACGAGGCTGCAAGATGTACAAAGAAGTTCCTCAGGTGATACAAAGTCAGTGGATATAGAGACAGGGAAAAAAACAACTTTCTTGAAAAGACATGGGGAAAAGAGGCAAGCAGAATGAATTCTGTATTAGGAGCAACATATTCTTGCATCCCTCCAGAATTTAAATGGGTGGCCAGGTGAGGATCCATCATGTGTGCTATGTTTAGGGACAGATTCATTTTAGGACATTCTGCCAGGGTGTAAAGTTAGAGATTTACATGGAGCTGAAATTAATAGACAAAAAGCTAAGTGGCAGCTTTGATGGAAAACATGGAAAAATGCAGAGAATGGGTTTGTTGTGAAGAAAGGAAGTGCAGCACACTGGAAGGCATGTGGGAAAACTCCTGGTCAGTTGGAGAAGCCAGAGACTGGCAACTGTGAGTAGACTTGGAAGGGTAGCCTATGCTTCCTCAGAAGATTTCCTGCCTAAAATTTAAGGCAGATATGGTTGTTGTGGTCTGTTTCAGAACATATCGCATCAGATCCCTGGGAGAACCATGAAACTTCTAATAAAGCAGTTTTCCTTTTTTCATTTATAATATTTTTATTGTTATTAATTGCTGACACCTTCATTTGTCAAAGTTGTTTTTGCAATACACGAAATTGAGTTGCTTGCAAATGTATCAATAAAAAAATGTATGCGTTACTTAAAGAGGTACATTGGAAAAAATCTTTCTCATGAACATGTGACAGTACAATAAAAAAGGAAAAATTACATGAGCTGTAATCAGGATGCTTGTAAACATGGATCATTTTGTGCTTTTTCCACATTGTACTTTTAATGTAAACAAATCAATGTTCTGCAGCCTGTAGCTCCATGTAAACCCCATTCTACTTCTAGTTCCACCACCCAAAAATCAGTTTATTTTACTGAAGGGAAAACCAAAAGAGGAAGTTGAATCTAGTGTTCACTGTGGAGACATGGCTCAAAACACATCTCTGTGCTTTAACTGAGTCATTGCTTTTCTTCCTGCCCTGGATCATAAGTTGTTGAAGACATTGCAAAATTGATTATGGAACATAGAGTATATTTCCAAAGGTGTTTTTGTTCTCTTTATGTATTACTCACAGCCTGCCGTGACTGTGGTGATATTGTTAAAAGACTGGTGACTTGAGCAAGTTTAAGAAAGCAGTTGTTAGAGGTCAGTGTAGGAAGCTTGTGCTAACCCATGCTAAGGTACAGCAAATGAAGCGTGATGTGTAATTGGGTGGAACAAAAAGATGGGGAAGCTGGATAGCTCCCAGATCAAGATCTGTAATGTTACAGTACATTTAAAATCAAACAACTAACTGAATGAAGCACTTTTTAAGCTTTGACAACCACAAACCCAATCACAAAAGTTGAGTGAGAGAATTGTTTTTTTAAGGTATTTCAGATCTTAAACAATCTTTTACTCCAATCTCGCCTTTGAATAGCATTAAGAACTTTTCTTAAGACTTATAGAAAACCACTTTCCAATGCAACAGTTTGCATGAGCCAACTGGTAAGATTCAGATCTTGCTCAACTCTTTGAGGAGAACAAACATCTCAAATGTTTACAGTGTGTTGATTTCACTCTACCACACAGCTAGACACCACACGAGAAACCAGTGGAGTTTTTACATGTGGCTTTGGCTTTGTTCTGTCTCTGTGTAACATGTAAGAGAATGTGTTTAAGAGACGGAGCACTAATGATCAAAGGGCAGAACGGATGTGGGCGCACAGCCAGATCTGCTGCTTCATGTTCAATGTCACCCTCAATCCTAAGACTGTAGCAGTGTTATGCATTAGGGATGTACATCATCACTGTTAGATAGGAGATTATTGTAAAAAAGATGACAGGACACCTTATACTCTGGACCTTTCTTAGCTTTGACGCTAGGTGAAACATGAGTGATCACACTCAAATCAACTACCGAGCAGGAGTAAAAGTGAAAGCTATTTGTTTACCGTGACTATGATAAATATTTCTATTTCTTTTTTCTGGATGATCTTCTCCATTTACATTTAGGGACCATGTCCTCTTACATATCTTGCCACTAGATTAGATACACAAAAACTTTACTGCCATACTGTGACGACACAATCCCACAAAGTCTGGACACACTGGATATACTGTATGCTGAAAATGTAAACAGATTCATATACAGTTTTACAAGAAGAATGTCTCTTACGCTGTATACGAAGAACTAAACCTCTTAAACTTTTATTTAAAGAAAAACTAGACGCTTTCTTATCAAGAGTCATATTCAGGAAGGAAATAATGATCATATGTTCTGGCACATCCTAAACAGCTTTGTATTTCTTCATGTTAACTCACATCAGTAGGTTTCTGCACATTCAATCTGGTAATCTTTCTCAGCCGCTGCCTGAGGACAAACACGACTGTTTACAGAAGTCAGCAGCAGTGATAAAACCATGTCAGCACATACAGGTCACTTAATTTAAGAATGTACAAAGCAATATAGTTGATAATAAATCTCTCTGATTGCGCTTTAAACTTATTGTTAGAGTCAATAGAGGGTGCTTGAACCTTAAAAGGCAACCCTGCGTATAGGCTTTCATCTGGAAGCAGAAATGTCTTTGGAAAAACCAACAAAACCTCAAATGAATGATTGCAAACGTTGCGTGAATGCGAGTATTCGCTAAAATAGCTTCTACTATTAAGCTATTGGATGCATTGAATATACATTTTGGGAAAACAAACATACATCATGGTCTGGAGCTGAAGTGTTTTGGGACTAGATTAATCACCGAAGCTCCAGAGGGAAAAGGTATTTTATCATATCAGTCATTAGTTCTGCCATGAAGTCAATGTTTTCAAATGCAACCAAAGATAGAAGGATGGCGTTTATGTTTGCTAAACACCACGGCACAAAAGCAAGGTTTCAAATCTTAAAACAAGAACAGCGCAATTGAATGCAATCAACTGAATAGTAAAGTTAATTCTGCAAAAAAGGAATGTGATTATCTAAACATTTATTTTCTTTGTTTGGATATTTTAAATTGAGCAAACAATCAGTTTTATGCTTTTCATGCAACCATATGCACCAGCTCTGGAGGTCACAAATACCCCGCTCCAACACAAAGCCAGCCTTTCCTCCTTTGGCAATTTTCTCTCTGTTATCTATGTTTTTCCCACTGTAAATATAGAAATTAGGCTAATTTTCTGACAACTACTCCTCAGTGAAACACATCATGCAGCATGAAGAAACCAGTTGTCGTGGTCTATCATTTCTGTTGTCATGGTTGTGACTTTTTTGTCTGCATGCTAGCTCTCTCTACTCCTGGTATTGAATTTATTATCAAAACGAAGCGGTCAACATCCCATCGAATTGAGTAAATCTCGACCTACATCAAAAAAAAGGTTCCCAGGTTTTATTATCTGAGGAGTAGATTATAGCGTAATAAATATATGTATACAAAATTCTGTTCTTTGCAGTTTAACAACATTGAGTCTGATAAGACCTCAGAATGCATTATTTCTACAAAAGTGGGATCCAAGGCGTGCCCATCTCAACAAGGGGTATTAAAAATTGAAATCAAAGTAAGATGTATGTATTAAAAGTACTTTGTTTTTGTAATTTATTTAGACAATTACTTGTCCTGATTAGGGACTTTGTAAAAACATGACTTTTTTTCGGTCAGGGAAACAGCTAAGTGGACAAATGGGAGAAGATCTGCCCAGAGACTAGGAAGTTGTGGGTTAAACTCCATGGCTAATCCTTCAAATTATACAAAAAAGAGCAGTTTCTTTGATTAAAAAAAATGTTTGCTTTTTATCTTCCAAACAAAAAAGATTCCTGAGAGGGCTGGGCTGTCCTAGTGGCAAGATAACTTCAGCATTTTCTCTAAAGTTTGTAGAGGTGTTACCTGTGAATCAGTCAGGATAGTTATATATCAAAAAAGTGCCAAACTGGTTACATTAAGTGTTTGACGTTATGGCCACACTAATTAATGAGGAGCAGTGGAGACATTTTCTCCAGGGACACAGGCGGAGAGGTCACCCGTACGCAGGGAGTTAACATGGCATCGTAAGTCAAACGGCGACAGTTGAGCCACAGATCACAGAGGGCAGAGTCGCACACACAGGAAGTGCATTCCTTCCCCCACAGTCACTGCCCCCACTGATGTTTGTTTAAACTGAGCTCTGATATGTCGAGAGATTACTTTTCGCACCAACCCCCCCCCCACCCTGGTCTCCAACTTTCAAAGCTACGTCTTTCTTTTTTTAGTATAAGAGGACGGACTGGGATACGAAGTCCTCTGAGACCCTTCACATCTCCTCAGACCCCACCGTGACCCCCTCTCACAGTGACTCTCACCCACATGACACACTTTATTTGTGATATGAACCTGGATAGACAGCCACCCAATAGATAGCATGGATAATGCTGACCTGTGTTTGTTTAGCATTAATAGACCAAACCACAAAATGAAATAAATTTGCGAGTTTGTGTGCCAGCATGCATGGCTATCAAGTCAATGTTCGACTTAGGAAACAAAAAAAGTGTCTGATTTACTGAGAAAACTGATGCAAAATAACAAGCAAAAAACATGTTACAAATAAAATTATCGTGTTTTTGTAAGTAAAACTGCATGTGATTGTAAAAAACTTTAGTAATTTGCACAAGTTCTGCTCTCTTAAGGTCCCACAACAGAATGTGTACCAGTCTACAGAAACACCAGAATATGTTTACTTTTCAGTTAGTCTATTTTAATCTGTATAGCAGCCTGGAAGCCTGATCCAAGTCATCTGACCTACACATTTGTTTGTTTGCGAACACATCTACTTATTATCAATAATTTTTCCCTAAATCATGCATTTACGGTGTTGGAGGTATAATGTATTGAATCAATGCGTTGTTATTGTTTAGGAAGCAAAGCTCTAGTAACCTGTAACATTAGCAGTCAGCTGGTATTCGCTGCCTAATATTTGCCTATTATTCTAAGTATACTCTCCTGAAGTTAAAATTGCCTTTTTTTCTTCTAAAAAAATAACTGTTAAAGTAAATTAATTCATATACACTGACCAAAAATATAAACGCAACACTTTTGTTATTGCTCCCATTTTTTATGGTATGAACTCAAAGATGTGAAACATTTTCCACATACACAAAATAACCAGTTCTCTGAAATATTGTTCACAAATCTGTCTAAATCTGTGATAGTGAGCACTTCTTCTTTCCCAAGACAATCCATCCCACCTCACAGGTGTGCCATATCAAGATACTGATTTGACAGCATGGTTATTTCACAGGTGTGCCTTAGACTGGCCACAAGAAAAGGCCACTCTGAAATCTTCAGTTTTGTTTTATTGAGGGGGTCTGGGGACTCAGACAACCAGTCAGTATCTGGTGTGACCACCATTTGCCTCATAAAGTGCGACACAACTCCTTCGCATAGAGTTGATCAGGTTGTCTATTGTGGCCTGTGGAATGTTGGTCCACTCTTCTTCAATGGCTGTGCGAAGTTGCAGGAACTGGAACACGCTGTCGTATACGCCGATCCAGAGCATCCCAAACATGCTCAATGGGTGACATGTCCGGTGAGTATGATGGCCATGCAAGAACTGGGATGTTTTCAGCTTCCAAGAATTGTGTACAGATCCTTGCAACATGGGGCCGTGCATTATCATGCTGCAACATGAGGTGATGTTGTTGGATGTACGGCACAACAATGGGCCCCAGGATCTTGTCACGGTATCTCTGTGCATTCAAAATGCCATCAATGAAATGCACCTGTGTTCTTAGCCCATAACATATGCCTGCCCATACCATAACCCCACCACCACCATGGGCTACTCGATCCACAACATTGACATCAGAAAACCGCTCACCCACACAACGCCACACACGCTGTCTGCCATCTGCCCTGAACAGTGTAAACCCGGATTTCATCCGTGAAGAGAACACCTCTCCAACGTGCCAGACGCCATCGCATGTGAGCATTTGTCCACTCAAGTCGGTTACAACGACGAACTGGAGTGAGGTCGAAACCTCGATGAGGACGACGAGCATGCAGATGAGCTTCCCTGAGACGGTTTCTGACAGTTTGTGCAGAAATTCTGTGGTTATGCAACCCGATTGTTTCAGCAGCTCTCCGAGTGGCTGGTCTCAGACGATCTTGGAGGTGGACATGCTGGATGTGGAGGTCTTGGGCTGGTGTGGTTACACGTGGTCTGCGGTTGTGAGGCCGGTTGGATGTGCTGCCAAATTCTCAGAAACGCCTTTGGAGACGGCTTATGGTGGAGAAATGGACATTCAATTCCCTAGCAACAGTTCTGGTGGACATTCCTGCTATCAGCATGCCAATTGCACGCTCCCTCAAAACTTGCAACATCTGTGGCATTGTGCTGTGTGATACAACTGAAGATTTCAGAGTGTCCTTTTCTTGTGGCCAGTCTAAGGCACACCTGTGCAATAATCATGCTGTCTAATCAGCATCTTGATATGGCACACCTGTGAGGTGGGATGGATTGTCTTGGCAAAGGAGAAGTGCTCACTATCAGAGATTTAGACAGATTTGTGAACAATATTTCAGAGAACTGGTTATTTCGTGTATGTGGAAAATGTTTCACATCTTTGAGTTCATACCATAAAAAATGGGAGCAATAACAAAAGTGTTGCGTTTATATTTTTGGTCAGTGTAGTTTTCTATATTGAATGTGGAGATATGTCTATTTTAGAAGAGAAAAAATACAAAATAATCGATTTCTATGTATCTTAGACAAAATAAAGCTCCACACATCAATCAGTTAGTGGCAATTTGGGACTATTGTAAGATTATGGAACCTATTCTTTAATTAGCAGAACAAGAGTAACTTGGAAATTTATTTTGGGGGGGGCATAACTGTTCTGATTTCCTACAGCACGATACAGACAAAGCTTATATTGTGATTGCATGTCCTCAAATACAACGTGAAGCTTTTGTTGACATTACTGGGAAATACTGTTTTAAGCGCTTTTATTTGTCTGTATCGCAGAGAGTAAACAAATAAATAATTAAACTTTAAAACAAAAGCATAATTGAAACAACAACTTTCTGATTAAGGACAAGATAGGGAATGAGTTTCCTGTTTTAGACCAGACTCAAAGATGTCTGCCAGATTCCTACTTTGTGGTTGATTTCCTCCTGCAGCTTCCTTATCTCACTGAGGTTTATAGAAGATAAAATATGAACACTTTAGTGTCTATAGATGTTGCAGAGATCTGGTGATGCTATAAAACAGGAGTGTCAAACTCCAGGCCTCGAGGGCCGGCCTCCAGCTGGTTTTCCAGAAATCCTCCCTAATCTGCTGCTGATTACCTGGATCAGTTGTGTTTAGTCAATAAGGAGCTTCAATGAAAAGCTGGTTAGAAAACATGTAGGACACCTGCCCTCAAGGCCTGGATTCTGACACGCTTGCTATAAAATCATGTTTTTATAGGAACATGTCCAAGTCCAAATACCAAAATGTGATTGGATCAATGGAGCTGAAGTGATGACTACTCACCTGAGTTTATCGGCCACAAAGATGACTCTGCGCTCGAGCAGCAGAGAGGCAAAGACGCGTATCACCTGTCGGACACCCAGGCAGCTGAACAGACTGTCAAAGTCCACATGTTCCAGTCTGGAGTCTGTGGGCCGCCTCAACTCAATGACCTGGATGACCACAAAGAGCACCGAATCCCCTGTGAGTCCAATTCTGCGAGCACATTTCCAGCTGAGCTTTGTCTACACATGATCTGGGTAACCTCGCAATTAAATTAGTGGGAGCAGTTGGGTTTTGCTTTGGCAGTCACTCTGACCTCATTCCCTGCACCTGGCAGGAAAGTCTTGACTTTGATGATCTTTCCTGGCGCAGGAAAGGGAGACTCCATCAGACTCCTCATGAAGGGATAGACCAGTGCCGCCGAGATACCTCTTCGCCTCTCCACCTCATCCAGAATCTGAACACATATTTTAACCATCATCAGCCATAAGATAATATGTTTTGATGTTTTGTCTAGATATTTGATTTGGAGACTGATTCATTTTCATGGTCAGACGATATAACGCTCATCCATTACACTCCTTCTCTCACAAAAAGTCCACCTGAAATCAAACCCTTCTCTTTATTTATCACAACTATTTAATTACTTCCTCTTCAGCTGACATTTTAAGCTGTGCTGTTCATAAAATTTGTAAATTATCACAAGTTTCAAAGATAGAGAATTTCTAAGAACAATACACACTTCACTGATTGGAGGTTTTCCTGACATGTTTAGATTTGACACATTTCCTCGTGTTGTTGGCTTTAACAGCCTGGATTCAAAAACGTTGAATTATTGGAGAGATCGGAAAGAGCAGCAAAAGCAAATCAGAGAGAATGTTCTGCGCAGTGTTAACACTGGCAGGACTGAAGTGAAGGAAACTATTACTGTGGAAAAACCAAAGTAAACTTTATCAATGATCAAGCATCCAGCAGAGGTACGGCTGAAAGCGATTTCCATCAGCTGTCAGACCAGTAACCACAACTACGGCAACACATACAGCTACAGGGCTGAGGCTGCATTTCCATGTGTGTGTGTGTGTGTGTCCACACACATGCATGTGTGTGTGGCAAAAAGACACAACTCACTGTGGAGAATAAGTCAAAACAGCCCAGCCTGCTGATGACACAGTACACCTCTGGAAGCCGAGGTCCTTTTCCAGTCGGCTGGAAGGAAAAGAAAAACACTGAACATGAAAAGATATATCTGCAGATGATCTTAACATCAGTTATAAATGGATTCATAAGGTAGTAATGAAGTATAGCATTACACCTCCACCAAGATGGGGCATTAAGAGGTTCTATGTTTAAAAAAAAAAAACAGAAACATCTAGATTTAGGGCTCAAAACTAATGAACCATGCACTGTATAATGTTCTACGGTCACTTTGCATTCCTTTTTTCTAAAAAGAACCTATGAGTGAAAGAGTTGTTTTCTTTGAATTTTACAAACTAAAGTCAGATTTAAAGATCTTATGCCAAAGAAAATTAAGACTATGACTTCGACAAGGTCACTCCTTCAGGCTACTTTAAATACCCAGGGGTATCCTCTTTTCACAGTCAAGGCAGCAACAACAGAGTAAATGCGCAGTCATAAAACAAGTTTATGGAGGTCGATAGAAAAACAGCCCATGATAACATGCCATGAGGAGGCCTCTTAATGTAATCTGTCATTTTTAGGTTAACGTCGTTCATGTGGTTACCTCCTTCCTAAACACAGGTCACTTATCTTCTCCTGCCGATCCTATCTCCCGTCCTCTGCCTTCTCACAACAGACACAAATGAGTACAAGCTCCTCCACAAGCGCCAATCCAATTGTCCATATTAGGTATACAATTTTCTCGTCTTGTTTCTCCTCCGTTTTTCCAAATGGATGATTCAATCAACTGTGTGGAGCTTGATTCAAGTCCTCAGGAATGCTAACTCACTGCCAACTTCAAGACAGACAGCAGGAAGGAAACCGAGTTACTGGAGGAGAGCTGCTCACCTCTTTGTTTTCACAAAAATCTGCTCCTGTTGAGGTGAATCTCAGATCAACTGTGGCATAAATCAAAGTTTTTGACTGTTTTGCCAAAGAAAAAAACAATAAAATCACGGTAGAAAAAAAGTTCTAAGTAGACTTTTTTTTAACCTCACATTTAGTTTTAAATACCAAATGAAAAAGAGAATGAACAGACACATCAGCTTCATGGGAAGCTTAGCAACACTTCAAAGCACTCCAGAGCTTCATTATAGAAAGGAAATAGTCTGGAATGAGCACTAGAACTGGTTTTTCATGGTTCCTCTTTGTTCTGCCTTTCCTTTAAAAGTTATAATCTTGTACAGCAAGTAATTTCTGTTAAATAGAATGTCAATTTTTTACCCAAAACCAAAAACCTTGAAGGATGTTCTTACTAAATAATACATTTTGCATGAGAGGCTTCATGTAATTTTCTTTTTGCAAAAGGTGAAGTCATGTAAGACAGGAAAAACCAACGTTTTGCATGTTCCGATTCAAATGGGTTCATTGGCATGAGTACTGAAAAGTATGACTGACAGGCTTACCAGGAGGCGCCTGCAGTACCCAAACCTCCTGCTGCCGTCCTCCCCGGTCAACATGAAAGAGAAGGTCTCACTGTAGAGCAAAGCATGAGCATCAATTCATGTACTGACAGACATCTGTGCAAAAAAATGAGTAAATATCTACTCTTCAAAAAATTGACAAGAATAATTGATTTTATTTCCTTTTGCTTGGTACTGAAACAAAAACTTACAAATATGAGACCTAAATATTTCTGGAAAATATAATTACTCATTTAGCTCAGCAAAGATCTCATTATGTTGGGAGGATTGGACAAACCTGGCGTATTCTGAAACAGGACTCCAATCTTTTGCATCGGGGAAACAGAACTGTGGAATAGCTTTGAGTCTCTGTTCTGCCTCTCTCATCTGCTTGGTGGGCCTTTCCAGCTGAGGGAAAAAGTTCAAAGTGTTATTTTAGTTCCCATGAGGAGTCTATAGAGTAAAGCCGAACTTCTGCCACTTTTCAATGTCCAGGACAGTGCTCTACATCTGACTTTTTCAAAATAAGACATTAACTCCAAATCCAAAAACTGCAAATAAAACTGCAAATGGTCCAGTGAGTGAAAACCAAACTGTTATTCTCAGGTTGCAGTTGTTTCTTTAAAAACCTAAACCTACGTAAACCTACGTTTAGAACAGTGCCTCATCATTTGCAAATTTTTCCTTTCAAGTTTCAGTCTAACAGGCTGCAGAAACATTTTTTTTCTTCTTCCATTTTTGTATATTTGCGTAGGGAATTCTTGTTCTTACTGACATCTGTTATGATGCTTAGCCATGACTACAGGAAACATGTTTACATGGCAGAGCAACTGAGTGTGCTTTCAAAATCAAAGTGTTGCCCAGTGCAAGGCCCTAAATCTGAATGAGTTAGAGGAAATGTCGAGGATGTGCGGAAACGAGAAGAACACTTCATCCTTTGTTTTCTACTAGGTTGCTATTGGGAAAAAAATAATAATAAATCAGATAGGAAGTGAATTTGGAGCACCTGAAAAGAAAATGAAGTTTTACATGTTGCCTCATATGGACAGTGCACTTCAAAAAACATAAACAGTAACAAATGCATTTGTGTTTTTATTTCAGAAACAGATTGACGTTCATTAAAGACCCACTACAATAAAAATCTTGTTTATGGCGTTTTTTTTCTTGCACCAGCAATGTTAGGTTGGGGTTGTGAAGGGCTCTAAGCTAGCGGGAGAGAGCGTAAACAGATGGATGAATCGAAGGGGGTGGATTTATTCCACACCAACAGTCCCACCCACAACTCAGAGGTGACTTTCTACTTAACTACTGCCGCTCTGCAGAAACTATGTCCTAGAATGACACAGGTTTTTAGATTTAGGCTAAAAAAGGCATAATCATAATTAAGAGACCACTTGGAACGGGAACATTTTTACAATAGATCAAAAGATTATTGGAGTGGGACTTAACGTTGCTGTTTTTGAAATAATGATGCTGTAGTGAAGGCAAGTGAGCAGATGTGAGCGGTTTTGACAGCTAAGAGCAGGACCAGCAGTGTATACTGACTGAACATGTTTACCTTTGGGAACTGGTAGGTGACCTCGGGAATATAGGAGTTCTTGCTGGGTTTCTTTTTTAGGGAAACCACCACAAAGTATTCAAAGAGCTCTCTCTCCTGCCACTCAATGAGTTCCAGCTCTAGTGTGCGATAGCTGGGGGCTCGCCGCAGGATGGACTGAAGCTTCAGTAACCTCTGGGTGTGAGCTGAGGGGGGAAGAAAATCTATTTTACCAATAAGTAAACAGCCAAAAACTTGACAACTGACAGGAAATTAACCCAGGATAATATTACACATGTAGGTGCAACTTATCAAAGTACAATTTTGAGCCCTTTGAATTAAATGCAATAATAGCACTTTATTATGAATAAAATAATAGATTACAAGAATTCAGAGTTAAGAGATAAAAGCTGGCGTCATTCACCTTTGAATCTGTCATCAGAATCACTCTCACTCTCACTGTTGTCATCTGGAGACAAAACAAATCACTTAGATTAATATATATGTGCCATGAGAGAGATAGCAGCATTTTCCTTGTGTGGGTGGCTGAAACAAACCTTTACTAACATATCTAGCCTGTGGATAAAGGGAAAGAATAACTTTACCTCTGAGAGAAGCTGTCTCAACATTGGACAGGGACAGCTTCTTTAGCCTCTTCTTCCCACGTTTAGTGCAGTAAATGGAGTTGATCCTCTGAACCAGCTGTAAACACAGACGAGAGAAGGTTTTCTGAAAATAAATTCAACTATTAAGTCTTTTGATCACAAGTCCAGTGGAAACAGACGTCAGTTTGGCCGAAAACTAACAGCGATAGGAAGCGCTTGTGCTAAGTTTTAGGAAAACGAAATTGAAAGGTTGGGAAGAGTTCTTGAGAAAATGAAATAATATTTATGAATGTAATAATTGATGTGTTTTCCAAAAATAAACCATTTACAAATGAGCCAAAGTTTTACTGAAAATCACTTGTTGTAAGCCAAATGCTTTGCAAGCCACAGATCCAGAGGATATATGTGAAGGACTTAACGGGCTCTACCTTGGGGATCCTCCAGTGCCTGTGTGAGGACAACGAATCACTGGCACTGCAGCGGCCATCATCCAACAATCCGCAGGGGGATGTTGATCCACCGATTTGGGGAAGGAGCAGCATTTCATTGTGGCTATGGCGCTTGGTTAATTGAGACTTTCTGTGGCTCTTCCTGTCACATGGACCAGCGAGGCGAAGTGATTGGCTACTAGGAGTAGAGGGCAGCTAGACACACAAAAGACAGATTATGTCGTACCGATCAGTAACTTAAAAAGCTAAATAAAAACTTGTGTGTAAGAGAATCCACTAAATCTTCTTCACAATGCTTGCCTATGGAGAGTTGCACTGTTTGTTGGATGTTTTTACTTATGTTACAAATGTTAAATGAATCTAGCAGAAAAGAGGATAGAGGAAAGAGGATATTCAAAATCTTAACTCAAACAATTCAAGCCTTTTAAAAAGTACAGTCTTTTCTCTTCTCTTTTCTCTTGTCTTTTATAAACAGACTCAATGCTGCTCTTTTGGTTTTACAGGGTAAAGAAAGACGTGAGAATGCAGTAGTTTGTGGTGCTTCTGCAATGTTTAACAGAAAACTCAAGGTAATTGATCATGTAGAGATATGTATTTAAAAAACATTTTTCTGGTGTAGTTGCAGTAGAGTGTACCTGCAAATGAGGCATGGCTAGACTGCACTCTGCACAGCAGACCAAGACTTGTTGATAACTGTGTTGCAGAACTCCAACCAGGTTCATTCTCTCATGACTAAACTTATAAGTTTATTGCTTCTTTTTCTTGGTGGCTTGTTTATATGAGAGAAGCCGTATATATTGTTTATATTAAATACAGAACTTAGCCAGACTCTTTTTTTCTCTAGCTGCCATTGAAACATTATATCTGTGTGATTTATAAAAAAAAAAAAAAAAAGTGCACATGCCATGGACCTATAAACAAATGCTATGACAAAAGAAGATTCCTCCTAAAAAACAGCAGCAACTTACCAAACATGATTGTGTGAAAAGATGAAGTCAGCCAGCTAGATCCCACACAGGTAATACAAACAACAGCATGCCCAGAGGGAAATCTCTGATTTCATTTTTGGTTGCATAACAGTATTGACTTGTCGTGTTACTTACAGTACATTTTATGTAATATTATTAATTTTATGCTATTAGATCGTTAGTTTTTACCAACGTTAGGACTCTAAAAATCAAGGAGACAAAAACTATTGGATAGACAAAAGTGACAGTGGATGTGTTCCTGATGGAGCAGCTTTATTAAACTGTATATACTGCAAACACACTGGACTAAGGCACACAACTAAATGTGTTCCACTCGTCTCAGCACAAATGACCTGTGACATTCTTCAAAGGAGCTTAGCCAGAACTTAGAGAAGGAAAGTGTCTCTGTCACACTCCCTACAGGAATATGCATCCACACTGCTTATTATCAACAGACTTCTGAATTACCTGAGGGGGAGAGTTCGTTTTCCTGTCCATGGACTTCCAGCTTCGCTTGCTTTCCAACAGGCCAGACTTACGACCCAGATTCTTCCTCCTCAGGTCGACGTCCTCGTAGGGATTCTCTTTTTCTGTGGAGAGGAGGACCGACTTCAGAAACAGTCCTGAAGCTAGCGGCTCCTCACAGAAGTGCCTGCAGCTGATACGAGACAGATGATTCTGAAGGGTCACTCAGGATAAATAGGGGCCCAGTGAAGGGTGTTCCGGGGCACTACGGGGCCTCCCTTAGGATGGTCTGAAAAAGCGATGAGTCATGAAAGGTAAGTCAAAAGGTCACTCCTGGCTGGATCAAGTGAACTCCCTTTTTTTTTAAACAGTTGCTGTTGGCTCCGGGCCCCACAGATCCCTGTGGGCCCAGCTGAATCTGCTGGACACAGCACCGCTGGTGAGTCATTGTCCAGGCATGCTGCAGAAAGACAAGCCCAGGGTCTCTATCTAAATAAGCGTGGCAATAGAATCTTTCCAACTGCTGACATGTTATGGCACAGACATTTGATTCTTAACCTCTATGTAGGTTTTTTTTTCTTTTCAATTGTTACAAAAAAAAGTTTTTTCTTTAATAAAAAAAAAAGGGAAGTTTGAGATTTCCCTTTCTCTCTCGCACTCGGATGAACTGTCGGCGGATTTGTTTAACGCTGCAACAGTTCTATGCGTGTAAGGTGGTGGAAAAAGGGAAGAAAACGAACATCGCAGAGGATCGAACAGCTCTCTCTGATGTCACCTGGCAGGAGACCAACATCAATAAAGAGGGAACTTGTGTAACACCACAGTCCATGCCTATCCAGACATGTGCTCTGAGAATAGATTTTTTGGCAGGGTCTGGAAAAGGTTGTGAGAATGAGAAGAAAGCGCACTGAAGAATAAAAACAGAGCCAGATGGTGTTGAAATGCATGAAGAGAACTTTTTTTTTTTTTGGGGGGGGGGCAAGAAAAGAAACAAAGTGCTGTAAGTAGAGACTGAAAAAACAAAAATGCGTTTGGTAGCAGTATTCTGTTCTCTGAGTATGTACAGATGAACTGGAGCAATTCAAAAGCAAAACAGCATGAGTTTTCTAAGGCATCATTAAACCTGTACACTTACAGACCCTCCCCACTCCATGCCAACGCACACAGCAGAGAGATCCTGAGAGCGCTATGTTGTGTCATGCAATAAATTAGCTGAGTGGAGTAATTTCTGCGCGTGGTTAAAGCCAAGAACCAGAATAAGAGGGCTTAGTCTGGCCCCACGTTGAGCTGCTACTCCATTAAACTGGAGCAATACTGTAATGAGAGCCTGCTGGGAAAATGATATGTCTGCATAGCTGCTTATGTACTGCAGGGTACTAATCTACCCCACTGATTACAAACATCCAGAGCTCTCGCTGACACACTCACAGACACATAGTATTATTGCAGGCGGTGGACACACCTCTGCCGCATGCTGTGATTGTACAGTTCTGTGCTCACAATAGACTCACGGGCAGGGCGAGGCGCAAAGCAAACACTAACAATATAAATATTAGCTTACACTTTAGGGGAGACACAATATATGAGGATAAAATTGATTTTTCTGCTTTGTATGAACATCTGGAAGGATGATAAACCATGACAACCATTGATGGTATTGTGTGGAGGAATGCACTGTGGGGTTTGGCCTATTTTGTCACTAAGAGTGGCAAAATTACAGGTCCACCCTTGACAGACACCACTCTCACATTTACAAGAACTATTGTTGGTTTTTTTTTTTCAACTGTAACCTCTGAAAGAAAGTGGAAAATCATAACAACCTGTTCTGCGTATGTAACTGAAGTATGTAGCATAGATTACTACATACTGAAAGCTAAACGCATGATCAAAAATAAAAGCAACAGTGGCCACAAACAAAATAATCAGATGAAGTTGATAAAAATGTGTTAGTTTTTTCCACCTCTGCTGCTTAAATAGGCATCTCTGTATTTGTATTTTAGCTTTAAAGTCAAGTCATTAAAAAATTAAAATAAAAAAGCATACATAACAAAAAGTAAGAACTAAAACCCTTTCAGAGCTGACTTTCTGAATTTAATTGATTTTTTGGGGTGTAATATTTTGCCATTTTTTAATTTATGCTGTGATTTTTGTGATGTAGTAAACTTCTCTGAAATGCTACTCTGTCTAATACTTTATCATTTTAACTTTCTGAATACTTTTTTTCTATTTTTAAAATTTTTTAATTTGTTTTAGTTGAATTTTTTTTTCTAGATATATGTTTATTTGTTTTCGGCCTGTTTTGCCCAACCCTAACAAGTGTTGAACTTGAGACTAACTTAAAGGTAACACTTGGGTTATAAACAAAAGAAGACTTAGGAGTACGCCTCCATACGCTCCACACTAACTGCTCTGGAGGAACAATAGTGGCTTTGTTGGGAAAATGAAAATCTGTCATTGTAGTCCGTCATTCCCTAACGCTCACTTTACTCCTGCACATCCTCAGTCGGGGGGAAAAAAAACTCATAAGGAAAGCAGAATCTGTTAGAAAAGGACCGTGAGAAACTACTGTGATCTTAGTATTAGGTAATCATTAAATATGTATGATATACGGGAGAAAGGAACTTCTTTTTCCATATTTGAAGCATTATGAGCCTGTGCACTCACACTGACACACATTCTTCGCATCAAACTTTGCACTGGAGGAGTTGGCAGCTGAACGGGGCAGAGGGCCTGGGGTCATTTGCTGGTGGAAAGGAATTTGGCTCTTCCCTCTGTCCAGTATTTCATGCACACATCATCTCTGAGAGTAAAGTGCTGCATTTCTGAACCCGAAGGGCGTGCAGCTGCTCTTGTCATCACTTAAAAACGTTTTATGGCCAAATTAGTTTGCATGTGAGAGGTATTTTTCCTGAACATGTGTTTACTTAAGTTCTAAGTGTGAACAATGTAGACGGCTATTAACTAAAACCCATCATTTTGCGTTTCGTGTAGCTTTATGCTGTCTACACTTTATAGCACCAAGTGTTGACATGAACTAACAATTTAGATTGTTTAAAGCAGCACGCAACAGCTCAGGTTCTATTATTTTTTCACCCAGGTTCCTACCTAAACACTGGGAATATATTTGCAAAAAGAGCTAATTATTATCAGTTTGTTTGAGTCAAGCACACAGGAAATAAAAAAGGATGTTCTCATTCTTGTTGTAGAAACAGAGACTCATATAAAGGTTAAAAATGTTATCCATCAAATCAATAATCGTGTCAGATAGGGTGAGCTTACCAACAATGTCCTCATAGGCATTCTCCTCTAAAGTGCTTTTGGAAGTGGGTCGACTCGGTGCATCTGTGCTCAGGGCGCCATTCTCTGTCGGAGAAGATGGATACGAAGACGGCAAGCTGGCGGCATCCTCCGATTCACACGACTCCCTAGATTGAGAGAAAAAATAGGAGGGAAAGTCAATAAATGTCAGTGCTGAACTTTTGAACAAAAAACAAACTAAAACAAAAACTTTGCTCTACATGTGCTTCAGATTGATGATATTCCAGACTAGGTGACCATTAAACATGCCAATTTCTTCCCTTTCTGAGATGAATTTGTGCAGCAGAAGACAAATTTCCCTTCATGACACTGCTAAGGGTGGGTTTTAGCTGCACTACGTTTTGAAAGTGAAAACCTACAGAAAATCTCAGTGCACCATCCGCAGCTTGAGGTTTTAAAGTGAGGTCTGAAATTGCCAGAACCACAGGAATGTTAAACAGAGTCCAAAGATGAAGGTTTTTGAGGACTTCTACTGATGACCAGGCGAAGGAACACGCTCCCAACAGAGAAAATATAAGATTCTACATATTGAGACTGAAGAAGGAAAAATCTAGATATTCCCTTTTACTTTCACCTCCACAATTACTGAAAACATAAGCAGATGTGTATGCATCTCTGCCTCACCTGTCCTGGATTCTCATAGGGGTGCTCTCTCCTCTCTTGGATGTTTGTGTCAAGCTGGGTGCAGGGGTTGAGGGCAGGGGGGGCGGAGAGTCAGAGGATCTTTCAGGAGGTAAGCCAATGGCTGGCGAAACGCCCCTCTGGTCTCGTTTGGCGTCGTATTCGAAAGTGCGTTTGGGTTTGGGTAAAGGGTTGACTGGTGTGCTAACAGAGGCTTGTTGGTTTGGTGGTTCGGGGCTCTCGGACCTGGTTGAGCTAGTACTGAACCTTTGTCTGAGTTTGGAGAACTTCTCTGGAACCGAAATAGTTTCCGGTTCAGTGGCCACTGAACAAATGCTGCTGCGCTTGCTGGTGCATGTACTGTCCAAGTCATCACCAATCACAAAGGCCCTCTGTCTTGTCTTGTCTGGAGCGTAGCAGTTATTCAGATAGCGCGGAGGGGGGAGGCTTGGGTTCTCCTTTAAGGACTGTTCTATCTTTTGTATCCTGTTGAGAACCGCGGATGTCTCTTTACGGGCAGACAGGGACCGTAAAAAAGGCCCGGAGAGATCCGTCTTGCCTTTCCTTTTCTGGAAGCGACCCAGGCCGTCTTTGTCTAAAAAACCCTCCTCTTCCTCATTCCCAGTGTAGGAGCATTCAGAGAAGGCAGTGCTCATCCTGCGGACTCCCTTAAAGTCAAAAGTCTTCTCACTGCAGGGAGAGGAGAGCAGACTGGCGCAGCCTTCGCTGCCCCCAACGCGCTCCCCTCCTCTTTCATCCAGACACAGGCTCATCCTAGGCAGGGACACTCTCCTGCACTCCCATTCTGAAATCTTTTTACGGATAGTGGTGGGAGGTACTCCTGCTCCCGAATGGGTGAGAGATAACGTACGCTTGTGGCCTTGGTTAAGGGAAGCTCCCAGGAGTGAGCCCGAGTTCAGATGCCTCCCATTAATTCCTCCCCCGGCAGGGTGATCCCCCTGATTCTCCTTCTGGTCTGGGACACCCACACTGTCCTGACAAGACTTGCCTTTACCTGGAGGCTTATAGATGGAGAGCCTGTTGTCCAGGCAGCTGATGCTCTTTGATTTGGCGAGGCCGCCTTGTGGGTCAGCGTCACCTGCCAGAGATGATCCGCTGCACAGGCTAGCTGTCTTGCTCCATCCTGCACGTACCAAGAATCTGCCGTCCGTCCTAACGTACCGGCTCTGCTTGTCAAAATACCTGCTGTCACTGAGGAGGGGCTGCTGGCTCTGGGCCTGACTGGGAGTCAGAGCAGGACACGTTGATGTGGACTGGCACCTGAGGCAAGACAAAGAGGTAGAAAGTAGGGCTTAAAAGCTTTTTTAAAACTTTTAAAGCAATTTCTCTAAGGATTTTTTTTTAGACAAACAGTTTTTTTATTGTAATATTCATAATTTTATCAATAAAAAGTTCTACCTTTGTTAAAGTCCCACTCCGACCATCTTCTAATCTATTATCAAAGTGTTCCCAGTGATCTTTTAATTATGATTATGGAGTTTTTAGCCAGAATCCAGAAACCTGTGATGTTTTCCAGGACATAGTTTCTGCAGAGCGGCAGAAGTTTGTTAGAAATCGTCTCTGAGTTTTGGGTGGGAATGTTGGCACAGAATAAACCCAACCCCTTGCCATCATTCATCTGTCCGCATGCTGTCCCGCTAGCTTACAGCCCCTCTCTTCTCAACCCCAACCTAACATTACATGTGCGACAAAAATTGCGAGCAATAATGGACCCATCCAGCTTGGATAGGGAAAACAAAGATGTACACAGATTTGGTTGTCTACAAGTGCAGGCTTTAGAAGGCAGCGGAGCAGGGAACTTGCGGTTTGCAAACTTTTTCCAAGTTTTTTAAAACTTTTTAGCTTACAGGTAATTTTCTTTATATGTCCTCCACTATGACTATAATGCCACAAGAATGTTTTAAAAACACAATTTTTATCAGAGTAGGTCTTTAAGTTTAAATGACTGGTGACATGAATGTGATTTTTTTTATCAAATTAGCTTGAATCTGTAATTAATCATTTGATAAAAAAATGTAAATCAAAATCAAATTACTTTGTTAGTTTGGCAGTGACACTCAACTCCACTGTTAAGACATTTTAGGCCGAAAGATTGTTAATAAATAAAGAGGAAACCTCTAGAAACTGCCAACAGGTCATTTCTCACCACTTAAAAAAAAAGCATGAAAGGGCTTCGAGTTAATATCCAGGAGCAAAAAAAGGCTGAAATCCTGAGCCACACATCTAGAGCAACCGCAGCAAAACTTAAGTTCTTAAGCAGCATGGATGTCATATAAATGCCAAATGACATACAGACTACATTTAGGTGGAAATGCAGAGTTTCCACATGATCAAAATAACCTGAGCAGACCTCACACAGAGAACTTTAAGCCAGAGTGAGAATTATCTCAGTGCTCTTACCTCCACAAGCCTTTCCGCTCTCTTAAGGTTTAAAAAGCCTCGGCTGGTCTTTTCAGCCAAGTGACACCTGGTTCTGCAGGATTCACACGGTCATCCCTCCATTTCCCAGCAGCCACTCACACATGGTTATTCAGAATTTTCGCAAGCTGCCAGGACACTCATCGTCTTCAATAGTATGGTGAGTAACAAAAGTAAAAGCTCTAATGAAACCGTTGAGCAGCAGACTGTGATCCAACAGTGCAGGTTGGGACAGATCTGGCTTTGCACCTCTCTGCCCTTTCTTGATTTCACTCTTCCTGCTCCAGGCTGGAGATAATTTTACAGCAGCCTATTGCCTGCAAGCTGCAACTGTGATCAATGATCCTCTACTTCCTTGAGTTGCAGAAGTTTCATTGGAGTCCTAAACCTCTCCCTGCTTGGTTAACACTCAACACAAAGTTATCTAACCTCATAATTAGCATGAACAGCCTTAAATATTGCCAAAAATGATTTCAAACATCTGAAAAGTAAAGCTCTAGTGCTTGAACACATGGAAAAAAAATATGAAAATACTTTATTATTTCATGAAGGAAAAATATATGAACATGGTAAAATTGCTCACTAATTATTCATTCATTCATTTTCTAATCCGTTTTGTCCCTTTCGGGGTCACGGGGCTGCCAGAGCCTATCCCGCCCACTTGTGGCCGAAGGCAGGGGATGCCCTGGACAGTTCGCCAGTCTGTTGCAGGGTAGCTTAATAGTTATGATTATTGATTATAAAGATTTATATTTATAAAGACTTCATAAAACATTTTTAGAGTTTTGCTTTATGACATAGTGTACAGGCCTTGATAATTAAACTTCCTTGAAGGTGTGTTTTACATAAACTGCTCTACATTGGCGCACGTTTATTTAATCCAGCTTCTGCTTCTTGTAAATAAATACATCTGTAAAAGCTTAAGCATAGTTCCTATAAAGATTCTGTGGTATAAACATTTTTTTAACAGACTGAGGGCAAAGATATGTTAATATTCTCAATAAACTGCTACGAAAGACAGTTTAAAGCCCTTTAAGCCATCAGTTAACTTCCCTGGGAAAAGTTAGGGCATGAGGTAATGGTCTGTGCTGTCATTCTACCATGATATTAATGACTAAAGTGCTCTTGAGCAATAACCACTCCCCAGCACAGCAGCTGCACTCTGCTTAAATAGGGGTTAGATAATAAGTCAAATGTGTGGATATTGGAGATTTTTTTCTCCTCTGAAAGATGTATCAGATGGTACCTTAAATATGGATTAAGTACTAATAAAAAAGTTTAAAGTTCGGCTTCACAATGATCGCTTATCACATAAAATCATCAAGTAGAGAGAAAAATCTCCACAAAATCGCTCACGTATTTGCATGGAATACAGAAATAAATTCCTATTTGTCTTTTTGATCAAGCAAAAAGATATTAGGGTACAAACCTCAGCGTTGACATTCTTTCATAATCATTTCTGATATTTGCTAAACTGTCATAGACTTAAATGTGAGAAAATTGGATAAATATTACTCGTGCTTTTAAAAGATACATGGTCAGTGTGCATATTTGAAAAACCGAAACCATGAAATGTATCTTTTGGTTTATATAAAATAGATTGTTAATTCATCCATCCATCTATCAATCCATTTTCTTAACCCGCTATATCCCTTTCAGGGTCTTAGGGATGCTGGAGCCTATCCCTGCTACTGTTGGGCAAAGGCGAGGTATACCTTGAGCAGGTCGCCAGTTTGTCACAGGGCACACAATCATTCTGACACAAACTCACACATGCACACCGTGGGAGGAAGACAGAGTTCCCGGAGAAGGTCCATGCATGCAGAGGGAGAACAGGCAAACTCCGCATGGATGGATCCCAGCCGGGATTTGAACCAGGGCCTGCTCACTGTGAGGCACTAACTACTGTGCCACCGTGCAGCCTTCACTTCTAATTCATTGTAATTGTTGTTATTTTTAGACATATTTTACTTTAGAAATAAATCGATCATTAATTTTGTTAATATACTCATATATACTACTTAAAGCTGTGGGGCTCCCATTTTTTGGTAAACAAAATTAGTTTTATGTTTGCACCCCTCAACCCCCCCCCCCCCCCTCAGTTTAATTTTTAAAGAGTTTCCTCCTATTCAAAGGAATAACGGTATGGGTTCAACAAAAATGTACTGTAGTCACTGAGCAAATGTCTTACTATTACTGATTTACTATGGCCTGACCCTGATAGACAGACGCATCAAAATAGGGGTGAATAAAACTGTCAGGATCTCATTATAAAGTCCATTTGAGCATCCATGGCTGCCCCATGGGCCTCCTCCGCTCACAATACTGCTGCTGAACAAGGGAAACTTCGTCAGAGGGCAAAATTCACAAGTAAAGGAGATGTTTTACATCTGTAGCTGTCACCTAAAACTTTGTCACAATCTCTTACTTTGTTCTATGATATACTCCATGCTTTAGATGTCAAACAAGATTTGGATTGAATACGCCAGCATCCTCCCTAACAACTGCTCTAACAGGCCTCTTCCTTTTCCTGCTCCTACGTAGTCTGCATGGATTTTTTTTGGTTTCGATCTTCGGGTTTCTGACTCATCAGAGACCGCAAACTTAAAGATAGAAAAACACAATATCTTCCCTGTTTGTGCTTTCTGTCCCCTTTCGCTTCATGTTCTCTTCTTTCTCTGGATTTAGCATAACTGCAAGCTATTTTTCTTTGCCGCAGTTTTGTCCTGCACCCTTTCCTGAGCGTATCTTTGTGTTTTTGTTTAGCTTCCTTCTAAAATGAAATGTTTCATCCTGTGGATTTACCAAATTCATCAAAGTCTGCTTGTTTACAGCCTCAACAAGACAATTTCTCCTTAACGCATAATTAGTTACTTAAATCAATCCCTTTTTTGTAAGCTGCCTGCTCTCTTTTAGGTGCTTATCTCAAAACATCAAGTGCAAAAAGAGAAACGCATGGGAAAACCAGCAGGTAGCAGAGAACAGCCCATTTATCTTTGAAATGTGCTGCAGGGAAATTGACAAAAAAGGCTAAAATGAATCCATTTTTAGATCAGCACTGACCATCTGCTTCAGTATTTCAGCATAAAGCTCTTAACTCTTACAACAAATAGGGGTGTCACTGCAGCTTCCTGTCAAAACTCTGAACAAAGCATCTGTTTGCATTAACTTCGCTTACGGAAAAAAGGGGCTTTTGAGGCAAATGCTTCACTAGAAACCACAACAATCAGTAACTAAATCTCACTTTTATAAAGGTCAGTTTGAAGATCAACTTTTTCTTTTGCCCACGGGGTTTGCAAAGGGAAAATCTAGAGGACTCGCCGCTGCTTCTTCTCAGCAATGACTCCACATGGATGGTGGAACAAAAACTAGATGAGCTAATAGGCAGAATTCACAACAACATATTGCTTTGCTTAGTTTCCAGGAGGCTCTAGGAAAGGTTTCTGTAATGTCTTCATTCAGAAATCAACTTTGCTTGATTTTGATCATCTGTTTAGATCAACTTTGTGCTGGTTTTCTTTTCAGCCATTCCTTTATTTAAAGTCCCCTTATTTAGTAAAGATGCTGACAAAAAATGTAGAATTGCCACAAGACGAGGCAAAATATGAGGCAAAAAGTAAAATATGTGCTGATTTCTTTCATTTTTTTGGACAGAGCTGTAAAAATATGACATGATCGGCATGCCTCAGATGGGCCGACCACACATACGGTGCCGTACAAAGAGCCAGGCTGCTGGCTTTCACTCAGACTTCCAGGGCATGCTAACCACAAACCACTTCCCTTTAGGCCTACTGACCAAGAAGGACAGAGCAGAACCAGAATCAGCTCTGCTGCTATCCAAGTCAAGCAAGTGCTTGATTTTTTTTGAGTAGACTGTCAATTGTTAACTCATGAAGCACATCTTTGCGTGCTTCAAGGGGTTCACTGAACATCAGGAATGGGCAGTTCATGGACATATAACAAGTTAATGACAGTGTGTGTTACTGCTCTGCCACTGTGATGTTTGTTGTCAAAGCATCTCTTTGGAGAACTTTTGCCAAGTAAATGAAATATCCAGCTCTTGTTAAAGAAGATCCTGAGGTGAGGACTCACAGGCAGCTGCAAAGTAATGAAGGTCAAGTTGTCCTCCACAACGATTCCTGTCTTACTTTGTAGTTCAGAGAAAAATACAGCAAAGGACTACCTAACACAAATATATCCCTTCCATCTCTTCAAACAAAGAGCTGTGATAACCCTTTGCTTTGTATCTCATGGGCTTAAAAATCTCCCAGCCATGAATGTAACAGGAACCCACAAGGACCGCAAAAAGCCATTACATATATTACAAGAGACAAAGGTTAAACTCATCATAACAGTGAGCCAATTTACATCCACACTAAATATCTGACCGTTTTCTAATTCCTCTGGAAATCTGATTTTTTAGTAAACCTGTAGACAGGCTAATCTGATGTCCTTCATCCAGTGCAGCAGTTGACGAGATATTGGATTCATGCATGTTAATTACGCTCTCATTTTCTAATTTTACATTGTAAACTAAACAAAGGACAGAGAAGTCATGTACATATAATCTAAATATGAGACCATGGTAGCTTTATGTTAAAAAAGCTACCCTGTACTCTTCATGGAGTACAGAGAACAGCATCAACATGCTGTTGATTTTTGCTTTGTCACTTCTACAGGACCTATTTTATGCAACAACCTACTTAAGAACCAGCTTTATTATCAGCACAAAGACTGTCGGAAGTAAAGAGAGGCACTGCCCACTGGGAAATAACAGCAAAGGACTGAACTTTTGTTTCACAAAGTGTCAGATTAAAGAGCATTTTCCGAATTTGTTGTCTCCTCCCAGCAGGTCACTATCAGCTCTCAACATGCTAACACAAGCCTAACACTCACAATTCAAGGTTGGATGATCCCCTCATCCCAGAAACAAGATCACACTTGCAAAAGCCTTGACAGACAATCACTAGTTGTTTTCACAGGAGTGAATTAACCTCCTGGTCTAATCCCTAACTGACGGATGTGTAGATGAACAACTTCAAAAATGGAAAGACAAGATGGATCTTGAGAAACCATGTGATAGCTGCAACTGATAGCCAGCCCATGTTTCAAAAGTCACTGACCTGTCATAGACGTCCCGTGGAGCTTTACCCCCTCCTGAATGGGGCGCAGCCTTCGAGCACTTGTTGGCAGTCATTACAGTCTGCAAACCATCCGTTCACCTGATAGAGAAACAGAGCAATGAAGGACACCTGAGAAGGTGCATCACTCCATGAGTGTCTGCAAAAGCAAAAATGTGGGATTTGATAGTTCATCGCAAGAAATAATACACACAGATAGGATCAAGTAAGGGGGATAACTGGGTCAACGAAATAAAACTACACACAATGTTTGGTAAAACACGAATGAACTCATAAAAAACAAGTAATCATGGTTCCTTTGAATCAAAACCAGGGCTAAACAAAAATTCAAAGCACCTCGACACGTTGTAGCATCCCTACCTGCACACTAATACTGTAACATTGATGTAAATTCATTAATGTCACAATATAAGACTGTGACAGAGTAGAAGAGATTATTTTAAATGAATCTTAGCACTAGTCAACACACATTCTGTACCCAAAAGTCCACATCCTGACATTGTGGATTATACTTGAAAGCACATGTGAGATAGAGCACTTGAGATGCCTTTCATAAAGCAACCTCATAAAAGTCCATGCAGCACCCCACTTCACCACATCTGAAGAGTTGGACCTCCTGTGTAAACAGCCTTCAACACACCAGATGTAAGCAGCATGGCTAACACAGCATGTAGTTTAATCTGCTGCAGAAA
Organism: Oryzias curvinotus; assembly: GCA_023969325.1. Taxonomy (NCBI): domain Eukaryota; kingdom Metazoa; phylum Chordata; class Actinopteri; order Beloniformes; family Adrianichthyidae; genus Oryzias; species Oryzias curvinotus. The sequence continues at coordinate 9,966,802 of CM043708.1, forward strand.
AATCCCCTCTGCTTCTGAATGGATGAGGATGAGGAAGACCGACAAAAGTGTGTGTTTCTCACTTATTTCTGTCAAGAATACATGTGTTTCAATGACCTTTTTTTTTAAGACCAACTCCAATGAAAATAGTGATAGTGGAGTTTGTAACAAGTTCTTGTAGCATTTTTTTCTCATGACAGAAGACATAAGAAAAGAAAATTAAAAGAATACAACTTTATTTCTGTTTTTATCCAAATTCTTTTGAATCAGGAGCAGATGGAAAAATGCTAATGGCAAAAGCTTGTTGGTGTGACGAATAACCTACAACAGCAAGCCACAAGCTCTCTGCTCCACTCCATTCAGATGCATCCACTTGCAGACAAATAGATCCATGAACATCTTTGTTTTCTTCGTCTGAGCTGGCATCTGGCTCAAAATTGTACGACTGGATAGCTCCAGTATTTCTCTGCATTTTTGTTACACTAATAATATTAGGTTGGGGGTGTAAGAGGCTGAAGGCCAGTGGGAGAGAATAAACAGATGGATGATGGGAAATGGGAGCAACCTTATTCCGCACCAACAGCTCCGCCCACTACTCAGAGGCAAATTTGTTAATGAACTACTGCCGCTCTGCAGAAACTATGGCCTATAAAACGACACAAGTTTTTTGATTTGGGATCAAAGTGGCATAATCATATTGAAAAGACCACTGAACGCTTTTACAATACATCAAAAAACTTTCAGAATGGAACCTTAAATTTAAAAAAAGGGCTAGAGCTAGGGCTGCACAATATGAGCAAAACTTGCGATATGCGATATGAGGGATCAATGTTGCGATAACGATATAATTTGCGGTATATACACAAATAGTAAAACAACCAAAAACATAATTACCATTTCACTGCAACAATTTAAAAATTATACTCCAAATGACCCTCGTTGACGTAGGAGGCAAACATCTAACATAATACCTCCATCTGATTGGTCAACAACGTGAAGGGGTCCATCCAATTGGTCAAATGCATAAATGGATTTATTTGATTCGTTAAATACTTCAAGCTGCCATAAGATTGTTTTAGCACATTTAATGTAACCATTTATTGCGATTTTTGCTGACTTTTGCGATATGGATATTGCACTGCTTGACATTGCGATAACGATAAATTTGCAGTATATTGTGCAGGCCTAGTGTGAGCAATATAAAAAAAAGCCAAACACCCATAATGCTAGACAAGCAGGTAAAAAAAACGTCCTCTGTGTTCTGCTGGAGTGGAAACCCATGCATCCTGACAGTTTTGTGTGTGTAACTGCAATACCAAACACATCAGCGATGTGCCAGACCAAACACTGAAGGAACTAGTGTATATTTAATACATTAGTTAAGCCATTCATCGTTTTAAATAGTATGTTAATTCTAGGAGGAAAAAAATGTACAACTCCCTAACAAGAAACAATTCCTGATTTTCATCTGACATCAGATCAGCACTTAGTAAAAATCTCCTGTTTAAACTGAAGGCCAATGCTCCTGAAAACACCACCGACCCTTCCAAAGGGCTCAGAGCAGTTGTTTTGGAGCATGAAGGGGTCAAATAGAGAGATCTTTGTGGATCAGAGGTGAAGGGTAGGAGGATGCTTGGCAGCTTGACTTGTTTACAGGAAGTTTTTGTATGGGAGAAACCAGCCTACAAGCAGCAAAACCAATTCTTATGGAGACAGATGAGGAGAGAGAAAAGGAGCATTCCTGCTGTCAGCTATTTCCTGTGACTGTGGGGTGTGCAAAGAGGACACAGTATGTTTCATTAGTTTGATCAAACACACAGGAACACAAAAAAATGGTGTCCTGTTCTACACAGCCTCTCCAAAAATCCGACCACCAAATGAACAGCGATAGCCTGAGGAGGTCAGAGAGGCCGTAAAGACGACTGACTCTTCAGATGGAGATTTACGTCACAGTGACGGAGCCTTTCAGTCAACTCGTGTTTGTCCAAACTTCTCTCTTTCTTGACAAAGCCCCAAAAAGAAGTGAAAAATAATAGCAATGAAAAATCAAACTGTCTGGCATTAAGATGCATCACATCACAATTAATTTTAAACGCATGACTTTTTCGGACAGAAGTGGGTCACAGAGGACCAAGATGGACTCTGCAGTGTAAACACCAAGGCGTTAGCCAACTGACTTCCTGTGGTCTGATATCATCTGCCTGCACAAAATCACCGGCAGTAAACAAGCACTGCTAAGAAAGCTCTGGAGTACCTTAAAAGTGCATTCGACCAGACCCAACATTTCTCTTGAGATGTTGGAGCCAAAGGTAAGCTAACAGTCTAAAACTGCACAACAAGAAGAACTTTTTTTCTTCCTCTATTTTAGGAAGTGATGTTTAGTTTATTACAGGATTGGGAATCATAAGAAACATCAGGACAGCATCTATTACACCAAAGCTGGCTTTCACTTCTTTATTTCTTTTTTATTTTGTTTGACAAAGAGTCAAACAAAAAAATTCCTATTTTTTTCTTCCATCATTTTTTTGTCATTTAACATAAACTTCTGTTTATTGTAAACTGCCTAATGTCAACGCAGATTATTCCCTAAATATCTTTCCGATTGATTATGTATAATGATGCAGGGTTAGTCAATCTGTAGCTGCTTTGCTCTTGGGTATCTTATCCTCTTCCTCGTTGTTTGAGGTTTTATGACAAGAAAATGAGGCGCTGACATTCTCCAGAGCTACCCTTTACCTTACAAAGCATATTGAGGCAGATAAGTCTTATCCAAATGCTTTCCAGTTCTTGCAACATGACATCAAATGAAAAAAGGGTCACTTTAGGTATTTTAAGTTAGGAGTTTATTTATTTGAGAATATGACTCCACTGGGAAACTGTTGTTTTGACCCAAAACAAATATAAAATTAAAACTGCTTTAAAAAAAAATATCAATTTAAACTTTTCAGCTTTACAGTAGCCCAGCGTTTCACTTTTCAAAATAAAGGTCAATTGAATATGTGACCAATTGTCTTTGTTTGCCCCAAGTTTGGTTATAAAGTAAAACTTCCATCTTAAAGCCTGGATTTAAATAGATCATTCACAGCAGAATTTTCTCTCATGTCAAAAAAAATTATAATAGTTCACCAGTTCATAAATCTTCTGGTCTTATCTGAGATATAAGAGCAGTTCAAGTCAAAGATGAATTCTCTCAAACCTACAGGCTTTGACTTTTCAGATCCTTGTGGGAAAAATTTGGCCCTTTAAACTGTAAAATGGTTACTAGCTACTGTAAATGCTGACTGCAAGGGTGACTGACTCTGTATTTTTAGAGAAAGATATCCCAGCAGGGGATGCAGCTCAAGTGACAGACTGAACATAAACAAGAAAGTGACGGACATTCAAAAACCGTAGCAGACACCAATAAAGCCTGAAGAGCTAAAGAGACACTGACAAATCCATAAAATGGCCTTTATGGTTTTGCCACTCAACACCGCTGATTTGAAGAACTGCACTTAAATTTGGGCGGTTATTATTATTATTATACTATCACATTTGAACACAATAGAAAAATCTCTGAGAAACATGTCAGAAAAGACTGACAGTAACGAAGTCTTAAGTGATTTACTCCCTAAATCACACATCCACATCCTCCCTCTTTTGACTTTTTAACTTTCTATTTTGTTGCTATGCTGCTTTGCAAACACCACATCAAGAGCGAGATGGATTTACTGTAGGTCACAGCAGAGCTGCACCTCAACCCATTTATTTGCATTAGCCACTGCAAGGCACTCCACTTGGGTGAAAAGGTTAAATTCCCTTCTACTCTTAAACACAAACTTCAACAACCAATCTGTTGCTTTACCGCAGTCAGCACTGTCACTGTTAAACTGCATTGTCATCTGGGGGGAGGGGGGGGGGGGGGTCCAGGGTTTTTGTCAAGCACAGCACAGCTTGATTACACGAGGCACAAATCAATGATGCACATTCTCCGCAGTGATGGCATGTGGGACGATGGCAGTGGACTGTTTGGGCTGGAATAAAAGAGCTCTTTGTGATCACATGTCCTTGAAAGGGAGAGATAGTTAAATAGTGGGTCTTTTATCAGTATGTCTGTGCATGGGGGGGGGGGTTGAAGGAGAAAGAAAGAGACTCGGTAAAATTTTTGCTAAAGAGACTCCACGTGTCCTTGGGCCTGTCATGTTTGACAGATCATCTGATACATATGTCTCCCGGCCTGCCACATTCAGGAATGTCCTAATATTTGCCCTATCCATCAGATCAAGGCTGAGCACTAAATATGAGAGGTTTTTCAGAGGATTCAGGGAGGGCAAAAAATAAAATAAAGCCTTCTTACCATAAATAAAAGAGACTACAAGACAATCAACCTATTCAAATATTCACAGAACAGGCCGGCTATAAAAGTGATTTAACGTTTGTGTCATGACAAACTTTTATTTACATCACAAAAACTGATTTCCATCCATTTGAGCCAAAACACATTTAACAGACTGCTGTTTTCCCACCTCTTCTGGCTTTTCTGGTGGATCATGGCGTATATTTCTGCTGATCAGCAACCTGGCTCCAAGGTTTTGAAAACCACTGCAGAGTTCCCAGGCTGCCAAAACGCAACAAGGAGGGAAAAAGAAAACCTCTGCAAATCCTCATCTGTCTCCAGATGTCACTACTTACCGGCAGGCGAAAACGCGTGAGCCCACACTCTGATCCACACCAATGTCTCTGCTACTGAAGAAACACGGGCTTGGTTCTTCACAGAAAAACAGACTTGAGTTGGTTGTTTTAAATCAAGTTAGCTAAACAATGTGGGATCTGAGCTCCTTCCATGCCCTTCAAACAAGCGCCTGAAGTTTAAAAAAAAAAAAAAAAACAGGACAGAATCCAGGCAGAATCCCTTTCATGCGTTTGCTGATCTATGGATTTTTAAAAGAGAGGGCAACATTACCATCTGCTAATAAAAAACCTTTGATATTTTCTTGATTTATTTATGTATTCTGTTATTGGAGAGCAGTTTAAAGCTCAAAAGACCACTTCTATGGGTCTCTGTGTGGAAGAAAACCATCTGGCAGCTGCTGCACCTATAGCCAGATGCTGCTGGCCCATTGTAGAATTAGTCTACATGTGGAACTAATACATAGTTTGTCACCTTTTTTTTCCAATTTTCATAATTGTTTGGGAAAAAGGAAGTCATTTTGTGCAGCACAGAAATGAACATCTGCAAAGTCCATCTGAGATGCAGCAAACAAGCTAGAAATCTAGACAATCAACACAAAATCTATACTTTTGCAAGAATATTAAATATGTCTCCAGCTGTCTTAAAGTTGGAAATTAATTATGCATGGTCAGCTAAAAGCTGCTCTATTTTTAGGTTTAGGGGGGATTTATGAAGAGTAATATGCCCTCGATGTATGATGTAGATGTTAGAATTTGAATATGATGTAATTGTTTGGGTTTTTTCTGTCACGAAAAAAATAGAAATGGCTCTAGCTTAGCTACTTCAATAACAAGAGTGTTACTTTTTACTATAATTATGAATGTAAAGTTTTCTGATAAGTGATAAAGAAAGAAAAAAACACAATATGGGCTATTTGTAGATCAGTTGACACGCCTTAAACTACCCGTCCCATGATTCATATGCTCAACACTATACTCTTTGTTTTCCAGAGAACCATTTTAAAAAGCTATACAACAAAAAGTAGGTCAGCCTAAAAGGTGTGTGATTCTATCCAAACCCCATCAAGGTGCTGAACTGTTGGAAAGAAAACCCCTGATCCAGCATGCAATGCACACACGTGCAATGATGAGTATGTAAGTGACGGCTTAAATGACTGAATGAGAAATAGCGTAAAGAGGTTTTTAGATAAAAGATAAAACAGTTCAAATAAGTGCTGACAATTTACCATTTGACTTCATTTGCCCCTTTCCTCCCAGCATTACCACCACTGGACGACAACCCAGGACAGAAGCCACCATGTCCAATACTTAAGCCTCAGTTGTTTGAATTAACTGATGTGGAAACTGTGTTTGCAAATCATGTGTGGTGATTGATGGCACGGCGAAGCGCCAACAGCGAAGCCACCACCAACAACTCATGACGGGTTAATGGCCGTCGCCTCTCTACAGTAAAGAGATCTCGCAAATGCATGGCCTTCAACATTTATTCGGACTATCAACACGTCCTGACAAGTGTTTGGGAGCTGGAAACACAGATGGCAGTGTTTGTATTCAGACCTGCAACCTGATGGTGAGCCGATGTCAGCTTTACAAACTGAGGTCTGGGGATGAGGCAGAGCTGTCCAAGTCATTGATGTCAACGTCTGAACGTAACACATACACAAAAACTCATTACGTTCACTCAATGATAGTGTAGGGCTGCAGGCCAACAGATCAAATCACAGCAAGTCAATGCAAATGTGCAGAGGACGCCATTAGCAACATCTCCCACTAAAGCGCTCCTGAAAAGCTTCTGTCCTGCAGTTACCACAGAAATAACTACACTTAACACCAAAAAGGAAAGAACACTCCTGTTATTCAAATGAATTAAACAGGAATGAACTGATTTATCTCCATTATGGTAAGAACTAGGCAAAAGTTAGAAGTCATGTTAATAAGAGTAAGATTACACTGATTTATGGCAAGAAAACTGAAACTGTTATGGATTACAAAGGAAAGCTAGTCCACAAACTTAATAGAATAGAATAGAATAGAATAGAATAGAATAGAATAGAATAGAATAGAATAGAATAGAATAGAAATTGTCTTTGTTTGCCCCACAAATGGGGAAATTACCTAATTATGTAAACAAATGGCCTAAAGCTAATAAAACACTTAAAACAATTTGGAGCCAAGAAAAAAAAACAACAACAAATGTCACAAAAAACCAAACGTGGAGTGAAACTGTGCTTTATGAGCATGCTCAGTCGAAAAGAAACTAACGCAAAACGCACCACAGTTCACAAAATAAATAAGAGCACTGGAGAAGGCATGTGCTTTTTATTTTTCAGGTGATCTTTGGATGTTTTAAGCGATAGGACGATCGCTCTGTCCGCAGACGCTGAACCCGCAGCGACAGTTTTTTTTTCTTTGTTTTTTTCCCCGACATTTAGATGGGTCAGATGAAAAATAAAAACCAAACAAAACAAAGCAGTCTGCTGCAGCAGCCGTTTCAATTCGACCTTCCACGCGCCGATGACCAAATATGGTCACATGGGGACGTTTTAACGCACCTCGAAAGCCGTTTTTTTGACCACCGCAGACACGCTAAAGGTCACTGTCGGAGCCGTGTCTGTCTGTGAGACTAGCCGCTAGGTTAAGCTGGAGCTTGTCTGTCACGCTTCAAAAAGCAGGCGGCTTTTTATTCTATGTTTAAGTTTTGTTTTGTTTGTTTTACCTTAAAGTGACTTCTCACATCCATGGCTGCTGACATTTTTTTCAGGCTTTAATCCTTTTAGGTCGGTAGCTGCTGGCTTACAGGATACCTGCTCTCGGTGATAAACTCCGACTTTCCAAATGAAACCGACTCTCTCTCACACACACACACACATACACACACACAAAAGTTAGGACCGAAAAAAGCTTCTTCTTCTTCTTCCCAGGGCAGAGGCAGGACTTGTTGCTATGTAACGGGTTGTTTGCCCCCCAGTTTCCTTGGGATTCCCTCCTCCCTTCCCACCCTCCCCTCCGCCAGGCATTCAGCCTGTGTGTCGCTCATTGTCTGGCTGGGCTGAATATTCAGAAAAGGGGGGGTTGATGCTGGGCCCAGCATTAATCTCATAGTCAGGAAACCTTCCCACTGTCTGTCACTCAAACACACGTCACTGTCAAACCCCATAACTTAGTCTGCAAATATAGTTTTCCCTAAAACAGGAAATATTGGAACCATGTTTGGACCTGGAAACGCCAGACAGCTTCTTTCACAGGGCGCTAAATATGGAGGAAAAAGTCAGGAAATCCTTTGTTGTAGCACTGCTTTTTGAGGGGGAAAACATCAAACAATGATGCTAAGTCTGTTTATTACATTTCAAATGGTGCCACAATTTGTAAGGATCAAACTTTTAAAGACCCACTCTAATAAAAAAATAAATTAAAAAAATCATGTTTTTGGTGTTCTTAACCCGTTCTTCTAGCATTTTGCTCATGATGGAGGACAAATTAAGCTTAACATTGTGTTTCAGAGTATTTCTTTATTCAAATTGTGGTCATATGATAAGCCGCAAGCTCCCTGCTCTGCTCCATTCTGATGCATCTACTTGTAAACAAATAAATCCATGTGCGTCTTTCTCCTCCAAGTTGGCATCTGGCTCAAAACTGTGTATGCCTGGACAGCTCCAACATTGCTCGCCATTGTTATTCCACCGGTATTGTAAGGTTATGGTTGTGAGGGGCTGGAAGCCAGCGGGAGAGATAGTAAATAAAGGCCCTGCCCACAACTCATTTCTAATGAACTGCTGCCGTCATAACCATAATTAAAAGACCACTGGGAAAATTTTTAGTATAAACAAAAAGATGATCGGAGTGGGACTTTAAGGTAGGGGGTTTTTGAGTTTTTTGCAAAGAGGGCCAGATTTGGTGAGGTGAAAATGTATAAAAATGTGTGAGGGCCATCGGTCTGCATGCTTATAACAGCCTTAAATGGAACGGAACTATTTAATGAAACATTTTTTTGCAATGTGATACTTTTCATTTCTTCACATAGAACAGAAAACAAGGCCTCCATGTTGTTGATTTTAGGACAGGAACCTGCGGGCCAATAGAAATTTGGGCCGTATTTGGCACATGGGCCAGGCTTTGGAACATGCCACTTTATGGGATGGGGACCATCTTATGATAAGTTATCCAAATCCTCTACAAAATCCAAACAGCTCTTAAAAGACCACACACAACTACAACAGCTTGGCACCTCCTCCTCCTCCTCTTCCTCCTCCAGGTCACCAGCCTAGCCACACTACTGCTGTGAGATGTCATCTCACTCTTCATCCAGCAACTGATGCCAGTCAGCTAACTTGGTTGTGTTGGTCTCCTTGGCCCAACCTGACCCCACAAGCGTTCAACACGATTGAGGACAGCACTGCAGGCACAGCATTCACTCCTCTCATTATGGTTCCAGCTAAAGCTGGAACACCAGCTCTTCTATAGCGATCCATCCCTGATTAGTCGAAGGCGCATTGCTGAATCCTGAGACAGACACCCATTTAATGGCCGAAGCAACCATTCTCAATGCATGCGATGCGATTGAAGGCTACATGTGTAGAAAAACGGATGCAGCAAAACGTGCAATGCTAAACCAAACAAGCAACACAGCTTCACATGACTGCCACCTTCAGAGAATTTCTCTTTTTAAAAATATTCAGGTCTTCCTTAAAGCAAACTTTAAACCATCGATATAATTTATAGAAAATATAAACATTTTTTAATATGAAGCAGGATTATACTGTAAATAATGATTAAAGATGGATAATAATAGCGCTCAAACGAGGAATGCTGGCGTACTGCTGTAATTTTCGTATAAAAAAAATACCACATGTTCAATTAAAAGAGAGATACTACTGTAAATAGTATTTTAAGAGACGTGGGCGTGCATTTGTGGTTGTGATTATCCTGCTGTTCTGGGATCAAAGCCAAGAGACACTGTTTCTCTGGAGTGAAGCAGGTTATGATCATAAAAACTCTTCAGGAAGTTATCAAGACGCATTCTGGCTGGATTTCCAGACTATCAGCTGACTTTACTCAATATGTAACAGAGCTGAAGCTCTCATAAGCCTATTCTAGACTCCTTAGACTCCAGTCACCCTATGGAGGAGGATCCCTTCAGCTCCCGAGAAGAATGGCTCTCCTTCCACACTGAAAGTATTTTGGATGGCCTTATGAGCATCCTTTAAATGTTCTTTCACCACCACTCACACACAACCTGCTCTGTAGAATGTTGGTTAAAGTACCACTTTTACCATCAGAGGAACCAAAACCTGCTGTCCAAACTCTTCACAAACCCAGTTTCTAAGCTTCCCCAAGCATCAGCAAAAGCCAAAAATGCATTCCCCGTAGCCCCACCAGTGTCAGCTTACAGCTTTGTCTGAAAATGTATTTTCTATAGGACTCTTCTAACTTAAAGCTGGTTAATACTCGGCGTGTGGAGCAAGACACTTGTCTCACACGCACGGCTGCAAAGAGCAAAAACAATGGTCTTTCTGGGCAGGACATTCCACACTCCAGGGAAAGCGGAAGCATGCTCCCGTGAAGTCCTCCAGGGGCCTCCGCTTATGCTGAGCATTTTAACACCACCAGCCTGTGACAGCAGTATGGTGACACCAACAGAAACTGATGTATTCCAGTCCATTTAGGAGGAGGAGAACCATATTTTTTGAAGCAGAGATTACCTTTGGAGCCTTTTCAGAGGATATGAATGAAGAAAATTAGCATTCATTTCTGTTGTCACAGAGAGAAACAGATGGCTTTTTGGTAGGTTGACAGTCTGTCACATAGTAAAAAAAAAGACAGAAATTATCCTCACTATCATGCACACTATTTAAAATCTAAAGTTTTGCTTAAAAATGTTTTGAACCATTGAAGTAAATCAGAAAACAGACATACCTCCAACAGGCTCCAACAAGTGTAAACCACCACATCACAACCACATCCCGCAATTCCAAACCAATTCTAAATCAACTCTAAACGTATCCCGCAACTTCCCAGTGGTCACATGATCAAAAGCCTCATAATACTTTATAAAATACATTCAAACTTTAAAAAAGAGTCGCAAATTATCAAGGAAAATCTCATTTCATACTTTTTGCACTGGCACTGGTTCTTGTTTCGAATGGAGAGAGTCATCAAAAACACATCTTTGACCAAGCAGAGTCTGTTTCATCAGCTGCTTTCAACCTGCTAGTTTTGCTTTACGCAGTTACTTTTGTGCAGTGCCGCATGGAACAGTTTTACACGTAGTTTTTAGTCTTAGAAGAGATAGTCTGGAAAGAGGGGGGTGGGTGGGTCTTATCATGTCCCAAATACACAGATTCCACGTTCACGGTCTGCAACATAAAGGCAGCAGGAAGCTTCTCTCCCAGAAACCGTTAAAACCTCTTTTTTTGAGGTCCTATTATGACCCTGAAAGCATTTCAAATCTGCACTGCCTGAACTGAAAACATAGTGTTAGGCTTAAACAAATGGGATTTATGGTTCCCCCTAATTGGGATGCCATGTGGGCCTCTGACAAAAAGCCACATCCTCTTCCTGCACGACACGGGAGTTTCAGAACATAGACTCGCACACATACATGACATTCCTCCAGCCGATAAAAGACGAAGGCTGCCTATTAAAAAAAATAAAAATTCTTCTGATGTGCTTAAACTCTGGAACATTTGTTTGTTCTGTCACACACCTGTTTAAAGCACGAGGGAATTAATGCTGCTGGTCTCAGACTCACGAGTTAAGAGAAACTTTTTTGCAACTTTGTGAGACTTTTGTCACTTGCGCACCACATCTCAATCCAACTTTCCACAGTTAACGTGCAGCACTGTTGATAAAAACATACATGTGAGACAGAATATGTTCCGAAAAAACAGCTCTGGAGAAGCTGTAAAACTGTAAAATGAGGTTGATGTGTCCTGTCAACGCTGATGTAAAACAAGGAGGAGGGAGAAGACACAACCTGTCAAGCAAAGACATCCTCCCATCTTTAAAACTGCAGAAATCAGCTGCCAGCATCTTTTACAAAGTAACAGACCCAGTCTGAGGACTGCCATATGCTTTCTTTTATATCTGACCCAGTGGACATGAAACATGTTGCTGTGATTTACTCACTGACAATACTATGAGCTGTGCTGTTATCCATGTGACTCTGCCAACTTCATCCTTTATTTGATTTCTCTTTTTTAACATAATGTTTGATTTACAATTACACCTCAGTTGTACTATAAATGTGCTTTTAATCGTGAATTGAAAAAAATGAATGTTCTCCACACTGAGAGGAGATAAGGTTAAAAAAAGCAGCAAAGATTGAAAAACTCAAAGTTTAAACCAAAAACAACAAACATTTTTTTCTTAACTGAAAGAACAAGCAACATTGTGTATTTATTTAAAAAAAAATGCTCTGCATATCTGGAGCTCGAGTTTTGCAACAGAAGAGGAGAACAATCTGGCACAAGGACTTTTACTTTATCTGTGTCAGCCTCCAGCAGCCACAGCATCAGTCAACAAAGGATTTGGAAAACCTTGGAGGCAATAAAGCAAGGAATGACTGGTCATACTGCAACTTTTTATTGGGTAGTAAAACAAAATTCTGAAACCAAATTGTTGATGCTATCTACAAAACAAAAACCGAGTAAGAATGTTTCTAATAGAGATCAGGAAATTTAGTTTTTACACAATATGGGCAAGTACACTGCCCTAAAAGCATAAAAAATGTAAAACAAAGACCAAAGTTGGTTGGATTTTTTGTAATGTGAGGCCAAAGGAAAAACACAATGAGAAAGGATCATTCTTACAGCTCACATGCGCCCCCTGTAGGAAAACCCATGCATGTGCAGCATAAACGCTGCTCATTTTCCCTAAAAACAACATTAAGCTGAAGAAAAAAACAGGCGACAGCAATCAGAATCAACGTCTTTAAATGTATATGTTCCCAACAACTAATAAAAAGTATTTTTCTTCATATTTGAACCACCAAAAAAACTCTAGTTCTCAATTGCTTTACTACAACTTACTTAGACTTACTTTCCCTCCCTAAATGCCGCATCGTAGATGATAAAAATAAATGAAAAATAAAAAAAATCTTACCAGTTTTTCTAATAGAGATCCATTGTGAAGAGAGTCCGCACCGTCTTCTTGCTGTGCAACCCGAAAACGTTTTCTGGGGGGGCGGACAGTCTCCTCCTGGATTTAAGTGCAGTAAGTGAGGGAGAAATGGGAACGTGGACTGCACAGGAAACGATGACGCAGCTGCATGGAAATCAGGGAGTAAAATGAGAAGGAGATGGTTCTCCACACAGTCATTGTTCAGATAAAGAATCTACAGCTGTTGGATAGTGATCAATATTCATGTTTTCATCTTCAAACACGCATGCGCAGTCATCTCGTGCTTTTCACACAGTAACCCTGGAGTTTGCCAACTGTTTAAAAAGTTGTTGCAAATTGCGTGCAAAAATTCTGTATCTGTATTCTGTTATGTGTCACAATAGTATTCATATTTCTTAGTGTGACTTTGCACCCCATTTTCCTCACGACCTCCTTTTAATTTTTTTTTTTTTTTTTTAATTGACACATTTCTAATAGACGAAATTCTGAATTCCTGACATCCGAAAATCGCAATTTGCTATAGGTCAAACAGGCCACAAAGGGCGCAGCAACCTGGGTTGGCTTTCCCAGCATCCACTCAGGTAATTGTGTGTCATAATTATTATTTTTTTATGCTCAAAAAAGCAAATTGTGGATGTGAAGGTCAGCAGAGGTATTTGGTGTTCCCAGAGGATGTCTATAATTATCTGAGGCAACAGTGGACAGAAACACCGCTGTGGATGCTGTTTGCACTGCTTCTCAGAGGTCAGGGCATGGATAGGGGTAGAGGGTGGATCTTTAGCCCCTTGCTATAGCCATTCATTCATTTAGAATCCATAAAGTTGATCGATTCACCTAAAGCCATAACAATTTATGACACCCTGAGTGATATTTCCAGTGTCTGAGGTAGTTTATTTATCTTTTGTATCCCCCTGCATTTTGTAACACTATCCAACTCTGAAATTGTTGTTTTCTTATGTTAAACTTTTCCCTAATTTCTATAGGTTTATGTATGCATACTGAGAAGAATTTTCCTTTTTCTTTTTGCTTCCTTTCAAGTTGTAGTATTCTCCTTTGTATTTGCCATATTTTGTAAATTTTACGTAAATGTTCTGGTATTGTTCTGTATTGTGTTCAGTAAAAAAAAAAAAAAAAATCCATCCATTCATTTTCTTAACCCACTATATTCCTTTCTTTCGGGGTCTCTTGGTTACCGGAGTCTATATTGGCTACTGTTGGACAGAGGTGGGGTTCACCCTTGATAGGACCCCAGTCTGTCAAACACTTACACACACATTCACACATGCACTAAAGATGCTTAGAGTAACCAATTAACCTATGAAGCATGTTTTTGGACAGTTGGAGAGTAAGGAAAGCGACAAAAATTATTCCAATAAGAGAGATCTCAAGAATGCAATAAAATAATCATGTATTTGTGACACAAAATGCGTGCATGAAATAAGTCCCCTGATAGTGATTGAGGGCCAGTCCGTGACAAAGCATTGATCCAGGTGGAGGACAGGGTGGAGAATGTAGAGATACAAATGAATTTTAAAAAGCAAAAATATAATTGTAATTGGCTGAGAAGCAAATACGAGGGACTTATAGCTGTTGGTGTGGCATGCATTGATTGACGATAGAACCCAGCTTACCTGAATGTAGCTTAATTAGTTTAGATGCAACCTCTGCAGAACTGTACAGATCTCCTTTGGCCATTTATTTTAAATCTGATGTTACTCCAAGAACTTTGGCTGCCCTTCCTCATGGAATTGCTCAGACACACCAATGCCCTTACCACTTGTGGGAGATAAAAAAAAACAAAAAACAGGCACCAACATAAAGGAGTAAATTTTGAATTAGGAAAAAACAAAATTCAAGTCATTCCCAGAATCTAACATAAGATTTCTTGGGCCAAACTGAGCAAAACAAGAGGTCACCTGTGAAATACTGGAAACCAAAATAACTAAATAAATAAATAAAGATCTTACCAGACATGAGACATACCGGGATGCTTTAAAGGGAAAGTGTAGTCTATGACCCACACACATGCAGGCAGACTCATCGACATGCAGTTTAACTGATAAATACCCAAAGTGAACAGACAAAAACAAGGTATACATTTACATAATCAATTATATAAAAAAAAACTTTCATTTTAAATCACATCAAAGTCCAGGAACACGCAGCATCCATTATTCCCTCCACAGATGGCGTGTTCCAGCTTCACTCTAAGCAATCTGTAAAGAACAATTGGTTCATCTGAGTCTCAATGAACACAAAGATGAGTGTAACATTTTAACTGATTCAAACAAAGTCAAATAATGAACCCAAATACATGTAATTAACTCAAAACGTGTACACCAATTTAATGCATTTACAACTTCATAACAAAATCAAGCATGACTTATTTCAAATATGTGCAGAGCATAAGTGTGTATCATTTTACTAGTAGGTACACTAAGGTCATGACAATGTTACAGAATTCAGTTATTTTGCACATAACTGTTTTTCTGCATTTCCAAAAATGTCAAATTTCACAGCAGCTCCACAGCTGCTTTTACGTGTTTTTTGCAACACTATTGTGTTTATGTCAATACATTTGCAGGGTTCAAAAAGGGGGAATAGTTGCACCTGAATCTGCAGAACAATGTTTCTAATTTACAAATATACCAAAAATGACACAAATACACTTTTTTTTTTTAAAGAAACAAATTTCTTGCAATGCATTCCTTTTAGAGTTATTCTAGAACAGTTTAATATCTCTAAACTGTCTCATTTTCTTGGTGGGATTTGGACTTCAGGGCCACCGTAGCTTCAGCACAAACGTTGATTTGACATAAAATGCAAAACACTCATATCTTCTTCCATAAATTTATTTCAAAGTTTAGGTGGAACTTATACAATAAGTAAGAACACTTTAATGGGACTCAACAGTAATCATTTATAGACTCCCAGCATTTTACACAAGGTCATTATAACACAAGATAACAGCAATCTGTCACAACCGTGCTGCCTCTTGGGCAGCATAGGTTTTGATTATGGAACAGTTTGTTCCAGCACAAAAAAGTGCAAACATTTAAATAACTTTATATCAGATAGGCAGTTGAAGATTACTTCCATGGATGAGGATCAGAGGAATAGCTACTTTAACAGGACATCAGGAGAAAAATGCATCAATTTCAGCGATACAGTTTTGATGAAGCTACTTCAAATATCAAACCTAGTGCAATGACCTTTCCACACCAGTTAGACAAAACAGTAGTAGACAAAACATCAATGTAGGAGTGAATGGCCGAAAACACATTTACAAAAGAGCTAATACAAAACATGCACTTATAAAGAAGGCTGTAAAACTCGTATTTTACACAGATTCTCTTTATGCTTCATGGTGACATCAGAAGTGTCGTGTCTTGTTTCGTCTTGTTTCTGTTTGTTCTAGAATTCATCCAGTCGTGATGAGAAGCACCAACCCGCATTTAGAGACACCTCCAAAATCCAGTTCAAACTTAGGAAGTAAATGTTAAAAAAACAAAAGAGAGGCAGATTGGGCTTCAACACAATTTTGAAGAATTTTGACCATTTCTACCTATCTGTCATGTTTGTGGAAATTGTGCAAAAAAATGACCTACTTTAATCTCTTTTGCTGCCTGCAGACTACATACGAGCTTCCAGTAAACAGAATCATTGTTTTTTTTTTTTACATATTTTTTTACTAGGTTTACCTCAAAAGTTCAATTCAACCCATAAATGAAAACAAAAAAAAAACACATAAAGCAATGGCTTTGTCACAGTGTCTTATTTCCTTTCTTTCCCTGTAATTTAAAGGGTATTTTAACTAAGGACAACATGGCGGTCAAACACAGATTTCCTTTGTTCCTGGACCTGCCTCCTCCAGCGCTGCTGGGCATGTTCCACCTTGTTCAGCATGTTGGGTCGGGAGTGCGATCGGTTCAGAACGTTGTGAGCGTTGGCAAAAGGCTGCTGGTCCTGGAAACAACAACACAAAAACCCATCAGAGGTCGATGGACACTGCAAACTGTCCAAACGAGCAATTTAAAGGTCATTCCAAGATGTGCAGACTCTTCATTAAGGTGGGTTTTAAAGAGGGGGCTTCAAACTATACATGTAGATGTGGTTTTATTTAAACCGGTTTTTGTTTTGCACAGGCAACTACGATTAATCATTGACATTAGTTTTCTGTGTGTTTGCCTCTTGCAAGTAAAAAAGTGTGAAAACACCTTTTATCCCACATCTCAACAGTAAAGTAAAAATTCTTACTAAGATTTAGGGGTTTTTTTTTTGTGGGAAATCTTATGTGTGTTGACACAGCATAACTAAACGGCAAAAAAACTTAAAAAGAAGAAAAAAAAACATGAAACAGGGCAATGTAAACACTTTTTAAGGCTAAATAAAATATGATGGTCAACTCAAAATTAGACAAAAATGGCCAATTATACCCTTGACTCCAAAGGCCAGCAAACAGAAAAGGAAGATGGCTACAGCTACGGGGCTAAAACTTAACTCAAGGGACATATAAAGTGGTACAACAAGCAACATGAAAAAAAAAACAATCCCCAATTATTGTTTGCTCTTAAATTAATTAACAATGTCATATAAAGCCTTTTTTCCAAGCTAATATTACAGATACATTTATTGTCATGCCGTCTGAGTCCAGAGCACAAAGGAACAAAAATCTGCTTACTGGACTTTAAAAATGCTCACGTTTTTGGTCATCCAATACTCCAATACTTAGTGGTGCCTAGTCCATCCCGGAGGCCACTATTGAGTCCCGTCAATGTAAAAGTTTTCCATTTTAAACCAAAGATAATGTGATTCTGTGATTCACAGTAGTAAGAGGTCTGGATGTGAGTCCAGGAAATGCTTCAAGCTTGGTCAGATTGCTGGAGGCAATCCTTCAGTGAACGCAACACAACATCTAAATGTAAAGATGACACACTTTCCAGATTCACCACAATTCTACAGAACAACTGCAGCAATCTCAGCCAATGTTGCTAGAATATCGCATTTTATCTTTTGTAAAATCTGCATGAAAATATGATATTATAGCAAATTACAGTGCATGCAAAGGAGTCCAAACTTGCTAGAGGGCAGCCTAATTACATTTCTTTGCATGATTCCGTCCGCACTCTTGCAGCACAGATTTTTTTTCTCTGAGCCTCCAAAGAGGAGTGGGAAAGTACGGCACTGATTTACAAAAGCTTGTTAAATTTTACTCGTGCTGCATGAAAAACTTCCACGTGATGGTTGGTCCAAAGGGAGAACATTTACCAATCAAGTCTTGTGACTATGACCATTCAAAGTATCAAACCTCCTAAAACTTACTGAGAAAAACTAAATTAAACAACTATACATATTGTCCTTGCAACTCCTAAATGTTGCTAGGAACACTTACCCCAGCATCATCGTCACTTTGGATAAGCTGCGAGTGTCCAAACAGCCGCCTCTTCAACATGGGCTCCAGCAGAGTCAGGTACACCATGTAGAGCAGTAGCAGGCCCAAAATGGACAGGTACATGATGATGGTAAACTAAAGACATGAGAGGGGGGGGGGGGCAAAGAACATACTCAGAAATCATGGGATGGGTCACATTTAAAGTTTAGCTAATATTTTCCATAACCTTGAATTTTATCAAATCAAACTTCATTTATATATTTATATTTAATTATAAATATAAATACTTTTCATACCAAAGTAATGCAAAGTCAAAAACTGTCACATATTTTTAAAAAAAATCCCTGCTGTTTGTATGCAAGATAAAAAAAAGGGGAGAATACCAGCTTTTAGAAAAATCTTCAAACTAATTAGTATTTTAAAAAAAACTAAGGAAATGTTTACAATGTAAAGAATAATCAAATGACATTATACATTCGTAATCTGAACCCTCTGAGCCCTAAATTGGGTCACAGCAGGGGTTGCTGGAGTCCATCCCAGCAAACATGGGGTTAAAGGCAGAAAAGATCTACATTTTTTGGGTACATGCAGAGACAAACTAGCACACACACAGTCTGAGAGACACTTTATTTAAAAACAAAAAAAAAAAAAAACCAATAAAATAAATAATCTGACTTCACCTTTATGGTCCCTGAGCTCCTCTCTTCATATTTACATTCACAGCGCAGACAGTAGGCCTCCACGTCTTTGCCGTCCACTGGCATCGGTTCCACCACATGGAGGCAGTTACTTAAGAGACAAAATCATCCATATATTAAAGATTCAGCAAAGGGGAAAAAACATACAATGGCATTTGGTTACATACCAGTCTTTGAGAGACACATTTTGTTTGTAGATATGTCCCTCATAGCCTCTGTAAGGTGGACAGATACACTTACAGCGAACGTCTTCGGAATTCTGTAAAAGTTACGTCAAACAGGTGTTAAAGTTTTAAAAGCAGCAGTCAAATGAACTCAGACATTTGTGTTGACGTGTTTGTGTGATGTTATCACAGCAGCTTTAAGTATGTCAAAAAATTAAGTTTGTAACTTGTAGTTTACAAAAAAATAGATTTGCAAAGCAATAACAGGATAAAAGAATCCAAATGAAATAATTACTATTTATTGAAATAGTTCCAAATCTTGCTAAAAACAAAAATCTTGGATCTTAAAGATTTTTAATTTAAAAACTAATGGAGGAAAATATGTTTTACATTTTTTTTTAAAGATACTGCACTGTGAAGAATATAAAATGACTGTTTTCCTAAGAGTGCCTGGTGGCTTTAAATCTTCTTAGCTAAAATCAAAGATTTTCTGGAATAAATACATACACAGTATGAGTTTCTATGATGAGACATCACTCTGCAAAACCCACAATTAGAAATCAAAAGACTTGAGACTAAAAACACAGGAATCCAGCTTCTTAGTATCCAAGTACAGTACATACCACCAAACCAAAGTAGCAGCAAAAAAAGTTTGCAAAATAATAGTTCAGATGGATGTTGGCGGCAGCATTGCTGTTTCGCTTTGGTGTACCTGTTTATTTATGTTTCTATTATTATTCTTCTGACATACAAATGTTATTTTACAATAGCAAAGATTCCCTTACATCTCGGCTTTTGTAAAAGAAAAAGGAGAAAAAAGGTGTTTTCCAGCGTTTGCTGAGTTTAAAAAAAGGGTAAATTTTCTGTACCTTTTCTGCACCTTTAATTAATACTTCAGTAAGGAAGTCTTAGCTGAAATTAATGACAGCCTTTTGTAAACTGCTTTCTATCTATCTATCTATCTATCTATCTATCTATCTATCTAATCTAATTTAATCTAATCTAATCTAATCTAATCTAATCTAATCTAATCTAATCTATCTATCTGGCCAAGCACACGACCAACAAAAAGGGGAGGGTGTCGCTCGCTTACAGAATTTTCAGACGTGTAATTCCTGTTTAGTAAGCTACTCGCCCATCATGTTCTGTGTGCTGTCAGCTAGCGTTAGCCTAGCATTAGCCTTACCTTTGCTGCTGCTGCTTGGCTCAGCAGCACCAAACACGCCAAACACGCAGCCTCGGCAGCTAAAACCAGCTTCATCGTCGCACTAACTCAAACCCTGCTGGACTCTTTTTTTCCGGACAAAGGAGAAAAGATGAATACACCCTTAGAAACGACGCCGTCCGCCGTAGACTCAAGTACAGGATAAGCAGATTCTACATCAGCTGACTTGTCATTTCCGGAAATAGAGGCTCACTTCCGCAAACATAAGACGCGGACATTAGAAATATGAAAAAGTAAAAATAAAAAAAAATAATGAAAGAACACTTGAGTTTTACAATTTGTCTTTTGCATTTGAAACATGTAATATTTAAGTTATTTTTAAAATATATTTATTTTGATTTTGTACTTAGTTTCTATTTTTTATATAAATCATGTTTGTTAAACTGTCATGATGTACGACATACAACAGAATGAGATGGAGATCTAAAAAGACTGACAACAGTCGTCTAAACCGTCTTCCACTTCCAAAGTCTTTAAGGGTTTATTTATTTTGGTGAAACAATTTTCAAAGTACTACTTATTTTAAAAGAAGCAAATTTAAAAAGTATTTTACACACAACACAGGTTTATTACATATTTATAAAAAATAAAAATAAAAAACTCCTCACATTTGAATTAAAGTTTTTAATAATTGTCTAATATAAAACTAAGCTTAAGCTTAACTGGTGCTGTTTTTTTGTTGTTGTTTTGTGCTGCATAAGCTTTCCTATATTTGTATTTTCTTTACAAATGCACCTTGTTTTGGCTAAATAATGTGTTGCTGGTTAAATTAAAGTAATGATTTATTTGATGTTTTTTTTTAAAGCAGACAAACCGTTCCGAACTAAACTGTAATGTCAAATGAAATTTGTGCACACTAAATAATAAGTTTCTTTTCTGGTAATTAAGGGAATGACGAATATGATTCCTATCTTTATTTACAATTTTATTAGATGTACAAAACCATAAAATATACATACACATGGCATCTAAGACGGGTCAGTAGCTCAGCTGCATTTTACAGGACTTTTCATAGAAACTGACATGACATCCTTTAGTATCTCAGGGTGTCTACAGAAGCATCTTTGATTGACATGAAAGCAGATAATAGCTGGAAAAGCTAAGGGCTTTATAGAACCATCACGTTTATCCAGACACCTTGAAAAACAAGAAACATTGGGTCATCAGCATCTGTAGCTAAAACTCTCAACACTTTTTTTTTTTACATCATGTACAATACAGTCATCAAAATAAATGCTTTTGTGGTGAGACTACCTCTTTAACAGTGCTAGTATTCCCAAGAAAACAGTTGTGCTGTATTAGTTCCTTACATTTTGCAGTACTTCTGTCATAAATTCATCCAATCCAGTAAAATAAGGCTATGTTAAAACTAGATATACAATCTATATACAGTACCATTGACATTCAATATATGTCTGTTCACCCACCAGTTTTTCTGTCCTTGTGGTTCAATAGATTAAAGTCCCATTCAGTCAGCATGTATTCAGCACTCCTGAAGTTAAGGTATGTACTTCAGTCCTGCACTGACCTTTCAATAGCTTTTTTTAATTTTACTTAAGGGATTTCTTTTGATGTGTTTTTCATATTCATCGACATGACATCCACTCAATCTGTGTGACAGTCCCTTGAAAATCCTGGTGCAGCATTTATGGGCGAAGGAATGTCAGGACTTTGGAACGCAGAAAGCGGATGAAGGATTTTGGGAACATTTCTCTTGATTCTTGCGCCGTATAGTTGAAGAAGTTTTGTGGGTGAGCCAGCACGTCAAACAATGCCTTCATGAGCTTCTTATCCTGTTGAGAGAATTCACAAAATTAATGAAAAATGCATTTATTTAGCCAAGTCACAGTCCCACTTTGTAAGTCTTCATTTGTCTAACAGAGGTCGTAATGTCATTAGTACATAGCCTTTTGTATTTTACTTAACCATCAAAATCAGCTTAAGAAGAAATAGATTCTAAAAAATGTCGATTTAACAACTGTGTGTTTAATCTGAATCTTGTTTATCTTGAGATTTTGAAAGTTTAGCCAAAATACTAAGAATAAACACAACACAAAGCCCAAATACCTTCAGAATTTCCTGGTGATTCTCTGATGCATAAAGCCGTCCATCCCGAACAATGTCTTCAATCAATTCCTGGTAGTCTTCTGGAGAAAAAAGAAATACCCATCAACAATATCATCATTTATGCCATTGACATATTCTTTATGTTTCAAAACCCACCCTAATTTATTAGTAATGTTTCCTTTACTAACAGAAATTTTGAGGGCAAAAAATTTACTACAGCTCAATTTTTGAAAAAGCTGCCTTTTTTCAAAATGGTTTGAGGGAACAAAAAAAAGTCAATGTGTTCTACCTGTCATTTATTTACAATTGTAACGATATAATTATAAATGTTTTAAGCAGCTTTGATCATATTTGAAAAATAAAAGTATAACAAGCAAAACAGTATTTAATAATAACAATATGGTTTTATTTTGATAATCCCACAGGAACAAGTGGTTACCGTCGTATGTCACGTAAGGGACCTGAAAGCCTCTTCCGCTGTTTCCCTCATTGGACTTGAACTGTATCCACAGCCTTTTGGAGCGGGAGGTGAAGGCAATGGGCCGTTCGTATGTCTGACACGTCTCATAAGTCGTCACAGAGTTGGACAGAGCTGTGTGTGTGTGCACATAGGCAGATATCTTTGAGTTACTTAAAATAGGATTGCCACCATCAAACAAGCATCTGGATCTGTACTATATTTGTTAGTAGGGGTGTAACGACTCATTTTACCAACGATTGGATCATAATTTCTGGTTGCCAATCAGATTCATAGTCAATATTGGTTAATTTTGAATGATCCAGGTATGATCCAATTCACTGAACTAAAATCAATCCATGATGTCTTTAGCCAAAAATGTGATTCAGAGAGTCATAGTACCTTAATACTGAACAGTGCAGGGGAAGTTTTTCAGGTTTCTTTGTATTTCTTACAAGATAATTAAGGTGTAGATTAAATATGTGTACAAACAAGTAAACAAGAATGAATGGCAAATCCATTCACATTTTAGTTTTATAAAGTTCAGCCCACTGTTGTGTTTCCACACACTGAACTGTAATGATGGCTTGATCATTTTTGTAAATTTTCAGTAAATTAAACATACCGTGTCTTAATTCAAACAGTATTTTCCAATATTGATGTAACCAATTTATTTCATTTTGAAACGATTTTATAATGGTATAGGTCGATTTGATTAACAACTTGCCTCTGACAGATTGATCTGGTTGGATCCTAGAAATAAAAATCGATTTATCCATTAAGTCAATGAATCGTTGCACCCCTATCTTAGCACGCCTTGAATGTAAAAACTCACAGCTTTTCCTCATTACTAAGTAGTCCCCGCATTCATCTTCAATGGGTAGGTAGATTTCAGGTACAACAATAAGTATTCTTCGCTTGGGCGGCGGGTTGATGGTCCAAGTGCACTCGATATTGGCTGGGTAGTTTCCTGGGTAGTTGGGTGACTCGATGTAGCCTGTAAACTCCCCAAGCTCTCCTCCACACTGTCGGTCTGTGCAGCGACTCAGATTTTTAGCAGGTTGACTTCCCACAGCTTTTACTAACACTTTCACTTAGACTTACTTTTGCACTGCATGATGTTAGTAGAGCCATCAAAGTCTGTTGTGGTGTTTCCTGGGCAGGTGATGCAGTAATTCTGGCCAAATTCTACTTGATATGTGCCTACGGGACAGCGAATGCAGCGGTGCGTGCTGGTGTTGTAGTAATGTCCTGGAGAACACTGGACTGAAGAAACAAAGTGCAGCATTTGAGTGTAAATATTTTGAGGCATTGTTAAGAGCACACAATACCTGCAGGGGGCAGCAGAGCTCAACTCCCATCTGAGATGGGAGGTAAAGTAAAATGAAAAACAAAAAAAGCCAAAATCTAAACAATCCCAAGTGCAGTAACAACTTAAGTCCCAACAAAAATGTATAATTTTTTTCTTGAAAATTAGGTTACTACAGCGCAGATGAGTATCTTACCTTTGGTCTCACACTCCTGAAATGTGACAGCACCGCTGTGCTTGGTGATGAGGTTGCCCCCACAGGAGAAGCAGGAGGTGCGTCCCACTTCAGGTTGGTACGTTCCCAGGGGGCACAGCAGGCAGGGGGTGAAGCCGTCATGGGAGTACTGACCAGGGGAGCACTGACCTGATCACAAAGATAAGTGTTTGCTCAGCTCAGACAGTGAACTCATAAAAAAACAACAGTAAAACTTTTGCTGAAACAACACTTTTAGTACCTCCCTGTTTGGATTTGTTCACATTTTTTATACCGAGTTTTCCTGAGGAACGTTTGACGAGATCTTCTGTGATTCCATTAGAGTTTTTATGGTGCAACTTGTTAATGGATTGCTGCCATTTTTCATCCACACTCCTCAACTCGCAAATGACTAATACAAAGTTGGCGCCTTCTTGGCCTTCTTGTTTAGTCTGATGGAAGAGATGGGATCTGGGATTCAGCCACAAAGTGCCTGTGATAACAGGGCTCATAGTGGCTCCTCCAGGACTGGAAGAAGCCTGGAGGCATTCACCTTTTGAATTTAAACACATCCTCTTTACCTGAGCTCAAGCTTCTTTGGGTTTACACAAAGCAGAAAATTTGCCAAGGATAGATCTTTATCGTAGCACCAGCACTTCCTGCATAATCCACAAACACCTATTTAACTCATGGACTTTCTAAAACTTCTGTTAGATTTTTTTTTTTTTTTTTGATTATTTGTTACTGATTTTAGATTATCTGTTTGTGTGTGTTGAGCCCATCCTGGCTTTTTTTAAACAATGTTTTAAGCTTACTGAAGTCTGTCTTCACAATCAGATAAAAGGACAGATACCCTAACTGAACACTCCATTAAAACTACAGCCAGCAGCTGGTTGGTTTAGCACAAATAGGAGAAGACATGAGGGATCCGCTTTCATCAGTCCAGAGGGAACATATCTGTGATGGATTTGTATTTACACATCCTTTCCTAAATGGTTATGAAAGAGTCTGAGCAGGGTTGGTGATAAAAAAAAGCATCACAGCTTCTTAAGGTGATGAAAAACACAATGTAGATGTGCTGTGTTTCCCCAATGTAGAGGCAATGACTTCAAAGAGTGGTTTGCTCAACAATTCCACACATTTTGAATGGATTTTATCAGCTTTGCGATCTCTTAAAAACAATCCTTCTGAACAAATATCAACTGACAACAGTGTTTTGCAGAAGTGTTAACTCTGTCTATCTTAACTTACTGCGAATAAATGAAGTGAAGGTCATCATTGAGTCTCACCTCCACACTCTGACAGGTTTCGAGCTCCGACCACACCAGACGCCTCTCGTCCTTCAGGTGCAGGACATTGTTCACAAGACATCTGTCCCTCCTCGTCCTGAAACGTCCCAGCTTGACACAGAAGGCACCGCCTCTGATCACTGTCATAATAAGTCCCTGCTCCACAGCTCACTGGCAGACAAGAAAAGAAGAAAAGTAAAAAGTTTAAAGATCAACTTTGATTTTAATTTTTTTAAATGTGTTTTTGGTGTTTTAACAAGTTCTTGTGACACTTTTCTAATGATGGAGGACAAATATTAAAAAAATTAAGCTCTGATTTTTCTAAATAGGACTGTAAATAGGAAAGTTTTAAGGTTCGTACCCACAGTTTCCTGCAGACAGAAACAAATTAATAATGACTCAGAGACAATACTTATCTTTAGTGGAAGTTTACTCCGTACAAGCAGCACAAATCAGGTTGTACAAAGGGTTACAGACAAAATGAACAGAAAGCATTCAAAGTCCGCACACAGAGATGCAGGAAGATGGGCTTGGTATATAAACCCTGCATTTGCATATTCAGAAGGTGATCCGATGGACAATGATGTGAAAATCACACCCACAGGTTGTTACAGGCGAGGTGCTCCAAGGTCAAGATGCTTCAACCCTCATATATCTCTGAGGCTCTCACGAACGTTAAGCAGAGCACACACACCAGTACACACAAAAGGAAAAGGGAGGATGGAAGAATGCTGTGAGAACATAGTTTGGTTGTGCTGTATTCAAATGTAATATAATTTTGAGATGATAATGCGCGCTTAATGAATTAAGTTTGAACCATTAGTGTAATAAAAAGTTAAAATGGGAGTTTCTAACTATTCTTAACACTCACAATAGCATTTCTGAGCATTCCTTTATTCGAATTGTTGTGAATTAGAAGCAAATGAAAAAAATGCAGTTTGAAAAACAGCTTATTTGTGACGATTTCTTTCTTATTTTGGCTGAAAACTGTATAATCTTAATAAAAGGGCCACTGGGAACGCTTTGCAATAGATCAAAAAATGATCGGAAGGGAACTTTAGGGAGTTTTTGTGCAATATGTCAAATCCACTCTCTAATGTGGACTCAAGCTGAAAAAAAATATCCAGATGCTTCACCAAGAAAAAATTCTCATCAGGTACTATGACTCTCATCAGCATCTGACATCACTGAAGATAAGACACCCAAAACAGACTGCTGTGCCTCAACTTGAAATAATGCACCTCAGCACACAGAACGGTTCTTGAGATCAACAGTAATTTTAGTGGAGAGAGTCAATGTATTACACACCCAGTCCATTTTCCCCTGTGGCTACAAAGCATCCAGCTGTTCAAACCTCACCAAAGATAAACATAATGAATAAAGCAGTTGAATTAAGTGTCAAGAATAATAAAAGAAACAGATGTGAGCTGCCTCTAGTGATCCAGCAGGGCTCTGTGTGTACTTTAAATAAGAAAAGTTCTGCCAATAGTTACAAGTTTATGTGTGCAGCAGACCAAAGGTGGTGGCTGGCAAACATATAAACCCAGTCCAGTAACTTTTACAAACCTATCATAGCTTACTACACTTGTAAGTTAACTGAAAGTCTAACTTCTGAGACTTTTTTTTTTAAAAAACAACATTTTTTTTTTACATAATCAGCCCGTGGGTTGTAACTAATGAAAGCCTTAATACTTATTTAAAAATAACTTTGCAAGTTTTTTTTCTCTTAAAAACATCTTATAAACATACTTATTAAAATTTGTAAAAGAATACAACCTACATTTATGGGTAAACTTTAATCTTTTTGTGATTCCAAAACTCTTGGTCTTTTTGGTTTGTCACTTAGACCAGTGCGTTAGAAAAATATTTGATGAATATATATTGACTGAATCTGTAGGATATGCCTTTATGATGAGATAACTGCTTACAAATAACCAGTCTAAAATGCCTGACAGGGTTAAGGCTGAATAGTTAACTGCAGGATTACTGATTGCAGTTATTTTATTTTCTGTGAATTTGTCATAAATTTGAAGTTGAAATTACCAAAAAGCAAAAATGTTTTAACCAAGGAAATGCCAGAATATGTATTAGTGAGTAGAATAAGTGTTAAAGTATTCATTTGAATGAATATCATGTGCTTGTTTAGCATAAAGTTATTTTAAATAATATGAGCCTGTCATAAATTACTTTTTTTTTCTGGAGTACAAACTGTTAATATTTTGGGCTGATAATATCGGTAATCTAGAGAATATGTATTATTAAAGTTTACAAAAAAGTGACAAGAATAAAGATTTAAAATATTATGTGTACATAAAACACATTTTCAGGCTGCACATTTGCTCCACCAACTGTTTCTGTTGAGGCAAAACATTTAGCTTGGATACTGATCACAATATGCACACACAGTAGACAAATGTGGACTGTGCATATAAAATAAAGCCAGTGCTCAGGCTTTGTGTGTTTTTCTAACTCAGCCTTATCCGGAATTCATCAGAACAAAAGAGCCTTTACTGCTTCACCGCTGCCTCCTGAGGATTAATACAATATAACGTGGCTGTGGATCACACAGAAAACTTCTCACCCTCTTCTCTTTCAAGCAAACCCAGAGGTAAATGAAAGGCAATATTTCCCTTTTATCTCACAAAACGCAAAGACTTGATTATAGGACCCAAAATGAGTTTAGCTTTGATTCCCAAAAATGCCTCTAATTAATCTGAAAATTACTATGTGTGTTTGAGAATTTAAAGGGGGATAAAAAAACAATCATTTAAATCAATTTGGGTTTAGTGCAAAATGTGCCACAGATGAGCGGAGAGCGACATCAAAAAGTTGAGATCCACAAAAGCCTGAGCGCCGAGCCATTATCCACAGCTCAGCAAATTTCTGGATTCCCTCTAAAGAAGGAAAATGTAATTCTATCAATAGCAGTTCATTTTTTGGAACCTTTTGTTTGTTCTGAAAGACCATGAGGAGCCATCGTCGCATTGTCCCCAGCTTTTATTTGACAGAGGGGAAACAGTGAGCGAAGAGGAGAGAGTCAGAGGGAAAGCCTTTCAAATGCAAAGAACACTTCTATAGAGTACTCCAATTGATGGCCCCAAAGAGGTTTAAAAGACCTTTCACCTCTATTCAAGTCCCCGCTTCTTGCCTACTTGATGACATAGGAAAACACTACGGTATCACAGTGGTAAGGAGCTGAACCCAATAAAAGGGGTCAGCTTTCTGAATCCCCCCATTCTGCTCAGACCAATCTCTGCCTGCACCCATCACGCAGAGGTCCAAACAGCTGATGCTAATTGATTCCCATGGTGTGGCTGAAGTCAATTCTCTTTAGCAGTGTAGTGGCTGGGGTCATGCAAAGTGGCCCCAGGTGGGGGTAACGTCAGGGGGGCAGCACTCAAGCTGCCAGTTTGAATCAACGGCACTTCCTAAACATCCCTAAATGTTCAAACAAATAGTCACAATTGGTGCTCAATAAGATTTGAGCCGTGCTGCCTTCATTAAAAATGTTATTTTTTTTGTTTTTCAGCTTAGCAAACAAACACCCAGCGCTTTCTGAGGCATTTCAGCAGCTACAAATCAAAGACATGAACATAAAAAGATTTTGGTGAGAGTACCCAAACACATCCGTGCAAGAAAAACAGGGAAGAGCATTTTTCTCTGATGGAGTGAAGGAGTGGGAACAAACCCCAAATGAGGTTTTCAATGGAATGGGCAAACTGAAAAGGCCTAAACTGCACTCCACATTAAGCCAGAGTGGGAGGTGGTGGAGGAGGGGAAAATATAGCTTCTTTAAAGAAGTGGAGGTTAAGAAGAATGCCTTGCAGACCCCGCCTTCCTGCTCTCCCAAATTACATGTCTACACCCCTGTCATGGCCAATGGACTGCTTAATGCTCAGCTGAAAACAAAGCGGGGGAAGTTAAGGAATCAAGACATTCATCTAAAAGATGGGAATAAGATCGGTTAAGCGTTAGATCATAAAGTCCGAGGGGTTTGTTTTTAATTTCGAGGCCAGAAAGTGTTGAGTTCCAAGAAGTGGCAGGAGGGCTTTAATGAGTCAATGAGGTGCTGAAAAAAAAGAACATGATCCATGTTGCAAACAAATGTCTTCAAAACTTATGGTTTATATACCACACTCTTTAAAAAAAAAAAACTAGACTGGCAGCAGTTTCTTGAGATGTTTCAGCAGGCGGAAAACTTACTGGGAGGCCTAAAAACAGGGGCATTCGGTTGCATTGGCCAAAAGCAACACAAACCAGCCTTCAGCACTTCACTCTGACAGAACACGGCTGTATATTACCTTTCTCTGCATCGCAAGTTGTATATAAAACTCCAGAATAAGGCAACAGGCTCCAGGAAGCCTGCCACGAGCCCCCTAATGTTACACTCTTATCCCAGGAGATACTGGAAGAGTTCACAAGCTTGGAGCCCCAACAACAGTCTCTCTGTTCTGCCACACCAACGCAGTCCCACTCTGACCGGCTCATTATAGCATGTCGGCAAACCAAATATGGCACTCATCTGGCTAACACCTGCCACGAATCCAATCATTAAAGCTACTTGTTGAAATATATCTCACTGGCAAGGGTCATTACAATTAAAAGGGTCTACTGTGTGCACGTCTCCACCTTTAAAGTGGTTTCTGTGCAGAGTAGAAAGGACGTGCATGAATCAAACTCACCACATTTCCTTCCCACCAGCACCTGCCCGGCCCCACAGTGTCCTTGCAGTTCTGCTGATTGGCCTAAATTCTTGGCAAGCTCATAGTCAGCCCCTGCAAAATGTAGGTGGAACTGCTCCCGGTTGATGGACTTCCTCAGGGTCCTGATGGTCTTCTTCAGCCTCTTCTCTGAGCGTCGACGCACGCAGTTCAGGTCACAACTCTCTGCTAAGAGAAGCACTTCATACCACACTTGCTTTGATGCAGCTCTTTTATCGTGCACACTCTTAACTTGCAGAGTTTCCGCATGCTTATGCAGCAAAAACCAGAAATATGGGAATCAAAGAAACCAAATAGGAAACACTGCGACCCAATGCCCCAACCCGAGAGTCCGCCACCACCAGAGCCAAGTCAAAACAGGAGATACTTTAGTGTTTAGCTTTGTTTAGAGACAAACAGCAGTGAAAGAGATTAAGACTTAGAAGCAAAGGTCACATACAGGCCGGCAGGAAGCGCAGAGAGACCAACCTGTTACCTCCTCAAGGTTCACATCCAGCTCAAACTCAGCTGTGATGGAGGAGCCGTCGTCCTCGCCGGCCTTCCTGCTGTTGCGGCTGCGGGTTCGCCGTCCAGACGAAGTGCAGCGCAGGCTCACGTAGCTGAACTGCAGGTTTTCGGTGAAGAGAAACCTACTGTCTGTGAACAACCACACACGCACATACACACAGCACAGCCAGCAGGCATACACACAACATGTGAAATCACACAGCTGTTGGAGAACGCTGCAGTCGCGACTGAGGTAGGGGAGTCAGCCGTAATGACAAAAGTTGCAGCACGCTGAGCCCCCCTTTGGGGACGCTAAACAGTCCTGCAATCTGTTTGACTGATGGCAAGGTCAACCTGACTGAAAGACATGCTATAGCTAATTACATCCTCTTCTGTCAAGGCCAGACAAACTGCCTCTTGAAAACGCTCAACACACTCAAAACCACATCACTGTACCCACAAAGTCTTTCCAATTTTCCCTCAGTTTGTTGTGTTCTTTGAAGCAGCTTTCAGACCGGCTTTATCTTCTTCACATGCTGGCAGCTCTCAGTAAACCCAAAATGTTTTCTAACTGCCAAACATAAAAGAGCTTCAGTTCTAATCCTTGTGTATCTGTCATCAAAGTCTGGTGTCTGACAGCTTCTCAGTGTGATAACTTCTGTACCTGAACGTGCAGAGTTCACGTTCTCCCAGAGCTTTTCCGGACTTCTTTTCAGGTTGCACTTTGCAGTGCCAGACTTGAAAGTGGCAGTGGTTTTAATTCGGGAAGCACTGTGTTTTCCTGGACCTGAAAGCCAGAGGAACCGAAAGTCTTCTTAATTTTGAAAAGCCGTCAGCTCTCAACAAGGAACAATCTGTGTTGTTTTGTCAAGCGGAGCAGAAAGCTAGATCCAAATCAGAGAGGTTTTGTACTTGCCTAAGCAATGCAAGCCATTGCTGTCCTTTTGTCTGTCAGTCAAGCAGGGCAGGGGCCTTCCACAGGTCACTGTGTAGGAATCCTCTGTCCCTGAAAACACACAAGGGGCCATGACACACAGACCAACACTGACAAAAGTCACAAAAGCAGAGACTCCTGAGGAAGCAAGTAGAAACATGAAGAGTCTCTCTGCAGACTGAAATGGACAACAGTTCAAACAACTAGAATGACTTAGTTTAAGCCTCTTTTCAGACACAGCGGTTGTACCACTGATGACTTTATCGATCAGTTCAAGCTCAAGTCACTTTTAAGTTTATGATCCTCTTCAGTCTGAGCCACAGCAACAAAGACCAGTAGATTAGACTTGGTTTAACACCAGAGTCAGAATTCCTGGTGATGCAACCACAGCCAATTCACTGATATATAATAACAGCAGTGTTTATTCAATATAATTTAGCCAGACTCCTGTTTCCAGCTTTCTCAGAAAAGATACAGCTGGAAAAACATTTAGAATCACACCAGCAGAAAGAAGTATATTCCTGAAGTCTCCACCAAAAATAAAGACTTTATTATGGTCCCACTCTAATCCCTTTTTGATCTATTTTCAAAGGATTCCTAGTGGTTTTCCCATTTTGATTAGCCCGTTTTAGCCAAAATTGAATTGAATAAAAAAATTTTTCAAACTTTCATTTTTTTGTTTGTGGTCTCCATCATCAGAAAAATGCCACGAGAACATGTTAAAAACACCACCTGCATCAGATTGGGTTTTTAAAGTGCATCAGCTCTCTTAGGGTTAGTTGGTCACTTTTGTTGTCAGAAAAACTGCTCCAGATAATAATAATCCATAAAGCATAAATTGTTTTCCCAAAGAAACTTTCTGGATGAATTAAAATCCTGTAAACTAAATGTATGAAGTGTTGAGGAAGATAGAACAATGATCACCATGGTTCAAAATACCAAAACATCCAAAGTGGCTCTAACAGAGAGCAGCTAGAGGGAGCAGATAAGCAGACCTAGAAGTGACTCTTGCAAAGTTGTCTCACAAATACTGAATCAACACGGTGGAATTAAAAATTAAAGCTAGGTGATATGGGGCACGTGTCGATCTGGTTTAGCTCACCGCTGCTGAAGTGAACTTGAGACTTGCAGGTCAGAAAGCAGCGATCCCCTCCTGGCAGCTTGCTACAGTTCAAGGTAGGTTTAGAGGGGGGGTTTGCAGGTGGTAAACCCTCAGCCTCTATGAAAACCACATAAAAAAAGAACTCAAAGGGTAAAAAAAAGCATGAGTTTTTTTTGACAGTGCGCATTTTTACACTCTCAAGGTTTTACTAAAAGGGCAAGAAATAACAGAAAATCAATAGAGAAAAAAAAAAGACTTCAAAGTATCTCCTGTTTTTAACCCCCAGGTTTTTCCCAAACCTCCGGAATCAGAAGAAATGTTTTCAGCAAATGTGCAACAAAAAAAGTGGCTTACCAACGCAGTCTTTTTTGTTCCAGTGAAGTTTATAACCAGGGTGGCAGGAGCACTCAAATCCACCCGGGCTGTTTTCACAGCCCTGTGCGCAACCGCCATTGTTCGCACTGCACTCGTTTATGTCTGGGATGAAAAGAGAAGGCCATTTTCCTAATTACACTATCCAAAAGTGCTAAACACCGGTGAGTAAACTCCCAGACTCTCAAGTAAAACACCTCTTCCAGTCACTCTCACCTCCACAGTGGGCCAGTCCATACATGGTGTAGCCTTTGTTGCACAGACACTGAAAACCACCAGGGGAGTTCACACATGTGTGATCACATGTGCGCTCAAAAAAGCACTCATCTATATCTGTAATCAGAATCAGGAAGAGGACATAATAGCAGAGCAGTCAGTGGCAACCATTAGAAGGAGGAATTCCCCAACCAGAAAGACTCTTAAGGGATATTTGACCTGTTACTTCAAGTAAAAGAGGTAACTTGTGGATTCATCCAGAAATGAACATTGCTGTGCACTATTTGTGTACGAGATCTATTTCAGTGCGATTTGTGTGTCTTTCCAATTACTTTTTTTCTCAAATGCTACTTCTTTTCCAGATACCTTGACAGGAACGTTCGTCTGATAGCAGCTTGAAGCCTTTTCTGCAGCTGCACTCAAAGCTGCCAATTGTGTTTCTGCAGAAATGTTCGCAGCCCCCGTTGTGGTGCTCGCACTCATCGATGTCTGAGGGCAAAACGTTATTTTTCATCAGTTCTTAAGGAAACTTTCTCTAAAGAAAAGTGCCAAATGTGCGTTGGAGAGCGCTCCCTGGAGTCTGACCTTTGCACGCTTTACCATCCGGCTGCAACGTGAAGCCCACCGGGCAGCTGCACCGAACACCTGTGGATGTGTCCTTACAGGTGCTGTCACAGCCTCCATTGTTCACTGCACACGTCTCTGAAATCACAACACGTTTAGCTTGTGACTGTTTGTACAGTAAATGACCTTCCTTCTTAGCAATGTAGCCTTATTTTTCAATGTCAGATTCTTGATCCTTAGTAACACAAAGATTTGGTTTTCTGAGAGATGTGCTTTCTAAACAGCTAATCCACTCCAGTACTAGAAATCATTCATTTTTTTGCCCAAACTTTTTCAAAGTTTGTTGAAACCAGCTTTTTATGTGGCAAGCTGTTCTGTTGTGGGTCTGTCATCTGATAAAGCACCAAAGAGACACGGAAAAAAATTGTATGACCCAGAATCACAGGACTAATGAAAACACCAAGGAAATGTTCACACGCTGCCCTTCCAAAATAGAAGCGAAATGTGAAATGTGCCACACTGTCACAAAGGCATATATTTTTTTGAAGTGAGACTGGGGGCGAGACGCTGAGCGTGTAGCCATTTCACAGTTTGCTCAAAAGCCTGAGGAATGTGTCGGCTTACGGGACATCACTCCCATTCCCGCTCCAGAGTTTCTCCCTGGCAGCTCAGCACACCAACTGTGTAAAACACAGCTCAGGGCATAAGCTGAAGGTGAAGGGTGGAACTGTTACCCATCAGCAGTCTCCTTTTGACGCGTTTGTCCGCCTCCGTGAAAGACGTGGCGTTGTGATCCGAGGTCTCGGTGGTGGCCTCGTTTCTCTCTGTTGCAAAAAACAGACAGTTTTAGATGAAGACAGGCACATCAGCTCTGAAAGTCACCCTTCAGAAACCACATGCACTTTGCTTGTGTTGGCTTGGTGTGTGTCAGATCCGAATCTGGAGAAAGTATTGCAGTTACACGCCTGGACCTCACACACGCCGATGCTGGAAGGAGAGATAACCCCTTTATCTGACCACTGATTGCTATCCTCAAAAACATTGTGCTGAATAACACATACTGCAGAGGAGGGCAAGTCACAGAGATTCTTTCTAGTTACTGTGTTTTCGAGAGAAGATCAAGATAGACTTCACTTCATGAAAGGAAGAAAATCCTCTGAGGTTAAAGGCAGCATCCTCATCTCTGAAGTGCGTTTCATCCCAGCAGGAATCAACTAAACCAGGTTTTGATCAAAAGTGGCGGTTTCCACATCATACTTAAATCAGGGGAAAAGCAGAGTTCCTGAAATGAACTGTGTCTATTTGGTGATTTACAGATGCCATCACGTACAACTGTCTGTGCAGTTTTTTTTTATTTTTTTTATAAATTGTAATTCTAAAGTGCAACACTTATCATATGTGTCACTTTAAAATTCTTTAATTACTGATAAAACTTAATGTCACAGATTTTTAAAGTAAATCCCCAAATTTACCATAAAAACTGTTCCTGGCCTGCAGGATAGAGCAGGTTTCAGTCATGTGTGCAAGCTTTGCAGTAATCTTCAATGTTTTCTGTCACTTCTAATAGCCTGTGAATTGCTTTTTTTATTTGAAAAAAATTGTAATGGTATGGTTGCAACATCTGGTGAGGGATCACAGCAACTGCTTACTAATGTGTATTTTTAAATGTCCCATTAAAAGTAGAAAAATTATATTTATTTATTTTAAATAGATTTGAATCTCTGGAGCCATGATAACTTTCTTATGACTTCATGTAATAAATATTTAATACATTTAGTGATGTAGGGCAGAAGAAAATGTTCTTGGTGCTCTGCTGATGTCATGTTTTTGCGATAAGAAAGTAATTAAAAGGAAGGTAAAAGCTTAGGTTTAATGATGCAAGAGTTAGAAAAGCAGCTGTGGTACCTAATACTCTATGTGCTTTGAAATTCTGCTTTTTTTTGCCATACAAAGTCTATTATACGCCTTAATTAATATTTTTTTGTTTCAATATTAGAGCTTTGATGTTCAAAGTTTACATTTTAAGAAACTGCAAAAAATGATTTATTTTTTTTACTGAATATGTTTGATAATCTTTTATTTATTTCTGTTTATAGAAATAACTTAAAAGATAAAAGGAAGCTGAAGCTAAAATTATGAAAAAAGGAAAGAATACCATTATAAACACAAACTTATATTAATAAACCTGACGTGGTTCATTCTTTAACATCAATATTGGTAGCTTGGAGCTGCACTCAATCATTTTTTGACCAATCAAAGCAAACTACCATTCAGAATGGTGACTAGAGCTGCACGATATGAGGAAAACTCGCGATATGCGATATTAGTGTTCAATATTGCGATGACGATGTAACTTGCGGTATATGAACAAATAACAAAACAACCAAAAACATAATTTCCATTTCACTGAAACTGTTTAAAAATTATACTCCAAATGACCCTTGTCTACATAGGAGGCGAACATCTAACATAAAACGGCTCCATCTGATTGGTTAACAACGTGAAGGGGTGCATCTGATTGTTCAACTGCATAAATGGATTTATTTAATTTGTTAAATACTTCAAGCTGCCATAAGATTGTTTTAGCACATTTAAGGAAACCATTTATTTATTTTCTTTTGCGATATGCGTATTGAACAACTTGATAACGATTAAATTGGGATGCATTGTGCAGGCCTAGTGGTGACTTATAGCTTGACTTACAAATTACCCAATACAACTTTTCAGAACGTAAAAAAAAAACATACTAATTAATTCTATATTGATTTGAAAAGAAATACCTGCAGAAATCTAAAAGAAAAGTGTGCATGCTAAGCTTGGCTCTAATTGTCTATATACATTGATAAGCTGTTGGTTGTCTTACACAGTAAAAATTAGATCAGAACCGTTGGTTTTCTATCAGCCAGAGCGGTGATTTAATTAACTCTCACATCCAGGAAACAATAACAATTTGAAGGAGTCATTTCGCTTTTTGCCGGAGTTCAGTCTTAAAAAAGCTTTGTTCCTTAGAATGGGGGCGTCACTGAAAATTGGTGGAAAACATGGTAAAAAAAAAAAAACAAATAGGCAAAATGGGTGGTGCTACGTACAGTGAAGAGATAACTCCAAAGTTAAGTCCAAACTTAAAAACAAACATTGAAGGGTTTCAGGACTGATAGCACATTTCTTTGTGCAGTTTGCTGCATTTTTTCAGATGGAACAATAGTTCAAAAAGCTAGGAGTGCAGGTATTTAAGGAAACTTTAACTGAAGTTAAATTGTTACTTCTTGTAAACAAAAACAATTGCTAAGACTATTATATACAATATATATAAAAATATTTATTGTTGCAGTGTATTCAGTCTTTTACTGTTTGTGTTATTCTTAAGTTTTTTACTTATTTTAAGTGTTTTTCATACTTGTTTCAAAATCCCAAATAGTATGTGTTGTGTTTAAAATATTTCGGCTGTAAATGTGAAAAAGTTGCTTAGCTGACATTTTTTCCCCCAAGAAATTATTTTCTTATATGTATCCTTGTTGCTAAACAATTAAAAGTTTATATTGTTTTCTTATTTGGTTTTATATTTCTAGCAACATAATTCAACTATAGTCTTGCGAGTATAGTGAGCAGAGTACTTACCTACACATGACTTCTTGTCAGGTTGTAGAGTGTACCTGGCGTGACACCTGCATATGGGGCCGTCCTCCGTGTCCTCACAGGTGTGCTGGCAGCCTCCGTTGCCGTGGTTACAAGTTACTGGAGTACACACACAAAAACAGTGGCAGAGCAAATAGTCACATAGTGCACCTTTTAATTCATTGTGTTTTTCACTTACAGATGCAGCCTCGCTGGTTCTTGGCCAGTTCAAACCCGGGACGACACTCGCAGGCCGCGCCCCCTTTGGGTGTTTCCTTGCAGATGTGGGCGCAGCCATGCTCCTTATTCATACAGTTGAGGCCCTCTGGGATACAAAGAAGGAGAAAGGTACACAATGAAACTCTCCTGCAGTGACTGACCTGCTAAGCACAAAAGCAGCCATGCTGAGAGATCAGTCTGGCATCCTCAAAGACATTGATTGTTCTTAGGCCTTGCTCCGTCCAAAAACAACCACATCTGGATTGTTTTTGAACACCTCTGTGTGTAAAGGAAGAGAACAAACTCCAAATAAAGCTACAGTTGGCTTGAAAACTAAAGTTCAGCAGCCTGTTCTGCTATCTCACCCGTTATATTGGTTTTAAAAGTGAGAAGAGATGCAAAACCGTTTTACACAAATGGGTCACGGATCAGCAGCCTGATCTGTAGTTGTTTGAAAGGGCAGTCAAGACCCTGTGAAGTGCAAAGTACTGGCATTTAAGTTGACTTGAGTGAAAAAGAACACACCAAAGGCCTTCTACACTGATCTGTAGCACAGACCACATCAACGGAAGGGTTCCAGTTATGAGCTTATTTGATTCTCTGGGTCATACAGACTCTTCTTACAACCACATTTTAATTTAGAACAAACAGAGGCCAGATTGAACCTGCCACTCCTCACCAAGTCATCCCCAGTCTGTAAAGTTTTTAAATCTTTGATGGGTTTCATGTAGAGCTCATTTGCAAAGATGTAAATGGCATAAATGATGCATCCTGTGAACTCACCCACTGAGCGATGGATGCACGTGTGCTGGTTGTCGCTGAGGAAAAAGCCCTCTTTGCACCGACACTCATAGCTGCCCATGGTGTTGACACATGTGTGCTGGCACCCACCATTGTTGAACTTGCATTCATCCACATCTACGTCACATCCAGATTAATAAACAGTTTATAAAACTCCACAAGACTATTTCTTATAGCAAACAAGCATTTCATTCATATAAATCAAATACAGATGTTCTGCTTTGTGCTGTAAACACTGCAGATGTGGCTGATGTTTTTCTAAACATGTGAGAAATGTCCCACTTATCCCACGCACTCCATCAGATCTGATGATGACTGCAGCTCTTAACACAATGTCACTATCTGTGTGCTTCAGGGACCGCCTTACCCAGACAGTTGTGTCCATCATGGGCCAAATTGAATCCATCATAACAAGTGCACCGATAGTTGCCTGGTATGTTGTTGCACTCGTGAACGCAACCACCATTAAAGTCCAGATCACATTCGTCAATATCTGGGATGTAAACACCAAACAAATTTTTTTTAGAAACTCGTTAAACAAGAAATAATACGGGGTTTTTTTATTATATAAAATGCAAAAATGCTGTTGAAGGAACTGTGTGAAAATCAATTTTAATAGTAAAAGTAAAGGGGAAAATAATAGAATTATAAATATTTAATGTATACAGTCTTCACATAAAATGTCAAAAGACTTTTAAATGTGTGGCTCATGTTTATGCTCCTTAATGCCATCCAGGTATTTGAAGACAGGTGTACCTTCGCAGTGTTTTCCATCTCCTTTAAAGCCTGCTTTACACGTGCACTTATATGAAGCTTGGGAAGTCTGACAAATAGCATCAATATGACAGCTATCACTTCCCTCTGCGCATGAATCTGTGGAAAAGCAAACGCGCATTAATTTTAACCCCATAAAAAAAAACTTACGTCTGTCATCACAAAATCACATTTTGGGAGAAAGTATGACAGGAAAATATGAATAAAAGTTCAAATAAAACAGAAACCTCCAAACTATGTAAAATACAATGAGAACCAGTAAAAAAGATGCCAACAAATTCTATTTGACAACGTTTTACGCACACTGAAAACTCACACAGATCACTAAAATAGCATCAAAATTGTTTGAACACAAAATAATTTCTTAAAAAGCTATAAATATCCACATTGTTCAAAAAAGTGCGCACTCAAAAAAAATGTGCGTAAAGCACGACTGGACAGCACAGCATATGATATGCACACTCACACCAGTCCCACCTCGATTCTCTGGACGCGCAGCGCTTTGGCGACTATTTAACAAGAGCAAAAACAAACACAAGTCCCTTGCAGCCCAAATTGCTCCCATGGTGATAAGATCCAAGTTTAGAGGTCTTCTCAAAAGGACGCGTACGCACTGAAGCCGTGAGAGAGCGTCCACCTCATTTTCATTCTGGCCTGTCAATCTGCCTCACAAGAGGCTTTTTGAAATGAAAAGGAGCGAATGACTAAAAGAGAATGAGAGCATGCATAAACGTAAGAGTGTGTGTGTGTGAGTGTGTGTGTAAGTGTGTGTGGTTGGGGGTGATTCGCGAGCGTCAAGAGTTAGCCAATGAACGAGCGGCAGTTTTGTGAAGGACACACATTTACGCACACACAAAAGAAACAAATGGAACAACTAGAAGTTTAGAGGCTTTTATTTTGAAAACGACACCCGGAAATGGACTTCTACTTCAAATTTATTTGATTTTATCCTCTAATTTGATAAGAAAATAAGAAGGCATATCGATAATAAATGGTTGTATACGAGCTAAAAAAAAAATGTATTACACGTGGGTTAACACTTGGTTACGCGGACAAATGTCAATTTCACAGCCATTTTCTTATAGGCAAGCTTAAAATGTTACTTTAAGATATTACTTCTAGGGGGAAAATAACAAACTAATTACCAACATAAATTATATATATTTGTCAGCCAAATCCTTCTCATTTTTAACATTTAAATTAATGTATTCATTAATGTCTCGCGCTTGTTAGCTCTTGTGCGCCACCTACCGATACAAAAGAATATCACAGCAGCCTTTTTTTTCCCTTTCCATTTTATTAGGCAGATCTACTTTGTGGTACAGTATACAAAAGTCATACAAAAACATACAATGCGTGTTCAAAGGAAGTGCACAAAATCAAAAGACTTTCTGCAAGGGTCTACATCAGTTACCTCAAAAATTATTTTTTTGTTTTGTTTTTTTAAAGGTGTAATAAATAAATATAAATTACATAAGAATCGTTATGTAAAAAAGTCAGGTAAATTCATTAAGGCACATTTTTTAATCACAAAATGTACCTTACAAAAACATGGCAACTCCCGAAGGATTTAAAAAAGCTTATTTTCCAGCTAAAAGCAGCATATCTCCTTTTAATCATAGAAATATTCAGCATTTATCTACCCTGCCACAGAACAGTTATCTTTTTAAGGGATACTTTAGAAAGTTCATTTTAGTTTGAGCTTAATAAAAACACAACCGTTAACACTGCAGTATTTGTTGAAAACAAGACAGTAATGACTGTACAATACATGTTGAAATAAACAAAACATAATATTTTTAAGACAATTTATATGAATGTGAAATTATTGCTGGAAAAAAAAAGCCAATTTGGTCACAAGCAACTATCACTTTAGGCTCAAACCAAGTGATAGAAAGCTTCAAAACACTTCTCACATTCAAAACGTCTGCATAGTTTGATCACTTCACCTTTGTTTTTGTTTTTTTAATAAAGAGCCACAACCACAGAGCATTCTCCTAAGGGGCACCTAAAGGGCGGGGTGGCCATTAACGGCTCTTTCTGAAGGCGATAAGAGTAGACAAGCTGCTGTAAAATTTCTACTTTTCCCTGAAACTTTGATTTCTGCAGAGCCCTAGCAGTTACATCAGCGCTTAGAAAAATGTGCCTGAGAATAACAAAAACGAGCTCAACACCTTTGAATGTAGTGGCTTGCTATTCTTGCAGTTTTCCACAAGTAAAGCAGGATTTGGATAAATCAAAAGCCGAAACTAAAGAATTTACTCATAGTTCAAAAGCATTTCCTTTACAACATGACAATTTCATGGAAGTCTGTACAAAAGAAATAAATTACTTTTGTAATTAAAAAAAAAAAGCATAGGAATAAACTGCATGCAAGGCCTGGCCATTTCTATCCAAGTCAATGTGCACATACTGCTTAACAAGCTAAGAGGGTGTCAAATGTGTAGCAGGCTAAAGCTCAAACATCTAAAGGAAAATATATATCTAACCTAGATACAAATCTAAAGATTTTAAAATGGACAAAAAAGGAAAGATATGCTAATGATCCCTGGGAAAGAAAATAATAAAAACACATTGCAGCAAGATGAAGACCCATTTTAAAATACATACAAAAAAGTTAATATTTGAAAAGCTGGTGTCTCAGATAAACACAAAATGTTAACATTATAAAAAGTAAAAGTATTTACAAAAAGTTGAAAAAAAAAACACTTGATACAAAAATAAAATTACAAAAATGCAATTCTTAATCAACGTTGGTATAAACTAATATTTCCCCATGTTCTATAAATAAAACTAATGCCCGTTTTTCCTTTTCCGTTAAAAATAGAAAGAACACAATTCTTTACATGGAAAAAAAAACAAAACCAAAAACAGAATTAAAAGGTAGAAAGGAATCACACTAATCTAAGAGTAGAAATGGGGTCTGCCACTGGAGACAAATCCAGGTGGATGCCATGGACAACCCCTGCAGGGGGGCGGGGTTCAACAAAAGCATTCACCAGGCCTTTCTATGTCATCTGGGAGCTGAGGAGGAAGTGTATCTGGCAAGTGTGTGGTCACTTGTGCAGGTGTCAGTGTTTTCTGGTTTTTGGAACTGCAGCAGGGTTTAAAAAGTCGAGGATCTATAATCACCTCTCCAAACCGACCCTTATACACAATCCCACAGCAGATCTTCTGCCTGAAAGAAAAATATGAATTAGTCATCACAATCAAACAGATGAAAAAAAACTGCTTTCTTTATGTGTCCTGTTAAAATGGATCAATCTTGCCTTTTCCAGTAGGATCGATCCAAGAAAGAGAAGATAGAGGGACTGGAACGCCGTTTGGATTCAACGTCTGAACCATCATCTGACTGGTTGCTGTAACTTGGAGACTGGGCTGGAGACACACTGGAGGTTGTGCTATGAGCATCAGAATCTGTACAAATGGGGGGGGAAAGTCACTGACTGATTTGTATGAGGTATCTATTTTTGCA
The DNA here is from genome assembly GCA_023969325.1 of Oryzias curvinotus. Lineage (NCBI taxonomy): Eukaryota > Metazoa > Chordata > Actinopteri > Beloniformes > Adrianichthyidae > Oryzias > Oryzias curvinotus. Next base: position 10,009,643 of record CM043708.1, read on the forward strand.
TAAACAGTTTTCAATACATAGAAATCTAAACTATTGGATATCTATTGGTGCTACACGTAAAAATAAATAAATAAAATTAAATAATAAAATCACATTTTTTTAAAAGCCAATAATCCACATGAAAGGAAATGTTCATCTGAAAACGTTAACATTTCACAAATACGTATTTTAAATAACATGTTAAAAGCAGCGGTGATTTATAAAAATGGACATTTCCCCAAATGGCCACAAGGTGGTGCTAAAATCTGAAGTAAAGCCGTTAATGAAGACAATAATAAATCAGACCACAAACACGATTTTTAGCAGTTATAACACTACTGACAGAGCACAAGGCTGACTTGTTTTTTCCCATCATATGTGCATTTCTCGACTTCTGTTAATTCGCTACAATCAGACGCATATAATCATAATTAAAAAAGCCCCAATAGTAATACTTACTTTGCCTTTTCAACTTGTGAAGTTTCTTCAGCTTGCTTTTTTTCTTTCCGTCGCTGTTTTTGATCTTTTTGGGTTTTGTCACTTTAAAACCTGGCCCAGCTCTGGCATCAACCACCTGAGTGAAGAAGACCAATGAGGTCAAGATATCTTTGGGTTTTCAAATAATTAAAGTACACGCACTTCTCCACTCTACAAGATAAACTTCCAGTTTTCAACCCATTTAACATTTTATAAGACATTATATCTTACGTGATTCCAGTTCTTCTTGGAGCCATGCGGCAGCTTTCTCCACCTTTTCACCAGTAACACGCAGGCGTTGCAAATGTCTCCAACGCGATCCTCTGAGAGGCTTTGAATAAAACAAACAAGTGTTGGAGTGATGGACACGACAGAAGGGAAGCTTAGGCTGCAGCGGTGATTTACCCGAAACACATCCTGAAGGTCTCCTCATAGCGACTGCTGTCTGTGAAGCGAGAGCTGGAGGACTTGGTCTTGCAGATGCAACAGCCGTCGTTACTCCGGTAGATCTTCGATTTGTGAAAGCCAAACATCGTCACTGTTCGGCAAGAAAAAAAAATAAAAATAAATAAATCTTAAAAACTTCACCCTGAAAACAAAAACAAGCAGACTGCTAGGAACTGTCTGTGTGTCCCGTCAACAGAATAACAGATGTCTGCAGACATCTCTAAGGGGGCGGGGCCAACACACACACCCCTGCATACTAAGTACGGCGTTTCTACACTCCTAACTGCCACCAAACATCCCAGAATAGTCCGAGTATTGAAATTTACTAGTCGAGTGCAAAAAGGGTCAAAACATGACAACAAACAATCCAACAAAAAGACACTAAATTAAAGATCTGAAGGAATTTAAAGCCAAGTCAGGGGTTCTACTGAAACAAAACATGATCTATAAGCACCGACGACACGCTGACATAATTACAAAATAAATCAATTTATTTAAAAAAAAAAAACTGAACTTTACTTCCGAGCTTGTAAAAAGCGGGACAGTTCACGTCAACTCTAGTCGTCAACGGCGACAACTCCGATACTTTTACTATTGAAACTAGCAGTATTTACACAAAAATTATATTAATATTAAGTTTGCACGAGTGCTACAGAAGTTTTGCTTTGAACGTGATCGCTCCAAACGCGCACACGCCGTTCAAAACAAGAAGAAGCGGGGAGCAGCGCTTTCTTAAGTCCACTGCGAAACAAAAAGCTACCGAACGATTGATACAATAACGCATGTTTTCAAAATGATCCACCAAGTCACCAGTTTCACATAATTTCTAGATCACTGTGGCTTTTTCAATCAAACACTAAACTGCGACGAGCCGATTCTTCGTTCCGAATTCAAACTTTTGCCCGCTAGTGCGCCAAATATGGCTCATTGTTGTTAGCCGTTAGCATGACTGCTAGCCTAAGCTGCTACCATTACCACGCCACGCTCTCGTTCACTTCCACGTTATCCCATTGTCGAGGCGCGTCTTTACACATTTAGCCCACAAAAGCATTACAACAAATACGTCAGGTTACACCAACATCACATTTCAACACGTATTTTAACAAATAACAAATTAGTTTAAAGTATATAAATGTGCATTTCATATAAAGGAGCTAACAATCGTACTTACTGAACAAAAACTTTGTTCTTTCTCTGCACTGCGCATGCTCTTACTACTCCTGCATACAGCTGGTCATTAGAATATGATTTGCATTAAAAACTGGAATGGGAGGATGGTCGGGCTTTGGCCATATAAGGAGTGCAGCCGTTGGGTTTGAAAAGGCCTTCGACCAATCATGACTTTGCTTTGTTGGTCCCCAGTTGACATAAATGATAGTAGGCGTAGTAAACGGCGGGAATTCTTTGCGCCGCCGGTTGAGAGTAGCATAATGTGATGAACTCAACCTCCCACAAAGCACCTGGCCTACGGCTTCAAAGAAAAACAGTTCCTAGTCATGGCGCGAACGAGTTGTTTACAAAAATGAGCTGAAATGGGAAAGTAGGAAACGTGTTAACACGTATATTCAACTTTTTTGCAATGAAAATCCAGGAACTACATATAGATATATGAGAAATAAATAACATATTAATAACATTTATATTATGTTTTGGATTTTTTTAATAAACATTTTTAAATATTTAAATATAAAACGAACGATAAGTCATGTTTTGGATTGTTTTAATTAAAAAAAATAACTTAAAAAAAGAAAAGTAAAATACATTAAAGATGTGTTTTTTATAATTTTAATAGAAAAAAAATTAAGTAGAAATGTTTACATTTATAGTCAGTTTATTTAGCAAACAAGTTAATTTTAGGGTAAATTAGCTTAAAGCATAAATCATTTAGTGAATACTAAATTCAAGTCCAATGTCACGCCTTTCAGATGCTTTATTTTTTAATAATAATTCACTGTACACTTTTGCTTACTTGTTAAACACTACATTACAGTTTTGTTGATAAATGTACAACTGTTTTGGAAAAGTGCATATGGAATAGTACATATATATATATATATATATATATATATATATATATATATATATATATATATATATATATATATATATATATATATATATATATATATATATATATATATATATATATATTGTCCATCAGATATCAAATCTCTTAATCTGCACTATAAAGCTATTGTATGTAATAAGGGAGGGTCCAGTACTGTTTCAATTGCATAGCAAGAAACTAAGATGACAACACAAAAAAAAAAACAAGATGGAAAGGGGGGGGGGGGGTCCTTATCAGAAAATATGTTAACAGTTTTGATTCTTGCTTTCCCTTAAATACAGCCATTGCCTGCGGTTTGTGATAACAAAGAAAATATTGGCTTTCAGTAAAACATTGGGGCGGTAGTGGTGCAGCGGTAGGGTGGTCGACTCATGATCGTAAGATTGCAGGTTCGATTCCCGCCTTGCACGCCCATGTGTCGAAGTGTCCTTGGGCAAGACACTGAACCCCACCTTGTCCTCTGGTGGGAGGCTGACGCCAGCGTTCGGCAGTGGAGCTGCTGCCAGTGTGTGAATGTGTGTGTGCATGGGTGAATGGGTCTGTGACTGTGGAGCGCTTTGGGCCTTCCTAAGAAAGCGCTATATAACCCATTGTAGCACAAGGTCACCATCAATGTGAAAATCATGGTTCATAATAGAAAACATATTTCCGACATCTAATGGCAACGTCATTTAGGATAAAAAATAAATCTTGAAAGGCTCATTGCACTTCATATATGGCAAATGTGACAGTAGCTTTAATATAAGCCAAACGGTTTGTTCAAATCTGATCCTGCATTTCAAAGGTTCAGTTGTTCTTTAATGTGGTCCCCAGCAGGTCCGACTGGTGGAAAGTGGTTGGGCTTAGATGCCGACACCTTTGACAAGAGAAGCCTCCAGCGTTATGTTAAACTCCTGCAGGGTTTGTAGCACTCTGATCATAGAGTTTACAAGAGAGTGGTCCTTCAGAAGTGCAGTGTCTTCATACATCTGAGCAGTGCCTAACTATGCCTAACCTGCATAGGGCGCGCATTCCACAAGCTGGGCCCAGCAGCGGCAAATGCCCTATCCCCTCTGAGTTTCCGCCGTGTCCTTGGCACATCTAGGAGCAGCTGGTCAGCTGATCTAAGTGAGCGGGAAGGGGAATGCAGCTGCAGCAGCTCAGAGAGGTAGAGCGGGGCCAGACCATGTAAAGATTTAAAAACAAATAAAAGAATTTCAAAACGTAGTGAAGAGATTTACAGTAATCTAGCAGAGTTGTAACAAAGGCGTGGATTACTGTCTCGGAGGGCTTTCTTGATCAAAACAATTTGACTGTAGCCAGCTGCCTTAACTGAAAGAAGCTGGATCTCACCACTGAACTGATCTGCTTGTCCAAATTAAAACCGTTGTCCATCTTCACTCTTAAGTTTGTGACAGTAGATTTAACCGATTGTTGAGGGCAATCCAGTGATGTAGCAAATGGTCCCTGAGAGACACGGATACAGTCAATCACTACAGTGCGTTTTTCACAACATAACCTTGTGTGATCAAACAAAGAGCAGAAGTTCTCAAATTTATGGAACCAGCTGGCGACTTTACCTGAAGAGAGACTTACAGGCCAGTCTAGTACCAGACTAAGATGCCTGTGACCTCTGGCAGTGACAGACCTGTGCCACTCGTCAAAAATATTTTACTTACACGTAAAATATTTGATTGGGATAGAGCTCATATTTAACCCTGGTGTAAAGATGTGTTTAACATTTTCTTTTCTGTAAACCTACAACCAATACGTTTTAATTGTTTGAAATGTAAGATAGTTAATGTTAAAGAAGCTTTTGTTGATTATTATGAAAAAGACTGGAAAATGAAACTGCTTCAAAAACCAAAATTATGTATTAATTTGCAAATGAAGGACAATATTTCTACTGAGCCATATGTTATGTCCAACTTACAAAGAGGACAAAGATCCTTATGAGCTCCACTTAGAGCAGGAGTTCTCATACAGGTGGAAGTAGGGCGTTTTAAAGGCGTTCCAGAGGAGGAAAGACTCTGTGAGGTCTGTGACCTACAAGAGGATGAATTTGATTTTGCGTTTCATTGTCCTTTGTATGAAAAACACAGACTTTGTTTGTATGAGGTAAAAGAAAAGAAATGTCCTGATTTGTTTTGGTTATCAGAAGAATTTTACGTTGGTTTTTTTAGAATGACATTTTTTCCTGGATTTGGCACATGCTCAGTACACTGCCCCTGCACAGTGCCCTTGGTCAACCTGTGCCTGCACAACCGCATGTAATGATGAGATCACACACGTCCATTTTCCTCACATGTTGGAATCACCTTGTGGGGTGGCCTGTTGTCAGCCAGGGGTAGCCATGCCACTGCTTTCATGAGTCTCAGTCACGTGGCCAGGCTTAAAAAAAAATGATGCAAAAGAAAAAAAAGGGTCTCTCTCTGGTATCGTTCAGGGGGCCGGGTCAAATGGGTGGGCGTAGTTTGGGGGACCTCTGAGTTCCACTATAAAACAGCTCTTGACACGTTTTTTTTTGTTTCTGTGCATTTGGTTTCCTGGATCTCACAGAACTGTTATGTTTTGTTGCACTTCTGAACCTGAACCTTTGCTTCTTCCTCCCTCTGGGTGATCCTCTCCTGATGCACTGAGTCCGTCTGTACAGAGACTGTTTCCATCTCTTTAGCATCAGAGTCAGTCAGGAAGCAGTGATAATGCCGCCATTGGCTTTTATCATTAGAGATTCAAAATGAAAAAACTCACTCTCAGTTCCACAGCAATGCAATGTTTTTATGTTCAGTAATCTGTAATTAGGATACAATTTTGCATTCAATCAGCTATTCCAGTATTATTGACCTTCATACTTGTGATTTTGTGTAAATGTCAGCATTTAAAAAAGTTATTTTAAATGCATATTGATGATAAGAAGGGACACTGAAGAATACCTTCCATCTTCTGAATCCCTTCCAGGGTCATGGGGTCACTAAAGCCAACCCAACTACTGTTTGGTCCGAAGGTGGGGTTCATCCTGAATAGGTCCAATCTGTTCCAGGCCACACAACCACACACACTTTCTAAGGGACAACTTAGAATCCTCAATTACCCTATGAAGCGTGTGCTTTGACTGTGGCTCTTCTATCGCCAACAGCCGTCAATAGACTTAGTGCATCTGTGCCTCACGTCACGGACCAGACGACGGGACATGCCTTGTCTCATGTATGATTGCTGCTGTTAGTCAAGTGTCTCTTTGTGGGAGAGTCCTTTATTCTCTGAGCGACACACTGAGTGTGAACGGGGACTCCTCCAGACAGACAGACTACATTTGGCTCCTTAAAGGTGTTGTGGCAGAGGTGGCATCCCTTCTTTACTGAGACAAGGATCAGTTTCTTGCGCTCTTTCAACTAAAAAGAAAACTGCTGCCATTTCCAGCTCGCCGCCTCCTGCTTCTGCTCCAGGTTCTCCTCCTAAATACTCCTCCAGGAGCGGGTGAAACAGTCGCTGCCGGTACTCAGGATCGCGACCAGAAGAGGCCCACACGCAAAAGGCCTCAGCGGACAGAAAGCCTCTGAGCTTGTGCACCAGAATGTCCAGGGCTTTGTCATGCTCCTCTAGTTTTCCATGTAGTGTTGCACGTTCTAGCAGCAATTGTTCACAGTCCTCAATTTTTCCTAAACAAAGCAGACCACAAAACGCAGAGCTTTTTAAACCTAAATGTCAGAATCTGACATTAGGTAAAACAACTCTTTGGGAGGGCATCTTGGAAGCCATTTCTTTTAGTTCATTTTTACCCACTGATCTTTAAAATAGGAATTTATTTTTCATCTATTAATCTTTTTAATTTGTGATGTTTTTGTTCTTAATATGTGTGTTTTTATGCGTTTTTTAATGAATGTCAGCAGATGGCCATTTTTAAATTTCCTTAGGGATTATTAAAGACCCTTCTTATATATTCAACAGCAACGACAAAACCCTCTCCAGGTACAACACGGTGGAACTTCTCCTTCTACGACCGTGGAGAAAGAAACAGAAGACAAAAAGACAAAAGATTTTTCACCAATGAAGAATGATTTTTCAGAACTTCTATGCTGAAGAAATCTAAATTTAAGGTTGACATCAACTTCAAGTCCCACTCCAATCATCTTCTGATCTATTGTAAAAGCGTTCCCAGTGGTCTTGATTACGATTACCGTATGCTGTTTTGTTGATAGATGTACAACTGTTTTGGAAAAGAAAAACAATATATAGATATATATCTCCCAAGATGCTTACGTGTGGTTGGGGGGGGTCACACAGAATAATACATCGCAGTCCTCGCAGACATTATTTGCACAGGGAGGGGGGAGTCCATCAGATATCAAATCTCTTAATCTGCACTATAAAGTCATTTTATGTAATAAAGGAGGGTCCAGTACTGTTTCAATTGCATAGCAAGAAACCAAGATGACAACAGAAATAAGATAGGATGGAAAGGGGGGGGGAGGGGGGTCCTTATATCTCCTTGTTTGGTAACTTGGAATTCATGCACAACACAGTTTACTCAGATCATCACATCATTTTAGTCCGAACAACAGGGTAGATGTAGTGTAAGGGGGTTGAGAAGGATGATGGGGAGAAGGGCTGGTTGGCGGCATGTACATGAATGGTGACATGATCCACTTTGCAGAGCTCGGTCAAGCAAATCCTGAAGCAACTCTGTCCGGAAAACAAGACTTGGTGTATGATGCTTGATCTATATAATGTGCTCCAGTGGATTCAGGCTTGAGCCACAGTCTTTTTCAATCATGCAAAAAGGCTCACCTATGAAGCTTCATTTAAGAGGTTTGCATACACTTATTTTTAGCACAAACGTTTCTGACTTTTTTTCTTCCTATGTGGGTAAATCCTCCTCTACAAACCTCCCTGTCTTACACATACTTATAAAGCATACTTCTACATCATTTGCTGTAAGCTCCTTGTTATGACATTGTTCCTGGAGTTTACAACAGAGCAAGCAACCTGACTGCATTAACAAAATAATACTGTTTTTATCAGAAAATATATTAACAGTTTTAATCCTTGCTTTCCCTTAAATACAGCCATTGCCAGCAGTTCGTGATAACAAAGAAAATATTAGCTTTCAGTAAAACATTGTAGCACAAGGTCATCATCAATGTGAAAATCATGGTTCATAATAGAAAACATATTTCCGACATCTAATGGCAACGTCATTTAGGATAAAAAATAAATCTTGAAAGGCTCATTGCACTTCATATATGGCAAATGTGACAGTAGCTTTAATATAAGCCAAACGGTTTGTTCAAATCTGATCCTGCATTTCAAAGGTTCAGTTGTTCTTTAATGTGGTCCCCAGCAGGTCCGACTGGTGGAAAGTGGTTTGGCTTAGATGCCGACACCTTTGACAAGAGAAGCCTCCAGCGTTATGTTAAACTCCTGCAGGGTTTGTAGCACTCTGATCATAGAGTTTACAAGAGAGTGGTCCTTCAGAAGTGCAGTGTCTTCATACATCTGAGCAGTGATGGGACAATCTGCCAGGAGTGCAATCCAGTGATGTAGCAAATGGTCCCTGAGAGCAGAAGACACAGATACAGTCAATCACAGCAGCATGTTCTTCACAACATTACTTTCTACCCTTTCAATTAACTAACAGTTGTCTTGCCTTTCTTTCAAGAGGGAGATGTAATACATATCAGGAATCTTGAAATTGACTTAGAAAATTTTTAGCCGCCGATTTTATGTTAAGAAACGACTAAAAACTAAATCCTAAAATACATCTAACAAAAGCAAATCCTTTTTTTTAAAAAGAATCAACGTCACATAATACGTTTTGACAACATAAAACAAAATAATTGTTGATATTTGTTCTGCATTTATCTTAAATTTTATTACTTTTTTAACATTTTTAAAGAAAATAAAAAAAAAAACACTACATGCAATATTGCCAAATGGAGTGTTTCTTTGGGAACACATAATTAGAAATTAACTCCCCAAAGAAGATGGAGATAAACACCCTAAGCACATTATTCTTATCTTTTTCCGACTTACTGACAGAAAATATTACATTAAAAGTAACTGATATGTTATCAAAAGTCAATGCAAAGTTTATTTTGCACCATTTTGATATTTTCACCAATGCGATTCCTTACTCTAGTAGTAAACAAAGCCTGCTGCTCACCTTGCTCCTAGACAGACGAGCATCTGGAACTTCCCATCTTTGCCGATGTTTCTGGAAGTGTTGTTAATGGCGCGCATGAAACGACAAAAGTGCCGGACTCTTGTTTGCCAGTTTTCATCTGGTGCCACCTCCCGCTGCTCCGCACTTTCAAAGTAAACTTGAGCTTTTTCTGTTCATCCAAAAAAAAAAAAAAATCAATACATAGAATGGTAGAAAATTGTTACAAAACAACATCAACAGTGAATTGATCCAAGAGCAATATTGGAAAATCCCTCAACACTTGTGCTTTACATGATTTTTCTTTTTAAAGAGGCTCAAAAGTTTGCCTCAGCATAAGAATATGTATTTTTTTTGTTTCTGATGGACTGTTGGCTATTTTCATAAAAATAAATCTTTATTTGATGTCTATTGCCACTTTCCCTTGTTGAATCTAACCCCAACTGATAGTCTAGTAGTTTTTTTAATCTGCAAAACATCTAAACTTGACAAAACAAAGACATACACTCGTGTCTTTCCTTTTTGTTGGTCTATGTTTTATTTTCCAAAAAGAAACTGTAGAAAACTCAAATTCCTTTTGTTAAATGTTAATTCTTTTAGTAAATGTAAAAGTAGTGCCATTTTTTCCCTCCAGTCTGTATTTTGTGAAGAGTATTTCCTAAGATTTTCTGCAGAAAATCTGTTTTATTTTAGGTTTTTGTATATCCATGTGTGTGTTATGATTTGTGAAATGACATTTTTTTTTTAAATCGTTACCCTCTGTGAAATTTATCATCATCTTTGTGTTGATGGCGTTCTGGAACCTTCTCAAATGTACTAGTAATTTTTATTTTAGATTGTTCTTTCCAGCTGCGTTTTGTCCCAATTTGTTCGATTCTGAAAAGTGTTTACAATTGCTGAGATCCTTTCTGAATGTATGAGTGCAAACTGTAGCTTCATTGCTGCAAATGTTTTAAATATTTACATTGTTGTTCTTTGTCTGAAAATGTGGTCTTTTTGTCACAGCATCACTCTGAGTTGTAAAGTGTTCATTGGGGGGGAAAGTTCTTACCCAAGAAGTCCCAGATGAAGACGTTCTTAAACAGTCGAGGAGACTTAAAACCGTGCAGGAAAACTTGCTCCAGAGCCCAAACCAGGCCGTACTCCCCACACAGCAGGAGCGTCAGGCTCCCCCTCTGTGGAAGCAAGAAATGAATGAACTGGGAGTTCAACAAGGTGGAGTGGAGTGGAGTGTCACAAGAGGCATTAAACTTAAAGATCTTATGGGTGACTTTGTGGGAGTGCAATCACATCAGGTAAATGTCAAGCTGAGTACCTCATCTGTACAGAATGATAATCAATTTTGTTGAAAATAAAATCTGTAATTAACGTGAAGAGAATTTCCCACAAAATACATTGTTTTTGAACTATAATGAATGACTTTTAAAGCTTTAAATAAAGCTTTTTCCCTTAAACAATGCAGTTATTACAGTTACAATTGATGTTTTAGGAAAAAAAGTCCCCAATTTTTCATAATTAGAAAACTAATGATGAGTATCCTTTATTCGTTTCTTTGTTTTTTGTTTGAGTTGCACCTTTTAGGTTGCTGTTGCTGAGGGGATTCAGGGCCACCAGAGTAGAAAGCGGATTTTCTCCATATGTGATGAATAATAGAACATGTATGGGCCTGTCTAGACCACCGTCTCTCACCTCCTTCTCCGGCTTGTGGAAATGCTTCACAATCCCATTAATGGCCTCTCCCACTCCCTCCTGGATCTGACCAGTGTTTAACTCTGGATGTGGTCACAGAATAATAATAATCATTTAAAAAAAAAGGGAACATGAGGGGCTAAAAACAGGTTTTTGTCAAATTGTAATTGTGTTGTATTCATCTTCTAATCAGTACAGGTGAGAAAAAAATAACTGGAAGTTGTAGTTCCATAATTTAAATATTTCTAAAATACAAAGGATTACTTTAAAGTCTGCCACTTCTGCCTGATGGTAAGCAGCTGAGTTGCTTACTTGGTTTGCTGCTTGGTGAAATCGTAAATCTTCTCATCATTCCAGGCGACTGCTGCATCGGTGGTGTGCGACACATCCGTTCATCCCCATCTGTGTTGGGGGTCATCAGCTCTCCGACCAATATCCTCTCCAGACTGCCGTCATCCACACCTTTCCCCAGCCACCGACCACATGGAAACCTGGAAATAATCGCATCACCTTAGTTTCTTTTTTTTTTTTTCTTAAATCCACCTGGTTTAGACCGACTTTCCCTTACTTATAAGTGTGTCCCGTAATCTCGTTGCGGACCACGACGCACTCCACAAGCCACTTTGCGTAGATCCCCGTGTTATCGTGACCCATCTGGACTGTGGTGAGTTTTCCCAGGTTCTGGCACTGAGGCAGAAAGAACCACATTGTTCAGGCATCCAGAAGGAAAGCTGCACAATTATAGTTTGATACAAACCACAAAAATGTTTATGGAAAATAAAGCTACTCCATCTGTGAGGTATGATTCATAACTTATTTCTCCTTCATTGCAGACTTCAAACAGGCAGCACGTTAAAAGAGACTGCAGGTGTTCTGTAAATATGACCAGCAGTATTAGTAGCTTTTAAATGTGTCGTCAAATAGGATTAAAGGAATAAAGAGCCTTTTAGAGGAGCATCTCTCATATTCTGAGTATCTTCCAAAACATGTCACATTTTTTTACATTAAAAATAAGGAGAAAAATGAAATTGAATCTCAAATTATTTTTAATTTATTGCAGAAAGTATTTTTTCTGTGAACATACTCTTGACAGAATGTTTTCGCTGCAGTTCCATTGTTTGGTCCACTTTTTAAACCAATTTACACTTTTAATGAATTGCATTTTGACAACAGGAACATTGCATTCATGTCCACAGAACAAAGTGAAGATTTAGGTTTTCTTTTTGAAAGACTCATCTAACTGCTTGACAACAACGATGCACCTAAGGAATTGAAATCAATGCTATCAGGGTGAAAACTGGGAAAAAAAACTTCTTCACAAAAACTTTATTAAAGTTACCTACCCAAATAATTTTTACATTTTATCTTTTTGTTGAAGATAGTAAATAGTGTGTCCTCATTGCTTTCAGTGTTTATTCGAACCGATAATGTGATGACAATTTCAAACAAAAATTCTTTATGATTTTGTTTGTAATTGCAAAAAAACCAAACAAAAAAACACCAACTAAAATCTGAATGTTTGCTTGTTTACTAGTCGCTCTGAATTTACTCAACATAGAATAAAAGATCACATCATTTTCTATTTAGTCAAAGGCTGATCCTGTGAAATGTGTGCAAAATATTTCATTTCAAAGATGAATGACTTCATAGTGCTGAGACTGCAACAGAATTCTGGCGAAGAGAGGCAGCCCTTAGGAGAATGAACACAAACCTCAAAAGTGATCTCCAGAGTGTTTCTGGGAACCTGCAGGACTCCAGGTCTCTGCCAGCTCGCCGGAAACACAGACCCAAGGGTTGGCCGTGAACATGGATCCGCTCAGCTTCTTACTCGGCACAACCACTACGTGATAAGGAATCACTGAGAGGGAGAAGCAAAGTGTTCAAGTCAAACAGTAGGAGGGGAAAAAAGAAATGTGCAGACTGAGATGAAAGGAGCCCTTACTGATGGTTGTAAAGACATTGGTAAAACAGAAGTAATCCACGGCATTAAAGGACAGGAGGTGGTAAAGGAACTGCTCCTTTTCATCATCGCAGCGCAGGAAAGCATAGCGCTTGTACAGCTTTCTAGAAAAAAAAACATGAAAGGAAAGCTTCAGAACAACAAATCTTCATGCACACTAGGAAATCCATTGATTTCATGTTGCAAAGTAAAATTTTTCTGCGTTTTATGAACGCCAAACCTCATAAATGAAAGGTTTATATTGTTTTGTATTTGGCAAATTATACCAAGGTCACAAAGACAGACAGAACTACCTAAAACAGATTCATTGCTGAGATATCCATTATAAAGAAGAATGAAATATTTAGACTGTGTGGACTACAGCATATGCAAAATTAAAAAGGTGTAATGTATTATAGATGACCAGATCACTCATCTTCATCTGCTTTCAGACAAGCATTCCCGCCCAAGCAGGAAAAAAGGTCAAAATTAAAAACAAATGGTAGGAAGGAGTAGGAGTTCTGTTCTGTTGACAATCCCAAAGCAGGATCCGCTGACGGCCGTGCCTCTACATGCGACAGGCGCAAATGTTTGCAGTAAGGAGGCATTCTCCTGCTCACTTTGTAAGCTCCTGATCGCAGAGCAGCTGCTTCAGGTGTCTGGAAAGCAGTTTCTTCTCCATCGAGAGGCGAACCCAGGCTCTGGCCTTCCCCACATCCGTTTTAATCTCACTCATGTTCTGAATATGTCTGCAGACAAAAAAAAAATAATTATAATTTGGAGGGTGTCAGAATAGAAATATACAATCTAAAATTTAACAAAAAATAATTTAATAGTGTCAAAGACAGGCAAAATAAAGAGTAAAGAAACATGAAACCACGGAAAGTCGACAGCTGTGATCTCAAATCCACTGATTTAGAGGATTTCTTGAGGCTGTTTGTCACCAGACGGTCAAAAAAAGGTTAGCAGCTCAAATAAACTAAACCTCAAATTCAAAATAGGACAACAAACTTAAAAAACATTGACAACTTATTCTAAAACAATAACTATAATTCAGTTCATTTTACATTTAGATGACCAAATCTTACATGGATTGAAGCTAAAAGAAACAAAACTCAGATTTAATGGTTGTTTAGGCTAGACATAAATGCCACTGTGGCATTTTCCCTCAAGTACACGCGCCGCCGGTTACGTGCAATTGCTCCAAGCCACTACCGCTCGTCCTCGATGTCCAGACAGATTCCCTTCCACTTCATCTGTACCGTATGCAGGCCATATCCCCCCTCCGCCTTTCATCCTCCCCCCTCCCCGTCTCCACCCACATTTCATTACTAGACAAGAAATGAATAGCAGTCTGTTATTGAGATTTTTGGTAACAGAATAAGACGAAGGTGATCTCTGGAACTAGATTTTTTTTTTCAAATAAGACTCTTAAATAGTCAAAACTGCAGTACTTGATACTCTTATTGTGAAAAGGTTTGAATAAGATCAATCAAATGTATCAGCTGTGACTGAGACAGACTTGGTTCACATCCTGAGCTTAAACAGGTCAACAAGAAGGAGGCGGAAATATTGATCAACAGTGAATGCCGCAGCGTGCTAGCACCCCAATTAGGCTGGAAGTAACATGCTGTTCTACACAGATTCACTCTGGATCTTCTTCACACAGGCAAAGACAACACAAGTAAGACAAGGTTGCATGGAGGGTGGGCGTTGTGACACAAACAGGTGCTGAAGCAAGTAGGGACCCATTCTGACTCAAGCCAGTGAGCTCTAAACTTTATTCACTCATCGCTGCAAACTAGTGGTGAGGATTTACAAATGTACCAAAAGTTCACTTTAGAATTTGTTTAGCTTGAGGATATAAAATAAAAAACGTACTCATCTGTAAAGCATTGTGGGAAGATTTTCTCTTCTCAGGATTTCACTGTTTATTCTTTTCCAAAAGTATGATTTGTTTGCAGTATTTGTGAAAGATTCTTTTGAGAATGAGGCAACATTTGTTTTATCTCTTAATCTTGTAAGCTATAATGTAGCCACCTTTCCAAAGATTAAAAATAAATTTTCTTTAAGGTTAACCAAAGAACAAATCAATTAAAAAAATCAACATAAGAAAACTGAAAAATATCTATATAAAACCAGTTTCTTAAATCTTTTATTTAACCTTTATTTACCCAGGAAATGTCCCATTAAGATTAAAAATCTCTTTTTCAAGCTGAATTTGAGTAGTTTGGTTGGATAACCCACCACAAGGGGGCAGCATTTGTCAATAGATTTTGGTTTATTGCTGAATAGCATCTAAAGCTATTACAGCTGCAGGGTTAGCATAATGTCACTCTTCACCAGCAGTTACACCGCACTCTTCCTCACCTCATGTCCTGGATAAGGGATATTCTAAGCGGAGGCATGGCTGATCCCCCTCCATCGGATTTCCTTCTTTCAGTGTCATGAATAAAGCCTGGTTTAAAAAAGGAAAAGAGAATGAGTTCAATTAATGAAGAGAAATATTGTGACGAACAAAACTAAACCTTGTTCATCGGGCAACATGAATGAATGGTTTACCCGGAGGACCCAAACTGCCAGGAGTGGCATTCTTCTTCTCTTTGCTGTCCTGGTAGTGTAGCAGATGAGACCACAAAGCAGATTTTCCCTGAAGAAAAAAAAAGCATCCCTTGAGTGCTCTATTTGCTCATATTGATGCAAGTCAAATCAGCCATAGAATAAAAGATCACATAAAGATGACATAAAAGAACAAACAGGTTGCTTCTCCTGACCTGTTTAACCTGCAGGCCGTGGCTCCAGATCCTCTCTAGCAGGTCGCAGAGGCTCGCGATCAGAGTGTTCTCCTCCACCCCTGTGATGCTAACTTCCCCATGACCTAGCTCTACAGCCTCTCGACCCATTTTCTCCACCAGCATACGCTTAGTCTGCAAGTTAAAAAGTAAAAAAAAAAAAAAAAAAAAAACAATAACTACATTTGCATGGAGAAATGTGAACAAATGCAGCAATTTGGTTATTCACTGGGCTTGAAGCAAATAAAAATAAATCTTTGCCTTCTAATATTTATATATACTTATGTGATTTGTCAAATAAAATGTAGTGTTGAAATAAATAAATAAAACATGTGAGTCATGACCCCCCCCCAAACATCTTTATATCTTAAGGCAGTACTGATATACGTAAGATTTCATGTTTACCTTAAAGAAGCAGCTCAAAACTAATCAAATTGCACAAAAACAAGCCTAAATAAACATTTCACAGGAGATTATCAATATGTATAACTTCTGAACAGAAAAACAAAACAAATAAAACCAGAGGAGAGCTTAAAAGCCATGTTTTTAAATAGGTTTTCCATTTTTCCTATTAATTATTAGTGTCCAAAAAAAAAAATAATGAAAAAAGGCAATACTTGTCCTGTTTTGATGTAAAACTCCTCACTGGTTTCATGGGATAAAAACCACAGTAGAGCATAAAGTAACTTTAATTACAAACCTTGTTCCTGCACTCCTTCAGCAATCCTTCAACAAACTTCCAGTTAGTTTGAGCGATCACAGACGGGGACAGATTGGACAGTTTAGGCTGTCTGATGGTGGTTCCCAGGTTTCTGGCTTCCTGGATATATTTCTAGAAACGGAAAGAAAATTCAAAAAGCAGCAAACATCATCAAATAAATTAGGCTGTTGTTGCATTTAGGGCTGCCATGTTTATTACAAATGCGTAATGTAGGTTTTATGATTATTTTATGAGGCAAAAAAAAACCAAACAAACACTGAATGTTGTAAACGAAAGTGCTGTAACGGTTACTGATTGCTACGACACTTAACAGTGTTGTTAGAAGAAAAGCCAAAGTAGAGTAAAAGAGCAAATTCAGGCTAGATGTCCAACAAAAATGTAAACAATTTTAATCTGAGCATTCTTAGTAGAAGTGTAGCTACAGTAATACCCACGATTTGCTAACATGTATCAAAAGAAGAACGTCTGTGGAAATGGATGGGCGACGGCAGCGTTTGGATGCCGCCTTAACTTGTGGATATTTGATTTGGTCTGCGGTTAGCCAGCACATACCACATCCACTGTGACCGACTTTAGACAGGGCTTGAAGGACTGCGAGAGCCAGTAGTAGTCAAGAAACAGCAGGAGCTGGAGCTCCGGAAACAAACACTCTACATGCTGAGAGTGCGTGAGCGCAGGGAAGGCAGAAAAAAAACAAAATATGAGACCAGATATGTGAGAGAAGGGATGGGAGAGCGGACAAACAAAAAAAAAAGGTTAAAAGCAAAGTCAAAACAAAGCATATGAAAAAAGGTCATGCAAAAAAAAAGAACAACTTTAGGCAGAAAAGCTCAGACTTTCTGTCTGCATGAACAGTGCAGCGGATGAGAAGCGCAGGCTTCACACCTCTCTCTGGTCGTTGTCCAAATAGAGGTGCTCGGCGTGTTGCTTCTGTCGGTCCCTCCTCCTCCACTGGGCAGGAGCGCTCCTCTTGGCCCATCTGCGGCACACAGCAGTGAACCTTTGAGAAGCCTTTTTGGGAAAAACGGCTGCCAAAAACGGCTCGAATGCAGAGAGCACGGATTTCCACCAACTAAACAGATTCATTCATACTCACTTGTTGCTGGTGGGCCCGGTGGAGAGCACGTCCGACTGCAGCCGGGGGAAGAAGCCCTGTTCGTAACGGCCCTGGCCTATCTTCATGTCCAGCAGGTGGGGGTGCAGGGCGGTGTGGTCAATTTTTGCCACCCGCATCTCAATGGCCTTCTCTGTGGAGATCACAAGAAGCATTCGTTACCTTAAACCATTTAGATTCAACTTCCTTTTAAATAGATTAGTGTCTGAGCAACAGGAGGTTTGCACATAGGGACGCGCTCTAAAAGACTTGAGAAGTTGACGGCTGTGCCCTAAAGGCTGTGCCACACGTCCAACTTTAAATAACACCTCGGTGTAAGATTAGTCATTTTTTTTTCTTATCAAATAACTACAATTCTGGTTTTTTTTACGACTGTGTTCCAAAAAAGAAAAGTGCTTTCAATATGAAAAATAAAACACAGTTCTGGGTTAAGCACAAAATTATTATTCACAAAAGAAAATAACATATTTATTCCAAAAGAAAATCCCAGAATCGGTTCCTCACCAACACCCACACAAACAAAACAAACTTGAGTGAGAATAAACGCTCTCTTCAGAGGAACAAACCCAGAACATTGATAACGTCTATTGGTTTAATAACAGAAAGGGCAGAATCACAGAAAAACAGGTGTTAGATGTAAACAGGGATAAGCTATGAGTTTAAAAAAAAAGTTACATTTGTTATTACTCCTTCATCTAATATTTTAATGTGCACATTTATGAAGAACCACTTTTTCACTTTAACTTTTTCCACTTTAAAAAAAAGACGTTAAAAAGTATTTTCTTTTTCTGGAAAGTATAAAACACTGTTCCAACAGGTTAAAAGAAGCCGTCCTCTGTGAGTGTACAGCAGGGCAAGAAAGGATTTGTCCCACCTAAAACGATGACACAGAGGTCTGTAATGTTCATCATGAATATACTTCAACTGTGATAAAACAGAATGAAAAATTAAATCCAGGAAATCACATTGTATGATTTTTTTGAGAATGTATTAGTCTAATTAACATATTGGTTTATTTAAAGCAAAATAATAAATAAATAAATAAAACACATGGAGCATTACTTCCTCTTTAAACTCATCACCTGTATTAATGGCACCTGTTTGCTAGTTATCTGTATAAAATACACCTGTCCATACCCTTTAAGACCCTTAAAGACCCACTCCTGCCATTCTGCAGAAAGTCTCACCTAGATTTGTTTTTATTTTGCCTAAAAACAAACCTATATAACTATAATAAAAAAAACATAGCTAATGCTTTTAGAATAGATCAAAAGATGATGCGAGAGGGACTTTAAACAGATTGCAACTTCTCCACCGTGACCAAGACCAAAGAGCTGTTTAAGGACACCGGGGAAAATACTGTTTTACCTGAACACGACTGGGATGAACCAATCAACAATAAGCAAGCAGCTTGGTGAGAAGATATCAACTGTTAGAGCAATTATTAAAAAATGGAAGTAATACAAGATGACTGACAATCTGCTTTGACCACTCGTCGTGTTTTGAAAGAGAAGAATGCTGAGCTGCATCCCAATAACACCACACCCACTGTGAGACGTGCTAGTGGAAACATCATGCTACGGGGCTGTTTTTTCTAAAAAGGCAACTAAATGACCGATCTGTCTGAAGGAAAGGATGAATGGGGCCACACATGACAGATTTGGGGCAAAAACCTCCCATCAAGGAGGGTTGAGGGTGTCTGGAACGTTCAGCATGACAATGAATGATTTCAAACACATCATCCGGGCAACAAAGTATTTCAAGGTTCTCAGCGGTCTAGTCACTCTCTGGACCTCTAATAGAGAATCTGTGAACAGAGTTAAAAGGCTGTGTTGCCCAGCAACAGCCCCAAAACATCACAGCTCTTGATAAGATCTGTAAAGGAGGATGGACCAAAATAGCAGCTACAGTGCAAACCTTGTGAAGACCTCCTGGAACCGTTTGACCTCTGTCATTGACAAGGGTTACATGACAAAGCATTGAGGGGAACTTTTGTTATTGACTAAATAATTATTTTCTGCACCATCCTAAACATACATTCTTTAAAAAAAAAAAAAATCATATAATGTGATTTGCTGGATTCTTTTCTTCCACAGTTTCTCACAGTTCAAATGTTTCTGTGGTGAACATTCCAGACTTCTCTCATCTACTTAGGTGGTATCAGATGAAGAATTAGTGGCTAACAAATACTTATTTACCCCACTGTAACAATGTGCCACACATGTGGTCCAACAGCTGCCACCCATACGAGTCTGAAGTAACAAGAACGAATATTAAGAAGGTTGGGCTCGTCATTCTCCAGTTCATGGACATGCAATGCAGGAGAGCCAAAAGCTGTGTTTTTATATCCCTTTTTAACCTTAGTTTCTGCAAACAAGACACCAAACAGCAGTCAGCAACAGAGAGCAAACCACCATCCCTTTAACAAAAACTCAACTTTTTGAGCCGTGTGGGAATTTACCGAAAGTTAAAATAATAATACATTTAAGGAGGACAACATTTATTTGACAAACATTAAGAAAATGATCAATTGCCCTTGTTCTTACCCGAATCCTCAATGTTGGTACATTTTTGGTACATTGAAGTGCGCAGCGTGGGGGTCCGGACATTCAGCATGCGGATTTTATCCACACGGGTGTCGAATACCCTCAGTGTGTGCTCCTTCTCCTCATCATCGTGGCAGAGAATCTTGCTGTCGATGAAGGAGGCGAACATCTGGGTCTCCAAGAAGCGTGACAGGAAGGGCAGGTAGGGTTCTGGTTGGTCAGACAGGAAAGAGGCCTGCAAACAGGAATTTCAAGCCAGGTGTTTGACATTTTACTAAGTGGAAGGTGATGGCTTTTCTCACTCTTCTACCAAACGGCTCACACGGCTGTACCTTGTCAAAGTTTTGCATCTGGTCTCGATTGGTAAACCAGGACTCTTTGTCGTGGCCCTGCTGGATGACGAATACTTCGTAGTCTGCGAACATTTGGGTGAACCTGTTGGCGAAGACCTCGCGCACTTGAATGTTGAGTTGATGCATCTTAAGCTCCTCTTCGTCACAGTGAAACCGCATGTCCTTAATGCAGCTGGCGTCCTCTTTCACCTCCAGCTGATACAGACGAATAATCGGGACAAAAAAGGGGAAAGGGTGAATGTAAAAGCTGCACAATGATTTGTAGTCACATCCTATCAGAGTGCATAGTGCAGATGGGCAGCAGGGATATGAGAGAGGAAGTGGAAAACATCCGTTTGAACCTAAAACTAAGAGCTCTTTTTCCAGCACATCTTCAAAACTGAAACCAGCTTTAGGGGGACAAAATAAGCTAGTGGGCAAACCCTCATATTTTTGCCCTAAAAAGAGCTGCTGTTACCTTACCGAACACAATAGACTGCTCTGTTATAGTACATGTGTTGAGTCTGTCTCCTCATTGCAGTTGAGAAGGTACAATAAGAAAGGTCTGACCTTGTAGATGTGAAAACGTAGAAGTGCTGATCTGTTCTAAGTATGCTCAAGTTGACCATAAGTAAATAAGCCGATTAGAGTAAACATACCAGGGGAGATGAGTTCATTTATCCATGTCTGAAGAGTACAGTGGTCCCTTGTTTATTGAGGGAGTTAAAAATAACCCGCAATGGACAAAATCTATGAGGCAACATTCTTTTACATTTATTATAAATGTTTTAAGGCTTTAAAAGGCCTCACTACAAACGTTACACACTTTTCTCAGACAGAAAAAACATTTTCACACCTTTCTCTCTTGTTTAAACTCTCAAAAGTATAAACCTGAATAGAAAAATAAGTCCAGAATAACAGAAAGAAAGGTTTATATAAATGTGAAAAGATGATTGCATTATACACTGTACAGGAGACACTGCTTCACTGACATGGATTGGTAAATGGTCTACAGCCAATCAAGACATACTGCACAGTACAAAAAAAAAAAAGAGCATGCAAATTTGCACTAAAATAAATCTATGAAACTGTGGAACCATATAACAGTGAGGGACTACTATATTTAGTTTTCTAATCTACAAGCACAAAACACCAACATGAATATAAATTTGAGAGTAAAAGTAGTAGTTTTCCATAATTTATTATTGTTAATCAGTCATTATGCTTATCAAAGAGGTGTTTTGTAGAATAATTCAAAGTCAAACATCTTAAAGGAAGCCAGTGCAGGACAGGACAGGTGTTTGATGCAACGCTTGAGTAGCGGCAGTCACAGTTGAACTGTTATGTCAGTATTGGACTGAAACACTGCAGTTAACTGATTTTTTTAAGGCTGGCACCGTTTTTAGCATTATTTTAGCAGCAGTACAGCAGTTGGGATCAGTCGACATGAACACAATTTACTATAACTATATCTGTAGTGAAGATATTAATGTAGAAAAAAAAAAGAAAACAAAAAAAGGCTTTTTAAATCCCAAGTAATATATCTGGAAAATAAATTAAAGGCATGGTTTTACGTTTTACATTTACAGCCTTGGTTTCAGAGTCAACTGTGTTTGGAAGTCAAACCACTGTCATTCTACTTGTTTTGGTGTCCCTGGGATTCCTTTTTTTTTTTTCATTAAATCCAAATAAATTAGTCTGCGCCACACGAAAAACAATCAGTGTTGCAGCCA
The DNA here is from genome assembly GCA_023969325.1 of Oryzias curvinotus. Taxonomy (NCBI): domain Eukaryota; kingdom Metazoa; phylum Chordata; class Actinopteri; order Beloniformes; family Adrianichthyidae; genus Oryzias; species Oryzias curvinotus. The sequence continues at coordinate 10,031,616 of CM043708.1, forward strand.
CATGTTTTATTCAGTGACCCTCACCTTCTCCAGGCTGACACCTGTCCTCTTGACCAGAGCCTGCAGCCTGGCGATCGTCTCATTCTCTCTCAGCAAGTAGGAGTTGAGGGGCGAGGCCAGGTTGCCGTTGCGCGTGTCAGAGACCACGTCGACGGACCGAAAGCTCCTGTATGCGGCCTGGCTGTCCCTAGAGAGGATGTTTCCCTCTGGAGACACGTTGAAGGACATGAGCACCTCTGAGATCTCCTGGATGAACTCCAATTTGTTGGGGAACTGAGGCAGTTCCTCTGGCAATTCAACCAAGTGATTATCAATGTCCACGAAACACAAGTTCGCCTGGAAGAAACACAAGAAACAACAAACAAAAAGAGGATGAAAATCTGTAAGCACAGAAGCTGAGCTGAATTAGGCATCCCTTCATACGTCTGACACTTAAATTTTAAAAAAAAAAAGGACAAATGTTTGCTATTCCTGAATTGGCAAATAGGTCAATCTGGTTCTTTAGAACAGGTTAGGTTTCTTGGAACATACCTGTTCACCAAGAACAGCTATCAGGTTCATTTTTAAAAGTCCAAAGTAAGGAGATACCTCACGAGAGCTAGAAAATTCATGAGGATAAGGATTTAGAGCAGAGCAGCAGATTACCGGTAGCTGGATCAAGCAATACATTTCAGGCCGACAAAACACGTCTAGTTCAGGTAATCAGCAGCAAGCTTGCAGCCTTGAGACAAGCAGGATGGTAAATCTGTATATTGCGTCTCAGAACAGAATCAAAGTCTTCCAAAAACATAGGTGAATCTCATTTAATCTTAAAATAACTTGCAAAATGCCTCGAGACTCAAAAGCAAGACTGAAACATGCTATCCTTTAGACTAGAGTGTAGAGGTGAAGATTTCTATCCATTTGTACCTCCTGCGGCAGCTCCAGCTTGGTACGGTCATCTTGTCCGTTAGAGTGGAGGCCCATGAGATACGGCACAGGAGCATCCAGGAAATGGAGGAGCGAAGCGGGCAGGATGGGAACGTAGACATGCTGCCACTGGAAGGGGAACATTAAGGCTGTGATGCTCTCTGCCACCGTCATCAGCCTTTGGTAATCTGTTCAACATACAAAACCTGTCTTTAGGAAAAAAATTACAGCAGAACTGTGATGTCATGCTCACAACTTTGGTGAACATGTTACATATGTGTCAAAGGTTCTTGCTTCTGTATTGACTTCTTAACCACACAATTATAAGCCCCTAGACACATAAAATATACATATATTTTTTAAAAATACTTTGTTGCCTTTAGGGCCTATAAATTAAACTGGATTTCATTGTTCATGGATCATTCCACTACTTTCTGGATGAAAACATCATCTCACTCAGAGATGTTCCACTGTAGCCAAAAATACAAATCGGTTCGGGTCAAAAGAGCAGCGTTAGTGACTCACACAGTGACAGAAGCTGACAAAGCTGCCGTTTTCTGGGGCAAATTCTTCAAAGAGGTATAACGAGACATGACAATAGGAATCCACATCCACTGAAAACTTCAGCCTTAATGTCTGCATTGCTCACCCTTCTGACTTTACATAACTAGGAGCTGGATCTTTGGCCAATTAGCCGCTGAAGATTGCTTTATCCTTGTATGAAAAGCTCTCTGAGGAAAAATAAAAACCCTAAAACCAAGACCCTCACAAACATTTTCTCATGCATTTAAGATGTTGGGATCGTTTTATTAACATTATTCCTCTTCAATGAAGTGACATTTTATCTCAATTAGTGCAGATGCACATAAAATCTAAAGACAGAACAGTTTATTGTTTATCACCCCAACAAACTACCTGCTTTACAAGTAACTAAAGCTTTAGCCATTAAGCAGAGAATGAACAGAACTGACAACTTTGAAATAGTTCTATTAATTTGCATACATTTTAGGCCAAAAGGCGATCATTCTTATTATAAACTAAGCAAATGTTCACGTTCCTGAGGGCTATTGACATAATATCACTTCTGTCTCTTGAGACTCTGACAGGTGTTTTAGCAGACACCCTGCAGAGGCTTCAGGCACTGAAGTGTGTCACAAGTCCGGTCAGCTGGCCTCACTGTTCCACATCAGATTCTTTAACCGGGACTCAACATAGCAGCACTCCTTTCAGTTCTGATTTTCACACCTCGCTCAACTTATCACGTCCTCTTCGTCTGCATTCCTTCTCTATCCTGCAAACACCTACTATGCAGCAAACCTGCCTCCCCCAATATGGTGACGGAGTATGTGCTATTCCTTCATTTGGGCATGATTTTAAAGCATGAGAAGGGACTCCCACCCCAGTTAGGGCCTCTACCTCAGGGCCTCTTCTTAGCATGCTTCCTCTCCAGGATGGGGAGAAGAATACTAACGTGGTTCGTCTTCTTTCAAACCCCGCCATAAGAATTAGATGCAAAAAAAAAAAGCAGGACAAATGTTTTAGAAAAGGCAAATAATTGTGAAATCCTATAGTTATCTCAAAAATGATCATTTCTTCATTAAAAAAACGTTCTAACCTAAATTTGAACTAAACCAAAATAAAAAAACAGGAATTACCTGATTGAAATTTCACGCTTGGAGCAAATGTATGTGCTGTAAAAAATGTCGTAACACTTTGAACCTGGAATATTGACTGGAATACTGTCCCCAACCAAGCCTGGGCTTGTTTGTGGATGGGAAAAGCTGCACGTTTCCAAATTTTAAACCCCCTTGATCTGTTCTGACAATTTTTAGCTTCACGGATTACATAACAGAGAAGCTTTGTTAGAGGAAAAACTTCATGACAGTGTCGTGGGATGACTCAGACTGTGGGCTGATGCATAAAAAAAAACCAACAACAACAGGGAAAGGGAACAGACCGTACTTGAACACCACATATTTTCTGTTTTCAAGTCAAAGTGAGGAACTGCATGATCATTTTTGACATTAACCATCCTTTCCATGTTTGCACACCGTCCCTTTCCTCAGTGCCCTCATGCCATGTTGCTATTTTTCTAATACCTTCCTAGGAGGATTGCCAGCCGCTGAAGTCCTCAACACCCTGAGCGTGTTCTGCAGCGATGAGCCTCACGGGGTTGAAGACAGAGCCATGATGTCACTACTAACCAATAATAATCATCCTGCATCACCCGCTATCCTCGCTGTCTCCAAGTTGCCAAGCAACACCACAGCTTCCCCCCTTAATAGATCCCCCACCCCCCCTCTGCTTCAGTCGTTTTGTAAGCCATTTGCCTACTTTTGCAGTAATGGATCCAGACATTATACCAGACCCAGCAGCGTTATTTACCTGCTTTTCCTTGTTCGGATTAAGAGACATTAATCCTGCTTTGCAAAAGGTTAATTTCAATGAATACAATCATCATTAATGAATAATTGCAATTAGGCCTCAAGCCCTCTGGGTTTGTTGTTTTTTTTTGGGGGGGGGTCCAGGAGAAACTGCAATTAAATGACAAAATAGTTCTGTGTTTGAGCAGAGGACAGTATAGAAAGAATATAGATCACTGTGATATCAGATTATATTAGGCCCAGACAAATCAATCACTATTTTTGAAGTAGCTAATGTCTCTGGTGAAGCTATTTTATTTTCCATAGAAAAAGAAGGCTGTTTTGAAATAGCTTGCCTTATAAAGAAAAAGCTATACATCTATAATGGAGCAATGCTTTTGTGCTGTTAGCAATTGGAGCTGCTCTTTTGCTCATCCAAAATGCATTCACAAGGACTCTTGTCAAAGCTACAGCAGCCCTTGGTAACTGGATCCCTGGACACTACCGACTCCACTAACATGATACTGATATCACCTTCATCTCTTAAAGATGCCTCTTCCAACAGGGCCATAACTCAGCGACCTAAAAGAAACTGTTTTTATTATTATTTTAAACATATACTTTTTACATAATGCTAGTGCCAGTTTAATACTGTATTTGCTCTTGAGGTGACTGTAATGTGAAGCCATTACTTAATGGTAGATGGATAAGGTTTGGTGCTGAAGCTTCCATGATAAGAGCAGGGACTTACGCTGAGAGAAGAGCAGTATCTGCATCTCGAGCAGAGCGCACGTGAACAGCTGAAGGACGTTCTCCACTCCCAGCAGGTTAAACATTTCACCAATGGCAAAGTCAAAGAGCGGCAGTTCGGAGGTGCTCGGCCTCTGGCACACAATGGGCCCGTAGACGCCCGAGAACTTGAGGGAGCGCCCGGGGGGTGGGAGGGGTACCTCGTAGAGGATGTTGAAGATGTAGCTCTCGAGCGGGAGGGGAGGGGGCTGGGGCGAAGTGACAGCCTGGTGAAGCTGTTGCAGTACCTTCCTGCAGGCCTGAGCAAAAGCCATGGGCGTTATCAGACAGATGCACTTTGACACGTACAGCGTGTCGCGGCTGATGTCGTAGGAATTGAAACGCTGCAGCCGGGAGATGGCGGGTGCAGCACGGAGGACAGGATGTGGCTGGGGGACTCGCTGGTCCTCAGATCCTTTCGGGGTGGTGGGGGTGTGCAAGATGTCGTACTGCTCCGCATTGTGCATGTGGTAGAGGGTCTGCATGGCACTGCAGATCTGCTTGCTCGTCACCTCCTCGAAGAATGTGAGGGCAAAGCCGTACGTCCGAGAGCCGTCCTCTCTGGTGATGATGAAGGAGTGAAACTGCGGCTCCCTTGAGTCGATCTGTGTCCTGAAGGACAAGCCCTTTGGCATACAGAGCTGTGGGAGGACATATGACCGGGTTGAGAACATGAAGTCATAATAACTACAGCTGATTTTGTGGGAAAAATGCAACTTCTGATTATATCATTATTTTTAGGAGAAAAAGTTACATTTTAAACTTGTAAATCAGTTAACTTTTTTCATTTTAGTAGCAATCAGATATATCACTTAGTTTATTTCGAAGTAGAAAATAAAAATAATACATATACCATGCCAACTGCATCCTGGTCAAATGGGTTCCACTCCACATTGTCCGGATAATGTGCTAGGACTTTGGACTTAAAGGTTCTCCGCAGTGGACTCTGCTCAAAATTTTCACCTGCAAGTACAACAAATACAAGCGCAAGAAAACAAAAAAAAAAAGGGGCGGGGGGAACAGTGAGTTTGGGTTTAAGACCATAGACACACACACTGAAAAATTGCTGGATCAAAAGCAAGCGTATTTGGTGCAAAGCAAGCAGATGAGCACGCTTCTCTTGAGAGGAAGATCGTATTGCATCATATAAAGCTGCCATCTTCATCCTGTTCAAAAAAGTGAACGTATGAACAGCTGCATTCTTGTAGAAAGGAGGGGGGGAAAAAAAATGCACCCAACTTTGATGAGAATGTTTTTGCAACAGCTTTAATGGCAATACAGAGGGAGATACAGATCAATCCGTTACAGAAGCACTAGCTGAGTTGATTCAAACCCAGAGTAAAGCAGAAGTGATGCACACACCAAGGCAGTACTGAAAAGTCATTCAGAGTGTAAGGAGGGGGGGGGGGAGTAAACATCGACCAAGCAATGCCAGTGCGGGCAACGCTGGATTGGCGTGCGAGAAGAACAGAAGCAGTGATTGTCAAACGCCAGCTCCTTGTTCAGCTGCAGCTAAAAGGAGATGAGTGAGACTCAGCAGGGAGAAAGAAACATCAGGAGAAAAAAAAGAAAAAGATACCAAGAGTTAGCCAAAAAGACAGGAAAAGTCCCCACGACTGTGCTAAAGGTAGCTATAAACTCAGATTTGAGGAGGTGGGAGGGTGGTGGGACAATAAAAAAAAAAGTTTGCATAGGCAGGTGGGAAGGGGGAGGTGTACAAGGCGCTTCAAGGTTTGAGGTGGGAGGGTTAAAGCTCAGCTCGGATTAAAAGGGGACAGCAGTGTGTGTGGTGGGACGACGATTACCTTCGTTTGCCTGTGCCAATTTTCCTCTGGCCCCATCTCTGAATTTAGTAGCCTCTATATACTGGCATAAAGCTACACAACAAACGAAACAAAAATGATTAAAAAAGCCCGCTTCTCCATGGAGTCGCGCATCACTTCTTTATGCGTGCAGAACGGTCCCGACAGCCATACTTTGAGAGCTTCGCTCCGAGCTGCCAAAACAACAAGGACGTTATCCATCAGTGTCAGCTGGACGTGCCGGCTCATGCCAGACGCTGCACTTTCCTTGTCGGGATAGACCCGATGCACACAGCTAAACTGTGTTCTCGATTTAAAAGGTGGCGGTGAGCAAATTGAAGGTATTTCAACAGAATTTAAGAAACATATCTTAAAAAAATACCAATTCTGTCAAAATCTCCTAAGAATAAACAAAACAAAAAAATTCAATCTTAAAATACGAGGTGTGACGACAACTATATCGGGGGGAAAAACAAGCTAGAAATACTTTCCAACTTCATAAATTGGCATTAAAGAGGCAAGTCATGTTTATGTACGCATCTCCAAGATAACTTTAATTGGCATCTGACAAAAATATATATATATATTACACAAAATGTGAGGATTTAGTTAGACAAAAAAAAATTGGATTTTAAAACGCAGACATTTCAGCTAAAATAACACCAAACAGAATGCCTGAAGGAGGGGTTAATAAAACCAGATCCCTCTGAGATTTGACCCAAAAGGTAACAGAGGAAAACATTAAAAAAATTACACAGATATCCAACACTTTCCCCCTTTGTTAGAAGCATCCACCATGACACACATTCACACTCACACACACAAAATCCTTGTTAAACTGTCAGAAAGAAAATGACCAATACAGGGGATTCAGAAGCGCTAACATCCTCAGATCACTGACTTTACCCTGGCTGAGAGTATAATTGTGCATGTCCATGTATTGTGTGGGTTTTTGACAGACGACCACTCTTACGCTGCAGCCCTGCAGCCCTGGTAGGTTACCTAACATTCTACAGAAAGACACTTTATGCTTTTGCAAATCAGCCTCATCCATCCCATTTGAGATGAACTAAGGGCATGGCTCTGCTGGAACAAAACAAGCTTTCATGCCTCATGTAAAAGTCAAATGTGAACTGGGTGAAGCTTTTGAGTCAAGCCACCAATGGAACTTTACTATCTTCTTACTGTAAAGTTGTAGAGAAACCCAATTTTCAGTGTTTATTCCTTTTTTTGTGTATTAAAAATCTGTTTCTGACTTCAAACTACATTAAAAAAAAAAAAAAGATCAAAGAGACTTAATCATCTGTAAATGTTTCCCTTCCCAGACTGCAAAGTTGTCCTCAATTGGTGACCCAATAAATGTGATGATTGAGCAAACGGGTTCACATGAGGTTCATCAGTGCGATGAAACAAATCCTGACAAGGGAGTAAACATCTTAAGGATAAAGCAGCTGAATCTGTTGGCAACATCTATAAATGTCCGAACTGTCCTCAGGGACAAAAATAGGCCAGGAGCTCAGACTACAAACAAGTCAAAAAATGAGAGTAGGTCATACTGATTGTTAGAAAGAAAATGGGATTCGTCGGTTCCAGTTTTAGCATTTCTGTTGTGATGAGACCGACCTCCGTGTTTAATCTCCTCGTGACGGCGTTTTGTGCTTTGCAGGAAGACTTAATGCTGCAGCTCATGAGGTGGTGAATGTGGGTCAGGTTCCCAGACAGAACATGGACATGCACACAGTGAAAGAAGCTTGATGTGACTGAAAGTCTTCCAGTAATACAAACATCTGGTGGCGTTTGGCAGTTAGCTAAACTGGAAATAATCTGTGGCGTTAAAATGACTAATCAGATTAATCAGATTCAAATGATCAACAGCTGCAGTTAGGATGTGTAAATACTGTTTTGGTATTACTAAAACACCTAAATCCGTTTTATTTTACATGGATGATAGAAGGATGGATGGAAAGATGACTGCGTGTCTCTATAGATGGATGGCATGCCTAACCCTTTATTTTCCCATTTTAAGTGAAAATGACCTCACTTACTAAGAAGTTCCACCTGATCATTAAAGTCAATTAAAAGCTCTTTAAAAATCACCAAAAGGAGCCACATTTTTTACCTTTAAAACAATACCAAAGCCTACAGTGTGTGTCTTTTGTCCTGTTTTTCCATAAATCCAAACCGGAAGCAGTGGGAGTGAAGATGTGGCATCACTTCCGATGAAGCAGAGACCACCCACAGCGTGACAGCCCCCCTGGCATACAAATGCTCTCACACCTACGTAACAGAACTCACGAGGACAGCAGCAGAAATCCGTGCCTCGCTTTTTGGAAACAGAAATCCAGACTTATCAGAACACTTGAAAAGAACATTTAAAAAAAAAATACTAACTGGATTCTCGAGCAGAATATAGAAACTGAAACGGAACCATAAACTCAAAAAACAAAAAAGTCTGAAATAATAAAAGTATATAAAAGGATGACCTAAAATTATTATGGACAACTAGACAATATGTATTTAAGGCGAGCTTTCAGGCTCTGCCATTCATCCTTATTGCTGGCTGTGTAGCATTGGAGAGAGGCTCCCTGGAGCTCTCAAAAAGGAGATTTTGCATTTGAATAAGTGGAGCGTCTCTGCGTGTCTCTGATTTGTTGCCTGCGAGACTGTTGGGTCATACATATGCTAATCCAATCACCAGTGCTGCTCAACATCATCAGAAAAAAAAACAAAAAAAAAACTTCATTTTGGTTCTGTTTTTTTTTTATTGCTGAGCACAATTAACCACAGTAAAGAAAACAATGTTGGTCAACTGATGGAAAAATAAAAAAGGTTCTGTCACTGTAACTATCACAGTTTGAGCAGCGCTGAAGGATGTAAAAGGTTTAAACATCTTACAAATTTGGTTTACTGGTAAGTTATTTGGAGAAGTACAGCTTTTCTACATTTTGAGATGATATATATATATATATATATATATTACAAACTTTTAATCTAAAATTACAAAAAACAAACATTTTTTCATAAACTCTGATGTATATTTTTAATAAAATTACAAAATAAAAGCTTTGGTTAACCACTAGTGGTACATATTTCGACAATCAAACAGCATTTCTTGCATACTATAACACAAATGTGTTACTTTGACGGTGGTGTGTCAATAAAAACAACATTTTGCTAAGTGTGAGGGCTTAAAGTAACCAATTAAAAGCAAATAGCAGAGCCGGTTTTACTTAACCAATCAATTGTTGACACCAATTTGATTTTTGTCACTTCCTTTTCATTTTTATTTTTTTTTTACCTAAAGTCAACACTTTTTGTGACCCTTAATCTTCAAATGTAGAATTTCCCAGGTTCTGTTTTTTTTACCCATATTACTCAGATGATTCCCAAGAATGATAACAAAAAAAGTACAGTTTTCACACAAGCCTGACGTTTACACACTTGATTAGAAAATTTATATTTGGGAAAATACAATAATTAAAAGAAGAATAAAAAAAAGTTATTTTTTTAAAGAAATCCAACAGCATACAACATAAATCAGAAGATATGTTTATAGCAAATAGCTTGGTTGTTTCGCTAACCCTGGTATGTTGTGTCAAACTTTCAGACCGTTTCCTCTCTTCAAGAAATGACAAACACATCATGAGGGCAAACCCCCATGTTTTTTTTCTACAAAAGCAGCAACGCTGTAAGTAGAGCATCTTCGCTGGCGTTGACCTCGAAGCGTCTGAGTAAAGTTTCAGTGGTTTACTTTCTGTTGAGTCAGAAACATATAAAAGAAACTTTATCGCAGACAGTAATTCTGTACTCATTTCCATCCCATACACCCAACATGAACAGCGATTTTACCAAACGATAACAAACCAACAATAAATGGAAAGTACACTTTATGGATGAAGTGTAAAGATGAAATCTCTAAATGATCATTAATGCTGCATAAAGCTATTGCAGTTAAAACCAGGGTTACATGGTAACAAACTATGTTACGTCTCTGCTCTTTGGTTACAAAACAGACAAGTGCATAATCTGAAACTCGTACCAATTATGCAAACTCCTTGAGTCGTAAATAGGAACTAAAAATAAAGGAAGTACAAACAGGAAATAGATGGCCCAAAGGTTTGAAAACTAAGAAGATTTTTGGTTAAGTCAAGGAGGGTTACGAAAAAAAGGAACCCATAGGTCTTCTCTTAGAACTCTCAGTGCAACTACAGGAACTTCACAGGCCTTTCACTGCCTGCTGAGTCATAATAAATCACACCAATACAATATAAAGACCAGAATAAAGCACATTCGTCTGGAGTAAAAGCTCTTGAAACTACAGAGTAATAAACAGTTGCTAAATGTACACAAAGAGAGTAATAATAATACAAATAATACTAAGAGAAAATAGGTTGTTTTTAAGATTTTTCTATTTAAAAATGCCTAAACTGTTATTTGCTTAATAAGAGACTTGTGGGTTAAATATCACTGAAGAGCTTCAATGGTGTACAAGATTTGCTTCTTCTCAAACTAAAATAAATCTTAGTTTGCAAATAGCGGTAGAGCGATAATGGAAATGAAGCAGAGGCCGTCTTTTTAGTATTTTAGTGGAGGTAATGATGATATAAACTTGCATTTCTAAGACACCATTCAAATAACAGAATTCATCTCCGCATCCATCCATCTTTTTTTATCTACTTGGTCTGCTCTGAACTGCTTTTCTTTCCAAACGTGAAGCGAAGTCATATTAATAAGCTTACGAGCACCGTTGTGTGCTGCTTACATTCTGTAACTACACAAGTTATGCATTTACAGAGGCATCACGTCTGACTAAAAAGAGAAGAGTTTGATCAACCAACTTGATTTTTTAAATGAACTCAAGAGACCCCTGTTATCTGGTCTGAAATGTTGGTCTGAAATGTTTAAATGTTTCACCACAAAGCCAAAGGTCACTGATAAATACCCCCCAAAGGTTAACAGACAATTCAAGCCCCTCACAGTAGAGGAACGTGGTAAAGTTCTTTTTTTTTTTTGGTCATACTTTGTCACTCACTCCTATTTTATATCATGTCCATTGACCACAAATAGTCCATGCACACACTTGTAAGTACAGCCTATGTTGAGGCTGATGCAAAACACGATCAAAGTCAGAATCCCTTTAAAAACTCAAATATTCCTGTTTGTGGATCTTGTGAACTCAGATTCACTGTTAAATCTATTCATGTTTGCTCAGAATGCGTCTGTGTTCTTAGAATCAATCAAGCACATAGGATTTGAGTGATAGTTGAGGTCAATGCGGGGGTTTATGTTTGATTTTCTGCTGTTTACCCAGAAGCCCCGCGCCCGTTTGTTAATTTGTGACAGATTTTTTTGCTTTTTTTTTTTTACGTCTCAACAACAATATCAGTTAACGGAACGCGTTATTGATCCAAGTTAAGCCACTAAATCTAAACGTTCTTGTTTAAAATATTCACAAATATTCCCAATATACGGATAAAAGCAGAAATTTAATTGCGTTTTATTAAAACCTTTAGTCAAAAATGCGAGCAGTAAGTAGAAAGGTGTAGAACAAGCTATCCTCTCCTTTAAACGCACAAATGGACAGAGAAGGTGAGCTAGGCCCATGTTTAGCTCGCTCTGTATTCACCTAAACAACCAACCATCGAACATCACACAGTGAGGCACACTAGAAAACTCGAAATGGTTCACAACCATTTGAAAAATATGACCTAATGACAAAAGACTCCCTTATTTCTCATCTGCTCCAACACCAGCCCGACGTTTAGAATAATAGCTTTATGCTTACCGGACAGTTCGTCGGGTTCCAGCCCGCTGTCGGTGTCGAGTCCGCAGATCACAAAATAATCTGCAAACCGAGAGGAACCGGAGCTGAAGCCCGTCGTCATTTTGAGACTTGCCCGGTGCTACACTTATCCCTACAACGGGGAGCATATTAAAGGGACTCGGAGAAGGGATTTCTCCCAGCCATTACGTGCTTGACGTTATTACAAAGCTTGAAAATCTGTACCCATACTAAGCTAAACTGTAAAGCCAGTCGCAATGCCTTTCCTTTTCCGGTTTGACGCCTTCAGAGTAAGGGGGGAAGCAGTTCTTCAAAATAAAACAAAAGTGGTTTCAAAAGGCGCAAAATAAAAGCTTAAAGGTTTTATTTTGAAGAAATAACCCGGAAACCCAACTGACTACAAGAAGTGTTTCCTTTTTTGTTCAGGTCAAGCTAAGATGAAAGTCTTTTAATCTTTTACATAGGTTTCACAGAGTGATTCAATGTCCGAAGTATTTAATTAATTGCGGTTCTGTGACGTTAAAGAAAGAAAACATACCAATCACCTTAACAGGTACGTACGTAAAGCCGGATTTCCAATGTTAACCTTTCGTGGTTTGGCCCAGATGCGTTCTTAGTAGTAGTGTGGTACGAGGAGGGGAACATTCGGTCTTGTTTTGAAATTTAGCAAGCGAAAGTGTTTATAAGTTTGCGCCGGGGTCACTTGTTTAAAAGCATCTTAAAAAGAATGAAACACGTATTTGTTTCTCCAGTTTGCACGTGCGCAGTATACGTCTACGGTATCGCCAATTCCACTGGCTAAATCACGTGACATTAAGGAATTTGTGCGTAAAGGTCATCTTTGAGCTGAAGTGGCCCTAAACACAGCAGAAACATATGTTTTATATCGGCGAATATCATATGTATTGTTTTAAATTATAGAGTTAAAGTATAAACACGCAGCTGTTGATAAAGCCTGTATAATAACGACGGCTATTTGAATCTCATGAAAATAGGTTTGCATGACTTCTTTGAGGAAACTTGACACGCATTTGGAGACTAAATATTATTGCAGTGAAATTATTTCTTTTGTGTGCAAATCTTAATACAAAACATTAAGTGTAACGTGCTAAAGTTCCAAAATGTTTAAAAGTTGATGGATTATGTTCATGCTGCAGGAATAAAAAATAGTCATCATTTTAACCATCCATCTCCTGTCTTCTCAGGAATGTGGTCGTTGTTTAGTCTGAGACCAGTGCTGACACACGGTGAGCTCTCACGTGCTAAAATGTTGAGCATTCTGACTTCTTTAACGTGTCATGAACATCTGAAAAACTGTCTGCAGTGTCCCAGCTGGCCTCAGCCTGGACCAGCCCCCTCCTCTGCAGAACCATGGCCACGCTCAACCAGATGCACCGGCAGGGCAAGCCAAAACCTAGGCCCAAGTCCTTGGGCGCCACATTTGGTCGTCCCCAACTCAAAGCTGTGGTCTTGAAGACCATGATCCGCAAGCCCAAGAAGCCCAACTCTGCTAACAGGAAATGTGCCAGGGTACGGCTGTCCAACGGGAAGGAGGCGGTGGTGTTCATTCCTGGCGAGGGACACAACCTGCAGGAGCATAATGTGGTGCTGGTGCAGGGGGGACGGACACAGGACCTGCCTGGGGTCAAGCTCACTGTGGTGCGGGGCAAGTACGACTGTGCGCACGTGGTGAAGAAGAAGCAGTAGGTGAGGAGCGTGTGGCTCCAGCTTCATGAGGGCACCTGGACTGTTCTCTGGGTGAGACGCCTTTAAAGACATGTTTCCATAATTCACAGCAAAGATGCTGGATTACTGCTGAAACATTACACGCAGAGAACAGAGTTCTGCTATGTTTTGTTGTTTTAAATAAAGATATGTCTTCATGTGTGTGTATAAAAATGACTGTCTGCTTTTTTGTATTGGGGGGGGGGTGAATACAAGCTCACCTGTTGACGGTTTAAACCACAGCTAGCTCAACCCGGTCTGCAAAACTACCACTTTGCCTGTTTATGAGCTCCTGACTTGCTTTGATATGGAATCCCCAAACCAGGTGTGTCCAGTCTTTCAGAATGTGGAATCATCCGAGTCAGCCAATTAGCAGCAAGCAGACAGAAAACAGGCAGAGGTTAAGTTTAATCATGATGTGCAGGTTTCATCACTACTGCTGCCCTCTGCTGGACAAAGATGATATTTAACTTCAGCAGTTTGTGTGCATTGCCAGTTTGTTTCGTCTTTGTCACCACTACAATTTTGATCTGATTTTGAACCTTTGAGTCCAAAAGCTTGATAGATATTTAAAAAAATACAGGTGTGCTAAGTAAAGAATCGTTTTTACAAGTGGCCTATTCACACAGGTACGTCTCACTTAAGTAGAATGAAAATGAAATGTTATCCTATATTAAATGTGATATTAGATGCATAAAATACTTAAAGATTTATTCTCTTGCATTTAAATTCTGGTGTGAAGTCTTTATCCAATAAAGATTTGAAGAAGGAAATAAAAATGTAAAAAACATTTTAATAGCAAAATGTGTTTTGTTTAAACTTGCAGCAATTAGGTCAGACTAAAAGGAAAACAATGAAGAAAAATCTATAAATTAGCAGAAAAAACCTTTTTTATAGAAATAAACATGGCGTGATCTTGTTTCCATCTCCTATCATCAGGTTTTGGGATTTATGCCCAAACTTTAATGTTCATGAGTATTAATGCTGAATCCAAAACAAATATGTCAACAAATCGACTTCACTGCTGTGTTTGCAGCTAATACTGAGATTTGCCGCCAACTGATAAGTGGTTACTGTAAGATAAAAGCTATATTGACATTTTGAAGGACACAAGCTGCCTGGATGTTGGAGTTTGGTTTCTGCATTGTAATTTGTTATATTAAGTATATGTTTATTAAAAAAATAAAAATAAAAAAATGACATCAAAATCTAATGAAACATAACATCAATGATTTTATGGGATTATTGAAACTCTGTTACAAAAAAACATATTTGTATAAAAAAAGAAAACTAGAAAAAATAAAATTTAAATTATATATAATTCACCAAACGTTGCACACAAAGCTCCGGGCTCAACTGTATTCTGGAAAGAGAATTTTATTAATAAATAATAAAAAGATGAGGCAGGATAGAAATGAGTAGTCTGTAAACTCACCACTAAGATGCCCCACTATTCAGTACAGAATTAAGTCATCTTTTTCAAACATTAGCAAAGGGTGACATCAACATTCTCACATTTTTGATTTAGTCAGAAAAATAAACATACATTTAGCTTGAATATATATTTATGGAGACACTGAAATCAGGCTAAAACTCATTCCTTCATTCATCTTCTAAGTGGAAAACCCCACCCACTCATGGGAGAAGGCAGGGGACACCCTGGACAGGTCGCCAGTCTGTTACAGGGCCACAATCACACACCCATACACACTCACATTCAAACCTAGGGACAATTTACAGCAACCAATTAACCTATGAAGCGTGTTTTTGGACAGTGGCAGGAAGCTGGAGACCCTGGAGAAAACCCACGCATGCACGGGGAGAACATGAAAACTCTACACACAGGGGTCCCCTGATGGCGATTCAGGTCCCCCAGCCGGGGCTTGAACCGAGGGCTTTCTAGCTGTGAGGCAAGAGCGCTAACCACTGCGCCACCGTGCAGCACTTTGCAATAATTACTGGTAAGCAAAATAAAATAAAAATAACTATGATTTAATTTTTTGATAGATGTTAAATTAGGAAGAAATGTCATAGTCATCAGTTTCTGTTAAATAAGTGCACAAAATAGCATACTGGGAATTTGTTCAAAAATATTCCTGTAAAAGTGGAGTTTTTTTTTCTTTTCTAAAAGAGCAGACAGAGGCTGAACATGCTCTTGAAAGACAAAAAAAAAAGCTTATCAAAACAAATTGAGCTTCCTGTATTTTCAGGAATATTTATTCCCATTCATCCCAAGGCCTACTGAGTATGAATGGACAATATTACAAAGGTTTTCAAAGCTTGAAGACCCATTAAAAAAAGTAGAATTCAATACACTGCAAGCATGGTATGAATACAGAAGTAACATGATATTACTGTAACCAAGCAGTGAGATTCAAGCTTGCTCTATTTTACTGTATTTTATTTATTTATTTGGCTGTAGGCAAGCGGTTGAAAAAGCATACCCTCACATTTTATGACCAGTGTTAGCCAGAGAACAGAGATGCATTAAGTTTCTCTCTGAGGATATTGCAGCAGAAGAAAGGTCTCCTTACAATCTACTGTAGCACGTTGTAAAGTGCTTTAATGAAAACATTAAAAATAAAGAGTTCAATTTAAACAGGAACTAAATCCAATATTAAAAATACAATTTCAATTCCCAGGAATCGTTGCCCGGGTAATGTCCACCCAATCAGAGTATGAAATTAAAAAAAAGGTCAAAAGGACAAAAGGTTTATTGCTGTGCTACCTAATTTCACAAAATTAAAATGAGATGAAAACAAGAAAAGAAAAAAAAAAGAATGAGAGGTAAAGGTGCTACCAAGAGGATAGAATTACTGATATGTTACAGATAAAGCGCTTTCTCCATGTCCAAGCACATGAGGAAAATCTGACGGCAGCAAAAATACAGCTCACCCTGTTACAGCAGGTCTTTTTCAGAGCGTAAAACACTGCTTCCCTGTAAAATAAAACAGCTTTTGTAAAACTTTCCTGGACACCGAAAATAAATAAATCCAACTAAATAGCACCTTTAAGTCTCTTAAGAAAGAAATACACTGATTCGAAGTGCCTTTAAACAAAACAAAAAACTTGTTCTCATTTAAATTTAGAGCCACATTCAGCAGCATTTGACACAAAATACAGAAAAAAAATGTCTAAAAGCAGACAGTTTAAACTTTAATGCAACAAACAACCGACCACGCCATGCATGTTGTTTACAGACAACCACACCCCTACCCCACTAACGGGTCCACCAGAAACGGTGCAGGACACTGACCGAGCGGATTTAGCGGCAGCTGCGTGTTCCTGAGCCGAGGAAGACGGACGATGGCGTCAGCCGGCAGATGAGGTGCAGAGTTCTGCTCTACTCCAGTTTCTGCTGCAGCTTTTTCTGGAAGCAGACGGGCAAGATGGAGAGGACGGCGAGCACGCCGAGCACAGCCAGGGAGTTCCAGGACACCGCCTCGCCGGCCGTGGTCAGTTTGTAGAGCGTTGTACCTGCATTGATGGCTACAAAGGACGGTGGGGCCACTCCTGTTGGCACAGGACGTTGAACAAAGAGTGAGATTTAAAAAACAAACATGTACACATATTCCATGTTTCCATAAAATAAGGATATCGGTTTTTGTTTACCAAGAAAGGTGCCGATGAAGAAAATTCCCAAAGGAACATTGATGACAGGTGAGGTGATGTTGATGAACCAGTTGGGTAGAAAGGGAGTTATTCTCAGGAAGATGATGTAATTGATTAAATGATCTCTATGTTTGTCAACCTGGCATGAAATAAGTCAAAAGCACAACGGTTAAGAATTAAAATAGTGGATAAATATATGATAAAAAAAGTATTTCTGAACTTTTTTGATTAAAAAAATACCTTAAAGTGTCTGAAGAGAATGAAACAGTTTTTTCCTCCCTTTCTTTTTAAATTTAGTGTAAATTGAAAACACATTTCTTGGTAGAATAACATCTTGCTGTGTAAGTGTATTGTGTCTAATTCATAAGTGCCATACGCATCTGAAGTGATCAGTTCATATCCTTCAATTTGTTGTCTGATTCATTTTCCTTAAATGCATTTCTGTTCAGGGGGATATTCAGTTTCTCGTTGAGCCCCTTAACTTTTTAAAGAAATTATTTGATTTGAATGCATTGTTGTTTTCTCTATAAAGCATTTTGACCTGCCTCTGTGCAGGAAAGGAGCTGCTCAAAAACAATTATAAAAGGAGAATACATTGTTTAAAAAAAAAAGAGAGAGAGAAAGATTGACCAGCAGAAAGTGCCCCTCTTTTAGGGAACCCTCACCTGCTGGGACCATTTCTGTACTTTTTCAGTGAGATATTTGTACACGACAGGTCTGCCCACCAGATAAGACAGCATGTAGCAGAAGGAAGCTCCGAGGCCCGAGCACTGCCAAAAAGAAAAAAATCCAACACATGACAAATGTGATACAGAAAAGCAATGTCACATCTAAAATATAAAACACCATATGTCCTATTACTCACATAAAAATGTATATATTTTTTTATTATCTTCATAAATTGACTGACTAAACTTTAATGAAATGTAGACAAAATGAAAACAAAACAGTTCAAAGGGAGAAACAGGAAGTAATTTATGTTTATGTTTAAAATAATCTTCACGTTTGTGTTGTTCAGGTCAATAACAGTCTTAATCTTCAGCCCTGGTTTTGTATGTAAATGTTAATAAAAAGATCACTCCTGTTTAAAACGTATTTGTAAAGACATTCATCCATCCAGAATGATCCCATAACACACAAAGTTCTAAAAAGGTTTATTTGGACTTTGTTCTTTAAATTGAAGAAGTTACCCATCTTAACCTGGAGTCCATGAATTGAGATCTTGGATAAGAGGAAAAATGTCTTCAACTTGAAAAACAAACTTGATTGAAAAGCCGTTTTTAAAACGTTTTTTGCTCAGGTTTAAAAGTTTAATTCCATCCTACATTAGAGCTGTTATCTACAAATGTTATGGAGAGGATTTCAGTTTAAAACAGTACTTTCTGATTTCAGTCACATTTGTCATCATGCCATGTTGCTTTTACTCACCAAACAGACCAAGAAAAGAGCCAAAGGGAAAGGGTAAAGGTAGCCCGACAGGATGCTGAGGAAGATTGATCCAGGAATTGCAAATGTCTGGAGGCTAATAAAAATGTCAAGGTACAATGAACGATGTTTAAAATACACCCTTATGAATTGTTCACATTCTTTCTGTTCACAATTCCACAACAAGTCCTACAATGTTTTTTTTTCTTTCTTTTTTTTAAATAGTGTTCACTTCCAACAGGTCTGAAGGTTCAAAACCTGAACTTCTGAGCAGATAAACATGCGACTGCAAGCAGATATATGGTTTCAGTAGGAATCTACAAATGAAAACACATTTAGTCCCATATGCATCAACTGCATTGCAACTTGACGCCATGCTCACTTATCAATGACCTTCTTGTTCCGCGGGACAACATTTAGCCGTGACATCCAGAAATGTTATTTTCCGTGGCTGCTTCTTTCTAATCAGAGTCAAAATAGATCAGCTGAGGTCCATCTCAGCTGTTTATGAGCAAACGTAAGGTATGTCATGGACAGTCACAAGTCCACAAGGGCTTCCTCTATAACACTCTTTATATGGAATAACGCTACACTAAAGCCATGCTGACACTCACACAAACATAGCTGTTGCTGCTGGGCTAATAGACACCATGGAACGTTTATGAGAACTGGGCCGAGGTCGTCACACAGAAAATGCTTTACAAACCAAATGAAGTCAATTCGGTCGCCGTTGTTTCCTGAAACAGACGTTGCCATGTAGCAGTTATTGGTCAAATGCTCAACACACCTCACAAACTACAATGCTACAACAGTCTAAAGCTCAAACTCTCACAAGATCAACAAGATTAGTGGAACGTCTTTTTCTTCTTAGAAGCAAGGATACAAGACATAGGTAGCAAAGTAAGCCACCAGCACCTGGGTGTAGTATGTGTCTTTGTATTTGGACAACACAGTCCCCAATGCTTTGGCATCATCCATGTCTTTAGGAATCTTGATTTTCTCCATTTCATCGCTGAAAAAACAAAAACATTCATTTTCTGCAAGAGTATTTGGTCAGGCAAGACAAGCAGACTAAGGGCGTTGCATGCATTTGGTCAACTGTTAATGGAAAAACATGCTTCATAGGTTAATTGGTTACTGTAAATTGTCCCTAGGTGTGATTGTGAGAGTGTGACTGTGGCCCTGCAACAGACTGGCAAACTGTCCAGGATGTCCCCTGCCTTCGCCCATGAGTGGCCGGGATAGGCTCCAGCAGCCCAGTGAGCCCGAAAGGGACAAAACGGGTTTAGAAGATGAATGAATAAACTGTTAAGAGTTTCTTTTTAAAAACTCATTTAAAAATAAAAGTCAAACCATGTAAGGAAGCACCACATGTGCAAGAATTCATTAGCAAATAATGCTGTGGAGTTTTTGTGCATGCACTTATACAACCACCGTTCTCATTTTCCACTACATTTAACTATTCTTCCACAAAATAGTCAATGTTTTGTTAGGATACGATTTTCCTAATTAAACTAATGTGTGTCAGCAGTTAATGTTTGATGCAGGTCTAACATTTCTTAAGATATTCATTGTTTGTATTGAAAGTTCTGCAATTAGGTTGAAATATTCTGTAAAAAGGATTAACTTAGAATTCAAACAGAACACTCCATGTCAGTTATCTAATAGTAAGCAGAGCTTTAAAACAAAGCTATGTGTTGTATACGTTCCTGGTGTGTCTAAAAAATTAGGACCAGCCAGCATAATGTTTTACAAAAATTAGGTTAGACTTTTTTTTTAACCAGCCAATACTGCCTTTTCAAGTCATTTGGTGTGTTTACAAGAATTAGCAAGACTGCATACATTTACCAATAATGAGCTAAAACGTTCAGTTCTTACTTTTATCATTAACTTCTTTAACAATTTGCTTTTCCTAAGAGTAAGACATTAAAAACACAGTCAAGTTAATCCATTCATAAAAGCTGTTTTGTCATTATACAACCTTCACTTTCTAGTTAGCTTTAAAACTTAAGGTACATTACTTGTGTTAATATTTGCAAGATCCTTCGCCCTACTGCCCAACTATGTAGTCACAAGGAAGCCCAAGTCTGGGTCCCCCTGAGCCGGTGTCCAGCCCAAATAAACTGCAGAGTTGTGTCAGGAAGCACATCCGGCGTAACACATTTCTGCCAAATATCCTGCATGAATCAGTGAAAGCTGATTCACTGTGGTAACCCCTGAAGGGAAATGCCGAGAGGTGAACAACAGCAACAACTTAAGTTAATATTCCTAACAGGAACTGAAGCAAACGGGAATTGAATAGCTGCTTTACATGTAGTCACTAAAATCAGATTTACATAATGGTCGGCAAGTGGTAGGCTTGAAAGTTGAAAATATAAAGGGACTGAAGGAAATTTTGAAACGACAAATAAAGCATTTGGATCACATTTACAATGAATGACATTATTAACTTATGTCTTGAGTTATTAATGTATAATTGGGTTAGTATTTAGTCAATGCGTCAGACGATCAGCCTAGACTACTGCTGCAGGCAGACCTTACTATAACCATCCAACTTTGGATGGTGACTTACTCTGGAAGCTCTGGGAAGTTCTTGTAGACCAGGTACATGACTGATGCAGAACAGGCAAAAATTGACACCAAAATAAGAAGAGACATGCGTGCTGAGCCTCCTTCTCTTTCTTGAGCTGTGAGTGGGGGGAAAAAAGAAGTTATTTATTTACCCAACAGTTGTGCAAACAGAAATTTTACATAATTTCCTTTTGTTTTACACAACTTGCTGTACACCCAGGAGAAAAATAAAGCTCTCCTTTGAGACTGTTGTCAATCAAGGCAGTCTGTTTAATCATGAGTAAACACCAGTATGATCAACACTTTTTGGGATTAAAAATTAACAAACACAGTTTCTTTTTTCCCCCTCAAGATTTGGCGTTTTAAATCTATCACTAAAACTGAAAAGATTGCCTTAATGCAGATCAAAAATGAATTGTGGAAAAGTTGCAGCGATTTGTAGACAGTTGCCAAAAAGGGCAAGAGTTCCACTTAAGCATCCTTATCATGTTAAACACATCATGTAATCTCGTCAGACCCGTTTAAAGATAGGTTTTTTTAGGAAGAAAATGACGCAGATTGGTACTTTCCCCCCTGCTTTGACTGATTTGGTGACATAGAGTAAAGTTCAGTAGATTACATATTTAATCAGCAAAAACAACTGAACGTGTACATTTGACTGCTTCATTCAAAATTCGTTGTGTCGCCTTTTAACTTGAGAAGTCTTGCTAGTCTGGTCTAACTGACACGTCGCAGATCAAGCACTAACTAGTTAGTTCTGCGCTTTATCGTTTAAAAACATTTGTAAAAGATAGTATCTATGTACTCTATTATTTTTTTCCTAGTCCCGAGGTTTAACGGTTAGCAGCTAATCATCGAGTCATCATTACAGCTAATAATCTTGCTAACTCGCGGCTAACAATAGTTCCTAATATACGCCTAAACCCTTTGTGTTGTTGTTTAAACGCTCTCAGGTCTTGGGGTAGTGTGGCCTCATGTGTCTGTACTCGAATAAAGAATTTGCCTTCCTTTTAACAAGGA
The DNA here is from genome assembly GCA_023969325.1 of Oryzias curvinotus. Classification (NCBI taxonomy): domain Eukaryota; kingdom Metazoa; phylum Chordata; class Actinopteri; order Beloniformes; family Adrianichthyidae; genus Oryzias; species Oryzias curvinotus. Next base: position 10,053,614 of record CM043708.1, read on the forward strand.
CCAAACAGAGAAAAGAACAGACCTTTCAAAAGCTGCGAGTCACTGACGTCAGACTTCACCTCGTCCTGAGTGGGGGACAACCCGTCCATATCGCTTCTTTCTATCCTTTTTCTGGACATGTTATACGTTTTCTTTTCAATAGGATGTATTAAAAGTAAATCGAAGGGTGAATAATCTATAACCGGCGAATGAGACAACACCGGTGACAGCCTGCTGACACGCTACATAGACTGACCTTTTACCTTTAGTCATCGAAGCAACCCTTGCAACAGCGCCCCACGTGGCTGCACTAGGGAACGACAATATTAGCAGCTCTGCTTGATTGAAACCTTTTTTTCCCCCCTCAAACACACATATACACAAATAAACACAAAAATAAACACAAGAGTTAAAAATAGACCAAAAAACAATACATTAAGTGGGTAGAAGGAATATCTTATATGATCCCGCCACTTTGTAAAATACCTAATGTGGTGCATATTTCTATTTACACTTTTTTTTCCTTAAAACATTCAAATTACCTTCAGTATAGCACTTATGCAGAAGTAACATTTTTGTTTTTATTGATCATTTCTAGCCTTGAAGAGTTTCATCAGTGACATATTGTATGTTTCTTTGAATACATGTAAACTGCTTTGTTTTAAATCTTCACCCAACCCATTCCTTGGATTTGTACTACAAAAAAGAAAACATGATTATCATTTTGTGTTGTGGATTTTTTTGAAGTTCAGCTTATTTCTTAACTTTTTGTTCATTTTTCGAATGTTTTAGATCATAAGATTTCAAATACCTCAGTCAAGAACAACGGTTTTTTTTAATTTATTTTTTTAATAAATAGACAAACAATACTCCACAACTTACTGATGACACAACACAATATCTTTACTAAAGGGTTTTTTTAAGTTGTCATTAGTGGTGTAACGATTAATCGATTGATGAATCAGTTTCCATTCCTATGATCCAACTGGATCTATCTTTCTCAGGTAAGTTGTTAAATGAATCAAATCTAATCAAATCGACCGATACCATTAAAAAATAATTTATAAATGATGTAAATTGATCATCAATATGGAAAAATACTTTTTGGATTAAGAGATGGTGGGTTTATTTTTCTATAACATAAAAATGACCATGGGCAGTCCATTGTGTGGAAACTTTGAATTTAGCAAAGACATGTGACCATACAGTGTGGTAAAATGTTCTAATAATGTTCTTTTTGAATTATTTTGATGTGGAAAAACATCACTAGGCTGAACTTTATAAAAGTAAAATGTGAATGGAAATGCCAATAATTCTTGTTTACTTGTTTGTTTGTACACATATTTAATTTACACTTGATTATCTTGCAAGAAATACGAGGAATCTGGAAAACTTCACTGTTCAATACCCAGGTATTTATCTGTGACACTATGAACAGTATTGACAACCACAAATTATCATGTGAATCAAATTGTTGTTAAAACCAAATCGTTGCACCTTTAGATGCTATATTGCTACCGTTATTATTATTTGCATTATTGTGGATTCAGATTTATAGTAAATACAATCCCCTATAACTGACTTTTGCTGACATTGTAATTCCTTTATATTTGTTTCCCGTTCCTTACTATGTATATTTGTTTATATTTGTCATAAAGGGACCTTATAGAATTTTTATATATATATATATATATATATATATATATATATATATTAAAAATTTGATCAAGAACCCATCAACACATTTTTTAGAATCTATAGACCACGTAGACAGGTTCAGATAGCTTTTAATTTCTATATGACTACAATTCCCACATTGCTTTGGTCGCAGCCGGATGTTCGTATTGGACAAAGTTGGCGCTGATCTATCCGGGTATTTCATTCACTGCTTCCTTTCGCGCCGGGTAACCGGAGAGCCGTGCGTCCATGTGCGCAGTGACTGGGAATTGATAGACCTTTAAGACATTGAACTCTGAGCCGCAAAAAAAAGTTTAGCGATGGATCCCGAGTCTTTGATCGAGGCCCTGCGGGGAACAATGGACCCCAATTTGCGGGAGGCCGCAGAGCGACAGCTGAACGAGGTAAAAGTTAGGACTAGCTGCTCACGGTGATGTCAGTTGTGGCGCGGTCTCGGGTCGGGCCTCGGCCGTCCACAACAGAAGATGGGCTTATCACGCAGACTGGGTTTTGTTGGGTTTACTTCCGAAGATCAAATTTCGTTTGTCTTCTTTATAAAAGATCATATTGGCCCGTGTTGCCACATCAGAACCACAAGTAAGAGCCGATAAGCACTTTTATATTTGCGGTGTCTCTTGTCATCACTGCTATCTTCATCATTGGACAGCTGTGTGGCTAATGCTAATCAAGCTAACCTTTCCGTCATGATAACAGCTAGCTTATCTTTTTTGGACCCACGTAAAACAGCGTTAGAGCTCACATGGGTCCAAAGTTATTGAAATTACGCAAAACTTTTTTACTTGCCTATCAGATAGAGCTATGTAAAGAAAGAGAAACCTTAGTGCGAGCCTGCTAAAGCAGCTGTGCGGTTCTATCTGCTAACTAACGTAGCAACTTGTTGGCTGAGTGCTATGCTACAGCGCTCACGTGTCACTGATGAGCCCATGGCTGTTTCACAACGAACTTTTGCTTTTTATGCGTTCGATCCAACTGCTTTTTTTATTTTAAATTCCACATGTCACGTTTATGTACGACGTTTAGAAAGAAGACATTGGGTTTGCTTGTTCGCATTTCCTTACTTTAGTCAGTGGTATTTTAAATATGTCGTCTTATGTTAGGGGTCAAGAAGTAGAATACGTCTTAACCTGGATTTTTGCAAGCTAACGTTGTCATCTTTTATTTTTCTTTTCATTACGATTCTTTTATTCTTTTCTTTGAACAAAACCAAAGCTTAGTCTAGCTAAGTGTTATTAGCATTCACACCCGTGCCAAACCTTGGTTTTTCTTGAAACAGTTGTATTATTATATATATATTTTTAGTTTTGTAGCTATGAGGGGTGTGGTTAGGCATGCTATTTGTGATAAGACTTGTTTACTGATCCTTTTAATAGCTGGTCTCAGACTATGTTCATATTGTGTCATTGCTTTCTTCTTCTTCTCTACTCATTTTTCATCTCTTGTGTATCAGGTGGGATCTGCGAACTCATGTTGGGTATGATGGGTTAGCATTTAGGCCTGAAATGTCTTTGGACAAACATTTTACCCCATTTGCAAAACGTTTTAAGTGACACATTTCTGTGAAAAGCTGCTGTGAGTAGACAACAGTAAGACTCTAAAAATGCTGAAATTCTGTTGTTTTCTTATTTTCACTGTTATTTTGGACTGGAATTGTTTTTGTCCCTGGAGGTTTTCTGGGAGTTTAACAGAGAAAACTTTAGATGGGAGGTTTTTTTAACTTGATATTGGGAATGACATTTGGAGATGTTTTTTTTCTTTCTATCTTACTCTTCATTTTTAAAGTTTTTGTATCTGAAGGACTTCATGTTTCTCTCCCGAAGCTCTCAGTTGATTTATTATGTTGCAGATATTCCTTATTCAGGGTCCACACTGTCAAAATTGTACAGGTTAAATAGGATTGAGGTGTTTGTGGTCTGTGAATGCCATCCATCCATCCATCCATTCCTCCATCCATCCCTCCATCCATCCATCCTCTTAACCCGCTGAATCCCCTTTGGGGTCATGGGGTCGCCAGAGCCTGTCCTGGCTACTATCAGACTATCAGTCTTTAAATGGCATCTTAAATAAAGCAAAACAAAACTGCAAAATACAATTAAATGATTGAGCTTAACGGTCCTGTCCTCTGTGGGAATACTGTATTGGCCTCTGTGTTAACATATTAAATATTTTTTTTATTTTTTTTATTTAGAATTGAAATCAGGTTGACATTGCTATGAAACAGAAGGATGGAAAATGATGCATCAAACTCATCAAATTATAAACTATTGTTTATGGGATGATAAAGCTCATCTGGTTTGCATATCTTGTATGTTACAGTTCTTTATTTCTTTATTTTTTATTCCACAAGCATCACCCCTTTGAGTTCTCCAAAAGCAGGAATTCTGATCATGAAACAACAGTTTAGAATTATTTGATCAAGTAGACGAAGACTTCCAGTTTATTTTTGGCAAAGCTCAGGGTGAAGGTTTTCTTACACCCACATCATGGTGATGGTTCAGTGGAGTGGTACAGCTGAGAGTATTCTCTCCCAGCTGACTGTACTCATTCTAGGTGGTTAAAACAGAAATGCTTCTGGAGGCGTGTGGAGTGCATCTCTCCTTTTATGTGCACTTTCTGCTTGGTCAAAAACTCTACTGAAAGATGCCCATTGGAGATAGACATTTAGCTTGATTGAACATCAAGCTAAAATACACTTTTTCTTTTTTGTAATTTAGCAAAATTTATTTGATAGAAAACGGACACAATATGCTGATGTTAAAAAAGTGATCCTTCTCTAGCTGAAAGTATATTATAAGCTAGGTATATGCATTTATTAGTTTTTATTGTACCCTTTTCTCATTATGAAGGTAGAGCAAAATGATCAAATAAAAGAATGCAGGAAAGTTTAATTTTGGTAAATAAAACAAATAAAAGTTGCAAACCTTTACTCCGAAATGGCCTATAAAGTTGATTAATGTGGAATGTGATGAGAATAACACTTAATGTATTTAACTTTTGCCTTCTTTTCTGCTTTTATCACCAAAGTGTTAACATGTTGTGTATGAATTCTGTTTCCAGGGTCACTCTCAGGTAAACTTTGTGTCCACTCTGCTACGTGTCACCATGTCTGAACAACTGGATTTGCCTGTCCGGCAAGCAGGTTAGTCCAAAATTGGCTATTTTAAGTTTGGTTACTCTGGTTATAAAGCTGCTCCATTTGCATCAATGGGCTGGATCACAATTGCCTCAGCGGTGAGGCAGACATATGTGTCAGCAGTCTGACACGTGCCCTCACTCGAGGCCGTGGTTCCTGTCCTTGGCACCCAATGAAATGCGCTCCACGCTGCAGATGTGCATGCAGCTCACACCTTGGTGCTGCATTCAGGACAGCTGAACAATGTGCAGTTTTGATTTAGGTCACAGTCGGTCCTGAAATTGCGGTTTCAGACCATATTCTGAGCTCACAGAAGGTTTACCAGGAAAAATCCTACCAAGTTGTTTAGATGATTGAAAGTGCCTCCTGGGTTACTTAGGACAATAATGGGAAATGTTATGGTTATGCTTCTGCTGTCTCAGGGATGTTGGATGTTTCATCAGTGACTCAGGATCTTGCCAGTTTTTCAAATCAGGGCTCACTTGTATTTCCACAGCTTTATCCTTGTTGAAACCTTTCAGGCTGATGTCACAGTTTTAGCCCCCTCCCGTTCCTGCCTTCAGCTTGGTGTTTTAATTGGGTGATTCAGCGTGATGTCATGATCTGTTCTCGTTTATTTTTTTCAGGTGTGATTTACCTTAAGAACATGATAACCCAGCATTGGAGTGATGGGGACGGTTCATGCACAGAGACTTCTGTTAATAACATCCCTGAAGAGGACAGGATATTTATTCGAGACAACATAGTGGAGGCCATCATCCATTCCCCAGAGCGCATCAGGTAACCACAAGGAGAACTTAGGCTTTTATAACACATTTGTTTGGTTTTTTTAAGTTTGAACTAACTTACTGGTTCCTTCAACCAACTAGTTTAAAATGTTTTTCTTTATTTTATTATTTTTACTTGTCAGAGTCCAGTTGACGACGTGTATCCACCACATGATCAAGCATGACTACCCCGGCAAATGGACGGCCATCGTGGACAAAATCGGCTTCTACCTTCAGTCAGACAACAGTGGAGGGTGGTTGGGTATCTTGCTTTGCCTTTACCAGCTTGTCAAAAACTACGAGTAAGTTCAAATGCTTTTATTTTTTCCTGTTTAATGGGACACGACGCTAACATTTTGCTCGCCTTGAACAGATACAAGAAACCAGAAGAACGTCAGCCTCTCGTGGCCGCCATGCACATCTTCATGCCCATGCTAAAGGATCGCTTCATCCAGCTTCTTCCAGACCACTCCAGCGACTCTGTCCTCATTCAGAAACAGATCTTCAAAATCCTCTACGCCCTCTTCCAGGTCTGAGTTTGACCACTGTTGGCAAACACAACTTGTGTTAATAGGTTTGGTTTGTTCATTAAAATTAGTGCTTTGAATTTTTCCTGCCGTCTTTGAAATGAGCCTTTCTCAGTGTTACGACTTGCTTTGTCTCCACAGTACAACCTTCCCCTGGAGCTTATTAACAGACAGAACCTGACGGAGTGGATGGAGATCCTCAAGGCAGTAGTGGACAGAGATGTGCCACCAGTAAGCAGATGATCATCTGAGATTTATAGAAAACACTTTTTTTTGTTTTTTTTTGTTTCATTATTGTTTTTTCCTCTGCAGGATACAATGCAGATCGATGAAGATGAGCGGCCAGAGCTCCCATGGTGGAAATGCAAAAAGTGGGCTCTTCACATCTTGGCCCGACTGTTTGAGAGGTAGGAGGGATAAATATGTCCCCTGTAGAGTACAAGCAGAACTAACTTTCCCTACAAATGATTATTATTCTACAGATACGGAAGTCCAGGCAACACAACCAAAGAGTATGCAGAGTTTGCTGAACTTTTCCTGAAGGAATATGCAGTTGGTGCCCAGCAGGTAGCTGTTACAACTGGAGCTTGTAATGTGCGCCATTTCTCCCGTTAGGAGTATTAAAAGTGAAATGTTTTGTGTTTTTTAGGTGCTGCTGAAAGTCTTATACCAGTATAAGGAAAAGCAATATGTGGCTCCCAGAGTTCTCCAGCAGACACTGAACTACATCAACCAGGGAATAGCGCATGCTCTGACATGGAAAAACCTTAAACCACACATCCATGTAAGAATACCTGCTAGTATGTTGGGTATGCAATGGTACCTCGCTTAACAAACCCAATTTGCTTCATTGGTGTGTTTGATGTCCAATGTGATTGTTTTTGCAATCATTTCTAATAGCTTTCTATGGAAAATTATAAACTCCTTTCCAGGTAGACAGAAAATGAGAAAGAAATGAAGATGGAATTCTGTTGAGGAAGTAAAAGAACACCAGTAAAAACATACCAAAGCAGGGAATGATGTTAACTGTTGAGGGATTTTACCTACCTACCCACATCACCTCCAGAAAAAACCTGTTACAAAACAAACATCCAATCCTATGTGAAACAAGTCTATCTTGCGAGACAGACTGGGGTTTGCAGCAGCAGTCCTTATGTGAATCGTGTGCTCTGAGGCGTCTTTTACCACCGTCATATTAACTGATGCTTTACAATTGCAACCAATGACGACATTTGTAATGTTTTTCTCCAGGAAAATGGTTGCTCACTCATTTGCTTTGACTCAGATAATTGTGTTGTGATTTGACAGCAGAAGCAGTTCACAGCTCTGCATTCATCTGTTTTTGTTTTTTGTTTTTTTTTCAGGGCATTGTTCAGGATGTGGTTTTCCCCCTCATGTGTTACACAGATTCCGATGAGGAGCTGTGGCAGGAGGATCCATACGAGTACATTCGCATGAAATTTGGTAAGCATGGAGTTTTAATACCTGTAATATGGGAAAAACAGTGGAAATTTGATGATTAACCACTTGATGTCCCGGTCTTTAGATGTATTTGAGGACTTCATCTCCCCAACAACAGCCGCTCAGACACTGCTTTTTACTGCCTGCAACAAGAGAAAAGAAGTAAGTTGAGATTCATTTGTGAACTCAAACTCTATTTTTTGCTTAAATTGCACATTTTTTCAACCCAGACTTTTTTCCTGCCTTATTGTATTTTCCTGCCTCTAAAGAAATCCTCTTGCATCTGTGTCTTATCCGTTTAGGTGCTGCAGAAGACCATGGGCTTCTGTTACCAGATTCTTACAGATCCCGGCTCTGACCCGAGGAAAAAGGACGGAGCCCTGCACATGATAGGATCCTTGGCTGAAATTCTGCTGAAGGTATGCTCCTTTAGACGAAAATTTGTCAGTCTGATTTAAAATTCTGAACTATTTTTGATAATAAGACAAGGCAGTACAACTGTTTTAGTGACACATTGTAATAGATGGTGGGCCAAACATTCAAAAATGAAAATGGTGTTTATTTTTTTTCCATAAACACTGTTAACTTCCTCCTTTTTGTTGCACAGAAAAAGATATATAAAGACCAGATGGAGTTCATGCTGCAGAATCACGTCTTCCCCTTATTCCGCAGTGAGCTGGGCTATATGAGGGCAAGGGTGAGTGGTGACCACCAGCACCCAGATTTATGTAGCAACTTCACCTATAAACACGGTTTTAACTACCGCTCTCTGATTTTGATGTGCCTTTTCCACCACAGGCATGCTGGGTACTGCATTATTTCTGTGAGGTGAAGTTTAAAAGCGACCAGAATCTGCAGACCGCTCTTGAGCTCACTCGCCTTTGTCTCATTAATGACAATGAAATGCCAGTTAAAGTGGAGGCTGCTATTGCCCTCCAAGTTCTCATCAGCAACCAGGAGAAAGGTGAGCAGACTGCCCCACCCTATAGTTTATTTACAGTTAACACTTTCTTTAATGTCAAGTGCAACTGGACAGTTTCTAATGTGTGTTTATTTTTTGTCCTTTAGCCAAAGAATACATCACCCCCTTTATTCGGCCAGTGATGCAGGCCCTCCTACACATCGTCAGGGAGACGGAGAATGATGACCTCACCAATGTCATACAAAAGATGATCTGCGAATACAGCGAGGAGGTCACTCCGATTGCAGTGGAGATGACGCAGCATTTGGTAAGTAGAGCGGTTGAAGTTCTGCAAAGGAAAAATACATTCTTTCATGTATGAATAGATTTTCTATTGATAAACAGTAGAGTAAATGTGATAGAATAGGGCAAAAAATTGGATTTTGGCTCTGGACTTAAAAATGAGACTTGGACATAAGTGTGCCAGTGATTGCTCTTTTAACAAAAAAACATGTTTTTTTTTGTTTGTTTTTTTAAATATTGATTAGATGATTTCATTCTGAAAGACTGCAGCCAACAGTGATGAAACAAACGTGTTTGGTGTTTTTGCAACTCCATGCATTCCTTATTATTTATTCCTTCTACACCTTGTTATGGATTTTATTCAAAGTTACTCAGTATTTTTGTGCATTTGATCTATACTGATATTTGTTTCTTTGGTCTTTGGCAGGCTATGACGTTCAACCAGGTGATTCAGACGGGGCCCGACGAGGAGGGAGGCGATGACAAAGCTGTGACGGCTATGGGGATCCTCAACACCATCGACACATTGCTGAGTGTTGTGGAGGACCACAAAGAGGTGAGCGCCACCATCTCAAAGGATGCGGCTCGAACAGGCATTCATGCGCAGGCTTTCAGGCCGCCGCTAATCACTCATCTTGGTGCCGCTTCCTTTGTAAAGGCAGCTCTCGTCTGCTGCACAGTTCCTGCCAACACACTTAAGCCTCCCACCAGCTCCTGGGAACACACTCTGTTCTCACCATGTTCAGAGTGACTCAGTGGCTGAGGCAAATGCCAGAAATAGGGCCGGGGCATACTGCCACCCAGCCGGCTGATTCCTAAGGCTACTTAAAGCTGAGAAAGGGTTTGATGTGACAGGGTTGTTGTTTTGGTTGTGATTTTATATTTTTCTGTAAATGTAAACAGGAAAAGGTCTGCATTATTCTGGATTTTTGTTTTTGTTTTAAATGAACAGTCTATGTTCTCCTTTCTTTTAATATTGCATTTATTTCACAAAATGGTCTTAAGTATGAAGCATTTTTCACCTTTTTGGTTAAAATGTTCTAAGGTTAGTTGGGCAGTTTTTTTTTTTTAAGTATACTATAGTATTTGTGTACAATAAAGCAAACCTACTTTACTTAATCCAAGTATTAGGAGTCAACAGAAATATCACAACACTAATGCTCAGTTTTTTGTTGTTTTTATCTCTAATGGTTTTTGATTGACATCGTACCATTTAAAGTGTAGATCAGGGGTCGGGAACCTTTTTGGCCGAGAGAGCCATAAACGCCACATATTTTTAAATGTAATTTAGAAAGAGCCATACAATAATGTAGTGTCCCTTTCCCACACTGAGGCACGGAGACTTAACCTTTTTTAAGGTTCTTTATTCTGGTTACTACAGACCGCAGCAAACGCCGTAAAATTAATACAGCAATTCCTGAATCTCTCCCGCCGAGACGAGAGCGCTTCTCCCTCTTTATATTCCCCTGCTCCCGCTCCAGTCCTCCCATTTCCCTTATTGGGCCCATAGCTGAACCCCATTGGTCCAAACTACCTAACAACAGGCTGAGCGACAGAACTGAGAGCCAATCAGATCTCTGCTTGATGCGTTTGATGAACTCCAGAACTTTTTAACGCGTCCCAACAGCGGACCCAACTCAGTCCACTACAATATGTTTAAAACTAAATATACAAGCGAATGTGAGCATTTGATGTAATTTCAACATTTTTAAAGTACAATAAGTCTGTGGATTCTTTTTAATAACATCGTTATGCTGTTGCTAATAAATGATGAGTATTTCTCGTGGTGGTTCTGCTGATGGTCTAGTCTGGTTGATCCGTGGTGAGTTTCTGCTTCATGCAGGCGTTGAGACTTTAAACGTGATCGTAGGTCTGAATGTTCTGTAGATGTGACAAAGACTCACATGCAGACGTGGAGACAGACACACACTCACACTGCAGTGAGTGACGGGCAGCGGGTTTTACGTTTTTACAATCCCTGTGCGATTCACCTGCTGCCTGTGAGGAAGAAAGCAGAGGGTGGGGGGCACCCCCACCCTCTGCTTTCTTCCTTACATCCCGTCCCCGTATCTGCGCGCTCTTTCTCAGAGACGGGAGCGCGCAGGTTTAGGCACGGCAATTAATAGGTTTCCTGCTGGAATAAACTCTGTGAAATAGTAGATAATAGTAAACTGAGTGCTGGCGCAGATTTTTCTCTCCAAGCACCGCTACTACTGCGCGCCCCTCTGGAAACGCATCGCGCACGAGGACTGGTCTAATGAAAAAAAATGGTAAAAATAAAGATTTGTCTGCGAGCCATACGTGACCATCAAAAGAGCCATATGTGGCTCGCGAGCCATAGGTTCCTGACCCCTGGTGTAGATGAACCCTCCCTAACTTCCTGTTCTGTTGGGACAGATCACTCAGCAACTGGAGGGCATCTGTCTCCAGGTGATTGGCACTGTGCTGCAGCAACATGTTCTGGGTAAGTTCAGCCAGTTATTCCTCAGCGTCGCATTTGAACTGTTCCGGTTTCAGGGAATGAGCTGTTGACTGTAAACACCCAGTTACTTCAAAAGTTTGACCTTTTTTTGTGTTTTCAGAGTTTTATGAGGAGATCCTGTCGCTGGCTCACAGTCTGACCTGCCAGCAAGTGTCTCCACAGATGTGGCAACTTCTTCCACTTGTGTATGAAGTCTTCCAGCAGGATGGGTTTGATTACTTCACAGGTGTGTGTCTCGCATAAATCAAATTCAGTGGTGTATCAAGATGTTTGCACAGTGTTGATTTCAAAAGTAATCAAAAAGAAATGTTTCTGTGTTGAGTTTTGTTGTATGATTGACGTTCCCTGCAAGATGTAAATCTATGCCTGACTCTGTTGCAGACATGATGCCTCTACTCCACAACTATGTCACAGTTGATACAGACACGCTCCTATCCGACACCAAATACCTGGAGATTATTTATAGCATGTGCAAAAAGGTAAATTGTTCAGTTTTCTTACACCATCTGACATTAAAAAAAAAAGGTATCGTGATATTTTTAAAGAATATAATACAAAATAAAATCAGGACCCTGAAATGCATTTATGTTTTTAAATTGTAAGTTAATGCATCCTTTATCAAGTTTCCTAGTTTTTATTAATGCATTATAATCTCCAGTGTGTCATCAAAAAGAAAATCTAGAAATGGTTTGAAAAAATGATGAATTCTTGCAATGGTTCAAATAGGAAAACAATGAATTCTTTTGCCAAAGATTCTTTTAACATGGCGCTAGTTCTGATGATTCTTTGAATACTAAACATTTAGAATAGTTATTGATTTATCATTTTTGGTGCTTTTTTTTTTTTTTAGGTGAATAAAAGTTGTTAACCTAAACATTATGCACATTTCCTTTGGTCTTTAAATTATTATTAAAGTATCCTGTTTTCTTCAATTAAATGTGATTAAATATGTAGATATCCCTAAAAGTATGCACTTAAATTCATACAATAAACTGTACATTCAGACTTATTGATCATTGTTCTCAGGTCCTGACAGGCGACCCAGGCGAGGACCCAGAATGCCATGCAGCAAAGCTGTTGGAGGTAATCATTCTCCAGTGCAAAGGTCGTGGCATTGATCAGGTGGGTTCGCTGAAGAAGTTCACACTCTCATGGTAATGTGTGCGTGGTAGAGATGTGACGGTGTCGGATTTTTGATCACCGCGGTGTTCAAAAAAAACCCTGGTGGCCTCATCGGGAATAAATACAATTACAACGTACTATTCTTTATTAACAAATAACAGTAACAACTAACTACTACCTATCAAACTAATGAACTAGTTATGTAGGTGTTGTAGAGGAAGCCTGACACCCATGAAGAACGCGGGGCAGGAGGGTCCGCCCTTATTTATACAGACACGTAACTTTACGCTGCACAAAATAGTTCCCAAAAAAAACATGTAATGATATTCATGGAAATCTAACAGTGCGCGTTCATGTTTGGTGTTACAGAGTGACAGAGAACAGTAATCCCCCCCAACACAAAATCCTCCAGCGGCCGTTTCGCGCACTCAAGAACACAGGCAGCTTGTAATGGAAATGAATACAATGGAAATTAATAATTAGAACGCAGTAAATGTGTCGTATTTCCTCGCAAGACAGAAACGTCTTTTGTAGAATGAGGATGTGTGTGTGTTTCTAAAACAGCGTGTGTGTAAGTAGAGTGAGCACGTGCCGCGTGACAGCCGCGCGCACAGGCAAGTGCCACAGGAGAGTAGGAGAAGAGTGATGAAAGGTTTCCCATAGAAACCCTTGAAGTCTGAACACAGGACTAGCAGAAAAAGTAAATTATCAGCAAAGATGAATGTGTTTCATGTGTTTATTGTAGTTCCAATCACGCACCATATGCAAAACTTAAAAAAAAAAAAAGTTTAAAAAAAAAAGTGCGGTGATGCTGTGATGAGGTCATCACCACTGTGGTGATGCGGTTATCGTCACAGCCCTATGTGAGTGTTGTCTGAACATGTCGCTGGCTGTTGCAGGTCGTGCCCTTGTTTGTGGCAACGGCTTTGGAGCGTTTGACACGAGAGGTGAAGACGAGCGAGCTGAGGACGATGTGCCTGCAAGTGGCTATTGCTGCGTTATATTACAGCCCGCCTCTCCTCCTCAACACCTTAGAGAACCTGCGGTTTCCCAACAACACGGAGCCCATCACCAATCACTTCATCACCCAGTGGCTGAAGGATGTCGATTGCTTCCTTGGGTGAGTTTTCAGTGTCTTTGATCTTCACAGTCCAGCCTTGGTTTGTGCCAGTGTTGAAAACGAAAGGTGTGCCACCAGTATGTGCCTTTTTTTCTTTCTTCTATGACTAGATATTGTCCGTGTCACTACTTTTCCTTTTTGATTGTATTGTTTCCTGTCAGACCTTGTAGTTGATGGGTGACTCAGCAGTTCTTGCAAATAACTCACTGCACATAATTAAAGACCCCAGTTCGTGTTCATAATTCCTACTGAGGTGTTTTTGTTGATTTCAGTTTGCTAGTTTCTCTGTGATTTGGGTTTGGTCTGATCTCTGGCTAACTCCACGATGCTTTCTCAGCCTCCACGACAGGAAGATGTGCATTCTGGGACTTTGTGCGCTCATTGACCTTGAGCACAGACCTCAGGCTGTCGGCCAGGTCGCCAACCAGATCCTTCCTGCTGCCATCCTACTTTTCAACGGCCTCAAGAGGGCGTACGCCTGTCGAGCAGAGCACGAGAATGACGACGACGATGAAGACGGAGAAGGGGAGGATGAGGATGATGCAGGTGTGTTTCGTGACGAATTTGTGCTTCAGGTGAAACAAAGTCGAGTTGATATTGAAAAAAGAGGACAATTTTTCAACCATTGTAGCTGAACTGGGCAGCGATGAAGATGACATCGACGAGGAAGGTCAGGAGTACTTGGAAATGCTCGCCAAGCAGGCGGGGGAGGATGGAGATGACGATGACTGGGAGGAAGATGATGCAGAGGAGACGGCACTTGAGGGCTACACTACAGCAATAGACGATGAAGATAATTTTGTGGACGAATATCAGATCTTTAAAGCTGTTCTACAGAGTAAGACTTCAGCCTGAAGATATACAGCTTGTTAGTCTGTCTGTGATTCACTGACGTCTCCCCTCTGACCTTCAGACATTCAAACCCGTGACCCAGCCTGGTATCAAGCACTAACGCAGAGCCTTGAGGAGGAGCAGGGCAAACAGCTCCATGACATCGGCACACTTGCAGACCAGAGGCGGGCAGCACATGGTGAGCGTCAGAGAAAATGAAGCTGAAACCAAACCAAACGTCAGCAATAAAGAACTTTTTTGCACTGCAGTGTTTATTTTTTTATCCTCATTTAATGGGACTTCAATTTAGAAGTTTAGTTGCAGTTGGCTAAAATTGTTGGATTGTTGGTGAAACCATCTAGAAAAAATATGCAGAAGTACTCTCTCTTCTCCTGCACAGCTTCTGATGATGCCAATAAAAGCAGAACCTTTGAGCACAAAAATTACCCAGATTCCCCATCAGCAATTACATTTAGGAAGTTACTAAGATTAGCAGCAAAAATGTCTTCTAGATTTTTTTTTTTTTTTTTTTTTAGAAAACATTTCCCCTGAAGAGCATTGTCCTAAATAACTGAGAATCTGCAGCATCCTGTTCCTCAAAGTTCTACAGTTTTTAATAATAATACTTATACTACTACAACTAATAATAATGATAATGAATCGGATTTCATGATCACTTTTCCAGACGCTCAAAGTTCTTACATTGTGTCCATTACTCATTCACTCATTCATACTTGTTGATGGGAAGCTACTGATGCAGCCACAGCTGCCCTGGGGCAGACTGACAGAGGCGTGGCTGCCGGTACGCCCCTCTGACCATCGGGACCATCATGCCCGGGTGTCTTGCCCGAGGACACAACAGGCCGACCTGCTTTACTGCCTCAGCCACTGCCACCCAAGATTTTTGCAAACGGAAAATGAAACGCAAACATGTTGGTTTTGTTGGGTAGACTATACCTTCAATCTGGTTCAGATAAAGAAACAGGACTGCTTTGAAACGATGCTAAAGGGAGCAGTGAGAGCTACTCTAGAGACAGCTGTCCCTTCACAGCTATCTTTTTCTCTGTTTGCAGAATCCAAGATGATTGAGAAACACGGTGGATACAAGTTCACAGCGCCGGTGGTGCCATCTACTTTCAACTTTGGAGGCTCTGCTCCAGGAATGAATTGAATCATCTGTTCTACTTTTTATTACTCTGTGACTGATTGTAGTGAAGTGTAAGAAAAAACAAAAAAAAAACAAAACCAAAAAAAAAAAACCAACAAAAGCTTGTGTTGTTCCCTTAAGTAGTGGTTCCAGAACTGGTTTTAAGTCATATTTCTTTTTCAATCTTTCAAAATGGGGAGAGACAAAAACACCAGAAGATTGGGGGGAAAAACACCAACATGCAACCAGCGTCAGGGGGAAAAAGAAACCAATCAAAGACTTTGAGCGCAAGAGAAGCAGTGAAGACTGGCGTCTTCCGGAGCCCGGTGTATTGTGGGATGGCGTGGCTGCAGCTCTTCTGTCTTTCTTCCCACTTAAATCAATTTTGGGGGGATTAAAAGAATCGATAATGGAAGCAAATGTTTCGTTATTTCGGTTGTGGCCAAATGGTCGTAATATACCTCTGGTAGTGGTGAAATCTATGTTACTTTCTGCATAAACAAACACTCATGTTTATGTACATACAAGCCAAGGTTATTGATATTTTTTCAAGTAGCCTTGAAGGAAACAAATTAATAAATTGAGGCATTTGTAAGGTATCAACAGCTGTATTCATATGTAGCATATTGGATAATTCATAGCGCTATGTGATGCCTGATCTCTGTAAATTAATGAACTAGCACTTTCATATTGTTCAGGTCTCCTAGCCTTCTGTATCAGACTGCATTTTTTTAATTGAAGACTATTTAAAATGAAAACATCTGTAACTTTGTTACTTTGCAGGTGAATCCTGAAATATTGGGTTCAAAAGCATCTCGTTTGCAGAATGAATCGGCGGGCAACTCCACAATATGGCGAGAAATCGTTTTGCTCTTGGTATTCAGTACGACTACAGGACCAGTGTTTGTTAGCACTGAAAGTGCAACTGGATACATCATCAAAGCATGTACAATTGGACTTGTTATGAAGGCCTCAAGCTTATGGTTGGTGTATGGATGAACCATCTATGTATACAACATATTAAACATAAAAAAATGCTACAGAAATTCTGTTTTCTCTCCGCTTTGTGTTTTATTTTCAGTGGTTATACCAGAGGGGAGTGTTCAGATGCTTTTGTGCTCATTCGATAAATTCCATAAATTATGTGTCGTTGCTTCAGGACATTTCCTGCAAAGCAAAGATGGATGTGTGGTCAAAGATGGATTTGTAACTGCAAAAACAAATTGTGCATCTATTGTTGATGATTCACACTTTTTGTTTTGTTTTCTCAAATGGGATCTGTCAAATGCAATCGTTCACATTTTCATAAAATCCTGTTTGTACTTCTGCAATTAAGTGTTACAACCTATGAAAATGACTAGGATTGTCTTTCAATGTGGTCCGATCCTTTTTTTTTTTCACAACACATTCAACTGACTTGAGTAAATACTTGCATTTCCCTGTTAACCCTTGTGCTATCTTAGATGACACCACCCTTACATTGACGTGTTCTCCCTACCATGACAAAGGTGGATAAGGTGGAAAGAGTTCATGTAATCCATTGAACCAGTGAAGATCATAAATCATTGAAGAAAAAATGTTCAGTGCACTGTCTAGTGGGTCTAGATGACCCAACTCCCAACGTTAAAGGGCCCAGGATAGCACAAGGGTTAATTTGAGCGTTATTTTTAAAAGTAGATGCACCAACAACCTAGAAAAGATGCCCACATGTCTTGCTTGCAAAGTATTAAAGATCTGATGTGGAAACAACTCATTTTCAAAAATCTACAAAAGCAGTAAATACTTTTCTACATATTAATATTCAAATCATAATAAGAGCTGCTTTATGTTGTAGATTCTTCATTTCAGTTCAGCCATCCAACAGGTGAGTGGGCAAAACAAGTAAATAGAAATGTTCTTTTTGTGTGGGTTCCCTCCCATAGAAATGTCACTTTCCTTTAACCCTTGTGCTATCCTAGGCAATTTACCGTTGGGAGTTGGGTCATCTAGACCCACTAGACAGAGCTCTGAACCTTTTTTTTCAATGATTTGTGATCTTCACTGGTTCAATGGATTACATGAAATTTTTCCACCTTTATCCACCTTTGTTATGGTAGGGAGAACACGTCAAAGTAAGGGTGGGGTCATCTAAGATAGCACAAGGGTTAATTTCTCCAATATCTCATCTGAAGTTTTACCCAAGATGAGTGCAGTTCCAAAAGAAGTCTTCAATTTCCTAAATCTATTATTTATGCTAACACACTAAAGTTAAATGGATCAATAAAAATAATGAAAAAAAGTACCAATAATCACCAAAATTAACTTTTTACTTATTCTATAGCATGGTGGAGAAAGCATCATGATACAGTGGGCTTCATCATACATTTTGACCTTTATGACTGTATAATAGTGTTCCTTATTTTATAATGTTGCTTGTAATATTTGTCAGTGGAGAAACAGATGGATCTGCACGCAACTAAATTCACATTTATCATTACTTGTTTTTTAAGTCACTTCAATGAAACAATAAAGTCAAATATATACTTTTAAACTGAAACTCACAACTCACCACAGTTAGTAAAGGTTTAGTTAATTCCTAAATGTCACCTACCTTTGGTAAAACCAACTGTGAATGTGGTTGATGTCAAAAGAGGAAGGTGGTGGATCAGTTTCCCTCTTCTGTGTGTGAGTCACAGCAGTCTGCGCTGGTCTGAGGGGCGCTCGGCTAAAATCTGGAGCTGCTGGGGGACATGATGTGGCTCCGAGAGGATCTCCTGAAGTCCATATGGCACGCCTTTACGGCCCTGGATGTGGATCATCGAGGGAAAGTGTCCAAATCTCAGTTAAAGGTGAGTTTGGCTTCAGCTGTGTTTGCTTCACCATTTAAGCTTCTGGCTGCAGCCTTTTCATGGCCATGTTTAGTTCCCAAAAACATTTATTTGGAGCTCGTGAGGATCTAGGTTTGACACTTCTTATTGGGGGCATATTAAGTCTTATTTTTTACAGCTTTGCTGACAGATACTCATTTTCACTCCAGTTACACAAATAGCTGTATGACTATAATAATATTATAGTAGTACTAATATTTGTTCTAGTTGAACGTTAGGTTTATTACAGTTAATTAACAAGTTAAAGGTTGTTTTTAAAAGAACTTGTATGCTTTCAAAATAAAAGCTTGCTGGCTTTGGCTAAAGTGCAGACTGACAAAGACAGGCTCCAAGAGCCCTACAGGGGTTTGGATCCCCCCATCAGTTCCTCATCAACTCTGATATGGCTAGAAAAAACAATGAAAGGGAAATTTCTGGCATGTCACCTGTGTTTTGATTGTGATTTTATTCTTTGTCCTTTTGTTTTTGGTCAGGCCTTTCTTGTAACATAAGCATGAAATACTTTAGCTCTTTCTATCGTATCTACAATTCTCCCCAGTGATCAGATGGATGTTCAAGTGTTTAAATTTAATTTATAGGTTGTTTTAGCATGTGATTTTCTTTCTTTTTTTTTAGAAATGTATTACAAATAAAGGACGCACAATTGAGAAAAATACAATTAAAAATGAGTTTTGTCTCCTCAGTCTATCACCAGTGTGGTTATTTCTTTTTTGTTCAGACTGGAATGTGCCTAATCTCCACCAGGTTCATCTGTGTGAAAGCTTGCAGGACGTTTCTGAAAATCCTGGGCGTTATGTAGAAAGTATGACACAGTCTAGGCAGTCTATTGTCCCCAAAAAGATTTACCAAAGACCAACAACCCAAACTTGTGACTAATCATCAGTGTTGCAGGAAACTTACAGTAAAGAAAACCATTATTGGACCCAAAATCTCAGACTTGATGATTTATGTGACTGTAAAAAAGGAAAAATCCTTGAGGTCCACAAATGGACAACACTGTTTTTTGTTAAGAGAAAAGTTTGGACGGAGCTAGAAACTAGGAGCTGAACAGGTGAAAATCTTTCAGCACACCCTGGTAACGTAGAGGTCAAAGGGTCTCCATGAGACAAATGGATCGGGCAACTATTCACCACTTGGAGCAGTCACAAATCAAAATCAAATAAAAATAATAAAAAAAACCACTTTTCTAGCGAATGTAGGTCAAAGTGCTTCACATTAAACATTTTCCAAATTTAGAAACCAAACAGCAAGACAAAAAAAAGAACGAAAAAATTCCAAAACACATAATAATAATAATAATAATAATAATGGCTTACATTTATCTGATCTTTTTCTTGGTGTTCAAAGCACTTACAATGTCTCCATTATTTATTCACTCCTCATTCATACTTGGTGATGGTAACTACTAATGTAGCCTCAGCTACATTAGTAGCTGGGGCAGACTGACAGAGGCGTGGCTGCCAGTTTGCGCTTACTGACCATCACCTAGACATTCATGCACATTCACACTCCAGTGGAGCCACAGTGGATGGAGAAATAGAAATCTGGCTTGATACTAAGTGAGGAAATGCTATATTTGGGACCTGTCCACACCAGTGACCCCCTCGCTGACGTTCTAATGTTGTAATACTGTGGAAGTCCAATGCATATAAGGCATTTAGCTGTTTCAAAGGCAGTACAATTGCAGTGCTGAGAATGTGAGACAGGGTGGAGTGATGACTTTTCAAAAACACTGTAACCTGCAGCACACCATGCAGGAGTTTAAAAAGTGTTACAAACTCCTCATCCCCTGTGCTATCCTAGGCACCTTAACATTGGGAGTTGGGTCATCTAGACCCACTAGACAGTGTGCTGAACCTTTTTTCTTCAATGATTTGTGATCTTCACTGGTGTCCATGGATTACATGAAACCCTTCCACCTTTATCCCCCTTTGTCATGGTAGGGAGAACACGTCAATGTAAGGGTGGGGTCATAGGATAGCACAAGGGTTAAAAGAAAAGTGTGCCAAACTTGTTTGTATCATTTTAGAAAAGGAGTTGAGGGCTGTTTGAATGTCTGTAAAGATTGTCATTGCATAACCTATGAAAACTCATATGAGGCTAAAAGGAGGCTTTACTGTGATAAACTGCCATGCAAATGTGTAAAAGCTGAAGTTAACAGAGCACAGTCTTTGACCTTTCAGTACTAAAATGCAAATGGAACTGCTAAAGATTATTATCACAAAACACCTAAGAAACTTTTAGTCTCTCCAGGGAGTCTGAAATATGATTTGTCAAGGATAGATCTCACCCAAGGCTAAAAATAAAGCTCTCCTTGCACTTATTCTGAGATATGTTATGGGTGTACCTAGAAGTGTGGTTTGAGTTAGTACATAATTCATGATTTGTAATCTAATTCTGGTGTTATGGTGATTAGGTGCTGTCCTACAACCTCTGCACAGTGATGAAGATCCCCCATGACCCCGTGGCCTTTGAGGAGCATTTCAAAGATGATTCCAAAGGGCCTCTGTCCAGTGACGGCTACATGCCTTACCTCAACAGGTTCATTCTGGACAAGGTGAGGGCAAGGAGTGTTAATTCTGATGACAAAATTACTTTTCAGAAGCATTTTTTCCTGAACTTATATTAGCTTCATACTCAAGATTAACCCCCCAGAAAAAAAAAAATAAAATAAAAAACTTCTCACAATTAGTTTGACCCTTTTTGGTTTAAAACCCGCATACTAAGTTTAACATTAGTTAAAATCAAGTCATGACTAACTAGCTGGGGACTGTTTTTCTAAACATCAAATATTTATCATAAAATTACCTGGAGAAATAACTTCTGATCAGAAACTATGTAGACAATTTAAGACAAGAAAAAACCCTGAAGTAAATTGGAAGTGTGTCACAAATACCAACCCAAAGCTGGGATCACCCTCTTTTTTTTATTGTATGCAGAGCTCTGGCACAGATTAAGATGACTAATCATTAACAAGCACACAGACAACACTCAGAGGAAAAATGCTCTTTTTTATCCAGTATTTATGAACGGTTTTGTCTCATCATAACTGTTTTGCTGCATTTATACAAACACATGTTTGAGTTTTACAGTTTTACAGACAATAACTTCCACTGGTAAGTCAGCTGCCTCAGCTTCACTTCATGCACTTGAGTTTGTGTTGCTGTTTTCCTCCTGTGGGCTCTGACTTAAATGAAAATCAGGCCTGTCCCCAACTCACCCCCTTCCTCATATAATCTCATATTAGGGTGAGGGGGTGGGGGGTTTAGCCTGTGATGCGCTTTGGGGGGGGGGCTACTTGGCAGTGGTCTCCCTCCCAAGGTTGCCGTATGGAATGGGCCCCCCCTCTCTCGGTTTTATTTGCACCTTAGACATGTAGGGCCCTTGGTAGGGGGGGTGCTTGGACATCACTGCCAGCAAGCAGCAGATGTCCTCCTAGCACCCTACCCGCCAATTTTAACCGCACCTTAGACATTTAGGGACCCTTGGTGGGGAGGGTGAGGGGACATTACTGTGAGTAATCAGGGAATGTCCTCTCTGTGCCCTACCCACCAATTTTAACTACACCCCCCTAGTACACACACCTTTTTACTTCTCATAATATACATTCAAACACAAACACACACACATGCACACATACACCCTTACGAACACAAGCACACACATTATACAAGGAAGGTGGGTCCAAGGTCCATCTGTCCCCTACCCCATCCCTGGTGGGGGGTACTGGGCCCTTGGCAGCGGCGGCCGTGTCCCCTGGGTGCCGGTTTCCTGGGCCCGGCGGGGCTCTCTCCGCGCAGGGAGGGGGTTCACATTACACCTGAGCCGGGGGTGCCCGTTTCCTTGTGGGGTGGGTTCGGGTTTTTGCCCCTGGGCGCTGGCCCCCCGCCCACATTCCAACTGTGGCCAAGCCTGGTCGGGCCATGTTAACAACACCCCTTGTGGGCCCCTCTTCTCTCCGGGTTGCCCCCCTCCTGGGCGGGGCCGGCTGTCCCCTGCCTTGCTCCTTCCTGGACCAACTGTAGGCCGGGTGGGTGGCTGCCTGGAGTGCAGAGCGGGTCTCCCTTGGGGGGTCCTGGCTCGTACCTGGGGTTGGGGTGGGGGGATACCCAGAACTCCTGGGTGGTGACGAGGTGCTCGTCTGGGGCTGTGGGCGCTCTTCTCGGGTGGGGGCCTGCGTTGGGCCCTCCCGGCGCGGCGGGGGGGCTGCTCCCCTGGTTGGGCTGGGGCGGCGCTCTCTTCCCCCCATGCCTCCCTGCTCTCTGGCTCTGGGGGCCTCGTGGTGATCCTGCTGGCCCTGGCCGGGGTGGCGGATGTGGTCGCCCGGGGGGCGGTTGTTCTCTGCCTGCTGCCGGGTGGCGTTGGGAGTTCTGGCTGCCGCTGCTGCTGCGGCGGGGGTCTTGGTGTGGGGATGGCTGGTCACCCCTCCCTCCTTCTTTTCACATTCCACCATTCATTTAGAAGAACTTAAACATTCACCTGAGCACAGGTGTTAGCTCACCTTTATACTAATAATTTGCAGGATTGAATGAATGAAATATTTCACACTAGTTGGTTTAAAGGCATAAGTATGCGTGTGTGAACAATATCTGTATTTTGTGCATGTTTTGTCTACATGTTGACATGTAGACATCTTTACAGTTAACAGGTGTGTTTATAACATCTGAATGTGTGTGTAATGACAAACATCCAGTAAAGTTGTTGCTTTAGGCTGCTTCATGGTTCTACCCCCCCCCCCCCTCCTATTATCACCCTCCTATCCCCCCTCCTCTCTAACATCCCTCTCTCTTCTTCCCTCCTTTCCTTTTCCGTCCGGTCCAGCACCAAAGATTTTCTAATATGATGGAATTGAATAAAGTTTGGCCTCAACTACAAAAGGGGTTTATTCAGACATACCTCTGGTTTGTCTGAAGATTAATAACCCCTGTTGTTAAAGCAAAATATGTCCAACACAAGAGGCCTTCAGCTCTCATCTGTTTGCCCAGCTGTTGGACAGGACAAGTTAAAAAAAAAAAAAAAAAATTCAGACCTGTTAATCTCATCGGGTTTGCAGACTTTTATCAAAGGAGACGAACACCCGCCCCCTGTTAAGCATTTGTAAACACGTAGCTGTGGTGCTGCTGAACCAGGAAGCTTTGACGTTCAGTCAATGTAGGGCTTTATTATTATTTTTTCTTGCAGGTGCAGGAGGATTTTGATGTAACTGAGTTCCACAGGATGTGCTGGACGTTGTGTTACAAGAAAAAAATGCACTCTCCACATCTCTCCATCTCCATAAACGATGCTTTCAAAGTCTGGTGCATTTTCAATTTTCTGTCAGAAGACAAATACCCACTAGTCATCATCATTGACGAGGTGAGGCTGTTTCAAATGCGGTATTTGTCCTTTTTTTTATACTCATCAGTGCATCAAATCTAAATAAGATGGAATCTTTTCATTTTAACACACTTTATTGCTGTTTTACTGCTTAGACAGAAAATCGGGCTTAGTTCTTTGATTTAGCAACTTTCTGCTGATATTTTTTTGGCAACAAAAAGTTTCTTTTGCAGTTTTTGACACCAAAGTGGGAAACTCACGCGATCATGTGAAAATAAAACACCATAGCACACATTTTTCATTCAGTAGCTGCAACACACCTCTAATAAAAAAGAAATATTTCTACAAATCTTTTAATTGACAACTGAATGCCAGGAATTGTTTATGATGCTCCCTCCACCGTGCCTCACAGTGAGAATACAGTGGTGTTCTGCTCTAAAACATTTTAAGTGTTTCTGCTTTAAATGTTTGTTTCTTGTCTATCAATTGACATGAGTCTAATTTGCTGTGCTTAAAACAGACACTTCAGCAAAAACTGTTGTTCTACTGTTGGAGCTTTTTTCTTAGACATTCTATTTGTGGCGTAATCATTCTTCTAGGTATCTCACAGTTTTCTTTCATATCCTGATAGTTTGTTTCTGTATTTAGTATTAACTGCACAGGTACACAGAAGTTCATCATCCATTTGACCGTACATGTGTTTATTTAAAGCTTAACTCCTGAGACTTTCCTGCTAACTAGTTTGTTTGTAGCTACAGTTTGTACATTTTTGCTTTAGAACAGAGGAGAAACCTCGCAATCTTTAGTTTAGATCAAATGTATTCATTCTCAATAAAGTTCATTTGGGTTTTTCAGCCTAATAGGAAACCTTGTTGACCTTGGTGTCAACATTTCAATACTTTGTCAAGAGTATTTTTAGATTTAGAACAACCCCAGATCATTTTTAGATTCTATAGGTCCTCTCTTTGACTTTACTTTTAACACTTAAGTTATTTCTCCAACCCAATTCTTGAGTTACTCATGTTGGGATATATGTTTGGAACAAAACAAATTTTGGGGATTATTATGTTTATTTAATGTTTGAGTTAAAATAATTCAGAACAATCTATTATAGCCTCAGAGTTGGGTTAAAAACACCCCAACTTGGGTTATTTTTAACTATGGGGCGACTGTGGTGCAGTGGAAGGGCAGTCGGCCAATGATCGGAAGATTGCAGATTTAATTCCCCTCCCATGGGCCAGAGTGTCCTTGGGCAAGACACTGAACCCCACCTTGTCTCCGGTGGAAGGTTGGCGCCAGTGTGTGAATGTGCGTGAATGGGTGAATGTGACTGTAAAGCGCTTTGGGCCTTCAAGGAAGGTAGAGAGCGCTATACAAGTATACGGCAATTTATGCTGTTTTTAAACTACAGATTAATTATAATCAATAAATCATTATCCCATCAGATCGAGTATTTTCTGCGAAAGCTCACTGAGGCTATGGGGATTGGGTTGGATGAGGAGAAGCTTGTTGAGTACAAAGCCAATTCAAAGAGTTGCCTGAGCGCCTGGGAGACCATCAACCTGGTGGGGATGACCTACTTCTGCAGGGAGGTGGAGCCGCAGACTCTGTCCATGGGCATCAACCATGTCTTCACTGAACTCATAATGGACGTGCTCAAGCAGGTCAGGCAGGAAGTTGACATTATCTTATTCAGATTCTCCATATACATGTGTGCATGCAGACTATATTTAAATATATAAATCTCTTACACTGCATGTATGTAAAACATTTGTTTCAGTCAATACATTCTATGATGCTAACAAATTTATGAGAAAATAACACATGTGTTTACTTACGTAAAACCTTGTCAGAATACCTTATTGTGATGCTTTGTAACATTTCAGAGTATTACTCACAGCAGTTCACAGTTGGATAACTTTTTCTTTTAATTCACTAATGTCTTATGTTGAATCAAGAACTTGTTTTGGTAGATTTATAGCTTGAATGATGTCTGTCTTTTTTGAAGGGTTACATGGTGAAGAAAGGCCACAAAAGGAAGAACTGGACAGAGCGTTGGTTTGTGCTCCGACCCACCGCGCTGTCTTATTACGAGTCTGAGGATGTGCTGGATCTGAAGGGAGAGATCGTTCTGGACCAGAGCTGCTGTGTGGAAGTAAACATGTTTGCCGAGTGTATCCTAACTGGTTCAAGTCAGCTACATTTTTTGACACTTTTTTTATTTAACCCTTGTGCTATCTTAGATGACCCCCCCCCCCTTACATTGGCGTGTTCTCCCTACCATGATAAAAAGGTGGAGAGGATTTCATGTAATCCATGGACATCAGTGAAGATCACAAATCATTGAAGAAAAAAAGTTCAGCGCACTGTCTAGTGGGTCTAGATGACCCAACTCCCAATGTTAAAGTGACTAGGATAGCACAAGGGTTAAAAAGTCATAAATAGCAACGTTTTTTGGATATGAACTTCCCCTTTAATGGATGTTTTCTGTACATTTTACATGAAGATTTTTTCCTTCCTCCAGGCTCTAAATGACAAAGATGGGAAGAAATGCCTTTTTATCATCAAGTGCTCTGACAAAAGCTTTGAGATCCGTGCGCCGGACAAGAAGAAGAGGCAGGAGTGGATTCAAGGTGCTTCATTTCTTTGAGCTCTGGAATGTCTGGATCTTTGCTAAAAGTCAGTCTTCTCTTAATTCCACATCAGCCGTGCACTCATGCATCCAGCTGCGCAGGCTGGGGCTGACGTCTCCTCACCGCGAGGCCCGGCGAAGGCGCCGGGAGGTGCGGCAGAGGCAGCAGGCTGAAGAGGAGGAGCTGGCGGAGAGGATGAAGGAGCTCCAGGCAGCCAATGAATGCAAACAGAGAGAACTGGAGGCCATGAGGATGGTCTGTACTAAGATTCACTAAAACTATAAAAAAAAAAGAGAATTGTGGCTCTTCAGAGAAAGCAACAGAAAAGCAACTGCAGGATTTTCACATTTTTGTTTATGACAACAACAAAAAAAGTCAAACTATCATCAACAATGATGTTAAAACAAGGAACCAATGTAGTTGTACCTCTCTGGAAGTTTTTTTTATCCCACACAAATGGCATAACAAAACCGAAAAAACAATCCCTGTAATTTAAAAAAAGCAGATAAAGATCAAAAGATAATAACTTTGTACCCATTTTTCCCACCCTTGTTTGTGCAAATCATGCAAAGAGAAGTATGTGGGTTTTTTTTAAACTGATTCACTGGACATTCGTGTCTGCCTGTTTTTACAGATTAAGAATTCTGTGCACAGTTTATTAAGTAAAACAGGAAGTAAAACTCCACGCTAACAACAGTTCACATCAGCCAAGCACACCTGTTTCTAGTAAAAAATTCAAGCTGCACGAACTTGATTTTCAAGAGCTGCCTCAGATCAATGGACCTCTTTCGCTTCTCCTTTTACTCTGACAGCTGCCTTTTACTCTTTAAACATACAGTTCCTAAAATGTCATCGAAAGCCTTTTAAGTCTAACAGTACTCTCTTAAAGATTTTTTTTTCTCTTTTCACAGTCTTTTGAAATTCATGCAGATTAGTACTAATATTTGCCTCTTTTATAGAAAATGGAGGAGGCTGCAGCCAAAGCAGCACGAGAAGAGCTCCAGAGGAAGAAGACTGAGTTGGACATGCAGGACCGCTACAGGCTGGACCTGGAAAGAGAGAAACTGGTAACATCGGTCCTCAGCCAGTCTCCACCTGCCTCACAGTTTTGGTTTAAAGACAGAAAAAAAAATCTAATTTTAGTTTTTGATTAAGTCACAGTCACCCATCTCCGGTTCTCCTCATTCTGAGAATAAGGCTTTCAAAAAGATAAACAACATGACATTCCAGCCTTATTGTCCAAGTAGGAGACAAGCTGCTTTACATGCGGCAACACTAATTTATGACTTTATCGAAAGAGACAGTTTTAGCAGCACTTTAACAGGTGACACTGAGAGAGAACAATGGTCATGATGCTTCAGTGAACTCTGATGTTCTGCTTTCAGCCTTTTGTGACTGGCGTGCGGTGACTATTTCAGGTGCGCCTGCAGATGGAGGAGCAGATGGCTCAGAAGTCCAGCGAGCTGGAGCAGTATCTGCAGCGCGTCCGAGAGCTGGAGGACATGTACCACCTGCTGGAGGAGGCCTTAGACGATGAGAGGCAGGCCAAGCACGATGAAGAGGCCATGAGAAAGCTGCAGTCCAGGTCTCATTAACACACAAATAAACCCACACAGAGTATGGATCATTATAGGCCATGCTTTAAAATATTATAAGCCAGCAGACCTGCTCTCTTTTTTATTTATTCTGTTGACTCACTTTGAAATCAGAATTGTTTTTTTCATATCAATGAGGAAAAAGGAAATCAGGTCTGCAAATGGGGTGCAAGAGTTAAAAGAGTTTCTGTTGGTATAATTTTATGAATCTCCAAATCACCCAAAATCTGCAAAGTGTCATCCCTTCTTTCTGTCTCAGGAAATGTGTGGCTGTGGTCTTCTTGCTGGGTAAGATGCAGTAAATGCGTTTTGCTGCCCCCTGCTGGTTGTTTGCATATTTCAGCTCAAACCCAGTTTCGTCGTTTCTGTATTTAGAAAAAAGTATTTTTTACACATGAAAAAATGCTATAAACAAAGGATTTTCCTCAAATTTACTTCTACTATTACTACCTTAAGATTTTTAAAGATTTGTGGAAACTTAGGGCTGAAAGGGGCATTAAAGGGGCAGTAAAAACATTTAGGTAGAGTCTAAGAAGTGTATTTCAATAGTTAACTTAAGCATGGCATTAAAAGCACCAAACTAAATTTTCAAAAAATATTATACTAGAAATTTGTTTATGATTTTTTTGTGAGAAAGTGTCTCAAAACATAAAGTTTCACACTTGAAATTAGATAAAGAAAACACAGTATGCAGTCTAAATTGATCGTGTAAACAAGTCATTATTACACAACTGAGTGACGTGTACCTCAATGTTTCTGACAGGTATTGAAATGTAAATGTCAATTTGCAGAAACTTAGTATAGAAAATAATTTCCTGCCTGCTCTGGTTTTCCCTTCAGTCTCTTCCTGACATTAGTTCCTCACCATTTAATTCTTTTTTTCTGCTCGTTTGTTCTTCTTTAGTGTTTTTGACGTGCTTTCAGGTACAATAAACAAACAAACAAACCATAATACTACCCCCCATGCTGTCCTAGATATGCGAAAAACAATCCTCATTCTAAAAATTGAAACCAAGAATTTTCATTTTATTTGTATTTATTATCTTACTTTATGGCAGTTCTACAACATTGTTAGCTAACTACAAATGGAATAGTAGGAAATGAGAGGAGTGTGGATCTATTGACTAGTCTGCTCTCCATATTTACTCAAACATTCATGCTGACAAGGAGTTTTAAAGCTTGTGTGGTCACTGACAGGCTGCTGGAGGAGGAGGCTGCGAAAAGGGCCGAGCTGGAGCAGCTCCACCTGCAGCAGCAGAGGGAGCTGGTCCAGACTGAGGTGGAGAAGAAGGAGCTGATGGCTGAGCAGCAAGCTAAGGATAGAGACCTGCAGGCGGCAGCGCTGCAGCTGCAGAGGCTGGAGAAGGAGCGACAGGACGCGCTGGAGCAGTATGAGGTCAGAGCATCCACGTGGAGCTTCACATGTGGGTGAAGGGAGTTTGCTGGCACAATCCAGGTTTACAGTTCCTGTACGAAATAAAGCATATTTTAAATTTACAAACTTAATGAAAAAATGTGAATACTCATTTGATTATAAAGATGCTGAAGGCTTGAAGGCACCTATATCCTAAACATGTGCCAAGCTACATTTTTATTTCTCCATGTGATTGAATTAGCAGTGTGTTGCGTTTACTGACATTGAGTGAAAAAGTTATAAACTGGAACTTGCAAAAAAGTTCAACATAAAACTACTTGTTTATTAGTCATTTTTAGTGTCCTTACATTAGTGTAGATGATTAGGTTTTACTGTTTTTGATTGATAAACTTTGATAAACTTGGGACCACAAATTCAAGCTATCATTTCTTTTAAGATGCATTCAGGGTTAAAAAATTCAACACTAATCAAGGTTTAATCTCTAAAAATAAACTTTACTGTATCTGTCATTGTCAGAATTTAACAAGTAGCATAAATGTCCTGTCAATCAGATGAAGGATGTCAACTTACATCTGTTTTTTTGTTTCCTGGTGTACAGGAGATGTCAAAGAAGCTTGAACGAGCAGCTAACAAGACAAAGACGTGGAAAGACAAGGTGGCAAAGCATGAAGGTCTGGTGCGACTCATCCAACCAGGTAAAAGGAACAACACTTTAAATGTTTGGGGACAGAATTCTTTGAAATGTATGAAGGTGTGAAACCAGGAAATCTATTTCTGTTTTTCTCAGCAGCTCCAAAGTGTAGGTCAGAGAAGTACAGAAAACCTTCTCTAACTTTCTTTCAACTACCTGACATGTGTTCCTGCAGGCCACAAAGAACCGCAGCGGATGACTAACTGGGGTCCAGCCTCGTTCACTGACACCGAGCTGGAGATGAGGAAGAAGTTCTGGCAGCAGAGCAAGACACAGGGAGCTCAGACTCAGTGACCAAATGGATGGAGGATTCCTCTGAAATCACCACATACAGTAGAGGAGGAGACACAAAGTTAGCAGTTTGGGTTACTATTATTAACCCCTTTACCCTGTATGTCGCTAATTCACAATGTACCATTACATGCAGGACTCTACTTAATTTAGCATGACCTTGGAAGTTCAAAATACATTGAAGAATATGTTTTTATATAATTGGAAATAAAGTAAAGCATGAAGGGGTTGTAATATATGTGTGGAAGAAAAATATTGATTTCAGTCAGGAAATGACTGATTTGAAGTCACGTCATACTTTTGGTGCTTAAAAATGGTTATTTTTAGTAGATCGTTTTTCCTTTGCGTAAAAGTAAGTGCTTTCGTTTGATAGCAGTTGCACATGCCGTTGTCAACTGTACATGATGACTCTTCTGCCTTTCTGTTACACTTTTAGCTTTTTGAAAAAAAGAAAAAAACAGTCCAAACTTTGATGTAGCTTGTCGAGTCAGACCTCTCCTCTGCATCTGCATCAAAGACGGGCACAAAAACACTGTAAAGCATTGAACCTGCAGCTCTTCATCCGCAGATGCTTTTGTTAAAGGATGATGCATTAAATCACAGTTCCATTTTTTTTACACTACCACCGTGCCAAGCATGTTGATGAACCGTAATGGTTTACCTTTTTACGATTTACTTTACTTGAGCTGCTGTAACTCAGACAGGACAAATGCTTCATTGTTTTTTGCTTTCAAAAGTTACAGAATAAATGACCACCTTTTGTATAAATGACTGATTGACAAAGTTTTATGGCTTCATAAGATACTTTTAACAGTATCTCTTATTATACAGGAGCAAAACTTATTGTCTGTATAGAGAAAAAAAAATATTCTAAAAGAAATTAGCAGATTTGTTTCTGTTTTTTATGATTGTAATCTCCTACATACAGTTAAAAAGTTTATTTTTACATATTGTTTTGTATTACAGTTGGGTTTGATATAAACTTACAATGGCACGAACAGCGGAAATCCCTCATTTAGATTACTTTAAATTGCCTAATTTTATGCACTATTTAAAAAAAAAAAATCCCCCAAAAAGTAATCGGGCATCCACGTGAGCATCATAATAAAAACATGAATGAAAAGGAGCAGAAATGCATAACCTCTGCCCTCTTTTTAACACAATAAATTGTAGCGTTTTTACCTTAACAATTATTTACAGCTTTAATTCCCAATTATTACAACAATGGAGTCTTTCACAACTCAGTTCTTTACAAGGATTGTGACACAGATCCTGATTCTGCCTCAATAATACTTTATTCCATTACTTTTTTTTTAAAGATTTCTTTTCCTTTCAGGCTGCAGTGTCTCACTCTTTTCTGAATATTTGTAGTTATGCTCAGAAAAAAATATGGTTTAAGTAAAAACACATTTCTTCTACTCTTACAGAGTTACAGGGACCTGGACCTCAAACTCAAGCTTTGGGACTTGTGAACAATGTTTAATAACTGGTTACCTGTTGGGCATTGCTGTCAGATCTAACAAATATGGCCTTTCCTCTTTTTCCTTTTTGTGACAGCAACGGCCCCCTAAAAAAAAAAAATCGGTAAATGTGTATTATGGTGCGTGCCTCAAATGGTTGTTTACAAGCGTCTTTGTGACACTCAAATACCAGCATGCATTGACAACACAAACTATTAATTAATTTTTAGAATTCAATGAAATGTCTATACATCAATCTAAACCTCAGGGACTTTCTCTTTGATGTTTACTTGTCTTTAAAAGTGTCCGCTTTCAGTTATCAGTCATTGGTTTGTGGGAGGGATGTGTATCTTTCCCTCTAACTCGATTTGATATGATCCATGAATCAATTTAACATATTCAACTAAATTTAAAGCAATACGACCTAAATTGACACAATTTAGTAATTTATTTTGTGGAAATTTGAAACGAAAAGAAAATACCTTCTGACAGAGAAACTCTTTTATTTATTTTTTTTTGGACTTTTTATTTTAAACAGCAAAAGTCAAATGTGGTTTTGTTCTTTGTGATTTTGTGACTCGCTGTGGTTCACCTTCTGGTTCACCTTCCACCTTCTAGCAACTGTAAAATGACCCAGTTTGGTAGAAGAGAGCTTGTGATTGGACGTCTTCTTGTTTGCATCACATGTACAGAAAAAAGGCAAAAACAGTAGAGAGCACAGCAGGAAGAGAAACTAACAACGTTTTATACTTTTTACCTGCATAATCTTGTTTGTATCTGTAATTTTCAACCAATATGGCTGTTACTCCCAGTGCTCAATCGATTTTTCGTTACACATCTATATCCTCTACATCCTTAGTTTGAGGAGGACCTTCAGATCATCCTCATTCATCCACCAGGTGTCACCATGGGAACAGGACTGTCCCAAACCAAAGATAATCACAAGGGGGTTCATAAAAATATTTAGAGCACAGGCATAATACAACATTGCATGTAGACTATAATACTGTGTTTTTGTGCTGGTTTATTTTTTAACATTTTTAACATGTATGAGTTGCATTTTTTTTTTCCACAGTGACTAAGCTGAAGCATACAAAAACAGAAGATTGAGTGAATTTTTAACAAAACTGACAAACTGCAGAACACCTGAAAGTTATTCAACAGCTCTGCTGTGTTTTTTTTTCCTCTTTTTTTTTGGTGTTTGCCTCTTTGGAAAACCGTCTAATAGCTTGCCTGCAGGGATGCTCTGCTTTGCCCAGGTCCTGACCGTGCAGATGAGTCCAAGACTTTCCCGGGCTTTTCTAAAAGTGCCTGAATTGTGCATGCTTAGAAACCTTCTACCCGAGAGCACACACAGTGATCAGACTTGCAGTTCCAGAGGATGAGGAAGATTCTGTCTGCAGATTTAAGTTCTGCCACAAAGTGAGTATTAGCTTGGTTCCTGGCCAATTGTTCTACAAGTTTTCAAATAAAGCATTTTTGTCTGCATCCATCTGGTCCCTTTGCATAGGAGTTTGATGCTCAGTGTGTTTTTTCCACACGCATTTAATTAGGTCAAACATTTCAATACAGTTTTGAGTCATCCAAGTGTCGTTTCACAAACGTCCTGGATGTTTGCCATCAAACTCCACATAGTAAAGAGATGTAGACTTTTTTTAATGCGTGTTCAATTTTCTACAGAAAGTTTCAGTGGTTTCATATGGTGGTTGGAATGATCAGGCAGCTTTCTGCTAAAAGGTAAGATCCACCAAAGTTCAGCTGCATCTTTCAGACCAATAGTCTGGTGTTTTTCTAAAGATTTGAGATTAAATTTACCCCCAAAATTTTGCTTTTCTTTATCGATGAGGGAAGTTGAGGATGAAAACTTAAACAAGAGAAACAAATGTGAACGTTTTAGTCGGTGGGGATTGTGAGTTTTTTTTTAAAGCACAGCTGCAGAGATGACATGGCCAGTTTAAAGTCCCACTCCAATCATCTCACCTTTAAAATATTATTATGCAGATTTTGGGTAAAATCAAAAAGTCTAGGTCTTTTTCTAGGACATGGTTTTTGTGGAGCTGCAGGAAAATCGAAAAATTAGCCTGAGTTGTTGGTGGGACTAGTGTAATCCTGCCCCCCTTCCCATCATCCATCGGTGTAACGCTTGTGCTATCCTAAGCACTTTAACATTGGGAGTGGGGTCATCTAGACCCCACTAGACAGTGTGCTGAACCTTTTTTCTTCAATGATTTGTGATCTTCACTGGTGTCCATGGATTACATGAAATCCTCTTCATCTTTATCCACCTTTGTCATGGTAGGGAGAACACGTCAATGTAAGGGTGGGGTCATAGGGTAGCACAAGGGTTAAAAACACAATTTTAACTGGAGTGGGTGTTTCAATCAACACAGAAGCAAAGCACTTTTACCACAAAGAGTTTGATTTGAAGGCTGAGACACCGTCAGATGCTTCCTTCAATAGGAGAGAGAAGCCTCTGGAGCAGGTCTGTAGATGTTGCATTGTATGACCTCACTGTTCCAGTAACATCTAAACAAGCTTGATAACACTTGACGCACACGACACGCAGCAGTGAGGTCTCTCTGTCAAAACAAATCAACCTATCCAACAGAGAGCACACGTACTCATCACCTTTGCCCCCCCCCCGTTCCTTGTGTTTCAGTAACTGGAACTCTATAACTGAGTGAAACCGTCATCAGTGGGCACTTGTTTGTCTGCCAGGCTGCACAATAAAGTCTTCACCATCCGGGAAAAAAGGCCTGGCTTGATGTGGTGCTCTCCAACAGAGACGGGATCTGGGAAGTTCAGGATAAGTTCAAAGCTGATGGAGCAGATGAGATGAGATAAGAGCCTGCATTTGTACAACTGATTTGACAGTGTGCACATGTCTGTGTGCCACTGCGCTCCTGATAAGATCAGACACAGAGACAGACTGCCCAAATGTCTGAGCTGCAACTGAAGATGCAATTTCAGTCCAAATAAAGATTCAGGATCCTCTTTGTTTACAGAAGTTTGCACTGAAGCAGGTTCATCACATTAGATGATAGTCAGAACACACAGCAGGATATACTTTGCTTTTTTGCAGTGGACAGATTTGCTGTCCACATTGTTTTTGCTTGTTTTGTTTTTGTTTTTTAAAAGTATTTATGTCCTTGGATGGTATACAAACTCTGCCGTCTCCTCTGACCACTCCAAAGAGTTTTCTCAGAATGAAATGTCTCTCATCTCCATGGTGAAATTGCACAAGCCTTTCCACATTCCAAAGACAAGTATATCTCTTGCCGTCTCACCCTTGCTCCATGTGTCCGAATGAGAGCCTAACGTCCATAACCAATTCATCTGACTCCGCTAAAACATCCTTATCCAAACTGGAACATTTTATGGGATGGTGTGGAAAAAAAAAGACTTGCAGATGCTTGTTTTTTCTCTCTCTTCTTCTGGGTTAGATGACTTTTAACAGTGACCTTGCAGGGTTTTTCATAGTTGAATGTACTCCAGGTTTAGCTGCACAGAGGGTCACACACTGGCAAGTAAAAAAAAAAAACATAAGGGAATCAGATAAAAAAAAAGTAAACTGATGTGAGGAAACCTGTTCTTCTATCTTCTAAAGCTCTAAATAACACCTTTAATTGAGCTTTTCCGGTCATGGATGGCTGGGCTGTGTTGGGATAAGCAGGATCAAGTGGACCCCCATGTGCTGCTGGGAGCTGACATCATGCTGATTCCAGCAGTGGGATGTGAGCCGGTGAGATCAGCGCTTTGGTTGAGTTTCGGAGCAGGTGCCCGCAGAGGGGCCCCCAGCAGCCTCCAGTTTAATCGCCCACATCGCTGAGACGCAGAGGAAATGAAACTGCTCCACATAGTTTGCATTCATTGCAGCCAGAGGACTACATGGATAATAGGACTTAGAGGAGCAATGAAATAAATCAGTATCATGTGTCACTAAAGTATGTTTTTAGGGTCGACAGAAAGGCCAATCAGCATATTTCAAAGTATTACTTTTTTTTTTAATCAAACAAAAAAGCATTTGCTGCAGCTGCATGCTGAATCCAAAAATCATCCTTTTTATGTCAAGTTTATGTAAGGCAGTAATCATGGAACTCAGATTGCAGCCAAGTTACACAAGATTCTTATGCATAGAAATTCCCTGTTTGCAGGGATAATGGAGGCTTTCGTTAGCAAGTTCTTCTTAGTGGAGACGTCAATTGCAGAAGCTGTAATGAAGCCAAACTCCTGTCATGCTTATCCAACGCTTCAAACACTTCTGCAGGTCATTCAAATCTGGTTTAGTCCAATCAGAGGCGTGCAGCTACGTGAAGACAGTTATCAGATGAAACCGCTGTTCGGAAAAAGAATTCAGATCATGCCATTCCATTCGACCAAACCAGACAACATCCGCTTCATCCATCCTGTTGTGTCCCCTAATCTCTGTACCTAAAGCAAGTGGGCTAAATATGGAGAGGAATGCCAGATGGTCAGCCCAGATGTTTGCATGCAGCACATCTGCACCTGCTGCCTGTACCAGCCAGCTGCAAGACCTCTACTGTGGGAGAAACAGCCACCACATCCCTCCTAAAAAGATCTTCCTCTGACCTCAGCTTCCTGTGGGTTTAAAAAAATTTTTTTTTTGAAGGACCCAACAAGGCCTTCCTTGCTGGCAAGTCACCCATCCACTATGTGACTTGCTGGCCGAGGGAAAGTAAATGATAACTTTGTTTATGGAAGGTTGATTATAGCCAGATAATCAACTTTTTTCCCTGTCTTTTGCTCCATTAGATGTCAGGATGGAAGCGGGGTTTCAGAGTTGTAAGAGCTTAAGTTTTTTTGTACATTTTTGCAGCACAAACAATTAAAAGACGTGACCTCAGGTCGATAGAGTTTCCTTTGTCAACACCTCTTCCATCAAACATTTTCATGGAGCTTTTATGGAATCGTTGACTAGCTTTTGTTAGAAAGACCAAGACTTTAGCTGAAGAGAACAAGATCTCCGCATGCAGACTGTTTCAGAAAAAATGACATGAAGGTTCTGATAGAAAATCTGTCAGTGCTCTCGCCTCACAGCATGAAGGCCCTGCTTTAAATCCCAGCTGGGACCTTTCTGTATGTAGTTTGCATGTTTTCCTCGTTCATGGGTAGGATTTCTCCAGCTTCCTCTACAGTCCAAAAACATGCTTCATAGGTTGATTAGTAATTCAAAATTGTCCCTAGGTGTGAATGTGTGTGGCCCTGAGATGGACTGGCGACCTAAACGGGGTGTACTCCACCTTCACCCAACAGTGGTTGGGTTAGGCTCCAGCAACCCTGTGATGCTGAAAAGGATTCAGCAGGGTTGGAATATAGATGGAGGAAAATCTGATTCACTTAATCGATGAATGATTTAGAATCCAATTTTCCGACCTGAGCTCAATTTGTTCATATGCTGATCCCCAAAAAGATTTTTGTTTAACTCAAGGTAGATCTTTCTTTTTCTTCATTTCCCATCAGATGCGGTAAGAGTGGGGAATGAAAAATACTGTATCATGTTGATATAAATGTTTAATTATAAAGTCTGACCCTCAATTCACGTTTGAGATGAGCAGAACTGCAATCTAAAGAAATAATTTAGTCAAATTTGTGCATTTCAATATAAAAAGGAGAGTATTTTTTGTAGACATGATTGTTAAAAAACATTTTCAATCATTAATTCATGCCATTATACTCATGTGAAAAAAGAACTGGCTAAAGGCCCTTTTATTCAGTGCATTGCTGCCCAATGGCACCTATAAACATTTTCAGTTTTTAAAAACATTTACTAATATTTTTGCTTTTATGTAGATGCTAAATTTAGGGACTGTTTAGGTTGGAGTGGTATGATGCTTATTAGCACCAATAGGCATCAAGGGATTACAGGGGAATGATGAGAACGTGCTCACTCGTGAAAGTTTTCAGTGTCAGGAAGAGTGTAAGGACATAAGGCAAAAAAGGTAAAAGAGGGAAAATACTGCACATTCTCATCTTTTTAGAATTTTTGCAGCAATGGGAATTTTTGGAAAATATTTTTAAAACTTTAAACTTCAAACCACTGTTATCTTGATAAGTTGGATTCACGCTAAGCTGGATGGTTCCTCTGGTGTCCTTGAATTGTACCTCAGACTTTCAGCTGGATTGTCATGTAGGGATGGCACTTCGTGGTATTCTAAAGCGGATCATCATCCTAAAAGGTAACCACTCTGACAGAAACGAATTTATCCTTCCTCAAGTCATGAAGTCATGGGTTAATGCAGATCCTTTATGGGATGCTGAGAATCAACGCACCGGCCCTTTTTTTTTTTTAGACATTCTTTAGAGCAAAGATTTTCCTGTTATGGTAAAAAAATACAAATATTTACTCAATGACAACACGGAACGAGATATTTCAAGTAAATTTAATTTATTTTCAAAAGTTTAGTGGAAACACTAGATGGTACAAAGATACTTGAACATAAAAAGAACTTAAAAAAATTGTCAAACATCTTTGAATTGTTTGTGCTTCTTCTTTCCTTTTTTTTTGGAATGAAGCTGTACAGATTGTAAAAAGTGAAACAGAAAAGTCAAAAAGGTACAGAACACATATACATGAGTTTAAAAGGCCCTTGAAGGACACAAAGCCTGTCTGGACAACAACAACAAAATAAACACAACATGTTTAGAATCACAAAGATGGAACAGGCCACTTAGGT
Source organism: Oryzias curvinotus (assembly GCA_023969325.1). Taxonomy (NCBI): domain Eukaryota; kingdom Metazoa; phylum Chordata; class Actinopteri; order Beloniformes; family Adrianichthyidae; genus Oryzias; species Oryzias curvinotus. The sequence continues at coordinate 10,092,005 of CM043708.1, forward strand.
TTTTGCACCGACAAACAAACACCACTCACTCACATCAGAATCTGTGTTAGAAAAGTATGTTCCTCACAAACAGTACACAAGATGAAATGTCAAAGATACTAACAGAAGACACAATTCAACCATACTTGCACAGGTATGCTTTTAATAAAAAAAACAAACAAAAAAGAATAATTTACATCACACTAGTCACATGTGTTATGCAACAGTCAATAAACATTCAGCAAAAATAGTGGAAACATGTTTAAATAGAAAAAGAAAAGTATTTCTGAAGTCACTGTGCAAATTATTTAGGATTACATCTATCATGAGGAAGAGTCGCCGTCTAAAGGAACGCCTTAACCTGGCTGTCTGCATCTCTTTAGACCATCTATTTCTGATAAGGAGTGCATACTTTAGCGCCAAGTGCAAACAAACAGCTTTTTAATGTTGTGCATCAAACTCAGTTTGTGGCGATTCGCATGTTCATCAAGCAGCCATCACTTTTCCATGTAATAAAATACTTGATAGAAAATAAGTTTTTTCAAGCTGTTTTCTCTTTTCTTTTTATATATATGTTTAAAAGTTAAGCCACAGTTTTTCAATTGGTCAGTGATATTGCTTTAAAGTATTTACAGCTAAGTAGGATTACATTTCCTTGGTAGTGCATTTTCCCCTAAAAACTTCAGCTTATCTTCACTTCATTGGTGTCAGAAGGAGCTGACAGGCCAGGCCGAGGAGTTGGACAACCGATCTTTCACTATCAGCCACTTTAACAGAAGTCCCCAAAGTTCTAAAGAAGTGGGAGATGCTGACATGCCACTGATGCAGCCCCAGATTGGATCACGTGTCGTTTCACTGCAGCTTTCAGGCGTCGGAGATGCAGCTCTGGATCTTGTCGATCCATACCTGAGCGCTCTGAGCGTCCGACGCGCAGAAGTTGTAGACTCTCTTGCTGGTTTTTAGCTGGAGGATCATCAAATAGAAGTAGAAGAGTTACTATATTTTTCATTCTCCTAACAAGAAGCTGTACTTTCCTGGTATACTGCATTAGAAGCTTTATAAATTAATAAAAATAAAACACCAGGGCAGTTCAGAAAACTGATCGACTTGTATTTTTTCTATTCATCTTGAACAGTTTCTTTAGAAGAATCATTTGGGGGGGGTTCCTAAAAACATCCAAAAGTCACCAATATTTCTAACCTCTCAATCTGAAAATAAACAAGTCAATTAATTTATATTAAGATTTACATGTAGATGTATGTTTGCATAGATGTTTGTGCAATTGTGTATCATTTTCTGGTTTAATTTACCTTTAATCTTTGGCTATTAAAGTCCCATCCCAATCTTCTTTTTGATCTATTGTAAAAGTGATCCCAGTGGTCTTTTCATTATGATTATGCAGTTTTTAGCAAACAAACAAACAAGCAAAAAAAAAAGCTGTGTTAGAAATTCACCTCTGTGTTGTGGGGAGAACTGTGTAAGCCTGTGACTATTTCCCATCATCCTTTTTCTACACTTTTTCCTGCTAGCTTACAGCCCCTCACAACCCCAACCTGACATTAGCAGAGCAGCAAAAATGACGAGCAATACTGGCGTTATCCAGATATACAGTGTTGATCCTGAAACTGCAGACTTTAGTGCAGGGGTGTCAAACTCATCTTCACCGAGGGTGACATTAGCAAAGGGCCAGATATAACTTATACATGTAACTAAATGTAATGAGAAATAAATGTAACTACTCCTTAATGTTAAATAACTCATTTATTTATTATTACTTTTTAAAAAGTGACAATTACAGTTGCATAGAAAACATATGCTTGCTTGTTACTCTAGCATAAATCTTTTTAAATTTGATTCTGTCAGGTTAGGTTATATGGACAGTGTTTAAGCCCTAATGTATAGTTGCCCAATCCCATATTTCTAGTCCAATTCCCCTTAGATATGAATAAATACACACCAATTTTTATTTTTTATTTTAAGAAATTAAAAACTTTTATGTTCTCGCAGGCCACATGAAAATGACATGGAGGGCCACATTTGGCCTTGAGTTTGACACGTGTGCTTTAGTGAATCAGTTTGTCTGCATCAGAATTCAGAGGGAGCTTGTGGTAACAACGACAAGCTTTTTAAAAACACATTTTTTTTGTCTGCTCCCGATTAACCACAATTTGAATAAAGCAATACTCAAAACCACAATTTCCATATTAGGGGATGACAGTGGCTTAGGTGGTTGAGCGGGTCGTCCAATGATCGAAGGATCGGCGGTTCGATCCCCGCTCCCACCAGCCAAATGTTGTTGTGTCCTTGGGGAAGACACTTCACCCTCCTTGGCTCCAGAGTGGCCTCCACTGGTGTGTGAATGTGCATGGATGTCTCGGTGATGGTCAGAGGGGCCGTAGGCGTGAAATGGCAGCAACGCCTCTGTCAGTCTGCCCCAGGGCAGCTGTGGCTACATCAGTAGCTTACCATCACCAAGTATGAATGAGGAGTGATAATGGACACAATGTAAGCGCTTTGAGCGTCTGGAAAAGCGCAGAAAAATCCAATCCGTTACTATTATTATTATTATCAATTCTATTTCTATATGTCCTCTATGATGAGAATAATTCCTAAGGCAGTATTAAAAATGAGAAAAACAAAAATTCTATTATAAAGCCTTGTTTAACTTTATTTTCTGCATTCCTGGTCAATATTTTTAGCCTGAAATATTAAATGATTTTAAATAGAAATACACCAGCTCAGTGGCCTTGTGGTAGAAAAATGTGATTTTTTTTTATGTTGAACTAAAACAACAAAGGTTGTTGCTGCAACTGTGAGGTATTTTACTCAGTTCATGACTGCTAAGCAAACCTAAAGAAAGGTCACGTCTCCAAAAAACGAGGAAGCGCGTTGGCTTTTCATGACGTCACCAAACATCTGTTCCACAGCTGTACACTCCATTCCAAACCTTTTATCACAAAGGCCTGGAATGTGACAAAACCTTGGTTTGTTTGAGAGAAAATTGTCCAACATAGTCCAGTTTTTTTTATGAAAAAAAAAAAACTCTACGGGTGTGCCACAGGGCTCCGTGCTTGAACCACTAGCTTTTAATTTCATTTTATTTGACAAAGTAGCCCCAAACAGATTGTTTCGATCATACTTACATCAAAGAAAGCCTTTTCGTTGATGTGCTTGGGGGCTCCTAATGAAGGTGTGGCGGTCATTGCAGATTCCACTTCAGCTAGATCAATGTGACCCCTGCAGTTTGTGTCTTCGCCAGTGTCGTAGTATCTCATCTGTGAAGGCAGTTTCCTTAACTTTAGTCCTTTTTTTCTATGGCTAATCTCTATGCTCTCTTATTTTCTTAATAAAGTGATTGAATTACAAGCTGCACACCTGGTGTTTTGTAACGTCCAGCACAAACCAGCGGGGTTTCCATCCTTTCAACAGCGCTCCGCGTTTGTACAAGATCCCCTCATAGGACCTGAGAAACAAAACGGTGAAATCCAGGAATATTTCTGTGTTTTTGTTTTGTCCTGCCTTAAATCTTAGCAATGAGAAAACATTAGCAGAGAGTGTGTCATTGTTTACTGGAAAGCCTGAAAGACAAACAGAATTAGACAAAGATCAAGTGGCGTGTTTCGACAAGTTACCCCCCGATTCTCTGTTTGTTTGAAACTGTTATTCAATGCGTTTTTTTCTTACACTGCTAACGGACCTGAACGTTCTGAAACTTCAGACTTTAACAAACTCACTTTCATGTTATAAAATATATTTTTTTGTTAAAAGACGCAAAATTGCATGAAATCCCATCACAAAGTTAAACCACATACAGGAAGGGATTTATTTATGCTCATGTTCTGATATTTTTTCAAACAAAGTAAATCTTTGGAATTGTTCCTTCTCAGAGCTGTCAAAGCATGTTCTCCTATGAGAAAAGATGAGCATGTCCAAAGAAAAAGCTGCAAATATTTGTTATAAAGTGGATTTTAATGACTGTTAAGTTTGAGAGAAAATATCCAGATATCGCAGCCAGGCGACTGTACTTTAACCTCTCAGTTATTGTAAAATTACACACTTCAACTTTAAGAGAGAGCAGACTTTTCTCACAAACATGACACACAGCATACCACAGTGATAAATCACCATGCAACACTGGACCGGCCCCTCTGAGGAAGTTAAAGAGTGCATCTATTGTGAATTTTCCCTCTGCCTCCACACTCCACCTGTTCTCCTCGCTCTTTGGGGTAAACTGGTTGTAAAGCGTTGCGGCACGGCGGTTGACGCCATTGGCTGTGGAGGAGGTGTGGTCATCAGCCAGTCCGCTGTCCGGCAGGTGCAGCATGGAGCGCCGATGGAAAGCCTGGAGGTTGGAGGTGGGGGTCAGGCCCGAGATGGATACTGATTGTTTGCGGAGCTGCTGACACGCAGGAGAACGTTGGAGAAAAGATAATAATGAAAGACTGATGGAAAAAAAAACAAAAAAGGCTGAGAAAAATCCATCTTGTGTTTTCAAACATACATTCTCTTCTTGTTTGATATCTTCCTGGATGCTAATTTGGACTCTTTCCAGAGTGGTCTGCCATTTCTCCTGGGTTTGGTTCAGCTCGCCTTCCAGCTTCTCGATTTCCTGCACCAACAGGTAAAAAAAAACCCGAAAAAGTCACAGAAGGTTCGACAGCTTTTCAAACCACTTTCCCGCACGCAAACTTACGGCCAGCAGTTTGGTGATGGCGTCCGGCTGGGCGTGGCTCACGCTGCTGTAACACGGCCAAACTATTCTCCTCTTACTGTTGGCGATGGCGTCCGTCTCTGCCGAACCGTCGGACCTCACGGCCATCATCCTCCAGTCGTAGCCCGGTCCCACTGACAGAGTCTCATCGGTGAAGAAGTCCCATTTGGTCAGACTCGACACGGCAACGAATGGCTTCAGAACGGCCTGTGAATTAGAAACACTGGGGTTTATTCTGTGGGAGCTAATTGCTAACACGTGCTAAAAGACGAACACTCACGACACTGTCTGAGGGCTTGTAGAGAAAGTTGAAGAAGATAGGACTCCTCCGGTGCATCCTGTTGATACAGTCCCAGATGCAGATGCCTTTGCGAGTCTGTTTATCACCTTTATCGTCAAACAGCAGCCCTGCCACAAATGCCAAACACAGACGCTTCAATTTAAACTAATACAAAGAAAAAAACAATAGTTTTAACATTTTAATTCAGTGGAAACAGCTCTCACACACTTTTTAAATTCTCCAAGAGCAGCAATATTGTGTTAAATTGATCAAAAATCCCTGAACTTTTCATGACAAATAAGAGAAAAGACACCAGGGTTAAAAATAATGTTGGATAACAGGAAACTGCTTTATTTTAAGGAATCAAATATGTACATGTAGTGAAGCAAAAAAAAGCCTCTGTGAAAAAGTAAGGGTCAAAGCTAGGGTCAAAAGGGAGAAATGTTTTTTATTCCCAAAGTGAGGATGATCACACCAATCAAATGGACACCTTTTAAAAATGACACTGACCATGTTCTAAGCGCTCATATTCAGAGTCCAACAGGAAGTTCTTGAAGCGGTTAGAGATGTGATGGTAGGCCAGGAACTTTAGATAATACTGATTAAACTCGAACTCCAGGGGATATTGCTCCAAAATCTGCAGGGACATGAAAAAACGGACTGAGAAAGCCGGAGGCAGAGAGGGAAAGTCGTTCTGTCCTTTGTGTTTTGGCTTCTCATCTCTCCTGTGTATAAATCAGAAACAGGAAAGGCCGTCTGCTGTCCTGTGAGGGCAGAGGTCAGGAATATCATCACCGGCAGACACAGTCAAGACTGGGCCAGCGCGACCGCTGCTCCATTGTTCCCATCCAGAGGGGTGAGGTGGTCGACAAGATCGCAGAATATTTGAGGCCACCTGGGTCTGCTGGCAAAAACAACAGCTGTTTTGGAGATAAAGCTCTTCTATTTTGAGCTCTTGTCCGATCTCATCTCCCTCTGTTTATAACCCTCCAGACCCCAGGACCCCCGCCAAAATGTCTTTGGTGCCAAAACTACACTTTCAAAAGACAAATGCAGAAACTATGTGTTGATGTCAATGCATGGGAGTGAGGCTGCCGGGCCCCAGGAGGCGCACAGAAAAACCCCGCAGCATTCTCTCAAGTCAGCCTTTCAGAGCGGACACAGTTTTTTTGGCTCTTGGCTGTGAAAGCTTCATTCATACCCCCCCCCCCCCCCCCCCCCGCCCCTAAAATCCCTTCGCACACCCAAGCCTTCCTAAAGACTCTCAATCCCCAAAACTGCGATTTTACACATGCTGCTCTGGGCACGCACTGAAAAGTAAAGATGCTGAAACACGCGAGCGCAGACAGCTCAATGCTGCTTAGGGGGTTTGGTGTAGGGGGGGGGGACATATGGGCAGCAGCCCTGCTGCACGCTCCCGGGTGCAATGTGTCGCTGAGAGTACATGTCCAGTGTTGAGAGATGTGGAGCCAGATTCTGCAGAGCTGATGATGAGGGAAGTGCTCTGTTTCTGCTAGAATCCTTTTAAAGAATGTCATGATCTCAAGTTATGAACTAAGTGAAAGTCGCTAAGGGAGAGGAGTGGGAGGAGTCACACAGCACATGCAAGCGTGTTCTAAGAGAGGTGGGGTTGTCACCTGGTGCACGCAGTCCAAGAACTGCAGGAAAATGGGCGTGAAGCCGCCGCCCTGACTGTTGGGACTCAGGTTGCTCCTTTGGCAGAATTTGTGGCCGAAGGAGAACCATTCTTTTTCCAGGAGAACCTGGAAGCCTTCCAGAGTCCGGTAGAAAGGATCGCTCAGCAGCTGCACCAGAGACACCACCTGCAAAGAGAGAAAAATCAATTATTACAAATAAAGCAAAGGCTGTCATTTCTTAACTTATTTCATGTTTTGGTTTCTGCATGACACCACAATCCCTCTTTAAAAAAAAATATATATATATATATATTATAGTGTCAAAAGTATGTGAACACAATTTAAAGTCCCAATGCCATCACTTTTTGATCAATTTTTGGAATGTTCCCGTGGTCTTCTAATTATGTTTAGGCCGTTTTTAGCCAAAAACATTTTAAAAACTGTTGTTTTGTAGGACATCGTTTCTGCAGAGTAACAGTTTATTCACCTCTGAGTTGTGGGCGGGACTTTCGTAGTGGAGCAACCCCAACCAGAGTATTTTCTATGTCACAAACGAGCTACTTTTAAACAGCATTTCTAAGTTGCTCCTGATTCACCACGATTTGATTATATATTCATAAATGCAATTTTAGGCTTCATTTTTTTTCATAAATGTCCTTCATCGTCAAAAAAATGTCTCAAAAAATGTTCAGAACACCTTTTTCATCAGAAGTGAATCTCAATATTCCTGCTAGGTATGTAACCAATACAGAACAGTGCCAGAACCCTGAGTCACAGCAAATATACAAAAATGATCAGATCAATACTTTTTGAATGTGGTGAAACCAGAATGTTCAACATTTTTTTGCTATTGGTGTCCAAGTTAAACCAAGTGATCTAAAATAAAATGAAAAAGAAAAGAAACAAAACTCAACCTCAACATTTAAGGATTACCGGTATGTAACTTGAAGAGGATTTCTAAATTATGTATTTTAAAACATTACTGATACAATGGAAGTTAAATGTACTTCTTACAAAGAATTATCTGTGTGACATACAGCATTTAGCTGACATTTCCAAGTTATTTTCTTGTATACATATCACTTAAGAAGTATAAACAAATCTTGATATTTGTGATAAAAAATGGGCTCCTTATCATCGTAGCTGCTGAAAGTGGCAGCTGTTTCGCAACAACTGTGCAGGATTTGTTCTGCCTGACTGGGATTTACTGTTTAACAAAGTCTGTTTTTATGCTGGCAGGATCCCCCTGCCTTTTGTCTACATGAAATATCTTAACAGATCCTGAAAATTATTAATCATCTGACTGAACAACGCTGTGTGCTCTTCATGGATTTTTGCAATCCTGAAGCACACTTTAGGCACACTTGATTTTGCTCCACAGAGCAAAGTGGAGAAGCTTTTGTTGATGCAGGCAACACAGCTGGCTAGCTTGCCTGTCTACATATCCACTAACAGGACTAATGAGGCTGAACGCGTGTGGAATGAGCAGCAAAAAGAGTTTGCAGGAACATCCAATAAGCTCCGGTGCAGCCGACAGTAGGTCGGAAAGAAAACCGAAGCATGGGGGAAGGAGGAAAAGAGAACCTGAAAACAGAGAGAAGGAAGACAGCAAAGGCCGTTCTTCATCTCGTCTGTGGGGTGTCGATGGGGCTGTGAACTCAGAACATGTGGAGTCCATTTGCCCATGCGGGCTGATCAGAACCTAGCACGTTGGGGTTGGTAACCTACGGAGAGAGATGCTCGGGGCCAAACACGTGCCCCACAAGAGAGATCCGCAAACCGTGCTTTTAAACAGCAGCCCAGGGCTGCAAAATCCCCATAAACACATTTGAAGGACACACGCTTGTTGCAAAAAAAAAACAAAACATGTGGACCTTCCCAGGTCAGCATGGAAAACATGAGCTCATAAAGCAGACGTGCAGTGAAAACACTGAGATGCAAACAATCGATCTGAATTCAAACAGAGCTTTTGATTACATACCTACAAAATCTAAACCACAAGCGTCTGGGATTGGAAATGAACAGGAAGGAGAAATTTTTCCGAATATCTGCATGTCGGGTCAAAGTGACAGAGCTGATTACAAGATGAGCAGGAAAAACAGCGATGGCAGATTTATGATTCACACATGGCCCCCTCAGATGTGTGAAGATGCTCGTATCTGCTTTTGATCTCAGCAGACGAGACTGGAACAATCAGGTGTGACAAGACAGGATTTTTCAGAACAGTTATATAAACTAACTACTGTCAAAAACAGAGCTATTCGTCTAAATCAGCGAGATGGTTTTTTTGTCAATAAGTCACAATTTATGCTTTTAATATATATATATATATATATATATATATATATATATATATATATTTTTTTTTTTTTTTTCAGAGAGCATGTTCTTCTCTGCACAGCTGCTTGCTTTTGTGAACATTTGTATCAGAAAGTAAACAACTATTACTGCTCTGGTTTTGGCCTCATAAAATGTTTGCTTTATCTTAATTGTGAGGCTTAGAGGTTTCAAACAAATACACTAAAGACGTGAGCGTTCGCCCTAAAATGGTATTATTTGATCTGTAAAATGATCTGTGGTGTAGTGGTAAGCGATTTCGCCTCATATCGAGAAGGCCGTGGTTCAAATCCCAGCTGGGACTGTTCTGTGCGGAGTTTGCATGTTCTCCCCGTTCATGTGTGGGTTTTCTCCGGACACTCCAGCTTCCTCTCACAGTCCAGAAACCTGCTTCTTAGGTTAACTGGTGACTCTAAATTGTCCGGAGGTCTGAGTGTATGGCCCCTGCAGCAGACTGGTGACCTGCACAGGGTCTATCCCGCCTTTGCCCAACAGTAGCTGGGAACTCCAGCAACCCGTTGACCCTGAAAGGGAATCCGTGGGTGCTGAAGATAGAGGTATGGATAGATGAAATGGAAGAGGATGCCTCAGAGAGAGGCTGCAATCTGTGAGGATTCAATAATGAACCTAAAGCTCAACAGGTAATCAAGTGCATCTCACTATGAAAAATATCATCTTAGGTAAAGAGAGTAAGGTAAATAACTACAGAGTTTAATCTATAAAAAATGTGAAATTTCCCCGTTATGAAGCTGAGTGCGATCAACGGAATCAAGCCGTCACACTAGCGTAGATACAGAAGGTGAATTTTTCTCACTTGCGTGGTAAGATCCCAGCCGTCTTCCAGGCTGACCAGAACTGACGAGCCGGTGTCCAGAAGCTCCCCCAGAAATAGTGCCAGCTGGAGGATCTTATGAAGCTGTTGGTGGGGGAGTAATAAAACAAACCCACTGTGAATACATCAGCATGTTTGCCTGACTAAGACGTGACTTTCTAAAGTCAACAGCAAAGTATGTCCTGTTTGGCTGCTGGGGGTCAATGAGATGACCAGCATGCTGCTACCTCTCAGCACTGCTTGGTGATTGTTAGAGAGTCACTCTATTAAAGCGGTATGACCTGTGATTTTTGTTTGGTTCGTTTACCTGCTGGATCCACTCAGAGTCCTCCAGGGCTTTAAGGAAGGAGTCTTCTGAGTCGGATGGGGTGGAGCTGGGGGCGCAGGCCCTCAGCAGCTTTTTAAAGGAAGCCTTCACCTGCCTTGTGTCTGCAAACTCAACCGGCACCAATTCACAGTTCAAGGAGGAGTCCACTCTAAGGCCCTGCGGACATTTTGAAAACGTGGATTACATTTGGAACAAAAAAGGATTTGTAAAAGCATAGTACAACCTGCCTGCAGACCTAAAAAGTAGGGTAGAATTTGCTGCACATATTTGATGTACAATCTCCTTCAAAAGTCTCCTCACCTTCAGGTGCGACTTTTCCCCAAAGATGTAAAGAGCAGCCTGATGCTTGAGGAGCTGAGCTTGGAGGCTGCTGCTCCCTGCAGGGGGTGCCAGATCCTTCCCTGCAAGCTTGGCACCCACTTGCGCCATTGACGGATGCTGACTGAGCCTGCTGCTGGAGCGCAGGCTGGCCCACATGCCTGCAAACATTTGCAAACAAAGGTTTAGACACATGCGCAGAAGCCGGCTTGTTTGAATGCCACTGATGTACACACGCCGTCAAATAAACTCAAGACTGCGTGATGAACAGTGCTCGACATGCCGACCATGTTGACGTGCACGGCAGTTCAACCGGGATTATGTAAACACCTTCATTCCTTCCGTCCCAGCAACAAAGCGGCCGCCTCTAAGAATCTGGTGCGTTGACATATTAAAAGCAGAAGTTGCAGGAATCTTCAGCGAGTCAACAAGTCAAAAAAAGACATTTCTCTGAAAACCAGCATGCAGCAACTTCTAAACAGTGTGAATCAGGAAGGATGTGATTTTTCACAGTAATGCATCACAAATAGACTCAGTTGTCATTTCTTGGGCTATTAGCTGCAACATCTGTAATCTGATTTCAACAAGTCAGCTGCAACAAAAAAAAAAAGGTCTTGGATCGTTTGGGCTGAAATTCTTCACAGTACATGAAAATACTTCAACAAGTCCACGGGTTTGTGCCAAAGCTGAAGCCAACATAAATGCTGTCTGCAACTTTCTTCACAGATATAAACTGTTGCGCCTAAAAATATGACCCGATGACAAGAAGTCATGACTGAGCGTCACAGATGACTTCCTCAGCACTAATTCAGTTCTATTCAGAGTATTTTTACACTGAACTGCAGAGTTGCAAAGGCTTCTCATGTGATTTATCAATTGTGTGTCGTGACAAACAGCCTTTTTTTTTCCCTCTCCTCAGTCTGGACTCTGGTTCCTCACTGACCACAGCTGGCAATGCTGAGCCTTCGCATCAATAGGAGAAAAGAAAAAAAAAAAACACAATAGAAAGAGTTTTCTGGTTTGTGAAAAACCACAGCTCCCAAAAGAGATTAGTACTACAATTCATAAGATGTGAGAGGCCTGCAGCCCGTTGCGGTGACCTGGTTAGTAACCATCTGTAGGGAGGGGGGTTAAAAAAATTAAAAGAGCAGAAGATGGCAAGGCTCGACAGATGTGGTAGAGAGGGAGAGGACGAGCGGCAGTTTCACTATACCTTGATCGAGGATTCTCTCCTTAGCGGTAGGCTTTGGGTTTGAGTGAGTGAATAGTTTATCTTTGTACTCAAGCACTGAGAATGAGGGCAACATAATGTCAGTATCACACCATCCACTATGGAGATATGGTTTTAGAATTATTACCATTTCAATGGAGACATGATAATTACTGCCTGTGCCTATTGTTGATGGTAGAAATGACCAGGCTCTTGACTCATTGAGGCATGTCCACCTCCGACACAAGCTGCAGTCCGCCATGTTTCCTTTTAAAGATTCTTTTTGCTTCTCATCTTTTTGAGTACATTCTTTTAGTCAATGTATTTTTATGATGGGTTACACTGTTGTTTAATCACTTTAATCTGCCAAACATGTGGAATTTAAAATAAAACACTTTTTTCTAAAATTTTGGAAAAGAAAGCAAACAATGTCAAAGGTTAGTCTGGCAAAACATATCACATTTTTGCACTTTTTACTCTTTTAAGTCCAACTCCAATAATCTTTTGACCGTTACCAGTGGTATTTTAATCATGTTTTTGTCATTTTTTTAGCCAAAACAAAACAACAACCATGTATCGTTTTCTAGATAGTTTCTGCAGCGCAGCACTACTTTTATTAGAAATTCACCTTTGAATTGGCATGAAGCAACCCCGGCCCCCCTTCCCCTCATCGTTGCTATCCCGTGGGCTTACAGCCCCTCAAACCCCTGTTTTAACATTACCGGTGCAGCAAAAATGGTGAACAATAATGAAGCTATCCAGACGTATAGTTTTGAGCCAGATGCCACAACTAGCTGGAGCAAAGCGAAGACACACCTGGTGGATGCATCAGAATGGAGCAGAGCAGGGAGCTTGCTACAAAACAATTACTGGTTAAGCTTTTCTTCAAACGGTAATTTTTTCATCTGCTCCTGACTCACAATGATTTGAATAAAGAAATACTCAGAAATGCTGTTTTGAAGTAATTTGATCTCTATAAGTCTTCTGTCAACAGAAAAATGCTACATGAACACGTTAAAAGTACGATTTTCATTGGAGTGGGTCTTTAAAACCCTAATCTCTAAATGAAAATTGAACAAAATACTCCTATCTTGTTTGTTTGCTCATCGGCAGCTCGGTGGATGTAAGACGGTAGAGAGTAACCCAAAACTTTCTGGGTCGTGCATCTTCCCTTTCAGTACTTTGCTGAGTCAGTCTGGATAAAACCTCAGCCTTTGACCTCACTGCAAAGCGGTGACTAATGGTTTTGAGATGCCTGGTCTCCCAGTCAAAACACTGAGTTCTGTTATTGCTCTTCTTGGGCTCACATTCCGATACAAGCAGTCACAGTGGTGTCACCCTAAGAGAACAGCGAGTTTTCATCTGAAGGAAAAACGTACAAAGCTGGCGTGTTGGGAAAACTATAGTTTATACAACAGATGTTGTTGAGTTTTCTTGCAAAAAGCCGTAAATCCCTCTGCCAATATTAATAAATAGTCAATTAATGTTAATACTCTCTAAAACGATGTTGAAAGCCACAAACCCTCAGACAATGCAACTTTAAGCACATTTTCAGGTATCTCTCATTAAAACTGATATTTAATAAATTTTCCTCCGTCTTTGGTTTTTATGATTCTACCAATTTAGGTTAAAAATATAGTAGTTTTACTTATTTTGGAAAAAAGTTGCTGGCAAACTAAAGGAGTCACCCCATCTGACTTTAGTAGAGCCACACACATTTTCTCTGCTGCCTCTAAGGATCAGAAGTCGTCTCACAGATGTGTTTAATATTTCACCTGGTGGCAGGAGCAACACAGGTTTATCGAGTGGGGAAGGAAACATCCGGAATCACTCACCTCCTCTGGTAAAGCTATTTGAGAACGGCATGTCTAAATGGACAGGAGCCATCTTTTGCATTCTGGACGTTCGTCTTTCACTCCCTAAAGAAAAGAACACATCAAAATTGAAACGAGTATGATCCGAATATATATTTGCTGCTTTTTGTTAGAATGTTTTCTCCGTAACAGCTTTACTACGGTATATTCAGGTGAGTAAAGGCAGGAGATGGATGGGCTGGAAAGAGACCCCAGGTTATCCTCTGATTCTAACATAACCTTTAATTGTACACACTTCCTTCTAAATCTTATCATCTGTCAGATTTAGCCTTTCACACAGTCCCTCTCTTTTTCTCATACACACAAACAGACTTCAAAAATAAAAATGGCATCTTAACTGCTGACCAACAGAAATACAAAAAGGAAAAGATGACTACCTGCAATTCAGAAACAAAACTGAGCAGAGACTAATAAAAATAAATCAGAGGAGTGCAAGTGTGCACTTTTTGTTTTTTATCAGAAGAAATGAACTTTGCCTGACCTCTGCCTCCTTTGCAAATAAAATCATGTACTTCCCACGGCAGAGCGGCGGCCAGTCGAACACAAATTAAGGTCAAGGGAGGGCTGTGGAGCGAGGTTGGACTGAATGAAGGACTCTTATGGTAACGTGTTTCTGCCTTCTCTAAACTGATGTGAATTCTCCACAAGCGTGGATTTTATTGCAGATAAAGTGAAAAATTTATTTTATTGAAGACATACTCATTCACTCCTAAATAAAATTAGCCTCACTGTGACTTTTAAGCGCAATATGTTCATGAGTTGCACAGACAGCCCTGGTGAGGCACATTAGGTGTGTGTGATTAGCATAATGGACTCACACAGAGCTAACAGACTTTCACTTTGTTTGGTTTTGACAGCCCTTTCTCATGCCCCCTGCTGCAACCAGCGAGCATCAGCGATGTCTGATAACGCTATCGGCTGAATTCCATGTTCATTCTCCGCTTTCAGCTAATGTGCAGGCAGACCCGCCAGGACGGCTTGGTGGGAAAGTCCTACATTCACCACTCTTCTTAAGAAGGAGTTCAAAAATGTACTTAACCACTGCAAAAATACGGCTAAACTTTAAATTGATCAAATGCTGGTCGCTTTATTAAAAAACAAAAAATCATAGCAATATGGCTACTGTTCTTATCCCATTCTCTAAATCTAGCAGTTTTGTTTAACTCCTTGATGGATGAATTAAAAAAAAAACAAATCAGTTTTTGCTTAAACGTAGATGCTAAATTACGTCAATTTTGGAGTCAAAGTTGTTTTAAGTAAGTACCTGGTGAGAGCCCAATGAGGGATCGGTTGGTCAGTGTGTTGTTTCCATTCATTTTGAAGTAGACAGGGATGGAGTTGAGGATAGCTTGCAGATACTTCTCCTGCTCGAGGCTACTAGAGGAATCCGAGGATGAGGCAGGAGCTGAAAACAGAACATGAAATACAACAACCATCAAATCAACTTAAAAATGGAGAAAACACGTTTAGAAAGACCTCAAAGGTAATAATGGTGGAAGCTCACAGGTTGAAGAGGGGTTCTGCGACTTGAACAGTCCCACCACACTCTTGCCGTGAAAGCCTCCGGAGCGCAGCAGCACTGCTTTGGTGCGGGAATGCTTCCAGCACAACACAGGCAGCCGGTTGTGCCTGTAGCAGCGGGACACTTTATACAAACTGCTGTCTTGCACAGCCTGTGGAACAACCAGCAGTGCTGGGTAGCTGAAAACAAGAACAAATAAAGACATTTCAGCAACAAAAATGCCAACAATGAACAATGAATCTGTGGTAGAGTTGAGATACAGCAGAATAAATGGACTTCGTTTTGGTTTCGTCAAAATAATTCTCAGTTTTATTTGATAAAGCTTTTTAACGGAGCACCCTTGCCTAAGCATTAAACATGGATTTCTATCCACAGCTTTACTTTTGTTTTTTTCTCCCTAATCTTAGAAAGGATGCTGCTGGAAGAACCAGTGCACTGTTGAGTCTTCTCCTCATCACAAAGTTGGCAAATGAAGGTTTTGTTTGGACTCTGGTGACCAACCTGAACCACTCTTCCACAATCTGAGCCTGATTAATCCTGGCACTGTCATTATGGAATATACTGGTGCCACCAGGGAAGAAAAAAAACACGTCCTGATGGAAGGAGCAGCTCAGTGAGAATATTCAGGAAGTCAACCTGCTGTTGCCAGATGAAAAAAATGCATCACTGCTGTACTTTTCCACTGGGATTTTTTTGCTTATTTGTTTAGTTAAATGAAGGTTTTGACTTATTTTTGGATCAAGCTGTGACTAGCGGCATCAGCGGGTGTCTGGACAGATGCACTGGGAAATAAAGGCCTTCTGCTGCAAATGAAGACACGTGCAAATCACAAAGGCTTTCTGTGAAAGTCGGTTCACCTGCGGCAGAGGGAGTACAGCCTGTTTACAGCTGTGATCCTGAACTGCTCGCCTGACTTGGAGCGAGACGAGCTGGCAGTGATGGTGCCCAGGCCCAGACGCTGGTAGTCACGGAAACAAGACTGTTCCACCAGCTGCTCCATAGTGGACTTCTCTGATGCTCGTAAGGTGCTGCTGGGTGGAGGCTCTTCGTCCGAAACTGCAATAGACAAAAATCCACTGTTTTTGTGTCTCCACATTGACTCTTTCCGTGCTCGTGCATTTCTCTCACTTGAAATGTCATCGTCTTCATGATAGATCATCCGGCTGCTTCGGTCAGCCTTCTTCAGTGAATTCTGACTACCAAGGCCCATGGTGATCTTTCCAGCCCGTTTGGCTCCTTTGACTATGCTCTTGGACAGTGTTCTGGGATAAGCACAAAGCAGAGGTGACATGCAAAAAGGAGTCAGAGTAGTTTCGAAATAAAACTTCTGATTCATTTACAGTAAACAGGAAGCTCTGAGGCAATTTCCAAAAAGCGGTAGGGCTTACTTGAGGCCAGTGTTTCGCTCCTTCTGCTTTGGAAGGATCAGTTGAGGGGTGGTTTGTCCTGCTGCAAAGGCAAAGGAGCTGAAGATGGACTGAGGATAGCGGATTCTTTGGAGGTGTTTCCTGAAGATCTCCACCATCTCTGAGCTAACTTCCTCATCAAAAGCTACCTTTATTAGCTGAAAGAAAGCCATCATAACAATTATTGTAAAACCCAGATCAGGTATTGCAACTCAACAATATGTTTGCCTGAGGAAGACATGGGATGGACTAAAGAACCCGCAAAAATAGGGGGGTAAAATGCAGGAATTTACAGTAAAAACTCTTAGAGCTGTACATGTATGCTTTACTACATAGATTGACTCTCTTCTGTGTTTTAAATGCCTTCTGTAAAGAATGCAGAGTCCACTGCACAGTTCCACATCTGGTGTTATATGCACTCTTCCACCTCCCATTGGCGTGCTGTTGCAGCCTGGTTTCACTGGCCTTCAACTCTGCCTCATCAACCTTGAAAGTGGGTCTGTTATATAAACCTTGCTCATTTGTCGCAGCTGGGATTTAATGTGAGCAGCCTGCCTGAGTGTCAGTTACCAACTGCGTTTTCCGTTGACTTCGACTGTGTTTTATGGCGCTGGTTGTAACTGTTGTATGACAAACAGCATAGGGACAGGGCACCTTGTGTGTGCGACCATCATACAACTTTTTGTGTTCAACTTTGTTTGATTACTTGGTTTGTGAGACTTAAAAACTGCATAGAACTGATACAGGGAGACTAGTTTGTTGCTAACTTACAACAGTGAGTCTGTTCTAGCAGTAGCAAAGAGCTGTGCTGTTTTCTGTGTGTGTTTAACATAGACTTCTTTTAACATTAAAAACAAAAAACAGCCCAACAGGTAAGTTAAAGAAATGGGGTTTAGCCACAAAAGCTTTCACGGTTAGGGTTGCTTGAATAGCAAACTTTGACCAAACAGAGCCATCAAATGGCCTAAAAGATTATTTTATGCATTTTGAACTAAAGGAGATCAAGTAAATACAATTAAGAAAATTAATTGATAGAATCATTTAGATTAAATTGAAAGAATGGGAACCTGGAATGATGCAGACCGGAGCTGCAGGCCTTCCTGCATGTGCTGCTGCAGCTGGTTCTGGATGCTGATCTTCTTCTCTTTGGTCAGAGTGGACACAGGAAAGGCCCTGATAACCGTCTGTTCTCCCACTGCAGATGTACAAGGACAAAGATCAACATCTCTGAGCAAACAAAAAGCTCATACTTTTCAGGATCTTAAAAAAAAGTTTGACTCTGAAATTCATTTTTTAATCAGTTTAATCTGAAATACATTTTTAACCCTTGTGCTATCCTATGGGGTCAAGATGACCATTGACATGTTCTCCCTACCATGACAAAGGTGGAGAAAGGTGAAGAGGTGAAGATCACAAATCATTGAAGAAAAAAGGTTTAGCGCACTGTCTAGTGGGGTCTAGATGACCCCACTCCCAATGTTAAAGTGCATAGGATAGCACAGGGGTTAAAATATAATAGTAGGCTAAATTGAACAAAAGAGGCACAATTTTAGAGCATTTAAGAATTTTAAAATAAAAAATTTACTCATTTAAAAGCTAAAGGTCAACTTCGTTCACACATCAGAGTGTGGGAAAATGTGTTCTTTGGGTTTGACCCATTCCTTGGGGGAGCAGTGAGCTGCAATCAAAGCTGCCCTTGTGCACAATATGGTGCTTTAACTCCTAAATCCAATCACCGAATGCTCAATGTCAAGCAGGGAGGCACTGGGCCCCATTTTTAAATAAATTTGGCATGACTTGACTGTAGACTCGAACCACGACCATCCACACTCAGGATGGACACGCTAAGGTCACTGAGACAGATTTACTTCATGATCAATAAATACCTAGTGGGTCGTGAGGAATGCCTTTGAAGATTATGCGATATGTGGTAAGAAAGAGGGCCCCCTCTGCTGGTAGAATATGGGGGCCCCCGAGGAGGCCCCCAGTGGCTTCCTCCCTGCCGTCTGGGTCCAGCATCACCCGCAGCGCCTCCGACACAAATTCCTCACCAGGCAGCAGAGCTGGACGCAAAATCTTGGGCTGAAAGGAAAGAGCACCTCAGCACAGAACACACAAGCAGCACAGTACCTGACTGCAAGCACGTACGCGCTCAAACCCAGGCTTTTTTGATTGACAACAAGGCACAGAAAGCTCAGGGGTGAGTGGAAACACTTGCGTCAGAGAATCCGATTAAGGAAATAAATTCATCATCCCACTGTCAATTCAGAGCGCACCGTGGCCTTGTTGGAAAAAAAAAACCTCATGTGAACATCATCAAAAACATGGATCTTTAAAAGTACTCTAACCACACAGCAATCAAATAACCTTTTGAAACTAAAATCATCCAAGAAATATAATTTCCAACTCTCTGAAGAGATCATTTTTACATTTTGGCGCTCATGCATAACTTGTAATCTGTTTTTTTTTTTTAGCAGAAGTGGTTGAGACTTATTGAACTGAAGGCTGCTGTTCACCTTATGTTTTGAACTTTTGGATACTGACACAAAACACTTTTAAATATTAAACAAAAAACTTTTTTGTGTTCCCTATTTTCTTTTCTATCATCTAAAAGTGAAACCTGTGCCAAACTGCAGCCAATGGGTTCACATTTTCCAGAAATCCCACTCTAAAAAAGTAAATACTTCAATGGGTGCACAAGATTCTTTTAAATATTTCCCATATTGCATGTAGATGCATCAAACTATAAGGACTGGGGTAACAGGAAAAAAGAAATGGCTTTAGAGACCCAGTCTGACCAAAACTGTGTTTTGGGTGTTTTTAACATTTTCTTGTTACATTTTTCTGATGATGGAGGACATACAGAAACAAAATTCACCCTTAAAACTGCATTTCTGAGTATTTCTTTATTCAAATCGTTGTGAATCAGTAGCAGACACAACAATGCTGTTTGAAAAACGGGGGCATCTTAGTAGGAAAACGTGCTGCCGGGCCTCAAGCTCCCTGCTCCGCTCCATTCTGATGCGTCCACTAGCAGACAAATAGATCCATGTACGTTTTCATTTTCCACGTCTGAGTTGGCATCTGGCTCAAAGCCGTACAGTTGGATAGCTCTAATTTTGCTCGCCATTTTTGTTGCATCGGTAATGTTAGGTTGGGGTTGTGAGGGGCTGTAAGGTAGCAGTGGAGTGTGTAAACAGAGGGCTCTCAGCAACTGAGAGGGGGAAGAGGATTGCTCTGCTGCAACAGTCCCATCCCCAAATCAGAGGCAACTTTCTAATGAACTAATGCTGCTCTGCAGAAACTATGACCTAGAAAACGACACAGTTTGTTTTTATTTGGCTAAAAACAAACTTATCATAGTTAAAAGAACAATGGAAACGCTTTAGAATAGCTCAAAAGATGATCAGAGTGGGTTTTTAACCATATATTTAATTTAAAAATATATATATAAAAAAGGCACATGTTAATTATCACTTGGCATATTGTACAACATAATTGAAGTCAGAAAACTAGACTAAAGCAACAGTTGCTAGGCTAAACAGCAGGCAGTATTTCAAAGGATTTATTAGATTGTAGAGAATTCCCTCCATTGAGTGTTTTCTGTATGACAGAGCTCTTATGAGGTTCGCAAGAAAATTTTACTGATTAATTTAGTTCAGTGACATTTGCTGGCGTTTTCTTAAGCGCCCCCCACCGCAGCATTTTTCTTCCTTTTCTCTCCCCCAGCTCTCATTTCCCAGCATGACCTGATTTCAGTCGAATTTTAGCGCTGGCCTGCACTGAACTTCCAATTCATTTTGTGCAGAACGAACACAGGAGTTGGTGGATGACTATAAAGCTACAAGCTGCCCTGAAAACCAGCTGCAAACAAACCCAAATGGTCACTGCTTTTCTGGTGTAAAGGTGGCATGAGGCCACTACACTAAGTTGAATTTTTCATCTGTTCTTTTAGAGAGAAAAATGGCTTTTGTCCTGGCAATCACTCTGGAAAATATAGTTTTAAACAATGTGTTCAAGTTGTCCTGTGAAAGGATTCAAGTTGAACACATTCAATTAGTCTGTAGGGATCTGTGATGTGAGGTTTTTTTGTCTTGCTCGGATGACCACTCAATGAATTTGCCAAATACTCTGAATGCTTCCAACTTTGAACAATAATTCTCACTTCAGAATTTGTTTGGAAATGGTCTCCAAGATCACTGCAGATGTCGCTCCTTTTGTTTGGAGTAACACAATCCAGATTATTACAAACCAACAACAGTCCAAGTGTCCTACTTTTATAAACCTGATAGAGTTGAACTCATACTTTACATTCCACCTCTGGATTTTATGTTAGATTCTTTTAAGTACATGTCTATGTTATTTCATCAGAGGTTGTATTCATTCAATTCTTAAGATCTGGTATGGACAACATGATGATATATGGATCAAAGCCACACAAGGAGTGAAAACTATAAAGTGAATTGCATTAAAAAAACAAAAACAAAAAGTATGCAGGAAGTGTACTTGGCTATCAGAGACGTCCCTGAGACAATAATAGTGACAATTCATTAGTGCATGAAAAAAAAGTAACAATCATGATATTTGAAAGAAAAAAAATCTCAGTTCTTTCACTGTTTCCACATTCAAATTAAGAGGGGCACTGCATCCTCCGCTGCGTTTAAGATACAGCCAACCTGAGGACAGAAATTAAAGGCCTTATGAATTTGTCCTTGACTAAACCCTTCATGCATCTCTTTTAGCAAATCTTGGCTACTCAAAAGGAGCATCTTAGTGTTTTATTTTAGTTCCACTGCCTCCAAACATATTCATCATGAATCTGGTGACAATCTCTAGTTTTTTTTCTGCTTTTGGCATGATGCAGGCGGTTGGCAGTTCAGGGCAGAAAATGTTTTCTCGGTTAAACACATGAACAGGAGACAGACCGTTCACTGTGGTTGCTCCAAAAGCGGTGCTGACATGTCATCTATCTTTCATTTTTTTTATTGAATTTACAGGAGCTGGCAGACTTGTGGCCAAATACAAGAGACTAAGTAGTGAAGCTGGCATAGTGGATCTGGAAAAGACCTGCAAAGCACTGGCAATCTGCAGCCAAACAGTCTGTGAATGCAAGGCAAATAAAAAAAGCCCTAAAAACTGCAGCATTGGACTTCAGCCATTAAAGTCCCACTCCGATCACCTTTTTATCCATTTTCAAAGCGTTCCAAGAGGTCTTTTAAATGTAATTATGCAGTTTTTGGCCGAAATAAAAAAACAAAAACTGTTATTTTCCTAGTACATCATAATTCATCATCAGAAATTCACCTTTGAGTTGTGGACGGGACCTTTGGCGCAGAGCAACCCCGCCCCTAATTTCCCTCCCTAAGCTAAGTGCTTAAAGCAGGGAGTTTGTGGCCCGCCCATCATATTTTCTATGTAACAAATATAATCTGTCTGCTCCTCATACACAACAATGTGCATAAAGAAATACTCAAAAATGCAATTTTGAACATAATTTTCTAAGTATAGACCCATCATCAGAAAAATGCCACAAGAACATGGTAAAAACACCAAAATAAAGTTTTCATCGGAGTGGGTCTTTAAACAGTGGCTTTTATCCAAAACAGTTTAGAAAGTTTGTCACATTTACAAATGTGGGCATTGTGGGGTTTATTCAACAATGCATCAAATGTCAAAATGTAGAATTTGAACCTCTGATTTACCAATCGGCCAGATTTGTAGTTTTTTTTTTAAATTTTTATTTAGATAACTTCGAAGTTGGGTAACTACTGTTGATACTAATGAAAGCAATATATTGTAATCACAGAGATCAAAGCCTGGACATATTTTCGTCCGCAATGTACATAATTTACAGCTTCTTGGAGACGATAACCAGAACTATTAGTTTTACAGACAAATCGTGATCAGTGTCACTCACCTTCTGAATGGGAGGCAACCTCCTGCTCTCCCTGTGAACTGCCTCCAAAGCCTCCATCTGCATTGCCACAATGCCTGTGGGTCAGAAGCTGGAATAAGTTTCAGCATCTACACACACATCAATGTACATGTATTTATGCACATTGGGTGGGGGTGGGGGTCATTTGATACATCGGGACCTAATAATCTCATTGGCTTCTTTGGATGCTAGCCACAGCTAAGAATACACACATTCACAAAGTGCTGTGCACAAAGGATGGTGGGAATCTGGGCAGTCAGCGAGTGTGAATTCTGCACCTGGAATCATGCTGTGCAGGCTCTTGATGTGCTCTTGTGTGACTCCGCTCTCTGTGCACACCTTGTCGATGAAGCGGGCGACAAACCTGACCACAGAATTTGCCACGTCGCTGTTTTCGGAGTCCTCAAACCCACTTTCTGTGTCAAAGCTCTCCGCCACACTGCCAGCGATGCTAAAATCAGAAATGAGAAAGGGTTTTAGTAAGACGCATATCAAAAAACACACTTTTGCAGATAAGTATTTGGTATAAGTAGTTGGTATAACTGAAAGGCTGGTGAGAGGTATTACAACTCAGGTTAACTTAGCAACGTGCAAATGTCCTCCAATGGTAAAAAAAAAAAAAAAAAAAAAAAACTGTGGTGAACAAATCACGTTTTCTAAAAGTTTATGGATGCAACATTTCTGGTAATCTTGATTAAAATAAGGCTAAAATACAGAAAACAGACTCAAAAAAGGAAACCACAAACTGTGAAGCGTTATCTTTAGTAATCTATTACTCAAGTGCTTCTTAAATAGCATTAAAATTTCAATAATAGCTTATTATTGGGAAATCTATAAAGTTGCTAAAGTAAGTTAACTTTGCCAAGAGCAAAAATGTGGAGAAACTATTTTTTTTACTTTTAGGTCAATTCTGACTCCTGAAAAGGGGACATCTTATGCTTGAGGAGTTATTTTTCACAACTCCAACTAAAAACAGTTGTAATTTAAATGGGATTGATATATAGATTTTTTTTTTCTGCATTTAGGCAACTCTGCAGCTGGATAAAAAAATCCCTGTGGCCAATTAAAGACACGTCCCAACGGAGGAAAAGGCAGCTGATGCAGTATTTTGCAGTAGCAGTAGTGTGGGCCCACAGGATGTAGGTGGGATGGAAACTGACATTAGCTGCACTGCATTTGGCTAAAAAGGAATGGTATCATGTAGACCGTAAATTGTGAAATATCCACCTACACACATAATTCCACTTTGTGAAAAAGTCATGTACTTTTGAGAAAGAAAAAAGAACAATGCTTCTTCCAAAACACGAAAAAATGTAACTATACTTAGAGGAATAAAGGTTAAACTTCAAACCTGTTTGTCACAATGCTGTTACTGCCACTCTCCCAGTCAGCAGCAGGCGTGCTGCGCAGCAGCTTGATCTTGCTGGTGTCCAAAGGAACCAGCAGATAAACCATGAGGCTGGCGTAGTGGATGGCCTGGCTGAAAACCGTGCTTTCTTCGTTCTTCACCAGCTCCTGTTGCCTTTCTTTGCTCAGGCTGGGCCACAAGCGGAGCTGTTCGGCTGCCAGGTCCATGGCGGTCTGCTCCTCGCCCCTGCTGGCTGCAGGCGCGTGGCCCTCATCCTGCAGAGGCCACAGCAGACACAGGAATGTATTGTATCTATGCCACTCTGCATTTTAGAACTGAACTTTGACTTGATCCACACAACTTATTTCTCTTTGTTATAGCAGTTAAAATGACTTGTCAACTTATTTACTTGAACATTAATTTAGATGAAGGCAATATATTTTACATCTCAACATCTCGCTTCACCGATGTTAGTGTTTTACCATGATCCTGAGGGAGGCTCCACCTTTTTCCTCCGGAGTGTTAAGATACAGAGCTCTGATCTGGCTCTGGACTTCACTATAGAAGGTACATTCCCAGAACTGCTGGTTGGTCCAGACAGGATGGTCCTGTATGCAGGTGTAGGCAAACTGGTTCACTCCAGCAGCCAGTCTCTGGACAGGCAGAAGAAAACAATACTAGTTAAATCAAATCACTCACTCCCCTGAGTCTTCCTATTCAATGATCACATAACTGGTGTCTAAGAATTATGTCATTTTTCCACTAAAATGTTTGGAAAATGATGCGGAGAAGAGATGACATGAGCCTATTAGGTAAAAAGGGAATAAAAAAACTTCTAAAAAAAGAATGACAACAAAAAATTCAAAGCAGATGTTTGGTTGCTATGCATAAAATTGCAAAGAATTATTTTTCAAGCCTAAAATAAATGCCATGTTTTTTTATTCCAACAATACATTTTAAATTATGCATTTTCTTTCAATGCTGTTTTTCCAAACACATAACTTTGTCACCCTTGGTTTGCGCGAACGAGTGCTGCACCGCCAAAATAAGCCACAGAGCAACAGTTCATGGTGGAACATGGCAGGAGGCGTTCCACTGTGGGATAGAAAACATCGCCACGGCAATTCCCTCCCTGTGGCTGCTCCAAGGGGGAGCAGGTTGATCCCTCATTCCACAGATGATTTAAGGGGTTTCCATGAGATGGGTTTGCCAGAATGACGACAATCAATAAAAGAAGGCAATAGTGAAGTCTAACGAGAAATCAATCAATCTCTTTCAGGCATTACATGTAAAACACTGGGGGTGTTGTTTTTCTTTAGTGTGGTCTGCGGAGTAAATCAGCTGTTGATGGCAGAAACAGCCACTAAAAAGAGCGTAAAGAGCTCGGCCAAATTCATCAGTGGAAGTATATGTGTGTTACTACTAATGCTGAGGGGAAAATCCCGCACCGAATATTATACAGCCTCAACAGAAGCGCAGTGTGCGATGAAATAGTCGGCTTCAAAACCAAACTTATAGCAAGTGTCCATCTTCCTGCCGAGCCTGGAGCCACATGTGAGACTCAAAATTGTTATTAGATTAGCCTCTGATTTCTGTCCTCTGGGTCTGACAATGCAGTGGTTTCTATTATCACTTCAAAGTTTTCCTGTGAAGGATGAGGGCTGTGTGTGTGCGTGGGTGTGTGTGGTGGAGGGTTAACTGTAATTACAACAGACGGAACCAAAACAGCTCGACTCTCACTGTAATGGCCAAACGCCAGGAGAGAGGAGAGCTTGGAGCGAATGCCCACACAGTAGCAGTAAGGGCTCTGTGTCTTCTGGGTTCTGCTCCAAGCTCGTAGGTGTTGATATCTGAACTTAGATTCTTTGTGGTTTAAATGCAATTTCTTAACTGCATTTTTACTAGAGTTAATTAGAACTATACTGAGTAGCACATGCAAATAAACTAACACTAGATCATTTTCTGCTGGTAGACAAAAACAGGTTTAATTGAAGAAAACTACTAAAATATTGAAAGAAAAAAAAACAGACCAAAAAGTAATAAAAGTATTTACTTATGTTGTTACCTAATATGTTTTACTGAAAAGCCAGGGGTTGCTTTTTGGAAAAACATGACATACCATTTTTTACGAGTTTTAAAGGTGTTAAAGGACAGAGCCAACAGCATCCTGCTGGGAAATAACAGAGGAAACTGCTGGACATTACCTAACACAGTAATAAGGTCATTTTGAGGTGTGAGCAGGAAGTGGGATGATTTGTCTATCCAGGAAATAACTATGTTTTATGCTGATCGAAAATCAACCAGTAGACATTGTAGTTATACAAAAACATGAATTCATGAAAGATGGGGAGATGTTTCTAAGCAGCTTTAAAGAGGCTAACCTCCTTGGTACCTTGGTAGTTTAACAAATTGTGAACACAAATGGTAAACACATTTTTCAAGATAATTTTAAACAACAAAAACACTACAGAAATGTGTATGACATAAATTCTGCATTTCTTAAAAACAGTTTAGCTAGCCTAGCAAGACTGTTGTGAAAAGAAAAAAAACATGAATAATAAGAAAAAAGGAGGAAAACAAAGGCTGACTGAGTAACAACATTTCTCTTTCTTCCCATCAAGCATTCACTGCCCCTTTAGACTCTCTTGATCCAAATGTACTCCTTATAGAGTTCTAATAAAAAGATAAAACAAAGGGATCAAAACCTTTTTGTGTGAATGTAAAAGTAAAAAAGCAAAATGCACCCAAACGTCTTCAATGCAGAAAAATTAAACTTTGTTTAGGAAACTTTCTCCCTGTGCTTTACATTTCTCCACGGTGCCATGACTTGAAGTAAAAAAAATAAAAGTTTGGTGGACATTTAGAACAACAGGCCTGCAGGAATAAATGTATCAACTGTCTGGCTCTAAACCCCTGAGTTATAAACGGACCTCTTTTCCCCTGTGCAGCAAATCATTAGCCCACATTAAAATGACATGAACGGCTGCTTGTTTACAATAGCAGTTCCTTTAGAAAGACAGACGATCGGTTTCCCTATGCTGTCATGCTGTTTTATGTGAGCATTAACAAATGTGGGAAATCGTCAAAATGTAAAAACAAGAGGTAAATCACTGGGGCTAAAAATACTCTAAAGACAGATGATGCGAGTTAGATGCAACAGAAATGAAGAAGATGTGAAAACCATCAATATATAGGGACGTATATAAGAAGAGGAAACACAGCTTTCCAGATCCTCTCATATTTTTTTGTTAGATTACCCTGTTAAGTTTCCTGCAGCAAATGTTATGCGCACGTGTGTGTAGGGGGTAAGAGCATGCCGATTGTTAATGCTCTCTATATTGAGCCGGCCAGTACTTTACTGATACGTTTAGGTCAATGTGACCGGGGTCATTTGCTTGCTCCTAATATGATAATAAGCAAAAGCTTGTAAAGACATCCACAATGCAGATGTGTAAGGAAGAGGACAGGGAATTAGAGAAAAAAGGAAAGGGAGGAGGAAAGGAAAGTAGGCAACAAAGAGGAAGGAGGGAGTTTATGACTACTGAACCCATCTGGCTTTGTGACCAACAAAAAGCAGGAATGCAAGGTTGAAGAAGAAAGGCCAAAAAACAAGTGGAAAAATACCAAGGGGAGACAGATAGGAGAAATGCTGCATCTGGGTCAGAGGAATGAGGCTATCAGGGTTTGGGATCTTGTTTTGAAGACTTGGGACCGATTAAGAGGTTTGCTGCAGAATTGTTCTAAAATTTGCCTGCTTGAATAGAAACAATGGATGAAGACTCTTGTATCTGCATCATCGCTAGCCTTTGGACAGCAGAATTATTTACATTTCTTGGAAGAATTGAGAGCGTTCTTGAAATGTTGATACCAAAACAATCATTTTTTCTGGGCAAGTCCTTGATTCAAAAGCATGTCCGACCTGCAAACAATCCATCTCCTTCTTCTCCTCACTTCTGCAACCTTACAAGCGTCAATGTGTTTTGAGGGGGAAACTATTTGAATGCTTGAACCATGAAAAGCCTTCAGTCAGACATCGTATTTAGAGTATTCATTCCCATAGAACAAACTGTGAAGAACATGTTGAAAGAGAAACTGGTAAACAAACCCATCATGGCATCTTTCTACCGTAACTGTGCAAAATCTGCAAGCGACAGAAATGCTTTGAAAAAAGATGAAAGTTGAATGAAAAGTGAGATATTTCTGAAATAAAGAAAAGGTCAGAGCATACGTCAGTAAATCTTATGAGGAGAACATGCGGGAGAGCATTTGACACACTTGAGCTTCATTAAACACTCAATGGTGGAAGCTTATTGTAGCAGCACTGATAACATTGTTTCTTTGTGTTTATTGACACCACTTTCATTTCTGTTCAAATATTAACGTGAGCAAAGAATACAAAGAGACGAGATTGAAATAGGCTATTTTTTATTTTATGTCGTCCCCCTCTCATTATTATCAAAGGAATAAAAAAAACCATAACTTGCATAACTAGAGTTTGATATAAAGCCGACACTGAACTTGTTTAGGAACTCTACCCCAGAGCTGTGCAATCCTCAGCCAGACATTACCGTAACTCTGGTGACACATTCCAATTGCGAGAAGTCACATCATGTGAAACTTTAAAGGGCAAAAAACCCCCCACAGATTCAAAGTCAAAGAAGCCAGTTTATGACTTGATAAACCGATCACTCAGTAGATAAGGACTGCCAGAGGAGCTGGCAGTCTGGACAAAACTTTAAATGTCAACATTTGACAAAGGCCCACTGTACAAAAGGTGTGTGGGGTTTAGATAAACTGTATCCAGTTCACCTGACGGTAGGCGTGCCGGATTAAGATCATATTTTGCAAATCCTCCCTAAAGCACTGTTCTCTTTGTATAAGCCAAATGTGCAGACTTCGCAATACAGGCACCTTTCATAAAATGTTGGTTGTCAACGTTTAATTGGGAAAATACAAGAACTGTCCAAAAGAAATGAGCTTTTCCTGACAAGTACTGAAGCTATTAGACACTGCAGCAGATTGAGAAAGAGGGAACTCATCAGTATAAAGTAACCTTTAACCAAGTTTTTTGTTCTACATGTAAAACCTTGTGTTAGGGCTGCCTAACTTCTAAAATACCTTAGCAAAAGAACATATTTAACCTTTTTCACTTTATTCTGAAGAACTTTAAGAACGTCATTGCAGTTTTTCCTATGCAGTAAATTAATGGATGTTTTATTTTTTTAATATTCTGCAAAATATGGGTATTGACAAATAATGCCTTTTCTGTTTCCAAAGACAGCTAAATTCTAACTAAGACAGAAATTTGGCTTTTATTTATTAAATGGCTATAACTTTGTCTGTCTTAGTAAACATGGACCAGAGATTTAGCAAATATAAAATGCATAATGTCTTCTTACGAGTGAATTATGAACAACTATTTTTACATGATGAGAGTAAATAATTTCAGTTTCAAGCTTTTGAAGTTATGTTCAGTTTTTGTTCGATCACATTTGGTAATCACAGCACATTTACACTGAAGCTCAAAGAGACTCATTGCTGTTTGAACTTTACTTTGCACCATTTTTGGTCAAGTATTGTAACTTTTTATCTGCATTTTCAATCATCTGAGAAAAACTCTCTAAATATACTATACATTATAAATATAGTGCCATACAAAATGTTATTTTAGTCATCTAAATGAAATTGGTGGGATTACAGGTGTGGTGTGCAGTAACTGATTCTGATTCATGATTTTTTTCTCCTATCATTTAATCAGCTAGTGCTAATGTGAACCAGAGGAGTCATGTGGGAGAAGACAGTGAGCCAGCTCGCATGGCACCTGGTCTCCAGTAAAAGGACATTGTGAACCGTTGTGTCTGTCCCCATGGCAACAAGCAAGCTGAGAGGATGGAGCAGAAGCGAACGCTGCAGCTGCCGTCTGATGATATGATCAGCAAGCCAAATATCGCAGCCTGTTCTTCACACTTTATTGTGGGGGCTTGCACATGATGCACTAAGTATGAACATGTGTCAGGTTCAGCAAAGGTCAAAGGTTAAAGCAAGGTGACAATCCTGCGGCTACAACAGAGCAGCCTGAACTTAACAAGAGGATTGACAGATGAGATGTCTGAGAAGAACACCGATCTGACAATCACGTTACGCATAATTGAATATTTTTAAAGGGACGTAGAAAACAGGATAATATTTGTTTATGTTAGTGAAAAGTTCTCCACTTCACGTAAAGATGCAATGGTTTTTGCTTACTGAGAAATATAAAGACAATCACTGATTTCAGTGCGTTTTCTTACCCTGAAAAAGGCTGTGGACAGAGGCAGCAGTGCAGCAGCTATAGTGTACTCCTCTGAGCCGGAGCAGTCCTGTGGGTGCAACAACAGGAGAGAAATGAATGGCACTGGTTTGTTCAGAAGATTCACAACACTTATAGCAAATGAAAACAATGGAACTACACATCATTTGGCTTTGAAGAACTTAGTAGAGAACCATTTCAACGAAAAAGACAAAAAAAACAAAAAACAAACCTGAATGGATATAAAAATATAAAATTGTTGGATAAAATATTGCTTTTCAGTCAATAAACCTTTGTTAATAATCAACGCAGAGATCAGATTTGGACGGAGCTCAGGAGGTAAGAAGAATCTATCTTCAAGAAAAAGTGTTATATAAAGTCTGGCTGATGCTAATAAAAAAGGCTTGCCAAATCCACTCTGGTCTACTTTATTATTCAGACAGATGCTTTCAATAACCTTATATAATTCTCATTGACACAATTGTCTTCAATTTTCAAAACTTGTCAGTATGTCTAAACAAGATGCATGCCTTGTGAGTTTCACTCAACCAATGACAAGATGTTGTATAAAGTTGTGGCCTTAAAAAGTTGTAAGCATTGGGCAGCCACTTGCATTTGGACAGAAAAACAATTTAAAATGTTCCACTCTTGGCATTCACACACCAACACAAATTCACATTTGTGTTTTGGAGTGACTAGTAGATTAAGATGGCTGAAGTTGGAGGTTTAGGAGCCCAAATCTGACTTTTAAAAAATATACAGGAGATTTCTACTCACAGGATTTTAGTGATTATGTCTGGTAAACTGTGTTATAATTTTTTTTATTTCTTTTTTTTTTTTTAAACTCTGTAAAGAAGAGGAACTGCAGGAAACAACAGCAGTGATTCTGAACTGCTGCAGGGCCTCATAACTCCCTAATGCGACCGCTACCACAAAAAAATTAGATGAATAAACTATTTTTAAGCTTTGTTCTTCATTAATTGCTGGAAAATGCATAAATAAATAAATAAATAAATAAAAAGGGAGAGCGACTCTCTCATAAACTGTTCTTGCAGTTTTAATATGCAACAAAGAGACAGGCGGAGGGACGCAGCATTTTCTGATAGTGCTCTGCGAGGGGGGCCTCCGTTACAACCATTCCACAAAAAGAATGCAGAGGAGGGAAAATGCAAAACACATGAAAGCCTGGCCCCCCATAGATTAAAAGACATAGCTTGTTTTATTTTTCGTGTTCTAGCCCCCCCCCCCCTGTTTTTTTCTTTTGCAGCTATTTGGGTTTCAGTAAAATGTTCCAGCGTTCCTGGAACCACACCAAAGCTTTGTTTATCAGCATCCCTGGCAAGCTGCAGGTCAAAGCAGTTCATGGGCTGCAATTAAGCAGAACAGCAAGTGGATATGAACGGACAGAAACGCATCACTTTTGAGCTAACTAGCATCATTCTGGAGAAAACAAAGAAGGCGGAGGAAACGGAGAGTCAGCCCTTCTGCACAGACGACGGCGGTACTTGAAGTCTTCTTCTGCTGGTCGTACCTCTTAAAAAGTGACATAATCAGTCACTCTTATCACACAAAATCCTTCACTGTAATCACCCCAGGAGTTATCAGAGAATGTCAACTGAAAAGCTTTGGAGGTCAACAATCAAAGCAAACAAGATAGCAGTAAAACCTATGACGAGACTGAACTGAATGAAAGTGAAAGCAAAAAACAAAACAAAAAAAGCAGTAATTAGTACTTTAGCGCCTAACTGATGCATATAGTGAGATTGTGCAGCAACCCCTCCAGGATAATAGGAGCAAGGTACGTTGGGGTGGGGAGGGGGGGAGACACCCCATTTGTTAGCCTCCCTGCAGTCTTCATTTCCTTCTATTATTTACTGCATACCTTCACTTTTTCTGCATTCCAGAAGCTGCTGGAGCTGAAACGGCGAGGATGACTAACGCAGCCACTCTGTTTCAGACACGTATACAGTGGCGGGTGAAAAAAAACAAAAACAAAAAAAGGATGTGAAGAAAAAGAAACTTCCTTTGTGACCAGAAGTTTGTATTTTCCAAGAAAGCTGTAAAGTGACATGAATGTCTTTCTTTTTATGAGAATTTAATGGCTACAGGCAAAAAGAAAATCCTTTCCTTTTAACCTTTTACACTTTAAACCATTAATGAGAATAACATCACATTGTTGCCTTGGGTGTTTCTTAGATGGGCAACAACAGATACTCAACTGTTAAAGCATCAAATTGGATTAATACTGAGATTTATGTAATAAACCCAGAAATCCTGGAAAAGCAGTTGTTTTCGCATGGTAACTACATCAAGTGAAGATTCTCTGTTACAAAGTTGCATAAGTCGCCACATGAAGGCCAAAGAGGTGGACAGAGGCTATGTTTTTGGAGCTAAACACAAATTTATGTTCCATTTAATTTAAAAATGTCATATGAATATTAAAAATAACATTTTGAAGTGATTTAAACCAGAAAACTGAGTAAAAACGATGCAGTTTCAGGAAAGACTTCAGAGGTTTGCAGCTCTTAAAGGACTGAATTCTCTTGACCTTTTTTGTGTGGTTTAATATTCTCTGATTCATATGAGATGCTTCAGCTGCAAATTCTAAGCTGTTATATTCATTCGCACCTCTGCTCGTAACCCCCGTCCAAAGTTGAGGTTTGATTGCGTTTTTGAGCAACATCGTGAGGCCCTCAGCCGAAGGAGAATGGAACACAGAGGACTCATAACCCTATCAAGGCAGGAAATGGTTGAGATGCCAGGACACATCCACAGCAGGGATCATTCCCCCACATGGCTTGCACAATGTTTGCGCCGTAAAGATGGAGCATTGACCGTCGTGTACACGCATGCAGAAAAAATGAAGGAGCAATTAGCCCCTTGTGCTTTAATAAGCCTCATTACTGTGCACTACTCATGCAGAGAAACTGAACAAAAAAAAAAAACAAAAAAAAAACACAGAGAAAAAAAGATGTTTACAAAAGAAAGATTAGTCAACCAGCTCATTATGGATAAACAGTTGTGTGGATGGCAACGTCCTCAGAAAAAATAGACAACAACTTGATTCTAATGTCCTAACACTTAACCTGCTGTTCATTGTGAGTATGCAGATTTGTTATGGCTGTGCAAACATTTCAAAGACAAACACAGAGCGGATCCCAACAAGACGAATGATAAATTATGTCATCAACCTTTCAATAATGATGTCACTGCGAATCGATTTGTCACATCAACACATGTGGCATAAATTCATAGCGAGAGCAGATGCTTTCATTACACAAAGATCAAGCAGCATTTCTTACAGTAAAGGTCACTTTGACCTCATTAAACCCCAAATATTTCTTTTACAGATCATCTGCGACTAATGCCCTGCCAATGAGCTGCGAGCGATAAATGAATGTCGGGAAAATGTTTGGAATTTAAACAAAGTCAGTTGGAGGGAATATACAAAAATCACCAAAATGCACACAGAAGCATTCTTCTCCAAGAGGCTGAGATAAGCCTTACGCCATAATGTGGAAAAACCAAAAAAAGATGGAAATCCCAGCTTTTAATACTCAAGTTACTTGAGTAGTACTTTGTTGTACTTGACTCAAGTCCTTAATTAAAAAACAAGGACATTTTCACAATGTATGAAATAAATCTATTTATTTTTAAGCATAATAGTACCCATGGTGTACAGTCTTTGTGTTGTAAAAATGTGTTTAATCAAGCTATTTTTCCCTAAAGATCAAAGAGTCGCCACTCCTAGTGATTTGTTTGAATATGTTCTTAGTTTTTTTTATTTAAAAAAGCTTCATTATTATATATAGTAAATGTTTCCAAATGTAATAAAAAGACCACAAAAAAATCGCTTTTAAACTAAAAAATAAAATGTTCTTTTTTATGTTATAGCAATGGTGGCCTATTTGAATCTTGCATGAAACATGAGAGTTTTAAGAGATATGCAGGGTGATTAAAAAAGAATGAACCTATATCATTACGTACATTCTGTTAAGGTAAAGTAATACAAAAAGACTTGTCACAAGTCACAAGAATTTTCCGCAATATCAACGTTTTATTTCCTGTTGCCACGACTGTAGGATGGACAAGATTAATCCAATAGGAGAAGACCTCCCTAGTGCATATACCGGTAAGCTTAATGTGATCCATAGAGTTGATTGCTGCTTAAATTGTTCAAGGTCATTGATAGGAAAAGTGCTATATAAATAAAGTTTGATTTGATTTGATTGAGGGGGTCATTTTAAAGTCACACAATTCATGTTTCATCATTCAATGACGATGCCAAAGCAAAGCCTCGTAACGTTTTTAACTTTTTGGGATTTTACTGTGATTTTAATAGCACATCCATCACATCAGCTGTGGTGCGAAGCTCAGAGGAACCCAAGAATGAACATTTATAACAAATACAATTTTCATTTGTGATAACATTAGCCTGTGGCCATATTGTGGCATGCTGTGCATTTCACAATTTCAACCGAGTAAGGAAAAACATTACAAGACTTATGAGGACATAAGGTTTAATGATGCCATTGCTAGTAAATCCAAAGGTCCACATCGCTCCACAGCTGAGGAGCAAAGATTACCTGCTTGGGGAACATTCACATACATTCCCTCTATTATTCAGTAGATCGGCTAAAACCTCCAGACAGCCTGGATGCTGAGCTATCAAAGCAAGCAGAAAAACCCCTGAAACAAACTTAACCAGTAAATTCAGTTGTTCTTTTTTCCTGTTCTTTATGTGTTTGCATGATTGTTAAAAAAAATCTCCTTAAATTGTATTTCCTGCGCAAACAGAAAAGAAAAGTTTTGCTATTTGGTGTTAAGAACTAAAAGAACAACTTTATCAAAACAGTGAATGGCCATGGCAATGCTTAAAGGACATGATATGCTGAGGAAATGGTCACAGTTTTTGTCCTGTTGTGAATAAACGACAAAGCACAGAAAACATAACTGTAAAACCTCTAAATGTACAGAAACACAATACTTTATTGTGTACCCACATATAATTGGGACCCAAATGACACATAAAGGTCTTCAAAATCTCTGGTCCAGAAAACTACAAAAAATGTAGTGACTTGCCATTTATTTTATGGGGGGAAACAAAGCATGACTGGAACCTAAATGTAAAAGCGATACTCTGTGAGGACAGCTTAAAATGGTCGAAATGCCTGGAATAAGATGATTCAGGGTTGTAAACTATAAAAAACCACCAATAAACAACAGATAGCTTTGTGTGAGCAGCGCTCTTTTTGTCTTTTTATAAGCAACGCAGAAACCTTAGAAACGGACGTAAGCTAGCAGCTAAAGCATGGCGACACCAAGAAGCCCACAATTGGAAAATACAGAAGTGAGAG
Organism: Oryzias curvinotus; assembly: GCA_023969325.1. Classification (NCBI taxonomy): domain Eukaryota; kingdom Metazoa; phylum Chordata; class Actinopteri; order Beloniformes; family Adrianichthyidae; genus Oryzias; species Oryzias curvinotus. The sequence continues at coordinate 10,127,368 of CM043708.1, forward strand.
GACTATTTTAAAGCACGCTGTCTAAACAAAGACACTGAGGATGACAAACTACATACAGTACACTCACTTATTTATCTTGACGTGGTTTTAGTCACTCTTTTAGTATATTCGGTTTCCTATAATCTTGACAGGAAGTGGTAAAAAGTTAATATTGATTTGCACCTGTGGCAAGCCTTAGATATGCAATTCCATACTGGAACTGTTCTGTTAGAAGTAGTTGGTCATTTGAGAAAAAAAAAAAAAAAGATAGTAGATGAAACCTTAGGCAGAGAAAGGCTAAACAGGCCACAGGGGTTTTGCTGCAGTCGCCAAGGTTTACCCTGAAATGGCAATAAATCAGCAGGGTCATCAGTGGTGGGGCATACTCCAAAATAAGAGAAAAACTATTGGTTTACGTTAAATATGACCATTTGAACTTCACATATTGCTTCTTTTGAAAGATGTATGATTAAAAGTGGAAAACTGCATGATGTCTTAAGGTCACAACGTAATTTGTGAAGGTGGAAAATAACTTTCATAATGTGAAGCCATTTTTTTCTTAAGTAAGCAGATTTTGTGCCCATCTTACTTTGAAACTCCTTTTAATCTCCCACTTCTCCTGACTATCAAAGGATCTGGTTTGTCCTTCTCCACGGATATAACATCTGTCCTTATTGCACTGTTAGGAACTCAATTGCAGAACTGGACACTCCCATAAATTATGTTTATGACCTTTAACCTCATGCCCAATTGACTAGCTCATTAAACTTGCCTCTTTAAGTTTATTAAACCATTTCAGTGCACGGACAATAACTTACTGGAAAAAAGCAAGGGTAGTTACATTTTAATAAGTAAAAAAAAACCCAGAGAAATCCTCCTGTCTGCACATTTAGACACATTTCTGATCAGTTTCCAAAGGAAGTGTCCACAGCATTGAGAATAGTCATTTGCACCTTCATTCGATTTCCTACCTGCAGTGCACAGTTCATCATGCGAATGATGTAGTCAAACTGCTGGTGGTCCAGTATGGCGCGGTTCTGCTGAACGTGAAGACTCAGCTCCTCTGTGAGACACTGGCAGGCTGCTTTACCTTTCAGTGCACGTAGTGCAGCGGGCAGCGTCTGCAGACATATGGTTAACAGAGACGGTTTAAAAAAAAAATAAAAATAAATAAAAACAAGGTTAACCTGGACATAAAGTAAATGACTCACTAAGAAGGTGAGCAATTAGTAAAATATGCAGCATTAAAAGAATTGACATTATATGGGTTCGAAGGATGCCTGCCATGCATACTTCCATTATTTACAGACCTGCAGGATTACAGGACAGTTATATGAAGCTGGGGGAAAAGAGGCACTAAAGGACCTTATAGAGATTGGATTTTCTTCAAGGGCAAAGAGAGGGAAAACGCTTTGTTCAATGTAAATGTTTGTGACAGAACAACAAGCATTCCTTTGGAAGTCAGGCTTAAAAACAATGATGTGATTCTTAAACGATTCTAATTCAGTAATGCAGAGATGCATCAGGTTAATAAATGACCTTAATGGTTGATTAGCCTCTCTGATAAATGACAGTGTTCATCACCTTTTCTGTTTCCAGGGTCTTGTTATCAAAGATAAAGGAAATGCAGTTCCTCACCACCTCTAGCCTTCGGGCGCTGTTAAACACAGAGCCACTCTTACCCATAATGGACACTAGAACAAAGTAGTGAATGTCGATTAAAATCCCATCAGTCAGAACAACATACTGCAAACAACAGGAAGGATTTGAACGGAAACAGAGCAGTAAATGCTGACATTGTTTCACATACAGAACATTTATTAGTTTTAAAGTAGGTCATACCAACAGCGGGTCCGGCAGGTACGACACATTTTTTCTCAGTTCGCGTGGAGGGAGGCGTGCCGCTGAGTTTGGCTATGCCCTCCAGCAGCATACTCTCCACCTTCTCCTCATCCAGCAGGGGAAAGGGTACTTGGTGGACACGCAGGTGGGATCCTTCAGACGGCCGAGGCACTTTCTGGAATGCCATGTGGGGGTTTGGGTTCTCCTACCGCCAACACACCAGAAGAGATTTATGAATGGAATACACTTCTGCAATAGAGCATGCTAAATTGAGGACACATGTCCCGGGCAACGCAAAACTAACAAATATGTGAAAACAAAGTAGGTGCTTGCATGAAGCCTTACATTTTTATACATCTGCTCAGAGAGCTCCCTGATGTGCTTCTGCAGCTTGGCAGGGTTGACTTCTTCTTCCTTAAAGCTGTTGAAGTCTAAGGCCACCAGCTACAAAGTCAAGATTTTAAACAAAAGGCATGTTTGATTTATTATTTGCAATTTCTTTTAGATTTACACATTTTGTAAGAACACGTTTCTTCTGATTTCTTTACCAGGATGTCACACATACAGATATTAAAGTGCTGCAGGACTTTGAAACTGCCCCATCGAAATCCGTTAAATCTTTTTCTTTAAAGGGGTTTAAATTTTTTTGGGAGCAGATTTTCAAGAAGTGACTGCAAAGTTTGAAAAGTCCTCTCTAAAACTTTTCATTCCAGTGTAGACTTTAGATGGTTCAAGTCATTTTGAGAGAACATTTGACTAAATCTGGACAGATTTTTGCATCTTGTTATAAAATACTATCAAGGTCTCTCTTAAACCAGAACATGCATTTCTACACATCAAAAACAGCTCTTTGTGACTTATTCAATAATAAAATATAATTTTCTCATTTACATTACACCCATAGGTAAAAAAAAGAAGGATTACACTACCCCATCAAACAGATCACAGGCTCTGTATGGTGGACCTCTCTCTGAGACGAAGCCAGCGAAGGCCATGCCATCCAAAACCTTGGTCAGGAAATCATTCTCGATGAGGCCTCGCTGACCCAAGAAGGCAGTCTGGAAAATGTCATAATTATAGCAGTTAGATGTCTTCATATAGAGTTACTGTAGACTACAATCCAGGGCAATAATCACAGCAACCTATATAATGACAAATTAAAGAAAACATGAAGGACAAAAGAAAGATTCCCCTGTAAATAGAAAAAAAAAACCTGTAGCTATAAATAACAGAATGTAAATAAATTCAATTTACTTGCTAATTATTTATGCTTGTGGGTGGAATAGATTAAACACATTTCACTCAAACGTTTCCTTCTCAGTGATTCCAGACAAATAAACAACGTTTTTGTTTCTAATATGATCCATGTGGGGTAACTTTGAGGGGAATGTGCTGATGGGTTACCACGGAGACGTCAGGAACAAACAGAAACCACTGAACAAAAACAAAAAAGAAAAAAAAAGGAAAAAGCCTAACAAGTTTCACATGGCACAATGCCGGCCTTTGCCCAAGGTTAGGAGGTCTTCATGTGAAACTTGCATAAACAAAAGAGCAGCATCAACAAAGAGTCGCAAAACCTTTGACACATTTGAAACAATATCCAAACTCACACACAGACACACAAACAATATACACTCCTGACAAGTTTATCTATCAGGTCTTTATGTGTAATTCTACCCACAGAGCAGGCTGAAACATTCTTGTTCGATTAAAGGAAGAATAGGTTAGGCGAGGACAGATTTCTTAAAGACTTTAATCTTTGGGCCCGTTATTAGAAAATTAGAGCTTAAGTAAAGTTTAGGCCTGGGAGTCCCACCGTGTCATTTTCTTACCTTGTGAAAGTGAATAACAGGTTCAGAGTGGATACGGATGAGCTGCAGGCAAGACCTGTAGCCCTGGAAGAGTTGTGCAAACAGCCTGAGAAAGACGGCCCTTACCTCCTTGTCCTGGCATGAACACACAAAACAAACACACACACATTACTCATGAAGCAGTTATGCCACAAATGCAGTCCGATAAGCTAATTATGCAACAAATGTGTTATCTGTCATTAGGGTAATGGCTTACGGTCAGTTAGAACCCTTACTCCAATGCTGACCTTTTTCCTGATAAGGATTTTTTTTTTTTTTTTTTTAAAGAGGAGGACACCCTCCTTTAGATGACGCATCAGAAGGATGAAGGACCAATGAACGGATGATCACTTACCAACAGTTTAAGATTGGAGGGCGCAGTGCGAGGGGGAGGAAACGCATTGTCTGCTATTTCCAAATCAGGGTGAAGAACCTGAGCAAAAGTTAATTAATCGTAATAAGATTTTAAGGTATTTTGACAAAAAACACAACAGGCTTTCATTTAAACAAAAATGTGCACTAAATATAGAATTATCAAACAGACATAAATGGATTTATTGGTATAAAATGTTATCTGGTATTACTGGATTAGAGGTTTATTTATTTCAAATGTGATTAGTTCTACAAAGATATAATCTATATGATCTAATTGTGCTTTTAATATATGCAATATATGCAAATAGCATTGAACTTACAAGTGACAGAGAGGTCTGCGTTTGATGCAACAGAGGTTCTGGGAGCAGGGACAAGTGAATACACTCAGGAATCTTTATCGTTCCTCCATCCAAGTCAGCAATAATAACATCCAACTGATCAAAACACAAAAGGTAACTGTTATTCAGGTAATTGGTTTGACACCTATAAATGTCATGTCTGCAAAAATACTGCAACATAAAGAGCCTCAGTGAATCTCAACTGTGTTACAGACCCACTCCAATCATCTTTCGATCCATTGTAAAGCGTTCCCAGTGTTTTTTGTAATTATGATCAAGCAGTTTTATTTAGACCAAAAAAAATAAAACATTGCAGGGAGCTTGAAGCAGTGAGTGTGTGGCCTGCCCACCATACTTTCTACGTCACAAATATGCCCTATTTTGTCTTAATCAATGTTCTCTATCATAAAAAAACACTTCAAGAACATGTTAAAACACACAAAAACTGTTTTTTATAGGAGTGGATCTTTGAAGGGTGCTTTTCAAGTAACACTGATAAGACCAAACTGTTTGGTAAAAATAAAGTGTGCCTTTGATTGATTCACTGCAACCTACCAGATCCTGGATTTCATTTTGAAACATTGAGTGCACTCCAATGACGAAGGGGGTGGGCGAGCTTAGCACCTCCAGCAGCCGTGAAGGTAGAATTGGAATGTAAGGGTAACTAAACACATAAGAAGACATTAACATGAAAAACTGCAAGTTCAAATATTTACTAGACTAGAAATAAATAAAAATAATATATATGTAGTTAATCATTTAGATCTCTCAAGGACTCTGGATAAATATCATTTAATCTAGAAATAGCATTCATTGAGTAGCAGGTTATTTTAAGTTGTAGTGATTTCATTTTCTGAGCTCTTATTTCTTCTTTTTATATGTTTTTTATTTCTTCCATTTATCCAAACAGTTCAGATATCATCTACGTCACACAACGTTGTGGCAAAAAGGACAAGTAAAACGTAAAAAACACTAAAGCACGAGCTTCAAAAGTTTCAGAAAGGGTGAGAGCAAATTCAAAATTAAACTGAGTTTCTAGGCACTTGTGCTGATCTTTAACCTGCCTTTTATGCATCTCTTGACATTTCCTACTGAATAATGATCAGTCTTGACACTGGTAATCTGTGAAATGTTAAATCAGCATGTGAAACATTTTCTGAAATCCCTTCTCTCTCTTTCACAAGAGAGAATACTCATATCCGTCATTAAAAATGAAGGAGGGACAGTCATGTGGATTTCTTCAAAAACAAACAGTCCAACAACACATTTTTATTACAAAATGAAAAACTAATGAAAAAGGGCTTTGCTTTTGTCTTGAAGGGTAAGTCCATGCAGTTGAGACGACCGTTTAAGAAGAGAATAAAGCAACCATTCGAGTTAATTATCAGTCAGGCCACTCGACGTGAAAGTCATAACAGTCAACTGTAAGTGGAAAATCACATGAGAATCTGCCCGATCTGCAGGGTCAAGCACGCTCACCTGTACTTAAGAGGAAACATGAGTGCTTCGAGGGCGCGGCACGCCTCCCCCAGCCTCTGGTAGCTGCTGGAGTGGAACAAAACCTTGTGCTCGGTCAGAACCGCACAAAAAAGACTGAGGACATTTTGGATTCCTGAAATAAAAGGAAACAGAAAAAAACTAACAGTTCAATTTATGAGGTAGTTGCTGAAGCATGACACTCACACCGTTCCAGATCATTCATCATGGTTATTTGGGGAGTTTAAAGCTTCAAACACCGATTAGGAATAAACATCTCTCATTTTTGAGGCTTTGTGCATATCCATAGAAGCTAGATTTATGTATGTCTCTTTTATGTTAACTGAAGACAGAAGAAAGAAGCATTAAAAAAACAACGGGAAAACAAAATGTTCTGTACATTAAAAGATAGGATGCTAATTTTGGGTTTTGACGAAAAAAACTAAACAGAAATGAAGGTGGTTCAAGCACAAGTTAATCTGTGAAAGCAAAGAACAATGTTTGATGCGCTAATGTGTTCTGTGAGGTCCGAACGTGACTTTCAATGCTAAGTTTGCTGAGAAAATAAAAATTAAACTAATGGCAGAGACCAAAAAGTTGTCTAAGGACACCAGAAACTAAATTGTTGGCGTGCACCAGGTTGGGAAGACTGAATCTGCAATAAGTAGGCAGCTGAGTGTGAAGAAATCAACTGGAAATGGGAGACATACAAGACCACTGATAGTCTCCCTCCATCTGGGACTCCCTGCAAAGATCTCATCCCTTGGGGTCAAAATGATCTCAAGAACGGTGAGAAAAAATCCCACAACCACACGGGGGGACCTAGTGAATGACCTGCAAAAAGCTGGGACCAAAGTAACAAAGGCTACTATCAGTAACACTACGCCACCAGGGACTCAAATCCTACAGTGCCAGACGTGTCCCCCTGCTAAAGCCAGTGCATGCACAGGCCCGTCTAAAGTTTGCTAGAGAGGATTTGAATAATCCAGAAGAGGATTGGGAGAATGTCCTATGGTCAGATGAAACCAGAATAGAAGTTTTTGGTAAGAACTCTATTCATTGTGCTTGGAGAAAAAAGAACTCTGAGTTGCATCCAATGAACCCCATACTTACAGTAAAGCATGGGGGTGGAAACATCAGGCTTTGGAGCTGCTTTTTATCAAAGGGACCAGGACAACTGAATGAATGGGGCCATGTATCGTCAGATTTTGAGTGAAACCTGAAACGTGGTTGGGTCTTTCAGCATGACCGCGATCCCAAACATACTGCTCGGGTAACAAAGGAGTGGCTTCGTAAGAAGCATTTCAGGATCCTGGAGTGGCCTAGCCAGTCCCCAAATCTCAACCCTATAGAAAATCTTTGAAGGGAGTGGAAAGTCCGTGCTGCCTGGCGACAGCCCTGAAATATCACTGCTCTAGAGGAGATCTGCATGGAGGAATGGGCCAAATACCAGCAACATTTTGTGTAAACCTCGAGACGACTTACAAAAAAGTTTGACTGCTGTCATTGCCAACATAGGTTATATCACAAAGTACTGAGTTAAACTTTGTTATTGACCAAATATTAATTTTCCATAATAATTTGCAAATAAATTCTTTAAATATCAGCCCATGGGATTTTCTGAACTTTTTTTCCCCTCATTTTGTCTCTCATAGTTGCGGTATACCTATAATGAAAATTTTCAGTGGTAGAACTTCCACAATTGGTGGCTGACCAATTACTTCTTTGCCCCACTGTATATGAAATATTCAAATTTTTCTTGATACAAATTTTGTTGAAACTTTGCTTGTTTAAAAAAATGTTTTTATCCTTTAATTTTCTGTTATAGCATCATTTTTTCCGCCATTTACCAAATTCTTCGTGTTAATCTAGTCTGGTGATTAAGCAAAAGCTCACCGCTTCCCCTTCTACAACTGCATTTCTCATATGAGAAAACCAATTCATATATTGCTCATTTTCCTTTTTAAATAATATTTCTGAGAATAACTGCAGGAAGGATGGGCAGTAATGTTGCAACATTTTCATTCTTACAGGACAAGTTGCCCAAGTTCCCTACATTTTAACTTTAAATCCAAATTGACTTCTGATAATAGAATATGATGCAGAATTTTATAAAAGTGACCATTTACTTAACTACACTACACATCTTAACTCTTCCTCTTTTCTTTAAATCTTTAAATCAGTTTGAATTAAGCACAAACATTCATAAATGCTATTCCATTCAAAGAGACAAACTTCCCACATCAGTGTGGAAACATCTTATGTAAAACCGTAAAACAAGAACTTTTGGGAAATAATCTCTGAAAAATAGAGGAAGTTACACACTCAGGCAGTATAAAAATATTTCAAATACCAATGTGACAATCAGGATGAATTCTAAGTTTACCATTCCTGTTATTGTTTCCTATCAAGGAAATGACAGACCGATCCATCACATGCTGAAGTGATAAGAGAACAGGAAGACATATTCAAGCCACAGGGGGCGCTGGCTTCAGATATTCACCTGCCAAAACTGAGCACTTGTGTGGAAAACAAAAATCCAATATTAAACAAAATATGACTTTTGAAAGTGACACACGGCTGTCAAACTAGACATAGAAGATCGAAATGATAGAATCAGGGTGCCGTCTGTCTCTGTCCAGGAAATACATGATTCGAGCTCAATTTTTACAATCACACCTCAGGGTTAGGCAACTGCTTATCGTGTGGAAGCAGCGTCGCATTTCTGAACAACAAAAATAGTGACAACGACAAGCCAAAAGAGAAACAAAGGCAATAAACAAACAACAGCGGGGATGTTTTGTCAATTCTAGGGGGGGGGGGGGGGGGGGGACTTCCTGTGCAGCATGACATGTTTAACTCGCATTCTTCTCTGATGACTCTATGACCTGTGCAAACAGAATAATATTCACACATGCTTGTCTGGACTGCCTTCCTTATATGGGCATGAAGATGACCTAATAAAGTAAAACCAGAATTCTCAATCCTGACATGTGGCCTAAAAATTGCAACTGCCACTTTTCAGTTTAAGGTGATAAAAAAATATGCAACTACCCCAATAAGTACAACAGAAATATGTTTAGTAATGAATCTCTTTAGACTAAAAAATTAATTTTAGATTAGGTTAGTCGAGGCTTTGAACACCAGAGAATGGAAATCTCCAGTAAAATCTGTTTCTTTAAGAAAATTACCAAACATGTCACTGACTCTTGTTTATGATCATTCAAATGGTCCCAAAACCAAAAGTTGAAATTCAATTCGAATATATTTAATAAGTGCCTGAAGGAGAAATGTTTCAGGAGGTTGATTAATCTACGACCACAGATTAGTGTCTACAACTATATTGTTGCTTGAACTCAACCAGGTAATTGTCAAAAAAGAAGGGATATTCTCAAATAACAAGCAACTTTGTTAATTGATTGTTAGTTTAAACAAAGGGTTAAGAACAACCAAAAAAGAATTGTTTTAACTTGAGTTCATTTTTTTATAATCTACGAGGGGGAAAATCCTAATTAATCTGAAGTTTTCAGGAAAGATGCAGCAAAGACAGAAACGTTTTCTCTTATCTGTATGCAAAATTCCTTAAAAAGTCTGATTTTTCACTAGAGAAACTAAACTGTGATGAACAACAACACCTTTAATACACTTGTATTCTGTTGGACATTTGCAGCTGGATGAACAAAAAGAGCTGCATACTGTTTACTGTGGAATGATGAATATTCTGTCAACAGTTCCATGTATGTTCAGACTGATTACAAATGCTTCATCTCCACGTCACCCCAATCAGACGTGTTGCATAAGTGCCCCAATGTGCATGTTCTCTATTTTGTTTCAATGATAAGTGGATGGTAAACAGAAAACAGCGACCGTACTGATTTAAAGTTCATTATTCTATCCAAAGAGGTTAAGAATGGGCCAGTTTTTCTCTGTCTTTTCTGATTACAAAATCAGGTTAATCATATTTTACTTAAATTTCAGCTATTTGAAGCTTTAAAGAATAAAACTGCCATCAATTTACAATAAAGACAGAGTAATGAGCAATGCACTTTTTCTAGAATCACGCTAAAGCCCCATGAGGGGAAGAAAAGGTCCTGTAAAACATCTAAACGAATCCGTGTGCGAGTCAGAGTGAATCAGGCATCTCCTTCACAGCGAGTGTCGCCAGAACAAATCATTTAGTTCCTACTTATCAACACATTAGGCAAAAACGGAAACACAAAGCCAGAAAATGGTATCAAATCTTGTTCATATGTTTTAGTCTAAGCACAAAAAAGTGATATCCCTTGTGGAAAAAAACACAATTGTGCCCCAAAATGCTGTAGATTTCATGTAATCTACTAATAATTTAGCTTCAAGTTATTTAAGGAATATAATTGAGCAACGAATGTTTCACAAAGGTAAAAATATTGTACAAGAAACTATTGTTACTGTTCATTTAGACAAAAATAACAAAACATGCAGTGTATCGTTGTAAGAGAGTACAGCCAAAGGTGTACAGTCATAAACTAGTCATGTTGTGACTCATATTAACTAATTAAGAGTTCTTAACATGTTTGAACCCACCCAACTGCTGGAAAAGCATGGCGACACTTTTGTGTGTAACAGGCAAATTGTTGTTGAGAGGTGTTTGGATGAGCTGCCGATCTCCTGCTCCCAGGCTGAAAAGCTTCTGGAAAGAACAACAGAGGCAGAAAAAAAGGGGTCACAACGTGGTCCTGGTATATTTCCACCACCATCCAATGTTGACAGGGAAAAGCATCCGCTCAGATGTATGTGTGCACTGTAGATGGAAAGAGCACGCCGTGGAGGACTGCAGCTGTGAGACCAGCTCGACCGTCACAATCGGTTGCACAAAATCCAAATCATCTATAATTCAATTTCACTAAAAAGGAAAACCAATGTTTGCAAACAATTACCAAATCATTTGAAAATATGATTTTCAAATTAAATGGAATGAAATGGTGATGCAAGTAAGACACATAGGACAAGTTAAATTATTGATTTATCACCTCTGTGACGATTACACAAAAGCCAGTTTTAACAGAAAAATAACTAGTACTTTTCCATTCTAACCACTTTGTTTTTTTTAACAAAGATGTTCGTATCTGTAACAGTCCTTCACTACGTCATCAAGTTCTGACACTAAAGCACTACATTGGAGCAATAACATCTTCTCCTTTGAATAAGCAGTGACGGATTTCTGCTTTGCTTTGAAATGATCACAAATTAAGTACATATACGGCAGTTGTGCTGCTTGAAACCAGCTATTCTGGACAATACATTTTGCCGTCTTGACCACTGAGGTTCACTTAACGTACGGCTTTTCTCTGGGTACTGCTGCAAACGTTGATCCTGCAGAGTTGGGCTTGCTGCACTTTAGGTCAAACGTACCTGAGAGCCTCCAGCAACAGGGACCTGGAATGTAAAAAGGCTGGCCACCAGACCCTCTAAAGCGAAACTCATGGAATCAATGTAAACAGTGTAGATCAGACCCAAGCATCCCTGTAACAGAGGAAAAGACAATTCCCATTCTTACATTCCTTCACTCATCCGAGTACTTTGATATCTACACTGACATTTAAGTAAGGTTTGTTCAGTTTAACGCAGCAGATAAACCAGTGCCAAACATCACAGTGCCTGCACAAACTGTGAGGAATTTTTTTTTTTTAAATTTAAACGTTCCTTGAATCTAAAGACAACAGTCTGATTCACCCATATGACACCAATGCTTTCACTTGATCCAACTTGACCCATGATGCAGACAGCACAAAGCGCATTATTCATGTTTCAGAATTACAAGATAAAAGTGGGATTTGATTCAAAAAGAATCTGGTGATTCCTCCTGAACAGACAGAAAACAAGCAAGATTCAATCTTCAAGTGTCTTATTACCCGGAATATTTCAGGATAATCCAGCCGGGAAACGAGAATGAGACTTTTTGGTGCAAACACTTGAGCTGGGTGGATTAGGCTGTCCTCCTCTGCCTCCTCATCTTCATCTCCATCAGCCTCTATGTTCTTTGAACCCTGAAGCATTAAAAAAAAAAATCTATTTTAGTTGAAGAGTTCAGGACAATAACACATGGTATAAACCTTGACCTCATCTGTGAAGCATTTCAGTAACAACTCAGCAGCTCTGAGCTTTCGAACAACCTGTCAATACATTGTAGAACTAAATGGACATAAAACTCTCTATGCAAAAAGGACATGGTAAGATCAGCTATTAATATAACATAAAATATTCTATGATTAAAAAAAGGTCTAAAATTAGGCTTAAATATTTAAAGACTAAACTGGATGAACAAGCAATTCTATTTTCCTCTAAAGTTGCTAAGGTGGGACACAACCGTCGTGATGTTAAAAATCAGAATAACTGCCATACAAACAAAAGCCAAAAAACTTTTATGAAGTAAAATAAAAAAACAAACAAAAAAAGATTAACGGGTACATTAGATAACTCAGAGGGTTGTGAACCCCTATCAAAACACTGAATTGATTCTATTTTTATCAAGTAATGATTCTATTATATTATGATTCTATATCAATTATTTTGACATATTCATATTTTTGTTTGCTTAAAAAAACTACTTTCTCATAACTAGGGTTTCAAATTAAACAAATTGAACTTTTCATTAATAAAATGACATCAAAAACTAACTGAAAATTGCAATAACACACCACTTTCAAGAAAATCCATTCATGGAGTTCGGAAATTGACATTATATTTTCAAAATAACATTCGTTTGATTGCGCAGATTGTTAAATCCAGCCTTGATGCATTAACATAAAAGAGGTGGATAGTTTAAACAGATTTAGACAGATTAAAACCATCAATTTACAATTCCCTGATCAGTGACCAAACACAAAAAAAATCAAAATCAAGAAAGTAAAAAAAAAAATAAATAAATAAATATGAAGATGTTTTTAAGGTTAAGATATCACTCACATAGGTATTTTATGTTTTGAAATGAAAAAAATAAAGTAAAATCACAATGCTTGTCAGATTTTTTAATACCAATAATTTATACTTTTAGCCTGTTTTGTATTGTTTATTCTGTGGATCCATTGGCTGTTGTACAAAACTGGCACACAAAAAAAAAACAATCCTCTTTGTGCTCATTCCTAACTAAAGCCTTTTTTTACAATCTGATATTTTTCCCCAAGCAGTGAAAACATGCCAAGAGTGCTCAAGTATATCAGGACCAAAAGCTAAGGATCAGAATAACCCAATCAGATGCTGGTCTCGTTTCTTCATTTTTCTTAGGATTTGACAATTATTAAACAAAACACATTCCTCTGCTGCCTGTCTGGACTCTCACTGAGACCCATGTGAGCAGATACAGACATCAGCTTAGAAAGCAAAGGTTGCCAAAAAAACACGGTCACGTTTCAGGGGGCTCTTCAATGTCTTCCAAAAAAATGGCTATTGGAATGTATGTTTGTTTGAGATAGGAAGATTTATGAAAGAGGTCCAGTATAGCCTGATCTAATGATTTGCAAGTGCCTGTCAAAGGTTTGAAAGAGAATAACATATGATTGCTCGAAGTTTGAGAGATTCTGCTTTTAAAATGCATCACCGGTGTTCACGTGTCTTGGTAGAAAGTTGCTTTTGTGTGGACTCTAAAAGGATGTCAGGTGTTGCTTCGACATAAGGAGCAGCTTAACTGCTTAAAAGTGAATGGCAAAAGTCACAAAACATTTTTCATTTTTGCAGTAAAACTCAGACTTAACTGAACATTCTAAATATGTGACCTTTGAAGTCCAAATTGTTTGTCAGTTTATCTGAGGAAGGTAAAGTCGGTGTGTACTTCGTTCCAGGACACCCTCGTTGTAGACTATACTGTGAATGGCGGGACAAAGTGAAACTTGGTGAAAAACAAGAAAGGTAGACACAATATTGAGGACAGGGAAACATCTATTTCAATAGCAGTGCCACAGCTTGGTGAGATGGAGTGGTGACGCATTGCCCAACAGTGGCTGGGATAGGCTCCAGCAACCATGTGACCCCAAAAGGGATCAAATAAATTTAGAACATAAATTGATAAATGGATGGATGGATGGATGGCATTGCCAGTTCTATTCTATTCTATTCTATGGACTATATACTTACCTGTGTTTAAAAAATGTGATAATATGAAAAATATACCTTTACTTAGAAAATGGAGTACCAATGCATCAATATAAGTAATCATTTCTCATTTCAAATAATTTTATTTTTTTTCTTTGACATCTAAAAAAATTTCGATTACTTTTAAAAAATATATATATATTTTTTATTATTAAAAGTTTGCTCTTAGTTTTAGCTCTTAGTTCATGATTCATTTTGTGAAGTATTTGTTTTTAACTAAGCAAAACTGATTTTGAATGAAAACATAAAAAAAGAATTCAGATTTTGAATGAAACCACATCAAAATACAGTCAAATCATTTGTTGAATTATTCACAGCTTTAGCATTGAGATGCAGTTATAGTTTATAATAGGTGTTTACATTTGTTTAAAGACTTAATAAAAAAGAAAAAGTGGCACAAAACTAACAATGAATAATCACCCATTGGGATCGACTTTGTTATTTTAAACATGTTTAGTCAGCTAAACATTAAAAGTCCTTGGGGGCTCTTTGCAAAGATGCACAAGAACAACAAACAACCTTTGACTTATTTTGATTATAATAATGCTCTGATGTGCCATTCTTTAAGAGTTAAAGTAAATAATTTTTACATTGTTGATACCTCTTAATAGATCAAAACAAATTTCCCATTTATGGAAATAGAACACTGTGTAAATCTCCCGACAGCAACAAAACGCAAAAAAGGATGCATTGCTTAACACTCTAGCTGAAATAAAACCCTTCCAAAATGACTCAAGCATATTTCCGAGCTAACACAAATCTCTCTGAAAAAAATATATCTGTAAAAAACGAATTCTGTATGAAAAAGAAAGTGATTGAGGACGGCTGTTTCGCATGTGAATCAATATGAAGTCATGGCAGGCAGAGTGACAAGAGTCATTTTTAGGCCTCCAACAAAGGCCAACACAATGAAACAATTACTTTGATGTTCTAAGGATATTTAACAGGGAAGGAGATTAAGAGGATCAGTTTAGACTTTTTTTTAAACATTTTCATCCAAAAGAAATGTTGCAATCAACAGATTAAGGGAGTTTCTCACATTTGGGCAGTGAACACAAACAACACCTAGTTTTCTGGACCAGTAACCTAAATAAATTATGTGAAAGAGAATATATCAAGAATATATGCTGTGATGGTAACATGTGGTTGTAAATAGTCAAATGGCACTGACAGCAGTATAGAGATGCTATGAAAAAAGAAAAGTAAACTTACCTGAAGATTGACTTCTGCCTCATAGAAAGTGAGGCAGGAGCAGTAGTGTCGGTCCGAATCAATATCTGTCAACACAACGGTGAAGAATGTGGGAGCTTTCCTCTCCCTGTACAACCTCCAACCTCCAGGCTGACAGAACTGAAACGCACAAAAGAAGTCCTTTTCGTCATTTTCTCAGTAGATCATAAGGAACTGAGGCCTTTTGAAATTAGATCTAAGTTATTTATACAAAAAGTTCAACAAACAATTAAAATGTATGTACCGTAATACATTCAACATACAATGCAGCAAAAAAGTATTTAGTCAGGCACCAAGAATCAGAACATTGTTCCCAGTGCCAAAACTCATCTTCCGCCTTCATGTCCAGGCAGAAAGGAAAGAGTATTGGAACTTGTATCAAGATATGTACAACATATTTTTAATACTTTTTTCTTTTTAATGCAAAACTACATGTTTCCTGGACAATTAATTTAAAGACAAATAATTAAAAAATATTTGACTTTTGCAGTTATTATGGGCTTTTAACTTTTTTTTACTTTATTGTGCAATAAGAACCTATTTTAATATCATCAAAAAATAAGTTGAAACCTTTCTAGAAATTTGGCAAAAAAAAACAAGAGGTGACAAAGCATTTGAAAGAATGACCTTGTGAGATAAGATACCTTTAAAAATCCAGTCTGCAGCCAATAAATGTTCTTTAAATAAATTTTTTCCTAAATTTATTTTTTTCTTCTGAACAGTTTTCTTTATATTTTTGTACTTTAGCTACTGTTTCTGTGACGCACTTATTGCATCATATGTGTAACAATAGTGCTGTATAAATAAATAATTCTTATCAGTTTGCTAAGAGTCCGTCTTAAAAATTGGCAAAAATAGACAGTGAACAGCAGCTATGCATTTAGAAGTGTACCAATTTCCTGTACCATGCTTAGATCCATCACTGAAAAATGCTCATTTGACCTTACTTATACCATGGTCTGGTTGAATACTCAATTCTGATTGGCTGCTGGGTGTGCGTTAAAACCTGATAACCGCACGGTGAAAAAAGAAGTTCCGGTCAGCTAGCTTAAATGTTTTGTATCACTGCGCCGGCTTCTTTAAAACAACCTTTTGCTTCATCATTTGGACAAAAACAAGCGGTAAGAGGAGAATTTTCTCTCTGAACTGATGCTTTATTCAACCCATCGGGACGATCAGCATATATATATTGCCGAATCTTGACTGCAGCGGTGGTGCGGCGCGACGCGGACTAAATGTTATGATGCGCCGCATCACGTAACATATAGTCCCTCTTTGTGAGAAAAGCGATCCAAATCGGAAAAAAAAAACAAGAATTAAGGACTAAAACATGGTTAATATGTATCGCTTTTGTAACTGACCACGGTATAAGCGGGTTAATGGCCTTTGACTTCGTCGGCCATTAACCCTTACTAATCAAATTGATTTTTATAAAGAAAGCAAAACATGTGGAAAAAGGCTGGCCTCTATTTGTAACTTATAAATATCCAATTGGTTTGGGTTAAAGATTCATAACAGACCTGAGTTGTCAGTGTCTGAAAATGAGTTGGGTAATTGTCTCTGCGTAAATAAAATTTCCCTCAAATTTCCCAGTAAAAACAACAAATTGTTTCATTTCCGAAAAAGCCTTTTGTAGAAGATTCAGGCATCCCATCAAAAATAAAATCCAAAGCAAATTCGAGGCACCAAAAAAAATAAAAAGATTTAGCAAATCATAAACAGTTTCACACAGCAAAAAAACATCTTTGAGATGATTAAAGCTTCAAGCAATATTTTGAGTTATGTCTCGCTTAAAGAAATAAAAACATAAATCAGTTCTGCGTGTAATAAAAAACTTGCCTAATTCCCTGACAGCGGAAATGCAGACGCATTACCAAGTAAAGCAAAGAGAAAGTGACATAGACATCCGGCATTTCCAGAAATAAAACCAGGAAACATAAATCAGGTTAAAGTCCCACTCCAGCTATATTTTTATCTATTGTAAAATTCTTCCAAGTGGTCTTTTAATCATGCTTATGCGTTTTCTTTTGCCAAAATAAAAAGCCCTGTGTCGTTTTTTTAAGACTCAGAGGAGTTTTTTAAGACTTTTTAAGACTTAGGAGCTCATCAGAAATTTGCCTCTGAGTTGTGAGCAGGACTGTTGGTGTGGAAGTGAGCCAGATGCCAGTTCAGACGAAGACAATCAAGACATTAAAGGATCTATTTGTCTGCAAATGGATAAATCAGATCGGAATAGAGCAGGGAGACTTTACCCTGACTATTTCAGCTGCTGCGTCACAACTGAGAGCTTTTTCAAATTGTGGGTTTTATCTGCTCCTGATCCATCATGATTTGAATAAAGAAATACTCAGAAACACAGTTTTAACCTTAAATTATTTTATACACATACTCTATCATGACGAAAATTTTACAAGAACGTGTTTAAAAACACCAAAAATGCCATTTTAATTGGAATGGGTCTTTTAAGTTGGATTGAAGAAAAGTTGGAAAATGTCTTGTCGATAGACGTATGCGAGGAGGTACAACAGGTCAATGCCACTTGACTCGCCTAAACCAGCTGAGGTTTTTTCTTTCTTGTACTTTAGTTTCTTTTTCATAGCTTAGTTTGTGCAACACCACCACCAACCAGCAGATGTTATAACTAGTTCCTTTGGTTCTGTAATATTCTGAAAGGTGCAATGTGAAGCCAATCTATTGCAAATATTTTCTTTCCTTAAACTATAACACATCAGACAAATAAAATGCCTAAAGAAATCCATTTGTATGTGTGTTTGTGTCCAGTCCTCCCTCTTTTGTTGCTTTAGCACAATTGTCTATGTTAAAAAGTTAAAAATATGAAAAGGAGAACAAACCAACCTAAAGGGGGGTGAAAAGGGCATAAACAGATGGTCTGACCAGTAATTGCATGGGCGGGACCATGCGTAAATGGGCTGAAAGACAATGAAAACAGCTTAGTGGAGAGAGGTTGAAAGGATGAAGATAGCAGGAAATGGGAGATTTCAAGAGGAAGCATGGGGAGATGGAGAGGGGTGGCTAGGGGAGGGCTTTGGCTTGTTGGGCCTGGAGGTTTGGAAAATGGGATGCCACCATCTTGCAGTAAATACAATAGTCCACAGGAAATCTGCTAAACCTGCATTGTTGTGAAGCGTGTGCACTTCTGCATGCACACAACTGACTAGACAGGATCCAAGGACAAGTGCGCACGACTGTGACGCCGTCCTCAACTATTCCAACTATGCCATTCATTGTGATAAAAAAAAGGATAAACACATTTAGGAGAGCTTCAGAGATGGCAGTAGATGTAACATCCTGTGCATGTGTGTGCGTGGGAGTGTGTCTACGTGTTGTGTATGTTGTAGCTCTATTTCTGTATAGGACTGCATGGATGGATATGTGATAGAGGGACTAACAGTTAAGGGAGACAGCAATCGAATATGGAGGTTGGATGGGAAGAAAATTAAATTTTATAAACCTGAAAGCTGCAAAAAAGAGAAAATGCTTGAAAAGTGATTCTTTTTAGAATTACAAAACAACAGGCCTATAAAAGTTTAGACAAAACCTATGGCTTTTTGTACAAATAAATTGAATGCAGGTTTTTTTCTTAGAAAAAGTTAAGCTGGTGTCCAATAAAAGGTTTACAAATGGGTTATTTTGTTTAAATGAGCAAGAGACACAGATAAAACACTGATTCCCTGTTTGTATTTTTATAAAAAGCATGTGGCTCCTAAGTGAGGCTTTAAACACCCAATCATATCTGTTTTTTATTATTGTCAGCTTTTTGTATCTCCGACAAGTGAGCACGCATCCTGCTCAAGTGTTCACATATGGCCTTTTTGTTTGCTTGTGAATAGACTGTTTGAATCAGCATCAGTGTGTTGATAACCTGACAGTGTGTGCTGCTCGTGTTCTCCCTTTACTTGCCAATCTACAAGGGACTGCTGAGCTTTTTGTTTTTTATAAATATAATTATCTTAATCTAAAAGTTGATGGAACAAAAAAAATTACAGGGACAGTATCCCATGCAAGTGTTTTATCTTCGCATATAGCATGACACAGACATCCCCAGCAGTGTAATGGATGCAAAGGTCAACACGTAGGAAACCTACCCCTTTGAACAGCACACATACACGCTCACAGATAAAGGGCATCTCCTGCTCCTAAATTAGACCTTAGTCAAATGGCAAATAAACTCGCGGATACACTTGCAGGGATGTCGAAGCAGACTGAACTCGTGCCCTCTGGCTAAGCCGTCGGCACTGCATCATGTGCTGCAGCCCAGCATGACTGACCCCCTATTTACCAGTGACACCAGATACGCGAGCTGACTCACGGAGCACCACAAGAATCAGAACCAATTTTTAAAAAAAAGGAAAGAAATGCACAAGAGGAACGGCCCACATTCTTATACCATGACAAGACATGAATACCTGTTCAGACTGGAGCAATCTGGCTAAAGCCGGAGTAACCTCCTCTATAAATGGAAAGAGACAATAGTTTTCAGTGTCCTTAAAGTCAAATAAATCTTTTTTTTCCTAAAAGTACTTAGGATTGTTTTACATTGTTTTTTTGTTATCACCACAACATGTAAGAGTAGAGTATTTGGGGAAGTACTAAGTGATTTAGAAGGATCATAAAACCACTCAACGGTTCCCGTTACTACACATGAGCTCAGTCTCATAAATTCAAAAGCCAAGTGACCACAGGCACCCGCATTCTTACAGGATTTCTATCTCCTTATATCTGATAACAACAAAATATGAAATAAATGAAACAATCTTCTGAACAAATAAATAAACTAAGAAGAAATCAGATTTTCTTTTACACTAGTCTTACTGAAATATACATTATTTAAGTCATTGGATAGACATATAATGAAAAGCAAGTCTCGAACATGACATGCTTTCAAAATGAAAATAAAATAGGCAGACTTCCAAACCTTGATAAAATTATAGTCAAGTACAGACAGAAGCTTTATGGTGAGCTAAGGAATATGCCGTAACACAACGTTGAAACAGATGTTTCAAGTAAAATTCCATCTTCCTCTCGCCTTGTTCTTTTCCCATTCATGAGGAAAAGTCACAAGTCAGGAAGACAATACAATGACGGAAAGTGAGGCACAAGGTGTTTGGGAGGAGGAGATACACTGGCCAGAGGTGAAAAGGTCAACGACGCGTTAGCCACACAGCACTTCAACTTTACCGGCAGTCAACGCAAACGGGTTTCAGCCCGTGCTACACAGTTTGGCTGAGTACCATGCCAAACTTGCAGCTCTCAACCCTGGCTCCTTGGCACAGTTTTTACAAGACACTGTCAACAGCATGACCTTTCTAGCACCATTACCTAAATCATTTTCACTGTCTGCAGAGATCTGATATTTGATACAATGCAGTTTAGCTCAGAGCCACCACATCCCCTCCTGCTCACTTATTCCTTATGTCTGCTCCACCACTGCCACCAAGAGCTTTGGCTTCCTTTGTAGGCCTGTTATGCAACATCTCACACATGTGGTTCATTTAAAGGAATTTTTTGGAATAAGCATGATGAAGGGCAACTGTGGAGGAAAATAAATATATAAACATAAGTCTAGTCTGGCAGTGGAGAATCATCTAGAAAATTGCTAACAGTACAATATACAAAATTGGAAGCTTCATGAAAGTCATATGTGGAGGACATGTAACACACACACACACACACACACACAAAAAAGAACCTGCTAAAACCTGCTAAAGTCTGCACTTCACCTGCACTTTGTTGATCTCAAAAACACACCTCAGTGATAGTTACCTTCCCACTTTGGGGCAAATACTTTACTCCAAAAATAGAAGTTGGATTAAAAACATGTGGTCACTTTACCACATAAGATGTGTAGATGAAGAAAAACAAAAGTCTAAAAGGTTTTTTGAAATCAATGTTAAATCCACCCATTCCAACACACTGATTGTGTTAACATCGTCACATTTCAAAAATAAAGGTCATATGATGGAAAATATTAGCTATAATGTGCTTACATGTGATGTACCATCTGAAATATTGCTGTTCATGAGATTAAAGACATACTTTGAATAACACTCCATTCGTGGAGGATGACGCCAGGACACAGCACATACTTTTCCAGCAACAACTTCCCCGTCCAGGGAAATGACAATTGTCTCATTTGTCCTTTGTTGCATCATGTTTTGAGTTATCCCAAGATGGAATTTAATAACAGCACACTCTCAAAATGACACGTGGAGCCACGAGGGCTTGTTAGCGTGCCATTTATGTCCAGGAGAGTTTGAATAAAAGTTCACAGATGCAATCTTTCGGCAAAACTAGTCGGCTGACAACCTTTTGTGCCTATTCGAATGCGTGCTGTTGCACATAAGGTTTTAACAAGCAAGAATATTCCCTGAATCGTATTCCAAATATTACCTTTTTTCTGACCAAGTTAATCACAAAAGCCCAACAGTGTCTTATTGTAGTTATGTATTCCTTGGAGTCTACAGAGAAAATATCAGTGTGCATGTGAACACACCTAAATATCCAACAAAGATCCAACTTTAGGCAAGAAAATGTCACAAATTGTTCCAAATTAATTTAATATTTTGATTTTCAAATATTCTCAAATATTGAAACCCAGGAACAAATGTTAGCAAAGACAAAGAAAAGTCAGATTCAATTTTAATAAAGTTTTAGAGGCAAAAATATAAAGCAATTTAGGTGTTTTCCGTCCAGTCAAGTCATAGGTTTCATAAAGTACATTAAAAGGCAGCTGAAGTTAACCAAAGTGATGTATAGTTATGTGGTGTTAAAGCTTTGAGGAAAGTTGACTGCCAACAGTCTGGTAATGAACATCCCTCAGGCCATCTGAGTTAATGATTGAAAATATGTGTCTAAGAACAATCAAAGCACCTGTGCAGCTTCCATAAAAAACCCCAATAACAAGAATTACAATTACATTAATCCTGCTGGGTGTAATACTTCTGAAAAATACTGCTTATGTTTTCGCCATGAAAGCAACAACTGCAAAACACAGGCGCTCTTTTATACACATATTCATCAGAGATGTGTTAATAACTGTCTCTTGTTAGACATATTCTATTCTGCCTGGTAAACGTTTTCTCCTTTTCTCCTTGCTTGTTGACAGGAATAAAGAAACGCAAGAAGCTTAGAGTAGAACTGAGATTGTATTTGCTGATGGAAAAAAGAGGTAAGTATGGTTAATATCAATCCTGAATTGCCCCCACACAAAGTAGAAAAAGTATCACAATAAATTTAAAAAAAACATACAGAAAATTCCAATTCAAACCTCTTTCTTGCCTACAGATGGAAAAAGCTAACTGCCTTCCACATTACACACTTCTGCGGTTTTTTCTAGTGACGTATTAGAAAACGTCACAAGTCCCCTTTAACCAGATCTTCTGTTTGTTCTTTTGTATTCCAAAAGATCTAGATATCTAGTCTACAAAGAGCAGTACAGAAAGTGATTCTCGCCTATAGCAATGACTAAAGTCACATTTTACACTGACTGGGATTATGAAGGATTTTTTGTATTTGTATTTTTGGACTGTGTTTGTCTTATTTAGCTTTTAGCACTAAACCTGATAGTAACAACAGTAAATACAAGCCAATTTAGCATTGTTGAGCATTATTATGCTTTTTTTTTAAAAGTAGTATTACACCTTTATTCAGTGAATTTGAATAATGTCTTTTAAAAAAAATTTTATTGTTTGATTCTTTCAGCTATTTCAAACTTTAATAACAATTAAATAAAATATAATCACAATTTTGAGCTTTAAATCTAGTTGTTTTAGCTTATTCAAATACAACTCAGATTTTGTTTTTTTAATCTTCACGTCATCGAGCTAAAGAAAGCATTTAAAGTTGCGCTTTTATTAGTGAACATATCCTTTTTAGTTTAATTACAGTAGCAAATTTGGACTCTTCTTTCTTGTAGTTACACTTTTTTTTAACCATTTTAAAAGCAATAAAGCAGCCTGACCAACAAATGTTGTATTTGATCTAAAAGTAGGAAGAGCAACACATCAGAACATGTTTCTGAGAAGTATACAGTGATGCATCAAAGAGCAAAGTAAACAGCTTTGTCTTGAAGTTGCATATGAGCACAATGGCTGTCATGTGTCTAACTGCTATGGAACAGGTGCTTCCTCCAGGGCTTTGTGTGGACGTCAGCCAAAGGGTTCTGAACACAAACCTTGGTCTTACTTCTGCCCTTGATAAGCCAAAACCAAAACAGTGTCTATTTTTTATTTTTATTTTTCAACTATTTGACTCCTAATACTGTGTTTTATTTTGACAAGCAAATACGATTATCTAAATGTTTAGGAACAAATCTGATAAGACTCTGACTTTTGTCGTTTTACAAAATGATTTTCCACAAAAAAAAAAACACATTTGAACTGAAACAATATTGTTTCAAAGTATTTTTGCACATAAAAAAAACTGTAAGAGTTCCATATTTTTGTCTTCACCTTCTAAAATTTTCAAATTGGAAACATTTATTCTGAAATAAACATTTCTATATTTTCTGTGGGCACTGCTGTTTTCTTTTGTTTTCTTAATAGCAATATTGCTGTTGAACTTCATTCTTGAGACATGTTCTTAGAGAATTAATATTCATATTTTTCACCCTTTTCTGTCTAAAACTGCAAATGTGCATGATAAATAGTAAATTAGCAAGAGGAAATTTGGCTTTTTATTATTATTTCAACTTTTATTTAAATAAACTCAAAATCTGGAGTTTTTTTTAAACATGTGCCAAAAGTTAATAGTGTATTTTATAAGAATTATTCAAATGAAATAGCTTTATTTTATTATACAACTTTCTTTTTCCTGATTAGTTCATAGAGTGGGAAAATCCAGCTTGCTACACAATTCTGGCTGTATTTCCTGATATGTTTAGCATTACTGGTACATAAAGCACCAATTACTCACATGTGGATCTTCCTGTCAAACACATTCTCTCCCAGGCTGGAGCAGCTTCCTGTGACTCGGAATGCAGTATTTAGTTCTTCTCTCACAGTTTAACAAACACTATAAGATCGACGTGCAATGCAACACGTCAAGTCATTTGAGTCACTACACATCATGACACAATAAAGACACATTATTTCGTTGTTAAGCACTTAGCCTAAAAACTGACCAAACCAAGCTGCTGGAAGTTAACAATGCTGATAGTCATGCTTGTTAAATGTCTTACAAGTGCAAGGTCACTTAAAAACTGTAATAGATTGATTGTGTTTTCATCTAGGCTTTGCTTTGACACCAAGATAATCCCACAATCTAAATGTCAACAGGGGAGAAATACTGATCATTTTTCACACCTTTATTTGGTTTGCTTTGCTTTCACACACAGCCTTTTTAGAAGCAAATCAAAGACTAAACTGGACCAAACCACCTGCTGGACAAATCCCGCAGTTCCAACAATTGCTTGTGTTGGGGGCAGCATTATCCCTAAATCAAGCTTCAAGCAGTCAGTGGGAATAAACCCAAGGAAGAAAACCAATCAGTTCTTTGATTACCAATGCAGTGTTCCTCTGCTTATTCGTGTTTCAATATTCGCAGTTCCACCTTTCCCAGATTTTATTTCTGTTACGTCACTCCTCCGGTTCATCACAAAAGCTTAGACAAATCAAAACGCATGAGACTTTTGTATGAATGAATGATGAATGATGGATGAACTCTGCCTCTTCTGGAAAAAGCGACGGTCAAAACACGCTGCTGCAGGACTGACGCTCAAATCCCGCTGCAGGACCTCTCACACTTAACTGGTGAAGGAGGAAACACGGGAAAGAGTGAAAGAGTGACACTTTTGATGTGCGTTATGAAGTATGCTATGTTACAGTCTATTGCTCTGAATAATTTTAAAACAAAACTTTATGTTGAGCAATAGTCCAGTGCTCTTTAATAAATGGTTTATACAGCATCAAAAATGCTTCAGAAGGGTTTTTGAGGAGTAAGGATCGGTGACTGACATTCTTCTGCCACAGCGTGGGGGGGTGGTTCTCCGTATTTGCGGATCAGGCATATTCCCAGTGTCTCTGGTCCCCTAACCCCTGTGAATAAGTCCAAATTGAACAGATGTACATGTGTTTTTAAGTGGTTTGCTTGATTGATCTGTATCAAGAGCTTTTACAGTGGACAAACAAAGCAGACTAGGGAGCAAACACTAACCTCAGCTCCAAGTAGTATAACCTAGTAAGTATCATTCCTTCTAAACCGAAAAATCACAACACTGGCATTGGCAGTGCCAGTATGGTTCCTTATTTTTGAGGAAAAGGAGGTTAAGTTCTACACTCATTTGGTGTGCAAAAGATCAACTTTTTCAGAGAGAAACATTGGTTCTTTACACGCGATCAAACAAAACCTCTATCTCAAAGAAGGCATTTTGTTTTCCTGCCGGGAGTTACGGCTCTAAGAGGAGACAGCAGGAATGAATCTGTTGACAGAACATTGTCTGCAGGGTACATGTAATGGTTTGACCCCTGTGTTCAACACTGAACCCTGTTGTGCTCTGGAATGCGTTTGACCTCATGGCTGTAACTGTTTCCACATCCCTCTTCGTGCAACACCTCCAGAAAGAAATGCAATTTATTGATGATCGTTGGCACATGAATGTCAATTTATAATGATCAGAATCTTTATGCACCCAGAGAACCCTTTATTTCAAATAAGAAAACACTTCATATCGTATTTTCAAATTTTCTTAACTAAAAGCACGTTTCATTAACTACACCAGCTTAATACGAGTATTTTTTCTGCTAAATTTAATATTAATATACAACCCTCTAAATATTTCATATAGGAAATTATCCACTTTTTGATTTGCTTGTGCTTGACAGTAAAGTGAGTTTCTCATTTAAAATCTAAGTAAACAAATAAATTCAATACAGGACTAAAATAAAATTGCAGCTGGGTGTCTTACTTTGCCCATCTGTCCTTTTGGACAAGTGCTTTGGACATGCATATTTGCTGCTTTCCCACACTTGTTAGAGCACCAGTGTCTGAATAACATCATCCAACAGCTTTAACAGACCAGAGCAACCAAAACAACCTTCAAAAACTCCTACATTTGTAAAATCACATTTATTTACATATTACAGAATGGCAGATTCATGAAACCCTTTAACTATGTCATAACTTCTGAAAAAGCTGGAGGAACATATTAACCAAATGACACAGTGCTTTACAAATATAAAAAGATAAATATAAAACAATTGAATTCCAAGCTTTCTTGAGCTGCAATAATACAACATTGATTAGTTTAATATCCACTATGGCCTGCAAACTAATCTATTAAGATGACACTTAGTGACAAATAACTGAGGAAAAGGAGGTGTCACCATTATTTCAATATATTTAGGTAATGTAAGACCTTAATCATTTAACATAATTGTGTTGTACAATCAAAATTATTATAATTTTTAAACAGTATTTTCTAATGCAATTTATTTTTACTAAATAAAAAAAATTATAATTGGTGAAATTTCGGTTCCTGAATGTTTAAAGCCAGAGACTTGGTGTAACTCAGTAGCTCACAGTAAGGCTATCAACAACCACATGTAAAGCTTGAGGAGTTTATCTTCAGACAAGATAGGTCCTAGACGGTCTGTTTAATAGGGGCATTGTCTGAGTTAAAGTCAACATCAATTTCACAGCAGCATTAAATGCATCTCACAAAGAAATCAAATGTAAAGACACTGGCAAAAGAAACTAGAGACAGCCAAACTCTAGAGCTGACTCTTTAATAAATGGTTTGCTTGCTAAAATTATAGGGGTGTAAAGATTCATTTTAAGAACGGTTAGATTTGTATCATACTTTGTGGTTGACAATACGATTCATAAATATTAATAATTATTATTA
This sequence comes from Oryzias curvinotus, assembly GCA_023969325.1. NCBI lineage: Eukaryota > Metazoa > Chordata > Actinopteri > Beloniformes > Adrianichthyidae > Oryzias > Oryzias curvinotus. The sequence continues at coordinate 10,154,448 of CM043708.1, forward strand.
TTAATATTGACTATTAATCATATTATCAACCACAATACGATTCATAGTCAATATAGGCTCATTTTAAACGATTACCGACCTAAAATCAATACAGGACATTTTTAGCCAAAACTTCAACCAGTGTGACTTAGAGATAAATACCTGGTACTGAACAGTGCAGCTGACATTTTTTAGATTCCTTGTAATTCTGGCAAGATAATCAAGTGTAAATTAAATGTGTACAAACTTACAAGTAAACAAGAATTCATGTCAAATCCATTAACATTTTAGTTTCATAAAGTTCAAGCCACTTTTGTTTTTCCACATCAAAATAAAGCAAAATGAATATTATTAGAACATTCTACCACATTGTATGGTCACGTCTTTGCAAAATTCAAAGTTTCCACGCATTGGACTGGAATGATGGCTTGGTTATATTTTACCGCCATCACATGTGTGATGTCTCTGCCGATTTTACATTACAGTAAAATAAACCTACAGTTCCCTAAATCCAAAAGGTATTTTCCAAAATCGATTATAACCTGTTTATGTCATTTTTAAATGATTTTAGAATGTATGGGTCACAATGATTCACAACTTGCCTCAGACAGACCAATCTATTTTCTTTGCAAGAGCTTTGCAAGATGGCGCCTGTGTTCGGCAATGCCTCTGCTCGTCTCATTTTATGTAGAGTAATAGTGATTGTTTTTACTGCGTATGTGATCATGTCAGCCCGATTAACAAACGGATATGTTGGTGCTTTGCGGACTTATGGCCGGGACTTTCTCCTTCAAATCAAAGAGCAAATGGAGTTTCTCTTTGAAACATGGGACGGCTACAAACAAACATTTCCTCCACCATTTGTTTGTGCGCCTGGCCTGTCAGATGTACTGTATCTGTCTCGACCTCCAAGGAAAAGGAGAAAGCAGAGGAAAAGAGGTCTTAGGGCTGGACTCCAGGTAAAGTGCAGACGAGCCTTACACTTGGAATTTACCGGCCCGGATCTGCGTTATGGGAAACGCGCAAGATGCCTGCGTCCGATTCCTCTTCAGGGGGCCTGCAGCGGCACAACCTCGCCGCTGACATCGCCTGCTCGGATTACGTCGGCTACTGTCCTGGAGCCTCAACAATGCTGGCATTCTCACCACCCGACTACTCTACCGTCCCGCACTGCCGTGTTTTCACCGGAGTACACTCAGCTCCCACCGCAGCGGACATCCGACAGGAAGTCACGTGATCGCCGGACTTGTCTGCAACCAATCCCGGTGCACCCCGCTGCCGCTCCGATAGTGACGTCACCACCTCCAATACAACTTGGCTTGCTGAACACTCGCTCTATTGCCAACAAATCGTTCTCATTGAATGATCTCTTTTCAAGACAAAACCTTGATTTTATGTTTCTGACTGAGACTTGGCAAAAAGAGGAAGAGTTTATTCATTTAAACGAACTCTGTCTGGAGGGCTGTTCAGTCATCGGGAAGCCCCGCCCCTCTCGCCGCGGTGGGGGTGTGGCAGTTGTGTATAAGGACAGCTATACATGCAAAGACATGAACGCCCAAACGTGCTCATCCTTTGAATCTCTGTCATTCAAGGTTGATTCATCAGATCCATTTTATTGTGTTTTAGTCTACCGCCTCCCTGGTCCTGCAGCCCCCTTTTTACATGATTTTAGTGACTTTCTGTCTTCCATCATAAAACTGGAAAGGGTTTTAATACTAGGGGATTTTAACCTTCATGTAAATGACTGTTCATCCAGCCCAGCAATGGAATTTTTATTTTTGACTGAAACTTTTAATTTTGAGCAACACGTCTCCGACCCCACCCATCAAAAGGGCAACACTTTGGACTTAGTTTTTTCTCTTGGCCTGAGCATTACTAATCTTTATGTGGAGGATGTACACATGAGTGATCATAGTGGTGTCTTCTTTGAGCTAAACGTCACTCCTAAACCTGTTTCTTCAGGCATACTGTCTCAAAGGCGCATTATTACCGCCAACACTGATGGACGTTTTTCAGCGCTGTTTGACCCCCACATATTTAAGGAATGTTCTGATGTCAACAATCTGATTGATCGTTTTAGTGATCACTGTGTCACAATCCTAGATCAGGTGGCTCCTTTCAAATCCAATTTATCAAAGAAAAAAGTTTGTCCCTGGATAAATGAAGCCATCCAGAACTTAAAGAGACAGTGTCGTCAAACTGAGCGTCTTTTAAAATCCACCAATCTCATGGTCCACAGGCTGCATCTTAGGGATCTGGTGTCCTCATACAACGAGATGGTGAAAGACGCCAGATCCAACTACTTTCGCCAGCTAATATCCTCGAATAAGAAGAGCCCAAAAGTTTTGTTTGACACTATAAATTCTATTGTTAGTCCTGCAGCCCCAGTACCCCCTGTGTCCTGCAAAGCCGACAGCAATGAATTTCTCAAGTTCTTTGCAAACAAGACTAGGAAGATCAAAGAGCACCTCATTGTTGTGATGATGGTGTTGTGGTGGAGCCTGTTTCACACAAATGGTCTACTTTTAGGCCTGTCACTCTGGAGGACATATCTGCTCTGTTGACCAAGTTGAAACCTTCTACTTGTCCATCAGATGTTCTTCCTTCCAAGCTCTTCTTAAAGGTGTTTGATACCATCGGCCAAAGTGTCACTGAAATGATCAACCTTTCACTTTCCACTGGTGTTTTTCCAAACGCATTCAAACATGCTATAGTGGAGCCTCTGCTAAAAAAGTCTAATCTGGACCCATCAGTCTTCCAGAATTATAGACCCATCTCAAAGCTTCCATTTATCTCAAAGATTCTGGAAAAGGTGGTAGCTGAACAATTGTCAGAGTTCTTGGATAAAAGGAGCATCTATGACACTTTTCAGTCAGGTTTTCGTAAACATCACTCCACGGAGACAGCCCTGCTGAAGGTGTCCAGTGATATTTTGATGTCTGCTGATTCTGGCAAACACACAGTCCTCGTCTTACTAGATCTTTCATCAGCCTTTGACATGGTTGACCACCAGATCTTATTGGACAGATTGAGGGACCTGATTGGTTTGTCAGGGTCAGTTCTCCACTGGTTCTCCTCTTACTTATCTGGTCGGAATTTCAGTGTCATGGCTAACCACCAAATGTCTCAGTCAGCAGACTTACTGTGTGGGGTTCCCCAGGGCTCTGTTCTAGGCCCTGTTCTGTTTCTCCTATACATGATCCCTCTTGGAAGGATCATTCAGGATTTCAGTGATGTTTCCTACCATCTCTTTGCTGATGATATCCAGCTATATTGCTCTTTTAAGCCCTCCGAGACACACAAGCTGGATTCTCTGATGAACTGCTTGATGCAGATAAAACACTGGCTCTGCAAAAACTCTCTGCAACTAAACTCAGAGAAAACAGAAACCTTAGTTGTTGCCCCTGATGATGCTATACCAGGGATTAAGCAGCACTTGGGTTCTCTTGGTCAGGATGTCAAACCCAGCCTTAGAAATTTGGGTGTCATTTTTGACAAAGATATGTCGCTGGAGCAACACTCCAAACAGTTGATCAGGAACTGTTTCTTCCAGTTGAGGAACATTTCTAAACTACGGAAGATGGTGTCTTATGAAGATCTAGAACTTCTTATTCATGCCTTTGTTTCTACACGGCTAGACTACTGTAACAGTCTGTTTTCCTGTCTGAATAAGAAGGAGCTGTCTCGCCTGCAGCTGATCCAGAACTCTGCTGCGAGGATCTTGACCCGCACCAAGAGAAGAGATCACATCTCCCCGATCCTCAAAGCTCTTCGTTGGCTCCCAGTTGCTTACCGTTATCAGTACAAAATTCTAGTTTTGACATTTAGGGCCCTTCATTCTCAAGCTCCTCCATATGTTTGTGATCTGATCGCCCCCTACAGACCATCTCGTGCACTGAGGTCTGCGGATCAGAACCTGTTGATGGTCCCTCGCACACGGTTCCAAACTAGAGGAGACAGATCGTTCCAGGCTGTTGCTCCCAAACTCTGGAATGAACTTCCATTGTCCCTACGTCCCCTGGACTCTGTGAATTCTTTTAAAAGTCAACTAAAAACTTTTTATTTTTTCAAAGCATTTTAACTGAAACTGCTTTTATTGGGCTTGAGATGATTGTTTTACATGATTTATGCTTTTTATCTTTTATGTTTTTATGTTTTTATATGTGTATATATACATATTTTAACCTGTGAAGCACCTTGTGACTTTTGTCTGTGAAAGGTGCTATACAAATAAAACTTACTTACTTACTTACTATTTGGATCAAATCGATTGATTGAGTATGTTGATTAATCATTACACCCACCCCTACAAAATTAGGATGTTATTCTCGTGTTTAGTGTTGAAGCAGAAGAGATTTCAAGTTTTAAAGGATTTAAAACTGCTTTCATCTGTTTTTATGTGATACCGGGATAAAAAGTGAGAGCACACAAGTCTCTATTCAAATTTAGCCTCACTTGTTTCATAAAAAGTATCTTATGCAAACTTGTTTCCTAAACTATATTAAAAAAAAACCCTTGTCGATCTTTTAAAAAAACCTGTAGGAGTGAATAAACAACATTTTAGCAGGTTCTGTCTGAATTAAAACAGTAAAAGCTTTCCACATGACCGCACCATGGAACTTCCTTCAAAAATTCTTAACATATACAGTGCAAGCCCCGACGCTACGGAGCAAGGTGACTAAAATTTACTAGGTGCACAAAGTGATGACCTCCATCTACAGACCTGGCTCATCCACAACAGATGAGATTTTTTAGCTGGTTCCGATCATCATCACTTGCCTGAAAAGATTAGAAACACATTTTTCCGAGCGCAAGTTGTAAACGCTTTTTCTTGGTGCATTCCTCATCTGTGGTTATTTAGTTTGCTGGGGGCCTGTTGTGACCGCAAAATGCTTTTCGTGCTCAGCTCGATCCACTGTTTTATACAGATGTGCTTGAAAAGAGTCGTTTTCTTTTGCATGGAGTAGAGAAAATCTGCAAATAATAATGGCTTACATACCAGGCCAAAATGGAGCCAAAATGCAAATTGCTTAGTGGGTCTGTTAAACACTATGGTGTATCATCATTAAAGCTTCAAAGTTGGAATTTGAGTCATTTGGCCCCTCACCAGCATTTGTCGCACACCACGTAGTAAGAAACATTTCTGGAGCGACCTCCACTTTCCTGTCTTTGCTTACTCCTTTGGGCACTTTATCTGACAAAGGATGTCCGAAAATAAGTTTCAAGATTTTTTTTTTTTTTTCCTCTGGGATGGGTATCTCTCCAAAAACTTTGATCCCAATATTAAAACAGATACCCCAAATTCCATATGGGTTTTGTTTTTATTGATACTACTCTGAAGAAATATGCTTCCACAAGATTACATAACAGATCAACTCAGAAACTTTGGTCACATTTTCTCTCTCACATACTTGTCACTTAAACAAATAAACAAACAAACAAAAAACTCAAAAGGGATGAAATATGATCAATTCATCAAATTAGTGCACAAAGATTTTTAATGTAGTTCAAGCTGTAATAGATAATTACTGCAATTGTTCACCTGCACACCTTACACCTACGATGCATCTTAAAAACATATGTAATCATAAAGCTTCAGCAAATCTGTAACAACTTCCAAAAATGGGCCCTAAAGTGAATGTATCCACTTAAAAGAACTCTGTGGCTTCAACACACAAGCACAATATTAGGCAATGGACCTCAAACACATCTGGAAACTCTAAACTAATTGATTTAGCTAAATGTCACTGTAATTCTATATTTAGAGAAAAACAACCATGATGCATTTTAATACACTTTCTGCGGTTTGGAAGAGGTTTTTTTTTAATGGATTAATGCTGTTCATTTGATCCAAAGACTTCCATCCCCTGAAATAACTCAACAACATTCTTTCATTTTTACATTTTGATGACTTCCTTTGACATAGTTTAAACACATCTCCTCTGAAAAGAGCTACACTTTCCAGCATTACTCAGCACGTATATGCCACTACCCACCTTTAAGCATTTAGACAAAGTGAAACATTCTTCAAGGCCACACGCAGACTCAAGAGAGTCAAACAGGAAGATGTCTGCATGCCATCTTAACTGCTCACTCACAATATGTCTGTTTATGCCAGAATAATGGCCTCATTTGGCCTAAACAGCCTCGTAAATACAGCTATACAAATACGCTTACAGGCAAAGCAGTGTCTGTCTTTGACTTGAAAAAGTGAAGACGTTGACTTGTGGTTAGAGGAATCTTTGGACTCCTTAAACTTCTTTTTTGTTACTCAAAAAAGGTTAAACCAATCAGACAGACATGGACAAAACTGTCCATGAATAAAAGTAAAACCTAAAATGGTCCGTCTAAATGAATTGAACCTAACAAAAATAATTTTGAACAGACGTTTTCATTATGTTAAAAGACCATCAGAACATCTCTAAGTAGTCAAGAGTTCCTGTGACTAACAGTTGCACATATTCAGAAGTTTAGTGTCTACTGAACTGTGAACAACCTCTCTGGATGCTGCTGACAGAGGAAACCAGAGGACAAATTTGGGAGACAGATTATAATAATGGCAACGTGCCCAGAAAAACCTCCAAAGACATTTGAGGTGAACTCTGAAGATCAAGGTACATCGGCTCATACCACCAAGAGCCAAAGTGGGCTACATAAGAGATGTCCATTTCATTGAAAATATTGATTTACTCTATTGCGCGCATTCGATAAGGCAAAAATATAAACATATAACTTATTATAAGGTTCTTCTCAAAACACAGAACCAAAAACAATCCACATAACAAAAAAATCAAGTTGATTTTTTGTACTGAATTGTAAACACATACAGACTATTTTTAAAATTTGTTGTAAAATAAAAATAGCACTTGAATAAAATATGAATGTCTAAGATGCATAATATGCTTTTTTTTCTAGGATGAATGAAATTGGTTGACAGAAACATCAATAATGTATCACCTATTTTAAATTGTGTCTACGCAGATTCTTACAAGGAACAGTTTTGTGTTTGTTTTTTGACAAAAACAGAGCAACAAGTCCTTAAGAAAAACAGAACAATAGTTGATGCCCTCTCTGGAAGCCCCAACACCGTTTTTGGGTGTGATTACATTTACAACATGGACCATCCTCATGCCATTGAGGATCTTTTTATCTCTTTGATTCACATTCACTTTCCATATTACATTTACACAGTCTTGCTTAGTTTGCAGATACTCACCATTTCCACACCCTGGGGAAAGGCTGTACCCTCCCAGTCTTTCTTGGGGAACCGCTGAATGATCTTTCCACATCCTTCTCCTGAACCTGCTGATAAAAAGATCCAATTTTACTATTAAAGACTTTATAGCAAGGTAACATGTACCAAACAAGTTACATTTAATAAAACATTTTTACTTTTCTAAGATTAGGATTCAGTTGTAATTAATAAAGAGCCCTTGATATTAAAACATTAAGCATCAAATTTTTGTGGAGAATAACAGCTCTCAGCATTATGAAAAGGGTTCTACAAACATGCCCAGTTCCCTTCATTTTTAATATTTTGCTTCTTAAGAGCTAAATATTAATGCTTAAGACTATGAACAAGTTATTATATATTTTTTAATAGTTGCATATTTGTTGGTCTCTAGTAAGTAACTACGGATTAAAAGACCAATCTGTTATGTTTAAAGACTTTCACTTTGAAAAAACAAAAACCTAACATTAAGCAGGAAGCCAATAGGAACAGCCTACCAGTCTTCAAAGAAGCTGCATCCTGTAGGCTTTTCCTAATTAGCTTTTATTTTGGTTAAGATTACAATCCAAGATAGAGACAAGGCAAATTATTTCAAAGTAACTCAAGTTATTGTGTTCAGTAAATTAGGTTATTTTAGGTTGTAAAAGTAGTGTAAAAAGCTAATTCTAGAATTTACCACTCTGCTGATAGAGTATACAACTGTATTTCACACAACAAGTGGAGTGAACTTACAAAAATTACCAAGTAAAATAATCAAAAATAGTTGGAATATAATAATAAATTCAAAAATAATGACAATCCCAATAGCTGATGCTAACAGGACATTTACCATGACTTGGTTTAAAGGCAAAATCATCAAAATACTCAGTTCTGAGAGATATATTCTATATTTCTAAAGTTCTAAACCAAATGGTTACAAGCATCCAAGGCTTCCATCTAGAACTTTCATCCCTCCTGTATACAGTAGGTATGCCTCATACATTCTGAATAACTGTGGCTCCCAAAACTCCTCAACTTAAGTGAAAAGTCATTATTCATGCTGACATTAATGCAAACATAATCTTCATTTAGGGGCCAGTTTGTACCTAAAACATTCTTACTAAGTAATCTTGAAATCTAACTAAGTATTATGCTATAAGGAAAAAATGCACTTCAATTATTGTGCCAAAAGCAGCACATTCATTTAACAATATGGACACAACCTAAACATATAATTTAAACCATGTACTTTCATCTTAAATGTTGTTCTTAACTTTTCTTGTTGTTTGGCGGCTCAGATAAACGTTCTATAAATGTACATGAGGAAAATGGTCTTCAGCAAAGAGTAATTAATAACAATGAAATACATGTGGCTCACATTTTGCAATTCATTTAAGTCATATGGATAAATAGATACCTGTGATTATATTGTGTTTGTGCAATTGATAAAAAACCCAAACTGGTTCCTGACTGTTATGGCAAAATGTGTGCTTTGTTTTTATTCTCTCAATTATTTCCTATGTTAAACGTTTCAAGTGTTCTGGATTTCATTTGATGTTCTAAAGAGCCTAAAAGTCAACAATGGTTGCCGTGAAAACACTACACAGTCACAACACTGTACGAGAAATCGCTAAAATAACAACGCTAGCATATCTTTTTTAAGAACTTAAAAAAAGGTTGACACCAGCTTTCGTGGACTTGGAAATTGAGTATATTTTAGCAGACTGTAAAATATAACGTGAATAAATATCAGGTGCATTTTGGCAGTCAAACTGAGAAACCATTAAGAGAACCTGACAAGTACTGTACATAATTGGTTCCAGTGCATGCACTGGCTTTTTATGTAAGCTAGGATTTTTCTTACAACAAAGGCAATGCAGCTGCCTTCGATGTTAGTTCCAGTATGATGATGTGAGGAGAAAGAAGTCAGGATTTATTTCAGGAGATGTAGGGGGGTTGAGAAAATGTACAACTGAGTAACTTTATTCCTATTAACTTTTAAAACCTACTCCAATTAAACTTGTGTTTTTTGGTGTTTTTTACATGTTCTTGTAGCCTTTTTTCTCATGATATAGAATATATAAAGAAAATTAGGATTATATTTGTGTATTTCTTTACACAAATCATGGTGAATCAGGAGCAGACAAATCGTGTTATTTGAAAAAGCTTGTAGTTGCGATGTACGAACTACAATAGGGGGCCCCAAGCTCCCTGCTTCACTCTATTCTAATGCATCCACTTGTAGGCAAATAAATATATTAATGTCTTTGTTTTCCTCGTCTGAGGTGGCATCTGGCTCAAAATTGTACAACTGGATAGCTTCATTAGATTAGAGATTAGATTAGATTTGCTTTATTGTCATTGTGCATTCAATATTGGTAACCAGTTTTGTTACACTGGTAATATTAGCTTTGGGTTGTGAAGGGGTCTAAGCAAGCAGGAAAGAGTGTAAACAAAAGCATGGTGGGAAATTAGCACTGGATTACTCTGCGTCAACTGTCTGACCCACAATTAAATGTCTGATGAATTACTGCTGCTCTGCTAAAACTATGTTCTACTGTTCTGGAAAATAGCACAGGATAATGGTATAATCATAATTTTAAAAAAACAACATTGGTAACACTTTTACAATAGATCAAAAAGATGATTTGAGTGGGACTTTAAATCAGTTGTTTCTTAAAACTTTTTTTTTTGTTCAAAGTGCTAGCATATGACTAGTAACACAGGTGTCAAATTTAGCTGAGGAGAACGTGTTCAGTCAACAGAAACCCAATAATGCAAAACCTAATAATAAAAAACATGTCTGCAACTTCCTCATTTTCTGAATTGACTTTACATGAACAAGTAATCAACGGAGGGGGTTGGTGAAGCCCAACCAATGAGGGAACATGCAGGAAACGAGTTGCGTCAAAAGCAGTCAAACTGTTTTGATCACCTTGCTGTGAGGCAACAGTGAAGCAACAACCACCACATCAAAATGCAGGTGTTGAATTTTGAACAAAACAGATGTTCATGTGCTACCTTGCCCTTAATTGGGAAGTACAGAGATGTGGTAAACTAGGAGCAAACAACACGTGTTTTGTTGCTCTGTCACATTTTGTCAATTTGATTAAGACTTTTGAAATGGTCAGTCACATTTTAGACAGATCAGGTCCTCACAAACAAATACAGACACAGCGAGAAGAAGTAATGTAAAAGAATCTTAAAAGACGTCTTTAAATTTGACTTTAAAAAATCTTGACTAACATTGTAGGCGAACTTCTCATAACAGTTTGAATAAATCAGCAAATGTATTGGGAAAGACAAACAAAGGCAGGGACTAAACTGTGAATCATAGAAATAGTGATACAAAATCTTCACATTAGGATTTGTACAGTCATCTACAATGCTGAAATATAGAGAAGCTGCTTATATCTGCTTTAGATATAAGGAATAGTTAAGTCAAGCATGTCCAGACACGGCACGGTGCAAACAGGACACCAGTCCGTCTGACCATTACGTGTCTTCAGGTCATTACAGCTCCTTTAATTGAAATCACATGCCTTCAGTTCTCCAACTTCTAATTTTCAACCAAAGATGAAAATAAATGACAAAATTCCTTACATTCCACGCGGCTGCACTCTTGCATTAAAACAAGCAACACTTCCAAACACTAACCCCCCCTGACAACTATAAAGAACCCCATCAGCGAGGATAATAGAATCCAGGCCCAAAAAGAAGCAGACTAATTAAAACATCCGCCTGCTAGAACACAAGGGGGGATGACATCTAAAATTACGTTTAATAATAAATCTTTGACAGAAGCTGTTGAGATAACAAGAACCAACCTTATCTGAGGCTATGGCACGCATGTAAACGTATAAAAAGAACCTGGCTTTTTTCCAGATTAATCTGGCCTGATCACAGTTGGGGAGAACCAAAATGATTTTCTTTTTAAAAAATTAGCTTGCATACTTAAGTTTCTTTTTTTTTAACGGTTTTACAGACTGCAGAGAAAGAAGACTCTAATAAGTGTTGTCCAACATTCCAGCACAACACTGAGTTTCACCAAGACAGAGAAGTGAGGATTGTTGCAGGTTTTATCTTAAATGTTTAATTTTTTTTCATCAAATAAAAATAAGAAAACAGAGTTTACAAGTGGTCAAAGCCACTCATAAACTGATAATATGCACACAAATTCTTAGTTGAGGTTTGTGGCAAGTTTTATGCCCAAAAACAAGCTTATTAAACACCACCACAAAGAAATGGTCATAATGTTTTAGCTATGCTAGCCAGCAATCAGATTTCCTGACGTTTCTGTTTGTTTAATAGAAGTTACGTGATTTGCTTGACAGAAAATAAAAGCATATGATTTAAAATGAGGCAAAAATAAAACTGGTTACATAAAACAAAATTGAGGGAAGTATTCTACTTATTTCAGCATTCTGCTTTGATCTCTCAAAAACTAGACCTTACCTTCAAATTATGCCTCTGAAGAGATCTTCTTTAAAGCAAGTATTTTCTCAAGTCACTATAGAAACATCCAGTTGAAACAAACAGGGACCAGAGGACACCGCAGGAAGTGCCGTCTATGCCTCGACATGCCAAAAGGTGGTATGCACATTAGCGTAATTACAACTGTAAAAATGTCTGACGAAAATGTTTTTTGATACTGTACAAGAGATTAAGGGAAGCACAATGCAGTACTTATCTCTTGCAGGGTATGAAACAAAATAATGATACCTTTGTCTGTGATTTCATTTACATCTGTTGTTTTTGACTCCCCAAGCAGACGGACATGGTTGGACATCTTCACTTCAACTGGACAGCTAATTTATAATTTATGCTTGATTAATATCTTATAGCAGAAAAAAAACACATTTTTTCTATTGCCGAGTGACTTTTTTTAAACAAAGGTTCTGATTACATTTATATCAGATGAAATATATTGGAATATTAACCATTAAAGATTGGCAAACTTTGTTTTTTAACTTGTCCTGTCCAAAAGCTAAGCAATAGGTGCTGAAGGCCTCTTGTGTTGGACAGATTTTACTGTTACAATAGGGGGTTATGGATCTTTAGACAAATTAAGTGTATATTTGTATAAACCCCTTTTATATTTGAGGCAAAGCTTTATTTATGACAATTATGTTTATATGCATTCCATGTTGGACTGGACGGAAGAAAAGAATAGAGGGAGAGAGTGGGATGTTACAGATGGGGGATAAGGGGTTAAGATGGGAGAGTTAGAGGAGGTAGGGGAGTCATGACATAAAAGTATCATAAGTAAATTGCATAACTTACACACCAACAAATAGTATGCACAAAGCTATTTACAGGTTATTTACAAGTATATTCCTACATTAATGATATAAGACTTTTCTCACAGGGGGCACAAAGCGAAATTCATTTATGCACACAGACTGGTATACACAAGATTTGCATATCCAATCTTACTGGAGAGGGGTGTAAAAACATTACCCATGCCCTAGGCCTGGGCGATAAATCGATCAAATGAATTAATTCGAATTTTTTGTTACGGGCGATTTCAAAAATAACTAAATCGAGTTTTTATGTGGCGCATTTTTGGCTCCTCAGAGCTTCCGTAGCGTTAGTTTCACACGGCACGCGGCAAACAACACACGAAACAGCACGCGACAGCATGGCTACCGGTGAGAGTGGGAAGTTTGTTCCCTAGAAAGAAATGAACTCATCTGTTGTGTGGAACTGGTGTGGCTTTACTGTCACAGACGTGGAGGAAGAGTCCCCACGCTGCCACATTTACCTAAAGGAGCTCATCGGAGTCAAAGGCGCTCACGCGCGGTCGCGTGGCACGCGCTCAGTCTACTTACACATGCACGCGCCCTAACACACACGCGACTTGACACATACTCATTCTACAACGCCTGTATAGTTAGTTCATTAGTTAGATAGTTATTTTTTACTGTTATTTGTTCATAAAGAATGCTGCGCTGTAATTCTTACTTGTATATTCATTTGTGACGCGGCCACCGTAGGATTTTGTTTCGGGAGAGGACGGAGGCGGGGGGGGGGGGGGGGGGGGGGGGGTAACCGCGACTCCTTCTGCTTCATCACCAAGACAGGGTTTATTAATTTATTTAAAACTTTAGACCCAGATATGAGCTGTATTGATAACTTTTTAGAAAATGCTGCTACTCTCAAGGTGAATGTTTGTCTCATTTTAGTCTAGACTGTAAAGTGTGACTTAAAACACAGCTGGGACTTGAAGTAAGTAACCTTTTTATTTTGGACAAGTGAAAACAAGAGTAGAATAACAAAATAAGAAAAAAGCAAGACAAAAATTATATAAAACCAAGAAAAAATTATATAAAACACAACAAAATTATATAAACACAAGTCCAAAAGGGAGTGAGAAGAAGAAAAATTTTATACTTAACTTTGATTCCAAGAGTGTGTTTATTTATTATTCATCCCAGAAATGGGGGGTTACATTTGTCTTGCATTTGATTAAATAAAAGCAATATTTGCTTTAAGTTGGCTGCAGTTTGTACTTATTGCTTTCCTTAAGTGTGTGTGGGGGGGGGGGGGGGGATCGGGAAAAAATCGGAAATCGAATTAAAAAAAATAAAATCGGAGATTTTATTTTTAGGCCATATCGCCCAGCCCTACCATGCCCATATTTGTGAAAATTTTTTTTCACATTTTTATTACTTGTTAACTTGTATTGGGATATTAACTAACTTTAGTTAAGTTATGGTACATAGTAGAGGGCTGCATTGGGATCGGGTCCCGCCGGGTCCCACGGGACCCAACTCAAATCTCGCAGGATTGGGCGGTTTGGATTGTGCTGCGGGCGGGAGCGGGCGGCAAAAAATAAACCCCGCGGGATCAGTGCTGGCATGAATATCGGATGAATATATAATAGCGGACTACGTTAGGCTGTGCGGCTGTTGGAGTCTTACATACTGAAGCTCCGTGAAGCACCAGGTAGAGATGCCCAATGGCCTCTGTCATCAAACCTGTTGTTGGGGAGTGTGCCCCGCCCCGCCTCTTACTAAGAGCGCGCTTCAGGCCGTCTGTCTGCGCGCGCACACACGGACACTTAACCGAACAGGATTTGTGAAAATATATTTAATATTTAAGTTGCACATTACACAAGAGAAGAATGCATCAAAAGATGAGACTGGAGGAGGACATGAATCTCTTTAATAATATCAATACAAATACGTGTTTTTTTCCTGCGGGACGGGGGACGATACAAAATCAATGCATCTCTATTACTGTGCGGGACTAAATTCTCTGAGTTTTGCGGGTGCGGGCGGGAGTGGTCATACATATTGCGGGAGCGGGCGGGAGTGTAACGCATACGTTGCGGGAGCGGGCGGGATTGGTCAGAAATTCAGCGGGCGCGGGCGGGAGCGGGATGAAGAAAATAGTCCCGCGCAGAGCTCTAGTACATAGTCATGCCAAGTCTAAAAACTAGCAACATCACCAGGATTACTTCTACACAATAACAGTTGTATAAAGGTACATATAATTAATAACAGAATCACTGTTTATCTTTCTAACAATACATTTTTTAGAAGAAAGTGTTAAGTTAAATTTCAAAACTATAGATTTGATCCCAACAAGGCACAGTAAATTCCGTTTAGACCATATGGAGCAGATTTCATCATTCGAGTGGCATCATCAATGCAAATGTCAATATTTGAATTTCTTGATAGTAATTATTTTCAAATATGGGGAAAGTTGTGTATCTAAAGATCATCAGGAACTGGAACTAAAGTGCCCTGAATGTTCCCTAAAAATGATAAGCAAATGGTGATACAGTAAAGAATTTCCATGACAGAAGGGCAGGAGAGATTAAAGGTGTATTCAGGCTGGTGACATTTGGTTCACTTTAGGTGAACCAGAGTTCCAGATAATCTGGAACAAATTTTCAGTCTGAATACACCCAAACACACCGTGGTCCGGGACCAGCAACCGCTCTCGCACCCATCTTTTGAAGTGGTCTTGGTTTGTTTCCAATATGACTGAGCTTCAGTTCGCTCAGAGATTCTTCAGTCTGAACACAGTCCCTTCCCGAAGCGAAGCAACTGTACCAAAGAGGCCACTGTAGCTGACGTAAACAGAATAGTAATGAATCCACAAATGAGCTTCGGACTTGGGCTGCACAGTGGTGCAGTGGTTGCCGCTCTTGCCTCACAGCAAGAAGGCCCCTGGTTAAAGTCCCGGCTGGGGGACGTGAAACAGAACTCCAATGGGGGACCTTTCTCTGTGGAGTTAGCATGTTCTCCCCGTGCATGCGTGGGTTTTCTCCAGGGACTCCGGCTTCCTCCCACCATCCAAAAACATGCTTCATAGGTTAAATGGTTACTCTAAATCAGGGGTGGCCAATTATTTTAACTCGGGGGCCACATTGGTTTCTAAAATTCAATAGAAGGGCCGGACCACAAGCAGATGTGTGGAGTGAGAATGATATAACATGGAATGTAGTTGAAAACATTTGGATTGAAAATTATATTCTAAAACAGAATATTCTAGAGTTTTTAGTTTAAATCTAGTTTAGATCTCTTTTTTATTGTGAAACCCTTTGGTACCTTCAAGGATTTGTAAAGTGCTATATGAATAAAGTTTCATTTATTTATGATCCTTTTAATAAAATAAATAACATTATTTATTAAATAAAACAATGACCAAATAACACTATGATTTTCAAAGACAAAAATTCACGAAAACTATACTGATACATTTAAAAAAAACAAAAACAAAAAAACAATAAATAATGGATCCTCTCCCATCATAATTCTGCAGAGACTTTGAGCTCATCACGCGTCTCACAGTTTGCGCAGCTGCGCTGTCGGTTTCTCATCCAGTAATACTGAAAAAGCAAATTTCTCTGTCTTCTGCTGCAGCTACACATATATCTGCGTTACCTTTTCACCAGTACAGAGTTCCCTCGTTTATTGCAGGAGTTACGTTCTAAAAATAACCGTGATCTGTGAAATCCACAGAGAATGATTCCAGATGTTAGTGGCAGTAAAACTCCTCACTGCCTAAATACACTTTTCTCAGACAGACATGAACATTTTCAGCCTTTTCTCTGGTTTAAATTCTCAAACATTCATAGAAATTAGGTCCAGGATCTTAGAATGAAAATAAATATCTGATGGATCAAAGATTTCTGATCTGAAGAGCTGCTCGTTTGTGTACAGGAGTCACTGCACGGACTGAGGAGATTGACTGACAAGGTCTCCAGCCAATCAGGACACAGAACAGGGTGCGCCGTTTAAAAAAGGTAGCATGATCGCTCTAAAAGAATGTGCTAAACCGGGAAAGATGAACTGCGACGTAGAAAGGGAAGACTGTCTTCTGTTCTATTTGACAGAGATTTTTAGAGGGTTTCAGGTTGAACACAGACTGCCAAGGGTGGAATAAAATGTCACGTCTTGATCGTGTGGCCAGATTAAAAAAAACCATGGGTCTCTGATACTGTTCAGAGGGCCGGACCAAAGATGGAGGCGGGCCGGATGCAGCCCGCGGGCCGTAGTTTGCCCTCCCCTGCTCTAAATGTTCTATAGGGTGTGAATGTGAGTGTGCATGGGTGTGATTGATTGTGGCCCTGCGACAGACTGGCGATCTGTCCAGGGTGTCCACTGCCTTCGCCCGCAAGTGGCCAGGATAGGCTCCAGCAGCCCAGTGACCTCCAAAAAGGATTGATCGGATTAGAAACTGAATGACAAAAAAATGAATTGTAAAGCAACAACTGCTGTGTTATCAAACAAAAAAAAAGGGTCTGAATATTTATTTTAACACACCTAAAAACGCTTCTTACATGCTTTTCTGTATCTCATTACGCAGCCCCGCCCAACAGGCACTGCTGTGACCTCACCCTAAAAGCTACCTTGTATTTCCTTACAAATTCTCTTAAAATAATGCCATAACATGACAACAATGAGACACAGCAACTCATTGAAATGTGATCACATGAATTCAGACTCATCAAAACAATTTCCTGAGAATCTATGTCAGAAAAACTAAGTGTACCTTTTTAGCTGTCTTCTTGCTAGTAACCGCCTTGCAGCATGCCTCTACCGCACCAAAAACATTTAGTAAAAAGAGTGTTGAGCATGATGTTGATTCAGACGTTCAACTAAAAGCGCAAGACTTCCATAATTTCCGTCTCTAGTTGCTTTGCTCTGCCCTCGTAATTCCTGAACAATGATTGAAGAGATCTTCAATCACATGGTTGTGTTTACAAGCTTTAGTCCAGAACAGAAAAGTCCACTGATGGCAGTCTGACTAAAGACCAAACACAAGATTCATGACTCGAATCAGGAAGCTCTGAGCCCAACCACATATGTGTAATCAATTGAATGCTAAAAAGTGGAACAAAGTTGTGAATATGTGGAAAGAAAAAGCAAAAAAAAGAAAAGAAAAAAAAAGACAAAATTCTAATATCAGTTTCTTTGCCATTGGCCATAATTACACATCTTGTACTTAAAGAACAAAACGTTGATTGAAACTCCCAGCAAGGATATTATAAAGATCTTTAGGGTTTTTTAAAAGTCTCATCTTCATTTACAACTGCATAATTTCAAAGCGATACATATTGTCTGGTTAAGTTTAAGGATTGTGTAAACCCAAGCTGAGTGTCAGTCCAAATTGCACACAGTGACAGTTCATCAAAAAAATGTATCAGTTTCTATCTTTGAGTGAGCAATTTACCACACCTATGATTCCTACAGTGCTAGTTAAATGTCAAGGCCTAAAATTCCCATTTCAAAATAGGGGAAAATTCCATACTTACCTTGATTTGACCTTTAACTACACATCTTAGGCTACACTACTCTTGCATAAGATTGAATTTTATTGTTTTCCTCCACCTTTGATGGCTTCCCTAAATTAGATTAAGTCATTTAATTTACTGGTATGCTCACTTTCCTTTCAGTTTCCTCTTTTTGTCAGTTAGCTGCAGCACTGCAAGTATGCATTTTGTTGGCTTCCTGTTTCCACTTGATGAAAGGCTTTACTATGCAATTGTCTTCAGAATTATTATTTCTTACTGACTTTGCTGTTCGTTTAACTTTGTTAAACCAAACAATGCTAGGCTTTTGGGTTACTTTTCTTTTCAAAAACCAAATTATACCTCAAGGGGGACATGGTGCCAGGCTAAAAGATGTGCTCTATTCATGAAAACGCACAAAAAACAAAAACAAACCACCTTTGCAATGGGTCTGCATATGTTAAAAATTTGACTTCGAATTGGCTTGTAAGGGATACTGTTTTCTTTATTTAGTAAACAATGATAAATCATTTCACTATGTGACTTACATGGGATGATGAGGTGTCACATGCTGTTGACTGTTGTGGCATTTATATGGGATTTATACGTCTCTAATTTGGACCAAGCTTCTTAAAAAGAACTGGTTGACACGCATCTTTTTTTTAATTTTGCAAATACTTTCTGCGGTATGCTTTCATGCACACTGTCAGATTCATTTCAAAAACTCATCTAATTTTAAAAGGATACATTAAAAGACTGACAGCAAAGATGGTTGCTAGCTTTCACTCTATCAACAGAGGCTTCAGTTTAAAGTAAAAAAAAATAAAAAAGCTAGAAAATCCCTCAAAAATTTGGTGAATGTCAACTAATGTGTTAAAAAACGAGTTGCAAACTGATTTTTGTATATTACGGCTTACATTCAAATGAATGAATCAGACCATGTCAAGCTCCTCTGAGACTGTCAACAAATAAAATAAGCTAAGATCGTCTTAAATTCCACTTGTCTTCCACATGTAAAGGTAAGTTTTTCTTTTCACCTTTCATTCTTGTTATAGTGTGATTAAAAAAAAGAAATAAATAAAACCTTACTGTTAAATTATATTTAATATCTAGAGCAGCTTAGTGATGGCATGCAAGCCCATTTGAATTTTTGTCCATTACCTTTATTTCTGTTACTAGGAAATAGAAGTTTCACTGCGTTTGATCAGGTATTTGAAATAAGTGTACTAAAAATATTCATTTGTGTTTAAAACCTTAGAAAACTGTGGGCAACTGTTACAAATATGAAACTACTGTTTCTTTTGGTGATATGGCTTCTTTTCCCAACTTTGACCAAACTTTTCTAACTATTTCGCTAGAGTTTCTTAAAACAGATTGACACTGTCATTATTTGTAACTCTTTTTTTTGTGAGACTAAGGGCAGATGCAGTTCACAAATCTCTCAGTTTGCAGTAATTTCTCAGAACTTTTTTTTTTATAAAAAATAAAAATAAAAAAAACGTTATACAGAATTTTAAATTTTTTTTTTTTTTAATTTGCCGACCATTCCTGTTAAAGGCACTATAGAGAGCTTTAAGAGGCAGAAAAAAAATATTCCTGTGCCCTATAAATGTACTATTCCTTCATTAGAGCAGAAAAAAATGTTGCACAGAAGAACTAAAACACTTTCAATACCTTTGGGGTGATTTCACTTTGGGGCTGAATTTCACTTTAATTTCAGTCTACCGGTTTATGTTCTCAATTGATTTACTCACAAATGTGATTCTATTCAGTAACATTTCATTTTTCAAATTTCCATTAAAAATCTTTTTTTTAGGATATGAAACAGATTTTTCCTTTAACTTTTGATTTCAACAAATAAAAAAAATATTTTATAAAATTAGAGACTCACTTTTTGTGGTACAATACATCTTTGGTCCTTTGAAGACTCAGTTTGAATGAGCAAGGAATCTTGATAAATTTTACACTTTTATTAAATTTGGTTTGCTTTTACACATGGAGCTCTGAGGAGGAAGCCAAACCTCTAAGAACTGATCATTAGGAGGCAGTAGAGCCCAAAACAAGGTCTGAACAAAAACCTTTGAAAAAGCAAAAAAAAGACCACAGCTAGTCCCAACATTCCCATTTTTTTCATTCATATACCTGCACCTACCAACAACGAAATCTATCAAAAATTCATTTTCCAGCTTTTTTGGGAGATTTTTGTTTCTTCAGATACACACTTTCTCCAGCTATTCATAGTGTGTGTGTGTGTGTGTGTGTGTGTAAATTTACTCTCTTTGGTTAACATGAGGCTTTGGTTTTCAACACTGAAGCAAATCGCACCACAATTCATTTGCAAGTGAACTGAGACCCACACTCTCAAGCAGATCAGAGTTCACATGCTTGGTTCAAACCATAATTTAGAGGAGCTTTTGCACTTGACCAAAAACAAAATGACTTAGAGAAAATAAACTTGAACCAAACAGTTCACCGCTCCTCATTATAGGCTGTTTAGCGTGGTTAGAGATAGAGAGAGCGGGTAGGGATCTTTTCTTAGGCTGTTTCCACCAAAACAAACAAAATTTAGACAAGGGGTAAAAACTTAGTAGATGAATAGATGTAAGCAGTAACAAATACACAGATATTACAGTCACCGCCGCTCACATTAATGGAAAAAGTACCATGTCTGTTTGGGAGAAAAGTGAATGTTTCCACCTCCTTAATTATTACGTCATGGGACATTAACTCTCAAAATGCTAAGATGAAAATGTTTCCTGCAGTGAACTTTAGCATGATTTGCATAACCACAAATAGTTATGGTCTAACTAAACAACACCAATATTATTGATTTTTGTTTAGATTGCACTCCCAACTAACTGACATAATTGTTTAGTTAGTTTTGTGATGCAAGGTAAACTCAACACTCAACTTAACAGTCTAACACAATTGAATTGAATTTACGACTAAATTTAAGTTTTACAGTAACCTAAAGTTAATAAATATTACTCCAGTTAGGAAACTTAGTAAAATGTAAAAGTCTGAGTGGCTTACTCCACACCATAAAACAGAAAATAAAAATATCTTTTAATTCAGAAAACAGATTAGTTTCTAATTTCCTTTAAAGGAAGTCAAATGAACTTACGTGCATAGGCGTCAATATTTAATTGAACAAGACAAAAAAACAGAATAGACCAGAATCGAACAAATAAAAATAGGGATTAGCATACAGAAGAAGACACCAACATGGAATAAAAGGGAAAAAGTTGATGTCAAAATCATGAACTGTGAATTTCTTTTGTAATAGAAAAAGTGCAAAGTCTCAGTGTGCCAAGTCAACCAACACCAACAACGAAGCAGTCTTTGAGAGGTTCCCAACAGTGGCTTCATAAAAAAGTTTGCATCAGCTTAACTAACCATCCCTCATGAAGTATCTATTCAGTTATATATGTGAATGAAATAATCCACACATTTGAAGTCTACAGACTTGCATCGCAATGTACACATCTCATGACGGACGGGACACTGATGCAAATGAAAAAAATCTGCACAAGAAAATGTTTTGCTGTTTTGAAAGAACTTGCATAAGTGGTTCCAAACCTGGAGACTTAGAGAAGAAAAGTCAGACATTTCCCATTGAGCAGAGACAATGAAAGAGATTCCAAAAAAAACGTTTGATTCTATCCAAAGTGATGATATCTATCAAAGAAACTGCGTGAGAAAACCAGCTGGAAAGCCTGATGTTTTTTGGCAAAATGAAATGTATTAGGACTAGCTTGTCAGACTATTTACAATTTTTACCAACAAGGAGACCATACTTTATTTCAAAGTAATTTTGTTTTATTCTTTTTCTTGTGAACAGGAAATACATATTTTTTTATTATTTTTATTATTTTTTTATTTACTAGACAAACGTGCAAAGTAACATTATAAAATAAACTAAAGGTTCCATGCACAGTGCATTAATCATTTACTATTATTTTTTATTTTTATTTTATTTATGTATTTATTTTTGCTGGAGACACATATCCTGAACGTATTGTCTTTAACAAGGGGCAAAAACCAGTCATGAGTTAAAATCTTTTTTTTTTTAAATATTAAATCAATAAAATTAAACAAGGTATTAAACAATTAAGAAATGTAGTTGCAGTCATCTTTGTACATTAGCGAATGACACCAATGCCTTTATTTTGGCAATAAAACATATAGCATAAATTATAGTGCCTGGCCTTTATTTGCATTATCATAAATGCTGTGAAGTAATGGCAACGGGATTTTTTTTTCCTTTTTTAGAGTACACAATGCAAAAAAGGTTCCAATCAATTGCAGATGTCTGATTCCCTGACATACAGGCAAAGGGCAACAGTTTCTTCCAGCTGTCACTGCAAAGAGCATATTGCATGCTTAGCATTATTTCCAACTGTTCTATCTCACTGCAATTTAGCTCTAAGAACCGGAATATTATTCCAGTAAGATGTTTTTTAACTTTCATTACATGCTTTTCTATAAAAACAACTCTAGGGCTGCACGATATGAGGAAAACTTGCGATATTAGAGATTAATTTTTGTTATTATATAATTATTATTCGTTATTTTACTTTATTACTTTATTTATTTATTTCCCAAATAATGACTCATCCGCAATGATCCAGTATAAACTGAGGGAAGTGACTTTAGAAAAAGTAAACCAAACAGAATAGAAAAGAAGTGGTCCGCTCCTCCTGCACTTGATTAGTCAGGTGGATCAGTGGAGCGAGCGACTGTGTCTCTAGCAGAGCAGACGGACTTACAGCTGTGAGGGGAAGGGGGGGATGCTTCGTTACGTGTGGGAGACTTAAGACTGTGATCCGTCCCGCCGCTCTACGTGAGCGAGCTACCGAACTTAGGAGAACTGGGTCTCCTGGTAACAGTGTGTGTCGGGGCTCGGAGCGCCAGCACACACACAGCGGCTGAGGGCACTGTAAGCTTCAAAGAAGAAATGTCGCTCAGTCCTTAGAAACCGTTCAAACAATCACTTGGATTTGTGTTTCCAGTCGTGTCCCAACAAAATAAAGGCTGATGTTAATTTCACATATTTACGTGCAGCCAAGATGCAGATTGCAGCGTTTCCCGCATGGATTTTCTGTTCATCAAAGGCTAAATGTTGTTAGCCCGTGCAATTTCATTCCCTGACATTAGATGGCGCTTAATGTCAAACAGAAATACTCCTGTACACAAGGTGGTTTTCACTCAGAAGAAGAGAACCAGTATTTACTCGTTCGTCAGAATCATACAAAGAAAACATGAATATTTCAAGCACCAGTAGCTCCAGCTCGAGTTCCAATGATGAAGAAATTATTGTTCTGTTGAATGATGAAAGACGCCGGAAAAGACGCCGATTTTCGGTACATCCCATAGTTACGAGAAGAGAAGAACATGGTGAGTTTTATCGACTGGTACAAGAGCTGAAAATGTATCATGCGCGTTTTCGGGGATATTTTAGAATGTCCGTCATTATTTCTTTGCGGCAGTGTAGCCGCTACTTGGCGTCTATCTTCTTTGCTGGTATGTGTGCTCAGAAAGGCAGTGTTGTGTTTGAGCGCCCCCAAGTTGTGTTTTACTGTAACTTCAGAAGCTCCAGACACGTGAGCAAAAGCGCCCTTCTCATTAGTCGAATTAGTCTTCTCCTAGCCCTGGCTTCTTCCGGCTCCATTCTTACACAAAAAAAAAGCACCGACCACACAGATTAAAATGAAAATGATGAGCGAACAGGCGCTTCATAATAACCGTAACAATAATAAAAGCACGTTTAGAAGATCATCTCCTATATTACCGAGTTGCCAGATATCTATGTATGTAGCCGCTCGGCGGAACTCATTTCCTCTTCCGGTATTTCAAACACTACTGCACATGTGCGAATGATTTATTCCAACCGAAAGTGTGACCCATGTGAACGTTTGTTATAATCGGAAAAAGTTTTTCTGGGGGGTGTCTGTGGGTGCGTGTCGATCTCTGGGTTGTTCGGGTCGCGTGCCGCGGCTGGCTCACGGACACGGGGCACTGGTCGGGTGGTGGGCGGCTCTCGGGTTCTGGGGCCCTGGCTTCGTCCTTGGCCCTTGTCTCGGCGTCCGGCGCCCGGCGGCCCCCATGGCTGCCGCCTGGTACGGCTAAGCGCTCCTGTCCTGTGGCCTGGGGGCCGGACGCCGGGTTCGCTTATGCCTCTGGGCGTAGTGGGGGCCCCTGTAGGGGGGCCTTCTCTGCGCCTGGCTGGTCGGGTGGGCGGTCCCCGCCTCCCCCCCTCCCGGGCTGCTTGGGTCCGGTGTGGGGGGGGCGCTGGCCTTGGGGGGTTTCTCCTCCCCTTTCCGGGTCTGGCTGTTCTGGCTGGGTAGGATCTGGTTCCCCACAACACAAGGTTCACTTCGGCAGCATGCATGTATCTCCACCCCCACGTGCACGTGCACACTGCCACACTGCTCCCTGTCTGCTTCATCCCCCCTTCTAACCTACAGTGTATTGATGGACAGATATTTCCACTCATCTTCGTGTCAGATTTTTACCCATGATGAAATATTTGTCTTTCCAGCAGATCTAGTATAATTGTTACAGCTTAAAAGAATAACTGATCCAAATCAGTGCTTGTATCCCCCCTTTTTTCACCCTTCTTCCCTTTACTCTCTTCCACACCCCCCCCGACACACATTTTCCCTCTTCCTCCCCACACACACTAAATATAACAAATAAAGAAATAAATAATTAAACAAAAAGGGGTTAATTCAGATCTACACTCTGGCTTCTAAAGTTCTATAACCTCTTTTTGTGATAGTAAAACCTGTCCAACACAAAAGGCCTGCAGCTCTAATCTGTTTGCTAAGTTGTTGGACAGAACAAGTGAAAGAGAAAAAAAAGAGAAAAAAAAAAAAAAAAAAAAAAAAAAATAAAAAAAGGAAAAAGTTTTTCTGGGCCCATGTACATGGTTGAATTCTAATCTGACCAATGATCCGATCAAGATATTTTGTTCATGTAACTGCGGCTTATGGTGTTGACTCGCAGCGTAGTGGGCGCATAGCATCAAGATGGTGTCTCTCCATCGGGATGTCAGTCAGCCGGGGCACACTCCGCCCCGACATGGAGCAAATTTCCATCCCCAGGAAAGAAATTGGGGTTTCAAAACACTGTTTTGGAAATTCACAGAAAATCCCAAAGACTGAATGTGAGACAGAACCAGTGACAGATGTGCCGTGCCTGCTCACTGGAGATTGCCATTGAAGCCCAATCGTCAAGATAAGTCCAAATGTGAACCCCTTTTTCTCTGAGAGGAGAGAGTGCCACCTCAACACACTTTGTGAAGGAGCATGGTGCAAGTGATAGACCGAAGGGCAGCACTAGGTATTCATAGGGTGTGTCCTCGAATGCAATCCTCAGAAATTGTCTGTGGTCAATGAAAGTAAGAATCTGTGAGATCTAACCCGAACTCTGGGGCTGATCACGTTCAGAAACTGTTTCAAAGTCAGCATTTTGAAATTGAATGAGTGGAGGTATTTGTTTGACACCCTTAAGTCTAAGATTTGTACTTTGTGCTAAGGAGATTGTGTAAGGGGAGCAACATTTGGGGCAGGACTCTTAAACAACTGAATAATGATGCTTCTTAGTGACAACACAAGAGAAGTCAATATTGTCTCCCAATTGACATCTTTGATCCATCCCAGCTAGGAAGATTGTGGTTTCTTGCTTCAAAGCAACTGGTCTCTCTAGAGATTCACAGGAGGTCCCTTACTCCAGACTGACTGCCAGGTTTTTTTTGGTGCATCGCTGGCGGGTTGACTGCCTGAAAGCTTTGACTCTGAGGTAGAGCTCAAGTCTTAGGCGGTGGCAGTTGTGGTGCTGGTTTTTACACACTTGAAAGGGGCTTGGGTCTCACATTGCGCAGGGGAATGATGCATCGCAGAGCCTTGATTTCTTCTACAGCTCAAATTTTGTTTGAATTGAGTCAAGTCACTGACCAAATAAACCTTCTGCGTATACAGGTTCATCCAAATAGGCCACCCTGTCTTTTTCTGGGATGTAAGAAAAAGTGAGCCACAAGTGTTACTGAGCCACGAAAATGAAAGCCATCCCTCTTCCAAGAGAGAGCACTGCACATTGGGACATTCAGAGGATATAATCTGTGGCAAGTCTAACCTCATTCAGCAGGAGATCCAGTGGGCTGCCGGCAGGTAGCTGTGCACCAAGCTCTGCCAGGCACATAGCCTGTTAGGTTTAGAGCATAGTCATGGAGCTCATAGCCTTGCTGTGCCTGCTTGCGCTTTAGCTGACCAGCAGAAAATCTGCAATGCTTTGATGGCGGCGTGGTGGGGCCAGTCACACCATGATTGTGGGACAGTGCAAGATAAGTTGCCAAAGACTGCTTCATAGGTGTAGGATGGACCAGGCTTGCTTTCTCAGCACCTTCCAACAATGTCCAAATACTGACCTTAGCCGTGAGCCGTCGCGCACATGGACAGAGGTTTGCTCTATGATGACATTGATTTTGAGGCAAAGTCCAGGTACATGGACAAGCGGTTGGGGCAGGGGGAAAATACACAAACCGAGACAGACAGTCTTTAGTAGGAGGAAGGAAGGGCCATTCTACGACCAACTTTCCTGCCACATGAACAAGGACAGGAAAGACAAATCATATTGAGTAGCCAGCACAGCAGCATCTTTTTCCTCGTAGTCGTCGTAGTGTGCTTCCACTCTGCCCGTGGTGGATCTGCATCTGCTCTCCAGCTAGCTCATTAACTTTATGTGATCCCCCCCGGCTACCAATGACGGCTTTGACCAAGAGCTTGTCATCGTCTAATTTGGACATAGCCTGGTCCTTTGACTCTGACAGCAAGGGGTCCACAAACGTTTTGACCAGCACCTTCTTCGTTAACTTCACATGCCTTTTTTAAAGTCGAGCGCCACAAAAGGTGACACGATTCACAGGTGTGGGGCTCCGTCAACGCTCTCTGAGCATAAGCCACTTCCAGGGAGACAGGACAAGCTTCATGCTGGTCGTTTTCATGCAAAGAGAAGCCGTACTCCTAAAGGAGAGGAGTGAACAGAATACTTCTGATTTGCTTTCTTGGGCCTTGTGGTATGATGTGACACAGAGGCAGGCAAATAGCCCATCACTCAAACTCAGCGCACTGCAGGCAGACACAGTGGCCAAAAAGGTGATCAACACTAACAGGAACACTTAAACTAACTCTGAGTTGGATAAGGACTGATCAACAGTGCTACCTAGCAGCAGTGTTGCTAGCACTGAATGAGAGAGGTGTTGTTAGCACGGAGAAAGTGCGTAAGAATTGAGTGAATACAGCACTGACAGGACTTTATAAGCAGGGAAGGAACTGCCCGCCAGTCATCATGCGTCATCTGCCTCTTTCAAAGCTTTCTAAAACATGCACATAAATAATTGTTCACGTCTCTAGCAGTGTTTTGTTGCTGGTACACGAACAACAACGGGGTGGAGCAAAAAGGATGAGAGCCCTCCCACCAGCTCCAGCTATATAAAAGCTTGGTGTCGGTTTAAATACGTTTTTAGAAGAGTGACACAGCTGCCACAAAGAAAACACAGGATAACTTCAAGGAACCTGTGGAATATTCCTTTAAAGCCAACTCTAAAGAGAAGATTTTCTGGATCCTGTCAGCGGATATCAGGTTTGTGCTCTTTTACATTCAACACATTGATTTGCCGAATTTTCGACTGATGGTTTTATCTTTTCATTTTGGGGAGAATTGAGAGAGAATTGACCATAAAGTGTCTGCAGCATCCAATGTTGATTGAACAGGAGCTTTTCCACAATTCGGTTTCGGTTTTTGCTTGGACCCTTCATTGGTAGAACATGTCCTTCACACTGGCCAGGGGCCCAAAATGTGGTTGTAGATTTACTTGGCCTAGCAAAATCTGACCTTAGATAAACTGTTTAAATAAATGCATGGTGTGTACAAATAACTGAACGTTTGGACTCTTGTGTAAGAAAGCAAAAGTGCTGCACTCATTAGGATACTGTATAAGGTCATTTTAAACAGGAGAGGGTGGATGGAAATGTAGATGGCTGTCATTGCTAATATTATTATTGTTTTTTATTTTATTTTGTAAAACTATCATATTAACCAGTGCTTTATTTATTTTCCACAGGAGCAAAAATGACAAGAATCTTCCACTCTGTTCTCTTTTGCTGTCTGCTGGCAACACTAGCACACTGTATGGAACATGACGTGAATCCTGAGTTGAAGAAAAGGTAAGTTCAATAAAATGTGATTGTTTTTTCCTCAAAAAAAGGAACAATCAGAAACATTATTCAATAAATGCTGCACACTTAGACTAAGCCAGTTTTCTCTCCTCTCTGACAGACTAAGCATATGGCTTGAAAGTAGAATGAAACGGGATCTTGACAGGACCACAGCGGAGAAGACAGCAGAGACTCAGCACTTTGTTAAACCAGAAGACATCAGGGATACCTTGCTACCACATTCCAGGTAAATCTTTAAGCATAAAATGCGTGGAAAGGTGTAGACCAGCGGTCGGCAACCTTTTTTACTCAAAGAGCCATTTGGGACCGCCCCCAATGAAAAATAAAGCTCCCGGAGCCACAACCCATTTTGACATCATTATATATATATAATGCATGTATATATTATATCAAGGGTGCTCATTACGTCGATCGCGATCGACCGGATCAAGGACATGAGTGTAGAGTCCAGAAAAGATTTTAAAAAAAAGTACTTCTTTCTTTCCATCGTCATGTTTATTAGTTACATGTTTATTTGAATATTATTGTTTATGTACTGATGATTAAAAACTGCACAGTGAGTTTACATAAAGATACTTTTGTATCAACAGGTGAGGCGTTTTATTACAAAGACAGTAAGCAGCAATCATCGTATTCATGCTCTGCTGTAAACGGTGCAATGCGGGGAGCGTGGCATATTATGAGGCATTCGGCGCTGCCGGCTCCACACAAAGCGCATGCCTCGCAGCTTTCCCAATGAGCTCGCATCCACCGGCCGAGAACTGCAGAGCTGACAGGAGGAGAAACCCGGAGCGACCCCAACAAACTCCGGTTGTTAGGAGTGGTCCTCTGCCGGGGACACAACGTGCAGCGGGGCAGAGAGCAACTCGACAGAGTCTGCGCTCAGTGAATTTAAACCCGCGCCTGCAGTGACGTATGTGTCAGAGGATGTCCGATTGGCCATTCTGCCTGTCAATCAAGTCCCGTACTTTTCGGTGAGGATTTTGATTGGCTGGTGGATTTTTTTAGAAGCACTCTCTTCCTCTTCAATCTCCCCCCTTCCCGCGACCCACCCCCACCTCCCCGAAGATGACCGGTCGATCGCGACCGACGCAACGAGCTCCCCTGCTCTGAAACACACATCACCGCACACGCGAGTCCAAAACACCGGCGCAAACTCTCCGTCACCAGAAAGCCGCTTCCCGCTCCGCGCCACGCCAAGCCCCCGGCAGAAAACCACTCCAGACCCGGAGTGTTTATTGAAGCCGCCCCGCGTGTCCTCTTGCTATCAGCTCCGCAGCCCTCGCCCGACAAACACAAGCCCACCAAGGAAGCTGTTTTTTACGTGGCATGCGCCTCGCATGGAGCCAGCAGCGCCTTTGAAATGCCATGAAAAATGAACAAACTAAAATAAATTTGAATTTTTATAAAATACTCATTATTTTCCAAGGTCACAGGGAGCCACAACAGAAGGATGAAAGAGCCACATGTGTCTCCGGAGCCATGGGTTGCCGACCCCTGGTGTAGACTATCTCCAGCTGGTCATCATCCTTTTATATTATCCAATAAAATTAAAAGAAATGTTTGGTCAGTCAGTGAACAACTCTGATTAATTCATTTTCCTTTCTCTATTCTAGTTCTGGCAGTATCGTCCAGACAAAGAGGTCTGAAATCTCTAACAGCCAGTCAAGAAGGCAGGGTTGCTCGCTGGGCACTTGCACAGTACATGACTTGGCACATCGCCTGCGCGAGCTAAATCTGAGGATTGGGAGTCAAAAAGCCATAGAATAAAAAAGACATCTGTGCAATCTGTAGCTAGCTTCCTTATAT
The DNA here is from genome assembly GCA_023969325.1 of Oryzias curvinotus. Taxonomy (NCBI): domain Eukaryota; kingdom Metazoa; phylum Chordata; class Actinopteri; order Beloniformes; family Adrianichthyidae; genus Oryzias; species Oryzias curvinotus. Next base: position 10,184,431 of record CM043708.1, read on the forward strand.
TACTTCAGTCTAATAAACTTAACATTTAAACCTGAAATATGTGGTTCGTCTTTCCTCTTTTCCTCTACTTATTAGTCAAGCGTCTTACAATAAAAAGAATTAAAATGTTTTTTTTTTGCTTTTTTTATTATTGGAGATATGTATCTTAAACTTATTTTCCTAACCAATGGACAAAGATCAGTAATGAATAATCCAGAAATTTAGATGCTGTCAACTTTGTACTTGTGCCTAGCATAATTTTGCATCTTCGTGATGATGGTTTAAATCAGTGGTCCCCAACCACCGGGCCGATATTGTGGGTTCCAGGCCGCGGGAAATTTTTGCACTGGGACGCACAGAAAGAAAAAATAATATCCATTTTATTGTTTTTTTTTTTTCCGACAAAAACGTTTTATTTTGAAAAGTGACCAGATTCACTTTGTTACATCTGTCACACTTAACGCACGTCAAAGTCGCGACACCAAACATCAGGTGATAAACCCCACTAAAATTAAACCCAAACAACCAAAATGAGCAAAAAACAAACTTCTTTAGAAAGTTGCTTTGACAAGGGGAAAATTATAATTATTACTGTTATTATCATTACTAAAGAGAAAATACCACCCCCGGTCCACGTTAAATCTGTCTTGCGTTGCACCTCAACCCCCCCCCCCGGTCCGCGGTAAACGTGCCTTGTACCGGTCCACGGTGACAAAAAGGTTGGGGACCACTGGTTTAAATGATGTTGTTAAAGGCAAAGTAACTCCAACTAAGGTGATTTCTTTTTTTTTTTAGATAACATATAATTCTAGAAAGTTCCCATCAATTGCAGAAGTCTGCTTTATTTGCTGGTATCCACATTGCTTATAAATAGCATAACAGTTTCTAGCAGCAGTCACTGCAAGGAGCAGATTGCATGCTTAACATTATTTCCAACTGATCCATCTAGCTCTGAGAACTGGGTCAAGCCAGGGGAGCAAAAGCCTGGAAAGAGGAGAGGCTCAGTGATGGGCGATCAGAGTTACGGTAATATGGGGCAAATAATGAAGAAAACCAGCTTTTTTTAGACAAACAACTGTGACTGTGCTGTAACTTTCAACCCTTCAGTGGAACTGTAAACAGACATGTCTTTAAAGCAGGAGTTTCAAACTCCAGGTCTCAATGCTACCCTGTCATGCCTACTGGTGGAAAACACCTAATCCATGAAATTCCATTAACTTCACAAGATACAGTAAAAGTAAATATTAATCCAGTGATATTTTTTTAAGAGTGTATTCAGGCTGGACAAATTTGGTCAGCTTTAATGTGATGTCACCCTAAACGTTTCTTTTAAAAACAATGCCATAACACCACAACGCTGAGACAAAGCAACTCATTGAATTGTGGTTGGATGAATGCAGACTCATTAAAACAACTTTTAACGTGACACACATTGCTACTCACACTGTTTTCCCAACAATCCATATGTCATAAACACATATCAGCGTACCTTCATACCTGACGTCTCCTCATCACTGCAGTTGTCAGCATCCTCTAAGTTAAAGCAGAGATGGCACGTCTCCTTGCCAGTAACCGCCTTGCAGTATGCCTTTGCCGTACCAATGTAACGAATAAAAATTGTTCTTACCAATGTTCAAAACTGATAATCGAAATATAAAGTTTTAATAAGTTAATTGTCCTGATAAGACTTGTAAAGCGCAGCACATCCATCTTTCTCTTGTTGTTTTGACCTGCCCTTGCAGTTCCTGGCCTGAAACTGAAGAGATCTTTGGTCATGTGGTTTTGTTTACAAGCTTTTGTCCGTTACAGAAAGTCCACTTGATGCCAGTCTGAATACAGACCAAAGACAAGGTTCGGGACTCGATCCAGAACAAATTAAGCAGACTTGATGTGAAACAAAGGATTCCCAGTCTGGGTGGCTTGGTTGGTAAGGTGAGAGGCTAGGGTTCGATTCCTGGAGGAATGAGCAATGGTACTGGGGGCACTTACCATATCAATAGCGAGCAATTAACATCACTCAGTGAGGGTCCTTAGGCAAGACCCTTAACGCTAATGCCTCCCAAGCGCGGTTCGGCTGCAGCTCACCGCATCCCAAGGGGATGGGTCAAATGTGGAGAAGAATTTCCCCATTGTGGGATCAATAAAGTATCAATTAAGAATACACCCTTGCTCATCATTAGATGCTTCCCTATAAATCAACTGTTACTTTGATTACTACAGATAAGAAAAGAATGGCCTTTTTACCTCCTTTCAATGTAGTGTAAATGTAATTCAATTCACCCTTCTATTGATGGAAGGCCGTCTTTTCTGTACAAAATATTCATTTATCAGTTGTGAAATAAATTGGGTAGTACACAGAAGCATTCAACCTAGCGACTGGATGGCTCAGTTGGCTGCGTGTAGGACTGGTGCATGGAAATCCAGGGTTTGTTTCCTAGGAGCCCGATGAGCTTCATTCAGTGTGGGTCCATGGGCTAGACCCTTTGTGCTACTGCATAACTTTGTAGCCACAAGGGGGCCCAAGCCTGGGTCTCTCTGTGCCAGCACGGATAAAATTCAGGGTTGTGTCAGGAAGGGCATTCAGCGTCGAAAATATTTGCCAAACCACCTGTGCAAATTAGTGAAAGCTGATTGGCTGTGGTGACCCCTGAAGGGATATGCAGGAGCTTCCAGCCAAATTACAACAAAGTGTGTAGGAGAAATAACCTAACTCCACTCTGGAGTTGGGTTTTGGAAACTGACTAAACTTTGTAAACCATGAAAAACCTTTAATGTCTTTTTCCATTAAACAACTCCATTCCATACATTGCAAGAGAGAAAGAAAAAAAGGAGGGGGGATTCCATCCCATAATGCCTTGCAGCCACAGTTTAAGGTCCTGAGTTATTTAAAACTTGGGCATGTTTGGTCATTAGGGCAGGATTAAAAAAAAAAACCCTCATAATTTAATAAATCAAAGTTAAAACTTGATCAGTTTACATCTAATTATGCGACAAAAGTTTTAGAAACAATCCACAATTTAATGGAAGGTTGACAATTGAATATTTAATAAAAATTATGTTGAGGCTAAATTTAAATGATACTTTGAACTTTTGAATTAAAATCCAACCGATTCAATTGATGAAAATTGAAGATTATCTGAGTAGATACTACATTAAAGATGTAGATGTTTATGCAGATCCTTGTGTTCAGAAGTGTTCTGGAATTTAAGGTTAACAACACACCTTACATGTCTCCTGAATTAAGTCTTAGAAAGAAAGAAAGAAGAAGTGGAAGTGGGGGAAACTGGGATTTTTCCAACAAAATAAACCCCAATAGGAATTTAAAAAGAAAAGAAAAGTGGGAGTGAGTTAAAAATAAGATTTAGAACAGAACACACTCAATGCCGAACAAAGGCAAAACAGAGATGCTAGTACTACTAGTGATCAAAATCGTAAGCTAGTTTGAGCTAGATAGAAGATGAAGTTGAAATGGGTGGGGTTTGTTCTGGAACTGTGTAGATAAATCCAAGCACTGCACACTAAGGGTCACATTAATGTAGCTGGTCCCACATGACTGAGTGAGTGGCAGTGCGACCAACACACACAGACTGACAGGATGTAGGATTTGGAATTCAACAAAACTTTCTCCAGACCCAAAATGTTCCAACACGTAACAAACGAACAGACACCGACAAACACCACAACACATTGTCTCATTGCGTTGTAAAATGTATTTTCCCCGCTTAATAATGGTTATTTTTCAGGCTAATGAGAAATGTGTGTTTTCACCTCTTTTTTTTTCGGCTAGCCGTGTGGCTAACAGCAAGCTAGGCGCAAAGCTACGTAGCAACAACATCATCACACCGACTGACGGCCTGGACACTCAAACCACCGCTTCGTGACTCGGTCCGCCTTCAGACTTACCGGCTTTCTCCTGATCGTATCCCACCACAACAAAGTAGTCAGCCAATCTAGCCATGTCTGCTGCTTTTCGCCTAATATACCAACACAATTCAGCATTTTTCCTCCTTCCAAAGCACAGCCATGTTTGACAGAAGGAGCGTCACTGCGCTTGCGTGCAAAATCGGGACCCATGCATGGGCGTGGGCCCTTCGGTTTACAAATACAGCTCTGTGCTTGCGCGCAGCCTCTGTTCAAGCCTTGAAAGGCCACTATTTTTGGGGTGCGGGGGTGAAGAAACCCAGCTTTGACATTTTGATGTGGGTTTTCGAGCAGAACAATATTTACATCTGGGCATGAACCACATTAAAGTTGCTCATACTATTGTGTTGTCAAGCCTGTCACCAGCTTGACAGGATAGTCACATGGAATCACTGTGACGACATGTACTGGTGTGATTCAGCTCCAATTAAACAGCACCCAGTTTCACCAAACATTAAATTTTGTGGCAAATTCCCTAAATATGTATTTGTTTTGAAGTGTAATTTATGCCATGTTACGGAGAGTTCAAACTCCTGTGGCTAGTGCAAAAATATTAAATGTTATCTAAAAAACAGGAAAAGCCATCACAGAATGAAACACGTGGAGCTTGGCTGACATGTGTGAGGCCAAAACACAAACCATCACTTTTAACAATAGCTGGAACACAGCAAGCCATTTCCTCTGTATTTTTCTCTCAGATTCTGTGTGTTTTCAGTGTCTGTCTAATTTCCCTCTTATTTCTTTGGTTTGAAAGCAAAAGAAAAATAAACACACAGATGAAGTGAAGGCGATGAAAAAGCACAAAATATTTGTTTGTGTTAAAGGATTGAAGGACACAGGCAATTACGAGTAAGTCAGTCTTTTCATTGACTCATAGAATGATCCCTGCTCATGGGCAAAAAAATGTCAAAGAAATCTAGTCACCTTCTGAGATCAGTTAAACAGAAAATTAATACTTGCTATTTAAGGGACCAAAAAGCAGTACAGGAATGTTATGGTCATGATTGCACCATCTTTTTGAGTAAATTCCAGTGGGGCAGATTACTTGTCTGCTGGAGCAAATTATCATTACAAAGCTCTTACCAAACATTTTCAAGTTTACAGAACATGTGTTTGCCATTTATCTATTTTCTGACTTTGGAATATGACAACATCACTGGAATATGGGCCAGATGAGATAAAAATAAACTTCGGGAACAGTTTATGATCATAAAGATATTAGGGTATTATTAATTGGATCCTGATATGTCGGTGGAATTTTGGATATTAGGTAGTAAGACTAACATGATCCTGTCTTTCAGGTTTTAAAAAAACAAAAAATAAAAGTGAAAGTGTAAAATGATACTTCATGGAAAGTTTGCTAAAAAAACAAAATTTCTTTCTGGTTTTTACAACATTTCATAATACAACTGAGGTATTGTGAGGGTTCAAAATCTTTCTGGATCCTGTTTCAGTTTTCATTTTAATTGATCTAAGAGATTCTTGTTCAAAGCAATTGAAAGTATTCTGTGATTTAAGTTTTTCATCACTGTCCTAAGAGAAATGGGAATTCCATTGAATTGTTATTTATGTAAATCAGCAAGTGAGATTCATTGGACTCAGCATTAATCAAAAACACTGTTTTGTTGTTCAGGCACTTCTTCTGTCTGAGCTTGTAATTGTGAAACTCCATGTACCTTTTATTGAGCTATTTAACACACATATAAAACATGAGTCAAAAGCCAATATTTACTTCAAACAATCAAAAACATTGCACATTGTTTTTTACATGCCAATCAATTACTCACCTCTTTTCTTCTAATCGTCAATGACAGGATCTGAAAAGCTGAGCTTTTGCAATGAAGCACTCAAGTCTAGCAATTCTGGGAGTGCCCTGAAAGCAAACTAGAACAACATTCCTTTTGCTATCTTTTCAACAAATAGCTGGACAAACCGAACAGAGCAAAAACAAGAAGCATACTTTAGTGGTCAGAAGAATTAAATACCCGAAGATGAATGTTGAAAGTGCATTTTGAAACATTCAGTGATCATACATGCTGACTAAGAAACTCATAAAAACAGGATACAAAGGCTTCATCACATTGATTTGCTAAACTGTGAAAAATGTTATTTTTTTGTCTTTCAAAGCTTTCTAAAACATGCACATAAATAATTGTTCACGTCTCTAGCAGTGTTTTGTTGCTGGTACACGAACAACAACGGGGTGGAGGAAAAAGGATGAGAGCCCTCCCACCAGCTCCAGCTATATAAAAGCTTGGTGTCCGGTTTGAAGGAGTTATTAGAAGAGTGACACAGCTGCCACAAAGAAACACGGGATAACTTCAAGAAACCTGTGGAATATTCCTTTAAAGCCAACTCTAAAGAGAAGATTTTTCGGATTCTGTCAGCGGATATCAGGTTTGTGCTCTTTATATTTTACACTTTGTTGAGTTTTCAACTGATGGTTTTATCTTTGCGTTGGGGGGGGGGGGGGGGGGGGTCAAGGCACATGTGTAGTGGACAGAAAAGGTTATCTTTCTGCTTTTATAAACAGCCCAGCTCTTAGTGTCTGTGAGAGAATTGACCATAAAGTGTCTGCAGCATCCAATGTTGATTGAACAGGAGCTTTTCCACAACTTGGTTTTTGCTTGGACCCTTCATTGGTAGAACATGTCCTTCACACTGGCCAGGGGCCCAAAATGTGGTTGTAGATTTACTTGGCCTAGCAAAATCTGACCTTAGATTAACTTTTTAAATAAATGAATGGTGTGTGCAAATAACTGAACGTTTGGACTCTTGTGTAAGAATGCAAAAGTGCTTCACTCATTAGGATACTGAATAAGGTCATTTTAAGCAGGAGAGGGTGGATGGAAATGTAGATGGCTGTCATTGCTAATATTATTATTGTTTTTTTTATTTTATTTTGTAAAAATATCATATTAACCAGTGCTTTATTTATTTTCCACAGGAGCAAAAATGACAAGAATCTTCCACTCTGTTCTCTTTTGCTGTCTGCTGGCAACACTAGCACACTGTATGGAACATGACGTGAATCCTGAGTTGAAGAAAAGGTAAGTTCAATAAAATGTGATTGTTTTTTCTTCAAAAAAGGAACAATCAGAAACATTATTCAATAAGTACTGCACACTTAGACTAAGCCAGTTTTCTCTCCTCTCTGACAGACTAAGCATATGGCTTGAAAGTAGAATGAAACGGGATCTTGACAGGACCACAGCAGAGAAGACAGCAGAGACTCAGCACTTTGTTAAACCAGAAGACATCAGGGATACCTTGCTACCACATTCCAGGTAAATCTTTAAGCATAAAATGCGTGGAAAGGTGTAGACTATCTCCAGCTGGTCATCATCCTTTTATATTATCCAATAAAACGAAAAGAAATGTTTGGTCAGTCAGTGAACAACTCTGATTAATTCATTTTCCTTTCTCTATTCTAGTTCTGGCAGCATCGTCCGGACAAAGAGGTCTAAAATCTCCAACAGCCAGTCAAGAAGGCAGGGTTGCTCGCTGGGCACTTGCACAGTACATGACTTGGCACATCGCCTGCACGAGCTAAATCTGAGGATTGGGAGTGCCCCCGCCGACAAGATCAGCCCAAAGGGATATGGCCGAAGGCGACGGTCCCTTCCAGAGCGCAGATTGACACTGAGGCAGGAGAGGGGCAGGCTGAGGCCCGTGTGGAGCACAAATGACTCACAAGTTCACAGGCTTGAGGCTCTCTTCAGACGGACATGAGTGGGACTTTGAAAAAAAGGAGCGAGGGAGTAGCTCTGCAGAGCTAGTGTCCTCTGTTCTGAAATTCTCAAAATGCCTCATACTCTTGCCAAGTATCCTCCAGCACATTTGCCTCAGTCATGAGTACTGAGTCAGAGCAAACCCGGCTGAGTTTCTCCACTGGCTAACCATGTAGCTTGGTGATGCAGTGCCAGCAAAGCTGCAGCCGGCTAAGAGACATGGACGTATAGTGTGGAGCAGAGCAGGTGCTGCTACCTGCTTGGGAGAGGAGAAGTGAGACCACAAATATCTGGCAACGTGAACTCGTCGTCTTATTTTAAGAGAAACTCTCTTTTAGCCATTTGGACTTGACACACACACTCTCCTCAAAACCAGGACTTTGATAAACACTACCTTGTATGGACTTACTCCAAAGCACGTATCATCTGTTTTTAAGTGATTGTCTGCACTTTTGTTTTTATACTTCAAGAAAAATGAATCATCAGGAAAAGCCTTCATCACAATACCAAACCCAAAGATAGGCTTCAGAGCTCAGCTGCTCTCATTATATATCAAGTTTTGGACACTGTATAAGGGAAAATTCCTTAAATTCTGTGAGATGTGTACCAGTCCACAATGGATTGAAATATACTTGAATGTGTTATTTGTCTGTACAAAAACATGTGCAATTTAAAGTTTTTTATTACTGGTATTTGTATATAAGAATTCCTTTATTTAAATATTATACAGAAGTTGCATTAAAGTACTTATTCAGATAAAGCTATTTTTGTACAGAAAGAAAAAAAATATGGGCATTGTAGCTATTTGTCATTATTCCTTTGCAAACTGTGGTATTTGGATGTATGTTTTATAGTTGAAATATTTTATATTTGTAAATGTGTTTTATTTTATTATTGTGAAAGGAATAACATTGCCATTCAATAAACATTTGCATACAAAATGAAAAACCTTGTTCTGACTTTTGTTCCCACTAGAGTGGTATTCTATTGTCAGGGCGGGGGGCACAGAGCACCTGGTCCATATTAAGTAAAACACAGGTTCTCATCAGAGCCTCCTTTTTTCATGGCATTTGCCAGTGACCCCCCCCCCCCCCCCCAAGCTTTTACCTCTATCAAAAAAATGGGGCAGACGGAGAGCCAGTCACATTCCTGGTGGGGTCAGGAAGCAGAAGCAATCCCAAAGCCGTCAGACTCAAAGGTTACAAACAAACAATACTATCACTGGAAGGGGGGCATGGAGGGGTTCTGGTTCAGAGGTACTGCAAGAGCAAAACAAAAAGACATTTATCTATCTTTTTATTATCTGTAAAACACGTATGTGATGCAAAAGTAAGTTCTTAATGAAGCAACAAATTGCTGTAAAATGAAAAAAGAAAGCAAAGGACTGATCAATCTATGCAGCATTTCAATTCAAATGATTGCTTAATGCAACTTTTCTGTCTTATCTTATCTTTTATCTGCTTGATTGCCAATCAATCAAGTAGATCTTTTATTCAGAAACAGGGCATAAACTTGTTCTTCACTTTCTTGATAACAAATAACAATTACTTAGGATTACTCATATTTTATGACATTTTCTGCAGTGTCTTTCCCAGAGGGGTTCATTACTAATACATACTTGATCACAGGCCTCTTTAACTGCCAAATGGAAAAATATATTTTAATGGAAAACACTCTTCACCTTGTCATGTTTGCCTTTGCCTAATAGTTATTTAACTCTGCATTGCTGCTACAATAAAATATGTAGACCTAAAGTGTACCTCTTATTTACTATTTCAATAAGGCTTGGGAGTGCAAAATAATATTACACTTTACAATATTAGCTGTGACAGCTGAAGATAGGATTTGACCTTGTCTTGTCACCAGGTACTCACTGGAATAAAAAAAAAACATAGCAAATGTGCCATCTAGTGGCTGGTTAAATGAAATGCTTTTCTTTTCTTTTCTTTTCTTTTCAGTGAGTTTCAATCAAGTTCTCCACCCAAAAGGTTGCAGGTTACATGGAGTAAAATAATAAACTGACTGTGATCGTTTTATTAACTACATGTATGCTTTTTATAAAAGCAGTTGGCCCTGACAACATACCTGTGGAGGTATGGAAGTGTTTAGCAGAAGTGGCTGTAGAAATTCTGACTGGGCTGTTTAACAAGATCTTGGAGAGCAAGAGGATGCCTGAGGAAATGTAGGAATCATTTCCTGGTGCTAATTTTTAAGAACATGCAGAGTTGTAGAAACTACCAAGGAATAAAGCTGCTGAGTCACACAATTAAGCTATGGGAAAGAGTATTGGAAACTGAACTGAGGGCAGAAATGAGCATTTGTGAGCAACATTATGACTCCATGCCAAGGATGAGTACTAAAGATGAAATATTTACTTCAAGAATGCCTCTTTTAGACAGAGAAGGTCAGAAGGAGCTGCATTGTGTTTTTGTAGATCTCGAGAAAGTCTACAACAGAATACAGTGAGAGGAACTGTGGTTTTGTGGTGGAGAGGTGGAGGTATTCTCTGGAAAGGAGAGGAATGAAGGTCACAGCAAGTCAGTGCGCTATGTGTAAAGGAGAGGACTTCAAGTGGAACCGTGAGGTCACCAGGATCAAAAGTGAAGAAGGTCAAGGACTTTAAGTTCCTCAAGTCAACAGTCCGCAGCAATGGAGAGTGTGGAAAAGAGAGGAGGAGGCGTGTCCAAGCAGGTTGGAGGAAGATTCCAGGTCTCGTGTGTGACAAAATAGTGTCAGCAAGAGCAAAAGAAACCGTGTAGAAGACTGCAGTAAGAGCAGCCATGTTGTTAGTTTAGAGACAGTGACCCTGAGAAAGAGACGAGAGGCAGAGCTGAAGGATAGCAGAGCTGAAGATGTTGAGGTTCTTTTTGTGTGTGATGAGGATGGATAGGATCAGGAATGAGGGACTACTCATGTTAGATGTTTGGAGATAAATACAAAAAGCCAGAAAGAGACATTGAGGTCATTCAGAGAAGGGTCAGTGATTATGTTGATAAAAGGATGCTGAAGTTGGAGCTACCAGGAAAGAGAACAAAGAGGAAGTTTATGGGCTTAGTCATAGAGGACAGAAGGGTGGTTAGTGTGAACAAGGTGGATGCAGAGGAAATGGTCAGATACAGGCAAATGATTCACTGTGATGACCCCCTAAAGCAAGGCTTCTCAAAGTTTTTGTAGTGGAGGGCCAAATTAGAAACCTGAAATTAGACTGGGGGCCAATTTTGGTGGGAAAAAAAATGGATAAACAGAAAGTGTCATTTGTACAGTTAACCAGGCCCTCCAGATGTTTTCCCAGTTTAGGTTGCTACCCAGATGTTCTACTCATCTAGTAATTGTATAATTAGACAGACTTATTTCTTCAAAATTCTTCCTTTGCTCTGGACAAACAATGTCAGCATACTACATCCTACTTTCAGCATACATTCTTTTACAAACTCCCCGTCACTTAAGGGCTTGCTACGTCAGGCCATTTCCAAAGCCACAACGTAGCTAGCTTCTGTCACTGCTTCACTGGATTTAGCCCTTTTTGTAAACATCTGCTGTGCAGCATAGCCTCGTTGTAGTTGTTGGAGCTTGTTGTAGCGCTCCTCACAGGTAAATTTTTCATAGCTTTTAGATTTATAGCATAGTGACTATTTATATTGAATTCTTTGAGCATTGCATTTACTTGCTTGCAAAAAAGGCACATGACTTTATCCAGCCCTTAAGGTATGACAAAGTAAGCATTTGTCCACTCAGCTTGAAAGCGGCTTTTCTCCTCGCCTTTCTCCTTGGTTTTCCTCAAAGGAACCTGCTCTGGCTCTCTTTTATTGAGGGCCACAAAAAATCGGCCCCCGGCCGGCCCCCGGGCCGCAATTTGAGAACCTGTCCCCTAAAGGGAACAGCCTTAAGAGAAAAACATTGTTTTTAAGATATTTTAAATCGAGTCCCCAAGTTTTAAGATATAAGACATAAATTATGTTTGAGTTTCTTCACTTTACAAAAACTCTAAATACAATAATAAAAATAGAAGGATTTCTATTTGATTGCACCAAAATTTCATTTATCCAAGAAAATCAGTCTGTCAAGGTGAATGAAATACAGGTAGCTGAAAAAACTAAAGACTAAATGTTTGTGTTGCAAACAATATGACAAATACAATGGTAAGTTGTGTCCTTGTACAATATATATAGTCCTTCTAAGTAGTTCCCTTTCAAACATAATTTAAAAAACACAGATGTTTTTACATTATGTTAAAACCTTTAATCTTCCAAAGCTGTCACCCATATATAGTTTGTGTCTTGTGCTAAAATAAAATGCATAAAGTTAGAAAAGCCACTCAGCCCTTGTGTTTGATCTGTTCTCACTTTGACTGAGACCAACAGAAAAATTGGGGGAAACAAACAAAAAAAAAAACAGTGACCAGACTGATAAACTTACAGCTGTTAAGTTGAACAATGTTTGCCCAAACTGAAGTGCTGAAAATCGTTTAGCCCAATAAACTATTGCATCAAGTAACCATTTTCCTTTTGTGGTTTGGGGTCCATCATTTTAATCCTTCCTCTAGTTTCAACTGAAAATTATGTAAGAACATTGAGATTTTTTTCAATTATGAAAGCAAGCTATATTGTCCTGCCCGAGCTCCTCTTTGTTCTACAGGTTAGAACTCCCCCCACCTCCCCTGGTACAATCTGATGTTTACAAAACAGTGTAAACTGGTCAGCCTCTGGAGACTTGAACCAGTTTGTTCATTCTCATCTAATTTTACTGCCTTCTTACAGACATGCCTCGGCAGTTCCCGAAAGTTACGCTCAGCGAGGTGGAGGAGAAGACGCAACTGCTTGCGGAGAAGGTTTACGCTTCAGCCCTGAAGGAAGAGGATAATAAGGATGTATTATCGATGTTCACGGTGCATGAGGACTGCCCGATTGGCCTCCAGCAGGCCAAAAATCTTGAATTGCAGAAAGGGCTGGAAGAGCAACAATCAGAGGAGAGTGCCAAGAGGTGAGCCTCTTTCTCTGGCTTTGCAAATCTGTAAATTCATGTTGGAAAATGTATAAGACAAAAGTAACGTTTGCATCAAAGCTTCAAGACATTTTCCTGCACCATAATTGGATGGAAAATATCCACATTTCCCGATCTTACAGGAGAAAAAGCTTGAAGATAATCCGCTCCCAGTCAATCTCCTTGCAGATTCCTGGGAGTTCAGACTCCTCAAGGGTAGATGGAGTTTTACCACTAATGCCCTCATCCTACATGAGCTCATCAGGGCTCGAAACCCTTCCAGATTTTCAAAGGGTTACAATAAGCGGTGACTACTGTGCTGGAGTAAGTACCATGAAAAGAAGGCATGTCGCTGCCAAATTTCCACTTTAAATTAGGTATTTAGACCTTTGCAAAATACCAAAAGGCTCAGGTAAAGCATAAGCCATATGTTCATTTCCCATTTAGATCACTCTGGAAGATTATGTACAGGCAGCTGAAAGTCTGTTCAAGGCTCTGCTTCTGCGTGAAAAGTACTCCAAACTAGCCTATCACAGATTCTGCAGAACTACAAGCCAGTTCCTCCGCAGTGCTGAGAACTCAATGTGGACGGAGGAGGATGAGGTTCTTCCTGGTACGAGGCATGTTTGTCATCTGATAGAACACGTGTGGCATTAAATGCAATAATGTTGTGGCCCCCAGATATGTGCCCGTGTCCAGCAGATGGTGAAGATCCCTACAGCATGGAGGGCATACCTGAGAATCTAAACTATGAACTGAAGATGAAGGATGGGATAGTGTATGTGTATGATCACAAAGAGGCAATGCAGAAAAATCAGCCACATGACCTTCCCTATCCAGATTTGGAGACCTTTGCAATAGATTTCAGTCATGTGCTGGCAATGATTGCAGATGGACCCATGTAAGTTGTCAAAACAAAGACGCCTTATAGCCATGCTGGCGGGAAAACCAGTTTTTACCATTTACCTTTACATATAGCATCACTAATTTCTTATTTCAGGAAGACCTACTGTCACAGAAGACTGAACTTCTTAAGCTCAAAATTTTACCTCCATGAGATGCTCAATGAGATGGCGGAGCTTAAGGAACTGAAACGCGTGTCTCACAGAGATTTCTACAATGTGAGGAAGGTAGGTGTCCTATTTTCCCACAAATCCTGAGGTTTTGACAATGCAGATTATCTGCAGACTTTTCTTTGAATGGATTAGTTTTAGGGAGTCTGGAGGCCATCCTTTGCTCTTTAAGCTCCTTCACGTGTTCCCAAACAGAATTTATGGTGAAGCTTGGCACATTGTTGGCCTAAAAAGGTAGCTCTTAATCTGCAGCAGAGTTTAGCTCAATTGGAAACTTTTAGTTTTTTGTAGTAACAGTGTCATCTAGTGGCCTCCAGATGTAATTAGTGTTGAAAATGTAATGGAGCAGACTTTTACTAAACCATTCAAGCCTGAGGACTTTTTCATATTTTAGAGAATAAAACAAACTTTTACAAATGCAGTGTTTGAATAATAAATATAAACTGTTTCTGTCACATGGTTAATATTTTTTCAGACTTTGATCTCAGTGGAATCAATTTTCCATTGTAACTTTCCAATATACGAAGCAACAGAAAACTGTGTTTACAATTTATTTTTAAGAAGTGCTTTTGAAACTTGTGACGAATTCTTGTGCCCTGGACTTCCATACAAACAAAAAAAAACAAAAAAAATCCTTTCACTACAACATTACTCACACACACAACAACAACAAAAACTGGTTCATCCAAAGGACAAAATTCCTATATCTACAAACAGAGTAATGTTGTGTACTCTATCCACTGCTAAGAGATCTGCAATGAACAGTATATAGGAGAAACCAAACAACCTCTACACAAGCGGCTTTACCAACATCGCACAGCCAACCCAAGTGGACCTGAGTCAGCAGTGCAGCTCCACCTGAAGGCCACAAACCACTCGTTTGAGGACAGTGAAGTCCGAATTCTAGCTAGGCAGAAAGGATGGTTTGAGCGAGGAGTGAAATGTAGGCTAAGTTGACAATACCATCCAGTTTCAGGTCTGACTCCTCCCCCATGAGCGCATATATAGCAGCTCTTTTACCAGCTAATTCAGAATTGACAAATGCTTTTGGATAAGAAAGAGGTAAAAACGCCTTCTAACTTTAAAAACTAAGTCCAGATGACAGCCCCTAAACCTACTACTATGATATAGTTTTTGAACTTTTTTGCTGGTTATTGTCTTACAGGTGGACACACACATTCACGCTGCTGCCTGCATGTCCCAGAAGCACCTGCTAACTTTTATCCAGACAACATACAAAAAGGATGCAGACCGCGTAGTTTTAGAGAAAGGAGGACAAAAGATGACCCTGCAGCAGGTTTTCTGCAGCCTCAACATGGACCCTTACGACCTGACTGTGGACTCTCTGGATGTTCATGCTGTACGGACAAAGCAAAACTCTCCTTTCTTTCAGCTTTGCTTTCATTAAAATCCTTTTTTTTAGTTAGTTTAGTTTTTCTAGTTTTTCCTAAAACCTGCCATAAAGCAACCATGAAGGCTGATGGGTGCTGTTACCATTGTACTTTTGTTAATCTTTGAAATCTTTAGGGGAGGCACACTTTTCACCGATTTGACAAGTTTAACGCCAAGTATAACCCTGTGGGGGCCAGTGAGCTTCGAGAAATCTTCCTAAAAACAGACAACTACATTAATGGGGAGTATTTTGCTCAGATAATAAAGGTATACTGTCCGAAAACCACAAATTTAAAGTTAGAGTCAAGGCAGAAGCAGATTAAGGCACTTTCTTTGTCATCCTTTAGGAGGTGGCCCATGACCTGGAGGAGAGTAAGTACCACTACGCTGAGCCACGTCTGTCTATATATGGAAGGTCTCCTGATGAATGGGAAAGTCTGGCAAAATGGTTCATTGAGCACAAGGTGTACTCCCCAAACATGAAGTGGATGATTCAAGTGCCTAGAATATAGTGAGTATGCCTAAATGCATCTTTGTGGTACAAACAGCTTGTGTGGAATTGTCAAATATACCATTTTTTTTCTTTCAGTGACATATTCAAGTCAAAGAAACTGGTACCTAATTTTGCCAGGATGCTGGAGAACATCTTCTTTCCTCTGTTTGTGTCATGGTTACAGAACACTTTCAGACCCAGATGCTGGAACCCGGAAGAAACACAGCGGGAGACGAGCGTGGCAGGTAAGAGATTTAATGGGAGCTTCTGGGAACAGAGTGAGAGCAGGACAAGGGACAGGTCCCTGGCGTGAGGCAGATGCTGGTGGCGTCACTGGTGGGTTACTCCTTAGGAAAGATCAGCCGTCTGAAGAGAAGGTCCAACGAACCGAGGCAACAGCAGAGGCTCGAGGTGTGACTGCAGGAGAAGACAGAGAGGGGGATCCGGGCTGAGGCTGATTCTGGCGACCACTCGTGGTAATGGATTCCTGGAGGTGAGCAGAAAGATAGTTTAGACAATAACTTGACGTAACGTGGAAACTAGAGCTTGGCAAACTAGAACTTGACAATAAGACCAACTATGCACCATCAGGGGCAACGGACTGGCGACGACTGATGATCCTGGAGCTCCTTATGAAGGCGGATGAGGTGATGAGGTAAGTGGTCGCAGCTGGAGAGAATCAGCAGCCAGGCGGAGAGGAGAGGGGGAGGAGTCTGACAGCGGCACCATATCAGTACCCCCCCCTCAACGACCGCCTCCAGGCGGTCAAGGGCGGCGATCTGGGTGGGCACGGAAGAAGTCCTCAATGAGCGAGGGGTCCAAAATAAACGAGCGGGGAATCCAGGAGCGCTCCTCCGGACCGTAGCCCACCCAGTCGACCAGGAACTGGAATCCACGACCCCTACGACGGACATCCAGAATCCGGCTGACGTCGTAAGCCGGAGCGCCGTCGATGACCCGGGCGGGCGGTGGGGAAGCGGACGGCGGGCACAGAGGACTGTCCTGGACTGGTTTGATCTGAGAGATGTGGAAAGAAGGGTGAACTTTCAGGGCTGTAGGAAGACGGAGACGGACACAGGTAGGGTTGATGAGTTTTTCAATGACGTAGGGTCCGATGAATCTTGGAGCCAGTTTCTTCGAGGATGCCTGAATGGGAATATTACGAGTTGAGAGCCATACCCTTTGACCTGGTTGGTAATCGGGCCCCACCACCCTGCGACGGTTGGCGATCTGGCAGTTGCTCTCCTTGGTGCGGAGGAGAGCGGCCTTCGTCTGAGTCCAGATGCGTTGGCAACGCTGCAGGTGATGTTGGACGGAAGGCACTGCCAGATCCAATTCCTGTGACGGAAACAGAGGTGGTGAGTACCCGAGGGCGGCCTCAAAAGGAGAGATCCCGGTGGCAGAAGATGGGTGAGTATTATGGGCATACTCGATCCATACAAGGAATTGGGACCAGTCCTGTTGATTCTGTGCCGCCAGACAGCGGAGAGCCGCCTCCAGTTCCTGGTTCGCTCTCTCCGCTTGGCCATTTGACTGAGGATGGTAGCCGGATGTGAGACTGACCGTGGCCCCCAAGGCCGAACAGAAGGCCTTCCAGACCTGAGAAGTGAACTGGGGGCCACGGTCGGAGACAATGTCCACAGGTATGCCATGGTGGCGAAAAACGTGATTGACCATGAGATTAGCTGTCTCAGAGGCCGTGGGGAGTTGAGGAAGGGGAATGAAATGAGCCATTTTGGAAAAACGATCTACAACAGTGAGGATGACAGTGTTACCGTGTGACTGGGGGAGACCGGTGACAAAATCCATGGCCAGGTGAGACCAGGGACGGTCGGGAGTAGGAAGGGGATGGAGCAGACCTGCTGGGGCCGAGGATGACGATTTAGACCGAGCACACGTGGAGCAGGCTGCGACGTACTCCCGCACGTCCTTCACCATGGCAGGCCAATGGAACCTCCTACGGATTAGACTCAAGGTCCGGTGCACTCCCCCGTGGCAGGCTAAACGGGAGGTATGCCCCCAGGTTATGACCTCCGAACGTAGCTCAGCCGGAACGAACAGGGTACCCCTGGGAACAGGAGGGTGGTCGGTGATGTTACTCAGGGCTTGGAGTACCTTATTTTCGATATCCCAGGTGAGGGCTCCGATTATGCAGGTGGAAGGTAGTATACTGGAAGGAGTGTGTTCAGAAGGGCTGTATTTCCGGGACAAGGCGTCTGGCTTGACATTACGGGATCCGGGTCTGTAAGTGATCGTGAAATTGAAGCGGTCGAAAAAGAGACACCATCGAGCTTGCCTGGAGTTGATCCTCTTAGCGGAGCGGAGATAGGCCAGGTTCTTATGGTCGGTCCATACGATAAACGGCTGCTCGGCTCCCTCCAACCAGTGACGCCATTCCTCCAGTGCCAGCTTGATGGCGAGTAGCTCCCGGTTCCCGACATCGTAATTCTGTTCTGCTGGTGACAGTTTACGTGAAAAGAAAGCACAAGGTTTCATTTTGCCAGTGGTGACTTCCTTCTGGGAGAGGACAGCTCCTACACCTGAGTCCGAAGCATCCACTTCGACAATGAACTGTCGTGATGGGTCAGGTTGGATGAGGATTGGTGCCGTGACAAAAAGGTTCTTGAGTTTGTCGAAGGCTTGCTGAGCTTCAGTGGTCCAGATGAACGGGCGATTAACGGACGTAAGACGAGTGAGGGGGGAAGCAATGCTGCTATAGTTTCTAATGAAACGTCTGTAGAAGTTTGCGAAGCCTAAGAACTGTTGCAGTTTTTTGCGATTTTCAGGAGGTGCCCAATTGGTGACAGCCTCAATCTTAGAGGGGTCAGGGCGAATGCAACCGGCCTCTATTATGTAGCCTAAGAACTGGACAGTAGACACATGGAACTCGCATTTTTCATGCTTGACGTAGAGCTGATTTTCGAGTAATCTCTCGAGTACGAGACGTACATGGTGTTCGTGCTGGGCCTGATCCCGAGAGTAAATGAGTATATCATCTAAGTAAACAAAAATGAAACGATTGAGGAAGTCTCGAAGGATGTCGTTGACCATTCTTTGGAAGACTGCCGGGGCGTTGGTGAGGCCAAAGGGCATGACCATATATTCATAGTGCCCAAGGGGGGTGTTAAAGGCAGTCTTCCATTCGTCGCCATCTTTAATGCGAACCAAATGATAAGCATTACGGAGGTCTAGCTTAGTGAAGATGCGGGCTTTCTGAACGGAGTCGAAAACTGATGTGATTAATGGCAGAGAGTATTTATCTTTTACAGTGATCTGATTTAGGTCGCGGTAGTCAATGCATGGCCTGAGTGTTTTATCTTTCTTTTCCACAAAGAAAAATCCCGCTCCCACAGGGGAGGAAGAAGGTCGAATGTGACCCAAAGTGAGCGCTTCCTGAACATACTGCTCCATGGCGGTCTTTTCAGGACCGGACAGGTTAAAAATCCGGCCCTTAGGTAAGGGAGCACCAGGCAGGAGATTAATCTCACAATCATAGGGTCTGTGAGGAGGAAGCGCGCTAGCCTTGGTTTTGCTAAACACAGCTTTTAAGTCGTGGTAACAATGCGGAATACCGGATAAATCTACGGGACCTGGACTCTCTGGGTCAGGGGTGGAAACACGTGGTACGGCGGATAATAAACAGTTAGCAAGGCAGTAAGGGCTCCATTGAGTGACGGATCCCTGGGACCAGTTTAATTGAGGGTTGTGTAATTTAAGCCAAGAGAAACCTAATACAACAGGAGTATGGGCAGACTGAGTGATGAAAAATTGGATAGATTCTCTATGGTTACCTGACGTGACTAGCAGGACGGGCTTGGTGCGGTGAGTGATACGTGATAGGTGTTGACCCCCAAGACCGGATGCTTCTATGGGAGTGTCCAGAGGTTCTGTAGGGATTGACAGATGGTCAACAACATGGGAATCAATTAAGCTCTGCTCAGCCCCAGAGTCAATGAGGGCCCTTAAATCATAAACTTGAAGACCGAGGCATAACTTGACAGGCAAAAACAGAAATTCTTTACCAGAATCAGTGACTGGGCTCTCCCCCCGCGGCCTGTCATCTAGCGAGGGGCTTGGGAGTTTAAACGAAGTGGACAACCCGAAGCTACATGGCCTTTAGTCCCACAGTAAAAGCAAGCTCCTACTTCGCGTCTTCTGCGTCGCTCCTCCTCCGATAGTCTGGAGTGTCCGATCTGCATGGGTTCATCCGGAGGTTTGGAGGGAAGGGGGAGTTCGGTAATCTTGCTCAGTTCGATCGGTGACGTGGAAGCGGGTCTTGGAGGACGAGGAGGAGGATGATTGCGCTCCCTTTGACGTTCTCGTAACCTAATGTCCGATCTGAGAGCTGCAGAGACTAACTCCTCAAAGGAGCGTGCTTCAGGTTGAGAACAGAGGTGGTCTTTTATTTGTTCGTTCAGGGATTGGTAAAAAATACCTTTAAGCGCCAGATCGGGCCAGCCAGCCTCCACCGCTAGAATGCGGAAGTCGATGACGTGATCGCTTACCGGTCGGCTCCGCTGTTTGAGTGCGAGTAACCGCCGGGTCGCTTCTTCCTGCTTACGAGGTTGGTCAAATATAAGGCGAAATTCACTGAGGAAGCGTTCATAAGACAGGTGAGTGATAGGATTGGCTGAGAGGAAGGCTTGAGCCCACTGGAGAGCTTTGTTTCGCAGGGAATTAATAATGAGTGTGATCTTACTATGGTCGGTTTGATAGTATCTGGGGGCTTGTTGACATATCAACTGGCACTGCAGCAAAAATCCTCCGCAGGCTTCAACATCCCCGAAGAAGGGTTCCGGTTGGAGTCGGATATTTTCGGGGGTGGACTGTGATCCGGAAGCGGCAGGAGGTGTGTTGACGGAAGCATGAGCTATGGCGGGCGAAACATGGGAAAATTGACTGGTTATTTCATGTAAAGTCTGAGTCATACCATCCAGGCGATGAAAAAGGTCCTGCTGAGCCGCAGCCATTTGCGACAGGGCGTTCGCTTGACGTCCGAGCATAATGCCTTGTTGGGAAACGGCTAGCCTGAGTCCTTCCGGGTCAGCTGGGTCGGGATTTTGGCCAGTCCGTTCTGTCATGGTTACAGAACACTTTCAGACCCAGATGCTGGAACCCGGAAGAAACACAGCGGGAGACGAGCGTGGCAGGTAAGAGATTTAATGGGAGCTTCTGGGAACAGAGTGAGAGCAGGACAAGGGACAGGTCCCTGGCGTGAGGCAGATGCTGGTGGCGTCACTGGTGGGTTACTCCTTAGGAAAGATCAGCCGTCTGAAGAGAAGGTCCAACGAACCGAGGCAACAGCAGAGGCTCGAGGTGTGACTGCAGGAGAAGACAGAGAGGGGGATCCGGGCTGAGGCTGATTCTGGCGACCACTCGTGGTAATGGATTCCTGGAGGTGAGCAGAAAGATAGTTTAGACAATAACTTGACGTAACGTGGAAACTAGAGCTTGGCAAACTAGAACTTGACAATAAGACCAACTATGCACCATCAGGGGCAACGGACTGGCGACGACTGATGATCCTGGAGCTCCTTATGAAGGCGGATGAGGTGATGAGGTAAGTGGTCGCAGCTGGAGAGAATCAGCAGCCAGGCGGAGAGGAGAGGGGGAGGAGTCTGACAGCGGCACCATATCAGTTTGAAGCCACTCTGAACCCACAGAAGCATAAGGAACTTCACATTTTTCTCAAATATGTAAGAAAAGTAAAAAAAAAAAAACAAGTTTTGTTGCTCCCAAAATACAACTCGTGCTAGTTAAAAAAAAAAAAACTTCAACAAAATGTGTGTTTGTTTAATTCCAATACACTGTATTATTTTACTGAATATTAAAAAGTATTCTTTTTCCTTTTTTATTGCTCATAGGTGTCAGGCTTTGACAGTGTAGATGATGAGTCCAAACACAGCGATCACATGTTCTCCTTTCGAAGCCCTAAACCGGAGCAGTGGACCACAGACGACAACCCCACCTACAGCTACTACATCTTCTACATGTATGCAAACATCATGGTCCTCAACAACCTCAGGAAGTACGAACTGATGCTTTCCGCCTCATCTAAACACACACTTATTAAACTACCAAATAAAGAGACAGCGGGTTTTTGATGTGTTATTTTCTTACATTTCCATTAGAGAGCTTGGACTGAGCACTTTCCAGTTCCGCCCTCACTGTGGAGAGGCAGGATCAATCACACATCTGGTGTCTGCCTTTCTTGCCGCAGATAACATCTCCCATGGACTCAACTTGAAGAAGGTGTTCTAGATCTGCAATGATGGTTATATGTAAACCACTTGATTTTTATTTTATTTTTATTTTTTACAAAAAATGATTAAAAAAAATACCTGTTTTGTGCAAAATCAAAACAATTCAAAAGTAATTGAGAAAGCAAAGAACCTTAAAAGAACCACTCAGTATTTTTCATGAAGATGTTATTTATTTTGTGACTTTGAAAAAAAACCATATTCAACTCCCCTTTTCTAATACATATTCACAACTACTTTGTTTATATGTGAATTTCTGCCTGTATCTGATGGTTGATATAGACTTTCGTAACACTAGTGAAGAATTCCTTTCTTTTCAACATAGGTGGAGTAATTATTCCAAAAGCGGGAAAATGTATTTACCTTGTATTTCCTGAAAGTGTATTTTGGTGTAAATTGAAAATGTTGTGACATTTGGTGAGTATCCTATCTAAATACTCCCGTCACAATAACACAATGGTTCCTAAAGCTCTGTTTTAAATGTTTTTATTACTTTTAATGGTTAGTAATAGAACTAAAATGCCTTATTTCAAAATAAAAGGGAAAATAAACAAATAGTTTATATGCTTTTCCAACATGTATTTCTCTGCCTCTAAGAGTTTCTTCTCATTCTTTACTTTCCTCAGAGTCCTGTCCTGCAGTACCTTTACTACTTGACACAAGTGCCAATCGCAATGTCTCCACTCAGCAACAACAGTCTTTTCCTGGAATATTCCAAAAACCCTTTCAGGGACTTTCTGCACAAAGGTCTGTGTGTGTCCCTGTCCACTGATGATCCCATGCAGTTCCACTATACCAAGGTAAACGAGTGACTGCAGTTTCTAGACTGAACCAATGTTTAGCTATCAGAATGAAATGCATTTACTTCTTCAATGCCTAAATACCTGTGTGTCTGGATTTTAGGAACCACTGATGGAGGAATATGCTATAGCAGCTCAGCTGTGGAAGCTCAGCACTTGTGATGTGTGTGAAATAGCCAGGAACAGTGTTCTGCAAAGTGGACTGTGCCACCAGGTAGTATTAACATCTTCAAATATTATTCTTATACAACAGGCATGAAAAAGACTCCTCTCCAAACCACTTACAAATTTTTCAAAATCACTTTTTGCTTAAAGGAAAAGAAACACTTCCTGGGAGTGAATTATCTGAAAGATGGACACGAAGGAAACAACATCCGTTGTACCAATGTTGCCCAAATTCGCATGGCCTACAGACAGGAGACTCTCTGCAATGAACTCAGCTTCATTGTGGATGCAATGAAATCCAAAGGCATGGCTTCACTGCAGGAATAACATGATTAAAGGGGTTCCTTCCCTCTCTGCTAACATTTCCACATTTGGCTGCAAAGTTTATCAAGAAAATACTAAAATAATAAATAGAAAACCTTTGTAATAACAATATGACAACAGATGGGGATCAATATGTGATCAAGTGTGCCTCAAAGGAGTGATGGTACCGTACTTTGCTTTTAGAGGCTTGGATTGTTGAAAGAAGTATTTTCACTTCTGTCTTTGTCATTAAACAAACCCTATATGTATATACAGCAGTGCATTAACCCCATGGCATAGAAACAGTTGAAAACTTCTCAGTTAATGTATACACTGGACATCTGACAGGAGAACATGTATAGCTCAAAAGCTTTACAAAGGCAGCTCGCATGCCAGAGATTAATGTCTGGAATGTAGCGTTTGTTTTACTGAAGTTCTGTGAGTTTAAAAAAAATGTCTCTCTGTGCGGGATCTTTATCTCAAGAACAGAACACAATGTTTTAGAGTAAAAGAGGTCACCCGTTTTCTACAGTTTACAGGCAGTTCTGAGGTTAGCAAATACCTTTTTTTCTTTGAGTAATTGGCAACACTGTGACACACATGTTCAAAGTCCACCACCATATGCAAGCTAGCCGAAGAATAAAAGCTCTTAACCAAATGACAACAAATAACATTAGGCCCTAAAATATTTGGGCAGTAAGTAACATAACGGTCACAATTTGGGCTCTGCAGGCCATCACATTGGATTTGAAAAGAATCAAGTAAAATGGATGAGCAGACTTTGAAGTTGAACCCTTTATTTTGGATAAAAATTCATTTTGGACTTGCACATATAATCTATCTATCTATCTATCTATCTATCTATCTATCTATCTATCTATCTATCTATCTATCTATCTATCTATAGTGGGGAAAATAAGTATTGAACACGTCAACATTTTTCTCAAAAAACATATTTCTAATCAAGCTATTGACACGAAATTTTCACCAGATGTCGGCATCAACCCAAGTAATGCACACATAGAAAGAAATCCAAACATTTATGTCCATAAATGAAGTTATGTGTAATAAAGTGAAAGATCCCTACAGCATGGAGGAGCTCCAGGTTTTCCAACAGTATTTGTTTTACAGGAGCATTTCAGTGGTTTTTGAAGGGTTGTCATTTCTTGGTCTGGTTTGTTGTGTTGTAACTTTAATCCAGGTTTTGAGCAGATGTTTTGTGGATAGTGGTAGTGCGGGATGAGGCCCTGTGCAGTAAACCGTCTGGGAAGGCTCTGCTGCATCTGATCAGGTTTCCACTGAGACGATGTTGGTCTTTCAGGATGTGGAAGCAAGCAGGGTTGCGAGTTGGAACTTCTTTCAGTTTCTTCTTCTTCTTCTTCCTCTTCCTCTTCCTCTTCCTCCTCCTCCTCCTCCTCCTCTTCTCTCTGACTCCTCACTTTTCAGATCCTCTGCCTCTGTCTTTTTCTGTCCCGTCTTTCCACAGCTGATTGCACTCTGATTAGAGGGCACGCCTCTCCTCTCTGATCCATACAGGTGAATTTCATCAGGGCGATATGCAAACTGTCAGATCGTCACTATGTTCTTGTAGCATTTTTTTGATGATGGAAGACATATATAAAGAAAATTAAGCTTAAAGTATTTCAGTATTTCTCTATTTAAATTCATGTGAATCAGGAGCAGACAAAAAAATGCCGTTTGAAAAAGCTTGTAGCTGTGGCATAGAAGCTACAATCAGCAGGCCACAAGCGCTGTGCTCCGTTCAATTCTGATGCATCCACTTGTAGACAAACAGATCCATTTACGTCTTTGTTTTCCCCGTCTGAGCTGGCATCTGGCTCAAAACCGGATTGCTCTGATATTGCTGCACCGGTGACGTTAGATTAGGGTTGTGAGCAGTTGTAAACTCACAGGAGAGTGTGTTGGATGGGTGTTAGGTGGGTGACGGGAAGTGAGGGTGGACTTACTCAGTGCCACCAGTCCCACCCACAACTCAGGGGTGACTTTCTGATGAACCACTGCCGCTCTGCAGAGACTATGTCTTAGAAAACGACACAGGCTTTTTACATTTTGTAGGGGTCTGTAGTCTATTAAATAGGAAAATAAACAACTAAGACCAATACCTCCCTTTCTCCTGATTGACACCGCAGTTAAGATAAATTCCAGCCTCTTCATTCACTTCCAACAGAAGCACAACTTCAGGCTAAAGAAGATATTTGAACACCTAATTTCAAGAGAGTTTCCAAACCAGTAAACTAAAAAAGGAAAAACACGAAGAACAGACGGTTGGAGATGCCTCATTGGAAGAAAACAACAGAATCCAGGATTTGAATTCAACTCCGGAGAAAGAGGTGGAACCTCTGAAACAACAAGAAAAGCCCAAACAACAGAAACAAAGTACTTTCTAGTTGGATACCATTTGGAATGTTGATGGCAGAATTATTGTACGCATAGTTGTTACAGCTAGAGGGCACAATAGAATCCTGACTGAGGAAGAAATACAGGATGAGCTGTCAAAATGCTTCTGTTGTTGGACTTTGTTAGCATTTATTTTGATTTTAGTCATTATTATTTTAGGTTTATAATAATCGTTATTTAGCTTTTCTGTAGGACTGACATGGTTAATGTTAACTTTCTGACATCTCTGTGGGCATCTTTGTTCTTTTTTTTATTTTTCACTTATTTCCCTATTTTTCTTTTTTATTTCCTCAATACTTTAATACTTTTTGCTGTCTTTTACTTCTTTTTCTTATTACAACTGTTTGTACAACTTCCTTTACTTTCGCATTCTTTAGTTTTCTATCCCATCCCTTTCTACCATCTCGTTCTAACTCAACATAACGATGGTCATTGAAAAGGCGTCGACCTGAATCCTACGTTAACTTTTGAACTCATGTAAGGTCCAAGTGGGACTTAGTAATAAAAAAAAATGTAGTTTGGAAATAAAATGGTGAGATCAATCAGAGATGACTGGGCACAGCCTGATGTTTGTTTATCCCAAAGGTCAAAGGTTGCATTAGGTGTTCCCTCTGTGTCTGTGGAATTTTTTTCATTATTTTTTGTATTCTATTTGATCATCTCATGTTTATTGTGTATTAGATTCTGTGTTGGTGTGTGTTGGTTGGGGTTTTCTCCGGGAGCTCCGGTTTGCCCAGAAAAAAAACGTGCGTTTGGAAATTATGTATATTTTTAGAATATGTGGTTCGGATAGACAGTCATAAATTAAGTGGAATTTAAAGAAACTTTGAAAAAAATATACACTTTGTCAGGCACACCTGGCACACTGCTTGTTCACACAAATGAATGAGCAGCCATCTTAACGTGGTGGAGGGGTTTGAGAGCTCGAGTGATCCCTGGAGCTAAGCTGTCTGGGGCTTTTGCCCCTGGTAGGGGGTCCCATGGCAGACAGGTCCTAGGTGACAAGCCAGACAAAGAGCGGTTCAGAAGCCCCTTTACAAGAAGCTCATGTCAAGTCCGCTATGTCGCCCAGATTGGCGTCACTGGGACCCCACTCTGGAGCCCGACCTAGGGTTGAGGCTCGCAGACGAGTGCCTGGTGGCCAGGGCTCCGCCCATGTTGGATCCAGCCCGAAAAAAACAATGTGACTCTCCCGTGGGCCCACCATCTGCAGGACAGCTTTGGTTGCATTCAAATGGGGACATTGTCGGGTGGTGGAAAGAATACTTAGATGATTTCTCGGCTTGCACTCGATACATTTTCTTCAGCTGACTGTCAGAAGATCTGCACTGCTTTGATGGCAGTGTGGTGGGGCTGGTCACACCGTGATTGATGAGCTGCCAAAGACGGTTCCACTGAAAAAAAAGATCTGTTGAATTTACATTGGGTGCACGTAAAAAGAAAAACATGTTATGCAAAGATGAATATTGCACTTCTACCGTAATGACTGCTTCTTTTTTACGACACCTAATAATTTTACACAGACAGGCAAGATTTTATTATACAATTTACAGTAATATTTACAAAAATGTAACAGTAAAAATGTTTTAAAAACACTATTTGTTTGAAATTAACAAAATATTTAATTTAAATTAATAAAACAATTTTGAAAACATTTTAACTGAATAATAAAATTGCAATTGGAGTTTGCATGTTCTCCCTGTGCATGCGTGGGTTTTCTCCAGGGACTCCAGCTTCCTCCCACCGTCCAAAAACATGCGTCATAGGTTAAATGGTCACTCTAAATTGTCTATAGGTGTGAGTGTGAGAGTGCATGGGTGTGCGATTGTGACCCTGCGACAGACTGTCGACTGGCAGGATGGCCTTTAGCAGCCCCATGACCCCGAAACGGATAAAACGGAATAGAAGATGAAAGAATGAATGAATAATACAATTGTAATTGCAGATTATATAGAAGCCAATATTTTCTTGTAGAACCTCAGTAAGAGAAAAATTTATTTGATCCCTTGCTGATTTAGTTTACCCACTAATGAAGACATGATCACTCTTTCCAAGAAAGGGTATATAACAAAGTATTGAATTGAACTTTTGTTATTGACCAAACACTTATTTTCCACTATAATTTAAAAATACATTCTTTAAAAATGTATTCTCTCAAAGTTGAGAGACAGACCTGCATGAAGCGGACTCTGACTGAGCTGTATATGGTTGAAAAAATACTAAGTATGTTTGTATGTCTATATATATATATATATATATATATATATATATATATATATATATATATATATATATATATATATGACAAAGCCTTTTGGATAAGAAGTGAAATGCCTTCAACTTTAAAAACCAAGTCCAGATGACAACCTTTAAACATACTACTATGATCAAATAATCTTTATTGACGTGAGGAAACAATTACCAGGGATTCCATTTTCCATGCTTCCATGAGCCTTGATCAAGTGGCCAGCCTATAAAATAAAAAATAATAATTCTCTCTGGTATCGTTCAGGGGGCTGGGTCAAATGGATGGGGGGCCGTAGTTTGGGGACACCTGTTTTACAGTAAAAGAGGTCACCAGTTTTCTACAGTAGGTCATGGCTTTGCAAACATTGCCCTCTAGAGGCCAAACTGAAAAACAAAACAAATGTACATTGTGTCAGTAAAACACGTTGACAATAATCAAACTGGAAGTGTCTTTTTTTGAGGAAATAAAATATTTGGTTTAATTTTCCCCGCTGCAGGCTTCTGTCATCTGCTGCTCCTCAACAGCTTTCTTGGTTTCTGAAATATTTTTGGCACACTTCAGCTCTTTTGTCTCGATGCACTCCTGCTGTCTCTTCTTAGTGGAGCTCTGGGACCAACGCCTTCTCCTTTAAAGGATAAAGGAAAAAATAAAAATTAACTAAGTGAAACTCTGGATTGTATTTAATAGAACCCTTATTTTTAATGCAGTTCAGATGACTGTTGCGGCATTAGGTTTTGACTAATGTTATAAATCAGGAATAGATCCCTTTTTTTAGCCCATTTTCACCATGATCGTCACTCACACTTTCAAGTAGACAAAGATGGCTATTGAAGTTAGCAGCAGACCACAGGTGCAGCTGATGAGCACAATGTTTGCTGAAAAAAATGCAAGAAATAAATCAGAACAACTGTGTTTTATTTGCTTTGCTTTTATTTGCAGGGCTCAATAAAACAACCATTTAAAAATGTCTTTATACCTACAGTGGAGCCTTGTGGAGAGCTGACAAAGCGAGCTGGTTCTTCCTCCCTGATCATGGATTTAGCTGTTGTGGTGGAGGATACAAACCGTGAGGTCAGAGTGGAGTCGGGGGCCTCAGTGAACTCTAGGTGTTGCCAAGGACTTGCTGTAGCTTGAAGCTGTTCTCTTGCATCTGCACATAAGAACTTGATATTTTAATATAATTTGATTATGTTAGTGTCTAATATTTGTACAGGTTATTTGCACAGGTTGTAATATCACAAGCAGATGCTTGGAAAATGAAAAAAACAACAACATAAAAGTTGCAAAAAAATGACACATAAATGTCAGGTAGGGAGGGCTGGTGAGCGTGAAGGACCCAAAACGCAGAGGCCGGAGGCACACGGTTCAAGGGCAAGGGGTTTCTTAAACCAACAAAAGGTGCTGCAGAGCAGGGTAACAAAACCAAGACTAAACTTACTGTGGGCTAACCAGATAAACAGGGCAGAAGACGTGCATGGACAACGTGCATGGACAACGTGCATGGACAACGTGCATGGACAACGTGCATGGACAACGTGCATGGACAACGTGCATGGACAACGTGCATGGACAACGTGCATGGACAACGTGCATGGACAACGTGCATGGACAACGTGCATGGACAACGTGCATGGACAACGTGCATGGAAAACATTAGACGTTAATGGACCAGCACAAGAGGAAGGCAGAGACAAGACTTAAATACAGACAGGGCAGACAAGACACAAGTGAACATGATCAGGACAGATTGGGACAAAGGAAGTAAAAAACAAAAACATGACAAAACAGGAAACCTTTCAAAATAAAACAGGAAACAGAACTCAAACATGACAAACAAGACAGTAAGCAAAAACCAATAGAAAGAAACCCAAACCATGACAATAAATGCATCTATATTACAATGCATGGTGGAGTTGGAATAAACAAAACTAAAACCTAAAGAAGACAAACAAAATAAATATATATCTATACATGGTCATTCATTTTTGTGAAGAAAAGGCAAGAGAGGTGAAAACAGTGCAGGAACTTTCTCTTGGTAATCAGTGCATTAGAAAAGTCTCTTACCTGATTCATTGAAGCAAAACACATCAAACATTTTTGTCACAGAGGCTCGCCACACCACCAGCCCAGTACGGTTTTGGCCACAGTTTGTAAGCGCATGGATGCGAGGAATGACTGCAAAATGCTCATCAATCCATCCGAATCTTAACAAAACCAAACTGGACTTTAGGGGTTTTAGGGTAAATAAATACAGGTAGATTTTGTGAGGCGACTTTTTACCTGCATGTTTCAAAACCCCGACCGAGAGCTTGCTCTATTTGTGTTTTTGTGGCAATGTTCAGTCCGAGGAACCAGCAGAAGCTTCGAGCTTGTGAGGCATTGAACGCATACTCAAGCTGGCTCTGCTCGTTTATGTAGGTGACCTGGATCACTCCTGCTATACTATGGTTTGCTGCAGGGAAAACTAGAAAAAAAAACACAAAGCAAGTTATTATTTGTCAAATTGACACATTCATTCTACTGACATCACTTACCTCTGATGCTGGTCATGTTATGAATAGAGAATCCTGAAGAAACAAACAGCACTAATGCGATGAGGAGGCGGATAGTGGTCATGATGGCGGATGCAATGGAGTTCCAGTGTTGTCAGGATTTTGTGCCTGTGAGTGAAACGGCTCGGTTAAATAGTGGGGATTCTGTTACACTGGGGTGTGTGGACTATCACTGCTCCACAGTTGAGGAAAAGGAAGGAGGAAGTGCCACGCACAGGTCAGATCACCAGCCATCATATGTTCTGGGAGCAGAAGCCCTGAGGCAGAGATACCACCAAAGGGTCAACAAACTTTGAAGAACTTCAGAAGAAAGCAGAATGGCTCAGAAGCAAATTCCACACAATCAGACGTGTTTTGTTAAACCAAACAGGACTTTTATAACCTTTATAAGTGATAACACAGAAGGAAAAGAAAATCAAGTTCACTTCCCACGCCCAGACGAACTCCTTGTCCTCATGGTTTCCTCTCCCGAGACATTTTTCAATCATAACATTCTTGCTATTTGTGAGGTGTTTTGATAAGTTTCAGACAATCGTTCACAGAAACACCTCCTCACACTCACGCCCAACCACAGGAAATGACACATGGCGTGTTGATGACGAACTTGCAAGGATCTTGTCAACTTTGGTGAAAGGACAATTAGATGCTAAGAGGTAAGTAAAACACATTTTTGTTTTTGTTTTGTTGAGAGTGTAATTATAGTATTTTGAAAAAAATAATATCTTAAAGTGGGAGCTTTCCTAAACATATTTTGAGATAATATTATACAAAATAAAAATATTAACAACTGCTCTGATTAATTTGAGTGGATCATGGTCATGTAGTTAAACTGAAAGGCCTTTGAAATTGCTTTTTGAAAACAGTTGACGTGTTATTATTTTTACAAACAAGAACAAATTTGGCTGACATTTAGTGCACATCTTGGGCACGAAAGCTACGCTCACCCTACTCCTGGGCAAAGCCTACGTATGAGGGGTGAGAGGGTAAAAAGGACACCCAGGTTAGGATTTTATATTTCTTTATCTCAGCTTATAAGATCTTTTTTATCTTACCTCCAGTTTCCACGGCTCCTGAATAACAACAATTTGAGTTCTGGTTGGCCAGCTTCTTAAACTCCGTCAGTGCTCATCTCATCTTGCATTTAATTTCTCCCCATGATAGATATTGGATGATGTGAATCCACTTAAAGTAATAGAATTGTATGTAGTACTTTTCAAAAGTCTAGCAAGCTTTTCTGAAATTCTGATGATTTAGGTTGCATAACATCAAACGAAAATTTTAAAATGTCTGCATTAAGTAACAGACTTCAATCATGATTATTTACAATAACATTACTATAAATTATTAAAACAACCCTTCAGCCTGCTCCACCTTTCCACCTTTCATTTTTTGCTTAACTTTAATGTATTTATCATTGTATTGATTAACACAACTTTCCTCCTGTTATCAGCATGACACAAGTAATATTGATGCATAAATTCTTGTTAACTTGAGTTTAGCCATATTTTACTGTATTGATCAACAATAACACATTAGTTTTTGAGTCCATCTGAAATGGTTACAAAAAGGAAATTGTCTCAATTCATTTTTGTGACAACATTGCTTTATGACAAAAACCTTTTCCATTTATTTACTGACTGTGTAAGCAACTTACCTCCTATGTGAAAGCTAAAGATGTAAAAAAAAAACATGCTAAATAAAGTCAGTCTTTAACCTGAGGTGACAGCTGCAAAGTGGACCTTCATAATCTCCCCCGCCCTCCTCTATTTACGAGGACTGTTTTAAATTAAACATCAGCTTTAATTTGTTATTTATTTTGATCATTTTCAATTTTGACTATTCCTATTTGCAAGGATGCTTTAAAGTGTCTTGAAAAAATATTGATCTGTAGGGATAGGAAGGATTCTCCTTACTTCAAGAACTTTTCTTTTGTGCCTATATTGAAAAAACAACAACAACAGATGCATAAATGTTCCAAGGAACTCCTTTATTAAAAGGAAAAGGTGTTAGGGTGGTATATTCAAGAACAACACAGGCACTCAAGCTTGATAAACAGAAGCCACATGCACAAAAGGGCTTCCATACAAAAACCCATAAGTGCTCTGAATCTGCAACAACAAAAACAAGAAACAAAAGCTGCAAAATATTGCACTTAGGTAACTATTTTGGAATGTGTTTATGTTTCAATATCCTTTATAAAATTAAACAAGTTAAAAAAAATTAAATATTAATTTAGAATCTCTCCAAGTCTTTGATTTTCAATTTGACCTGAAAGAGTGAAATCTTAGATAAATAGACATATTTTTTAATAGCGGCCTGTAAAGGAGAAGTGCCATGTTCACTAGAACCAAATGTATTTTTTTTCATCTATGCATCTAAGTTAATACAAATGTTTAAACACACTAAAGCTTTGGTCCCTAAACAAAAACAGCTGTACTTACTATAACAAAAGAAGTGCCTACCTTAGATTCTTAGGAAAATTATGACTTAATGCAGAAGACAATGAACTTTGCAGGGTCAGTCACAACACCTCAGTCCATTCAAGTGAGTCCCGGTTCAAGGAAAGGGAGACGTGTGACAGAGAGAACGGCTGTGACCTCTGTCAGTTTAACTGTGAGCTTCTTTGGTTGCTCTTCTTTCACCCAGTCCACAGATTTGTGTCTGATCTTGGAGAACGTTTCCCCAACCTTACGTGTCCTCGCGCCGCTTGTAGTAATCGCTGAAGAAGGTGAAAATGCTGATGACCACACACATCACCACAAAGAGTGTCAGGGCAATCCAGAGGAGCCGCCGACTGATGGAGACCTTGGGACAAAGTCGACCGAGAAGTGCGACGGCCTCCTCCATCCTCCTGTGAAGATCAGATGGCAACTCACAGCACATCGTCGAATTTGGACTTACTGTAGCATCTGCTGACTTTAGTTTTTTTATGATGAAAAGATAGAAACAGAATAAATAATCCGGTTGCATTCTGATTAAATTAAATAACAACTCACAATTTCATTCAAGTAACCAAATCGATATGACTGATTAAAGTATTCTTTTTTGTTGTTTTGTTTATTCTCCATTTAACCAGACCAATTCTCATATAACTAGTGGTTTAAAGTGATCAAAAGTATGAGGGTTTTAAATCAAATTAAACATTGTTACGCTAAAAGCTAAGCAGAGGTTTTGTTTTTGCCTGAAAAAACAAGTAATCGCTTTTAAACACAATCAATTAATGGATTTAAAGAGCCCATAATTCATTTTCTGGTTTTTGATAACTTGCCAAAAAGGGGAGAAATAGCATATAAACAAATGAATGACCAGTCCTAATAAAAATGTAATAAACTCATTTTTTTCTCGAAGGTCTGAATTGTTTTACCTCATGTTATGATGCCTCTTTCCAATCTCTTCATCGTTGTTTTTGGATTCCAGCTGCTTCTCTGCATCGGTCTCATCCTCACATTTGTCCTGTAGGATCACCTTACTTTGTTTCAGTCCCTCATTGAAACTGTAGTTAAAAAAATGGCACATATTTCATGCTTTAGAGATGGACTTCAACAGTCATTGCTCATAAAAGCTGATCTTCTCTTTATAAATATGTAAATATCTCTTTTTATGTTTATATTTATGCACAAACAATTACTACCAGTTGTCAACAGTCTTAAAATTGTGCAGCAGTGGGGACATCCTAAAGAGTTTAAACACATTTTTCTATGTAGTAGCTTTTTTTTTTTAATTCTTAAAGTTTTTGTTTCCGTTTGAATGACTTCTGTGTTTATTTTTTTTCTGTTGTATAGATAAAGTCCATGTCTATTTGCCCTGATCATGTCACCATCTAATTATTTTCTCATGGTCAGGTTCACCCTCTTTTTTCCTTTTTCTTTGCCAAGTACCGGTACTTTTGTTTATTTGTTGAGCTATTTTGTTCTATGTGATACTGCCTCTGGTTCTGATGCATTTTGTCTTTGTAATACACAAGGTCAAGGGGAAATTTCAGAACTGAAAGTTCTCAATCTGGTTTAAACATGTCAGCCACACACTTTTTCAAAGACCCACTCTAATGAAAATTGTGTTTTGGATGTTTTTAACATGTCCTGTGACATTTTGTGGACATATATACAGAAAAACAACTTCAAAGTTATATTTCTGAGTATTTCTTTATTCAAACGGTGAATCAGGAGAAGATAATAAAAAAGCCACGGTGCAGCAACTATGTCCAAGAAGACAACAGAGGTTTTTTTTTATTTTGTCTAAAACAGCATAATGATAATTGAAAGACCACTGGGAAAGCTTTTACAGTAGATCAAGAAATGATCAGAGAAGGTCTTTAATAACAGTATTAGTGGCTCTGCTGCAAACAAAAGCTCACCAGGTCTTTCACCATTTTTTTTACCTGGTAAAGTTTCATTTTTTAATAATTTGATTATTTTGATACGTTTAGTGTTTTTAGCCAAGAAACCTAAGTCAAGATTCAGCATAGATAAGTGACATTTCTGGTTTTATGAGGAAATAAAAAAGCTTGTACTGCCAAAATAAGAAATATAAGCATGTTTGCAATAAATAGATAAAAGAGTGAGAAAGTTTCCAGTTAATTCATATAGTTTCCTGAAAAACACAAGACTACAAATTTAGACATTTAAACATGATCTTTTTTTCAGATTAGACCAGTGGTCCCCAACCTTTTTGTCACCGCGGACCGGTACAACGCAAGGCACGTTTACCGCGGACCGGGGGGGGGGGGGGGGGGGGGGGGGGGGGGTATTGAGGTGCAACGCAAGACAGATTTAATGTAATTTCATTTCATTTTGGACCGGGGATGGTATTTTCTCTTTAGTAATGATAATAACAATAATGATTATAATTTCCCCCTTGTCAAAGCAACTTTCTAAAGAAGTTTGTTTTTTGCTCATTTTGGTTGTTTGGGTTTAATTTTAGTGGGGTTTATCACCTGATGTTTGGTGTCGCGACTTTGACGTGCGTTAAGTGTGACAGATGTAACAAAGTGAATCCGGTCACTTTTCAAAATAAAACGTTAAAATGGAAATTATTTTTTCTTTCTGTGCGTCCCGATGCAAAAATTTCCCGCGGCCTGGAACCGCTCCGCGGCCCGGTGCCAAGTGTCCCGCGGCCCGGTATCGGTCCGCGGCCCGGTGGTTGGGGACCACTGGATTAGACCATTTACTCAAAAATGACTTCTGTTTCAAATGGTTTCAGGATCAGACATCTGGCCAACGACTGTCAAACTTTCTTTATCATGACTTAAATAAAACACTTTTGATGAATAAGAACATCCCCACGCTGTCCTATAGCACACAGATGAGCTGGAGACAAGGCCTCACCCTTTTTTGTAGGCTTCTTCTTCAATCTTTGCTGCGATCTCGGCTCTGATCTCTGCTCTAATCTCCTCCAAGTTTATTGAAGGTTTGGCTAACTCGCTTTCCTGCTCCGGGGAAGTCTTTCCACTGCATTGTTTCACATAGGAAAGAACAATTAGCCTTGGACTACATCAACGTCATGGCAGATGTTACAAAGCACTTAACATCCAGGTTTCATCCAAACACAGAGAGGTTGCCTTCACTTTGCTGCAGATCCTTGTGGGGGAGCGCCATTACAGGGGAGTACAAACCAAAAAAATGAAGGGGCCAAATTTACTGTTGCTGCTCTCCTCATAGGAGGTACAGATCAGACACTCTAGAGCCCAGGCTCACTTTGTATGCACACTTTAAGTGAGGCCCTATGCCTGGACTGTGTCAGAATCCTTGACAATTTTTTAGATTAAAGGCTTCGGCAGCAAAACTGTCAACTGCTGCCAAGTTTGATTTTACTTTTTTTTTTGTCTTTGCAGTTCTTCCAGGGTTAGTTTTGACTCACTGGGGATATTCTCTGGACTGTAAAACACATCCTGCCTGTTGCAAAAACAAGCCAAAATTCCCTACGCAGCACAAAACGCTCTGATATGGGTGATTAGAAGTCCAGGATTTCTCCTGAACCATTGTTTGTAGGAGTAAGAAATGGCCTTGTGGAACCCCCCCCCCCCCAAAAAAAATAAAAAAAAACCTACGACATCTGACTGTTATGAAATCATTTATCTTTTTATGCTCTTATCAAGTGTGTCTGTGCAAGCAAACCTACCACTCTAATGTTGCTGGTTGCATTCCCTCAGGAGAGGAGCTGCCTTTCACATCATTTGTTTCACACTGAAAAGAAAAGCAGCTTTGAATTTGTGTGTGCTCTATCAACACAAATGTAAAATAATCTTTGTTTTTATCATTCAAATGAAATAAAAACCTCTTTTTTAGAAGCATTTTACAAGCAAAGGCCTAAATAAGCAGCTTTTCACATGTAATTTGTGCACTGAATGTTAAATTCAGCTATGGCAACACAAGTGTTAACTTTTTAGAAAGTGTTTTCTGTATTAAACAAGTACGGCGGAGTGTTAGGGCCACCAAAAAAAAAAAAATAATAATAATAAATAAATAAATAAATAAAAAGGTTTTATGAGAGCTGAGTCATGTTCTAACCTGTACATGACCCCTCACTGAGCAATACGTCATTGAATCCAATGCTTTTTACCTCATTTCCCAGCAAATCCCAACAGGACGGGAAGACCTACCAGGGCAGGAAGAGCAGCGGCCGTTGGGGCAGTGGCTGGGGTTTGACCCGGAGCATTAA
Source organism: Oryzias curvinotus (assembly GCA_023969325.1). NCBI lineage: Eukaryota > Metazoa > Chordata > Actinopteri > Beloniformes > Adrianichthyidae > Oryzias > Oryzias curvinotus. Next base: position 10,221,403 of record CM043708.1, read on the forward strand.
AGAGGCTAAACTTGGGCACGACAGCTACGCTCACCCTACGCCTAGGCAAAGCCTACGTATGAGGGGTGAGAGGGTGAAAAGGACACACAGAACATCCAGCTGTTTTATAATGAACTTTTGAAAAGATATATTTTAAAACATATTGTGTAGAGAAGAAAAACTAAAAACTTTCTCTGCTTACCTTTCCAAGGGTCAAGGACATTGCTCTTGATGTGCGCGGAACCCCATCATCTACACAAAGACCAAGGAAACACATCAGTAACTTTAAAAAAAACTTTAAATGGTGCTCATTTTATCCCCCATAATAAACAGGAATCATTTGCTTTTCTTTTGAAGAGTTAAGAATGCTCAAGCAAATGACTTGTTTTTTATATGAATCTATTGCTTCCAGGTTAGCATCTCATCTTCCGTTGTCTCAGCTTATAAGATCATTTTGATCGTCTTACCTCCAGTTTCCACGGCTCCTGCATAACAACGATTTGAGTTCTGGTTGGCCAGCTTCTTAAACTCTGTCAACTCTGCGTGGTCCTTCTCATATATCCGCTTCAGATTTTCCACATATTGCATCATGACCTCAGTGGCTTTGTTCATACGTTTCTCCTGTCAGCATAAAAATATTGTGAGCAATTCTGAACCCAGCAATTTATCTATAAATCCATATAACATTTCAGCAATCAAGATAGTGAATGGTAAATGGCGTATACTTATATACTTTTCTACTTTCCTCGAAGGCCCAAAGCGCTTTACAGTCACAAACCCATTCACACATTTACACAATGCTGGCGGCTTCGCTGCCAAGTACTAGTGCCAACCTTCCACCAGAGCCAGGCTGGGGTTCAGTGTCTTGCCCAAGGACACTTTGACATACGGGCAGGCGAGACGGGAATTGAACCTGCAATATTTCAATTAGAGGTCGACCACCCTGCCCTGCACCACAGCCATCCCCCAGATGTCAGAAAGTATATTTGAATATTAAAAAAAGAGCAAACTATTAGTGTTTTGTTTTTATTCCCTCTGAAATAAAATAACATGCATAATTGACTTTAAACACTACAATGGCCTTCACAATGTTAACAGAATGTTAAACTGTGGCTAAAAACATAATAAAATCAATTCAAATACAGACAAAAACACAAGAATTGACTTGATTTCAAACAGGGAGAAGACTTAAAAACCCAGAAAGTCACAAAAATGACCGGGGATATGATTAGATTATTCCAAAAGGCTCTCTATCTAAAGATATTTTTTATGTACACCATAAACATCAAAATGAAAATAAAACAGTCAATTTTTATAACCATACGGGTAGTTTTTCTAAAGATGCAAATTGTAGTTAAGGCTCAAGAACAAAATAACTAACTTCAACTTACATACGTGACACAAAAGTTGTCAGGAGTTGTGTGGCGAGAGAAGGAAGTAACAATACGAGCTGCAGAATAGAAAGTTCACATGCTGCAAACTGATGAGCCAGCAAAGAAATCAGAGCAAGCCTTAACCAAAGCTAGAATGATTGATGCAGCTGCATGTCTCAAAGGTAGAGGCAGTAAAGGTCAAGATCTAAAAAATGTTATAATCCCTTTCCTGCAAAAATAAAATCCATAAGTGCAATTTGTGTAACATTGAGTGGTGTAATATTAGTGTGTTGTTGTTGCACCTGTCGAACTGCTCCAACTATCTCCGCTCTGCTGGACAGTCGGTTGGCCAGTCGGTGTAGCACAGCCAGTGTTTCTATTAGGCGCTGATAGGCGTCACGCTGCTCCATGTTCTGCCATTGTGGTGAGGTCATCTGCATGACAGAACCATGACATTTTACATATACATGTGTATCTGAAAAAAAAAAAAAAAACACAGAGTAACCCTGTAAAGCTGGGTTTCGATTTACCCAGGCAGAATATAAGGGACAATTACAGGAAACATTTAGTAGAAGCACAGGCACTAGAGAGCTAGAGGGAATTCCTCTGACGAGCAAAAATGAATTGGATCAGGTTTGTGTTTTGGAGGACTAACCTTCAGCGCTCCTTTGAACTCTTCTAGTTCCTTCTCTGTCTCTTCCTCCGTGAGGTTCCTCTCCCTCTCTGCCTGCTTGAGCCTCGTCTCCAGCGTGTAGTTGTCATTACGAAATGCTAGTGACAGCTGGACAAATGCATTCTGTGAAGACCATCATCACAATGTAAAACTCAGACGAGTTCATTAAACAAAAAAACAAACCAAAAATGTCTTCAAACTTCTACATAACTGAGAAAAACACACGATTTACTGAAGTCTAGAAAAAAAATTCATTTTCAAAATGTTAGGGAGCGTTAAGAAGCTTTGGGAGCTAGATCTAAGTCTGGCATTTGACCTCTTGATGTTTTTCTGCACAGATCAAAGCCAGCCTGCATAGTTTTCCAACAGACGGGTCACTTCTTAGAGGAAATTTATGACCTCTGACCATCCTCATCTACAAGCATCCCAGTGGAAGCGTTGAGATGGACTACACTCCTGGCCTGACTGCGTCACAAATGTTTGGATTTTCTGAGCAGGAAATCACTTTAAGTCTCTTTGGTCCGATTAGAACCAGATCAAAACACTTTCCTGTTGACAGAACATTGCCAAGTCTGAGCGCTTTTGTGATAGCCTTGCACTTTGACAACAAACTGCCATTATTACAAGCACGTGCAAAAGATTCAGCCACAAGAGCAGCAGTCCATCTGCTTTAATTGTTTGAACACAATGTTCAACAAACACATTTAACGATCTGAGTCGGTTTTATGACTTCTTGCTTTAAAACTTCTAACTGTGGAAGATTTTCAGTCTATAAAATGAGGGGATCAAATGCACAGTTTGATTGAAAACAGACAACATAAAATAAAAACACAAGCTGATGGATTTCACGCCTGTTGAAGCCTTTTGGTGTGAATTTGATTTTTAGGTTATTTTGTGACCTTTTGAGAGACGATTTAGAGTTCAGATCCCAAATATTTTTGTATTTACAGGTAGTCTCTATTAGAACCTAGAAGGCAACCACATAAACACGCAGCATGACTTGTGTAATTGCTTGATTAGAAGGAATAAAATCGAAAGGTGTATTTGAAAGAAGGCATTGAGACCCATTCTGCTGAAAATTGTGTTTTTAGCATTTCCACCATGTTCTTGTGGCATTTTTCTGATGATGGTGGACATGTTTTAAGAAAATGTAGCTCAAAATTGCATTTCTGAGACAGTTTTTAAATTTTGACCAATAACAGCATAATCATAATAAAAAGACCATTGGGACTGCTATTAAAATAGATCAAAAGATGATCTGAGTGGTACTTTAGTAGCTTTACAAACCCTTGACAAAGACATTTAGAGATGTCCAAATATTCATTTCTGCACTTATATCTCAAGATCCTGTTGTTCACTGGTTTTATTGGATCCTTATTTTCTCGTGACCCTATTTTTTTTTTCACTTAAGCTTTCAGTTAAACCCAATCCATGTGACTAAGTATGCTTGAATAAGAGAAGCCTATAATGGATTATACAGCTTCATGTCCCATGGCTGCGAAACAAAATCAAATCACTGCCTCAATAGCTCTGTCATTAGCAGCTGGTGTGAGCTCTTTCTGCTTTTGTGTTGTGTTCAGCTTTATCAAAAGTAGGACTGTGCATGAGGAAACGTTTCCTCTGTAAGTTGATTTTCTTCATGGTAGAAGGGTAAGGTATGATCCAAACCATTTTGCAGGATGGAGGATGCTCCACCATGTTTAGTTTAGACAGGGCAGTCTTGTGTACCTTGGTGGTTTCCTCTTGGAGAGTATCAAAAGTAAGTTTCAAACCAAAATTTCTTTTGAAAAATGCATCTTATTACATGAAGCCACACAGCTAAAATAGTGCACCTTCTTTTTCACAGAACTGTGCATATAAAAACAACTTGATATAATGCATGTCAACTACTTTTCTTTTTTTAATGTTCTAGAGGGAAATAACGGAGGTCGATGCAGTTTTTAGTTTCACCTGTGACAACCTGTACAGCATTGTTGGCCAACTCAAATTATCAGTTGTCTGCTGACAAAAAAACAAGCAAACTTTAATTTCTCGAATTTTCTCACTGTAACAACATGTTTCTTCACACCATCATATAATCCTAAAGTCAAGAAACTTGCAAACATCAGAAAACCTGTTCTAAATGTGTCATCTTTTGCATGAAACATGTCCAATACTAAACAGAAAAACACACAAGTTCACTAAAATGGAACCACTTGAACAGAAGAGGTACTCACCTCCACTTCTTTTTCACTGAGTGGGGGTGCACTAGTGTGAAACAGAAGAAATTATTGTCAATTAGAAAAATTAGAGTGTACGTGATTTTTACATAGAGTACTAAGACTGTACCTAAGTATACTTATTAAAAACAAAGCAGCAAAAAAGATTTTTGGTTATCAAATAATTCAAGTCAAATTGGTTTGTTACCCACCAGCCTGGCAGACCTCGATGGAGTTTGAGTTTTCTCAGCATCATGTCTGAAATGTTTGGCATGGCATTCTCCTTCCCCTCCTCAATGCTGGTTGACTTTGAAGAGGATAAAGGTCCTGCAGAGAAAACAACAACAACAACACAACATAGTTTTTTATTTACTTACACAGGAATGAAGTTTAATGTAAAAATAGGTCAAGTCTTATTGTTGTCTCTTTAATTTAAATCTACCAAAAAGTGTTATTATTTCAAAGTAAAAAAGCTTAGCCTCTATTGATAGGCACTGAATTGCTTCATATTGCTTTAACAATCATGCCATCTACTGCTAGAAGATGAAAATGCGTTTTGTGTTTTCCTTCAAAGACAGAGCAGATCCTCGTATTTTTATGTAAAATCCATTTTTGTGTGTGTATATGATGCTAGGTGGTTTATGCTGCACTTTTTACCTTCGCGTCTTTAATCTTTTAAGAAAAATATCCAAATAGTAACCATTACCTTTTTCCGGTTCAGTAGCTTCACTAAGTTCTGGTAACTTTGACGCCACAATACTTTGGTTACGCATCAGCTTGTGCTCCTGTGGACACAAACACATTCATCATGCAGAAAAACAGGGAAAAAAACTTCCCTCAAGGGGCTTAGTGAATGTGCGCTTTACCTCTCTGAGCTTTGTCAGTTTCCGCACACCTCCTGGTTGTGTGGGAAAATCCTTGTACCCTGAGGACTTGAACGCAGCTTCCCTGGGCTCATCTGAGAGAGGGTCTTCAAGTGTTGGAGGAAAACTTGGGGATCCATTTCTGGAATTCATGCTGCCTACAGCATCCCAGGAAACAGCTCTCATCAGTGGTGGAAAGGCCCCAATTGTCTTAATCTCCGCTGTGCAGGGGGCTTGCTGAGTGGGGGGCCTGGGGACAGGCTTGGCCACCCCAGTGGCAGGTGCTTGGTTTGGGTTTCGGCCTGAAACTTCTTCTGCTTTACTAAGTGCAGAAGAACACTTGGGCACAGCAAGGTCGCAGTTCTCCTTTTGTACAGCAAACCGAGGCGTTAAAGTCCCAGAAGACACCTTCCTTTTCTCTGAGGGCTTCCACTCCACCAACAGCTGTTCCCGTTCAGCAAGGAAACAAAACATTTTGTTATGAACAATTCACATCTATTCAGATGTTTAGAATGGGATGTTGGCCACTAGTACAACATAATCACAGCTTGATTTTGCATTATAAAGTGATTTCTCTATGACCTTTGGATTGACCTTTGCAACTGCAGTTACTTTCTACATTCAGGAATTGCAGAGCTTTTCTAAAACTTTTTCTCAGCTGATGGAGCTTCAACTAAACAATTCTTTTTCAATAAATCAATAAAATAAAACCCTTGACACTTCTAGTTCAAGTCATTAGTGTACAGATGGGAAGACATGTAGGGAGTCTGTCAATCTGACCTCTAGATCCTTGCTCTTTGAATCAGACAGCTCCCTCATCAGTGGCACATCACGATGCTGCAGCAGGAAAAAATACAAGATGTAAAAACTGACAACAACTGACTAAGGTAGCTCTCTTTTTGGGAAGTCAAGCAATTTAAGGGCTAATAAACAACATTCTCAGACAACAACAAAAAATCCAAAATAAAATGAACGCTTTCTTGTTTTAGCCAAGGAAAAACAATTGAAGTTTTGTGAAAATACTCTGAATTCTTCCTGTTTTATAAAGACAGAGGTTATAGGCAAACAAAAAAGGTGAACCTGAAAGGCAGACTGGGAGCTGACATGGGTCATCTCTGAGCTTGCTGCAGACAAAAGAGCAGAATATGATTTTAAAAAACAAAAACAAGGACTTTGTGGCTTTAGGTTGGTTGAAAGTTATCAGCTAAATAAAAAAAAATATACTTGTAGAAGCAGATTTGTTTTTTTGATGTTTGAAAAATATGTAGTGAGAACAGAACAGACCAGTTTGAGGGGCCACAATTACTGAGCTGCTCCTTGAGGAAGATGGTGAGGATGATGGAGGAGTTGGACAAGGAGAAAGAGCTGCGAGGGAAAGTCATCCCTATTAGTTTTAATCACAAATTTAAATTAAACACTTTGGAAATGTATTGTAACAATACTTAACATCTTTTAAGCAGTCACTGCTTGCGCTTGAACTCTATTATTCATTGGTGTACATGTGGGTTTCTGCATGGAGTACCTGTGGGGGACTCTGTGAGGCTGCTGGTAGATCTGCGTCCTCGGCGAGACAGAAACCGGTCGCTGACCTTTTTTGCCTGCTCCAGCAGCTCGAGGTTCTTCTGTCGGTCCTCTTCGGACAGCTGTGGCTCTGGCAGCGGATCTCTCAGCAGGTCTATCACATTACCTGTGCTGTCTGTACAGAGGGACACGACTCAGATGTTCACACATCCTCTGTGGGCTCCTGGGGGGAAGTAACCCTTTTTTTCTTGTTTTTTTTAGGAGTTCCTTTAGCAATTATTGGTAAAATATCTCATCACCAGAATTAGAAATGTTATCATCTCATTAAAAAGTAAAACCTAACAGTAAAAACATCCCCTAAAAAAAAAAAAGCAAAGATCCTCCCAGTGTGTCTTCAATTTGATGCTGGGCGGCCACAAATTGTTCTCACAGTGTTTATTTTTAGTAATTACTGCTGCAAAATGTCTGGGTGTATTTATAAGATCTACCCACCGACTGTGGTGATGGGTCCTCCAGAGGGCTTCTTAGTCAGGCGAGCTCTGGGACTGTGTGGTCTGATACAGCAAATGTTATCCAGAGACAAAGATTCACCACAAAACTTTTTATCATGGTTTGAGTTTAAGGTATTTTACCTGGCCTGCTCCAAAGAATGCCAATCAGCTTGTTCAGCAGTGAACTGCTGTGGGTAGATGATTGTGGGGGCTGCAAACACGATAGTTTGGCATTCACTGGGCGTGGACTGTAAAGAAAAAAACAACAAAACAGATTATCACTAGACAAATAACACCCAAGTTCCTCTGCTTTCTGAAACTTTTTAAAATTGTGTGGCATCAATGCCCAAAGACTCACAGCTCACTGGACACTATGCGCTTTGTTGTTATCAGATTTTCAAATGACCCAACACACAAGGCTCTTTGATAACATTATATATTAAACAAATGAACAGTAAACAGTTGTAAAGACTTGAAGACTTAGCTTTCATAGCTTATCATTTAGAATGTAGGATTTGCATTTGCAAAAAGGCTGCGTTGGCGCTTACTTTCCTGCCAATTCCTCAGTACACCCGTTGTTGCGTCAAAAATGGCAAAATATGCCAGGCCTCTCAGCTATCAGGGTTTTGTTCTTCTCGGTCACTGTAGCCACCATGACAGAAATGTAAGGATTGACATTTGTAATAGCACATTTTCTTGAAGGAGTTCTTCATACCTTTATTTCTTGTCTTTTTGTTGTCACTATCAGCCATCAAGTCAAGCTTCTACCCTCAAAACTAGTTAGTTACAATTTTATTGTTAGAAACATTTTAGTAACAGTTTTTACATTTCTAACTTAAACATATAAATCATTTCTTTTTATTATAACTATAAAAAGAAACTCCGGATACATATGTTGCCATAACAATGTCGTTCTAGGAGCTGACTGTAGTAACTGATTGAAAGTTCCTTTCCTGAAATTATCCAAACCCGATAAGTTTGCTGTCAGTGAAAAACTTCACATGCCAATCCGAGAAGCAGACAAAAAGTTGCAGATTCAAAAGAAGTCAACTACTCTCAGTTAGAGAGATCACATTTTAATAAACTAGAATCACCCTAATACTAGTTCAATTGGAACTTAGAGCATCAATTAATTAAAGAGTTCAATTGTAACAGTTTATATAAAATATTGATATGTAGGGGACCAACAATCTCTCCAAGATGCAGCCCTTCTTTCCATCCATTCCATGCTTATCCATTCCAGTTTTGCTACAAAAAATTCCATCTGTTTATTTTTTACAGTGGTAAAGTACTTGAAATATTCAGACAACAAACTCTTGGTCTTATTAGAAGAAGTCTTTACTTATATCCCACACATTAAAATCTGTTAAAACATTGTGGGATAGTTACTGTAAGTAGTAGCTGAAGCCTTTTTGTAATATGATCGGACGTCATGGATACCAACATCCGCTAATACTGCCTCTTATGTTCTGTACATTTTATACTCACTTTTACCATCAGGGCTGAGATACAGTGTCTTGTGGTTTAGAAAAAGTTTGAAAATGTTCAATCATGCATTGTTTCATCTGGAGAAGCTTTTAATTATCGAATTTCTAGTTGAAATCTTCATAAAAATACATTTTACATGTGTAAACAAACATGCTTCATCATTTATTCTCTTAGCACAAGTTTGCATTTCAACTTCATGATGACTTTTGAGATTCATGTGTTTCATAAGGACGGCACCAAAAACACTTTATAATGGCTTAATTTTAAAAGTCAGTTTAGAAGCTGTTAAGTATAGAGATGCTGTGCTAAAACAAGGTAAATGTTTTCCTATTTACATATTTTTTTGCCTTAATCAGACTGCTTATAAATGGCATTGAGACATACAGTGCAGCTCTTAAAATAAAAAGCTGCTAAAAACAGCAAATGAAGAAAATTGCTCATGGTTGATTTGAGTCATGTACACACATTTTCTTTCTTTATTTAAATAAACTCTGAGGTTATGATAAGTAAGAATTTAGTCACGGAAGACCTATCTAAACTAGGACTTTGAGTTACAGATAGATCTCAAAGGACCTAAAGCTGCCATTTTGCTGAGACTTGGAGCTCATTCCAAAGAACAAAAATGGCCTCCCTTAAAAAGCAGAGAGAAGCCTTTAAACCTCAGCTGATTTGACTGATTTTGCTTGTGTGCTTTGAAATTCCTCACATCCTTTCGGAGGACCTCAGCAGAGCTTCGGTAGATTCATGAGGAAAGGCAAGTAGTCTTCAAAGACTGATCGTAAATCAGCCCTCAACAAGATTCATTTGTAAACATTATGAGGGAGTTAATTCAGCATAAAGCCATAACAGTAAAATATGCACCAATTCAAATGCCATTACTTCAGTTTATGGCATGGCTAGCTTGTGTTTGTTTGTCTGCACAGCTGCACATCAGTTTGACAAACAGTCGAAATAAAGCATTGTTGGTTGAATAAAATAACATAGTGCTCATCTCTTGGAATCATTTCAATGAATAATCATTTAAAAACTTCTTTCTTAGGTCAGACTTATGAAGCATCCCTCTTGGACTATGGTCCTACAGCCAAATAGATCATAAAAATGTGCTTGTGAATGTGACAGAACTCACTGTTCTAGGAGAGCTGGAGGAGCTATCCATCTCTTCTGGAGATTCCTCATCTTCCTCGGGCAGTGTGGGCATGATGAGTGAGGGGCTGGTGTGCCGGAACCCACAGCTTTTCTTGTAATTAAGATCTCCTCTCTGACGAGGAGACTCCTGCAGCAAATGTTTCTCTTCTTGCCAGAGCTGTAAGACCAGGAAGACATGCCAAACCCATGTATTTCAGCTTGCACAAAAGTGGATGAGAAAGGAAACATTTTTCCTATATATGATTCTGGAATTCCCAAAAAATTGCCCCTGCTTTCTAGCTCTGGCTAAATGAAAAAAACCTCACTGTTACATCATAAACAAATCCCCAAATAGCTTCATCCTCCTGTATAAGGGCCATTTGAATCACACAGAGAAAAATGCTACAAAATATTTCATAATCCATCCATCCATCCATCCATCTTCCTCCGCTTATCCGGGACCGGGTCACAGATAACTCATGTTTTTAATAATTAACAACCCAATGAAGACTAAATCAATTAAAAATGTATTTTTCTGCTGCGTATTGCCTATATTCAATTCAGTTTTTTTCATATAGCCCAATATTGACAACAATAGTCATCTTAACTGGCTTATAGGTTACAGGAATCCATCTTTTTAACATGTTTTTTAAATGTACTCTACCGTTATAGGGTTAGCATGCAGTCATAGGGTTCAGATTCAATCACAGTTGAGTCTTCTTTAAAAGACTTTAGACAAATTTGTAGTCCTAATTGTAATACCTTAAGCAAAGAACGATCAGGAAAAGACACATATTTTCTATCTGCTTCATCTTGTTTTAAAATTTAGTATGGGGTCTAGAGGCAGGGTTCTCTCTGGGCAGGGTGCTGGTTTTATCATAAGACTACACAAAGCCACTTCTGTTCACAGTTTCTTCTGCAGTCATTTTAGGATAACCGATCATCCACATTTCACCTCTTGTTCAATCGTGACCAGAATCACGAAGGTTACCTGGGGTTTAACCACATGTGGAAGCATGTGGGGGTAAATAGGCCCCAAATGTGACACAGGTAAATGTAAATTTGGTTACCATGTTTACATGTGGAAATCACAGTACTTGCAAAAAAACCCACGCAGACAGAAGGGAGGCACGTGTGCAAATTTGTCACAGATAAGCAAAGATTTTTAAAAAGGGAGGCTTGCTGATGTAAGAAAACTTCACACCCTGCTGCTGTGGGCCATCTGGTTCCAGAATAGTATGGTTCTGCAGCAAACCCCTCACCAAGACGCCACAGCTTTAAGAAGCGGTAAATTATTGGCCAGTTGAGCATTCAGAATCCTAACATAAAACTTTCAAATGTTTTGTAGGAAATTGCTAAGTTAACTATAAAGGTCAATCAAACCATAAAAGTTTGTATTCTAAAAGAGTTTTGTATATTTTCTTTGCTCTAGGGTGTTTTTTCTTTTATTCTAATTATTTGATTCGAACATTTGATCATTTATTAAACTGTCTCCACAATGTTATTAGAAAAAATAACTAAACAAGTAAATAATTAAAACTTTTATTATCTAGAAGTTTATGTCCTGACTGCAAGCATTTGTTCAGATGAATTGGCTTGTCCTGACACTCCTCTGCATGCAATGTGACTGAGGAAATGATTTCTCATGGGACAGTGTAAAACAAACAGAAGGACTGGTTGGTTTGTTATGTAAAATTGTGAGGAGAGTACGCATTAGGGAACATTACTGAAAGGTTTTTGTGGATTTGGTGCTTGAAGCTAATCAACAAGAAAGTTTTCGATTAGCACACTAACCCTGCGGGAAGTGTGAGCAGGAAGTAATAAAACAATGTTCATCATTGAGACATCAGACAAGACAAAGAGGGTTATCTCAATTGTGAATCTGTTGCAATGCAGTTCCTGTAATAGCTAAAAATAGAAAACCCTCTGCACTTTGTTTAACTTTAGCATTGGTTGTTTGGTTTGCTCAACTAAAATGAAACTTCACTTGATTTAATGAAAGTGCAGCCAGTGTGAATTAATACACAGCTCTTCCCTCCCGGCTAAGCAAATGTATGCAAATCTCTCAGAGCACGTTTCTATGATCAAAGCCCTCCTAAAATGTGCTTAAGCTGGTGCAACAAGTTTGCACACTTCTGCCAACCATTTGTGGTTCACTCAGAAAGCTTTATATTCGTATAACTAGTGCAGGTGAGGCTTCTCCTTATGAGCTAAGTGCGTCTGAGCTGCTTTGTTAATTTGCAGCACGCTGTACACTGGACAAATCCTCAGGGGAACCGAAGACTAAAATAAAGCAGGGGCTGGTCAGTGTCACCGCCAACATGACAAGTTCTTGGGAACATATAGGGACAGAGAGGCAGTGAGTCACTGGGGAGGAAGTGGCTTGTTTAACTGTATCCCAGTGAGCTGCTGCCATATTTCCTGACGACAAGAACAAATGTCCTGAAGGACTGAATCAACTTCTGCGATAGTTTTACTTGGTCCAGGATTACTGTCATCTCACTGAAACAAAACGTTTGGTGTGAGCTTCAGCTGAATGTAAAAATGGGTTAGTCCACATGTGTCAAACACAAGGCCCGCGGGCCAAATGTGGCCCGCCATGTCACTGTATGTGGCCAGTGAGTTTTTAATTTCTTAAAATAAAAACTAAAAATTGGTGTCTATTATTCATATCAAGGGGGAATTGGACTTGAAATATCAGATTGGTCAACTACACATTAGGACTTAAACACTGTCCATATAGCCTAACCTGACAGAATCAAATGTAACAGGATTTATGCTAAAGTAACAAGCAAACATAGGTTCTCTATGCAACTGTAATTGTCACTTTAAAAAGTTATAATAAATAAATAATGAGTTATTTAACATTAAGGAGTAGTTAGGTTTATATTTCATTACATTTAGTTACATGTATAAGTTATATCTGGCCCTTTGAGGACAATCCACTATGCTGATGTGACCCTCTGTGAAAATGAGTTTGACACCCCTGGGTTAGTCAATGAATATTTGTCAACACATAGGTTTAGAACAGTTTAGTTAGCATTACTTATTTATGACTAACTTAATTTTAATAGATATTCATATATGTAATTTTTTAACATCTAAGAAAAAAATAAAACAAGAAAATACTCATTTAATAGCACTTTTGTGTGTATTTTTAACATGCTGTCTATTTAGTTCACAATTTAAAAAGCTAATCGCACAAAGCCGGTTGACTGTTTTATCCAAGTTTTTTAAACATTCTTTGACTGAATATTTGTTTTCACGTGACCTGCTGTTCTAAAAGGATTAAACTAAGGTGCCAACCTGCACTGCAGGGGGCTCGCTGAAGGCGACTTTGCCCGCTGAAGCCTGGCACTCCGATTAATATTGCAAAGTAATTGAATCAGTCAGATGCTTTTCTGTGGGGGACAGAAGCTTTCACCCCGTGGAAATCTAAGCCTCTAAGGCTAATCTCTGCAAAGAAAGATAAAAAGTGAAATTAAATGTCCAGTTTAACTGTCAGAGCTAAACATATTTCAATACAGCCAAGATGTTTTTGTCCTGAGAGTGAGAAGAGGGGTCCTGCACCCCCCTTCTTCTAATTTGTTACATAAGGCCATTTCCTTGTGCCAGACTTGTTTAAAATTTGGTTGTGTGAGGGAAAAAGTGCAGGGACGTTTGAGGAAGTGGTTACCCTGAGGCAAAATCTGAGATGTCAGAGGAAGTGTGCGAAAAAAAAAGACATCATGTACACAGAGACGATCAATAAAGTGGATCCATTTCACACAGTTCGGGAACAAACGTCACACATCAAGGAGATGTAGAGAAGAGCAGCATCTGTAAAAAAGTCCGACTGGAGATGGTAAACAGCCTCATACACGCCAGACACAGCTGCAGAGACACCAGCTGAGAACTCATTGTCCGATCACCCACCGAGACCCCACAGTAGCATGCAGACACCAGCTGAACCTGAACACAGGGAGCATGCACTTTACCTGAGTCCACTACCACAGTGCTGTGGCGAAGCACACACATATACCGGCTGATCTCTTCCACTCAGACTGACTTCCCACAGTCAAGCTGTCACTTTCAGCGCTTTTCCCTTGAAAGCTCCACAATCCTCAGGACTTCTCCTTCCTTCTCCCGTCCCAAACGTTCCCTGTCTTTTTTCAGCAGCAGCCTCTCTTTCACTCCTGGGAGCTTTGACCATTTAAGGAGAAGGGCTCTATGCGCTGCTGTGGTGTGTGTGCATGTGTGTTCTCAGCCTGCTGCTCCACTGATCATCTCTCATTTCAGATATGAGGAAAGTTGAAAAATATGTACATATTGTTTCTTTTTTGAGGTTTGCCTATTTGTTATGTGAAAGGAGGGGTGATGCGTTTGCATACGGTTGCGCTCAAGACCATGTTTATACAAGACCGATAGATAAATTGTGTCTGTGCCATCTCTGTTTACTTTCCTAGATAGGAAGAATCGATGATTTCACTTCCAAGAGCAGAGATCTTTTATTTTGTAGTAATCTGCTCTGTCTATACGCTCCTTTTGGCTGCTGAGACGTTCTTGTTTTGAGTGCCGCTATAATCTAAAATGTCATGGAGGGAAAAAAGAGAACAGAAGTGGCATTGTCTGGAAAAAGGGAGCTGAGCTACAGCAAATTACAGAATCACAGGTTTAATTAACATCAGAAGATCCCATTCAGTGCTGCAGTTTCATGAAAACTGTTGATGAACAGAAGGACTCTTAAAAGGAACTTGAATGTTTCTCTTATTCAATTAAGAGTGAGGAGTTTTTAGAGCCTCTTTGATGCCAGTTTAAAAGAGACAATGAAATCTTTACAAGCACGATTGCTATTAAATTAAAATCCATTCATTCAATTTAAAATTTTTCATTTATCTAAGTTGCATATGAGCAGAAAACAAAAGGTTTCACATAGCTGACAATAGTGCAAAAACATCAAATTCCACAAAAGATTAGCACACAATATTTATAATTTTTATAGATAGTTATACATTTTATACATATTTATAACTTTCTGGGAATATCCTGTGACTTCTTAAAAAATAAAACAGATTATATTCAGGATTAGGATATAAGAGAAACAAAAACAAATTACAAATAATTTACAAAAATGACTAGTTGCCAATTACAGAAGGGCTAAACTTTAAGTAATGTACAATTGTTGTCATTTATGTAATGTATAAAAATTCTTTAACGTTTTCTGTGTACCTTTTGTTTATGTTTGTGAATATATCTTGTCTACAAAAAAATAGGCACATATTTGCTTTTGGAAACACAAGTTAACATTTCCTGCTTTAAAAGACTTAATAAACTATAAATTGTCCATAAAAACACGACAATGTAACATCAATATTTGTAATTGAATTGTATTTTACGCAGAAAGCAGGAGTTGGCCTTACCTCACTGCAGCTGGCTCGGTCTGTGGCACCTGTTTGAACAGACACACAGTGGAAATAGGTGATTTGCATTTAACAGGAAGGCATGTGCAATGCAAATGTCAAGGGACAGTTTCAAAAAAAGAGAAATTGAAACACAAGTGAGAAGGAGACCGTGTGAGTGTGTGAGAGATGAATTGAAAAAAAAAGAAACAAGTGTGGGGAGTAGCATATTTTCTTTTCTGTGCTGTGAGGTTGATGTTCAGAGCATGGTACTCATTTAACTGCTAAAACTGTTTTACCTCCTGCTTTAAGAACTTTTCCACCCTTTATAACGCAGGGCAACAATTACCTGGCAACCGTCTCAAGCACACGAGGTGCTTGATCCGCTGGTTGAAAGCTCTTGTCGTCAGCTTTAGGGGCTCTCAGGAAAAGGCTTGCATTGTGGCAACAAGCAAAGAAAATGCCAGTAAAATCTGGATTTTGCATTAAGTACTGTAATGTCTTAACACCCATCAGTCTAATGCTAATTAATTAAGTTATCATGTAGACGTGAATAAAACATTTTAGGAGGAGGTGTTTCAAAACTGTGATCATAATCAACTAAGATGGATCACAATGCTGTTTTCTTTTATTTTTGAACATATTTATTTTGTAGTTTTGCTTCCTAATAACTACTCAAGACATGCAGCATTAAACTTTATTGCTCTCCTGCTTTCAAATTCAGAAATTGTGGGTCTTAACACACGTTTTTTGTTAGTGTTACTGTGGTTGACTCAAAGTTGGTTTGACATCAGGTATCTTTTATGTTTTGGGGAAGGCAGGCAAAAAGTCCTTCAATGACAAATAATCAATGACAATAAATGTTGATAGTAAGGTGTCTTCATGTCTGCCCCCAGCCCTCATTGGGATGGGTGGTAAACCATGTGACATCTGTGAAAAGTTTGGAAGTTTAGAGGGCAGACCACAGGAGATCTTTTACTTGTTTTCTTCAAATGAAGCCAGACGAGGAAGGAAAGAAATCTCATATATAAATAAAGTATTTTAGTGCTAACCTTTTAGGGTTAACCAAGCATCCCCTCCTGGGAAAAAGCTGCCACTGAAAGCAAACCTGGACTCATGCAATGTTCAAGTTAGTCCAGAAAATAGCTAAGTTGCAATCATCATCAAATGTCTACTTGTAGCTATTTTTGTATGTGCGTGCTTTATGGTGTTTGTTAATCAAATGGTGTTGATCAATTTCTTTAATAGAATAAATAAGAAAAGAAAAAAGTCTTCCTACACTTTTCAGGTGAATTTTGAGGTACAACTCTGGTAATTGCAACAACAAAATATAAACTATCTTTTGTACTGTAAACCATAAGCTGTAAGTGAAAAAAAAACTAAACAAGTCCTTTCAAATGTCATTTCCATCTACTGAGGCTCTTGCTAGTTTCATGAATCTTAACTATACAGCATAACTCTCTCAAACATCCCAAATGTAATATTTCAATAAAGATACAACAGTAGGCAGAGTTGTTTCAAGAAGACTAATATGCCAAACCTTTCCTAAAAAAAAAAAGAATCTATTAATATGCGTCTATCCTTGCATTTGCATACATATAACAATATTCACAGTGGTCAATTCTAAAGTATGACATAAACCCCTGTGCTCTGCAGTGCTTGTATGCAGTGTAAATATTCAGTCTGTTTTCAGTGATCTCTGGGCATTACCTCTAGAGAGCTTTAATTAATCTCTGTCTTACTGTGTATGCTTTCCCCACAATAACACTGCAGATGTTTCTGTGCAGCTGTCAATGTACCGTTCATGGACAGCTGCAAAGACGCTGCGGCTTCTGGACATTCAGGAGATGGAGGAGGTGGCAGCTTGTTGCTGTCCATCTCAGTTACAGACGGCATTCTCAGACCTGAAGACTTCAAACAAAAATACTTCATTACTGTTTTGCTAGTGATGGCAAAAGTTTTAGCATTAAAGTATTTTAAACAGAAACTGTTTTATTGTGAAGAGTACTTTGCTTTAAAGTTAGAGAAACTGGCAAAAAAGTAAAGACTAACACAATATTTTTTGTAAATTAAACATTTTTATACTTTAATTGCACCTAAATCAAAATTTGCAAACATAAATGATTAACCGGTAAAAGATAAAAAACAAACAAAAATGATGACAAAGTTATTGGAAATTATTGGGGGCTGTCAAAAGTTTTTGTAAGCTGGTAAAAATGTATTCAACTTGAAAAAAAAAATGCTTCAATTTAATCATACATGTATCTGATTTTTGCACTTTGACAATTTTTCATCCTTTTCTACATGTAAAGCTACGTTTACACCGCCTTTGCAACAAGCAGCCACTTAAAAGTCAATGCATGTAAATACGTGTTTCGGGCTACTGCATTCAAAGCTCTTATGTTCACGCAGAACTACGCAAGTTTCTATGTCCGTTTTCGAGCTCTAAGCACAAAACATGCAGCCATTGATTGAACATGCATTGAAAGTTAAACCAGGTCAAACATCGAACAATACATTTGGAAACTGGTCATAAAGGAGAAACTGATCATTGAGGTTTGTGTCCAGACGGAAATATATGATACTTAAATCTTTCATATATCGTAATAGAGCTGTGAAAGAAAAAGTCTATAGTAAGATTTGCACCGATTCAACATTTTGCACCAGGCCTCTTCCAAGTGTAGGTGGCGGACATGTGCTTGTAAACAGAAGAAAAAGAAGAAGAAGCCCCTCCTGGCTCTTCCAGTGTGAACACCATGGGGCTAAGTGTGCATTCAAGAACCAGCCTTTAGTGCGTTCTTAAACACGTATCACTTGCCGTGTATGTCCGCAGCTAAACATCTTAAATCAGGAGGAGATGTTATAGTCCATATGTTCAAATATTGTAAAATCACATGCCAGAGGATTCTGGATAAATATGATGTCAGCAACTCTAACTTTTAAATAGTATAATGTTATAATTGATTATTGCATTGTAATAACTTTTTTTTTTTTTTAAACTTTTTTTGTTTTACACAGGCTTTAGTTGAATAAAAATAAAAACAAGTGCAGTTTTTCAAGAAGCAGACCTGAGTGGGAATCTTTTCATTGACCAAGGCCTCCAGCGTTTTCAGCTCCTTGTCAGTACTGGCTGCTTGGCCCACAGCCTCCTGGACTCTCTGTGTGATGCTTTCCATCTTCTGCCTTACCTGGCTCACCCTCTGCTCACCTTGTCGCACCAGCTCAGCTGTCTCCAAAGCGCTGCTGACCATCGCCTCCATCCTCTTGAGGGTAGCCAAGAAGCTGTCTGTGGCCTCCTGCATCTGCGTTTGTTCTCGCTCTGAGGTTGGGATCTCCAGGGGCTCTACCCTCTGATCCTTTACCACCTTCTCCACTGCCAGACTTGCTTCTTGTCTCTTTGCGTTTTTCCCCTGTTTGCCCAGAGATCTGCTGGAGTTCTTTTGCTCAGCACACTCTGGTCCAGATCTGTGAGGGGTTCCCAGGTGACAGTCCTCTTCCTCCCCTGTATCACTGACGATCTGCTCAGATTGCAAGACCCTTGCTTTTGCCTCACGCCGCTCCTCAATGGACTTTGTTTCCTTGGCTTCCTTGCTCTCCACCTTCTGGAGTCTGCACCGGTATACTGCAGCCACCTCTTTGTCCTCTTGGATCCGACTCTGAATCTCAGACTGGATTTGCTTTTGCTCCCTCTCACAAATGCTCAGGGTCTCATCCACCTTCTCCCCTTTCTCCTCCCACGCACGCTTGTGCAGCCCCTGCAGCCTGAAACCAGCACCACAATGTTATAAACATCTCTTTTACACACTGTCATGTCACCAATGGGCACTAAAACTGCACTTATCTCTCATAGAGCATTCCTCAAAGAAGATAGTTACTCTTATGGAATTGATATGTCCATAAATACTATGTCAAAGCCAGACATCCTTTTTATTTGTTGAACTTCTCAGAACAGAGACTATCAACCATGTCTGTTCTGTTACCATAACAGGAGAAAGGGAGGTTAAAAAAGGGCATACACGCTGACAAGCTGCTGTTTGATGTTTGCCTGTGACTGGTGGCACTGAAGAAAAGGCCTCGCCTCCACGGCTGCTGAATCCTGTGTGTGAAAGTGCAGACATGTCCATTCACACACATCACCGTTTACAATCGTCATCATTCTCCGCTCCTAATGCCCTCTCTTTTCACCCTCTCAGGACATCTGCTGTTGTGAGCACACACTGGTCCTTCTCTCTGGATCTGGCGGATGATGTTCTGAAAGCCATCGCTGTGCGCTTGGAGAGACAAAGCGCTTCTGTCGTCCAGAACTGAGCGATGGAGCTGGAGATGAAGGAAGTGGAAGACCGTGAACTTGAGAACAAAGATATTTGAGTAAAAACAAGCCGTGCTAACCTGCAGCGTGTCCTGCAGCTCACTCTGCAGGGAGCGCTGGTTTGGAGGATCAACATAGAAGACTCCATGGGGTGTAATGCAGTGTCTGTCGTACCTTGAACAAACACACGGTTTTAAGCAGAATACTCTGTGAATACCCTCACTTTGACCTTCTGCACTATTTTAACTCTCTGTAAATCATATGGTCACAACTGCAGAAATGTTAAACAGGTTTCAAAATTATGTGTCCGCAACTGATGGGCATCTAAGTTAATAAATGAAAACGACTGAAAAAAACGATACAAATACAAAAAAAATAAAAAATCCTAAAGCAAATCATATTTCTATAAAAACACAAAGCAAATACAGCGGGGAAAATAAGTATTGAACATGTCAACATTTCTCTCAAAAAACATATTTCTAATCGAGTTATTGACATGAAATTTTCACTTTATTACACATAACTTCATTTATGGAAATAAATGTTTGGATTTCTTTCTATGTGTGCATTACTTGGGTTGATGCCGACATCTGGTGAAAATTTCGTGTCAATAGCTCGATTAGAAATATGTTTTCTGAGAGAAATGTTGACGTGTTCAATACTTATTTTCCCAGCTGTATAGAAGATCCCACCAAACACAGTAATTAAGTGAAAAAAAAATTCACAAAAAGCGATGTAGTTTTGCTGAAATTTAAAAAATATTTAACTAAATATAATTGACATTTTTATTGGATGTTTTTTACTGTACAGTCTTCTGAGCAGATGTTTAGTGGTTTGGAAGTCAAGAGAGAAGTAAAACTATAAACGTATGCACGTGTCAAAACAACTCTTTGATCCCTCAAATCAGCATTTCTTTACAACATTCTTTGAAGCTTGAAGAGTTATTCCATTTCCAAAAAAGTACACTAACAACCCAATGTGGGACATTTAAAGTATGATACACAGTAAAACACATTTTCGTAAAATGCTTTGTGGTTTCCAAGAAACTAATAACCCAATCAGCAGCCAATTAGACTCTTAACAAAACAACTAAGACAGTAGTATGAAGAATATATGTTCCACTCATCTCTGTATAATTTACTTACAATGACTGCGTTCAATTGTTGCAGACACTTTTTATGACCCTGGTTATGTGTGGGAGAAACTTCTTACCTCTGAAATATGTGATGAATTGGCTTAGAAGATATGAACCATCACTGAAGGATAAATGATTGCAGATTTTTGGATAAAAGTTCTGAGTTATGTTTTGCTTTTTCAAGTCTAAAGCACAACAATCCACTCGTGTTGCCAAAAAGATGCTTAGATTATATTTTGTTGTTCACTTAGCCGCTGAAACCTCAGCAGGGCTGCACAGATGAACCCTCACATGTTAGAGTGATAAGCAGCTGGTTAAAATCCCAGCTTGGGTCTTTCTGTGTTAGGTTTGCATGCTCTCTTCATGTAGGGGTTTTTAGGGAACACCAAAGACAAATAAACTGCGAGAGGGAGCGGGAGCCCCAGGACCAGCTTTAAAAGCAACTCAAAGCAATGTTTTACACTGACATGTCACTTTTGCTGTAACAAATTAGTGTGCGACATTTCTATTTGTTATATTTTTAAATAATTTACTTATACATGTTTAGTAACTGTTGTTTTACAGCTAACTTACTGGCCAAAATTTAATAAAAATGTCTGGACCAAATCAAAAATGTGTTTGTGGAGACATTTTAAAGAACAGAAAAATAAGCGTTTGGCTGTATTCTTAGAGTTTATATTTAAATTATGTTCAACTTCAACAGCTGTTGTGTTCAAAGCAACTTAAAAAAAATACAAGACAGAAGTAATGCATCACAACTCTGAAACAATAATTACAGGACCAGTGGTTACTTGTGAATAACAGTGAAAAGTCATCTAAATTCTTACAGCTAAAAAGAAATGAACATTACTACCAGGGACAGACATGACAAACCTGTACCTTTTGAAAGAAAGCAAACTTTTGCTCTAGTTTACACATGCAGCTCTGACAAGGAAGAAGTGTGTGCAGAAAGTAAGCAGATGACTGCTGAAAACCATTAAAATATTTGAGTTAATAAAAAAAAAAGTATCTCTGATCTGGAGTATTTCTTTGAAAAAGACGAAGGAAAAGATAAAAAAAAGCAAAACATTATCTTAAAATTTGCCAGAAAGTGAAAAATGTTTTCTTTTGTTATTTATGACTTGTCAACTCAATGGCTCAATAGTAGAGCGTCTGCCCTGAGGTTGGAAAGTTGTGGTTTCAAACCCAGATATGGGTTTTACAGAAGTACCAGTACTATATCTGGTTGATACTCCGACCCCCGAATTGTTTCCGAGCATGGGTGTGACTGCAGCTTTTTGTTCCCCCCACCACCGATGGGTCCATCCCAGAGAACACATTTTGCACACTCAGGTGTTCAACAACCAATGCAACTTTAACCCATGGGCAATCTTAATGTTCTGTGTACTCCCCTTGTGCAACAGGTCAAAACTTCCCCCCCCCCCAAAAAAAAAAAAAATCATTGAATTATAAATCTAAAACCTGTTGTGCTGATGAAGCTTCATTGTTACTTAAGAATTCCACCTCATTTAATTCATATTTTATCATATTATGTCAATGTAAAGCTTTTATTTCTGAAATAAATAGATAGAAATGGCGAAAAAAACCTGTCAACAATCTGAAACTTCTCATGTGTGAGTGCGTATGTGTAACTGAAGAGAGTTTGTGTGGCCTTTGAACTATTTTTCTGCTCAACTGCTTTTGGAATAAAGCATAAAAAATGACTCAAAAGACAATCTTTGTACCCGAGTGGTGTACAGCTAACATGTAAACATAAACAAAACCAAAAACAAAGCATTAGTTTTTCTAATGACAGAGTCCCTTTAGAAAAAGTCACAAAGTTTCAAGTTGGAAACATTTAAAGTATTTTCTCTACAACTAAAAATGGAAGTGGTAGACTTTTTACCCACAAGCCAACACAAGGGTTAACATACACAAAATTTTCTTTAAAGGGGACAAAATTTCTGCAAATCTTGAATCTAATTTAAAAAGAAAAAAGTAATCATCACTTAATTTATAAAAATATTTGTTTTTTGTTCAAATGAAATGTAATTAATTACATAATTTGTTCCATCAACTCACCACTATGACTTGACACTGAACGTACGACAACTTGGACAAATCAAAATGATGAGATGGGACTTCTATTGACTAAAATACCTCAGAAGAAGTTGTTGTGAGTGATCCAGTAACCTCCTCAGCTCAGCCTGCAGACTCTGCAACCCAACACACAGTCTCTGTTTTTATAACACAATTTTTTTTTGGTTGTTTTACTGTAAGATATGAAAAAGTAACAAAATTGCCACTAAGGTCATTCAAAATGAAACAATAGGCCTTTTGCTCATTTTTTTGGTCTTTTTCTTTTCAAATATACCTTGATCATTTTGTGGTTCTCCACGTGAGAGTTCTTCATCTTGTCCATGATTATGTCCTTCTGAATAGAAACGTTTCAAAGCAAAGTCAAAGAAAATGCATCTATAACCAAGACATTTTTCACACAATTGATTCCAGACTGACCTTTGTTATCTCTTTGCCCCTCAGCATCAGCATTAGGAAAGTTTCTTCGAGTTCGTTCTGCAAAAAGAAAGTGTTCAACTCAGAAATCAGACCAGTATTTCTGAGACGTACAAACCAAAGTTTCACACGAACCCTCAGCTCTGAGTTGACCTTCTTCAGTTTGTTCAGGTCATTCTCAGCTCTTGTCTTTTCAAAAGTGAGCTTTTCATTCTGTCGATGATAAAAAGAAAACACTTTACTATTTAAACAAAGGGCACCATCTTTACTTTTTCAAAGATAAGAAGGTTGGAGACTACCTTGTCTTCAAGCCTTTTAACGTGGACTTTAAGTGATTTAACATCGTTGCTCTAAAACCCAAACCAGAAAAAGCATCTCTGTGTGAAAAATAAAATAAAAAGATGACGTCTGAGGCGCGTCTTTGATGTACCAGTTTGAAGAAGCTGCTCTGGGTTTGGCCAGCTCTCTCCTGGGTCTCTCTTAAAATCTGCTGGGTCTCCTCCAGTTCGTCTGTGAGATGTCTCACTGCCTGCATTGACCGCTGAGCGCTATTCAACACACACAGAAACATCTTCATGCAGGCACAACAATGTATGCAAATACCTGTATTTAAAAACACGAGGATTAGTCTGTGTTTGGAAATTGTAAACTCATAAATCTAGAGTTTCCTTTGAACTGTTTGATGCATTTTCTTTTAATTCTGCAGCTACAATATCAAGTTTTTCCCTGAATGCACTTACATTAGTGAAGACACACAGATTTACACACAGAGCCATAGCAGCATTTATGGGGATTGTTATACGAATAAACAATCGTTTTCTTCTTTGTCTCTACTTTTTTCATTTGCTTCACTCGATCCTGAGACTTGTGTTCTTTAAGAAGACCACTTTTCACCGAAAACGGTGCACATTGCAAAATGTCTTTGCTTCAGCAGAAAAAACGGGAAACAAACATAAACATTTTTATGCTGTGTTGTTTTTTTCAGTTTTCATTTCAAAAAGTTTTAAATAAAAAAATGTCAGAAAGGTCAGGCATTCACCTGGCTCATTTTCACAAAGTGCTCCTTGTGGCATCTCAGATATAACTTCTTGACAGGTCCTTTAAATGTATTTGTTTCTCTAAAACTGGATCCTATTACTTTGAAATTTTAAAAGGAAATGTTTAACATTAGTAATCTGGTGAATAGTCTTTCACCTGTCCAGTTGTGCCTGCAGCTCAGTGACTTCCACACTGAGCTGCAGGTTCTCGTCTTCGCACTGAGTCACCATCATCAGCAGGCTGCTCTTCTGCTTGTTCAGCTGCTGGTGAGCTTGCTTCAGTTCAGCCACAGCGCTGCACAGGTCCTGTTCATCACTGACGGCAAAGAAACTGTTAACTCTGATGAAGACAATGCACTCATTATAGGTGGAAAACACAAGCAGTGAAGAAAAAAAAAGAAAACCAACCAACCGGAAACACTCCACTGAATGTGCTTTGCTTTTAGTTAATGATGAATCCAGCCCTAAGAGGACACCAGATGTGGTTATGTACATTTTTTATTTGTGATGAAAACATTTGTCTGAACCAAATAAAGACGGCTCACTATTCACAGGCATTTTAGATGAGTCAGGCCAAGACCGACTACTGGCTTCTATGCCGAAGCTGAAGGAAAATGAAAGTCTGCAATTACTCTCGTTGATAACACACATTGTTGAAATAAGGGCAAAAAAAATTACAAAAACCAACTAATTTAATTGCAAATGTAGATTACGATCAGTTATTGTGGGTTTCAATGCATTTGAATATATTTTCTTACTTTAGTTTGAATGCACAAATATAGCATAAAAGTAACAAATATTAACACAACTGAAACGACAAAAGTCTTTGCTGGTACAAATCAACAGAATAGACAGAGCTGTTAAGTTTATTTGTCTGAAAGGGAGTAGGAAAAGCATATGCATATAATCACATACTGAGGATAAGACACACTTAGTTAAATCCAACAAAATATTTCGATTATACAACATATCTAATCATAAAATATATCCTGTGTTTTACCTGTTGTGACTGCACTGTGCGATCCATTCCCTCATGGTGGAGTGAAACGTCTCCCTGCTCACCTTTGGGTCCTGGTGGTCCGGGTCAAGCAGGAGTCGGAGGGCAGAAAGTTTTTCCTGATCTGCACTCTCTTCTGTCAGGCTCTGCAGGTGTTGTATGATGGCAGACGCCAACACTCCTTGAAGAAGTGATGAAAATAATCACGTCTTGGATCCTTTTCGTAAAGTCATTTAACATATATCAGACTAAATACATATAATTTATAGATATATAAATAACCAAACATGTTAGCACTTTTTGAAGTGCATAAAAAGACAAAAGGTTGCAGAAGCAGCTGAAGAAAATGGAGAACATCTCTAAGAAAAAAACTACCGGTAAGCTAAACATAGGGGCAGGCACCTGAGTTGTTGGTTTTACAGGTGTCATACATGATGTCAAGGAGTTCATGCTCAGAGAATCCGCTTGTGTGTTTATTGTCCTCAAACACATCCTCTGCCATACAGCCTGATGACTCCCAGACTTTAAATCATGACACAGACAAATATTAGTTCACAATCTAGTCTAGGTGTGTAACACAGTTCTTACAGGCCACCGTATCTTACCATCACGGCCACCCGACATTCTATTTTGTATCCTCTAAAGCTCCCTGTAAAAAAATCTTCTGGTTAACTGTCAAATTCCTAAAACAACAAGATATTTAATTATGTGAACAAAGTTTTAGCGATAAAGATGGTCAGATAATATTATTAGCAAATATCTGAAGATGCACAATCAGAACAGACAGCTGTCAATATTTGATTTGGAAATGATTGGCTGTGAACCTTGTAAATTCCCCCCATAGCCTCAGTAAAGCTCAAATTACATTTCTATTTTATAGTTTCAAATACAAGAAACATCAAGTTTGATTTGCGTGTAAAACACAACTTAGTATGTAAGCTTCACTCAGAAGACAATTAGTAAGATACAATTTAGGAAATAATTTCAATACCTACCTTTCAGTTGAGATAGTTCTTCAAAGATGGACATTTACTGAGATGCTACATGTGACTGGGAACATGTGTGTGTATGTTGCTACTGCTTCACATCAAAACCAGCTGACATCCTCCTGCCCAGATTCTGCCAGCCTCCTGGCTCCTTCTCCCTCCATTCAAAACACTTCAGATGCTGTCAAGCACATCACATGCAGTTCAATATCTTCAGATTAATTAAACTCAGAAGCTAAATTTAATCCCTTCAGTATGTAGAAAATGAAGACATGATTTACTGTGCAAACCATTAATCTGCTGTAAGGTTATTCATTTGATTGCAGTGTAGCCTACAATTCAATTCAATTTTATTTGTATAGCCCAATATTACAATAACAGTCATCTCAATGGGCTTCATACAGGTATAAAGTAAACGTAAAATCAAAAGGAACAGTCATAGAATTCAATAGGAAAATTCTAAACTAAACTAACTAAACAGACTAAACTAAAATGGGCATCCATGCCCTTAGACTCTCCTTTGCAGTAAGGAAAAACTCCTAAAAAAAAGGATTCTGGATAAAAAAAAAGAAAAAAACCTCAGGGATGTCCACGGACAGGCAATGTACCAGAACTCTTAGAGATGAAATGGCTTATCCAACTCTACAACTACATGTTTATGGGGCGGCCGTGGTGCAGCGGTAGGGCAGTCGACCCATGATCCAATGATCACTCATGATCGTAAGATTGCATGTTCGATTCCCGCCTTGCACGCCCATTAGTTGATGTGTCCTTGGGCAAGACCACCTTGCCTCCGGTGGTACGTTGGTGCCAGTGTTTGGCAGTGGAGCCGTCACCAGTGTGTGAATGTGTGTGTGACTGAGTGAATGGGTCTGTGACTTTGGGCCTTGTAGGTAGAAAAGTGCTATGTAAGTATATGCCATTTAAATAGTCCAGCAGATGGGCTTCATCCAGATGGACTTGGAAAAAGGTTGGGGGATCCAAAGCCAAGTGTAGGAGCAGGAGCAGAGACGAGGTACACGGTCAGGTAACGGGGGCACAGACGAGCCAACTGGAATCTGGAATCACATCTGGGGGCACTCTAGATAATTTGCTGTAAACTGTGCAGTTTCCACCAATTTCTTGTATTGTTTTAATTTAGCTTTTTTTCTTTATACCTAAATTAGGAAAGTATGTTGGAATAAAGATGTCAAGCGATCTGTTAGTTTTTGCAGTTGAAATGTTAGCAATACCATTGAGTTTACATTGGTTAGATCAGAATAGAATAGCTGATGGAGTAACTTACTCAGACTCATCAGTATTGATGTCTTTAAAATCTATTTCTTCCGATAGCAGGTCTGGGTACTGTTCTGTTACCTTTTTGAGGTCATCTAATGTATGAGATTTATGAGCGTCTGTTCAAATTGGAGAAATTGAAGTTCAGTATGTTCCAGCACATGGGGGGTGGGGGTGGGGGTGGAGGGAAATGAAATAGCTGATTTTCTGGCAAAGCGGGTGTTGAAACGGGGTATGGAGAAGGATTTTCTGTTTGAAAGAACAGAGGTTATGACAATTATTAGGAGGGGTATTATGGAAGACTGGCAGAGACAACAGGAATGGGAGAGGAAAGGACAACATCTATTCAGTAAACAAGACACAGCAGGGAACTCAATGTACGAAGCTTAGATCAAACACCAGAGATCAAATTATAATATTGCGATGTCATTGAGGATGGGACACACGGCTTTAAATAATACACTACATTTACTGGGAAAACATCCCACGGGTCTGTGTGATTTCAGGGAAGGGGAAGAATCAGTGGAGCACATTTTGTGTCATTGTGAATTGTATGGGGAAGAAAGACAGCAGCTGGAGGATGGAGTGTGGTTGCCAGAGGGAGAGCGCTTGAGTTTAAGGGGGCTTTTGGGAGGGGCTAGAGTTATTATTATTATTAGGTTATTGGTTTTTTGAGGAGAACTGGACTGCTGAGAATAATATAATTTTTTTTCTATAACCAGACCAGTTAGTTCCCCACTCCGACTCACACTCCAACACAACAGGTGGCGGTATAGCACCATGTAATTGGTGCCTCCCGCCATTTAAACCACAAGAAGAAGAACTCTGTTATTCCACAGTCTGTTGCTTGCTGGGGCACCAAATAGCAAGCAGCAGACAACGGGCTAGATTTTTGTAGTCTTTTTTAAAAATCTGTCTTGAGAAGGATCTACCCTTCAAAGCCAAGATGTCTCGAGGCTCAATAGAGATCCCATTGAGGGACACGGATGAGGTAAAAGTCATAGTTGCAAATTGTTTTGATGTTTGGAAGCGAACCTCGCTGCGATGCTAGTTTCTTATGCTAACAGTAGCTAGCAAGAGCTAATGGTGAGATTCCGTCTTACAGAGATAAGAGTTCTGTAAACAGTTGTGACGCTTTGGTTGGTTTAAATGTGTACCAGTAAAATGCATTTAAGACGAAATAGTAGAGGCAACATGTAGAACAGTTGCGTGCGAAAGTGAGCTATTAACTTTAACCCCCCCCCCCCCCCCCATTGGGAAACATAAGCTAACGTTGACAGAAATTGGACTAATTACCATAGTTTCTGCATCACATACATCAACAGTTATATTAAGATCTAAAGAATTTGATCTAAATCACTACTTTGAATTGAAGCTGTAGGTGGTTGTATGGCTAATTGTATCAATAAAAACCAGAAGTAAACATGGAATACCATGAGCTCAAACTTAGACACTCAAAAAGGAATATAACGTTCTTAGTCAGAGGCTTCTTTGGGAAAGGAATTATTGCAACTTCTAATTTTGCTTTAGAGCCGTGATAAAATATTTTCGATCTTTAAGTTTCAGTCTGTGTTCACTCAAACTTTGAAAAAAGAATTCTTCTTATGAACTGAGGCCTGTAAACCAGACGATTATCAGAGTTCTGAAGTGAATTTAGTTCTGGTGATTACAGATTAGTTATTTCTGGTATTAAACGAACAGACTCACAACTTCAAACATGATCTAAGTTGCATTATACTGCTGATATCTATTTACTGCCACTCTTACTTTAAATAAAGATGAAACCAGATTTTGGTCTGTCCTGCAGAAATAAACATTGTTTTGCCCTGCAGGTCATCGAGCTCGACTTTGACCAGCTTCCTGAGGGAGACGAGGTCATCAGCATCTTGAAGCAGGAACATACACAGCTGCACATCTGGATTGCTTTGGCAGTGAGTATTTCAAATATTTAAACATTGATTGAAATAACTTTTTTATTTTCTTGTAAATTCAACTTGAATTTGCCAATAGTACTCTCTTAAGATATTAGATCAACAGATCATAAAGGAAACGACTTCCTAAAAATGTCATTGTAATCACTGCAAACTAAGTTTTTGTAAAGAGAACACATTATCTGACAAATGTCATGTAGATATAAAATGACAAGTCCCCTTCATACCCTCTGAATCGATGCTTTTCTCCTCAGTTGGAGTATTACAAACAGGGCAAGACAGAAGATTTTGTGAAGCTTCTAGAAGCTGCACGTATTGATGGAAACCTCGACTACAGAGACCATGAAAAGGACCAGATGACCTGTTTGGACACCTTGGCTGCTTATTATGTTCAGCAAGCACGTAAAGAGAAAAACAAAGATGCCAAAAAAGAGCTCATCACCCAGGCCACTCTGCTCTATACCATGGCGGACAAAATCATCATGTACGACCAGGTACGGTAGATGTTTCGTAGCAGGCAGTAGTGAAATAAAGCTGCTTTGGCTTTATTTAAACACACCGTATTGTTGACTTGTTTAGAACCATTTGTTGGGAAGAGCCTGTTTCTGCCTGCTGGAAGGAGACAAGATGGACCAGGCTGATGCTCAGTTCCACTTTGTCCTTAACCAGTCCACAAACAACATCCCCGCTTTGCTCGGTACGATGAGTTTCAAAGAAAATGTTCTCAGCTGTTGCTGTCGCGTTCAGTTTAAAATAATAATTGCCTTTGTTGTTCAACAGGTAAGGCATGCATCTCATTCAATAAAAAGGACTACAGAGGAGCTCTGGCATACTACAAAAAGGCTTTACGCACAAATCCTGGCTGCCCAGGTAAAATGTGTTGCACACTGTGTCATTAAAAATGCAGTCTCACTATAGAAGTGTTACTGCTGCGCCTGAAAACGTTTCCATTCTGTTGTTGGGTTCAAAGTTTTTTTTATCTTGGTATTAGACAGAACCTAGTAAGATTTTAGTTAATTTGTATAATGACTGATTGTCTTTTTTTTTTTTTTTTCATCCTTGTGTAGCTGAGGTAAGGCTGGGGATGGGCCATTGCTTTGTCAAGCTCAACAAACTGGAGAAGGCTCGTTTGGCTTTCAGTCGAGCCCTGGAGCTGAATTCCAAGTGTGTGGGAGCGCTTGTTGGTTTGGCGGTTTTGGAGCTCAACAACAAAGAGGCAGACTCCATAAAGAACGGAGTCCAGCTCCTGTCACGGGCCTACACCATCGACCCCAGCAACCCTATGGTGCTTAACCACCTCGCCAACCACTTCTTCTTCAAAAAGGTAATCCCTTGGTTTCCCTTAGCTGTTCAGTATTAATGAGAATGTCTGACTTTGGCTGCATTTTCATTATTTGTGCTTGTATGTTTACTGCTAGGATTACACTAAAGTGCAGCATCTGGCACTGCACGCTTTTCACAATACTGAAGTCGAGGCCATGCAGGCTGAGAGCTGCTATCAGCTAGCCCGCTCATTTCATGTCCAGGTAAGTAACTCTTTTGAAACCTATTTAGGTTTCATTAAATTCAGAATAAATCATTTTTGGTTCGTCTCATCTTTAGGAGGACTATGACCAGGCGTTCCAGTATTACTACCAGGCCACTCAGTTTGCTTCAACTACCTTTGTGTTGCCCTTCTTTGGTCTGGGTCAGATGTACGTCTATCGACGAGACAAAGAAAATGCAGCACAGTGCTTTGAGAAGGTTCTGAAGGCCTATCCCAACAACTACGAAACCATGAAAATCCTGGGATCCCTCTATGCAACGTCTGAAGATCAAGACAAGAGGGATATTGCAAAAGTGGGTTTGTTGTGGATTGATTTTGTCCCATGGCAGGAAAAATTCCCTCTTAAAAAACGTTGAAGTTATTTTTTTAGTTTCAGACTTTCAAATGTAGATGGATGCCTTTTTTGTTGTTCAGGGTCACCTTAAAAAGGTAACAGAGCAGTACCCAGATGATGTGGAGGCGTGGATTGAGCTCGCCCAGATCTTGGAGCAGACTGACATCCAGGGCGCTCTATCTGCTTACGGCACAGCCACTCGCATCCTGCAGGAGAAGGTGCAGGCCGACGTTCCCCCCGAGATTCTCAACAACCTGGGCGCTCTGCACTTTAGACTGGGGAACCTGGGAGAAGCCAAGGTAAGAGAAGAGCAACTTTTTCTTGAAATATCGTGAAAACATTTGGTCATCCATCTTGTTGATTCTGCAGCCTGGAGCACAGAAATGGTACAAAATGAATAAATCAATGAAGGGTTAAGCAGAGTTTGTGGTGCTATCTCAGTGTTGGTTGTGTCTTGTTCTTTATAGAAATACTTCCTTGCATCCTTGGACAGAGCCAAAGCTGAAGGGGAGCATGATGAGCATTATTACAATGCCATTTCTGTGACCACTTCCTACAATCTGGCCCGTTTGTATGAGGCGATGTGTGAATTCCACGAAGCTGAGAAACTCTACAAAAACATCCTCCGGGAGCATCCCAATTATGTGGACTGTAAGCTCCAAACTTAAAGTATTAAGACATGGGAATTTCTTTTTTATCCACAATAAACCCTTTTCATAAAAATTAACCTGTCATATTTCAGGTTATTTGCGTCTTGGAGCAATGGCTCGTGACAAAGGGAACTTCTACGAGGCCTCTGATTGGTTCAAAGAAGCCCTGCAGATCAATCAGGTACGAACATTAAGCGTTAGAGCATTGACGAGAAATATCGAGTAAAAACCTCATTTGGCGTTTGTTCTGCAATGCAGGATCACCCGGATGCCTGGTCCTTAATCGGGAATCTTCACTTGGCTAAACAAGAGTGGGGGCCGGGCCAAAAAAAGTTCGAGAGGATTCTGAAGCAGCCGTCCACCCAGAACGACACCTACTCCATGCTTGCTCTGGGAAACGTGTGGCTTCAGACCCTGCACCAGCCGACAAGGGACCGGGAAAAGGTGCAGCCGCCGCTGTCAGTCAGCCAGCCCACCGTGACACAGGAAAAAAAGTTTAACTACATTTAAACCCGAGTGAAAGTAGTTACAAAAGGCTTTTACTAATTAATGTTATTGAAAACACACAAATAAGGTTTTTTTTGTGTTGTTTTACGTATAGAAGTTGGAGCAGTTTGTTTCAAATAGAGCACAACTCCTCAGCAGTAATAAGAGTGGAAGTCGATGGTTTTCTCTGCGTTTCCGTGGAGAACAAAGCCTCAAATTAGTCTCACTTGTGTCTGAACAGGAAAAAAGACATCAGGATCGAGCCCTGGCAATATACAAGCAAGTCCTACGAAATGATGCTAGGAATCTTAATGCAGCTAACGGCATTGGTATGTTAAGGTTTTATTTCCTTATTGTTCTCTTCTTTTAAACTCCTCTTAAACATGAAACTGCTGGTTCAGGTGCCGTCCTCGCCCATAAGGGTTATTTCCGGGAGGCCCGTGACGTGTTTGCTCAGGTGAGGGAGGCCACGGCCGACATCAGCGATGTCTGGCTTAACCTGGCTCACATTTACGTAGAGCAAAAGCAATACATCAGCGCCGTGCAAATGGTAAGAGCTTCACAAATGTGGGGTGGGGGGACTTTCAAAACTTTTTCTATTTATTTAAACTCTGCTTTTCAGTATGAGAACTGCTTGAAGAAATTTTACAAGTATCAGAACACAGAGGTTCTGCTTTACCTGGCTAGAGCCTTGTTCAAATGCGGAAAGCTCCAAGAGTGCAAGCAGATTCTGCTGAAGGTAACATGGAGGCAAACTCCCCTCTCTGCTCTGTGATGTCAGAGGAAGATGAGCGTAACTTTATGTCGTGTTCTCATCGAGGCCCGCCATGTGGCTCCCAGTGATACGGTGTTGATGTTCAACGTGGCGTTGGTCCTTCAGAGACTGGCCACTCTAGTGCTGAAAGATGAGAAGAGCAACCTGAAGGCTGTACTCAGCGCGGTGAAAGAGCTTGAACTGGCTCACAGGTATCTGATTTTCCTGCTTCACCCTGCTGGAGATTTATTTTTCTCCTCTTACCTTTATTCTTCTTCAAACAGGTATTTCAGTTATCTCAGCAAGACTGGAGACAAGATGAGGTTTGATCTCGCCCTCGCTGCGTCTGAGGCTAGGTATGACTATATTACAATTTTGCTTTCCCCCCCTTTTAAATGTCCCAACCTGGCATAACTTTGGGTGTGTTATGGGAATCCAGGCAGTGCTCGGATCTGCTGAGTCAGGCCCAGTATCACGTGGCTAGAGCCAGAAAGCAGGATGAGGAGGAGAAGGAGCTCCGAGCCAAACAAGAACAGGAGAGGGACCTGCTGCGCCAACAGCTGTTAAAACAACAGGTCCTTCAAACGTTGTGCACACAAATAGGATTATTGAAAATAGTAAAGTATCCACGCTTCATAAACGTTTCTCAAACTACATCAAGGAGGAAAAGCGAAACAAAGAGGCAGAGGAGCAGAAGAAGCTCCTTGAGCAGAGAGCTTTGTTCGTGGAGAAAACCAAAAACCTGCTCAGCTTTGCAGACGCTCCAAAAGAAGTGGCAAAGGATAAGAAGAATCGAGGAGGCGGCAGTGGACGTGTGAGTGTTTACGCCGACTGCACACCGAGCACAGCCAGCGTCAGTTCCCCAACTAAAAACCATTCTTCTTGGTTGATCTTGAAGCGCAAGAAAGGAGACGTAGATGACTTTGTAAACGATGACTCCGATGAGGATTTGCCCTTGAGGAAGAAGAAGAAGAGGAAGGAAAGTGGCAGCGGCAGTGAACAGGACAATGAAGATGGAGAAAGGAAAAAGAAGAAGAGGAGGTAAGTCTGTTGTATGTCTTTGACTGCTTGGCAAGAAGATGATGGGAGAGGCTTAAATGCTTTGCTGTGTTCCAGACCCCCCAAAGGCGGAGATGATAGCGATGAAGAAGAAGGCGCACCTCGACCTAAAAAGCAGCGCAAACATCAAGGAGGACGAAAGAAGATGGAAAAGGTCTTTTCCTGGCTTGGCCTTGTTCTTCACTTCATTTAAATATTTTTAAATGTCTGTTTGAATGTTCCTTTTGTGATTTTATTTTTTATGTTTTGGTGTGTGATATTTCTCACTGCAGCCCCAGCCTGAGCGCATGCCACCATCTCTTAAGGGAAAGATCAAGTCCAAGGCCATCATCTCTTCCTCTGAGTCTTCTTCAGACGAGGATGGACTGAAGATAGCAGAAGACAGGTAAAGACTCATAGATGGCATTTAAAAAGGGGTTAGAACCACATCATGTTAAGTGCTCACTCTTCCCGCAGACAACAAAGAGACAGCGGTTCAGGCTCTGACGACGAGGGCGGCAGCCACAGGAAACGCATCATGTCCGACAGCGAGGCAGGAAGCCCTCAGCGGTCTGCGGGCTCGGAGGACGACGAGTCCGGCAGCGACCGTCCAGTGAAGAGAAGGGTGCTGCGGCAGTCTGACTCGGAAGCGTCTGACAATGAGAGTAAGAAGAGCCGGTCGGGATCAGACGACGAGTCGAGGGCCGGCTCACCTGCTGCAGCTTCAGACGGAGTATCTGAGGCGGGATCAGATAATGAGGGCTCCCCACGCCACTCTGACGACGACTCAAAGCAGGAGGGGTCCAACGAAGACAGTGACTAAAGACTCAAAACTAAGATCTGGATTTTTATTTCCCATCAAGATCAGACATGCATTTATGTTAAAGTTTAGGTAGTTACATCTTCCCCACTGGAAATATATATTTTCTTTCCTGATGAAAAAACCGAAAGTGGATAGAATTCGGAGGAATTAAAGTGCTGTAGATCTGTTTAATCAGGTCCAAATAAAATTTTTTGGTTTGTTAGGTTTTTGACACGTTACTTAGTGTGAGAAACCAATACAGTATTTAGTCAGCCACCAATTGTGCAAGTTCTCCCGCTTAAAAGATGAGAGGCCTGTCATTTTTATCATATCATGAGAGACAAAAGAGAAAAAAAATCCAGAAAATCACATTGTCTGAATTTAAAGATTTTATTTGCAAATTGTGATGGAAAAAAAGTATTTGCTCACTTACAAACAAGATGGATTTTTGGCTCTCACAGACCTGTAACTTCTTCTGTAAGAGGATGCTCTGTCCTCCACTCGTTACCTGTATTAGTGGCACCTGTTTGAACTGGTTATCTACATAAAAGACACCTGTTCACAACCTCAAACAGTCACACTCCAAACTCAACTGTGACCAAGACCAAAGAGCTGTCCTAGGACACCAGAAGCCAAATTGTTGACCTGCACCGGGGGGAGGGAAGACTGAATCTGCCATAGGTAAGCAGGTTGGTGTGAAGAAATCCACTGTGGAAATGGAAGACATACAAGACCACTGATAGTCTCCCTCCATCTGAGGCTCCCCGCAAGATCTCACTCTGTGTGGTCAAAATGAACACAAGAACGGTGAGCAGAAATCCCAGAACCACATGAGAGGACCTAGTGAATGACCTGCAGAGAGCTGGGACCAAAATAAAGGCAACTATCAGTAACACTACGCCACCAGGGACTCAAATCATGCAGTGCCAAATGTGTCCCCCTGCTAGAGAGCATTTGGATGATCCAAAAGAAGATTGAGAGAATGTCAGATGAAACCGCAATATAACTTTTTGGTAAGAACTCTACAAATCAGGTTTGAAGGAGAACCCCAGACCTACTGTGATGCATGGGGTGGAAACATCAGGCTTTGGGGCTGTTTTTCAACAAAGGGACCAGGACGACTGAATGACTGGGGTCTTGTATTGTCAGATTTTGAGCGAGAACCTCCTTCCATCAGCAGGGCATTGATATGAAACGTGGTTGGGTCTTTCAGCATGACAACAATCCCAAACACACTGACCAGGTAACGAAGGAGTGGCTTCATAAACATTTCACGGTCCTGGAATGGCCTAGCTAGTCTCCTGATTTCAACCCCATTGAAAGTCTTCGCGAGGAGTTGTCCAGTGGCAGCCCCAAGATATCACTGCTCTAGAGGAGATCTGCATGGACGAATGGGCCAAATACCAGCAAGTTTGTAAAAACCTTAGAAAAGAACTTTTTTTTATAAGTGTCATTCCCAACAAAGGTTATGGTATTGAGTTGAACTTTTGATATTGACCTAATACTAATTTTCCACTGTAATTAAATAAATTCTTAGATTCTCTTTTGTCTCAGTTGGTGTACAGTGATCCCTCGCCATAACACGGTTTACTTTTCACGGTTTCGCTACTTCACGGATTTGCATCGTGCATTATCATTGTGTTCTGCATTCTGATTGGCTAAAAAGTCACTCCGCTTCTCCTCTACGCGTCCGTCAATAAAGTTGCAGTTTAATATGTACACGTACGTAGCTTACCAGATTTACGTTATGTAAATTCCAATTCTCTTGCAATATCGAGTTTCTCTAAAACCCAAGAAAATAGAGCGACAACAACTGCCTATCACTATGCTCTTCTCCCGAACAAACACACCTGCAGCGCGGGCTTCAAAGGGAGAAAGCACTCAGCGGCTCAGTATGAAGAGCAGTGAAATACACCTGAGTCACTATTTGCCCCACTCTACTTTGTATTTTTTCATAATCATTTTAAATGTTCTCCCGTTTAATCCAATTACTCGGGTCGCGGTGGGCGGGGCTAATCTCCGCAATTTTAAGCCTTTTGTTCACATTGATGATTAAAATTATTATTTGACAGTACAGTACAGAAGTTATTTGTTGAAAAAAAATGTTTCTGAAGTACTTTTATTTGTGAAACAAATGCTTGAGCCTGTAAAATAGTTTGTTCTTTCTTTTCAATGTATAATAGAGTATTTGTCTAATAATTGTAAAAAAAAATAAAGGTTTCTACTTCACGGATTTTGCCTATCACGGGTTCTTTTTGGAACTTAACCCCCGCAAAAAACAAGGGTTTACTGTACCTGACAAATGACAGGGCTCTCATCTTTTCAAGTGTGAACTTACTATTGGTGGCAGACTACCTTTGTGCCCCACTGCACCCTAGGAGAACTTTCATAAACCACAGGAGAGGAATCTTCAAGACAAAACCTTTATTTACGATTGTGGTTGTAAACTCAGCTTGCTCTCACAATGGGAAACTGCAGCACCGTTTTAAATCCATGAATACAACATTTTACCGTCGTGTCATGATTTCTGGAAACCTGACAAGTGGCGAACAACCATAGCAAAGACTGAGCTGTGGTTAATGTCAAAAAACCCGAGACATTCAAGTATAATCAGATGTCAGAGGTATATGCAGATGACTTTAACGAAGAAAAAAAAGAAAAGGCCACAATAATTACAGCATGAAACATTGCATACATGAAAAAGCTTTCGGTTTATTTAAGTAAATGTTGGTGCATGAAATCATTGTGCAAGTTGTAAATGGCCCGATAAATATATTAAAATCCAGTTTAAAAATGGAGGAACTTGAGGGAAAAAAAAAAAAAGAAACTTCAGTATTTGACGGTAACAGAATTTAAAAAAGCAAACTTTTAGAGTATCTTCCTATTGCAACAACTCACGTTTACAAAGTGCAGCTGAAAACCCATTAACAATTTCAGAGAAAACAGTTATTTGTTCTTTTCTGTAAACGGTGAAAGGCAGTTATGGCAGCACTTGGTGACGCATAAGAGTGACAGAGGGTCCACCTTTTAATCCAATGTTGCACAGTATTAAATAAAACAAACCTGGCCAGGTTCAATGTTTATCTACTGCAAGGCTCGACTGAAGTAAGAAAAAAAAAAAAGAAGTTGATTTGAGAAAACACACCTCATTTGAAAGAATTTTAACCATGACAGACGTAAGAAGAAGAAGAAGAAAATACCACGGAACATACAAGTTCAATCATTGCATCTTATTAATACATGGCTTTGGCCCGAATTTTAGTAATCTTCGTCTTCTGACTCCTCCTCCTCTGCAGTCTCCAGCCAGGTTAGCCATTGGTTTACCTTGAAGAAAAGGACAATTTAAGCTAAAAAGCTTGAGCCAACTAAACAAAAATAAAAAGCAGAGTCATGTTACCTGAAACAAGGCTTTTCCTTTTCCCGGGTACTCTTGGGTGATGTCTTCTTTCCATGAGAGGAAGGCTTCTTCTTCAATTATTTCCATGTCGTAAAGATTTACAAAGTAGCGAAGCAGCATCCCTGATGGAAACCAAGGAGGAGACATTACATCGATGAAGATCAACCTTTGCCAAAGATGAAATAAACTAAAATAACTTCACGTACCTTTAGGGAAGCCCTTGGTGTTGCAGTGCACCTGCAGGGCGTAAAGCGCACTGACTTGCAGATTGATGTGATCGTGAAGGAACTTCTGCATAACAGGCTTGAAAGCCAGCAGCTTCTGCTTCTCTTCATCCAGCTGCTCCTTACTAGGCGATGCAAACTGTTCTTCATCATCGTCAGGGTTGATCTCATACGCAATGTACTGCAAGAAGCTAAATAAAAACCACAGTTTGAAGTATACTTCAACATACGTACAAGAGCCAAGTACCTCTAGATAAAAATTAAGTCGACATTCAATACAGACTTCTTCATTGCTGTACCTTGTGATCAGGATGTTGACAAAGCCTCTGTCAGTGTGGAGTTTAGGAGAGATGTTGTCTTTGATCCATTTGTAGATGGACTGTGGAGAAGGATCCACTTGGATTTGCTTCAGCAGCTCCTTCTCCAGTTTCATCAGTGGAAACAGAAAGCTGAGACCTTTGCCCTCCAAAATCTCCAGCATTCGGTCCTTGTTTTGGTCAATTTCTGTACAACAAAGCCAAGAAATGTTATTAGGTCAAGTTCAACCCTTTAAATTCAACAGCAGAGCCAGGGTGCTCATACCAGGTAGCATCTTCAGCATGTTGACTTTGCTCTGCTGGAAGAGTTCGGTCAGCCACTCCCGATCCTTCAGCTTGACCATCTGCTGCAGGCACAGCAGGAAGAGCGGGAAGTGTGCTCCGTTCTCAAGATGGTGGGAGAAGTCTGCAATGCTGACCATGTCAGAAATGATGGCTCGTGCTGCAAACTGAGCCAGGAAGGACTTCACCAGAGGGATCTCTTCCTCTATCTTGGAGCTCTGGTCCAGAACAGTAAGGAAAGCCTAGACAAAAGAAACAGGGTGTTACTCTGATGTTCAAGAAAATACAGAACACCACAATGCTCTTTTTTTTTTTTTTTAAACCATTACCTGCAGTAGATTATCACCAGTGGCAATGCCCTCAGTGCAGAGTGCATGAATTAATAGGCTTGCATGTTCCTTGTCATCATCTGACCGGTCCAGAGAATAGACTATGATCTTGTTCAACATCTCAGACAGAAAGTGCTTTGGAACCTTCATCTCCTTTACAGCGTTGATTGCCTCATCAATGCATTTGCTGTTCAGGTAGTCTGCAACAAGCGTTTCCTGCCAACAAAAGGGGATTATCAAATTAGAAAAAAAACCATCCTAAACCTTAACTGAATATGAAATCCACCAAACTTACCGTCATTTTACACAGTTCCTCTTTTGTAGGAGGGGCCTTTTTGCTGGATTTCATGGGTTTTTCCTGAATTGGAGGAGGTGTGCTTTTGAGACCAAGCTGTGGGTCATTTAGAGAACAAGTTAAACACTTGCAACACAAAAATTACTCAAATAAAAAGTCAAAACAAAAATGAGTTACCTGCCCTAATGGTGAACCAGTTTGAGGAATCATGGTCATCTGAGGCTGCAGCTTTGGCACTTGGTTTTTATTCAAGATGAAGGACTGTGCAGGCCTCAGACTGATCTAAACACGGTAAGGCATTGGGTTTATGAGTGAGATTGTCCAAAGATAATAAGGCATCGTTTCGTTTAACATTTTAAAGTAGAAAATGACTAAAGACAGAATGAATTGCTACAAGAAGCTAAAACATTAAAAGAGTCAGTACCTCATCAGCATTGAGCTTCCCCTTTTTGTTGAACCGTGAAGCCATATCCTTTGCAGGTCCAGAATGATTCTGTTTATGGCTGAAAACTGGTGAATTCTGCCCCTTTAAAGTTTGGCATGAACATTAG
Source organism: Oryzias curvinotus (assembly GCA_023969325.1). Lineage (NCBI taxonomy): Eukaryota > Metazoa > Chordata > Actinopteri > Beloniformes > Adrianichthyidae > Oryzias > Oryzias curvinotus. The sequence continues at coordinate 10,261,660 of CM043708.1, forward strand.
TATGTTTAAAACAAAAAATAATAAACTAATAAAAAAAAAATCTTTAAAATATTGATGTTTACCTGGCTTGTTTTAGCGAATGGTTTGCCCCCTGCTTCAAACTGAGGCTGGTGTGAACTGCTTCCATTGTGTCCATTGAACAGCGGGTTGGTGCGATGACGACCCATTGTAGGGGAGTAGTGGTCCTGAATTACTCCTGGACCAGTACCAATACCGATACCTGTTTAAAGACAGACAACACAGAGTTAGCTTTTAGTTTTATTTTATTTTTTAAACATTTCTTTTAAATAATATGCAGTACTACAAACCTGGCATTTGTCCAAACATGTCAGCCAGCCTACCGACAGGCTCCCGGTCAAACTTCATCCTTGCTGGCAGAAAGGAGTTGTCCATGAAGAAGTCATTTCTCATCACATCGTTTGAAGGTGGAATAAAAACGCCCAAATCCTGAAAAAAATAAAAAAAAAGAAATCTATGAGATCTTTCATAGATGAGCTGCAGTCGAAAGCAACAGAAGAATGTAACCAATTTGTAAAGTATGGGGGGAGACAAACAAGAAAAACCCCAACCGAGGACTTTAATTTTGAAAGGATAAGCAATGAAACTGTTACACTGTACTGTAAAATGTGCCACAAAATAAAAAAGGGAAACCAGTGGATCAGACAGACCAACCTTTACAGCATCCTGACGAACTTGATTGATGGTCTTGGGTCCGTTGTCAACATAGGCCTTGCGAGGAACCCAGTTGTTGTCTCGCAGCTCCGCCGTGTTCTGCAGCAGGAACCGGATCCTTGCTGGCAGCTCCTTGTTGTTTGATAAGGACTTCATTCGGCCAAAGTATTGATCCACCAATGACTGGAAGAGGAATTTAGGTTATATTAAAAAAAATATAGAAGGACATCAAAGCTGTCATCCCACTTTACACTCACCTTAGCCTTTTCGTGGTCAAGTTTAGGCCCCACTGTTTTCATTATCTGACAGAGGCACTCCAAATCTTCACCCATATCCTTAAGCTGCACTCTCTTTTTCTTCTCCAAAAGCTGCAAAATATGAGTCGTTTTTTATGTTCTTTATGTAATAAAGTTCTGTGGTAAATTAAGCAACGTTACAAAATACAACGGATAGAACTTACAGTTTTAATACACCTGTGGAGGATCGATTCATGGATGAGATCGAGTTTGCCAAGTTCCCCAATGAATTTGATGTTACCCAACATCTTGAGCTTTGCCACAGCCCGCTGCTCCTCCTCCTCAGAAGTGAGTGGGTTGTCATGTTTGTCAAAGACTACAAGCAGATAAATAAACAACAGTTCAACCATCTGCTCAGTGTCCCGACCACCGCCATCGGAAAAGTATTTCACTTACGGTCAACATTCCTGGAACGGTTCTCAAACTCATCTTGAAGCTTTGAGATCAAAAGCCTTCTGAAGGTCTGCAAAAGAGCACGTGACATGTAAAATAAACATACCAAGTGCAGTGAAGCTGAACTAAACGTGTAAAGGAAAACTTACAGTATTCTGCTTTTGTGTTGATTGGCTTTCTTCTGATGGATCTTCAAAGTTTGGAGCATCTTCTGACAAACGAAGACATAGCTGTGCATATAGCTGGCTGTACTTCGGCTCCTCTAGGGCTTTGTCAACAATCTACAGAGGAAAAAAAAAAATCATTTAATTTGATTAATTTTGAAAGTTATGATTAAAAAAGGATTGAGAGAATGCTCACCAATAAGATGATTCCCTTGAGGACAAGTTTTGAATCGACACCCACATTGAGGAGCTCCAGACACAGTTTGTCAAACTTCTCAGGAGTTAGCTTGTTAAGTATGCTGCAGGTTTACAAAGGTATTTGTCAGGTCAGTCGGCCATTATAAATGTAAACCTTTTCTTCAGGGCGCTAAAAAACTATTTTCTGTGACTGGAACTTACCCCCTCACTTTTCTGAAGATTGCATCGTTTTCCCCTTTGTCTTTGGAGGAGTTAGCATCTCGTCTAGTGCTTCGAGAAGGTACCCATCTCTGAACGCTAGAACCTGGGGTTTTCCCCAGGAACTCGCTGTTACAAACACAATGATATTAGGGAGAACACATTTATGCTGAAATGAAAGAATTTCTGATATAGCAGAACATATATTTTTTGTACACCAACCATAGAATAAGAGAACAAAGTTTAAAGGTGCCTGGTAAGAATTATTCTGCCTAAGCACTAACTTCTGTTGGTCTGAATTTCAACAAGCACCAAACTGAATATTAAAACACAAATAAATTGTTGTAGATTCATATATTATTTAATTTAGAATCACTTTCCAACTTTACTTCAACGCACACAAGTATTTTCTATGAAAATGATGTCAACAGAACAATAAGTGTGTTGGGTACATTTCAAGTCTTTTGCGCAATTCGTTTTTTCCAGCAGGGTTCTGTTTAGATGTTTTCACAAAATTGTCTTTCAGCCTAGGCAGAGCTTTTATGGACATGGCCTTCACAAGGCTTGATGTTTATACTTAAAATTTATTGTTTTTACTAAGTGAAGAAGGTTTTGGCTGTTAGTTACAGATGACATAACAGAAACACGTCATGCATGCCAAGGCTGCCGTCTGCCATTCTTTGGAATTTTATTTTCTTTAGACGAGAAGAGCGCCTTTCTTCTCAGCCCAGAAATTTCTGGTAATAGTTTAAAAAAAAAAAAAATTATCTAAACAGTTGGTGTCACATTTTAAATCTAAGACTTCTGGACTTAACACATAACTTAATGGTGTTTGGAGGCATAATGAAGAGACTTTCTTATAACGGTAAGAAACAACAACGGTTGACGCTGGTAGGGAGTAAGCACAATAGGCTGCAGTCTGTATAGGCTCAACAGCAAATGAACTCACTGTTCCAACAAGAGGAACGGAACAAACCATGGAAAAAATGATGGGAAAATGGTATAAAAACAAAGAAATTATTAATTATCATTGAAAAATTATAGATGTGTGGAAACAAAAACCAATGGTTTTTACAGTTTTGTATTTGCAGAAATGTAATTAATTTAATTTCAATCCATCAACAATATTAACAAATAGGCTTCTGCTCTGGATCTTAAAAATTAAATAAAGTATAATTACCCGTTGCAGACAGTCTTGGGATAGTGCTGAGGTGCACCCCCACCTCCTCCGCCCACACTGTGATCCAGAAAGATTAGTTTTAGGTCAATACATTTTAAATACACTTCCTTAACAACAATAAGTGCAAAAATATATGTATTTTTTATTCTTATATATTTTTTTACTTAAGTGCATTTAGTACCTGAAACGAGAAGGTCCCCCTTGTGCAATGACACTCTCCACTTTGGCGGCTTGACAAAGAATATGTGGTAAGAATCAAATTCTAGGAAAGGGGCAGAAGAAGAACGTCCTAGAAGACAAGTAACGAAGAGACAAGTTAGAAAACTCCGTTAAAAAAAAAACAATTCTGTAAATAACTTCTAAGAGGGAAAAAAAGGGATTCAAACGAGTCTAAATTTAGTCACGATTTTGGGAAACGTAGAACACACTTCCTGCGTGACTACGGTAGTCAGTGGAGGTTAGCATTAGCTAGCTATTCCAGCAAACCGTAGTCAGTGGAGGTTAGCATTAGCTAGCTATTCCAGCAAACCGTAGTCAGTGGAGGTTAGCATTAGCTAGCTATTCCAGCAAACCGTGAGGTCCAGTTATTCCAAAACCTTTCCTATCAGACCGCCCTGTTGTGTGTCGCACTAAATATCTTTTTTGTTTGAAGGCTCTAGTCTAAAATTTAGACTATTAAAAAATGAATATATCACTAGATTGATCACTGATCATCAACCCTCGCCAATAAAAATAATATATCTAAATAAAACGATTATCCACGAGTAGAAATAAGGCCCAGTAGCTCAGATTATGATATTAGCGGAAGTATAGTGGATATGTCACAAAATAATCCCAAGTACTTCACGAGAAAAAAAGGCCCATTTTCTTTTTTATTTTTTAAAGAACAAAAAATAGATACGTCAAACGTATCCGCATAAAATCTCAGTATAAATGACGAAATAGTTCAGAAGAATATGACTATATTGAACCGATTCTGGGCTAAATTCCAGTTTTCTGAAATAAATATAACCGAGACAGGCTCAGATTTACATGGCCTTTGTTCCGAAACCGGAAGTGTCGACAGCGACATCTTTAGGGTTTTGTTCTCGAGGCCGCCGGTAAGAGAACAACATGTTAAATATAAATAACAGTCAAGATTCTGTATAGATTTTTGTGACACTAGTCTAAAGGGTAAAATTTAATAGTGTCAAAACACCGATCGTTATTTTAATCGACAGTAACTTCGTCGAACTTTCTCATGGAACGGACGGTATGTTAGCTTCTGTGTTAGCTAGACAAAAAAAGACACGTCTTACCTTCACTAAAGGACTCAGACTCGCTTTTGTTTTCTCAACAGAAGAAAAATAAATAAATAAACAAGTTTAAAAATAAATATTCGATACGTTTACGGATCACCGAAGCGCTTTTAGTTTATTTTTTCCCTTTAGATTCTAAATTGTGAAATCTATTTGCTCAGACGGAGCAAACATCGACCAAATACTGCTGACTAGAGGACGTTACGTAGACGCGTGTTTATATACGGATATTTTAGCCCCTCCCACCGGCGTGACGTTCTGCCAAGCATAACGCAACGCCGTCATTTCGCAACACTGTTTCAGCACGTTCTGTGTTATCAGGGAAACGATGAGAGTTTGAAAACATTTGACCCCTTTCATGATGAGGAATTCTATAACTGTCATACTAAGTAAATATATGAAAAATAAAGATTGATTCAAATCACAACATTTTCAAAATAAATGTAATTTATCGATAAGTTATTGGTTGGAAATTTACATGAATTGTTTATGTAACAAATATTAATTGTAATCTTTGGTTCTTTACTACAAATGTGCTATCCAAAACAAAGAAAAATAAATAATACATTGAAAAAACGACTCAAGTAATAATAATAATAATAATAATAATAATAATAATAATAATAATAATAATAATAATTAATAATAAAGGGAGAAATATATTTCACAAACTAAGCAAACCGTCCTTGGATCCCTAGGTATAATTTTATATAATGGTAAAATATAGTGCTAAAAAATGTGGGCTACTTTTTTTGTTTTAAATTGGAGATTCTATATCCACAGGGCTTGATTTTAAAATTATTTTTTAAAATTTGTAATATTTCAAGTCAATATTGATATTTTTCCATATTTTAAGAACATTTGGATAACTTTTTTTTTTTTTTTAGAAAAAAAGAATATAATTTGCCTTTCTAAGATAGAAAAAAGTGTGTTGAGTGCCACAGAAGTGTAATGCCTTGGACTTTCTGTGACCTTGTGACCCTAAATCAATGTGTGAGTGAGTGCATATATATATATATAATATATATATATATATATATATATATATATATATATGTATATATATATATATATATATATATATATATATATATATATATATATATATATATATATATATATATATAAAAACGCCCCTCTCACCCTCCGCGGGTGGTTTCTCCTCCAAGCTCGGGTCCTCTACCAGAGGCATGGGAGCTTGAGGGTCCTGCGCAGTATCTTAGCTGTTCCTAGCACCGCGCTTTTCTGGACTGAGAGGTCTGAGGTCTTTCCAGGTATCTGTTGTAGCCACTCCTCCAGCTTGGGGGTTACTGCCCCGAGTGTTCCAATTACCACAGGCACCACTGTCACCTTCACTTTCCAGGCTTTCTCCAGTTCTTCTCCGAGTCCCTGGTATTTCTCCAGTTTCTCATGTTCTTTCTTCCTGATGTTCCCATCGCTTGGCACTGCCACATCCACCACAACGGCTTTCCTCTGTTCTTTGTCCACCACTACAATGTCTGGTTGGTTCGCCATTACCATCCTATCAGTCTGGATCTGGAAGTCCCACAGGATCTTTGCCCTCTCATTCTCTACCACCTTCGGGAGTGTTTCCCATTTTGACCGGGGGTTTCCAGTCCATATTCTGCACACATGTTCCTGTATATTATTCCAGCCACTTGATTGTGGCGCTCCATGTATGCTTTACCTGCCAGCATCTTACATCCTGCAGTTATGTGCTGGATTGTTTCAGGCGCCTCTTTGCACAGCCTACACCTTGGGTCTTGTCTGGTGTGGTAGATCTGAGCCTCTATTGCTCTGGTGCTCAGGGCTTGTTCCTGAGCTGCTAGGATGAGTGCTTCAGTGTTGTCCTGCAGGCCAGCCCTCTCTAGCCATTGGTAGGACTTCTTGATATCAGACACTTCAGTTATGGTGCGGTGGTACATCCCATGGAGGGGTTTGTCCTCCCATGAGGATCTGTCCTCCAGCACTGTATCCTCTGTTCTCCATTGCCTGAGACATTCACTGAGCACACTGTCAGTTGGGGTCTTGAGCTTGATGTACTCATGCATTTTGGATGTTTCATCCTGGATAGTGGCTTCTACGCTCACTAGTCCTCTGCCTCCTTCCTTGCGGCTAGCATACAGTCTCAGGGTGCTGGATTTGGGATGGAACCCTCCATGCATGGTGAGGAGCTTTCGTGTCTTAACATCCGTGGTCTGTACCTCTTCCTTTGGCCATCTTATTATTCCTGCAGGGTATCTGATAACTGGCAGTGCGTAGCTGTTTATTGCCCGGTTCTTATTTTTGCCATTGAGCTGGCTTCTCAGGACTTGCCTTACCCGTTGGAGGTATTTAGCTGTTGCAGCTTTCCTTGTTGCCTGCTCCAGGTTGCCATTTGCCTGTGGAATTCCGAGGTACTTGTAACTGTCCTCAATGTCTGCTATTGTTCCTTCTGGGAGTGAGATCCCTCCTGTGTGGACTACCTTGCCTCTCTTTGTCACCATCCGGCTGCATTTCTCGAGCCCGAATGACATCCCAATGTCAGTACTGTAGATCCTGGTGGTGTGGATCAGGGAGTCAATGTCACACTCGCTCTTAGCATATAGCTTGATGTCATCCATGTAGAGGAGGTGACTGATGTTGGCCCCATTTCTGAGTCGGTATCCATAGCCAGTCTTGCTTATTATTTGGCTGAGGGGGTTCAGAACAGAATATATATATATATATATATATATATATATATATATATATATATATATATATATATATATATATATATATATATATATATATATATATATATATATATATATATATATATGTGTATATACCTTCTTTTTTTTAGTTAAAAAAAAAAGCAATGTGCTGTTCTTGACTTGCCATAAGATGAGTCAATGGCAAAACTAAGAAATTAAATATGGAGGCCTGACCTACTACATGACTTTTTTCATTTTGGGTCAAAATTGCTCGGATAGCTCTTATTTGTTTGCCAAACAAGATTTGTTTTCATAAGCACTAACCATCACAAATAACATTGACTCTTCTTAAAATAGAATTTCACAAACTTTTCCAGCACAAATTTGTAATCATTTTAACCTGAAACACAATCTCAAGACTTTTTAATGACACCAACTCACATATGAGTAACTTTATCACATCAGGTTTTATTGGAATTTCTGGACTGTGTGTCTAGTTAATAATAAAAGGTCTTCCTTGAAGCATGCATTTGCCAGGAAGAGTCCCTTCCAGACCGTAAATACACGTAGAAAGAGATTAGACAGATACTGCCTCTATGTGGCTCAGGTTTCTCTGATGACACATTAACATCTAAAGTCAAGTGTAACATTTGGAATTGAAAGTGAAACAAACACAAACAAAAAAATGATTCTATAAATATCAATTAGAATTGATTGGAAATGTGTTCACTAGAGTTGCAGTTGGGCAAAATGCCACTTCACTTTGTCTGCTGTTGCGATTCCACAGACCTAAAACAGGGTCAAACCTGCATATCTGGATTGTCTGGCTACTCTGCATTGACTGCGTGTTGTATAACTCCTTCATGTGTGCACAATAAACTGAAGACTGTTGATCAAAAAGGACATTGGTCTTTGAATTTCCATCAGCAAAGCTAAACCTGTTTGACCTTTGACATTTAACAGCAAACCAAAACGTTTGCTCAACTCTTCTTGTCTCCAGTCAGAGATTTCACTGGTAGTGATGTCCTTATCCTGATAGTTTTAGAAAACTTGTTTTTTTGATTACATTAAATAAAGAAGAGATAAGATCAGAATATAAATCCATCAAATGTGTTTAAATTTACCTACTATCATCCTTTTAAAAATGTCCCGTTAAAAATACATCATAGCCATTTTAAATGTCAAACTACCGGTAAGTTAATTAGTTTAGTGCTCAGAACAATCAAAACTTTTGACACTGTGTCAGATCTGGTCATTACCTTTTTACTCTGAAACAAATAATAACAAATACAAAGTTATTCTATAGCAAATTGGAATTCTGTTTTATTCAGTATGTCTTAAACTTTCTGAAGAGGAGCCATGTAAATATAGTTTTTGTCTAAGTTTTATATTTTCTTTATTTTATTAAAACATTTTTATTAAAATGTGTTATACCTGCTTTAAAAAGTTTTCCCAAGTAAAGAGTTTCTCAGCACAGCATTTAGGGGCTCCAAAGCAAAACACAGAAAAAAACAACTTTCTTTTTCAGTTTGTCTGAATTCTTTAAGCCCAAAACTTTGACAGAAAAAAGACCATGTTGGTAATCTTAAACTTAAACATTATAAAACAACTCTACATTGGATTTGATCAAAGTGTTCTTAAATATCTCTTGAGAAAGAAGATAGCTCTGCAGAGGGACTTTATGTGACGGCCTTTAGCCATCTTTCTTGTTATGCACTATTGAGGCAGAAGAAGGAATAAAACAATAATAAAACAACATACAAACATGGTCTCATGCAAAACCTCCCACCAGTTTAAACCTGGATAATTTTGTCAATTTAACAAGTTGAAACTTGCTTGAACAGTCTACTCAAAACTGTAAAACATTAAATTTTATATTAGTTTGCCTCTTATTGCAAATTAAAAACTAAGTGTAAACCTAAAAAAGGTTCACAGGTGGTTGTAAAAAATTTCCTATCAACATTTTTTTTAAAAATAACTATAAATATTTTGGGGAAAACCATTGATTCACCTAATTTTCACAAAGGCTGTTGTCAACATCTGCGCCAATAGATGGTGCTACAGGTCTTTCTGCCACACAGTACGTCTGATCTGAATTATTACGACAAATGAAAAACAACACGCTCTAACATTTCTTTATGATCAAATTTGTTGATGTTTCAGACAAACCATGACCTAACTGAAAAGTATCAGTAAAATGTACATTAAATTTGTGCATACAAACCAATAACAATTATGTCTGTAGGAGGTTAGACAATCAAGCTAATGACATTTCTGATGAACTGCAACAGACAACAGTAAAATTTACTAATTCCAATGTAGGAAGTGAAAAGGTACATGTAACAATGTTTCACAAACCACATTCTGCTTAATGCAGATGTGATTACTGCTGAACCCAATTCATTTTTTTTCAGTACACAAGATTTTGTCAACTTTCTTTGAATGAATCACTCAGTAATTAACATCTTTCAAATTATCTGTGTTCCTTTATTCCTTTTTTTACAGTTGATGTCTGACTTGTCTTAGCTGTAGAGGAAAAGGTGTTAGTAACAGTGATGAAAAGAACTGTTTCCAGCTGAGTTAGACATCAAGGTCTTGCATTGTGGAGTCCTTCTCATTGTCATGCATTCCAGAATCAACGGAGCGACTTATCAACAAGAAGGTTTGTCTTAGATGTGCTTTTTCTGATTTGACAACAAGGAAAAAAATAGGAAAGGAAACTGAGACATTTTTCAGGGATTTCCCATGCCATTGTCTATGTGTGAACTGGATGTGGTGGTCTATGAAAAATAGGGCCTGGTGTATTTTTCAAAACATGAAATGTGTGTCATGACTTAAAGCTGTGCGTCAGCTTGGCAGTGAATCCCTCGGTTCCACTTCAAAGTGACTTAAAATCTGAGCAGTTTGCAGAAAGGACTGAGCATCGTGACGCGGGATGCTCAGGAGAGCTAGATTGTCAATCACAGCATATTACTGCAGTATCCTCGGTTCAAATGCGACCTCAATCCGGCCGTCAATGGTGAGTTTGAGCCTTTTCCTTATAATGTTTTCAACGTTTTATAGAACGAGCAAATAATGAAGTGATACCTGCTTGAGAGGGTTTCTGTGCCAAATACAGAACATAGGACACTCATTATTTTACAGTTTTATGAATGAGGACAAAAGAAAAATTAAAAACAGAATAGAAATGGGTTCATTTCTGATCAAGTGACCATTTTTGAACAAGCTTTCTTATTCAAAATGCAAAAAATTCCCACAGTTTTCTGTTATGACTAGTTTGTATTCTGTGAGAACAGACATTTTTTCTTGCACACTTTCGTCTTGCAGTCTGATTTATGGAATTCTTGGAGCCTTTTTACTGACGCATCACATCATGCACTACTATGTGATTGGTCAATTGTCTGGTGTGGGTGTGGTGTTGTGTGGAGGTGCATGGTAAACATAAAATTATGTGATCCCACTTGGATTCAATCTAAGTTCACTTGCTGTCCTCTTTTTACTTAGAAATGAATCATTTTGCTCTTTTGCTTTGAATATGAGACTCAACTCCTTTTCAGTCAACTTAAAATAACTTACTGAAACGTATCTACCATATTGTTGTCATGGTGTTTATTACATGTGTGGGAGGGCCCTGATGACGTCTTTTAGAGATTCTTTGCCTAAATATGAAAGATTTTTGTTCTTGCAGCCATGTATGAAGGACAAAATGTCTCACTTCTCACTGGGATTCAGTATTTCCCACCTTTTGAAATTTCAGAGGACTTTATGGGCATGGTGATAGCGTGGTGCATGATTATGTGTGTATAAATGGATGACTGGCATTTTAATTTGGTGTACTCTGTTTTGCAAATGCCAATTTTCAAACCATTTACCTATCATACCTATCAAGGACTATCATAGCTTTCTGTGTCTAAAAGTGATCAAATAATAATTTGGGTCATCAAGAGATAGTCTCTTTGAAATGTAAATTTAATCCAGACCACAAACCACATCATCAGCACTTTAAGTTTTTCTCAATGATTTATGTATAGTTGTCTATTAGGTCCCTCTCCTCCCTGCACTACCAACTTGTGCAGCTCTGTTTCTTATGTCAAAAACTTTTTCGCCCAGCTTGCTGCTTCTATTTCTGTCCTCAGCCGTCTAGGACATTTCTCCCATTTATGACATCAAGGTTTCGTTGCTTCCCATTTAATCATTTAGAGCAGATGGAAGGGTCTATACATGGGCGACGTGGTGTGTGTGGCATCGCAAATTATCGTGCAGGACTCCGAAACCTGTTCATACCGCTTCAGCGCTTAATATTCTGTGCACATGCTGCATAAATATGCTGAGCCAGAGTGCCAGTGGATGTCCTGTGTGCCAAATAGGGATTGACTTGAGTGACTGCCTGAGTCATTGATGGCAGGCCCAGTGTCTGATTCCAGCTCTGCTTGCACTTTGGCTGGACTCAACCTTGGGTCTTATCCTATTATCATAGGATTTGACATCTAGGAGGGAATTCATTCAAAGCAATTATTCAAATGAAAGACTGATGTGTTTTCTCTTTAACAATGCACAGATGAATATGCGAATAAGTCCTCAGCAGCCTGTTTTTGATTGGTTTTGAATCGTAAACTACAACATTGCTAGTTGACTTTGCTTTGAATGTCTGACTTGCAATAAATTTGTAAATTTAACCCAAAGCACTGCTATTCTGTTTAACAAAAGCATTCATTTTAACATCATACCCGCCAATGGCATGATAATTAAATCCAAAAGAATTTAATGAATGAAAACTTTTAGTTTTATAACAAACTTTCATCATCAAAGTCCATGGAGATTCTCGTCTCTTGCAAAGTCCGCCATCGTCTGTCCCTCTGCGCCATCACTTCTGTTTCCCTTATTCACATGTTTGTTAAAGTCTGCCACATCTCCGATCTCTCCCCTCAAGGGATACCCTGGATCACCTAATCCATCCCTCTTTAGAATTCCTCCTCCTTTAGCTAACATCCTACCTGGGGGGCATGACACTTGACACTTGCTCCTTTTCTACCTGATCTCTTGAACACAGAGAAAATAAAGGTTTCTATCATGTTGACCAACTCTCTACTCTCACCTGCCAAAGTTTCTACATTCAAAGTTACAACTTTAGGTCATCCACTCCTGCCTTTCCTTTTCTATCACTGTCCATGAACACACATTCCTCTTTTCGTTCTAAGACCATTAGTAGTCCATAGCAATCGCCATGCCAACTCAAGCCACAACTGATCTGGTAAGAATGTTTTTTTTTTTTTATCCATCCATCTTCTTCCGCTCACCCAGGTCATATTTTCCCGATTTGTATAGTTTAGCTTTGGTTTTACATCTGATGTCCTTCTTGACACAACCATCTGCATATGTCTGGACTGTTTACCTGTACTGAACCCCCTTATAAATGGTTATTAAAGACCCACTCCAATCATCTTTTGATCTATCGTAAAAGTGTTCCCAGTGGTCTTTTAAAAACGATGATGTTGTTTTTAGCCCCCAAAAAACAAAACAACCTGTGTCGTTTTCTAGAACACAGTTTCTGCAGAGCAGCAGGAATTCATTAGAAATTCGCCTCTGAGTTGTGTGTGGAACTGCTAGCATGAGGTAAGCCCAGCATTATTTCCCATCATCCATCTGTTTACGCGTTATCCTTACAGCCCCTTAAAAACCCATCCTAACATTAATCGTGCAACAAAAATGGCAAGCAGTATTGAAACTATCCAGTGGTACCGTTTTGAGCCAGACGCCAGCTCGGATGAGGAAAAAGAAGATGAACATATCTATTAGTCTGAAAGTGGATGCCTCAAAATGGAGTGGAGCTTGCAGCACTTATGCCACAACTATAAGCTTAATCCATCAATGATTTGAAGTGAGACATACTCTATAAATGACTATTTTAAGGCAAATTTTCTTTATATATATATTATTTATTTCTATATATTTTAGAAAAATGCTACAAGAACATGTTGAAAACACCAAAAACAAGATTTTCATTACGGTTGGTCTTTTAAGAAAAATTGTTGTTAGCTATGATAGATATTGATTGTTAGTCTTAAATTCCATTTTGTGCATTTATTTATATAAAAAAGAGCAAATATAGCTTGTTTGAAAAGTCTGCTTAAAGTCTCAGATTTGCTTCAGAAATTTCAGTCACGGTCTTGACCTTGTATTTGTCTGTATCTCAAAGTGTTGTAAAGTCAATTTTGAGGTCATCTGTTCCACATCTAAAGGCAGTTTGAGATTAGTATATGCAGATCCTGAGAATGCCAGCAAGTCTAAAACAGACTGACACCAAAAGAACAGATTCAGTGTTTTGTCATGGCCCCAGTCAGAGCCCAGCTCAAAACCAACTGAAATGCTACGAAGGGGTCTTAAGGGAGCATCAATAAATGTCTGCAAAACTCAGTTAAGTAAAGCAATACTGCAGAACTTTATTCACACCAATGTGAGAGACTGATAATAGAATCCACAAAAGGATTATTGCTGCTGCATCCCAGTGGGTTGTTTTCCAGACTCTGGATCAGGATTTTGGCTTTTGATGCACAAACAATTACATTAAGGCTTGTCTAACGAGAAACAACTTGGGAACAACAGAGAAGAGATTTAAAAGCTTTTTTTTTTTTTTTACATCTCTATTTCAGAAAAGTTACGTTCAACACAGAAAAATCTATTTCTCAGGAGTTTGATGTGAGAGATCTTGAGTGTTCTTTCAGAGTAGGATTGACACCTGCTGTCACACCTGACACCCTCTTGCCTTCATGTTGTTTGGGATAGTGTCTGCACATCCATCAAGACAAGCGCTTCTTCCCAAAATAGGCCTGCCAACACAATCCAAGTGACAGTGCACCGCAAAATGCCCAGAAGCATCGTTGTGGGACAGACAATTTTCTCAGGCTAAGAAATGTGGAGGAGGTGCTTTGCTGTTGTCAGTGTAATGTACTGTCTGCCTTGGGTGAGCTTTGTTGGCCTGATTGTGTGAGAACCAAGAAGCAACTTAATTCACAAAAGAAAAAAACCCACCCTTCCTCAACATCTAAACACACAATGAAGTAATTTATCAAAATCACTCGGTGCCAGCAGAGCTGAGACTGAGGCCAAACAAAAGGCACCTGAACTACATTTTCCTGCTGCTACTCAGTTTTGTTTTTATTTTTTAAGACAAAACAATATCTACTGTTGTTAGCACTTTGCAGTGGAAAAAAAAAGAAAATAAGGAAAATTAAAGAGATTTTTTAAATGATAAAGCACTAATAAATGGGCAACATCTGACCACATTTTTTGCATGGATGAAAAAAATTGCATTTCTGACAACGGAAATTTTTATTCCAAATGAGAATAAAATAACAACAAACACACCGAGACTCTAAACTACCTAAATCAGTAGGAAAATGTTTGTGCATAATATTCAGTTAGTTTCTTTATAAGTATTTGTTTACTTACAACCCCAATAGATGGGAAAACAGTCACGTGGAAATGATTCAGACCTTAGTAACCATTGGCACCGACATCATTTTACATGATTACAAATCAAACAGGAAGAAAGAAAAAATGTTGACTCCTCAGTTTGTTGGATGTTGGTGACATTTGGAAGTAAAGTTCAGTCTAAAAAAGGTTTTATACTACAGATTTTTTTGGTGCTTTTGGCAAATTTGACTTTTCCTCATTAAGTACTACTGGTGTGCTTTAATGACATAACTGATTCTTTTTTTTTTAACAAGTACTCCCAGACTCCCAGGTGGTTATTGTAAATAAGAACATGTTGCTTACTTGGTTAAATAAAGGTTTGAAAAAAAAAAAAGGAATTAAAATAAAAACTTCCAATGAATAGAGTTTTTAGTTTGATATCTTCTGTACAAAACATTGCAAGTTTAGACATTTGTTATGTCACAAACAGCTGTTCTTCTAGCCTCACTATGTTAGATGCAGACTGCATTTTACTGTGAGCAGCTGCAAAAAATTACATTTCTGACATGGCCAGACTTGTCTTAATTAGTAATTTTCAATAAAAATATGGAACACCTTTAAAAGTTGAATTGTCTTGAAACCTTCTTTTTTCTGTTGTAGTTTGTCTTTAAATTAAGTTTTTAAAAAACAGGGACATCTGTTCTCATAGTTCCTTTCATTAGCTTGACAGGTTTTCCCTTCAGTAGTAGACTATGAAGATATAAAACTTTAGTCACCTTTATGGAATTCTGTAGTGCACTACTGGAGAAGCAGACTCTGCATTAGACATATATGAATATTGATTAATTCTGCGTTGCAGGAGAAGCCATCCTGCATTCATCCATTATGAGCTTAGATGAGGCTTTTTAGGTGCATAGGTTTCAAGCAGACGCTTGAAAATCTGCTTGTTGATGCAGATTTATCATGTAATGCAGACTGGACTGATCAAGGCTACTGGTCATCCCTAGTAATTTCCATTTAACATAACTTAGTTTGTGTCTTTTGTGTCTTTGTTTGTGCCTTCGCCCACAAGTGGCCGGGATAGGCTCCGGCAGCCCAGTGACCCCGAAAGGGACAAACGGTTTAGAAAATGAATGAATGAAAGAGTTTGTGTAGTGGCTGCTGTATTTTATATGTGCTGTATTGTGTGTGTGCTTGTTGCCTGATTGTTTCATGTTTGTTTGCATTAAATGATGGAGACTATGTTCAAACTGTATTAATCCTGTGATCATTTAAAGACCCTCTCAGATGAAAATTGTGTTTTTGGTGTTTTTAAACATATTCTTGTGGCATTTTTCATGATATAGGAAAAATATATATGTATAAATATTTATATATATTATATATATATATATATATATATATATATATATATATATATATATATATATATATATATATATATTACTAAATATATTTAAGATAAAAAAATGCATTTCCATTTTATTCCAATTGTTCAGGAGCATGCAAAAAATGTTGTTCGAAAAAGGTCTTATTTGTGACGTAGAAAATACACTGGGCAGGCCACAAGCTCTTTGCCTAGCTCGACTCTGATGCATCCACTTGCAGACAAACAGATTCATTCATTTTCCTGAACTGGCATCTGGCTCAAAACTTAACAGCTGAATTGGTCCAATATTGCTCGCCATTTTTGTTGCACCAGTAATTAGGTTTTGGGTGTGAGGGGCTGCTTTTTCTAATGAACTACTGCAGCTCTAGAGAAACTGTCCTAGAAAGTGGGCGCAGGTTTTTTGAGTTAGCCTAAAAACAGCATAATCATAGACAAAAGAACACTGGGAACGTTTTGAAAATAGATTAACAGATGATGGTAGTGGGACTTTAAATACCTAAACATTTTTTTGCATGAATTGTTAGTTTAAGAGCTTTTCAAAGGATTGTCTTCCATTAGGCAGCTTGAAAAAAAGCTCTTGTTTTGACTGTTCACTGTGTTTCTTTTCTTTTATTGTGTCTCATTTTTTATCCTGCCAAACAGCGTGTTTACCATAATTTATCCATCTGTCATTTGAAACGTGTTGGCATTGATAGCTGACTCCCACATCACGCAAGCTGCAGTTTGGCTCTTGAAGTCCGTTAACATTTTGATCGATGTATATGAACATAGACTTTGACAGAGATGGATTCTAGTGGTGAAGGTAGAAAGGGTGCTTTAGCTGAACACCAAAGAAGAACTCTGTTAAGATGACCGTGAGGTCACCAGGCTCAAGACTGTCAACCTCTGCTCCTGTTTTTGTGTGCAGCTAACTGGAGGTCTGTCTGAAGTTGCCGTTATGGATCCGTGTCCTTGCAGTCAGGCCAGAGGTATACCTGCAGCTGGGGTAATTTATTACAGTTCATTGTGAGAGTTTCAATGGCACAAAGAGGGATCTGGATACATCATCAAAGCTGAGCTCTTTAGTTGCCTCGTAATAAATAATCGAAGCTGAAGGCTGAATGACTCACACAGTCAGTTTTGGATCTAGTAAAGAGGATCCAAGAGGCCTTAAATATTCTAATTCATGTTCCATTTACAAAGGAGAAGGCTGAATTCTTTGCCCAGAGGAACACAAAAAAATATTTTCATCCTTATCACACTGTAAAAGCTGATAGGTTTAAGTCAAATAATTTTAGAAAGTGACTTTGACAGTGGAAATGAAAACTCTGATCACACAAGATGAGGATTTTGGATGGTGCTAATCAAAGTATGCAACCATATGAGAAAGCATTAGATGCAACGTCCAAGTCTGTTGTCATTATTTTCTGTAAAAAAATAAAAAATAAACACCAGATTTGTGTGTCCAAGTTGTAGTTTTGTCATTAATCAAAATGACTCAAGTGAAGTTTAGATTCAAGAAGTTTTATCATAAATTGTGCAAACATGGTTCAGAGGTAAAGAAAGTGGGAATTTGTCAGTCTCAGGTTTTTTTTAGAAAGGACGCATTTGGTTAGCTTAAAATAAACCAGCGTTCATGTTCCCTCATGATCCATAACAGATTTTCAGTCTTACACCCAAGTGTCCAGGTCCAGTAACCGCTCTTGGACCCATCTTTTGAAGTGGTCTCGGTTCGTTTCCAGTCAGAGTGAGCTCTGTTTTGCTCTGAGATTCTCCAGTCTGAATACAATCCGTCCTCGGAGCGGAACAACTGAACCAAAGCAGCTGCCGTAGCCGACGTAAACAGAGCAAGAAGCAACAAATGAGCCGCGGACAAATATAAAGAAAAAAGGGTTGTGTTACCAGACAGAAAAAAAGAGTCCAACCATTTATGTGTTTGAACGTATCTTTTCACACCACTGAAAATGCTTTTTCCATGCATTCCTTTGTCTCGTTAAGCGGCACGTGCACGGCGCTGCTGTGACGTCACCCTAAATGCTACCTTGTAGTTCCCTAGCAGAAGTCTTTTAAAAAAGTGTCATAAGACCATGACGATGGGACACATTAACTCAATGAATTGTGGTCTGATGAGTGCGGGCTCATTAAAACAACTTTAACGTGACACACATTGCTTTTCACTCTGTTTTCCCGACAATCTGGATGTCATTAACACTTATCAGTGTACCTTCATAGCCGACAATTCTCTTTATCTCTGCAGTTGAGTAAACATTTCTTTAATAATGTGATCATGTTTTCAAGCTTTTTAATAGAAGATAATACTTCTCACACATCAATGGAGTACGGTGCATAGCTCTTTAAAAATCTTTATAGTATACTATACAAACTTACACTTAAACTTTCACAATTCTATAGTTTACAGTAATAGACAACACCTGTGTTTTAATGTTGTGAATGCGTTTCTTCTTGGTTTTTTGCATGCACAAAATTCTAAATAGTGCACGCAAAATGTTAACTTGTGTGCTCAAAATGTTAAATTGAGGTAGCAATTAATTTTTTTTGTCATGTCCAGGGCTCCATAACTTGCAAAAAACAAAACCATGTGAAATAAAAGATGTGTATGAAATACTTTTAATTTTTTTCTCTTTTTTATGGTTTTATTCCAGTTCTAGAATGTGTAGAAAAATGACATTTTTATGTATTTATAAGACAAACAAACAAAAAAATATATTGAAGCAATTGGTTAAAAAAGAAACATGATCACAGTAAGAATAGTTGCTTTTATTCATCTACATGATTACATATTTAAATGCTATCAGAGGAATACGTGTTCTAAGCATTTGCAAATTCCCTCAACTCCCACTACATTTGATATTTTCTTATCTAGGTCATGCAAAGAAACTTAATAAGTAAGAATGATGAATCAACTGAATCGTCATGAGAAGAGATTATTTAAAGTTTTAAAGAGACACTTCTGATTTGACTCGACTCAATGGTGAATCAGATATTTTACCACTCCAGTGTCTGCTGCTGCTTTCACCATTTATTTCCATGTATGGGGTAAAGTGTTTGACAGAAATAAAAGCCATGAATGTGTTGTCTGTTGTGAAAAAAATAACACTGCGGATTAAACAGGTGGCAGCCTCATGTGAACAACGGTTAAGGATTAAAACTGATCTTTTGAAGTGAATCCTCACAATTTTGTGCTCTCTGTTCACACCACTTCTTTTAAGACTTGACATTTATTTAAAGCTGTTATATTAGATAATATAAAGTGGAGTTAGATTCCTTTCTAACCAGGCCTCAGAAATGAAGACTTATCTTGTGATTTTGTCTGCAGTTATAAGTTCTTTTCCTTCAATTTTAGGTTTGGAACTTGTGAAAAGAGCTCCTTTTTTCTTGTTTTTGGTCATCACTGTTTAAGAATAGTCATAGATCTTGTTCTTGGTGGATCTCCATAAGCCAAATATTAAACATTAAAAATGTATGACTGAATTTCAATGTCAAAGCTGGGTTAATGAGTTCTGTGTGAAAGGAAGATGATGCTCCTGCTGTGCTTTGTCTCTGAGTTTTCTTCAGATGATTGAGGCTCTTGACTTTGCTGTTTTCTCAATTAAGTTAGACTTTGAAACGGTACTTTTATAGTGTGCATGCTGTTGAAAATCCCAATGTAACAACAAAAGTTGCATATCGTGAGTGAATGAACCACTACGACTGATGAAGTGGTTGACACTGCTTCCTTCTACCATCAAGTTCTGTAAATGTTTCTGACATGAGTGCTAAAAGAAAAGTATCTTTGCTGAGAATGATCCCGCTAAGATTTGTTTCAAGCAGCTGCTACTGACACTAAAACTGAAGTAATGATCACATTTCAAGAGTTCGATTTTAGAAACTCAATAAATATTAAAAATAGCCTCATCTGACTGAATGTCCCTCCCTCTGCTGGAGCTGGAGCTTGGTTACCAGAAGGGGGTAACTCTACAGGGAAGCGTTGGCTCGTGGATAATCAAACCATTTTTATAGCACAGTGAAGTATTGTTGCTAAAAACAATAGGATAGAAATATTTGTTTGAAGTTTCACAGCGTGACAAATACCTCACATTTGGACACTGCACCCACAACCTGTTTAAGTACTGTGTGTATAAATATCCTTTTTTGTTCTATTGTTTCTTTCATTTTGCAAAATAAAACTGTGAGAATCATTGCTGGCTTCATTTGTTCTTTTTAAAAGTCACAGCTATTTCTTCCTAAATATAATAAACCAAAACCTAATTTTTGTCATAAAAATGACCTTAAACAATCCTTACAGTTTACAAAATTTCAAATAAACAAATTTCAATGTCTGAAATCAAGAAATCTTGTTGATTTGCTCATAAAACCAAAGACAAGTTGGAAAGACTAAAATGTTTTCTTTTTTAATCGTCACTTCTGTTATTACTGCCTGTTTTTTGTCATTTACAGCTAATAGTAACCTCTTGCAGTGAGTCTTAACACAAATTGGGACATGTCTCTTTAGGGACATGTCTCACTTGGAAAATTGTTCCATCTCGCTTAAATTGTGTATTTTCAGACCATGAACATAACTAGCCTTGAGCTAAACCTACACATTCTCAACGGAGCTCTAAATATAGGCTCTGAGGTGGCCATGTATAAAACTTAACATTGTGTCCTTCAGGGCTTTGGATCATTTTGCATGCTCTGTCCTAAAACACACAATTGCCTGAAGAGTCACCCACAACCCACAGCTGTTGATTTCTGCAGATTTCCTTCAAACATTTACTAGTATACTTTCTTTTCATCCTCACAGCTAAAACTGCAATGGTTTATTTTCTTTATTAAACAACTGTAACTCAATAGTACTGAGATTTCTTTTTAATACTTTGAGGTGTTTCTGTGAAAGCAAACTGTGTTTCATGGGTGATAAATTTATTGGCCTCCATGATGAACATTCCTGTAAAACATCAAGTCTAGAAGAACTAGTTTATTGACTTAAATCTTTCCAGACACCCTCAGATTATTTTTTTTCCACACATTGTAGTGAATTTGAAAAACAGTCCTGTTTTCCTTCTGGATTCTTCACTTTTTTTTAGCAGAATTGGAAGAGCAGTCTACCAATCACACTTTTTCAAACTTGTTTATGTAACTAAGGAAAAAAGTTTTAACTCATTTTTCATGACATGTTGTTGACATTGTAGCTCAATGACTTCTGTGAACCCCCAAACGTTTAATGACAGTTTTCTTCTAAATTAAGAATCCACTGTTATCCATCTTAGTGTCAGTTTAGTTTAAAGTGATCTGAGAATTCTGTAATAATGACACAAGTAAGTGTACAGTAAAATTACTACTAAATACTGTAACTTTATAGCCACAGTTTGTAAAACCTTTTATTCCTAAAATTATAGACATAAATGTCAGGAACTGGTGGTAAATGATCCCAAAATGAAGGAGAGCAGGCTTGTTGGCAGGACCTTAAACATTTCAATAAAACTCAAAGCCTAACATGACACAAAGGGAGGCAGAAAGGAAAAAGTGCGGCACAACAGGCAACAATTAACTGAAAGGCAGACCCCTTGCATTAACTGAGGGTAATTAACTGAAATGAAGACAGCTGTGGATGATTATTAATATGAACCTGGTGTGACTGACTGTAAGACAGCCCATTGATAAAAACACGGACAAAAAATGTTTACAAGTTAGAAAAACAATGGCTGCAAAGACAGTCAA
This sequence comes from Oryzias curvinotus, assembly GCA_023969325.1. Classification (NCBI taxonomy): domain Eukaryota; kingdom Metazoa; phylum Chordata; class Actinopteri; order Beloniformes; family Adrianichthyidae; genus Oryzias; species Oryzias curvinotus. The sequence continues at coordinate 10,283,240 of CM043708.1, forward strand.
CTCAATCGTTAATTAAATACATTTGTTCAGGGTAGTCCTTCGAGATGTATTCTCTTTCGAAAGAGTTTGTTAAAAATACTATATACCTTTTTTTCTTTTTCTTTAAATAACTAAATATCCTAACATTGAACATATTTAGCCCTGTAGGAGGAGCTGCAGAGTTCATGTAGTTTGGGGCAGATTTTATTTTTTCAAGTTTTTCTTAACAAGTTTGAAGAAACTATAGTGATGAAATATCTTATTTGACTTCTAAATCTGATAAGATGCAGAAAATGAAACAGATGGTAACTCTGAATTATCAAACCACTATGTGTTATTATTGACAAGCAGCTGCTTATACGTTCAGTCAAACTGACATGTTAACAAATTAGGTTTTTCTTGCTCAAATAGAGTTTTAAATCTGAATCACACTAAATCTGCCATGAAAGTTTTGTATCGTTAATTTCAATCTTTGGAAATGTGGTGTTAATGTGTAAGTGGTTTATTTATTTATTATTGTGGACATTTTTTTTTAAAGAAAAATATATTTTAAGTTTGTTTCATTAGATCCTAGTAGAAGAAAATGTCAATTCTTTCTTTATACGCTGAAGCCAAATGTCTGTCGTTCATGGATCTTGCAGGGGGGCTTTTGGCAAGTGAAGGATGATTTGCACTCACGGCACGGGGCACAAATGGCTCGTATTGCTCAGTGATGGCACTGGTGGGGCCGCATGGATGGAAATGGAGCAGATTAAAAATACTTGAAGCGATTAAATATGCATGCGTGTGAGACAGTTGCGCTTGGCCCAAGTGCAACTTGATCACCTTTAGAATGTCAAGTTGATCTAAAACAGAAAAATGTGATGAATAATGAAAAAAAGTTGGACTAAAGTTAGATAATATTTGCCATATTTAAGGGAAAGTAAGGGTGGAATTTTATATAGCGTGCATTTAATTTGCATCTGTTGAAGAAATCAGTAAATTGCTTCATTACTTCTTTTGTTCTTTTCCTTTTTTGCTGTTCTTTCTGAAGTAATGGTAAAATGCAGGAAGCTGACATGATTGTCCTTGTCGTTCATCCCTTCCTTATTGAGAACACTTTACATGTCAAATTTCTCCTGCTCACCCTCATAGCTTAACAAACTCCATTTCAGATGTAGCCTCTGCTGATGACTATCAGCAGTAAAATCAAAAATGATTTTGTACTGCTGTTTCTTATCCAGCCGCCCAGTGCATGACAAGTAACACTTTGACAAAACACAATTTTCAATCACTAAGTTCTTGTTGCTCATATTAAGGCTCCCACATGGACCTATAAGCTGTTTTTCGAACAGCAGCAGAATGAAAACTCACAAGCTTTTGTGTACAGGCTGTATTTGCAGACCATGCATCTTGTAGACATGCATGTTTAACTGAGTGCATTTGTATTGCAGCCCATGTAAGCGCATTCAAATCTGTCGCATCTCCTCCCTTCTGGATAACAAGATCTGATTTGCTAATTCGGTGCCTGACGCTGCACTGCTAATTTGTTTTCAATGAGGAGGGCAGAGAGAGAAGCTCATTAGAGAATTGATTGTTAGCACACTGCTCTCAGCTTCGCTTTTGCTGTTAAGTCTTGTCTCCTGAGACTCTCTGGCCCTTTGTTGTTGGAGAGCCACTCACATGGGGCTATATTTTCTTTATAAGTAACAATCCAACGGTGTGCTCCTTTGCATTTCTCAAGCCTTTCTGTATAGTAATCCCACTCTTTACAACATAGCAGAACAACAGGAACATCAATTGAATGTGATGCATTTTTGCATGTTTTTAAAGCTAAGATTATAGCACTTTAGTGACTTTATTGTTTAAGAAGCATCCATCACACTGTCTTGGTTTATGAAGTACAGTTTATTTTCTTCAAGGAGTTCTATGAGAAAGTTTGTATATTTCTGGTTAGAAATGTGGCTATAATTTTATATAAAATAATAATCATGATCTAAAGGCATGACTTTGGCCCAAGGATGACCTCATTCTAATTTGAATCTTTGGATGCCTGAATTAAATGTAGGCGGCCGTGGTGCAGCGGTAGGGCGGTCGACTCATGATCGTAATATTGCAGGTTCGATTCCCGCCTTGCACACCCATGTGTCTAAGTGTCCTTGGGCAAGACACCGAACCCCACCTTGCCTCTGGTGGGAGGTTGGCGCCAGCGTTCGGCAGCGGAGCCGCCGCCAGTGTGTGAATGTGTGTGTGACTGGGTGAATGGGACTGTGACTGTAAAGTGCTTTGGGCCTTCGTAAGAAGGTAGAAAGCGCTATATAAGTATACGCCATTTACCATTTAAATGTGCCCCATCGCTGTTATGTGCTTACAGTGTGTCCTGCATGCATCACCATCCTCCTTTAAGCATAATCCTTGGCTCAGAAGCATGAGAACATGGAATGATCTATACAGTTGTAGCTCTCAGTCTGACTTTCTTCCTTAATGACTGTCATTTGACTTCCTCAGCGCTCCAGAGCGGAGTAAATGACCTGTGACCAACTGAGAGTCAGAGGACGTCACATGTGAGTCTGCTGCTATCTTCACAACTCTCAGCATCAAACAAGGAGGGAATTCTGAAAATATTCACCGTGCTTTTGATTTTGTTTTCATTATGAAAAAAAATAATACAATCATTGTTCTATTGTTAAATATGGAGCTGCATACACCTAGAGATAACTTTTTTCATATCTTTTGCAGGAAGAAACCAAAAAGTAGAAATGCACCAGGATTTTTCTTTGCGTGATGGTGTTAGACCTTTTCCTAGTTTGGTTTATATATTTTGTTTTTGCATACCATATTACTTTTTCCTCCTGGACTAAAAGCATTTTTCCATTTCTCCTAATGACTGTAGCCTCAGTTTTTTTTTCCTCTCTGAAACAGAAAATAGATTTTTAAGAACTGTTCATTTAATAAAACAGTAGGTCAGAGGTAGTTATGTTTTGATTGCACTGTGGTGCAAGAACTGAATCAAGAAGTAAACATGGACTTTTTATACGGCTGTAATTTGTTTTTGTTTTTTATAAGGTAGCTCTTAATAAGTTCTGTAAAAGCATTTAGACATCAGCCACCTGGGCTATTTTCCCCTGCAATATATTAACGTTGGTCATTTTTTTGTTGTTGTATGAACCTTTGATAAGGTCAGAGTCAGAAAATCTGAATTGAGCCACACTTTTTCCCCACCAGATCACTGCTCTCCATCTGCCTGACAGATGCTGTTTGCTAGAAATATAGTGTTTGCTTGTAGCTCTGAACATCAAACAGATGATTTATAAAACTTATGTTCAAAAGGAATTGAGATGAAAGGTACATCAGATTTCTTTAACGTCATTCAGCTCATTTCAGGCATTACATGTAAAATAGCTATTGAACTGTATCGTTGGCTATGCTGTATGTTAGGTTGTTGGGATTTGTGGCACGTAGATTGTTGATTTTCTGGCTCCAGTTGATATTGTGATATAAGCTGTACAGATATTTTACTGGGCTGTGAGCATGGCATCCTTCTAAACATAATAGATTTGCAATGCACATTGATTTCTACTGGAAGTGACAGGTAAAGTCTTTTGGAAGAAAGATGTTTGTAGAAAGTGACATCAGGAGAAAAAGATACGAGACATGTTCTGTAAAAAAATATTTACTTTGAACTATATTCACCTCAAAATGTCATGCATGTAACAGTGTTTTTCTATATTCTGTGCTTATTCAGTCAGATGTTGGTCTGTGCATGTAGACTGGAATAGTGAAATTAATGTTGAACCATCACAAGAGCCTGAACTTCAGGTATCAGACCCTAGACTTTATTAGTTTTTTCCCCTATAAAGAGATGAGTGGCCCAGGCAGGCAGTGTCAGGGCCTGATGTTGTCTGTGAGCTGTCAGAGGGGAGAATGTTGTGATAGAAAAGTGAACTATGTATCTGTGTGACTCAACACTGTTTACCTTGGTTATAATGTACAGACTGAATACTCTGTTGAAGTATGACAGAATCATAATTTTTTCTGTATCACATTAAAAAAATTCAAAATTTTCCAGGTGGCAGAACTTCATAAACTATGTCTGCCTCATGTGTGAGTGAACAGATTTTATTTTTGTTTCTTATTTCTTCCAGACTATTTTTAAATTAATACATTTTAACAAAAAAACAAGAAAAAAAAACTGCGACAGATTTCATGACAAGATTTTTTTCTTGCCACTTTAAAACCTAGCAAAATGAACCAATGAATGGATGGTGAACCGATGCAGCTATAGGAGGGCCTGAATGTAAAGAGGTGTGTAGGTGTGGGTACCGAATGTTCTCGGGTTGCCGGATGTTCTCGGGGTCCTTCGGGGTCCTTCCAATGAGTTATATCACTAGAGGAGACATCACGTGGTTCCTCATTGGAGGAGAGCACCGCCATCTTGGTGAGGTCAAGTTTTGAAGACCAAACCACTTTTTACAACATTTAATAAAGAACTCTGTTTTTACTTTCAATCACTTCATTATATGAAAAAGAATGGCTTGAAATTGCTTAGTTTTGTTCAGAAATACAAACTTCACGAGTACCCCTAACTTAACTACTATTAGACTATTTAGATTTTTTTCTATGTTCCTTTATTTTATTTTACTTATGTTTTTATTATTTGTGATTTATGTTCATTGTTTCTCTTTTCCCCTCTATTCTTTATTTTCTGTCTTAATATGTTATGTTTGACAATGGTGACTGATCTTCGAGGCAATATTGATTATATTATTGTTCGTCGTTGTTAACGTTAATGTCATTGTTAATGTATGATACCGCAATTGTCAATAAAGTTTTAAAAAAAACTTAGCGACTTTAACTCATTGGTCGTGGCAACTTACAGCCAATCAAATAGTGTGATGTCATCATTGGTCGAAGGACCCCGAAGGACCCCGAGAACATACGGCAACCCGAGAACATCTGGTACCCACATAGGCTCTAATTCTTCACAGAAATGTATTAAACCAGCAAACAAAAAACAAAAACAAAAGCACTGCAATGAGAGGTAAAACATCCAATAAACCACAAACAATGAGAACCAATTTATCAGATAGTGTAAAAAAAATCTTTAATCAAGTAATTGCAAAAACTTTGAGGATATCAAAATGACTAAATGGGAAGTAAAATAACTTTTGAGAAGTTGTCAGACAAATCCAAGGGAAAGAAGGAAAAGTAAAACAGAGACACCAAAAAGTTTAAAAGCATGAATACTAAAACTTCACAAATTTACTCCTACAAAAAAACCCAGAGCTTAACACTTAGAAACTTACTGTTTTCCACTGTTTCCCTAATGCCCTCTATTTTTTTTTCCTTTTTTTTTAATTTTATTTTTGTGTCAGCATTAATACATTTGTGCTAGAGATACAAAAAAATATGTGGCTACAAATCCCCCGGTATTCTATCAAACCCATTCTCTTGTAATACGGGGGTTGTGATCTGCCGCCTCCGTCTTTGTGGGCTCAGAGCCGAGTTAGAGACAGGCGGGGACAGCGACAGAAACCTGCTGCTCTATGGTCCTGACAAGGTAGAACTGAAAACCAGACACTTCTACTCACTGAAGACAATTACCAGAAATGAAGACAGCTATGGATGATTAACATAAACCTGGAGTGACTGATAGAGGGCAGAACAGTGAACCAAATACACCACTGAAAAACCAAACTAAACCGCAGAATCCTCACAGCAACATAACATTATCAAATCATTAAACATTATTAATTATTTCAGCATTCTGGGGATAAAAGTTGTAGGATGTCTGTTTAAAATATTACAATCTGTATTAAATCTGATTCACTTTGATTCTGCCAGCAGCACATTGTGCCAATATAAACAGCCTCCAGTGTTTTATTGCTTTGGTGTCTTCCAAGTCTATGATAAAGTGAACAGCATCATGTTGACCATAATTTACTTACATAAAGAAATGACAATTGTATCACTTTCACCTACACAGGTATCATAACAGAGTAGTTATCTATTAGCAGTTTACTTAATTTCCATGTTGTTGAAGGGACATAAAAAAAAGTGTTTTTGCTGCCCTTTTCCGACTTTGAGCTCCTGCTCCTCTAAAATCAGCTGCATGTCCCGGATCTTTGTCAGGCTTGGCTGAGGTCTTTGACAGTGTTTCTGCTGCTCATCTTCACCCTAATCAACCACATTTCTTTCCAAAAGCTGCCCTATTAACAAGCAGCTTCTCTCTAAGTTTTTGTCAGACCTTCTGTGCTCTGTAGAGACAAAATGACTTCTCACGTTCACGATTCTTATTATGTTTTTGACCAAGTCTTCTGGACTCAACCCTGCCTTTAAGCCGAGAATTTAATAACTCATAAACTGAAGAACCATGTGTCAGGACCATAAAGGAATCCATTCAAAGGTTCACCTCAGTGTCACACAGTGAAAAAAAGACAGCAAAACTGAATTAGTCTGTTATGATAAGGGCAACTAGAATTTGTATGAATGATTTGAATGTGGTCCATGATGGTAGGATATTACAACAAAAACCTCAAATTTAAAGCTAAAATAAACCTGCAGTTGTTCGTCAAATTTTGGAGAGGTTGCAACAGTTCAATAGTAAACTGGTGTTTCGTTCATTAAAAACTCAGTGAAGCTTCCACAGGGTGATTAAATGGAGGTATACTTGAAGATCTGGTGAGTTTGAATGGAGTCTGTGTGTTATTAAGAATGTTTTTTGAACACACCAACAAGCCCTAAAGCAGTGCTACAGGGAAAATGCTGTCAAACGTTGGAAGCTTGTGGGTCTACCCTGACGTTTGTGAGACTGTCAGGTTTCTTGTCTGTTTTGTGGATTTTTGTAGAATTGAATCAGAATTTTAGACATATTTTAATATTAGGATGGATTTCATCTCTGTGTTTGAGTGAAGGGTGTTAAGCTTCAGGAAAATAAATGACACAATAAATGAGTTGTTTAAATACTGCTACTCCATTTTAATAAGCACAGAAATGCACATGCGTATTCTGTGACACTTACAGTATATGCAGTTGTGAAGAAATTGCAATGTTGCTCCTGAACATTGTTTTACAGGCTGAATGTGTAAGTTGTCAAGTGGTAAGTTGGTTACACACAGACATACGACCAAATCAGACAAGGAATTAATCAGGATTATGTAGTGTTAACATGAATAAGTTGTGTGGAACACAACAAGACTTGTGAAGCAAATTGAAAGATCTCTTTACTGAAGCATTTAGTGAGGTTTCAACACTGGCTTAGATGCCATTATTTTTAGTTGACATTCAGTGCAGTACATTAAGCCATAAATCACAAATGGAACTACACGAGGTTTGCCATCATCAGCTAGTGTGGATTCATCTAGCCTTTACCTAAACTGAGAAAAACAAGATTAACAGAGAAATCTGGAGGAAAATGAAGTACATTGGATGGTTGCTTCAGAATACAGAAAAAAACTCATAGGCTTTTTCATAAACATCAATTATAACTCAGGGATGAGATACTAAAATGTTACAGAGTCTGAAGACATCATTGTCAAAACTCATTTTCAAAAACATAATCTGATTAGTAGATCTCTGGAGGAGCAACACCATCCATCACTGTCTGAAGTCAATAAGGCTGTAATGGATAACACACCACAGATCCTGCATTGACTGACTTGTTAGCACTAACCCAGTGTAACAGGAGAAGCAAAAGTAAAGCTGAGCTAGATTTGACGTGCTCCAACAATTACCCTTTAGGCTCTCTGTGCTCATCATTCATCTGACAGGGAGGTTCAAACATAAACAACTACATTTATCTCAAAGGTTTTGAAAAATTCTTTAAAATAATTTTAAAGCCAAAATTCATGTGTTTGATCAGTATCAAATAATAGACCACCTGAGTTGTAGCCATTGACTGAATATGAGAGCCGGACTGAGTGACTCCTCCCCCTCGGCGTTCCAAACAGGAATTACCTGCTGGCTCAAAGAAGCTGAAAATACCAAAGACTTCTATAGAGAAATAAACAGCTATTACGCATTCTATTTATCAGAAAAACAATTAATGCTCTGCTTCCTTGCTTCTTTCTACTTCTTTTATGATATTATTTTCTGTAGTGTGAGTTTTTCAAGTTATGAACTGGCCAATCAGATGCCTCAGTCAAAGTATGTGGTCACATACTGAATGTCCAAAATGTTTGATCGACAGATTCGCCTGAGTCCACTTTCAAGAGATAGGGGGCGTGGACTTCCAACAAGCTCACTCCATATTGGTAAGAGTGGTTGCCATAGAAATATTGACTCAGACCCACTTGGACCAATATACTTCTTACGGATGATTTCTGCTCCATAGTGACATAGGGATGTCCGTATCATAAAAAAAAAATGAAAATAAAAAATTGGTGACTGAATAGTCATCATTTGATTGGAACCAGAAGTAAAACACTTTCTATGGGTGACATCACACTCAATGGGTCCAGTTCAATTATCCAGTCAATGGTCTTAGGCCGACTGCAGGTGTGGGAACATCTTGTCATTAGAAGTATCAAATGATTTAATTACCGTCATCCATTTTCTCTAACATGCATTTTTCTAACTCCTCTCTTCATATCTGCCTCACTCTTTTTAGATGAAAAAAATTAAGTTTTGTTTTTAAACACACAACTGGTACATTAGCCATTGTAAAAATAAAATTGGTCCAAATACAAGAAGGACAGGACAATGAACTGAAATAGTTTTTCTAGAATTTACCATGGAGTCAAATGATCGCCTTTTACTTCAGTCATGACATTTTCCTCAAAACAAGTTAAGAGGGGCTGTTATTATTTTGATAAGTGATGAATCCTCATCTTTATAATTCTGTCTGGTAAATTATAGAAGCAAAAGATGACAGTATCTTAAAGTAGAAAATAACCCTTTTATTATTTATTCTATTGATGTTTACACTAGATTTTTACTATCACAACAAAGCTAAAACATTTTAAGCAAAATCTATTTTAAAGTAATTATGTTTATTTTTTAACTATTATTGAGAATCTTTAGAAAGGCGCTTGCTTAAAATACAGTAATTAAAAGCATCTAGATGAAACCTCCCTGACTGAGAGTTCAACGATGGGCTGTCTTTTGTTTTAGTTTCTTCATGTGGAAAATGAATCTCTCCTCTAGCAAAGCCATTACATCTCTGTGCTCGCTCATCCTCACTTGCATCTCAATGGATGCACAAAAGCAAACAGACTTGTCAGCTCGTACACTCGCATAGGTTAAAGCACTCATGTGTGACATAAAAAGGTCAAAGATTAAAGTTTCATCTTAATCTCAAGGCAGTAGCATTCTGTCAAGTCTTTCCAGCTAATTTGTTCTCCTCTTGTCTGACACCAGGATGCGTGAGTCTGAAGCTCAGCACTGGTAGCCATGACGACGCAGTAACACTCCTGACTCATGACAAAACGTTTACCTGAAACTTTATTTACATGTAAAGCCCTGTGGCAGAGTGGTATATGCGAGAGCATGTGATAGCAATCTTGTTTCTATTTTTCTGTAGTACCTCTTGCTTTCTTATTAATATCTAATTTTTGTAGGCAATCTCAGTGGCTCTCTGGATGCTTATTTTGACAAGCAAGCTATTTTTCTGCCAACCAGTATGAAATGTGGCTGATTCTCCATGAATTCCATCTACAACTGTATTTCTTAATGTTTTATGTATCTGTACTGGGGGAGGGGGGTGAGAACAGAATGTGGAAGGTTGAGTCATTGGGTTTGCTCCAGTAGCAGCTAAAACATTAAATATAGATGCAGAGAGACAAAAATGTTAACTGAATTACAAATAATTTTGGAAGTTTAACTGTTTTTTTTTTAAGTTTAAGTTCTTTATATTCATTTGTGTTAGTTTGGAACTTTAATGGATACCAACCTGCATTAATTTATTTTCTGTAATACTTTTATCAGACCATAAATATGTACTTTAAATGCACATCAATAATACAGATGATGCAACGGTTTTCTTACATTAAGTCCCTCATGGGCATTAAGGGCATGAAGTTGGAAAAAGCAGCTCTGCTGTGTCATGTTTTACTTGTTTGAATGTTGTCTTTTGTTCTCATTTAGTCTTTTTTTTTGGTTTTCTGTGCAGGCTGACTGTGACTCAACCCACTCACCTGTGGATCCTGCTGAACAGTCACAGCTACCTGCACTTTGATAATTAGCCACACAGTATTCAAGGACACCTCTGTGTCCAAATTCCTTCACTACTCACTACATAGCGCACTACATAGTGCGTTCACCATTTTGTAGTGCGAGTGCCCCAGAAATTTCCCAGAAGTCTCTGCAAAAAACCAGTGTACATTGATGCTAATTAGATTGGCAAATATAGACCACAATGCATTGTGTTTAAACAATTTTTGCTATAAAAAAGAAGTCTTTAAATGTAGTTTTTTAAGTAAACCATCAACATTTTCATCTTCAGAACTCAGTGGATTCATAAATGATGGTCCCAAAACGCTCATATCAATTCAATTTTTTCTTCGTGAAATTGATTATGTCATATTCGCTGTAAAAAAAAGAAGTAGTGAGCACGGTGTCCGAATCACTTTTAAAATCCAGGACAGTAGATAGTTTCGCACTATAAATTAGTTGGTTTTGCCCCCCCCATGTGTATCACTCATCCTCATATGCACGACCACTGGAGCGTGTTTCACAGCCTCTTGAGACTTCACATGAAACAGAAGGCAGCTATAAACCAGAGATTGTCAAATGTGCAATAAAATAACCAAAATCTTTGATAATTTGAATTCAAACAAAAATTACTTCATTGTTCTCTGAAATGTATTTGTTGCTGTTCTTGGTGCCATTGAACAGAGGGAGAACATTTTTGAGTTACTGTTGAATCAAAATGGACTTTAATCATATAATACAGACAGTGCTGTTGCATCAGCTTGTTGTTGGTGTCTATTATGGTGTTTTCGGGAAGGAAAAAGGTAGATTAACCAAAATAACATTTTGAAAGAAGTTCTCTAAGAGCGGTACAGTCTGGTTTGTCTGACCTTAATTTGTAAACAATGATTTTTCATTTCTATTTTTTGTATAGCTGTAATTTTAGCCATTTGTAATTCTACATCATATCCAATTCTTCCCTTAGAATAGAAACATTGGTCATCTTACTTTTACTTTTCTATAAAACTGTATTTTTTTTCATCTTTCCAAAAGAAATACTTTTGTGATTTATCACAAACAACGGAACAAGCTGGCCAAGCATTTATCCGAACTCTTGTTTTTTTTTTTGTTAATCAATAATACACACAACAATGACAAAGAACTCATTATTTCTGACGGTGTCTAGGCTGAGTTGTACCAGACAAGTGAAATGATGTGAGTGCATTTTCCTTTGCTCTCAGACTGAGCACTAGCTGGCAGGGTGTACTCACAGATGATCTCCTAGATTTATGGCATCTTAAACTTCAGTGGCAGTCTGCTAAGCAAACAGCAGTGGATCCTGGGAGGATTTTACTTCTTCACTTGGCTGAAACAGTGACAGTCTGTCGACGCCTTTCAGGACAACTGGTCTAAAGTCATTTGAGGGGTGAAGGCTTTTATGAGGCAGAATGTTGTCCACATTACTGTGACCTGTTCCTATGCAAAGATCAACTTGTCTGCACAGGACCTCAAAGCTCTGGGATCGACTCAACCGAAACATGCAGCACTGTTCCAGACGTCTCAGCTGCCACTTTGCCTGGCTTCTGATGACAATCAGATTAGATTTCGGGGGCAGATGTAAGTGAACATGAGAAGCAGCTTGAACCTCCATAGCTGAGGTTCAGGAGGACAGTTTGTGTTAGTGTGAGGAAGATGCTGAATTCTCTGTGGAGCTGAAACAGTTAAAATACATTTTTTCCTCCTGACGCTGAGCTGCCATCAAGTGAATTGAATTTTTTTAATGAAGAGATTCTTTCACAGGAAAAACAGAGAATCTGAAGAAAAAAGAGAAAAATTGGACAATAGATGGAGAAGAATGTGTTCATATATACAGTATGTACATTTATGTATTTGGAGTGTCAGAGACAGTTAAAGAATAAGTTAAGGGATATTATTTTTCTCGACAGTTGCCACAAAAAGGCAGGATGTGCATGTTAAAAGTGAATATCTAATCCCCTTAGCAGGGCAAATGACTGTCTTTTTGCAACTGTTAGATTCCAAGGAAGGAAAGAGATAATATCATCCTGACTTGACTGAAATCAGGCCAGCACTTCTCTGAAATATTGCTTGTGACTCATACTTTTGCAGACAGCTTCATATGCAGCTTCATCACAGTTGGAAGAAGCATAAATGCCCCCATTTACAAACATTTTCTCCACAGTGTGTTTTGTGCTAACAGAAAAAACCCCAACATCAGTATTTTTTTTTCTTCATAAAATCTATTGCGAATTGATGAAAAAATAATCTAGTTCATCCTTTAGTACACAAACTCCATCTGTTGTCAAGTGCTTTGAAAAGTTCACCAGCAGGCGATCAATCAGCTTTAAGATTTTTTATGTAAAGTGCACAAGAGTGCTGTTTTCTGACACACAAAAATGTGTGCATGCATAGCTGCACTTATTACACATAATTAGGGTGGGAAAGGAGGGAAGTCTTTTGATGAAATTGGGTTTGCATCTAAATTTAATGGCATGGTTTGCAGAGCTCTGTTAGAATGTGGATGGTAATGAGGACTGACATGTTGGAAGCAGGCAGTGCTGCTTGTCATTTCCCATAGGTACACGCAGCAGTCACTGCAGATAGCTGCCCTGTTTCCAAGCTTGAGCCTATGCGTTTGTTATGACATATTGACGTTGCTGAAGTGTGTGTGTTTGTGTGTGTGTGTAAGTGTTGGTGCTCAAACACTTAAGTCTGTATGCATTTACTGAGTGGAATATTCTCCTATCCAAAATAAAAGTACCTTTTAATACTAAAATTTTGCAATTCAAGGTATTGGAGAACTCTGGAAAGAACAAAACAAAAAAAATAAACAATGACTTTCAATTAAAATTTTTTTTTTTCATAGAAATAGAAATAGAAAATGATAAATTCCAGTCACTTGCTTTTTGAAGACTTCTCATTAAGTTGTCGTCTTTCCTCCCTGCATGCCTGCAGGGAACAAAGATCTTCAGTCTGTCTTAGTGCTATGGTACATCTGAAGAAGTCTGTAAATGTTGTTGTTAAGTCACTGTGCCACTAAAAGGATGCTCAAGGTTTTTCATAATGGTTTTCCTCTTGGAGAAAATCATCTGTAAACAATCTACTCCTGTGGCTCCAGAGAAAAATCCAAAGCAGAGCCTTCTTCATCAGTTCTTTTCAAGTCATTTGCTCTGACACTACCACCCTAACAAGTCACTGCAGATGTGCTTACACTCAACAGACGCATGAAAGATATGTAACACCTTGCTTTTAAAACTGACTGCTTCCTTAGAAGTGCTATTTGCCAATTCCCTTCTTGAAAACATCAGAATCTTTCTGTAGATGACAGGAGTCTTGAGTTGTACTGAAAATCTGAGCCATATATAGTGAAAGGTGAGATTACAGTCCCCTGAGGTAAACCCGGGCTGCTGATCTCCTGTAGTTTGAGTTTACTGATATTCCTGATGTTCTGATGTTCTGATGTCCTGATGAACTGATGTTCCTTCAGGATCTCACATGCATTATTTTGTAAAAGTTGCAGCACAAAAACTTGAGGCTGCAGCTCTTAACTAAAGCCTTTAGGGAGTTTACAAATTTTAAAGCAGTTGTGTTTCCTTCCTGTTTATTAAATTGCTATTTTATGTAATCTTACAAAAAAACCTAAACAAATAAAAACTACTTGTATTTCTTTTCAAATAGTGATTTAATGTTTTATATTTTTTTCCTTTTTATTGAAGAGCAACTATAAATTTTGAACAGTTGTGTAATTGCAGCATACTTGGTATGCTGCACAAAAGGGACCAAAATCATTTTCATGTTTATACATTAAAGTTGTAACTATAGAAAAATGTTAACACATTGAGATTTTATTCGTTTTTCTTTTATCTATATCAGAGCTCTGCAACCTTCAATGTGGTTTGAGTGGATTTCTCGCTGACCACAACCCGGTCGGAGCCACAGTCTTATTTCAATCTTTAGAAAAGTAACACTTTGGTTTTGAAAAATTCTTTAAAATAATTTTAAAGCCAAAATTCATGTGTTTGATCAGTATCAAATAATAGACCACCTGAGTTGTAGCCATTGACTGAATATGAGAGCCGGACTGAGTGACTCCTCCCCCTCGGCGTTCCAAACAGGAATTACCTGCTGGCTCAAAGAAGCTGAAAATACCAAAGACTTCTATAGAGAAATAAACAGCTATTACGCATTCTATTTATCAGAAAAACAATTAATGCTCTGCTTCCTTGCTTCTTTCTAACCCTACTTCTTTTATGATATTATTTTCTGTAGTGTGAGTTTTTCAAGTTATGAACTGGCCAATCAGATGCCTCAGTCAAAGTATGTGGTCACATACTGAATGTCCAAAATGTTTGATCGACAGATTCTCCTGAGTCCACTTTCAAGAGATAGGGGGCGTGGACTTCCAACAAGCTCACTCCATATTGGTAAGAGTGGTTGCCATAGAAATATTGACTCAGACCCACTTGGACCAATATACTTCTTACGGATGACCACAACCCGGTCGGAGCCACAGTCTTATTTCAATCTTTAGAAAAGTAACACTTTTTTTTAAAATTATTGTTATTGTTACTATTATTATAAGTATAAATAAAATGCTTTTTTGGAGGGCATAAATAAAACATGGAGAAAATAGCCTTTTTTCAAACTATAAAATAGTTTTTAATTTTTAACAAAGGCTCACAGGACTTCCTTTCAAAATAAAAGATACCATGTCACTTAGGATCATCTCAATGTAGCAAAGTAGTAGATAGTGTATATTGAATGGAATTATACATCATTAATCCCACAATGAGGAAATTAGGTACTAAAGTAATATATAATGTTAAAAAATTTTAATTTTACCGTTTGTGTCAGAAATTTGTCAATCTAACTGACCAATATGAATTCAGAGCTAGGAGCATTAGGTGACTCAATTTAAACTTTAAGATTCACCTAAAATCCTTGGTTTAAAAAATAAAAACGTTGCCCCGTAATCTGGTGCACCTAGGTTCTGGTTGTTCTTACTGACCTCCAACTGATTTTCTGTGGTAGACGGCACACAAAAATCTGTCAAAATGTTTTTACTTCAACTTGTGATGTGTAATGTCCTTTAACAGTTGAGTTAAAGGGCAGAAAAATAAGTTGCAGTTACATCAAGTTTAAGTTAGTTTACTCTACTTTTTTTCCGACATTTTTTTAGAAACTTTTTAAAATGAATCACTTTTTGAATTACTTTAAATAGAGCCACGATGGAGACGTAAAAAAGCTACATATCGCTCTGCAGCCGCAGTCCCCTAGTTTAAATTAAAAATGTCAGTTTAACAAAAATATTTCAATTTTGGGGGGAAAAAAACAAATTTATTACAATTTAGTTTTAGTTAAATGTGTCTGTTGGCCACTTAACGTTCATTTTGTTTCTTTAATGTAGTCATTACTTGCATTTAAACTTACTTTTTTTTTGGTAGAAAAACACTAACAGACACATTTTGACAAGCAGAACAAAACATATTGTCACAACATTTTAAGTCAAACATAAAACTTAAACTTTTTGACATGAAGAAAAATAAAAAGTTCAACAGAAGCTTATTTAATAGCTTTATTACGTTTAAAACAATCATGTTTCAAATTGGAACACTTCACAATGAATGAACATAAAAAAAGTTATCATTCATCTTCTAAGCCGTTTTATTCCTTTCGGGGTCATGGGGCTGCTGGAGCCTATCCCAGCCACCTGTGGGCGAAGGCAGGGGACATCCTGGACAGGTCCCCAGTCTGTCACAGGGCCACAAATCACACAGCCATACACATTCACACCTAGGTACAATTTAGAGTAACCAATTAACCTATGAAGCATGTTTTTGGACAGTGAGAGGGAGCCAGAGTCCCAGAAGAAAACCCACATATGCAAGGGGAAAACATGCTAACTCCACATAGAAAGGACCCCCAGCCAAAACTTGATCCAAGGGCGTTCTTGCTGTGAGGTAAGAGCGCTAACCACTGCTCCATTGTGCCGCCAAAAAGAAAGATCTAATCTTGTAACTGTTTTTGGAGTAACTGGATGCGGAGTTTGACCTCTTTTTGCTTGAGCAAGGTTAATTCCCTTTGTTCCTTTGTGAGGGAAATTTGTTCCTTTGCCCTCTCAATTTCCACCCTCAGCAGCTTCTCATAGGCATGCTCCTCCTCATAATGCCTCTTACGGCGATGAACTGGTGGTGTAGCTGGTGAAATCCTCTCTTCTTCTGTGTCATGGCCAAGGTTTTGACTGGTGCAAGGCTCTTCTGTGTCAGGATCAGCAGGGATGATGGGGATCATCTCCAATTTACAGATGTCGAGTTGTTCAGATTTAATGGATTCCTCAACACAGGCAGGCACAAATCCATAGAGAGCTCGTGAGCTTTCACCAGCCACAATGTCCAAAACAAAGTCTGTGAATTCTCCACGTTTTACAGGCTTGTTTCCTATTGGGGGGTTTCTGGCCTCTAACATGTCCCTTGTTGCTCTTTGTTTGAGGTTCTTCCACCTTAGCCGGACTTGATCAGCTGTCCTGTGTTCACCAGCACCTGTGGCGTTAACTTGCCTGGTTATATTTTGCCAAATTTCATTCTTTACCTTGGGAGTCACCGTTTGCTGTCCAGATCCACTGCCAAACAATGCTTGGTAATTTGAATGAACCCCGTCCAGGAGTACATTTGTTTCCACTGTGGTAAAATTACTTCCTTTGCTCTTGCTGTCCATGTTGTCCAACCGTTTCAATAAAGGTCCTGTATTTTGAAACTTTGGATCTGTCTAATCAAATCCCCTGATCCGAACTCATGGATGAAATATTTCTATATCTGTATTTCAAAACGTTGCTGGATCAGAAGAAATTCTCTCGGATCTGCTCGGATAGGGATTTCCAGATCCGTTCGGCTCACCGGATCAGACACAACAACCCGGAAGAAGGTGGAGCTTAACGCCAAAAGCAGGAGGTCTTAGCAAAACTGTGGCGACCAAACGTGAGTGATATTTTGCTCTAGGACAATCATTTTTAAAATTCAACAAAGCGATGCGTTATATTTTGTTATTATATTTGTTATGAAAGTGTATCATCCGTGAGAGCATGATAAAAAACGAACTTTGTGGAGCTTCCGGTCAATCCAGCTGGCTTGATTTAGCAGGACACATGATTTGTAACGAACTATTTGTTAAAATACCACTTTAATCTGACTCTGTTGTTTTAAATGCCTTTATGTCAGGTTTAAATATGTTACCACGCGGTTAACCGATTTATAGTTTTAACGTTGCAGGAGGCTGCGGACATACAAGCGGAACACGTGAGGCCCGCAGCTCCGGATTTTCCCTCTTCTTCTGTGGTTTATTGGCAGTTGGCAAAAAGTGTTGTGGCGCAGTAGCGCCACCACCTGGGCTGGAGTATGGATTAGGATTTTTTTTTTTCTGTCCCCCAATTTCTTTCCTACCCTCCCTTTGTACTAACTAAATTTTCCACAACACTTCGTTTTCTTCAGAAACGAAGCTGTTTATAATTTATGAGCAGCTCTGTTACTTAGCACATTGTATAAATGCCATCTTATCTTCAGTTTTTCTATCTGTTGTTTGAATATTCTCTGTTTTCAGACTCACGTCTTACTTGTTTTAATGTCTTGGTGTCACCACAGAATTCACATTTCCCATTTGCATGTTAGGCTTTCATGAAAAGCTGTTGGTTCTGAAAAGTATGTTGTAATCTAAGTCTGGAAATAACATGACCTTCCCTACTGTTCCTTCCTATAAACACCATATTCCTTGCTGTCCTCTGTATCCCATACAACCATGCCAAATTCCTTTCTTCCTCTCTCTTTTTTTTGTTGTTGTTGCCATAATTGTAATTGTAAGGGACAGAACAAGTCAACAAATGCACAGAAAAGACCAGAAACCTGTTCCCCATGTACGTTTAAAACAGGATTCTGTATTTTGCATTTGTGCTCTAGATCTCCTTCTTGATTGTACTGCTCTTCTGGTAATTGTTTTTTTTATTTTTGCATAGTTTTTCTCTGTGTATTAATGATGATTTCCTCATTTTATATCTAATAAAATTTAGAAAAATCTAACTGACTGCTTTTATCAAAGAAAATGAACCACTATCAAACACAAAGTAAAATTAAAATGCAGTGAAATAATGTATGCACTGCATCTTTGTCATTTTCAAAATGCATAAGCTGCTTGTCCTGTTCATTAGGCAGATACCAAAATGGTTATAAATATATACAATAAACAACGTAAAATACTCCTACTGTCAAAGAAATAACAGAAAAAATGAAAACCTAATATAATTTTTAGTACAACATAGTAATATATATTTTTAAAACTTAATTCTATGGTAATGTTGTAGAAGGAGAAACAAACACTGGATAAACCTCAGGTCCTGGTCTGAGCTGGGATTGGAAGAATCTTAATTTTCAGGATTAAATTGATCCAGGATTCAAACCAAACTTTTGAAATACCCAGCAGATGCCTTCATTGTGGATTAAAGGCAAGGAGATCACCAAATCAGAATCCTCAAGATCCCGTTTGTCTTAATTATTCCAGTTTTGGACCACGATCCAATCCTGGAGCTTTAATCCTGTAGGGAATATGTTGGACATAATGGGCCTTAGTGAACAAAGGGGTCCTTTTCATAACTTACCTTGATATTAGAAAAAATAGACACTGGTCCTCAGAAGTATTTTTTACTGACAAATATTCAAAATATTTCAAAAATGTACATTTTTGAAAATACCGTTTTTTTTAGTTCATTTAATTATTTCCCACAGCTGTTCAGCTGCATTGTATAACAACCCTACAAACCTGAGACACTAACAGAAGATAATTACAGCAGGGACAGATTCAGAAAAAGATCGCTACACAGTAGCAAAATTTAAACCCAGTAAAAAATCACTGCTTCATTTTTCAGGTCTTTTCAGTCAACAAAAATCTGAGTGCATTGTGTTCTGCACAAAGTATATTTAACACGTTACCTAGTCAAATCTGCAAAAAAGGCCAATCCCACTAGTAAAATGAAATGTTTAACATTCAGAATGAAATGTCAACTGCCTATTAAAGGACATTGTGTCACTCAAAACAAACCTGCTCAACCATGCAGCATTCTCCTGATATTTATTCTTCCACTCGGCAGCTATTTGTATGCAAGTATGGAGCAAAACAAAAGGCTTCATCTTGTCTACATATCATAAAATTCAGTGTGTCTTTCAACAGTGGATCATAGTAAATTGCTGAACAGCACATTTGTGATGAACCACTTCTGTCCAGTGCATTTTTGCAGAGCCAGCTGGAAGCCAAACTCATTGCTGCTGCTTGTTACGAGCTCCAGGCATCTCTTTGACTTCTTGTTTTGAATGGATCCTCCCTAAAAAAAGATTAAAATGGAGTAATTAAAATTGAACATGAATATATATAA
Source organism: Oryzias curvinotus (assembly GCA_023969325.1). NCBI lineage: Eukaryota > Metazoa > Chordata > Actinopteri > Beloniformes > Adrianichthyidae > Oryzias > Oryzias curvinotus. The sequence continues at coordinate 10,302,756 of CM043708.1, forward strand.
TCTTCTAAACTTTCTCTTCTAGAATTTGATGCAAACCAGGAAAAACAAATGTTGCAGTTTCTCAAAAGACCTTAAGAGGCTGGTGTCAGAAAGAAGCAACCTCCCATTGAATTTTATGTTAAAAAGTCAGATTTTAAATAACTGAATGAAGAATGAAAATATAGTTTTGGTACCAAAGACTTATTTTGTATTGGTGATTTTTTTTTCATTATTTGTTTGGACTTTTATGGAAACTCCATTCTGTTATGAGGTATCTTTTTTTGGTTAACAGATGGAATGTCCTCTGGTTGAACCCAACATTCATTCATCCATTTTCTAAACCTGTTTTGTCCCTTTCTGGGTCACGGGGCTGCCGGAGCCTATCCCGGCCACTTGTGGTCGAAGGTAGGGGACATCCTGGACAGGTCGCCTGTCTGTCACAGTGAATGAACCCAACAGAGTTTCAAATTCATCCGACTGCCATTTTCCAAATGGTGGCCAGAGTAAAGGCTGGTCAATGTGCTCAACCCACTACAGGCTTCATTTTTCCTGTGGAGAATCCATGATGTGACTTCAGAGATTATCAGTCCTAGTTCATATTTGCCTCTCTTTTTTTAATTAATGTTGATGTATAAACAGTCTTTTCCACTCTGTTTTACAATGTTTCCTAAGTTTTCTGAGGCTGGTGGTTTTCTTTTAGACAATATATCCAATGTTCTGTTACAGCCTTTTTAAATATTGTTTTTTGGGTCTTTTGTATTGATTTGTTGCAATTGTTTGATGTTTATTTGTCCTTTTTTTCCTCATCATGATTTGCAAGCACATTCTTGCATCTTTTGGCTCTTCTTGACTTTGCATTCATTCATTCATTCATTCATTCATTCATTCATTCATTCATTCATTCATTCATTCATTCATTCATTCATTCCTTCCTTCATTCATTCATTCATTCATTCATTCATTCATTTCGTCATCATCTAAACCTGCTTTGTCTCTTTTGGGTTAACAGGGTTGCTTGAGTCAATCCCGGCCACTTGACTTTGCAATTCAGTCTAATTCAAATTTAATAGATAATTTAATGGCAGCAGCTGACTGATAATCTGTGACTGGAAAACAAGACCACTTAAGATGGGTGGTTATCAATATTTAAAAATGACACTGACACACATCACCTGAGTTGGTGAAAATGAAATGTAATGTTTTACTTACCTAATGCTTGGTTTTCTTACTTCTAAGATGGAGATTGCTTTTATAAATGTATTTTATAAAGGATGTGCAATTTCACATGAATGATGTCTCTCCCTGTATGGCCAAACTGGTATGAATGGAGATCAAATTGTACTCCAAAAGCTCTCCAAACTGTCTGTTTTGGCCGACTTAACTTTTTTTACTGGGTCTACTAAATAGCATCAGTATTGTTTAAAGAATACCACCGTACAATGTTTTTCATTTATTTATTATTTTTTTTTGGTCATAGAAAAAAGAAATTAAAAAATATAAAAAGGCACAAGCATGCCAACAGAGCCTAAAGATGAAGGAGAATTCCTATTACGTTTTATATAAATATTTTTTTTATTATGTTGCCCATTAATATTTAATTTACTGCAACTATGAACACTGATAACCTATGAAAGAGGTTGTAACATCTAAAGTGCTCATTTCTTTAACTTTATCAACTTTAATATGACAACTGTTGGCAGAGTTGTAACAGATAAAGGCCATCAGCTGGGGAAAAGCACTGTGCTATGTCCTTATAAAATGCAGCAGGATTTTCTCATTATTCCTCATTTGTCAGGGCTGACAAAGGCCAAGTGACTAAGCCCTTCAAACGCCAAAACATAGAAGGGAAAGCTGTGAAAAAGTGCTTTTTTTCTCTAGCCATATAAGCTAAAATTCAGATAAATGTGGAAGGAGAAGGTCCAGTGATCGGACAGGTTTATAAAGACAGCAAGTTAAATTATTCCTTCTATCTTTCTTCAACAGCTTGGCATGTCTGTGAGGTCCAAAAGGCATTTATAATAGACAACAGATTGGCAGTAAACCCCTCGAAGTGTGTGTTTATGATTGATTACTTGGAGACTGCCTGTGCCAACCCATGATGCAATAAATGAAAGGTTATCAGTAACACACAGCCAGATATGTTTGAGATCCAGGTTATACTAAATGTTGCTCCCATATAGAGAAGCTTTTGGTGAAAGCAGGAACTATAGATCACTTCCGAATCTCTAAAGGAAGCTCTGTAAATTTTAAATAAAAGCTTAGATTTAAAAGTTACACAGCAAATCCTTTTTTAACGTTCAGCTGCATTGAGGCACTCTGTTCTGTTTGAGGTTAAAACTTTGCACATATGCAGCCACAACTAACTCAATAATTAATGAACATTTCTGAAACATAATACGCTCCAGACTAGCTGATAAGCTGCATCCTGCTCCCTGAATAATGCAGGAAACTAAAATAAAGATCTGTGTGAAGATACATGACATACAAGTTTCAGCATGAGAAACCTTTTTCACACTTTGTGCTCACTGTCAAAGCAAGGAGAGAAATGTGAGGTGTTTGAGGAACAGGAAAGTTGCAAAAAAATGTCTTCCTATCTTAAAATAGCCACCTGAAAGCATATTGATGTAAAATCATTTGACTAAAAGAGGAAAAGTAAATCTCAGATTCCAACTCTGCTGATAGTAGAGAGGACAAAAGTATGGTGGCTTTAGAAATCGTAAACTTGCAATAAATCCCTGTGCAATAAAGTGGCTGCCATGGAGGATATTGAGAAGTACTTTTTTTGATGAAATGCAACTGGCAGCCTCAGAGCCACATCATGAAAAACGGTCATTAAGGTTGAGTCACTCTTTCCGTAAATGATGCAAATACTTACTGTATATGTAAAGTCACAGACTCATGGTTACCTAGCCTATGGCTATTTCCTTTTCTGATACGGGATGCCATACTACTGTAGATGAATCAAGAGAATAAGACAGTTGTTTTAGTGGATATCCGCTCCCTAAGCTGTTTACGTTCAGAAAAATAGCTAAATTGCAGCATTTAGTTGCAAAACCTACTGTACTATTTTTTGTTCAGACAAAAGATCGTCTAAGCATGAAAGTTAAATGACAATAGACTACTGACCTGTTCATTCAAAACAAAAAGCTTCAGGGAGTTGTACATGTATTATGCCTTTTAAACAACAGAAATTAATATTCTATATTTTTCAGGTTGCAAGAGGGATAATCCTCAGTCACAAGACTTTGTGCCATCAGTTTTTGCGCACTTAGCTCTCCCTTCAATGCTAAACCATAAACTCAGTCAAAATTTAAGCTATTCTTTTTGGCATATTAAGAGCAAAACAAACACAAAGTGGAATTAAAAACATATGGAGATGTGGTCCATGTGCTTGTGAGCATTCAGACCTTTGTTTATGAAGCATGAGTGTGTTCTGATTTACGCTGCCGTAATAAACATCAGGTAGTATTTAGCTATCAGCACCACAGTAAACATTGATTTCAGCGATAAATGTGGGTCACTGAATCCAGTTGAATTCATTTTGGCGAGGTAAAAACTCCTGGCTTCCTCCTTCAGGTGGCTAATCCATTTAGACAGGGTTAGATCAACGTGATTTCTAGACATTTTTTAGCAGGTTTACAGCTGTTGTGGTTCAGCAAAACTTTTCTACCAATATGACAATAAATCACCAGACAGAAATTTATTAAACAAATCTATTATCTGAATGAATATGAAGTCACACAAAAAGTCATTCCAAAATAATGTCAAGTGAAAGTTTTGTTGAGTCCTGCAATGGGTCCATGCAAGTTAAAAAATACACTTCTAGTTTAGCAAAACATTAGGGTATATTTAAATTCAAACATCAGATAAAATAAAGAATGCTCCCCACAGTTGTCTTGAATAAAATAACAACTTTTTTGCTGACATGCCTTATATTAGTTAATTTTTTTGGTGCAAAGTTGCCAGGCATTATTTCTTTACATAAAAATCAATGCAAACATTTTCTTCAAACACCAGCCTCTAGTGGCTATTTAAGGTACGGCATTGTTTGTAACTTTAATGTTGGCTTCAAATTTTGTTCAATGTGTTAAACATCAAATTCAAATGTAATGAACACCATTAAGTCAAATAGGTAGCTTGTTCAGTTGTTACCTCAAGTGCTTTAAAAATGGAAAAATCAAAGCAGAGAAATTAATTTTAACCTCAAGGAGGCTGAAGGCAAATCAAAAAAATACAGATTATAATTGGACCTGATTGGATTCTGTAATGCAATAAGATTTATATGATCTGTTGTGTCCTTAGAATTGCTCCTCTATAAAAAAACATAATGATGCAGTTAGAAAATACACTTTGATTAAAAGTTTGGTCATGTTTTCGTTTATTTATCAAATTCCTAAGTACCCTGCCATCAACCTGGACTTTCTGGGTTTTGACTCCTTCACCACGTGATCTTAGGACAGAGGAGTCTTAACATTTGTTGGCACTGTCTCAAAGAGGAAGAAAAATATAATTTTCCTTGTTTGTTTGTTATTTATCATGTAGCTAAGTCCAAAACTTGTAAACTAATTTTGGTTTCTTGGTTCACTAGCACTATGTATATTTGACTCTTTCAATGCTGCAACAGTTTTACAGCACTATGCCTCCTACCCATAGTAGCTGAAATCTTCTGGACGCATTTGTGCTTTTCTTTGGGGTTTGCATTATTATAGAATATATAATGATAAAAATATATACAGTGTTAAACATAACAGCCCTATTCCATCTGACTACATAATCACAAATGAGTATTGAGAGTAACATATGAGGGGTTGTCACCTGAGTCAGGAGCCAGTGGAGCTTCATGCGCTTGGCTGCAGCGTAGCTGCACTCAGTGAGGCGCGGCTTGCTGTTCACATCCACCAGGCACTTGTTGTCGTCATCATCAATGGTGGGACTGAGAAGCCCAATGTGCAGCTCCTGAGTTTGGGTGTAGTAGACATTCTGAAACAAACGCCACATCAGGAAATTTGACATAGGTTTAAACGGCTTCAGCGGACATTTAAAAAAGCCCTCAGCTGCAGCTCCCTGTGCCCACGTCTGTGCTCAACAATGCTCTATAAGAGGCTTGCTCCAGGCTGGCTTTTGTATATAATTTAGACATCCATGAGTTTTGTTTCTTTACACCAAATAGACGTTCCACTTTCTTGCATGAATCGGTAACAAGCAAAAACCAGGCAATGTAAAGAAGGCCTCATTAATTCAGGAATGGAATGCTGAATAAAAAATGAAGAATACTGAATAATTAGGCTTTTGCAAGGGGAACATTTATTAACATATTTTCTTAAGAAAGCTAAATATTTGTTGATATTAAGCAAGTTGTAAAACATTTATTTATTCACTGCTAGACAAAATTTACTGGCAGAAAGTTCTTGCAGTACAGATACATAACTCAGAAATTGGGAGTGAGATCGCTCTCTTACAGTACAACATGAAATAAATAATTTTATTTTTGCTTACAGAATCATGCCATCATGTAATGTAATTTAAGGATCAATACTTTCATTTGAAATGTGCCCAAATTAAAAAAACTTTGAAACATCAGAAAGTAGCAAAGATCGTGCAGTAATTTTATTACTTGATGTTGTACTCATGGAAAAGGATTCATACAACTATAAAACACTCAAAATCCATAACATTTAGGAGAAAGTGGACTGATGTTATTCTGTTATTTTTAGAGAATGTCTGACCTCAACTCTGTCTTCTAAATGACCTGTGGAAAATTTCAGCTTTACACTCTGTTAGTGGAACAAATGCCTCTGCTTTACCAATCTCTGTGGAGGGTCAAGGCCCAGACACACTAGAAACAGACCCGCTACATTACACATACACAGCAGTGCTGCTCTGTCTGCCAGCCAGCATGTGGCAGAGCCTGTGAGACCTAGACTTTATCCAAAGGCTTAGTCTCCCAGTTGGTGCTTCATTTTGAAAATCTTGCATTAATTTTTTATACTTTTTTTTTTCCCACTCCACGCCTCTACAGATATCTGCACAGCAGCACGCAGTTCTGCTTCTGGGCCACCTTACAAACATCACGTTTGTAGTGATTGCACACATCGACTAGATTGAGCACTGCCCACAAAACTTAAACCCTATAACAAAGTGTCTGCACCTTTTTGTTGCAAAGCGGCACGTGTTTACCTGACCAGCACAAAGGACAAAACTCCCAGAGCCATTTTAAGCATTCATGTGACCCCCCTTTTAATTTTATGTTGTTGTTTTTTTTTTGTCTGTACAAGCTAAATCTTTTTTAAAATAACTCTCACTCCTCTTTTCTGAATAATGAGCATCACCAACATGAAGAGCCTTAAACTCTGACGTCTTGTGTATCATGACAGAGTCATCAGGTTATGCAGATTGTGAAATTGTGTTTTGATTTTGTTGGAAAGTGTCTTAGCAGAATATCTGCTGTCAAACTGTGATTTTGTAACGTAGCTCTGACATTACAGTCTTATGCAGAGCCATGCGTTTGAGGAGAGTTTCTTTCAATTCCCCCTAAATAAAGATGTTTGCACTCTTCACTGCTCTCAGTTGCATACAAAACAGTCTGTGTTTGGATATTTTACCTTTAAGGTGAACCACTTTTTGTGTATGGGGTGTTGTTGGGCTTGAAGTGCCCTTTTATGTTGTGTTTGGAAAAGACCCCTCTGCATTAAAAACAAAAAAAAAAAAATTAAAACCCTGCTTTTGCCTTGTGCTTGTTATTCCCAGCCACAGCTATTAAGCTTAAAACTCCTCACCAGACAGAAAAGAGACAAAAGCCTCCAGGATGAAACTTTTCTACAAATCAACAAGCTTTTTCTTTAAGGTCTAAGGATTACTGTGACTTTGGTGACTGAGAATCTACACTACCCTGTTCCCCTCAGAACAGTTTACAGAGGAGATGTTTTTAAAATGCAAAAGCAAATAGTTGTTAGGAGAGACAAATAGAATAAAAGAAGCCTAAGGCAAAGATCAGCAGTTTGCATGCTAAATTATTTTCTTCATTGCATATTCCAATGTCCTGCACAGATTTATTTAGTGACCCATTGAAGGAGTACATCGCCTACATTAGCTGGACTACAGTATTTAACAGTGCAAAGTTGAATGTCTTTCTATCTTGATCAGCTAGAGCGTTAATATGCAATAATGATGCAAAATTGGCTTAGATGTTTGTTTATTTTTCATGTCCTTTGCAGATAATCCAGCGATTGAGCTCCAGTAATACCACACAAATTATAATTAAATGCTTTTTAAATAAAGAACTACTCAAATTACCTCTTAAATTAATGAGCAAAATTCAAACAAATGCTCAGGAGTGTTTGGCTAATCAAATGTAACTTTAAAGGCAAAAAGATTTACTATATAAAGAGAGAGTAGCAACAAATAATTTCACTAAAACTTGTTTCAAAAACATTAGCTGAACATCCTCTTGACTTAGATTTTATGCTCCCTAATTATTAAATGGAACACAGTTTATGTTTGACACTTCTGGGGCTTTTGAATTCAGTCAAGTGATTTTTTTTAGCTTCATTGTTAGATGATGAAATCAAACTCCTTCCTGCTTTTTTCTGCTAGTAAGTTTTTTTGTTTATGCTTGATTGTTTTTGCTTAATTTAGCAGCTGTTCCTGCCTGGAAGGCCACGAGTCTGGTTCTGCTGTTGCTGGCATAAGTGTGTGTGTGTCTCAATACATTCTGACTTCCCTTGCTGCACTGAATTTCTGCTGAAAATATAAGAAACAGCCGTTCTCTTTATGCTGTATGTGACCCTTTGCAGTTTTTATCCAACACTGGTGAGCTGTGTATGCCAACATACATTTACTCTACATGCTGCATCAAGTAATAGCAGCAGAATGACAAATTTAGACTTAATGCAACAAATACTTGTAGGGTGTATGCAATCATCATAAGTTTGTATAATATTATATATTATCCTAATTATAATTTGTTAGTGTTGCAAAGTCAAAACGATGGCAGAGCTACAATTTGCATATTGTTCAGTCACTATGTAAAATGTTCTTCCATTTGAAGTCAGTCTGATTTAAATCCAAATGTACATATGTTGGATTTTATTTGCAATTCAATAAGATGCAGTTCACGATTAGATCCTTTTGAATTTTCATTCCAGAATGTTTTTTTTAATCTTGTCTATCAAACGGATTGTTCACGGGATAATTCTAAAAAATGGCTTAAGGTGGACTTTGCATTGAACATTTCGTAAACCTTTGGAAAACAACAAAAAAGTTGTTTTCCACCACAGAATGTCAAGACGTGCCATAGAAAATATTTTTTAATTTAATGAACTAAATTACAAGTTAAGTTCATTTTAAATTGTTTTATTGAAATATGACTTTAACAACAACACTTTCTTACCCATTGTAACCTTAATTTCAAATACATTGATAAATGCAATCTTTCTCATACTAATACTTCTTAATGATTTTTCTTTGAAAAAACACAAAAAACAAAGCAGAGATTTTCAGTCGGAACAAAAATATTTATACAATTCCTTGGTTGAATAGACATATTAAATAATAAAAATTATCTATTAGGATGTAATAAGTACAGATGTTAGGGATGTGGATTGTTGGGAGATTCAAGTGAATTAAAGACATAAGCTGAGATCTGAATGAAAGCTCTGCATAATGAGGGCTGACAATGACCTGCTCAGACATTAATGGCTCGCAACAATCAGTATGAGCTGGAAGATGGGGGAGAAAATAAATGACTATGGTGATGTGCTACAATCTGAAGACACTTACAGATAATTGTTTTTTGGAGCTGCACAAGCTGATCAAGAAGTTCAGTGAGTTTAAAAAAAGGATAAATACAATTTCTATTTAAAAGAAAAAGCTATACAAAAGAGTAAACACTGGAGCAAAGTAAATGTGCAGTCTTTTGAAAATATGCCATTGTGTGTTTGTTTTTAGCCTGACCGTGTTGCCTCTAAGATGAGACACACTACTATAGCAATATGTCCTGTCATGCAAAAAAGTGTTTTATCAAATATAGAAAAATTGACAGGAAAACTAAAAAAGATGAAAATGTACAGCAGTAGAGTTGTGGCAGAGTGAGGGTTCTCACCTGTGGTGTCATACCGTGACAGAGATACAGGATGGGGACGTTATCTCCATCTGGCCCCTGATCCAGACACAGATCGCTCTTCAGAGAGTTTTTTAGCTGAAAAAACCCCCAAAACAAATCAGAATTTATTAAAACAATATATTATTGTTCTCTAGTTACTTCAGCTCATATGAAAGTGTTTACTCAGGAAGCTTTTTCAACACACTCAAGCTATTTTCGTAGTCCAGTATGCGCTTGAAGTTTAACCCCCACACAGAATTGGCTAAATTGATGGAGTGTCAAATTTATTACATATTTGTGTGTTTTTATTTTAACTTAACTTATTTAAACAGACAAGTAAAGTTTTTGTTGCTTTTCAATAAAGAATTGAGGTTTAAATCTATAGAAAGGTTTCCAAAAAAAGCCTTTGCACAGCAGTTGTAGCTGTACGCTGCTGGGTGATGGGATGTGGGGGTGGGCTTACAACACAGCAACAGTACCACCCACTACTCAGAGGCGAATTTCAAATAAACAACTGCTGCTCTGCAGAGACTGCTCTACAAAAAACACAGTTTTTTTTTAAATTTTTGTCTAAAAGTGGGATAATCATAAATAAAACACCACTGGGTTTACAATAGATCAAAAGAAGATATGAGTGTGACTTAACCCTAAAAGAATTCAAATGAGACATTACAATGAGTAGAAAAACACTACCTTCCATTTTTATCAATAATGAATATCAATAATCCAGTTTATGTGTAAAGCTGCTTTTTTCTACTCAACCTTAACTCACAGAGGAGAAAGAGAAAAGGCTGGTTGCATCAAGATGCAGCATCCCTACAAGTTAGAATCTAGAGAATACTGTAAGAAGGGGCCCGACGTTAATGCCCTGTGTTTGTCAGCTAACTATATCAATCATTTTTTGTTTCATAAATGTGTGAAGCAAACATACTCCACTTTACCATCATGACTCACTCCTTCAGACCCCGAAGGTTATTCATGCTCATCGTGACAAAAAGCACACTTGATTGCGAGACACAAAATTCTCCATGGGGAGCTGCGGGGATGGTGGTTAATGTGGGGAGCGAATTAGGCAAACAAGAAAGATCCGAAAAATAAACAGTTGGGGATGATTTCAACTTCTCTGTGGCTTTGTAGATGTCTCCTTCAATCTGATAATCAGTCAGCCCACAGGCGGGACATGCAGCCATCAACGGCACACGTCTAAATGTTTCTAGTTCTGGCAAGAATTAAATAAATATGAAACACTGTTTGAAATTGGTTTATTTCAAGCAAAAGGTTATAATTTAAATAAACATTAAGCTACTTTATTTCTGATAAGAGATTACCATAGGATATATATTGTTTTTGAGCTAATTCTATACGTATGTAATCAATCAATCACAAAATTTGTTTGTGTATTTTCCAGCTAAACAGCTTAATTAACAAAAATGTCAATTTTTTTAGTAGATTTATTTCTGATATACAGTACAATTATTATGTTATAATTTTATCAATAATACTTTATGCATAAAATATCTTTTTTAACCAAAACACCTTTATATAAGGGATAACGGCGACAAAGTGTGCATTATCAGAAGTTAACACATGCAGTGGAAGCCTGAACCGTCCAACGCAAAGTGGACTGCGTAAATTACTGATAATGCACACTTTTAAGGCCATTATCCATCTTATTCCATGGTCACTTACAAAAGAAATAAATATTCAATCAGTTTTTAGTACTTTATTCTTGTTATTTTTTTGGTTTAGGTCATTTTTTTTTTCACAAACGGGATCATTTGTAACACGGGGCAGCGCTTTGTCACGGTAACATGACAACGTACGCTTAGACAGTCCATCACAGGGCCATACAGAGATGACAAACCACACATGTTCACATCTAAGGGACAATTTAGATCCTAAGATGCATGTTTTTGGACTGTGGGAGGAAATTGGAGGGCCTGGAGAGCATGCACAAGATAAACATGCAATCCCCACAGAGAAAGGTCTCAACTGGGATTTGATCCAAGCCTTTCTTGCTATGAGGCAAGACTGTTAACCACTAGACCATAATTTCTAAAAACAATGTATAATAAATACATATATAATTTAAAAAAATGTAAGCATAATAATAGCCAAATGGCATTCAATAGGAAAATGTTTAATTATTTTCTAATCAGGAGATTTAAGGACTAAATTGAAGGACTTTAAGTCATTTTTTCAAAATGTTTCATAATCTTAAAGCAAATCAGAATCAAAAGGTCAATAATGAGCACTCATGATTCATTGCACAGCAACACCGTGGTAATTAAAGAAAAATCAGAAAGGAGTCACATTTGTACCCAAAGAAAAAAGCTGAAAACCAAAATGAAACAGTTCTAATGTTCATAGTCTGAGGCAGCACTGTAGTATGAAGACATACATCTCTGATGGAAATAATTGTTGGCAAATGAAAACACTTCTGTTTATTTAACATTCCTAGTGCATATTCCATATGAATTTAACATTGAATTAAAAACAATAAAAACTGTTAGCCTCTTTTGTCACTTTTCTGTAAAGATGACATAAGAAGATGTTAAGTTTTTTGGTAAGGAAAAGGAAAAGAAATTCTGCACATTTATGGGGAATTGAAGTGTGTGGAAACCAAAGATGTATATACAGTAGACGGATAATCTCTGACGTCCTCAGTAAGATTTAGAATGCTGGAAATGATTCCTGAAGTGGAACAGGCATACAGACCCATACCATTGTGTTGGAAGGAGTTTTCATATCAAAGCTGCACACTTCTATCTGGAGAAAATTCACATTTTTTAAATCAGACAAATCTGAAACCAAATCAGGAAAACGATTTTCCACATGTCTACTTTGTGTTTGGTCAATTTAAATGCAAAGTCAGTTATGGAGATCCACCGATCTTAACAGGATAAACTGCACTGAGGGGTTTTCTCAGCACATTGGAGACGGATGAGGTGAACAGAGGTTTTGATCAACAAATGTGCAGCAAAAGAAAAAAGCAGATCAGTAGATTCTGATTAACTCAAAACCTCATGATGATAAAGTCATAAATACACTGAAGACTGGTTTCCAAGTTTACGGTGGATAGGTGGATAGAAAAAGGTACCTGTCCTTGCTAGAAGGTTCAATCTATGGCCATGTAGGATTAGATCTGGGTGGCACAGATGAGCAGCAGTGTTTGCCCCATCCTCGTTAACTCAACTGTGATACCGTTGAGCAATCACCCTGATCCTTGCTCTAGTGGAGCGGCTCAGTTCCCATAGATAAGTCTGTCTTTGTACTGGGCAGCTCCCAGCAAAACTGTAAAACAGCCTGAACAGAAGCAAGATGCTTCTGAAATAAAGAGCACAGCTTTTAAAGGATCTTGCCTTCCTTATCTTGTTTTTATTTGTCAAAATAAAAAATAAAAATCAATAAGGATATTTAATTGATCTTTGACAAGTTGAATTACCCTACAGTGACATTACTTTAAAAAAATGTGCTTAGTTATTTATGAAAAACTTACATTTTGACATTTTAATCTTGATATTACTTTTCTGAAATAATTTGACCTGTGGATTTCCTCTGTGAATACTTCCTGAACCCCGTGTCTCTAGATGATTGCTGGGATACGCTGCAATACCTTCATGTCCCTGAACTTTATTGAGCAAGTGTAAAAGTACAGAGGTGAATCTGTTTGACTGTGAAAACATTTTATTGGAGAAATGGACTATCCTTTATTTTCTGATGCACTAAGCCTTTCTAGTCCAGGTGGATGTTTCCTGGTTAAATCTGAGACAGTCGGGGATGTGCAATGCAGAAATATGTTGGATATTCCATTTATTTGATTTTAATTACTTTTCAATCATTTTATTTTCTTATTATATAATCAAACAAAAAAGGGATTATGCCATTTTCTTTCTTAATTGATATGAGATTACAGAAAATGAATCCTATAAAAAACACACTTGATTAGTTTTTCATTTAAATGTCACAAATAATGAATTAAGGAGGTCTAGTGATTAAAAATTACCTAGAAAGCAGGGATTCATTGTGGACCTTTGCTTTACAAGGCAGCTATAAATTGGTGATTTGAAAAAATAAAACACAAAACCTCTGGTTGTTAGGGTGTCTGTTTGAGGTTGCCCTTCTGCTTGCTTTCTTCGATTTTATTAGTTTTTCTTGATTGTTGCCATGTTTTGTGTGTAGTCCTTGTCACAATGGTATCATTACCCACAGCTAGCTTAATTTAAGTAATTATCCTCAGTGTTATTAAGTGTCTGGCATTAGGCTCATCTGTTATATAACTCTTTTTTTTCATTTCTCCCTTGTTTTTCATGCTTACGTTCATTTATCAAAGATCTAAGTTCTTGCCACAAGCCTGAAAATCTGGCAGATTATGATGGAGACATTTGTGGAGCACTATAAAGTAATAAAATCCTCACAAACTTCCATTACTTGCAGTTTTTACTGTTTCTGCAATCCCACTAAAAATAATGATATATGATTATATATCTATAATTTACTTACCTTAACTTTCTTTTATTTTGAAAGGAACTTAAAAAAAAGTACTAAATGTTAAGATTTTCATGTCGCAAAATTGTGGATCTGTTTTTAAGATAAAAAAAAAATGAAATTGAATATCTGACAGAGAAGACAAAGATGTCTTACTACTCCATATGCAATTGTGTCGCTGTACATCCTCATCTCTGGGTAGATGTTGACAAGGTACCAGCGGAAAGTCTTGCACTGAAGCCTCTTCCTCAATGCCTTCCTTTCAGAAATGTCGCCAATATCAATCCCAGAGTCCTATTTGTGAATGAGGCACACACACACATACACACACACACACACACACACACACACACACAGAATACAGCTTATTGGGTCATAAAGGAGGAAATCAGATTTGATTTCTCTCAGTGCCTCACGTGTTTTTTCCAGCTCTTTCTATGAACCGTATCTATAATGAATCCTGAAAACCAACATTTTTGGTCAAGAACCTTACAGTCAAATATAAAACAAGATGAATTTTGATTGTAAAGAAAATATCATATTTGCCTTTTCTTAAGCTGAATATTACATCCCCCGTGCTATCGTCTTCCATGTGTTCTATCTCATTTAAAGTCAATGAGAGTGACCTCAAATGGAGAGGTCTCAAAAGCAGCTGGCTGGCTCTCTAGTAAAAAAAAAAAAAAGATGGACTCCAGTGATTTTTAAACTTTATTTAGATGCAGTTAATTAACTTTTTATTTATGAAATTAAATCTGGGGCTGAATTTCATGCTTGTTAAGGAGAGCCCCTGTTAAATGCCTCATTTGTCAATGGAATTGCGTGCAGATGCTCATCTGTTCATAACACGGATTTACATATTCAAACAGATTACAGACAAATCTGCATTTTTCATAGGTAGAAGATTATATCATTGTAGATTGATAGTTTTTAGGAAAAGTTTACAAAGTTTGAAAAAAAAATATTAATACAGATGAGAACAGAATTAATCATTTACAGCAGAATTTTTACTACTCGTTGGAAAAAAGAGGCTGTTTTCTTTTGCTTTTTGTGTGTTTGTTTACATTTAGGTTCAGTTTTTCCTCAGTTAGTATCATACGAGGTCTCAATTAAAATAATCTACACTAGTTTTTGTTTTTGTTAATTACTTCCTGTGAGTCCAAGGTTTTTTGTTTTTCACTGCCAGATCTTTGCTCGTTTTCACCTGTTTTGTCAAATCATAATCAAGGTCTTCATTTATCACATTGCAGTTCATGTTTTTGCCTTTTATTGTCCTTAAATTGGTTTGTTAAATGAAAGTTACATTCAAAAATCTTAGTCTTCTGCATTTTGGTCCCGAACAAACACCATTCATGACAATTATAGCCTCAGGAACTAAAAGAAAAACATAGTTAGAAGACAGCATTCGTTTTGAGAAAATATTTTGGGTGTTCTATCTGGAAGAGTCTGTTTAAATAATATCATTGTTAAAAAATAAAATAAAAAAACACTTCTCCAAACCTGAAATGTTAACACATGCACAGCTGCAAAACAACACAAGACAATGATTTTGCATATGAGGCATTTAATGCAGAGTTTCAAATGAGTTTTAGGTTTAGATAATGACTCTTTAAATTGACTTTTAACAACAGCTGTTTTTAAATATGTTCTTTGCACTGCAACACTTTAATATCCCCACAGGGTTTTCTTAAGGATCATTTAGCTAAGCTGAAGAGGTTCTCTTGAGGAAAAAACAGATGGACCCCATCATATCTAAATCTCTTACTTATGATGTCTAATGTTCTCTTTGCTGCTGAAGTGTTTGGTGGCAGCAGACCTCTATCTGAAGAGCTCACTAAGGTACTCACACAAAAATGGAGTATTTAAATCTGCTAAATTAGAAGCACATTTTGAAATATTTAAAAATATACTGGTCAACAGAAGATTTGTGTTTTTTTATTTTTTACAAAATGTGCACTTAACTGTGATACCTGCATTGTCTTCAAGAAGAAAGGGTGAGGAAACGGTTCACCTGAACTAGAAGTTTCACAACTTTGGAGTTTGCATTAAATAGAGAAAAATCCGTCCAGAGGTCTTGTAATATCAAGTCTTTGACAGACAAAACAGCACGCTTACTTGTACAGTTGCTGTAGGAAATTTCCTTCTAAAAAATAAAAGGGCGCTTATTTTGAAAGTCAGTAATATGTGCTAGATGCATTTCTCCAAATTTGTATAACAACATGATGACTATAGTCACTCACCTCCATTGGGATGTTCCATGCCATGTAAACATGGCTTTTAAACTCATCCATCCAGACTTCTGCAACTCTGAGGGCATTTCGCCGCACATTGGAGGTCAGATCTTCAGTGTAGGGTTTATGAGCACGCTCTATGTGGGCGATCCGTGCGCAAGGCAGTACCTCCACACTGCCCCCACACTGCCATGCCTAGTTTTAAACAAAAAGAAGGGAAAACTGGTCAGTCAATCTACATGAAGTCCTTAACTTGTAAAAACAATAAGTCAGTTTGAGGAAAGACAGATAAGTTTTTTGATTTTAGCCACATTTTTCATTCAAATTTAAAATTGCACTATTGATATTAATAGATTTTAAAAAGCCTTTCCTTTTCAAAGGCAGATGCAGTCTCTGCCTCTGTTTAATGTGTCATTTTCTACCAATACTGCTTTAAAACATACTGAGTGAAAAGCAACAGTTTCGTCTCTACTTCCACCCACTGTATCTCCGACTGTGAAGACAAAGCTCCCATTTTGGAAAATGTGAAAATGTCAGTGTCAGGGAGGACAAGCTAAAATCATCTCTGCCTAATGGCATCAACTTTTAAAATAATGAAGACCTGTGGGAATGCCACACTACACAAACCAAAGTTGAGGCTTTTTCAAAGAATAAAATCTACTTTGAAAAGTGAAGCATGCTTTTTTCCTGTTTTGCAAATGTCTTCAAACCAACACTGGTCAAGAGCTGTGCATTTTATACATGTTTCTTTACAAAGGAACTCAAGCAGCATAGTTTCCAGCCTATGACAATATGTTCTTGTGAAAATCTCTTTGACCAAAGGTGCATTATGAGGTTGCACAAGTGCTTTTGTCAATGGTAATTTACTGTGCCATGATGTAGCCCCCCCGCCCCCAGATAGCTGTGACACTTCGAGTTGCAAAAACAGATAGTCATAGAAATGCAGCCGGTTTTATTTTTGTTGCTAAACTTCAGGAAATTAATAACTTGCACATGATATGCTGTTCATTTTAGCACTTTTTGTGTAACACCTTTCCTGTTCCAATTCATGGGTGCCTTTTCACGCGGCCATCAGAGGATGTTAGCAAGTAACCATAGTAATGATAAAAAAAAACCCAACTGCATTAAGTGAGGCCCAACTCCCGTTTTTCTTTTAGCATCTGTTGTGCAGATAGATACTCAAGAAGAATCATGAACGGCAAAGTGATGTGTATGTTCTTTCACTGAACTGCATGACATGGCTTTGTAAAGATCCTTCCTGAATCCACAGGTCCATCTGAGAGCAGCTCAGGCTCAGTTTCCGTGCATCTTGGCACATTCAGCTTGCTGTGCTTTGTCTTTCATGAAACAGATGCTTCTCCCATGTTGGCAATGCGCACATTGCATAAAAGATGGGTCTCCTCAGTTTTAAGAGCTCTGCCTGTTTTTTGACGTGTGTTTTGTTTTGCACTCTGAAGCTGCCTCTGCAATGCTTGGAGAAGCAGAGACAAAACCAAGCAATTCAATAATATGTCAGCATCAGTTTCAAAACTAACGGTAAATGGCTAACAAACAGTGCTTGGGTTTATTCCATTTGACATTTTGCCAGAACCCTTAGTATCTCATAAATGCATTAACCTTTTGTGTTGGTTTGAAATTCCCAAAGGAAAGCGGCTGTAATGCATTGCTAAATGACTTTTGGAATTTGATCTCTCTTTTGAGTCTCAACAGTTTTAGTTTCTAAAGATAAGGAGTACTTGGATTAATTTTTAGAGTAAAACCACAAAAAAGCATATATTTGTGTATAGCAAGTAAGCAAAAAAAGTTATTCTAAAACAGTCTTTGTCTTGTTATAGGGAGCCTGATTTAGCTCTTGCTGGTTTGCGGCGCCTTCCGTCCGTAAAACCAGGGTTCAAATCCGGGCTGCTCCCTGTTCCCTTCTCCACCTCCGTGCCGGTCCCAAGCCCGGTTGCCTTGAGAGGGTTGCGTCAGGAAGGGCATCCGGCGTAAAACATTGCCAAGCTTACCATGCGCCTCGTTCGCTGTGGCGTCCCCTGATGGGAAAAGCCGAAAGAAGCAGAGTCTTTGTCTTGTTTTATTTCAACTATGACTCTTACTTTCTCTTTAGACATAGTTTAGATACTGCAGAAAAAACAACTTTTTATTTAGATTTATTGCATCCACCTCCTCTGTTTTTAGCCTTTGTGCTTTGAGTCCAAATAACACCTGGAGCATTTGGCCTTCCAACTATATTTTCATGAACCCTTTACCATATTCCCTCGCTATATCGCGGTTCACCTTTTGCAGTCTTGCTGATATTTTTCAGAGCAATTTTGAATGATTTTCTTTGTCTTTTTTTTAAACAGCCCACTGTGTTCTGCATCCTGATTGGCTGTTGACTTTGTCAATCAGTCTCCTCTGTGCCATGTCTCCTGTACAGAATGTGTTCAGTCTAGTCCTACACAAATTTTCCCTTTTGAACAGATCAGTGATTTCACTCTATAATCCTGGACTTAGTTTTCCATAATGGTTTGAACTTTGAGAGTTTGAACAAGGGCGGAAAGTATGAAAATGTTCATGTCTGTCTGAGAAAAGTGTTTGAAGTGTGTAGTGGGGGGTTTGCATCCTTCATCACTTTGAACTCGACTTCGCAGATTTCACATATAATGTGTTACATTTTAGAAAATAACTACCGTGATAAACGAGGGACTACTGTCAATTTTTTTGAAAAAACAATTTTCAATATATAACAGTTGACTGTTTTCTATTGCATCATATATTATTGTTGTGGGCCATTTCCATACCGCAATTTTTAATAGGAATTCAAAAAAGGATGTTAAAAAAAATCCATTAAACATTCATTGAGTTTTTTTTGTTGTTAAAAACAGGTAGGTTTAAACTAAAATTCTTGGAAAAAAGAATCTGTCAGCTCCTGTGACATTTTCTCTCAATCCACAAATGTCAAGTCTGTCATCTGACTCTGAGTACCTGTCAAGACAATGCATCAAACAGATGTCAGAATAATAATCTTTAAAATGAATTCCAGATGGCCCAAATAAAAAAAATTAGCTGTTAACTGAGATACAAAATCTGTTAATAATCTCTATTTACGTTAGCTTTGAGCTTGATCGTGTCTGTCAGAGTGTTTTAGACAGTCACTTTTAGCCTACTATGAAAATAGTAAACAAAACAAACGCCTCACAGTCTTAGCAGTGTGAAGTTGCTGCAGATTTCCAACAGATTGTCTGCTACCTTTCGCAGATGCAAAGCAATAAATTGTCCATTACCATAACTGTCACTTTCTATATCATTATTATTTCATTCAAAACACACCAGCTTTATTCCACCAAATACCCCGCCTCTCTCACAGCGTTCTTCACGAATGATCAAAACACTCCCCTATCTCATTTGCATGTTGACTCATGTAATTTGATTTCTAGAGTGCATTCAAAGTGAAAACAACTCTGCAGCAAACAACATGGCGCTTTACTCATGCACCATCAGACACTGCAGTCTGTTCCTGTGCTGGCCATAGCTTTAGAAGTACTGACCACTGCTTCAAGGCATTCAGTGCTGGTAAACACTGCACACACACACACTACTCCAAAGAAATCCCAACAGTATCCCTTTCAACTTAATCCTGATTGTTATACAAAAAGCAAGGTCATTGCCCCCACCCATCAAGTCTCACTGATTCCACAGCAAAGAAAATATCTTAATCAAGCGAGCAAAAATAATTTATTTGACTGTGCATGCGAAATTCATCGCCTAAAATACTTCACATTTGCCTTCCTATCTTGCATCAAACCCCTGTCAGCTAAATTCTCCAGCGTGTTTGCCCCAGTCAACACTTCATCTCGCCGACCATGCAGCTGCTCTTCTACAATCTTTCTCTTTGTAGAGCATTTTTAGCAGAGAAGCTGTCTGGCTTTACTCGTGAGTTTTATCAGGGCTCCATCACCCTCTGTGTAAGCAAATTTTACTGATGCCTTCATTTCAGTTTGCTTTAAATATGAGCCAAAGCTTCATAAGTTTAAAGTAAATACAATTTAAATGGCAGTGGCTTGCTAATTTTTGTGTGTAAAATATTAATGCAGTTGGATGTGTTCAAAAAGGCGTATTTAAACAGCTATCAGAATGTGGGGTGTTCACATTGTAAGATAATATTTCATGTTTTCAAGTCCATACATTTTTGAGAAATATTTTTTGAAAAAATAACATGTTGCACTGCAGGGATTGTTTTTTTTTTTGCATAGTTTTTGAACTAAAATTGTCTTCTTCCTACATTATTGAAAACATGAGCTTTTCACCCAAAGAAAACCAAAAGACAGCCATGCTTTCATTTCTTAAGAATTATCTGAAAAATAGCTAGATGAAAGCATGTATTCTGTATGATCATATTTTCCCAAAAGGGCCAAACAGAATACTTCCTTCCTACTTCCTGCTCAGGCCAGCACAGAGGAGTTAGCACATAAGAAATAAAAAATAAAAAATGTTTTGCCTGGTGAAATAAAGGTTTCTATCTACTTTCTTTTTTTGAGTAAATTCAGAGTAAAATATGCAGGAACAGATTTAAAGCTATATTGCTGGGTTCTCACATGGAAAAAAAAATACAGCTTAGTTCTTCAAATAAGAACCTCACTAACATATTATTTAATATGTTTCTATTTATTATTTCTGGAATTCCTAAGGTCCCATGTTTGGATATTTTTTCTTCGGTTAAAAAAAATCGAAGTGTATTTTTTTTTCTTTCCAAAAATGTAATAGCTAACTTTCAGGTAAAGCACAAACGTGCTGTTAGGGAAATTACTGTTGTTCCTCGAATAAACCTAGGGAAAAATTAACTTTTTTTTAAAAATAATTTGTTTAGTTTATTTCTTCTTGATGGATGTAATTTCAACAACTTAAAACTGCTTAATTCTCTGTATTAAAAAAGAGAAAAAGGTTTAATAGTAATTTTAAATGGATAACCTAAATATATATAGCTTCAAAGGGTTGTTATAGATTTCAATGGCAGCACAACCCTAAAATGCATTAAAGGTAAAATGGGTTGAATTAATGTAAACTTTGGATGTCACTAAAAAAGGTTTTAATCAAGGGAAAAAAAGCAGAGAGTCCTCTTCACCTGAGTTCTAGATGAGTCAACAGCTCATTTGTAACTATATGACATAAAAAACAAAGAAACTACACAGGAGCAACTACCTCTATGCTTTAGGGTGAAAGACTTTAACCACAATACTAGGGTGCAATGCTTTAATAGTTCAGAATGTAAACTTTTAATCTAATGACTGGAGAAAACAGTTAGTCTGGAAAGAAATGCAAATTTACAGCAAAACTTTGGGTGTTTTATTTCTTTGGGTTAACACCATAACTACTATTGAGTTTCTAGTGTGTTTTGTGTAACTAAACTATACATAGACTAAAGATACAAAGAGCTCACAAATGATTTTGTTAAACTCAGAACAGTTTCCAAAAATGTCTGACTGCTTCAAGTAAATTAAACTCGGGGGAACTTTACATACCACGGCTATGCAACTCATTTGTAGCATCAGTGGTGACTTTGAATGGACTGAAGTCAGTTTCCAGCCTTCCCTCAGTTTCATTGACATAAAATAGCCCAAATATTTCAACTTTATTTTAAAAAATTCAGGTCCCCACTATCCTAACAAAAAGTAGTTAATCAGCTGCATTCTGAAGCTGCAGCTGAAACTGATTTTAGAATTTGGTAAAAAGGTGGAGGCTTAATCCAATTTTGTTTTTAAAAATGAAAATGAAATTAACTTTTTTTTTTGATGAAAGGCCCCTTTCTATGGTAATAAATAAATAAATAAGTAAATAAATAAAGATGTGTCTTGAGTCTGAAATAAAATAAGAGTTAGAAAGCTGAATTAGTCATGTCATTGTTGCTTATCAATTAGTCAAACAAAATAATTCTGAAAAGAAAGGAGAAAGTTCCAAATAAAAAAAGGAAAAGCCAGAAGTGCTGTAAAGTAGAGAGAGTTTTTATGGAAAAACAGTATATTGATAAGTAAATGCACATACCAAGTCGTTCATGAAGTGTATGTGCTAATCCATCCATCCATCCATCCATCCATCCATCCATCCATCCATCCATCCATCCATCCATCCATCCATCCTCGACTTAAAAAAGTCTACAAATCCAATACTGAAAGAGGCCATCATAAAAGCACGAGGAGAATCAAATGAAATCTGAAAAATCCTGTCAGCTGTGTGAAACAGCAAAGAGAGAGGAAATCCCAACAGTGTATTGGGTGCAATCAGACTCAGGAGTCACTGCTAAAGAATACATTAAGCTTTACCAAACCCTAGATAATTAAGTTCCACAGACCACTCAACAAACATGTCAACAAACCTTTCAGAAAGCTTTAAAGATGAGATGTAATGGTCTGAGGTACATTAATATTTCAATGCTGTTGTATGAATTTTCACATGGCTGTCTGCCTTCATTACTTCAGGCCTGTCACCCATAATGTGCATTTGTATTCATTTATTCTTAATCAGCAATTTTATTTTCAAGGGTAAAATTCAGAGGCAAGTGTGGATTAGCAAAGATGCCGTGAGCGCAGATTGGTGGATGGGCACACAAAGCACTAAGCAGTGACCCTGGGAGACTGTTTTAATTTCCCTTGACAGGCTTACTGCTGGGATTTGGGGGGGTTTAATGGACTTTCACATTAGTCCCTTTACATGAAGTTTTGAACTGATTTTTGGGTTTTAGTTTTTCACAACATTGGACGTCATCATTCCATTGGAGAGTCTAAATCTAATCGATGTCTGTATTAATCTTGAATAGAAAGTAGTTATTAAATCTTTTTGTATTTACTTTCACACTTATCAACAATGTCTTATAATAATAATTGTCTAAGTATTAAAACGTCTACTAAGCAATTTATCAACTATTATCTTGTTCATAAGTGTTTTAGATAACTGTCATATTGATCTTGATTACACCTATAATCAATCTTTTTTATTTGTCTTTTACTTTTGACTATGAGAACATTGAGAGATTATCCACAAAATATGTGTTTGCTAATAATCCACACAAATAATAATAATATTAAAAACTCTTTAAAAGACAAACATGAAATATCAAAAAATTATTTAAAGGTGACCATAAAATTTTGCCATTATCCATTGTGGGCAGCTGCAATGACAAAATAATTACATAAAAAAGGGTTGTGGCTTTCAGATGCAAGTACTCTGAATTCACTATATAAAACCTTGCATGTGATCAAACCATTTGCAAATCAAATCTGTAAAAACAAGCTCAAGTGATGAAACTAAAAGTGGTTTATCAGACCACAATGTCTGTTGGGATAACTTTTATTTCCCTAAAACCTGCCACAAATTAGATCCTCTTCTAAAACTTGTAGAGTTTCATCACGTTATATGGTTCAAAAGTCATTCCAGCACTAATGAAATTGTCTTATGATCCATTTTTCTGTGATGTTTTTCATTGTGTGCTAAAAAAAAGCCAGAATCACTATTCACATCATCTTTGTCAGACAAAAGACTTAGGTATTGATTGTCCTCTTGGTCTGAGATTACACAGCAGGATTCAATGGATTTTCAGCAGCCCACAGGTCATGGCCCCCAATCAATGCTGTTCTACAATTACAGTCTGAGTCATTATGGTGAACCATTTTGTTATGCACCCAGAATGATAACACGAAGCACAATCTTTTCACATTTTTCTAATTTTTTACATGGAAAAGATGTAAAAATTGAAGGGAAAGACCAACTTTAAGGTTCTGGTCTTTCCTTTTCTTCCTTTTGATTATTATAATTATTCACAATTGGACTTTTCACATGTTGCACAGTAAACGAATGACAAAGGGGCTAACTTTTTTATTTGTTATATTAAAGTAAAGTAAAATAAAGGAATCACAAGATTAACACAAAGCGTTACACTCCCAAATTTAATAAAGATAATATATTTAATATGTTCAGGATAGGCCAAGTGTGTAAACAGAAAAGTGTCAAATAATTTTTAATGAATGTTAAAAGAAATCCTACAAAAACCTGGCTTCTATTTTGAATTACACTGTTTGGATTACTGAAAATTCTTTCTAAGCCTTTTAAGTTGCTCAAAAAATGCTGAAACATGTTAAAGTTTGTTTATGCTGAGTATTTGGCTGAAAGCACTTCATAAATCACTATTATGACAGCAGCTGTGTCTCCAACACTTCATAAATACTCTGCATAAAACCTGCAGCATAATTCTTTTTCATAGCCCTTATTCCTTAGCGCAACATTCCTGGCAGTCATTGAGAGAAATGATGCCTCCTTTGGTCTTCTTTTGATGCATTGTCCCAGGTTAGTTTCGGAAATGCTATAGTCTGTATTCAAAGGTATTTTGGGAATTCGTCTGAAATATAATTCTGTTTCAGAGACCTGTGGTAATCTGTCGTGCACTTCACTTTAAAGCCTGAGTTGGAGTATCACCTGGTTTACTGCTTGTTCACGTCAGACTTTCTTTAAAATGATTCAACACATTTCTATTACACAGAGAAAACTATCCCAAACAGTACTGTTGGTATCACTTTCAGACTCCATTCTGACTTAAGGATTGTAACTTTAAAGTCCCACTCTGATCATCTTGTGATCTATTGAAAAAGCATTACCAGTGGTCTTTTAATTATGCTGTTTTAGCCTAAATAAAAAAAATCTGTGTCATTTTCTGATACAAAGTTTCTGCAGAGAAGCAAGAGTTCATTAGAAATTTGCCTCTGAGTTGTTTGCGGGTCTGTTGGCGCAGAGTAAACCCGCCCCCATTTCCCATCTATTTACAAGCTCTCCCACTAGCTTACAGCCCCTTACAACCCCAACCTGACATTACCAGTGCAACAAAAATGGGGAGTAACTTTTGACCTATATTGAAGCTCCTACATCACAGATACAAGCTTCTTCCAACTGAATTTCTTTATTATTTATTATTATTGTTTCTTTATTATTCTTTAAAGAAATACTCAGAAATAATATTGTAAGCTTAATTTCCTTTATAAATGTCCCCTATCACCAGAAAAAAGCCACAAGAAGATGTTAAAAACACGATTTTTATTGGAGCAGGTCTTTAAGATTGCATTCAGTGGATCCATCCACTCCATTTCTCAACAAATGAAATGATAATAAAGTTTTGATAGTAGTTAGCCACATTCTACAACCACAATATAACCTGATGCACATTTATTGCAAAGTCAATTTCATTATTTAAAAAGAGGTTGTGTTCTTTACCTTTGGACCAGCAAGTGTTAATAATTCCTAGTGTTTAGATGAGGAAATTATGTTAGATTATATATTTATAAACCTGTGCTCTTTGCACCGTAAATCAACACTAAAGAATATCCATCACAAAAATAGAGTTTTGCAATCTGACCAAACATGAACACGCAGTAGTGTTAGAGACATTTAAAAACAGCCTGTAGCTATTGGCCTGACATGAGTGCATCTCTGAGGATTTGAGAACAGCCAGTCTGAAGGCTGGCAGGTGGTCTTGGGGCATGACCAATATGCTGCAGGCGGTCAGGCAGACAGACACACTGTGCAGGGGCTCCATAAAATTTCAAATCTGGAGCCAAACTGGGGCCTTTCAGATTTGCAGCTCTCACTTCAGCGTGCTACAAAGTCACAACAGACGAAGAAATGTTTTCTACTTTTTGATAAAGAGCTAATTCCTTCATGATATCAGAAGGCGGAAAACAATAAAGTGGTGACGGTAACATGTCCGGGTACCCTGCTCACCTGGACCAAATTGAGCAAAACAATATAAAAGTGATAGATATGAAGACTTTAGCATTATCATCCCCTGGAATTGAAAAAGCAAGATATTTCTGTAAGAAAATGACGATTTGAACGGTTTTTCCTTCATCTTCACTGCAGATTGCATCTCCCACTATTGGATTGGATCCATCGGCATTTACAATCCTGCAATAAACTCTGCTGTATTTCCTCCTCATGATGCATTACAGTAAAGTGAAGAGAAATTCCCCTCTGCTATTGAACAGACTAATTGGTCCATTAAGGATCTCAGTACAGTATGTAAGTGCAATCATTAGCTATTCCCAAGAAGGGTTGTTCTCACTCTTGCTCATCTGTTTATCTTACTAAGGAACAGGACGTATCTATAAGTAATTTTTAGCCCCTAGTCAGAGCTGATAAAACACATTAAGTGTGGCAGAGAAGGGAACTGACACAGCATTTCTCTCATCACTTTGTGTTATTGCCATGAGTAGAAATGTCTTTGATTTTTGCAAATGTGAGACTTGACAATGAATTCCCTCCAGTTAAAGATTCTCTCCCTTCAAGCTTTTAATTGTTTTTGTAAGTTAGAATCTGCAAGGAGAATAAATTCACAAAACCAGGGATAAAACAACCAAGCGTGTATTCCATTCTCCAACTGACAGCATCTATGAGGCAGAATGCAACCTGACCTACTTTTTCTATATTGTAAGAGCCACTCAATCTGTCCTACAATGCTTTATGAATTGTACACATCAATCTTTGCTCTTCAATAGCTACTCCCTCACGCTTGTTTATATATCCTAGTTTGTCTTATAGTCCTTTTAGTTTTTAAAGTATTTAAATTCGACACTTTAGAGCATTATAAACAGTCATTTTCAAAAAGTGTTTTAGATTATATATTGAAATAAAATGTAGCTAATACTTCCATAGATTTTTGTAGATCCTGTGAAAGGTGAAGCAAGGAACCCAACAAAAACTTAATAAGCTCATGTATTTCATTTTCAGGTAACTGACTGAAAAGGTCTCCAGTGTGCAAATAACCACTTACCGTGACACCATCTTATAACCACGCATGCACCAGTTAGTTTCTCGTGGGCACCAGTTGGTTTCTTGTGAGCACAAAATACTTTCTTGTGCACATGAGAAACCATAGTAATATTTGTATTACTTTAGGGCTTCGTAGTTAAGCGATTTTTTATATTAAAAAAAACCCTGCAGGGTGGCAATTTAGTGTCTGGATGTGGACGTACATTCAAAGCAGCTGACGACGCCTTAACATCTTTCTAAGTCCATTCAAGTCCCTTAAGGACAACAAAATGAAAGTTTTAGAGAATTCAATACAAAGCCTGAACCTCACTTCTGTTAAACAAAAGGGTTGGAATCTAAAGGTCAGAAATGGTACCAAAGCAAATGTTGCAAATATACTATACTATAGTGAGCAGAGTGATGTGAGAGTGTAGGCTGTCCTATCTTTTTACATAATTTATGATAATAATTCATAATTTTTCTGAGATATAAAACATGAATGATGTATTCTTGGACTTTGATTGTAAATTCCTCTGAAAGTATACTCACACAGCAGGTGGAGAGCACCAGTAGCATAGTGTGATGTTATCTTTTGCTTCACTCAGTGGGGTCTTGCATTGTGTTGGATGCAGTGTTAGCAACAGAAATTGCAATAAGGTAAACGGAACAAACAGCATTATTCAATCCAATGTGCATGGAGACGGGCCTTCACAGCTAATAAACAGCAACTGTTAATTGAAGCAACTTTAGAAGAAGTCCTGAAACGGCAACTTGGAAGGCTTTGCCTTCCATTACTTTTCCTTGTCCTTGCCCTGATGGCTGCAGCAACACCTGAATCCCCGTTCACGTGGGTGGTTCTGTTGGGCGGGGGGGTCAGTTCTTTTTCAGAGTTTGTTTCTTTAGGACTAGACTATCGTAGGTAAGGATACAGGTAGACAGCCTAGCATTGACACTGCTATGTATAAGTTTGTGCAGTGCAATTTCACCTTACTGAGTTGGGGATCACTTACCCTGATGCCCAGTTCCACATTTTCTCCACCATAAACTTCCATCCCTTCATCCAACAATCCGATCTCCTCAAAGTACAGCCGGTCCACCACAAAGCAACCAATCAGCGCTGGGCTCCTGTAGGATTTATAAAGGAGATTTTATGTTTTGCCTTCTTTGCTATGGAGGTAATAAGAACAAGGAAAGACGTGATCCTGCAAAACATGTCATTTGACTTTGAACACTGGGTTAATTGCCACTTCAGTAAGGCTGACGTTTGTTAATGTGTGTCAGGTGTGAGTCGTGCACCATAATTGTACTTAATCAAGGCCGGTGTTTTCTCACTTACTTGATCGGTGCGTTCTTGTTCCCTTTGTGCCACCAGGACTTGGGGGGGTTGAGGTAGCGACACCACAGCTCCCAGTCAAAGCCCTGGGCAGACAGCGGATACTCTTCAATCTCGAATGTGTCATACTTGATGTTATCAAATGATGGGGAAATGATGCGGGTTCTGTCCTCTTTAATTCTCTGCAGAATGGGTTCAGCCCTATGAAAATGAAGATGGAAAACATTTCTATTGTGCATTTGCCTTGACGATCTTTCTGTATTATAATGGTGTGGGTCATGCAAGGACAACTTCAGACTAATTCATTTGTATATTTCTCATCTAATAACTTGTGAAATGATTGTTTTCATAAATGAAACACTATGATAAATTGACTTGTCTGTTTACAGTTAAATTAAAAAAACTGGGCAGTAGCTGTACAGGCTTATTTGGGTTGTATTAATCTTTTTGTTGTTTTTGTAGATGTATTTAAAATGCATACAGATACAAATGAGTGCTATATAGCAAAGATAAGATCATATACCTCACCAATAATCGTGAAAAAACGAAAAAGTTCAAACATGTTTGTTTGCTTAATTTTTTTTTTTTTTATTTTTTTTTTAGAAAATGGATAAATGGCTTCATATTAATATCCAGCTTTAGCTATCGCCTTTATTGCGAACCTGGTTTTCAAAAGTTTTCACTGCTTGAAGATGACTACATTTCCAAGTAAGAGTTAACCATATTAGGTGAAATTGGCTGATCAGCTATGGAAAATGCCAGGTTTAGTTCTTCGATCTAAGAAGCTTTTAGATGTTATAGATTGCACATTTGCTCATTTTCAAATACCTGAAAAAAAAGGAAATTTGATTTGTTTGTTTGATCATTTGTTTTTTTGGTTGATGGTAAAAGTGATATTACGTTTCTGCCCAACTCTTTGGAGCACTTGCTGGTTTTCTTTTATTCAAATGGAAGAATGTTTACCACTTTTTGCATCACCTTCTGTGAACAACATTGGACCCATCTGGGAATTGAGTAAGCCAACTGTTGTAGTTTCGACAGTGAAGGGCTGTTTTTTCTCTTGCTTGACATGGCGTTTCATCTGCCTCACAATCAGGAACTTCTTTAGGGTAAAATCTCAGCCTTAGTAACATGTACAACACAGTTGTCTCATGTCATCCTGGATAGATTAAACCTATGATAATGAGCATTCAAATTTATTTGTTACTCTATCAAATGTATTATAGGGTACATCTTCAAAAAGGACAATGGTTTCCTTTATATTTTTCTATGCAATAGCTACATCTTATTGTTGACTTCAGAAAATATCTAATTATTCCTTGTTAGACTTTACAGGGTATCACAGCTGTTTTATAGTTGTCTTGTGCTTTATTTTTACACGTTATCTATATGTTGTATATATATTTAAAAACTGTTGGCAATGTGTCACTTTTTTAACATAACATCTTACATTTTGAGTCAGTTCAGTAAAACAGACAATATGAGAGTATACTTATAATAAATGATACAAAGCTGCTGTGACTCACCAGCCAACATTAAACTCAACATGGGCATCAAACAGGGCAACAACCGGGGCGGTGGCCGCTCTCCATCCACTCACTCTGGACCGGATCAAGCCTTCCTGCTTGTCGTGTCGCACCACCTTGATGAATCCAGGTCGTTGTTTGTTTGTCTCAGAAACAAAATCCTGCAGCTTTTCCTTCAATTCATCTAAAAGGAACAGACAGATGCATTTAGTCATAAAGGATGAATAACTTTTTTTGAAGCTGTGATTACAGAGGTGGGCGAGCAAAAGGGATGGTTGTCGGTTTGCAAACTTCCTCCCACAACATACGTCTTCCTACAGCGGTCAGTAATTCAGTGGTCAGGGGCCAAAGGCACTCGTGGTCCACTGCTTTGATCAGTGGACCAAACAGGCTGCAGCTTCCGTCAGAACTGCAGGGCTCCATGGGGCTTACTACTCATAAAGTGGAATTGCGATATTAAAAATTCAGTTCCCTTTAAAGCACGGTTGGTATATTGGGCTTCATAGTTTACTCTTTTATTACCTGAGTTATAGACTGCATGATAATTCTTGGGCTGCAGGCCAGGAGTGAGACTATTTATGAGTATGGTGGGAGAAGAATCCCTGCTTGAATCAAAGGGTCTCTGCTGGGCCTCAGTTAGAAAAATGTCAAGATTTGCCAAAAATACAAAAAGCCAAAGCTTCAGTCTGCTCTAAAATGTCAGCATTCAACTCAAAGAAGGCTCCACTCTCCTATCAATCAAACAGAGTTCAGAAAAAAATGATTTGTTTTTCCTTTAAACATATTCATCTTTATCTAAGGAATTTCAAGTCTCAATAGAATTCCTAAAAAACAAAAAATGTCATAGGTGGCAAAAATAGATTTTAATTTAAAATAATCTTTAAGTAAAAATTTTTTAAAGTTTAATGTTGGATTTAGTCATTATAAGAGACGTTTAAGATTCCTACCATGAAGAATACCACATGACACGGCCTTGCTTGGCTCTCAGCACAGCGCAGCATTTAGCGACAATGGCGACATCACATTTCAACAGGAGAAGCAGGCTTTCAGAGTGTATTAAGATCTTATCTGTTTATCTACAATCCACTTAGGGGTTTGGAAAATAGTAATTATGTTCGCCCAAGAGAGTGAGTGAAGGAGCAGCAGAATTTCAATGGTTTTCAGCTTGTTCTAATTAACAAGCATACTGCAGCAAGAGACACAAAACGTATTATTCCAGCAAGTCTGGATATCATAATTCAACCTTTACTTTTTTCACGCATTACGAACACACATATGACATGTATATGTCATATAATATAACATTTCTGGTTGAATAAAAATTGACTTTTTCTAAAAAACAAACACACACATTTAAAACAAAGTGTTACCAAGGCAGAGAAACGTATTCATTTCTGCAAGAATACAGATTACTCATGTAAAGTTACATAAACAGCAAGTACCAGAGTATTAGCATTTGAATTTCCTCCAGCTTGATCTCCATGATCTCATGATGCTGTATATTAATAGCACACCCTCTCAACTATGATTCATTTTTTTGTTGCAGTTTTTTTAAGAGCACCACATTTAACCAAACTAATGGTAAAGATATCAGAACAGGGAGAAGTGTCCATCATTTAGACAGATGGACAATGACACACAATGCAATAATGTGTAGTTTTGACACAGGAAATTACTTGGTGTTAGCTTCCATTATTTCATAAGAAAATTCTGCTAAAACTGTCTGTTACTAATGATGGCAGCATTTAATTATAGTGGATGGCAGGATTTTATTATCCTTTACCTTGGGATAAAATACCTATTGACTAAAAAATGATCCTCATTTAAAAAAAGTGCTTATATTGCTTGGAATACCACCAATAAAACATAATATTCCACCATTTTATTTGTCGTCACAACAAACCAGTTTTTATTTTTATGGGGCATTTTATGTCATTCATATAGAATTATGTTGATTTCCAGTATTCTTTAAGACAATACACGGTTTTTGATAATCGAAAATAGTTAAAATGTGTCATTTTGTTAAACAAAATGACATGATTTAGAAAGATCAGGAATCAAATAACATAAATGTAACTTTGAAATATAAGATCAAATTATGCGTTGCATTTTCAGAACCTGACCAAAACATGTATAATTGCACAAGTAAGCAAGAAAAATAATGTAAATATTACATGAAGACACAACAAAGATGAAGGGATATTTGCTTAGTCTCTGAATCCTGGAACTGCTGCAGTTTCCTTTTAGGAGTCACGCACATCAGTATTTCAGTAATGTGGGGGAGTATTTCCCCCACATTAGCTACTCAATGAGTACTGTATGTTAGCTGAAATTGTGTGGTACTCATTATTATTTTGTTGTGTATCAAGTTCATTTTTATCTTCTAAATCTGTTTTAGAAGTTGTAGTTGT
The DNA here is from genome assembly GCA_023969325.1 of Oryzias curvinotus. NCBI lineage: Eukaryota > Metazoa > Chordata > Actinopteri > Beloniformes > Adrianichthyidae > Oryzias > Oryzias curvinotus. The sequence continues at coordinate 10,334,588 of CM043708.1, forward strand.
TGCTGTTGTTGTGTATCAAATTATTCCTATTATTTTAAATCCTCATAAGCTTAATGCAATCAGTCAGCATCTAAAGTGCAAATTTGCCCTTGGGTATGCAGAGCGGCTCTTGTACTAAATCAAGTTTTGGGACATTTACCATAAAGATTAGCATCATAATTAGTTTACCTCAGATTCATTTGTTTCTGGGAGAAAACTGTAGCTAGCTTACATAAGTTGCTGCAGCATGAAAAACTCAAATTCATCAATAGTTAAGACACCTGTTATGTGAAAGTAATTTCAAAATATTAATGACGCAGTGTTGTGTAGCAAGAAAAATCACTGACAACACAGTTTATCACTCCACGAATGGTTGACGCCTGGCATTCATCACTCTGCAGGACTGATATGTTACTGAAACTCTGATGGAGAACATTGAGCTTTTTAAGATGGAGTTGGACTGGAACAGAAAGCGCATCATTTTTCTAACCAAAGTCTGAGCTCATCATTTAATCAACAACAATGTAAAGAGACTTTTTTATATCAAGAGATAATGACTGCATGGTATGTGGAAAAATGACATTGACATTTTGGCTTTTTGAGAAATGTGTGAATTCTTATCAACATTGACATTTCTTTTTGTTTGTCTTGAGAGCAGCATTGAATAATATGAGAGCTACGTGTAATACATCATAATTAAATATGTATAAATCACAGAAAGGTGCTAAACACATCCTTGTGGACCACCAACTGACACTGGGCAGGGCCAGTGATAGGAAACCGCAATTCCAACCCTTACCTCTGGGGACAGTAATGTCAAGAAGAAAGGGTCTTCTGCCAGTGAGGTTTCTAAACATGGCATCACTGTCTTTGTGCTGTTCAGTTGAAAAGAAGCAGCGATGTTGGAATACGGTTAATTACTTTCACACAATGTAACTGAAGTGACGCAATGTTGAAAAACTTTTGTTTTTACTCAAATAAATAAAGGTTGACTGGGGAAACAGAATACGTTGGAAGCAACCTAATTAACTTGTTAAAGAAGGCAAACAGCATTTTGTTATATGATCGTTTGCTAATTGACAAGTTAAGCACATTTTTGGCTTATTTTAAATAGTTGAACTTATTGGTTACATTCATTTATTTATTTTAATAACTGTGTAGCCAAGGCATCAGTTTCTCCTGACAAAAGTGTTAAAACTAACGTTTTTTCTTCAATATTTGTCTGCCTCTCAGACCTGAATTAAAGCTAAACACAAGTGTTAATTTATTGGATTCGTATTTATACTTTCATGACATAACGATTTGCCACACTAACATCACCCCAGGGCCCATCCAACCACCCCCATTTAAACTGCTTAAAGATGCAACAGAAACTGAAAGTCTGTTGAAAAACCTTATTGGTCTAATTGGCAGCCAAAATTTTGATGTTGCCACATTTTTGGCTGAGATGGATGCGAATCATATTTTCTATGGCATGATGACAACTTTTCCTGTCTTTCATCTGTGTTTATTAATATATTTCAAAACTCAATGTTTCTGTGCTTATTTTGTCTGTGCCTCTATCATTAAATGGGCCTTTTATGCACATACAAGCAAAGCCCTGGCTAAAAATGACTGCTGGCACAGTAGATGTAAAACTGGCATGATTACAGGTCTAACACATGCTGTGTCGTTTGCACTGGGCCACTTGGCAATTTCTAGCTGAACAACGATGCTTTAGAAAAAGAAAAAAATATCTTAAAATACTAAACACTGTTGCAAACTGTTTTAACTTAATTCTATGCCCAATGTCAGTGAGAATAAAACATTACTGTTGTATGTTTAGTATAAATCTGCTGCAAAATCCATTCTTGCTGCAGTAAACACTCCGCCTGGTTTGTTTTTGCTGTCATTTTAGATTTGTGTGCCCTCCGGTTTTCATTATCTGAGTCCCATCAACTGCGTGCTGAAATTCCAGCTGCTTGTACAACCAAGACTGCCAAGGCTTTTCAGGACACCTGAGGTGTTGAGTGAAACTACATAAAATCATTTCCCTCGTGAGGCGGGCACAACGCTGGAGTTGAGCGAGCAGCAAGGTCTTTAAAACAAGAAAAAACAAACAAACAAACAAACTGCATTATTAGAAAGAAAAAAAAGGTTTTCTATCATTGCGATGCAATTTCCTCTTAAGAATGTAAATGTAAAAAGAATAAAGCTTGATGTCCTGATAAAGGTCAAGCTATTAACCGCAGTATTTGGTAATAATTCAGAAATAAGTCAGAATAAAAGGTTCTTCTGCATAATCAGAAAATAAGTTGTATATTTAAAATCAATTAGGTAAAAATAAACAAATAGACTATTCAACTTTCCACTTAAAGTCCCACTCTGATCATCTTTTGGTATATTGTAAAAAGCATTCCCAGTGGTCTTTTAATTATAATTCTGTATTTTTAGCCAAAATCCCCAAAACCTGTGGTGTTTTCTAGGACATGGCTTCGGCAGAGTGGCTGGAGTTCATTAGAAATTCATCTCTGAGTTGCCCCCGGCTGACTCTACACCCGTTGGTCAGCCTTCCTTTATTTCTCATCATTCCTTTGTATACACTCTTTCCGCTAACTTACAGCCCCTCACACCCTAACCTAATAATATCAGTGTAACAAAAATGGCGAGCAATATCGGAGCTATCTAGCCTTAAAGTTTAGAATCAGATGCCAACTCGGACGAGGAAAACAAAGACGTACATGGATCTATTTGTCTACAAGTGGATTCACCAGAATGCAGTAGAGCAAGGAGCTTGTGGCCTGCCAGTTTAATTTGAATAAAGAGGTACTCAGAAATTTAGTTTTAATCTCAATTTTCCCAAAATATGTCCAATTTTATGAGAAAAAAGCTGCAAAAACATGTTAAAAATACCAAAAACAACAACAACAACACGATTTCAATTGGAGTGGGCCTTTAAGAACTTAAGTGATTACCGACTCAAACTGTTCCTTGAGAACAGGTCATCGGTAATACAGTCCTTCAAAACAACTAGTCTTATCTCAATATTGTCTCTTTTTTTCTCATCTTACTGAAGATAATAACTTCTAACATAATCCTTTATATATTAGTTTTAAATTGAATCAAAAGCTCTTTGGAAAGCCTGTCTAATTAATGATCCTTGCTTCCTATACCAAGCTTTTACACCTTTCTCGGACCACGACTCGGGACATGATCTAATTAAGAAGGAATCAGTGAGGTCAACTCGCCCTTCTATTCCTTGATGGCGTTACGTTCTCCTGCATACTAATGCCTGTCTTAGGTAAGCTGTGACTATTGCAGAGGACTAATGTAAAACTATGGATGATAACCCTTTCAAAAGTCTCAGCTGCATTAAAAGTCAGCAGGCTAATGACATTTGGAGCAACAAAATTCATAATGATAACAGGTTGTATTGCACTGAGAGTGCTAGAGGAAAGCCGGGTGAAATACAATCAGCAAAATGTCACAGCGTGACTTTCTGACAGACCTGATGAAGGCCATTCTTCTGCTCAATTATTTAAGGATATGTACTATTTACTGCCTGAGTTCAGAGGAACCTGAGCAATCTGAGGGCTTGAATAACAGAGGTTTACCAACAAGGAGGTTTTCATCTTTTTGCTCCAAACCATCCTGAGCAAGTGCAGTCCTTCTTCCAAAGCATTTTGTTGAATTAACACAATGTACCACATTGATCTGGACTCTGCTTCCAGACTGCAGGACATGCCATATGTTTTGCATTATTGACTTTGGTAAACAGTATTTCCCACGTTGATTGTATTCGTTCTTGTTGCAAGCAGCACAGCCAATTCCAAAGTGTAAAACCTATAAAGGATTCTGCCACTGTAGTAATACTTTTTTATTGGTTTCTTTCTTCCTTTGTAGTGTAGTCATGCACCGCCAAGAAACTGCTTCACCCTTCACTGGTATATTCAAGTCTTTTGACATGAAGGGAAGACGGAAATTCTTCATCTCATTCATTACTCAAGCGTGCGTTAACATGCCCAGATGCTTCGAATATCGTCTACAGCACGGTTTACAAATCATTTGCTGCATGCAGGTGTAAGAATTAAGCTGAGAAATATACAGACCAGATCACAAACACCACATCACCTTGCTGGATTATTACGTGCCTCGAGGTAAATTTTGTGGCTTTGCAGCTAATTACCGTTATTCATTCATTGTCTCACTCTGGTGAAGAAGGCCTTCTAATTAACATTCATTCTGGAAGTCTTCAGTAGGAAACGACAGAGTTCTCTGCTCGTGGTAAAATGTCTCTTTACTAACCACACTATCTTCTGAAAGTCTGGTTTTGTGATTTTGACCATTATTACTTGTATTACTGAGTCTGTGTGAAACCAAGTTGATAATGTATCTTAGGCCTGCACAATAAATTGCAGATTTATCGTTGTCGCAATTTCAAGCAGTGCAATATCCATGTCACAAAAGTCTGCGCAAATCGCGATAAATTGTAAACCTTAAATGTGCTAAAACAATCATATAGCAGCTTGAAGTATTTAACAAATCGAATAAATCCCTTTATACTTTTGAACTATCAGATAGAGCCCTTCACATTGTTAACCAATCGGATGGAGGTTTTATTTTTGATGTAGACCTTTTTATAAAGCAAGAAAAAACATTTTCTATTTCTTTATAAAATGTAAGATTTCATGAAAGTTTAATTAATAGTTAAATGAAATAAAAAATTTGACAAAGAAAAATATCAATTGAAACATAATTAATTAATTGAAGCAGAAAATGAATTAAACTGTTACTTTGTAAAACAAATAATTGCAGCATTTTGGCAGTGATAGTCCGCTCTAGGACTCTAACGGCTGTGTGAAAGCTCCTTTCAGAGTTTTATAAATGTAATGCAGCCTTGGTAAAAAGCGTGTTTCGCTCATATAACTACCTCACACTGATCTAAAGTGGCAAAGGGCTGCCACCCTTAGTGAAGACCCAACACCAAATGCACTGATGATGCTATCCTTGCCATTGCAACGAACACTAGTTGGTTATATAAGCTTAAACAGTCCACAATTGCTTGAGAGCTTATGAAAGATGGGAGAATTTCAAGGTGGAAGAAGTTACATGGACCTGAATATTACTTTAAAGTGCTGAGCTGCTTGCTTTATCCTGATACAACAATCATCATTTCAGGGCGGGCTAAAACAGACGGAAATGTTACTCACTGTTACTGCTGTTGTCGTCCACCAGGATGATCTCTTTAAGAAGGTGGGAGGGTGTCCTGTTGATGGCAGAGTGAATGGACCGCAGGATGACGGACAGGGCCTCGTTCACAAAAATGAAGACTATGCTCACTTGAGGAAGGCTCAGAGGATATGTAATGTTTCTGCACCTACAAAGGTTAAAGTAAAAAAATAAATAAAACATGATGTCTATAATGTGGTTATGATAAGATTACATGGCAGTTTCCAAACAGATCTGATCATGAAATGCATTATTTAGGGTAAATCAGAGTTGGCATCACACTGATTTATAACCAATGGATTGCGGTATTTTTTTTTCTTGTGGGACTGAAATTTTAAAGTTTCAGGGGGAACAGAAAATATTATTACCGGTATGTAATAAGATCTTTTCTCTGCTAAGTGCTTTTATCACAGCCTCACTGACATTTTGACTTTTGTTTCTTTTCTTACAAGAATAGCACAGGAAAAATAATATAATTAAAAATTATAATTTTAAAGTGTCAATTAGGTTGCAATATGTGATTTCTCCCCATTCAATTGTTAAGTCATGTAAAATTACACCAAGCTTTTCATTTTCCTATATTTTCAGTGAAACGCCACAGTTCTGGTCTCTTGGGAAATAGAAATGCACCATGTGAGATTAATGTCTACCTGCAACTTTCAGATAAACCTTCACACCAGGATGACTAGGATCCTTACCTTCTGCTGTGACTCGTGTTTTATGACTGTACTGGAAAACAGAGTCCAAACAACTTTCACTTTAGAGAAATGTTTTTGTCCTGGACTTGATGTAATGCTACATTTTTAACACAGAGATTTTCCTCAGTGAAAGATCACAGTAATAATCTTAGTTTCTGCAGAACAGAAGGTTAAATACATAAAATGACTATTGCTTTTTCAGGGAAGGAATTTTAATTTGTATGCTTCTATAGTAATTTTTACATGATACAGCTTTCAATGTCTTATCCATTTGCATGCAAAGATATATTGTTTCTTGCTGCAAACTGTTAATAAGCTGTGATGACACCGTGTGTGTGTGTGTGTGTGTGTGTGAGTGCAGATAATGCTTCAATTTAAATAATACAAGATTATAGAAGGATTTAAGTATCTTTTGGGATCATTTATAATTGCTATGTGACATATAGCTCTACACTGGTCAGCATAGCAACCTAAACATTCATTAATTTTTTCATAACATTTATTTTAACTAACTGTCACTTATTTTGCTCACTATTGTTCTTTTTAACCGTCTGTAGGAAGACTTTTACAAAGTGGTTATTAGGTCATTGGACTAACCCGGGCCTGTCTTAATGATTTGTGTCATAGCTGCAGTCAGTGTGGGTGCAACAGCTTGAAGGAAAGAGAGGTGGGCATGTGGTAATGTGATGAGAGAGCAGTCTTAAGGTGTTTTTCAAGGCGTAACAAGAGAAAAAGGAGCATGCTGTGATGCTTGGAAGTACCAGTTTGTCTCTCTGTGGTGAAGAGAACTGGAAGCTGATGGCTGCCACCTTGATTGAAAGAAAGCTGGCAAAATCATGAGCAAGAGATGTGGGTGGAGGGGGTGGAGGGGGATAGAGAAGCGTTCATAATGTGATAAAGACCTAAAAATCCACTTCACTTCAATCCAACATGTGAAGAGAACCTTTTTTGGTGTATTTGGTGTTGCCAACCTTATGACAGCAATATGTATTATTAAAAGTGTAAATTCTTTTGGTGGCACCAGTGTAGAAGGAGATGCTGCTCCGAGACTTTTAAACTAGACAGCAGAGTAATATTCTTTCAGGAATTTAATTTAGATCAAATAAAGACTAAGATTAAACTAAATTACATTAAACATTTAATATACATTAAATTAATCTGAGAGATTTACTGATTTCTCTTGGTTTGAATGAGAGTGTGTGCTTATGTGGTCCTGTGACAGACTGGTGACCTGTCTTGGGTGTACTCTGCCTTCACCCAACAGTAAGGTTCATGTGTGTAGTAGTACATGAAGACTAAAGTCTTACCCGTCCGGCCTAAGGTCTGGTATTGGTCTGCTTAGTGACAGACGGTCACTGAGGTAGGTGTTATATCCATAGTACTGAAACATCTTGAGAGCCACCCGGCGGTCATCTGAGCTGAGCTCTTGACCCCAGTGAGTGAACAGTGACGAGTCAGAGAACGATGCGTCTGCCTGACTGACCTCGTCCTTCCCCGGTGTCTCTAGGAGGACAGAAGAAGACAAACGATATGGATTTACTGTAGGTCACAGCATCTTAACCTACCAGTGAGTTGGTGACATTTGAAGCTGATGGATAAATGAGCGTTTATGCGACCGCTGTGATGGACCCTATTTTTTTCCTTGTGCTTAGCAGGTGAAGGGTAGCCTGTGGCACAAACAGCCTGACTGTCCTCCAACAGAAAGACCTTGTTCTTCTCAATGATCGGATGATGAGAAATTCTTGTGCCCTTGAACTACAAATTTGCTTCCTGCCAGCAGCTAGTGGGTTTTTTGTGCTACCGACTTTGCTCATTAACCTATGCATGCAGGACACAGTCAAACTAATGCCCCTGAAGATATCACTATAGCAACACAGATCCTTTCCTTGATTAATTATTCAAGTGGTAATGCTGCTTTTTAATTCGAGCAATATTCTTCGATGTGTTTTCTCACACTCCCTGAGATTTCAAGGCAGATTGTTTGAAGTGAGCCAAAAATAGAAACAATGAGAGTAAAAGAATATCCAGCAGAGTGCCATGGCTGCTAGTTTGTTGTCCTGGACTCATATCACACCCAGACATCATACAATCTCCAAGTGCTCCTACTGCACTTTCAGGAAACCTTGCATGCTGACAAAAAGAGGTGCAATTTCAGACCATAAAGCAGACAAAATTGAAGTCAAATTACTATGGCTGCTATGCAGAAATGTTCCCCACTGACGTGGTTGTCATGTTTTGCACTAGAGTATCTAAACTTTGTGCTAGCTTTAATACTTATTTTGTGCCTTTTGGGCTTTGTACAGAGATTCAATAATATGCAACTTTTAGTCTGTTTATGAAAAAGGATATTTATAATCTTTGAATACATGAAATTCACCTTATTTTTTACTACTACATGACCTGTAATAAGTCTGCTTAATAATACCACTCCCATATTATATACTCTGGAAAAAACTGATCAAGACATAAAAGTATTGTATGTGATAAAAATAAAAATGTCGTTAATTTTTTTTTCAAAGCTGTGAATTGATCATGAAAATGTGCTTAAAGCCCAGAAATAGAATCCAATGAAAACTGGATCTTGTATTGTTTGCTTATAAAATTATTAAGACAAGCCATCAGTCTTTTGCAGCAGAGGGAAGTTCCAGGACAATAAAAAGGGAAAGACATTTCATTATAGAGCTTAAGTATTTCATGTTGCTGCTGACATATTGAGGTTATTGAGAATAATTCTCATCCTATCAGACACAAACAGCTATTTTCCACACAAAAAAATTAAAATCTGGAGAGAATGACAAAAAGGATTTCTTCCTAAAACTGTTTGTCATGGTTATGCTTTCTGTTTGTCTTTGTATTAATCTCTTTTAAGTAAATATGTTTGTTTGACGCTTAAAAAAGGGATGAATGATCAGTCAGTAGCAAATTGGGTCTTAAATTCAGTGTGAAGTCTTGGAAAATTAAATGAGATAGATAAGTCTAAAAGCTACAAAGGCCTGTTAAGTCTGCAGTGACAATGTACGCAAAAGGCAAGGTTAGACTTCCCAGTGTGTATGTGGCCATGGACTATGTGTGTTTTGAGCAGATTGGAATGCTTAATATTTATGAGCAAGCTGTTTTATACTGCAATGACAAACCATGACAGCAAAGCAAAAACTGAAACAACGGAGAAGAGCAGGTGTGACAGCATTAAATTATGAATGGAGGCAAAAAAACGATTTCTCCTGGAAGGTGACGGATAACGGCAAATATCCTTGAAAAGTAAACAAAACTGTTTGCTGTAAAAAAAACTTTGCATCCTTAAAAAAGAAAGGATCAAAGACACTACAATATCGATTTGAGAGGGATGTTACAAAGCAAAAATTAAAAAAAAAATACTGCATAAGTAAACGTAGTTGCTAATCATCCAAGAAAACATCTGGCTAACAATCCATCTGCAATGTTTAAAAGAGAAAACTTTATAGAAAAAAATATTGTTTTTTGTCAGGTGCAGCAATGGGAAAATAAATAAATTAAATTAAAATTATTTTTAAATAAATGTATTTCACTCTTGCTGTAATATTTTGAAAGTATACAGAGTAACTATCCTCAACTCATCCTTACAATATAAGGATTACTGATGTGAAAATGCTTTGCTCCAAAAGCATAACACAGCTAATGGCTTGGAGGCAACTGCATTACTTTTTTTTCTTGGCTTTAAATTCAAATGAAAAACCTTTAGTCACACAAGTGACAGTAGGCTACAGAAAATATGCTAAAAGAAACCTGTAAATGATAATAAAAATCACTGCTCCCATTAATATTTGTAAGTTTAGATTTTTTCAAGGTATTTGTTTTTTTTTTTTGTTATATAAAGAAATGTCAGCTTCAACAAAAAATTCATTTGGGAAAACAACACTACAATATTACATAGGAATTGTCACACACAAAAAACATGCACATCTGAAAAAGTGAGATAAATGCAAACTATTAGAGAGTAGTATTTTTTATACTAAAAAACAAATTAAAAAACAAAAAAATGTATTAAAATCAAAATTACGGTTGATGCATATAATTTATACTAACTGTGTTTTTTAATTCACAAAGTAGTACTTATATAAAGCATTTTTGTTCAATTTTTTAAAGCCAGTATATATTTTTTTAACTTAGAAAACAGTTAAGATGCCCAGATATCAAACAATTTACAATCAATCTTAAAGATGGAAAAACAAAAATTATGAAAAGTCCAATTATTGATTATGAAATGTTGATTGCGGAAAATGAGAAAATATTATTGATAGAAATATTATTGAAAAATATGTGAAAATTAGGTAAAGCGATAGGCTTAGATAAGCACTGACTTCTGTATATCCCATTTTCAAACATGAATTTTTTTTAGTTCAATCTAACGCAGACTGTTTCTTTTTTTTTCTTCTTCTTAAACATTGAAGATGGTGATTTTATTTACCATTTTAAATTATCAAACATCTTTTTATTTATTTATAAAAGCTAGTGCTCAAAACGGTTCAGAATCTCTTCAGTACCTGGTTTGAGAGAGCAGTGAACAAACAAGCCAGAAGCGGAATAATCACTCACGTCCATCCCAGCTGTTACTTTTTCTGTGATGGGAGGAGAAAAGCTACAAGCTCTTTAAAAGACAAACCTGATTAGACAGGATAAGACTTCTGCAGGTTTTTTAGTCTGGACTAGGCTGCTTGAGGGTCCATGCATTTGGCTGCTTGAGATGATGATTAATTAAGCCTATAGAGGTATTTCTCCCAACAGTGGATCCCTGAAACTCTAATTAGCGCAAGTTGTTAGAACATGAAAAGTTTGCCAATTTATTCTGTTTAGCGTGTAGACATGCTAGCACAATCTCATAATAAGTACATGGATATAGGCCTATTGAAAAAAAAAATCTGTAGAATACATTTTGTTTACAAACCTGGATGTTATCTTAAGCTAAGTAAAGCCAAACAGACAAGGCAAAGAGTAGAGTGAGGTCTTAGCCATAGCATTCTCAAAGCTTCCTAGAAGTCCTCTTGACATGTGAGATATCGCTGTCTGCTTCCACAGTTGCAGAAGAGAGGGATATTAGAAAAGACAGAGGAGGAAGAGGTTCATTGTCATTGGCAACAAAACCATCTCTGGAGAAACTGGCAGGGCTGTCACTAAAGAAGAGCAATAAAACAACAGAATATGAAAGCAGCACATTATAAATAAGACGATTTGATGCTAAAAAATTTCAAGGGACAAAAATAAATTGCTAAAAACAAAGATTTTATTAAAAAATATATCTTTGTCCAATACTTTGTTGTGGATAAATGATCATTTTTAAGGTAACTATGCCATAGTCTCAGTTAAATCTATGAAATTCAGGATAAAAAATTATCTTTGTAGTGGAGTCGTAAATATTGATTGTTATGCTTTTACAAGTCTCTCAATCCATAAAATACTCCTACAGGTGGAGAGTAAAAACATTCTGCTAAAACCCTTTTTACTCCTTAACACAAAAAAAGAATAAATGCTCAGGCCTCAAAAGCACATTTCAGGTGCTAAACACAATAGAAATGCCATTTTTCATTCAATAAATATGTGGAGGAAGATAATTGAACAATTTCAATTGTTTTGCTGTTGGAATAAACAAGAATATCATCCAGCAGCAAAACCAAGGCAGTGTTGTTAAGATAAATATGTTAAATCAATAACTCTGATAGTAACATTTTATGAGTTACAATTTGCTCTGACATTCCATAAATATTTGGTTAATTATTACTTTCTTGTGTTACATTTCAAGTCTGTATTGGAAAAAGTTTTTGCCAAATCAGGAAGAATATAGGTTCTGGAATCTCAAAATCTAGTTCTTATCTATCAGACATGAACTAACAAATGCACAAAAAATCCTTATTGTCAGACGTACAGATGTTGTTCCTGTCAGTGCAATTTTCCTTTTCTAAAGATGTTGTGTTCATCAGCTGTGATGCTCGTCAGATGTTTATGACATAAAAGACAGATGAAATGGGACATGACCATTCAGAAGGTGCATCAACATATCAAACAAGTCAGAAACAACAACATTGGAAGGTCAGATTTGTGAGGTTCAGACTGTAATGGAAAAAAAAAACATTCATTGGTCACATATGAGCAAAAAGGTGCCATTTTGGCCACTTTTTCCTCCTGAGTGAGCTCATGTTGTGAAAGTAAGCTGAAGTCCCCCTAGAAACCCCCCCCCCCCACCTCCATTAGGAGAACATGAAAACACTCAGAAAGGCTCATTAGCGCTCAGAAATGTGTCACTCAGGGAAGGAATTTGACTCAGTATGTTGCTGCTGAAAAGCAACAGTTGTGACCACAACACCACAGTAAACCCCACTTATATTTTCAAGATGCAAATTATAGATGTCATAATTTGTTGGTACTCTACTTTGTAGTTTTCTGTTTAGCTTCATTTCCTAGTTTTTCCTATCTGGACTCTGCTGTTAATTGCCATCCTAGACTCCTATTGTTAAGCTGTCCCTGCAGTATTTAGTGCGGGTTTCTTTTGTCTCCTGCCACCTCCTCATCAGGCCCGCCTATTTGTGCTTGCAATGGCTCATGCTTCATTTATTCCCTTGTAAAGTCTGCCTTGAGGTCCTACCTGAACTGTGCTCTTTTCTCTTTTGAAATAAAGTTTCTTTTCCTTGCCTGCAGCCCTTGAATCAAGAATTTGGGCTCTCCTCCAACCTCTCATCACTGCAAACCTTCAGTAATTGGTGAAAAGTGTGAAGGGCTATTAAGATAAGAAGTGGCGGCGAGCTGTCACAACAACATCACAGACAGATAATAGAATAAACACAAGCATACAAATGAGATTCAATATCCTTTGGTACTGTTCTCATGCACATTTCACATTAAAAAAACACAGCACATCTTTTTCCTTGTTCTTTTTCACCTCCCAAACCAATAAAGCCACCAACGAGGACAAACATTACAGAAACAAAATGTACACAATACGGCTAAAAATGTTTAGACTGTGAAGAATTGAAAAGAGCGTTCATCCATCTCCTGGTACAAAACAGTATAAACTATGCTGTAGGCTCTTTTTGGTGTTGTTTGTTGCATTGGACTGCTGAGGTGAAAAGAAATACAGCATTTTGGCAGTTCAACCATTTTTTTTTATTTTACAAGCAAGAGCCCAGAAGCCTGTATGAAACAACCTTGCTGCATGATGTCCCTTTCTCAAATTATTTAATCATGACATTGGTGTTAGGTTTGTGTGGTCATTATGCAATGTTCCTTCAATTATGAAACAACCATCACACACAACACAAAGCAACATGCAAAGAGTAAAAAAAAATCCATCAGTTCCACACACAAAAATGAAGCACAACTCTTGCAATAATGTGACATTAGCCTCCACATGTTTGTGTTGTTATGGAAAACCTGTTTTGTTCTGTGTGTTATCTCCAAACAAAAGTGGAATCAACTAGGACACAGCATGTGTCTCTTCATTGTTAGGGCAACTGGCTAAAAGCCAAGAGGTGACTCTGGGGTTTCAGTAATAACTAACGTTTCCAATGTTGTTTCACTGTTCCGCTCTTTTTACATATTTTTCTTAAAATTACTTAAGAAAATGTAATGGCACGAAGATGCTAACACAGAAAGGTAGGAACTTGGAATGTTGAATTCCACCTACTACATTAGTGCACTTAGTGCACTAATTTGTGCTTTTAATATTGCAGCTTGTTGGAAGCAAATGACTTGTGAAAAATAAATTAAAATATATTTCTAATCTGAAAATGGTCGGCGTTAATCGCCTTGTACTTTTTAAAAAACTTCTTAACCCTCTATGGCATGAATTTTTATTTTATGAGGAAAAAAATATTTCACCCCAGTTTTGGGACCTTGGGGGGGTCCTTGTAATATATCAATCAGAAAATGTGCCCCCTCCCAGCCCCCCCACCAGATTTTGGTTTGTTGCCTCAGAGCAACAAGATGCTATGAAGGTACTAAAACGCCAAGGTTTTCTATATTATTTAATAAGTGGAATGAGGAACAAACAAGCATTAAATACATTACAAGAAGTTTTTTTTCAACAACAACAATTTCAGAAGTTTTCTTTCAGTAACAACAATTTGAAAAAGTTTCTTTCAACAACAATTTCAAAATTTTCTTACAACAAACAGCCACAAATGGTTTATCAATGAGTACATTAGAGATTAGCTGCAGTGTGTGTTAATGTTTATGAATGTGTGTTCCTGTGGGGTACTGATTTTTGACAAAACACAGTCTGTATTATTCTGTATGGAAAAATTATTCTGTATGGAAAAAACAGAAAAAAACATCTTGAAGTATTCGTAGGGGGACTTGATATCGTCTGATTTTGGAAGGCTGGCCTGCTTTTCTGGGTAATTAGTGATGTTGGCATTGTGGGGTGTTCTCCAACGGGGTAAGCGTGGAACATCTTCCTGTGATGCTTCATCCTCATTTTCCTCTTCATCCAGTGACTCATTGTCATCAGGCATGCCAGCTATATGTTTTCAAAAGAAACCAGTAAGCATAAAATTAGAATAGGTCATATATACCTCTCTAAACGCACAAACACACACATGCATGCACACACGCGCACACATATGTTCATTCCATACAGTATATTACTCTGCTGACTGAACCCTGATCTCCTAACTCTCCCTCAAACTTGATTCTGGAGTCCACTCTTCCTCACTGTCAATCTCCTCAGGCTCACTATCCTCACTGTAGGAAGGGATGAGCCTAACCTCTTGATCATGTTTCTTAGACCCATAAAATGTTTGTGCATCCATTTCCTGTGAATAATAGTAGATAGTACAGCAAAAAATGATTATGTTGATAACTATGAATCCCTACACATCTCCATCCATTAGCATGTTATAGTTCACACAAAAGTGATCTAACTGCACAATGTTGCCCTGAGGCAACGAATGAAAAACTGCCATTTTAGTGTATAAATGAAGACAAAAAGTATCTTTACTCAATCAAATATGCTTCTCTACTTATTCATGCACATCATAGATATTTTTTATACAAAGTTATTTAAATGTAAACATGTTAAAAAGAGAAATTTATCTTACCTTCGGCTAGCAGTGTGTCCAAGTCGGCTGTGGTCCCAAAAAGGACTGTGTCACCCCAAGACAAAAGGTCAAAGCTACACCCAGCTCAAATTTCATTGGTCACAGACATATCAGCAGACTTTCAGTGTAGAGTTTTGATTAAAAAAAATTAAAGGGATGGAGTGTGGGCCAAAATAGTGGTTTGTTGCCTGAGGGCAACGCCATGCCATAGAGGGTTAAGGATCAACAGAATCTGTCTGTTTCAGCCCGTTGTTTGACTTCATCCAAAGTTATCAAAAGAGCAGATAAAAACTTTTTATCCACACCTCCATAAATACTTGTACTTACAGAACACACACAGCACCTTTTTTGCATGCAGAACAGGTTTTGCATTGTTGTCTCTGCTGCGCATTTTCTCTAAAGCTCCACTAAAATATGTTGTTCAGGCTCCTGTCACATTTGTTTTTCTGCAGTCAGATCAGCAGCTGACTGGATCATTTTATTACTTTGTTTTTGGTTTTATCACTGTGCATGTGTTTACCATACTCTGCTTTAAAATGTGGGACTCTTGTGTATGTTGATTTACCGAAAAAATATTTGGAAAATTAATTATTTAATATGAACTATATCAAAACGTGATTTATCTTAAGCCCTCAGTAGCTCCGTTGTCCTCGCCCTGTCTCTATTGAAATCTGTATGTAGAAGGCTAAGTGTATCAACTTTGTGACTCTTTTGTTAAAGTGAAAGAAAGAGCTGAGGTGGAAGCAGATTCTTTAATCTGCGCTGACAGCCTTATCTTTCTTTTTGTCCTGTTTCCAGCAGAAACTCAAAGGCACCACTTCACAAAGTAAGTTTGCTAACCTGAAGCAGGTTCACAAAGAAACACATCCATTTGCATTTTGCAACAGCTTGACTTCTTTCACACCTCTTGACTTGTGTTTGTCTCAGCGTGTAGTTTCCACGGAAGCCTTGACTCGACAAGTGAGTCGATGAAGAGACATCTTCGGCTGCGTTTCAGGTTATAAATACTTCTAAGTCGGCACTTTTCTGAAAGCCCCTTAGATGTCAGTCACGCTATGCTCTCTTTTCAAATGAAATTCCTCTGTTCTTGTTCGACAGCTGCAGGTATAACAAAAATATTTCTAAAAGTTGCTTTGCTGAAGCCAAGTGACACAATTGCACTACTCTAGCTTTGTCAATTTTTAATGTTGGATTGTTGAGCTGACTCTAGCAACGCCTGTTCTATATTCATTTTTCAAATTTTCCCTAAAATAGCAAAGATCACAGTCACAGCAGTTTTTGTTGTCAAGTATCCATCATTGTTTTTTGTTGAGCTTATTTAAGAGACTGCATTTAATTTTGTTCTGTTTTATCATGCTCCTTTTTGGACCGTTTTATTTTTTTCCAAATCTCTATCTCTTAACATCCCCGTTTTGATGCATGATAGCTGGTATGGCACTAAAGCACTTAAATATGTCATATCTGCAATGCTGTCACTGGCTCAGAATGAATTAAAACGCCATGAGCCAGTGACACACACCGCCAGACTATGAGACAATGAACAGCCTCATATGCAATGAAGGACGAAGTGAAAGAGCATTGAGGTGTTCGAAGCTTCAAATGTCATTGATCCCGGGACACCAGTGTTTTGATACAAGCTCCAACACATGATTCAAATACCTCCACTTTAGGAAGAGTGACACAAGCTCCAAAGCCTCCGTATTATTTGCTCATCACTCTTTTTCTCATGTCTAAGTTTATTTCAACAAGCCATATCTCTAGCATGCTGGTCCACCAAACCAAGATTCTTCTAAGTTGACTTCAAATTCAGGAATAAAATCTTAATACATGCCTTACTGAAAGGGAGTGGGCGCCCTAATACCTGTGGAGTGGAGCTACAAAATGCAAAACACAGTCTCCCATCACATTCTTTGAAAAATGTACTTGTGCTTGTGTTCGGAGCTTTATTTTGCACAGTATTACTAGTGAGACGGATGTCTCACTAGCTGGTTTTCCATTGACTATGAAATTGCGCAAATTTGATAGGTGATATTATATTTGCCTAATGGAAACATGTTGCATTTATCGAAATAAGTTTCACAATTGGAGGAGGTGGTTGTTAAGGCACATCGAAACGAACATATTTCTCAAAGTTGCAATGCAAATAATTTTTCAAAATAAAAGAGTCAGATAACGATGTGCTTCTTGTTAAGAACTGGCTGCCTTGGGCACTGCGCAGGAGCAGGCACTACGCCAAAAGAGGTACCACAGCGTCACGCAGTTCATCAAAAGTTGGCGTGCCATGTGGAATTGTTGGATCCACAGGTCCTCGGTAAAATCGCCAACCATGATTTCCCAAAATCACTTCATCCGTAGGATGAAGCTTGCCGCTCCATAGCCTAAATAAGACGACAACACCTTCTTTGATTGATAATGATGAGCGCTAGTGCCATGGCAGAAATTTGAATGTATCTGTTGTAAATCATTGTTCACATCCGTTGCCGTTTTAAATAACTTATCACATTAGTTGGTTTGCGTTTATTAGCACAAATGATGATGTAATGGAAACCATCTAGTTGCTTAATTGTGTTTTTTGGCATTTCTAGAATTTTTACAAAGCTTTTGCGCATTTGTATAATTGAAATGCAGCTCCGGACAGCCCTTTCTCCTGAAAATAAATGCACTCAAAGGCAATTAGTCAATTTTCTGGGTGAAAGGGTGAGTTGTCCACCGTATAAAAGCAACTGTGTACGGGCCTCAGAAACCTCCCCCCTCGAGGAGGAGGAAAATTCTCTCATTAGAACACATCAGCTGCTGGCACATCACTCTGACATTTTTGTGTAACAACAGAGGAAAATGTAGTTTTGTATTTTCTTAATTTTATGATATGCAGTGACAGGGTTAAGAAGAAGGGTCATATCTACTCTGAGAAGTTTTTGTCATTTCAGGGTCTTTTGTTTATTCCTTTTTAATTAAAGTTCTGAAATCACCCATGCCCTTCAGAGACACACACAAATGTGCTCTGTGTGTTTCATTCTTTAGGAGGAGAAAAAAAGATTTTTGTCATAGATTTTTGAGTAACTACCTGCAATTTCAGACTGAGAAAGTGCTGACAATGTTTGACGCTAAAGACATTTTGGATTTGAACAATATGCCACAGTCTTTCTGCTGGACTTACAAAGCTGTACACGTATTCCATTAAAGTCACTCATCTGAAATGCCTTTTTTCTGTAACATCAGGTCACATCCATCCTCCACAGGTAAACTAGAGAAATAAAAAAAAGTCTTCCACTCAGAATCTTTTCTCCTTTCAATTATCATATGTGCCCTACATTTAACATCAGTGATCCTTTACAGAAGGGTCACTGCTTGAAGTCTAGGGTCCTAGGTTGCCTTTCCTAGAAATGCACTCATCAAGGTCGAATATAAATCAAAACATTTTTAGAGCACTGTCACCAGAAAGGAAAAATTGGTTGCCCAGGGCAAGAAAAAATAAGGTTGAAGAATCCCTATAATCTCTGGAAAAGGACAATTCATTTATCTTAGACAATGCCAATTATTCACTTGGGAGGGAGTTTTGAAAATGAAGCCTCAAAATATTTCTCCCTGGCCAACTTTTTCTTTACACTTTTATTTAACCAACTGCTGCTGCTTACTAAGGATAATTTAAGTAAATATTAGATCAACATTTTTCATGAATGAAAAATGAATGAATGAATGAATGAATGAATGAATGAATGATTGAATGAATGAATGAATGAATGAATGAATGAATGAATGAATTAGATCAACAGTCTACAAGAAAAATAGCTATAGCAGTGATATTTGGAAATTTTGTAAAACAAAAGAAAACTTGTTTATTACAAAAAACAAAAAACAAAAGAGGCATTACAATATTTAGGAATGCTCATTGAAGTAAAGGACATTCTCCCTGAAAGCTCAGAATATATGTCAAGATCAGGCACATGCACTTAGGGTCTTAGGGATGCTCGAGCACTTGACCCCTTTTGCCTTGCAATAAAAAGTGCCCTAGTGCCCACTGTTTTTTTGTTCTTCTGTTTTTTTTTATTAACATTAATAGGTTTCTGTGAGAGGCACAAGAAAACAAATGTGGCTACAAAATCCCCCGCTATTCTATTGAACCTATTTTCTTGCCACTTCTGTCTTTGCAGCTCCACTCTGACTCTGAAGTGGAAGTGAAGGAACTTGAATCTGAGAGTTCTGGTCTAAGTAGCTGCAGTCATTGTTTTAACGATAATGGTTCATATTTTAGACAAACACTCTATATAAGTCAAGGAGTCACTTTTTACTTTAGCCAGACGTCTAAGCACTTTGCATCAATTCAACACAGAGCAGATAATGCAGGGACAGGAAGTTGAGTACTAAGTTCAAACTAAAACAGGGGATTTTTCAAAATAAATGAACAGTATTTATGGCGAGTTCATGGCTTCCTCACTACGGGTCTGACACAAAATGTATCTGTTTAACATAGCATTTTCTGATTAGAAATGCCTTCTTAAACTCTGTATAGTTCAGTTTCATAATCTTCTGTATTAAAATCTTTCCAGTTACAACAAAAGCCTGTAATTGGACAATAAGGTGCAAAAGAGAATTTAGCTGTGAATCCCATTGTAGAAGAAGAGTCACATTGGATACAACTGTCAACAAAGTGTAGGAGCCAAAATGCGAGAAACTGGGCTTGGTGGCAGAAACGTAAATTTAATGACCTAAATAGAACAAACGCCGTGGAGAAACAAAAGCAGAGAAAGCAGATGACTTGACAATGTAAAACTGAAAACCAGACACTTCTACTCACTGAAGACAATTACCAGAAATGAAGACACCTATGGATGATTATAATGAACCTGGAGTGACTGATAGAGGAAAGATCATGACCAAATACACCACTGAAAAACCAAACTAAAATTTAGAATCCTCTCAGTAACAGTATTCCATTAAATATTATTAATAATTTCAGCTTTCTGGGGATAAAAGTTGTAGGATGTCTGCTTAAAAATATTACCATCTGTAATAAACTTGATTCATGTTCATAATGCCTGCAGCACATTGTGCCAATATACACAGCCTCCAGTATTTTATTGCTTTGATGTCTTCCAAGTCAGTGAACAAACTCACGTTGACAATAATTTGTTGAAAATTGTATAACTTTGACCTACAGTAGCTAAGTGTTTATCTATTATTAGTTTATTTTAAAACATTTTACATAATTTCTGTATTGTTTAAAGGACAACATTTTTTATTTTTGCTGACCTTTCCCGACTTTAAGCCCCCTGATTTACAATGATTTGAATAAATAAATACTCAGAAATTCAATTTTTAGATACATTTCCATTAAAAATGTCCACCATCCTGAGGAAAATGTCCCATGACCATGATAGGGATTCAGCAGGCCATGAAGATGGCTGGATGGATGTTCATCCTGTGATGTTCATCCAGTGCTGGCATAGCACGAAACATGATAACCGAGGAGTAACAAGGAGAAATCCTCCTCACTGGATACGCTGATCAAGTCAATCAGGATAGATGTGATGTTGACAGTTTTAGGAAAAACATATCTGAAGCTGAAGAACAGAAATAACTAAAACCAGTACATTCTTATAAGGGAATGATAGTTGTTCTTCCAGATGAATACCACAGTAATTCTGAGTTGGTGAGTAGGTATTCAGCTGTTAATTTTGCTGGACTACGGCGCTGATGCTGGAAGCACCTTGACTGTCATTAGCACCAATCTGCTGTTATATTGCTGGTTACTGTGCTTCAGCAGGTGACTGAAGTACTGAGCAGCAGCTGTTCAGACAGGGGCATTAAGGTTGGCAATAGAGTCACTGCTCTGTGATGCACTGTAATGTGTAGTAAAGTGTAATTACGCCCCTAAAGCACACATATTCACAAAAGCTTCATGACAAGAGGATATTCTAGCGTGAGTGTGTATATGTTAGCAGGGGAGCATGATAATATAGGAAGGGCATTATTGGTTTAAAATGTCATTATTGACATCAACTGATATGAATATAATTACAGATAAATCTGGCTGATGGCGTTTAGGAATATACAGCGATGATGACCTTGAATGCATCAGCGGGCTGTTACAGATTTTACATGTCGACTGTTTTGTGACATCCTGTCAGTTTGTCTGCCTGTTGGCACTATAGAAAAACTCACCATCTAAACCGCAGTCACTTTCACTATTTTTACACACCACTGGAAGCTTACCTGTAGCGCTCACAGTTATGCCACGTTCTGCCTGCCAGCAGAGAATCGCATGCTTTTAGCGCGAGAGTTCTTATTTTACCAGAATTTTTCGTTGTCTTGAAGAATTTGTTTTCCTTAGAATGTCAGAAAATAGGCATAGAAATATCTTCCCTACAAAAGCATGAAGCTATGAACATATGTCTTTCAGAGGGGGTAGAATCTTTTTGTAAAAGCTGAGCAACTGATCCTATTTTTCATAAATTTTTTATTAAGTTAGAAAAATAAATCATTTAACACTTTAAAGATGCTTAAATGGTTTATGGATTATTCTAATATAAAGCTATTTGATTTTTGATTGTGAGGAAGATTAAAGAAAATTTAGGCCACCTCACAATTGGAGCTATTTTGAGTCATTATTAAAATGAAAGCAGTGTGTCTCCTGAGGCTTATGCTGAGGTTTTCAGCTTCAAAGAAGAAGCAGACAATTTTCATACACAGTATTCAAAAGTTCTACATTGTGTATAACTCATATATGTGATTGCTTGATATGCAACAGACAATTACTTCCAACACAAAGCTTGACATGGAAACAATTATCGGAAAACAAAAAAATAAAAGTCCAGGAAATCAGTTTGAACATTTGCCATCAATGTATGAGAAAAAGCTGCATGTTTCCCTTGAGGATGGCTCTTTTCTGCCACTTTAGCCTCTTGAGAAATACACAGTTTGGCTTTCAAGAGATTAAATGAATTTAGTGGCAATGTTCAGCAGGAGGGAGCCAGTGAAAGCAATGAAATGTGTCCTCAAGGATGTAATAGCAGGAAGGTAATATGGAAAAAAATCCTTATTTATAAGAAAAGTGACAAATTTACAAAACAGGATTCCTCATATAAATACATTATGTAAGTAATGCATCCAGGACAAGCCACAGATTATAAGGATGTTTGCTTAGTTCCTCTGTGTTTCAACAATAAAACGTAATACTTTTTTCTAGCTAAGAGGCAAAATAAAAATTTCAATGATCACGTCTATGTTGCAGTCATAAAGTAATAAAACCCATTTGTCAGCTGTGAAGACCGTAACAACCTTTTTCAGGAAGGGAGTGATGCTGAGGATGTGTGTGTAACAGAATGGGATGGGAAACGCAAAAATCAATGTTGCAGATTAAAAACAGTAGTAGTGACATTACTTTGGATAGGAATGCTGACAGCAGCGTAAGATGGAAAAACAGAGAAACAAATGCTTAAGAGAGGAAAAAGAAGCTCTCAGAAAAATAATGGTCAAGCTCCTACGGTGTGATAACTGCCTATCTGCAAGTGAGGTGAAGGCCAAGAGAATACAAATCGAGAACAAAACCCCCTTAGGATAAACTGTAAAGCTGCTTGCTGAGGAGACAAGGCGAATGAAAACAGGTTAAAATGTGGCAGAGATGCTCAGAAATCATAAAGAAACACTTGTTTATATTTATTTATCTATTTTTTTAAGATAATGTCTTAATATTATCCTGTTGATAAATTTTTAAAGAAATTAAAGATGCTAAACTTGATTAGTTCACAACAAGAGTTAAATGTAAACTAGTTGTCACAACAATAATGTATCAGTGCTGCTAGTATTTATACTGTACTGTTTGGGATGCAGCTGAACAAGTGTCAAATCTTTCACATCATTTTCCAAACCCATTGACGTATGAGATCCCTGTCAGTGTGGCTTTGAGACGGCTTTACTTTTTTAGTCTTCATACTTTATTAAAACAGAAGAAAACACACTTCTCGATACCTATTTTTTTCAATTTAGCAGTGTCTATATTTGCCTTTTATTCATTCATTCATTCATTTTCCATACCATTTGTCCATTTCGGGGTCACAGGGCTGCCGGAGCCTATCCCGGCCACTTGTGGGCGAAGGCAGGGGATGCCCTGGACAGGTCGCCAGTCTGTTGCAGGGTAGAATGTCCACAATCACACACCCATTCACTCTCACCTATGGTCAATTTCAACCTATGAAGCATGTTTTTGGACAGTGGGAGGAAGCCAGAGATCCTGGAGAGAACCCACGCATACACGAGGAGAACATGCAAACTCCACACAGAAAGGTCCCCTGTGCAACTGCATAAGGAACAGTCAAAAGGCAAAAAGTAATTTTTCATTTTATATATTGTTTTCATTTTTCTTGCTTTTGTTCAAAAATATGATGTAAAATTGATGGAAAAAAAGATTAGCAACATACACTACAGTATTACTCCATTTAACAAACAAAAGGCATGCAATAAATATAATAGACAGTTATCAGCAGCTTTAATAAATGCATCCTTTTAAGATCCATATACCTGTTTGGCTCAATTAATAAATGACACAATCTTTGTGTGTACCACTACTTAATAGACCATTTTTGTATTGCTCAACTACTGGTTGGCATAACATTTTTTCATATATATTTATTGTGCACCGTTCAAACGAAACAAGTTATTTCTGAACCCAAATTAGCAAATAAAATAATAATATTAATTGTTACAGAAATATTATGTGTGGTTTTGGAAGACTAAATCTGTTTTGGTTTGTCAGCTCTGTTAAGCGTTTACTAAATAATAGAAGATGAATCCATCTCATTTACGAGAACATGGAGAAAACCAGCCTCAGGTTGGCCTCTTTTGTGAAACCAAATGAATGAATGTGACGATTTGTCACAGCAGATGCTTGGAATGCTTTTAGTTCTAAAGAGCACTCATTCATGGGGGAAGAAAAACATTAACCAAGGTCAACAAAGGAAAGGAAAGGAAAGGAAAAAAAAACTACTGGTAAGTGAAGCAGAAGATCAAAAGATGGAGGTTGGGGAAAAAAAACTCACAGGCTGACTGGAAATAGAGGGAACAAATTGCTGGAAGCCAAGCATATAAAAGACATTTTTAATATAAATGGTAAACATGAAGACAAACATGGAGATAAGCAACATATGGACACACTCTTATATAGAACATGGAAAGATGACTATATGTTTTCTTGTTTGGCAACTTACCCAAACAAAGATTGTAGGAAATAACATTGATATTGGATACTTTCATTTTACTTTATGTATTTATTTTTTACTTAATGGCTTTCTGAACTAAAAAAATATTAAGAAAAAAAAATGCTTCAATAAACCAAAGTTCATTTGCTACTATCTGATAATATATAAAGTCCTGCTAAACTACCATAGTTTTACATTTGAAATATTTGCATCTGCAGATTGCAGTTACAATAACAATTACTGGGTTCATCATTACACAGACTACATAGAACCAGAACTGCATGACATTAATACTGAAATAAAATACATTTTTAAATAAAAGAAACACAATGTCATTAGATCTTAATTATATTGAGTCGAATTGAAATGATTTTAACATTAATTTAATAAAAATAATTGTAATATGACGTTTATTCTTTATGAAAATCAATAAAGGAAATGGTTGTAATTAAAATAAACACATCTTAAAGTTTATTTTAGGATTCAGTGACCAGTGTTTCATTCTCAGCAAGCCAAACGGAGTTCAAGTATTGAATCTGATGATTTAAATGAACTGTCAAAGAGAGCTCTCAATAAAGAAATAAGATTTATTTAATATACATTTCCTCTCTAATCAGAGTGGAGCAGCTGTACTCTTGCATTTGCAAATTACAGTGACAAAAAATAAAATGTACATTCTGCTTTTTTTTATATCTTACATCGCAAATCATGATGTGAAGGTTTGGCATTAATTTCAGCAATAACACAAGAAGATATATTTATTGGAAAAAGTAGAAACTGTCCCTTCCTTATCACAAATGAGCAGATGCCCCACAAAGACTCATGTACGGGGATTTTTTTTTCTTACTCCGAGTGCTGGTTTGCACCTCAAGTCAGGCAGACAAAAAGCCTGGCAGCTTGTTACTCGCTGCGGTTAGTGGCCTCTGACAAAACCATTCGCAGCAGCTGAATCCCCATCAAGTTGTGCCAAAGAAAATGGTTCGTAAAAGGAAATTTTAAAGACTTGTAGTAGTGCTTTTTATTCTAAAATTGAGTCTTTTTTGGCTACAAATATTCAAATCTTGAAGAAAATGATAAACCTCACCTCAGTGAAAAGACATTTTCATCACCTCAAAAAAGCATCAACTGTGCAATCTACAAAGCCCTCCAAATGCAAACCAAATGCGAATTGTATAGATTCCCCTGGAAAAAAAGATGCAAGTGCTTTCTATGCATCAGTGTTCAATTCTGGTGGGACATTCCCATGCAAATACAAAACCAAGTGGTGGGTATTATCTTTTGAGAGAATGTGTAATGACTCCTTTCCTGCACCAAATTAGGCCCTCAAAAAGGATAGGAAGGAGGTTTTTATGCTGAACATTTGCATTCAGGAGGTTCCTCTGAATATCTGATGGGCTGAATTTACACCAGAGGGAAGCTGGGGGACGAGACAAGAAATGTCAGAGCCGTTTTGGGGATCAGCTTCCTCTCAACCTGATCTACATCTGTTGTGTGCTTTGACTTTAGTAAAAAAAAAGAGATAAAACACAACAAAAAGGGAATCAGGGGAAAAATGATCGCGTTCATAGAAGTCTAAAGCTGTATGGATATATTCAGCTGTGTGAATAGAGGATCTTGGAGCGCTAAAAAGGAAAAAGCTGAAATATGCAATATTATGTGTTTCATCGAGGCATGGCTGCAGGAGCATTCCAAGATTCCAACAACTCTCTGAGATTCAGGATGACGCAGGCACAAAAAAAACCTGGGCGGTGTGTAGTTGCATTAAAGGAGAAAGTGTGGCAGTGCTTGCTAACAACAGATGGTGTAATCATGAGCTTGTTATTGTCAAAGAGTTTGTCTGCTAGGAAATGATCTGCTAGGATCATTTGGTTGTCAGTTTACATCAGTGTTGTCTGCCAAGAGTTCACTTGCGGTGTGCACATGTGTAGCAAAGCACGACAAACACATTTCACTGTTTTTGTCTGTGGGGTCTTATCCAGTTTATTTGAAACTTTCTAAAAGCTTTTTTAATGCATCTGTACTATTTAAAGATTTTTCTTTTTTTTTCTTTTAAAAATATAAAAAAGGAAGGGAAACATGTAATCAAGTTATCCATCATAATGTATTTATTTTTAAAATGATGTATTATAATACAAATAAAATTTTATTTGACTTTGATCAAGCATGTCAGTGTGGGAAGTGTAGATGAGGACAGGTAATCAAGGTTTTGGATGAGAGCAGAATATGCTAGGAAGTCAAAATGTCAGCAGAGGGATGAATAAAAAATACCCGAATGCAAACAAATTACCTGTAACAATATAAAAACTTTAAAGGGAGATTAGAGAGCCTGTAATCCTATTCAAATGAAATTTTTCTCTAGATGAGGCAGATTAAAAAAACATCACTGTTGATATTAAAATCAGCTCTTACAAGTAAATCCTTTGGATTTTTGCTCTCTATGAATTATGAAACCAGCAGATTTGCACAGCGTGGCCATTCAAAACACACAATGACTAAACACCACTCTGGTTCAAAATGGTCAGAGCTC
The DNA here is from genome assembly GCA_023969325.1 of Oryzias curvinotus. Lineage (NCBI taxonomy): Eukaryota > Metazoa > Chordata > Actinopteri > Beloniformes > Adrianichthyidae > Oryzias > Oryzias curvinotus. Next base: position 10,361,259 of record CM043708.1, read on the forward strand.
AGGTGAAACGTGGAGATGAATGTGGGGACTGACAGTTCAGTCAAAAATCCCAAAAATGAAATGTGAGGAACCGCAGCCTTCATGTGGAACTAAAACTAATATTTTCATGTCAACACTGTCAATTTTATCCTCTGAAACCTTAAAGTCATATCAGTGATGGATTCATGAACAGCCATGGCTGGGAAAATATTGATTTTGGATATAGTTATTATAAATCTTTTCATGACGCTACAGTTATTAACTACTGTGCTGCTGGGTCTTTCATTTCAATTAGACAGAACAACAGTGAATGATGCAGGAGCTACTAAAGATCCCACTTGTCACACTTTTCCGTAACTAAACATTTTCCAGTTCAGCTGGCATTCATGTGCTTATCTACAAACCAAAAACTACTTTTCCCTCAGATAATGAATTCTATTCTTTCTTCACAATCATCTATTTGTAATCTCTGTTTTTGTTACTAAGGATTCTTTATCAGACATTTTAAAATCAACAAACATCAATTTCAGTCAAGAACAGGAAATTATGTTCCTAAACAGATTATTGTTTCTGTCATTTTCACACCATTAACCCTTTGAGGATGCGCACAAGCTAAAGTCGCCACAAAGTCTCCCAACTAGAGGAAAAAGGAGCTTTGAAACACTGAAATAAAAGACCTGCCACATGCCATATTATGAGGGAGCTGAAGGCTGCAAAAAATGTAATAAGCAAAACCAGCTGTAATTGAATTAATTTGATAAAGACAAAGGGCTTTAAAATGCTGTGTTGAACAATATGCTCTTTGTCCAGAGAGACAGCATTCAGTGAAAAGAAAAATCCATAATTTCTGCTAAAGTGATAAATAATAACTTATGGTAGCTGCATCTATAACAGTATATAAATGCCAAAGTCAATACTAGGCTTATGCAATGGCATGGCAGTGAAAGAGAGTAGCAAAAATAAAAAAGGAATTTCTACACCAGTATTTGTTTACAGTGAGACACATGAGAACTCTGTTCTAAAGGTTTCTTCTAATGATGACAACTTTTTGGAGGGAAGAGCAGCGGCTACAGCTGACACCATAACAATAATCTAAAAAGATATAAAATGTCTAAAAGCATCAAGAAATTGAAATTTCTTTTCAACTGTTTGTTAAAAGGTAGTTTTGAAACTTTTTTAAGAGCATTTCCTATACATACTGAGAAGTCAGTAATGTTTTTTAGATTGTTAATGTCCTTTTGCAAAACCCAGAATGTACAAGATTTTTTTTATGCATCATGTGGAATATGATTGAATGAACTCTAAAATTTATATATTTTGTACTATTCTGTGTGCTGTGTTCTGTCTATATGTGTGCTATCCATAAAACATTTTTTCATTTTGTTTTTAGAATTTGGGTTATAACACCGGGTCGACATAGAGGAAAGCAAAGCTACAATAAAAGAACAATAAACTATATTAAAAAGTGACTTTAAAAAAAAACCTGATTCTATCCCCTTACGAGATCAAATTATGTTTTTGCCAGTTTCTTAGTCCAAGTTACAAACAAATGAAATAAACTGGTTTAGGGGCCGCATTTTGGGTAAACAGTACTCTAAGCTCTTACTGCCTATTTGATGCACTTTTCAAGCACAGGCTGCACTCATCTGTGCACTTACAGACAGCTGTCTCAGGCTTTTAGATGCTGCATTTTTGTCCATACTATAAAGCGACTCTCACAAAAAGGACATGAGGGGCAACATCATTCTCAATTGCACTTCAAAAAATGCAAACTGGGGACTTCTCAACTTAGTAGACCACAATCAAGATGCTCTTGATGGTCAATAGTAGTTTATTTGCATTAACGTAGGCACATAAACCCAAACCAAGCATTGTGAAGGAGCTTATAGAAAATAAACCCTCTGTTCTTCACATGCATAACAATATTGTTAAAAAAAAGCTTGTTTTAGACTTTAGCAGATATAGCATGAACAGTAATAATGACTTCATCAATCTCTCCACCCAAGACTAGAATTAATTTATGAGTAAACTAGTTTTAATACCCATAAGGCACCTTCGTGTACATGAGCTTAGACAACAGCATTTTGTCATGTGGAGATCATTTCTATGGTAATCGGCCTCATAACTCTTTCAGATACACCTTAGACAGTCAAAGAGAAAGATGGAGGGTTTTCCATTTGCAGAACAATGGAGAGTAAATCAAATAAATTATGGTGACAAAGTCAGAGTCACGCCATATTGCCCTCCAAAATTCAGAGTATCCTGACAACTGCGCTTGATTTGTTTAAAATGTACTGAATGGCACCTACAGCTCCAAACAGAGTTGCCCTCCGTTACTTTAAAAATACAGTTTTACAACTTTCTCAAAGTTATTTTTTGTCTCCAATCGTTTTGAGAATTCACAGCGACTGAGAAGTTAACAACCAAATTTTAGTTTCAGTTTAAAAATCCTAACAAACAAGTTGAAACAGCAGTGAAGACCCCCCAAAAAAGTACAAAACATATGAGTTGTAAAAAAAAGAAATAATAAAAAGGTAATCATAGCTAAATTATAGAAAATGCAACAGACACTGCTAATTATTGTTTACCTTTGTGAATTCAGTCTCATATGGTGGCTTACTTATGGCTATTTCAACATTGGAGTTAATTAAGAAGCAAATTCAAGCTACTCTATAAACTACAGCATGGCATGCAGTCACAGCTAATTTAAATTAAGAATGTAATTTGCACATCCTCTTTCTCATTTTTCTTTTTCAACTTTATTGAAGAAATGAAAGAAAACTGCATTTAAACTAACTTGCAAAAGCAAACTGATCAAGTTGGTTGAAATTCTCAAGAAGACCTCCAACAAAATACTAACAGAGACTCCAGAAAATAGTTTCATTTTATAATCCATAGTCTCTCTCCACACACTTACACCATCCACAGACCTGCCTAAAGGCAGGAAACTGGGAGATGCTGACAGATGAACCAGATAAACAGTGAGGCAAAAAATATTAAGTCAGCCATCAATTGTGCAGGCTCTCCCACTTAAAAAGATGAGAGAGGCTCGTAATTTTTATTATAGGTATACCTCCACTATGAGAGACAAAATGAGAAAAAAAATTCCAGAAAATTACATTGTCTGATTTTTAAAGAATTTATTTGCAAATTAAGGTGGAAAATAAGTATTTGGTCAATAACTAAAGTTCAACTCAACACTGGTGGCTAACTAAATATTCTTTGGCACACTGTATAATAAATCTAAAGTAGATTATTTATAGACGCGGTCAGTTTATCATTTAAACAATGATGAGTAAACTTCCGTGTGGTCAGATAAACAGACAAATGTTAAATGTCTTTAATGTCACTTAAATTAGATGCTTGTTTTAATTGAACTTAAATAATACCAAAACAGATGGTAACTCAGGGTGTGTTCAGAGGAAAATCTGTTGTTTTGGACCCAGTCCACTAAATATGGTCCGGATCAATTCCTGAACCTTGCATTTGGTCTACATTCATACTGACTTCAAGCGGACTTCCTGTTCCGGATTAAAGCTTGTAAACAAAGCCACATGACTAAAGATCTCTTCACTCATTGGTCAGGAATTACCAGGGCGGGGCAAAGCAATTAGAGGCAGAAATTATGGAAGTCCTTGTCGGGTAAATAATTCAAACTTTATACTTCACTCACCAATTTTGAAAGTCTGTATAAATGTCAGGCTCAACACTTTTTGGTCCAGTGGAGGTGTGTGGCAGGATGGTTACTGGCAAGAAGATAGCTAAGAAGTTACGCTGATAGGTTTTGATGACATATCAGGAAAGCAGTGAGAAGCAATTCCTATCACGTTAAATGTTGTTTTATTAAGCCTGCATTCATCCAACCACATTTCAATGAGTAACTGTGTCTCATCGTTGTGGTGTTATGGCATTATTTTGAAGAGAATTCTGTTCAGTAAGAGGAAGAGCGGTTTGAGCAGGAGACTTTTGTCCCAACGTAGTGCCATGGACAGACCAAGAAAGTCTTTTGTCCGACGAGCCATCAGACTACATAACACACTGTCTTAGCACTAGAGAGCTTTTACTATATTTTTTTATTTGATCAGACTGAAATGTTCTGGGAAACTTGATTTTAGGTAATTGTTCTTATATCTGTCTGTCTGTCTGTCTGTCTGTCTGTCTGTCTGTCTGTCTGTCTGTCTGTCTGTCTGTCTGTCTGTCTGTCTGTCTGTCTGTCTGTCTGTCTGTCTGTCTATCTATCTATCTATCCATCTATCCATCCATCCATCCATCTATAGGAACTATAAGGCAGCTTCTAGGATGAAGTCACAGCATGCCACATAACGAGACACAGAAAAGCTTGCAAGAAGCAAGCTCTTCCGGTTCCGGGTTACAGGCAGGGCGCGTGGAGTGTCTCTCTGCGGATACAACTATCTTAAATTACTTAAAAAGCTGATTTTCTCCAAAAAGAGAGCTGACCATGCCCCCTAAGAAATCCCAGGAATATGAAGAGCTCAAAAAAGCTATCGATAGCATTCAAGAAACGCTTAAATCTTTTATGGATCAGGTGTCGGCTAAGCTAACGCCACTCATGGAGATGATGGAAGAGTTCCGAAGATTTCGGGCTCAAGACGAGCAACGAGAAAACCGGGTCGACATTCTGGAGAAAAGACTGGACGATGTGGAACAGCAAGTAAGGATGAATAATGTCATTCTCACTGGATTACCAATCAAACCTGGAGCGAAGCTAACTCCAGGAGCAAGCACTGCTAATGCTAATGCTAGCGCTAGCGTAGCTAGCAGTGCTAATACGGAGCGCGGTGTAGAGTCTCTGAATCAGCAAATACACTCATTTCTTACATCTAAAGGGATTTCCCTGGATCTCAACACCATCGAGACCTGTCACCCGCTCCCCAGGAGAAAGGAGACGGATAAACCAGCGATCCTCATCAGGTTTGTGAATCACAAACACAAGCTAGCTCTGATGAATCAACGTAAAAACCTCAAAGGATCTGCTGTTTATCTAAACCAGTGTTTTTCAACCTTTTCTGAGCCACGGCACACTTTAACCTTAAAAAAAATCCCGCGGCACACCAGGCTCCAAAAATTAAAAAAACACACACACAAAAAAAAACGGAGAAACTCATAGTCTGTATTGATCTACAGCCCCTCCACAATCTCACATGCATTTTTGAGATAATTGTTGCAGAAAAAGCTGGAAACTGCAGCTGTTTTTTTCTAAAAGATGCAATAAAAGTTAAGTTAGAAGATTTGAAAACAGTTTGATGTGTGTTCGTTGGTTTCAAGGCATTTAACAACAGATCTTGTGCTCGGTCACTCTCACAACCCAATGCATCATGGGAGATGTAGTGCATTAAACGGCCGGTGGAGATCGCGTCTCTGAGCTTCATGGTTTTGTTCACTTGTTCCATGGTCTGATACCGGATTCTGTGGAAAGCTACACCGCTAAAGACGAGCTTTAGCTGGTATTTTTGTTGGAACTGAGCGATTTTACGAGCTAAATCGGGACAAGGAAGTGAAGACTTTAACCACTTCTGATTGGTCAGACTGATGACATGTGATTAAGCCTTCAAGAATGATTGGTGGAGACAATTAAAGGGGCGGGACTTTTACAAAATACAGCCGGAGCTGCAGCTGAATCGCGGTACGTCATTCTTATCAAAATGTCTTTAATAAAATAAAATAAACGCAAAGAAAAAGTATTTTATGATCTTTTATATTCCTAACTCCTCAGTGTTTTATCAAGTCCTGTTTGGATGAACACAGAGCTGAAATCCTAGAGATGGAAAATGTTTTTATATCAGTTAATGAGGGCAATTCCCCACGGCACACTTGACCATCTCCCACGGCACACTAGTGTGCCGCGGCACACTGGTTGAAAAACACTGATCTAAACGACCATCTGACCAGGAGGAATGCTGAAATCTCCAAACATGCACGGCTTCTCAGGAAGCAGAAGAAGATTGAGAACTCTTGGGTTAAAGGCTGCAGGATTTACGTCAAACCACTCGGTCCACCGGACCGGTCCAAGGTTCTGGTTGTGAACACCATGAAGGATTTTGAGAAGTGTTTGATCACGGACGTCTAAATCAGCATGGAGTAATAAACCAAAGAGTCAAATAATTTCAAGAAATATGACACGTGGATTCATCACTTTCTCCATACGTCTGACGTCACCTGAATCAACAGCAGAGAGTTCTGACCTGCAGACAACTTGACCTCAACTTTCACTGAGCTGATATCAGCTGAAGAAGGATATGGACCTGAATCTAATGTCTGCAGACATAACATGGAAGAGACTAGAAACTGTTTTGAACCCAGAAGAGCAGCTGTTTTTTCAGCAGAAGATATGCCAACCTTGGATAATTGACAGAATATGGACCCTTTTATTTTTGTTTTGTTTTTTTGTTTTTGTTTGTTTTTTTCTCTCCCTTACAGCATTACCTTATTAAATATAAAAAAAAAAAAGAAAAGAAAAAAAAAAAAGATTAATAATAATAATAATAAGTTAATGATATTACTTCACTTGCTCCAAAAATTGATAAATTGATTCAAAAATCTTTCCTAATGTAGCATAATTTTGCACATGTTTTTAACTTTTGATACTTGATGAAAGTTTACTATGAAAATCTCTGAAACAGTGTTGTGTCTATTTTACTGATATAGTATTATGTTCTAATCATATGAATGACTTTTATGAGTAACATATATTTTAGATAACTGATCTGCATTTGCCATGTTGATTTTTAAAATAGTTATTTTTAACATAATAATTAAGTAATTCATCTTTGTCATGTGCTTTATTGATACCTTATGATTTTTAATTCTGTCTGATAAAAACTGGGAACCGGATATTGATTAAATTATGTATTAAAATGGTTATAGTATAACGGGGTGGAATTATATAAGTTCGCTTCCTTCCACTCCCTTTCAAGCAATATTTATTAATATGTCTAATTATCCTAAGTTTGATTAGTTACTGTATGAATGTACAACTGCAGATTGTATTGCTTTTGTGTATTGTTCCTACTTGATTGCTTGAAATAAACCATTTCAAATCATTTCAAATCAAAGAAGGAATTTCTCTCTTACCCATCTTTCGAGGTGGTCCAGGTTTGTTACCAATTGGACTGAGCTCCAGTTCACTCTGATAGTTTTTCAGTCTGAATAGGCTCCGTGCTCGGAGCGGAACAACTGGACCAAACAGCCATCATAGTCAGGCATTCAGAATGTACCGGATGTAATGGAAGCAACCAATGAGCCGTGGTGAAATGAGGAGCAACAATGAGACACAGCAACTCGTTAAAATTTGGTTGGACGAATGCAGGCTTATTAAAACAACTTTTAACGTGATACACATTGCTTTAACAATCTATATGTCATAAACAATTATCAGCGTATCTTCTTCGCCGTCATCTCCTCAGTAACTGCCTTGCAGCACGCCTCCACCAGACCAAAGCCGCAGGTAAAAAGAGCTGTACCTGACGTTGATTTAGACGTTCAAAATTGGTCAGTGAAATATAAAGTTTGAATAAGTGAACTATCCCGACAAGGATTCCAAAGCGCAGGACTTCCATTGTTCTTTCTCTCATTGGTTTTCTCCACTCTCGTAATTCTTGGCCAATGACTGAGGACATCTTTAGTGCCATGGTTTTGCTTACAAGCTTTGATTCAAAACAGAAAGATCTGCTTTAAGACAGTCTGAATACTGAGGTTCAGGACTTGATCCGGACCAAGTTAAACAGACTCGGTCTGGACCAATGGACCTTTTTTAGTCTGAATACACCCTAAGACAGGAAACTGGCTTTTTCTACATGGGCTACAGGTACTGGTAATTATTCACACATTTTGAAAAACAGTGGCACATTACTAGTACATTTTAGTATGGGTGGGCTGAATTTTAAATGACTAGAGATTTCACACGCACCAGTAAATATTTGATTCATAAAAAGCACTGCAAGATTCAAGTACCTTAAGAAGTAAACTGCAAAAAAAATTAGCTTTGAATAAGAACAAAAATCTGCAACTGAAGTAGGACCTCTATTATACATATATATGTACTAAGATTAACCTCAAATTAAAAAGCAGCTGAAGCCTGGAGTGAACATGGACAGAAAGAGAGCTTACAAAAAAAACTGACATTTACCCTGGAAATAAAAACAGGGAGTCGCACTTAAATGTTATCAAAACTGGCTACATTTTCTGTAGGTTAGAAATAAATGAAAGAAAAAAAACAATCTAACAGCAAAATAATAGCCCGAAAATTTCCAATTAAAAACAGTCAACTCAAAATATATCAACAACCATGACAAGAAGCTTAGGGAAAGTGGCGCGGTTGCTGTAGCAACTCCTGGTCATTATATTTTAGTATCCCTTATTTTACATAGACCCTTAAAATGAAGTTAATATTGGTTTTAACTGTGAACATTTTGAATTAGGTCAGAAAACAGGCATTTAAAGTGCAAAGTCCCAAACTCAGCTACAAAATGACCACAATTGGCATGACATCTGGCTGCATTCAACTGTTCCATGCATCACAAAGGCAAGAAATATTCAGGAAAATAAAGCAGTAACTTTTAAACACTAAGCCTGTTTTTTAAATAATAAAACCCATTTAAATAAAGTCCATTTTAAAGGTTATTGCTTTGGGAAAATTAGTTTTTAAAATAAAATAATCAAACACAAAAGAATCTATTTCATTATTGTTGACAAATTATTTGTGTTGATGCAATACTTGAAACATAAACTCCCAAAACAGTCACAATGGCCTTTTCATTTCGCATAAACATTTTTTTGTAACATTTTGTAAAACCTTCCTGTCATTCTGCACACATCTTGTCCCATTTCCTTTTCTTTCCCTACAGCAACAGTTTTCTTGTCTTTCCTGCAGCCCTGGGTGTCACCTGCAACACCTGAATCTCATCCAGACTAATTAGCAGCAGAATTTATGCCCACAACAATCAGTCTTCTTCCTGATTTTTGTCACAGATGCAATGATCCAGCTAATTACCTGCATAGCCTTTGGTTTTGTATTGTCAAACATTTTTTGTCAAGACAACACATAAGAGGTCTAAAAAAGATCACAATCTTAAGGCCTACATTTAAAAAATGGATGCTGGGGACGGAATGGACAATTACTGTCACACAAAAAAGTACAAAACTCCTTAGATGAGACTTATCTAGGTATTACTTTTAACTCTGCTCTGAAGGTCAGAATCCAAGCAGAATCCAAGAACGCTCCTTAAATTAGCAGTTGGTGTCTCCCACCCACACATAAAACAATGAAACAATGATACCTCAGTATTATTACAGGCAGCAAATATAGATGTTCTTACTCTACTGTACCTGATCTATGTACAACCAGCTGATTAAATATGCCGTTTTTGTTTGGGTATTTCTTTTGAAATAGTAATTTTCTACAGTGGATCAAATGGGATGTTACATACTTGCAGGTTCACAAAGCTGGAAAGATTTCATCTAAACTTTGTGGGTTTTTTCATGTAAGTTTGCTCATTTGTTTCTGTACATGGAGACAACAATGGGTAATCCATCTGTATAGACAGTAAACTGAGATAATTAGTTTGTTATATCCCAAGAAGATGTCCTCCAATCAATTTAACCCTGACATTAGAGGAGATGGAGTTTCACACAATAGCACCTATTTTGGACTCACAGAGATTCTTAAACAGGGCAAATGAAAAACTATTCATTAAATATTAATATTTTAAACACATTTATTTTGTTGAAAAGTTTTACACATTCTGGTTTATTAGCCTTAAAACCCCATGATCAAAATCTTTTTTTAGTATAATAAAATGAAGCAGAACTAAAACTGTTAAAAGTAGTATTTTTTATTATTTTTTTGCAAGTGGGGGTTTCTCTTTTTTCTGTTTTTTATGAGCTTTTAAAATACTTCTCACACTTTTCATGAACCCCTTTTTATCTTCTAAGCCATACTTTCTGCTGCAATCTTCTAAATCCACATAAAATTTTCTCTAGCTTCTTTCCCTTTTTTTCTTCCCATAGGCCGGCAAATTCAGCGTAGCTGCATATCTCTACCTGCAGAAACATGCACACGAACATCTGCACACACTCCACTCATGCCGGCATATATCGTAGCTCCTCTGTAACTGCCATCACTCACTTCTTTGGATGCTGCACTCATTTTGACTCTGGAGAAATCCCATTGGGAAAACATCGCTGTCCTCTCAGCATAAACGCAAACACAGATTTACTGACATCCCCAATTGACTCAATGACTGGATTTGCTCAAAGCAATCAAGAGAACCATCAAAGGCAACTGCAGGCCTGTTGGCAGTGAGGTGATAACTTACTCTCCAAAGCTTCAGACTTCCTAAGTTAGGCTACACACTATATAAACAGTCATGCTCCTGCTCAAGGTACAAATAAAAGGATTTTTTGATATTCACAGCACAAGAATGTAATCACAATTTCTGCACACACAAAAAAAAGCTGCTGTTAAAGTGTGGATGCCATGCTTTGAACAACTTTGTCAAATAAAAAAGCCCTTTAAACGCTGATTCTATTGATACCAATAGTTCGCGTCGAAAAAAATCCGAAGCATATGAATAATAGACATCTTTCGAAGGAATCAGAGATTTGAATTTGCCGCTAAGAGCGCAGGCTGGAAGTGACCCCGATATGACCTGTGACGTCACGAAAGGCATTGACTTCCGTAGTTCCGCTTCGGACAGCAGGTAAACAAAGCAGGTAGTCTTCGTTTCTCTCGTTAATCATCGTTAATTCGTTAATTCTCTGTTAATCATCAACATGCCAAGTCGTTGTGTGGCAGCTGGATGTAGCAATACATAAAGTGAAAGTGTATCTGTGTATAAATTCCCTATTACCTTCAGCGTGTGGCTTCGGACCGTAGTCGGAAACCGCTGTTATGATCTCCAGTCCGGTCGGGACTTTAATGGTAACAGATTTAGCGGGACACCGTTGCTTTAGAACAGGCCTTTTAGCCGTTTATTTCTTTGGTCAGATCAACTCTTACAGCACAACATCTACGAACTCCTTCTCATTCAAACTGAAAACATGCAGCCAAACAGCCCCTCCCCTTTTGCTCTCCCGCGCGTCTTCCCCTCTCGTAAGCCTGCACCCCAAGGAGACGCCCCCGTCCGTCGCTGCGTCAACTCCCTGACAACCGCAGTCACACCAAAGAAACATAGCAACGGGTGGGGACAAGCTAAGAGAGTGAGTTTAACGTTCAGTGATGAAAGTCCTCCGGGAATTCCCGGAAATCCGGGTTTTTGAGCAAACCAAACGTACTTTCCTGGAAATAAAGACCTGATCTCTATGGACAAATCGCTTTCAGGATGAAAAAATTGTCTGAAATCGGCGAATTTTAGCTTTATTTTCTATATGCCTCTGCGGATCGCTTCCTCTATGGTCGCGGCTATCTCTCGTCTACCCGGCCTAATTGACCAATGACGGGACGTTTTAGTTGCTTTCGGATGCGTCGACGGCTCTGATTGGCTCTGTCTGTACCACGTGGTCAGCGTGACGGATCCCCTAGAGACCAAAGCTGGCGGACACACGCTAAACTTTCACAAACAAATCTGAAGAGTTTGCGATCAATAATGCGGGCATCGTCATTATTGAGCGTGGTCACGACCTCAGTTGTGAGAAGACGATAAAAAAAACAAATTTAGGTGGTCTTGGCTGGAAGACGGTAGCATCACTCTGTGCTTCGCTATCGGTGCTAGCCATGTTGTCTGCCTTTCGTTACGTCACAAACAGGGCGGCGCGAATTCGGCGGAATGCGTGAAGCCGGCGGCCGTCCTCGTTGTTTATATCGCGTTTTTCGCTATTTATTCTTTTTCGAAAAATATTAAAAACAATCGCAACAGGAAATAGAGACTATTTACTATATTTTGGCTTATTAAAATAGGCCATGTCACCCACACTTTAAATTATACATTAATTATTGCCTAAGTACTCGGAATAATGGTTAAAAAACATAATCTACTTGTGTGGATAAGTAGTAGTATCATTCCTTATCTTCCAACTTAGCAATTTTTCCAGGTACCCTGCATACTCGAAAACTCAATTAAATTCCACAAAGCCCTTGGGCTATGTGTAAATTGCATAAGCACATAGTCAATGACTCTGGCATAGTGTCAGCATAGTAACCATACGAACATGAGCTCTTAGTGGTGCCTGCCACACACTCAGTTTGCTGCACATGCAAGAAATCAGCACAAACACACACAAGAAAAACCTTTTGAAAAAAGACAAACTGCTATTATAGAATTGTATTGCCCTTGTACTGGATTTAGTAACATAGTTAAAAATGAATGTTAGCTTTGCATTTGTATTTTTAGTATTAACTTCAACTCATGGTATGAAAGAAAACCTTTATGGTTTACACCTGTTTTGTCTGGATTGGATGAAAAAAATATATATATATATATATGTATGTATATATATATATATATATATATATATATATATATATATATATATATATATATATATATATATATATATATATATATATATATATATATTTTACAACACATACCCAAATAAAATGAATTTATGCTATATGACATTAATAATATGGATTTGGCAGATGCAAATTTAGGATGTTAATAAAACATTTAAAATTAACTTATATTCTGGAAACAAAACAAAAAAATAACATTTATTAGTCCTAGATGAGCAGAAACACATTACTGTTTCCGATGGATTATAACAGGTAATAAACCACACTCTACATGTCTGCCAACATCAGAAGTGTTCAGTTCTTTTTACTTACAATCATGAAGATATCCCTACTTTAAATATCTTCTATAAATGTGTGATTGTGGGTTAATCCGGGAACTTGGCGTTATCATTTTTCATTGACCATAAAATGCGCACAGCTTAAAACATCACCGTTTTGAGAAGCAAGTATCCTCCTTTTGTGTGTGTATATATTTATGTATAAACAGTTTTTCTTTCTTTTTTTAATACATATCTCCTTTCAATATTCCTGGATCTTAGTTTCAGCTACCTAAACTGATAAAGAATTATTCTCTGGCACTGGAGTAGCTGCCACATAAGGTTCTCTACTAATCAGTCATCTGGATTTAGGAATAAAGTGCTCTAATATGGATTTTCTATGTGTTTGCACAATCAATAGGATCACTGAAGAGATGCTGGAGGGTCGACACTTGAAAAAAATGCGATTCCAGTTGGGACCCTACTGTCAATCTACAATTTGCACTTTTTCACTCTGAACTAAAAAATTGTTGTTTCTTAAACCAATATTTTACTTGTGTTGTTTTTTCTTTAATTTTATAATAGTAGACATTTGTTTTACCGTCTCCTCCAAACCAGTCAAGGCACACATCATATGAGAGCATGAGCATTTAGGTAATTTCTGCAACCAATTGCATATAAAAATATATTTAGATGAGATATACGAGAATAGATACAAATTTTAAAAAGGCCAAATGCCTTTGCCTTACTGGAAAACAATGCCCTGCCTGAGTGCTAATTAACCACATACCTACACATCATATAGACACGTGTTTTTCAGATAAAACATAAAGAAAATACAAAATAAAAGCATAAAATTATTTACAAGCAGCTGAAATATCTTTTTTCTCCTGAAGTTTTGGCTAAACCAAGCAGCAAACACTCCACACAGTAGACATGTGTAGACCTGCTCAGTCAAGCCCCCATATAAATTTTCCATAGATGGCTGTTCTTGACTCCTCAGCCAGTTTACACTGCTGCGGCCATGTTGTTTTGTCCAGGTAACACAGCACTTTACTTCATTACGAGTGGAATATTTCTCCCTCACCCTGGAGGGAGAAGCTCAGCCAGACATTTCTCTTTGCTGTCTGCGGTGAGTCAGATTGCAGTGACTGCTCTCGTCTCACAGGCAGCAAGGCTCCATGGTGTGGGCGCTGGAGTTGGCCTTCGGTGAGGTTTAACTAAGCACATGTGTGAGTAATGCAAAACTAGATGTAAGAAAACACATTATATACATGTTTTCACTTGTTTCCATTATAAAAAAAACTCATCTTCCTTCTTATAGATGCATAATTGTTATCACAGTGTATTCCAAAACTGAGAGAAAATGAAAATGAAAAAAGGCAAATTAATACTCCAGAACTTACTACCAGGATATAATGCTCTACAGCATTTTAATGTGAATTTTCTTGAATTTTTTTACAGTGTTCTACCACCACAAGGTATGGGGAAAACTGTTTTTATTCTTCTTGCAAAGAGTAAGTGAGAGATGGATGTTTTGTTAAGTCTTTATTTTTGATAATGATATTTGGTACCATGAGCACTGACGACATCTGTTAACATACAGTAGAAGAATTGCAAACAAAAAACCACAAATTTCAGAATTACACCTATGCAATAAACTCAATATCTGCAGGTACAAGATCTCTTAAGCAGCTCTTAAACCCTTTTTAACTGTATGCAAAAACATTTTGCGTTTATTCTTTTAAACTTTCAACTTGAATAAAATTCCAGGAGGGAAAAAAAGGGTCTTTTGAACAGCATTTAAGTTTAAAACCCTCTTCCATTTTATCAGGCAAGCCCAGACAATATTGTTTTTGCTCATGTCCTGAATAGTAATTTTGTTCTTACAGTTTTTATTCCTTCAAAGGTGCTGCAATGTTGTCGTTAAAAATCTCCAGTCTCAGACATGAAGAGTTTCTGCTTCCATTTAATGTGCTCTCTGTTGTGTGGACACAGATTATGTCAGGGGGCTTGGAAACAGGTTTCCGTGCAGCACAAACACCAAAAGCAGACTGACTGTGAAAAGCCATGTAAGGAAACAAGGGCAAAAGAGCTGAGAATGACGCAATGACATCTCCAAACTCAACTGCCTGTCCCAGTTTTACTAGCATAGAATAAGAAAATTAGCACTAGGCATTTTTTTCAGTCTTCACTTTTTTTTTTGTAGGAGCAAGCAAGTTCTACAATTAATACTTGTATCTTCTGACAAGGTATGAGCATAACGTTAGAGAATAAATGTTAATAATTTGAGTTTATTCACTTTAATTCTGCAAACATTCAAGTATTAAAAGTCAGTTCTGTTAAAGTAACTTAAACCCATTTTGCAGGTGAGTCACAGATGGTACCTCCACTGAGCTCCTCCCCTCAGATACCTCATAGTGCCAAGCTGAAATGGAGACCTGCCTGCAGGAGGAATGTTTATCCAAGCTTAACACAGAGCCTTACTGCTCTGAGAAGCATGAATGGATTTCTGTCTGCATTTTTTTCTGTCCTTCACCAACTCTGTCCCATTCCAGATTAAGATTTGTCACACACAAAAATTACACCCCCTTCCCCCAGCACTGATGACAATAGTAGTCCTTGTAAAGACACAGGAGAGGAGAAATTTAACATAGTGCGCTCATGCCTGAAGTAACTGCACAAGCAAAGAAGGAATCCTCGCAATCCGCAAAGTACAAGAGAATGCTGCAAATCCAAGAGTTTACGGAGAAACAGGAAACAAAGAAGACAACGCTCTTTGCAAGTTCTCAGTCATAACCACTCAGCCTGGGAAGGGATGCAAATTTCCCACATGAGTTTTTACTGCAAACAAACATCTAATATTAAATTATGGTTCCAAGGAGATATTACATTCTCAGCCATTTTGATAAAATGGAAACATTTCTGCAATGCAAACTTCTAATTTCAAGGTTATTATTGACAAATCACATGCATTCTGTCATTTTAATCAAACAAAAATTGTGTTTTCCCCAAATAATAAAATAAAAGTTTAGATTTTTAAGTTAGGCTCGCTGTTTAGTCGTACATAAATGACAAGGTTCCAGCCTGACTTCGGTAATCCTTCTAGGACGTGCAGGCTTTTGCTTCGTTTGTCCTACATGCAGCCCTGAAATAACCTGATCCTCAACAAAGGAACAACTCCCTAAGTCCGTCTGCAGAAAGACGCCATGGCATGCACACACACACCTGACGCAACACACCTTGCAGTACATAAAATCAATAAACAGAAGCAGGATTTTTACAGACAAACTTTCTTCAGATGAAGCGCGCTTGAAAGTGACTCCATGCGCGTAAAGTAAAGGGGATAACCAAAGCTTTACCTTGAATATGCTGCTTCACCACAGTCTCCAGCCGATCCAGGCGCTCCATTATACGGAGAGTGTCTCCTTTTTTGTCAACTTCAGAGTTCCTCTCCGCTACAGGCATCGGGACCTTGATGTAAATGTTTGCGATGTAGTTAGTTACCCATCCGACATAAAGAAGGCATATAATGTTGGTCATGCCACTCAGGATCACGCATGTGGAAACCAAAGTTTTTGTTCTCCTGGTGCAAGCCATGCCGACATCCCTCCATCCAAGCACAGCCTGGAGTCTGGCGGTGAAGCGCAGCGCACGGCGGCAGTTGCCCGATAAAAATAACCTGCTATGATGAAGTTATTTCCAGCCAGAGTGCAGCGAAGCGGTGAGAGCTGGAGGAGTCTGTAGATGGGTCAGCGTGCGCGGTGCTGAAACGGGCTGGTTTCACATATCTACAGGTGAATGCGCTTCTGGAAAGCTTCGCTGTGGAGCCCCATCTGCTCTGTTGCAGTTTGAGGTTTGAGAAAAGTGGAGGAACACTGAGTATCCGGCTGCAGCCTATGGAATCACATCTCTGCCATAAAGTGAAAGGGCGTAAAAACAACTGAGCGGGCGTATTTAGGAACTGAGTGAGTGAACCTCACAACCGCGAAGGCGCAATTCTAACTAAGCGACCCCGTATTTTACAATTGCACTACTGGAATCCTAACTGAGCAGTGATTTTGCTCAGTCAGATCCTTTTTTACGCGCTCCCCTGGATTTACTGCGCGGTCAATTCTCTTTTGCGCGCTCACCTGAATTTACGCTCAGTGTTCAGGGGGCGTTTTTGTCACTTTGTGGGCAGAAACCTTTCTGGCTGATCTGATTGGCCGAAATTTGCATGTCTTATCAGTGAGGCAGAGGGGCGGAACTTTCATTTTTCAGAGCCGGGCGGCTCTTGAGCTGCATGCAGCTCTCTGCCTCTTGGCATAGTTTCTAAATTCAGTACTTTCACAGCCATAAGGTGAAAATTTTACATTTTCTCCTACATGTACAGAGCGGCCCCAATGTGTTGTTGTGTGACTTCAGTAAAGAGGATCTAGGAGAGAACAGCATGAGGACGGTACGGAGGGAGGAGAGGACGTAAAAGAAGACCCCCCCCCCCCCCCCCCATAGTATAAAGGTGCAGTTATGAGCATAATGCAGAATAACTTTGTTTGGAAACCCTGGAAATGCAAAGAGGCACAGTTTAAACTGCAAACTATCAGCTACGTGGAGGAACACAGGAATCAAGCAGCTGTGGTTCGGTTAAGTTAGATCTTCACAGATTCAGATTTCCTGCTTCAATAACTCTTCTGATAAACGTTCAAATGTGTTAGCAAGTACCTCAATCCTTTTGTATTAACACAGAGAGTGAACTACAAAAGCATTTTTAAAGAAAAAAGATCATTTTTATTGCCTTTTAATCAGAGTTGTTCGTTTAAAGCCTTGAATGCAGACATGCAGCGAGCCGGCTGATAAGGGACCGTCAATAAAGTGCAACCTCTGTGAAACACCATCCTGTAAAAATCTGTAAACTTTTAAAAAGCGAATACATGTCTATATTTATATGAACTGGTAATGAAGACTCATCAGCATAGTCATGCTACATTATTATTATTATACTAAATTTTGTTAGAAAGTCAACCTCTATTTTATTGCTTATAGTTTTTAAAATTTAATAGAGATATGAATCATAACATAAATGCTCAGTAGCTCTTAAGATACTAAAGCTTCTGTCACCAAACCTCCAGTACTGACTGCTGTGTTTGTGGCCTTTGGTGCTGCACAAATCTGTCATCAGGCGGACTTGGAAGCTCAGTTTGTTTTTATTCTGTTGCACAGCTTCAACACGCACACCTGTTCGTCTTGCTGAAGTTCCTTTTAGCCCACAGGCGCCCCCTTGTGGTCGCCAACATAATAACAGTTCTAACACATAACACTGAATAATCATGACCTTATTGTCCTGCTGCAATAAAGATTGTCAAAATTCACGTTTTTGTTAGGAATTTTTTATATTTAAATATTTGTCAGATCTGGTCAAAAATGCTCAATAGCTTTGAAGATGCTGTAGTTACTGACACAAAACCTACTGTACTGACTAATCATGACCTTATTTTCCTACTACAATAAAGATTATGTTAAAAAAAAATCTAGCATCTTCAGAGCTATTGAGGATTTTTGACCAAATTTGATCAATATTTAAATATGAAAAATTCCTATAAATAAACAAAGTGAACGATTGACATTTATGATATATATTTTATTATGACAATAAGGTCAATATTAGTCTGTACAGAAGGTTTGGTGACAGTAGCTTCAGTATCTTTATAACTACTGATAACTTTAGTCATGATTCATATCTATTAAAATTTGAAAAAGTATATGCAACAAGATAAAATAAAGATGGACTTTCCTCCAAAATATTTATTGTAACAAATCGGCTGACGAGTCTTCATTACCAGTTCATATAAATATAGACATTTATTATTTTTGGTGAGATTATTGATTTTTACAGAATGGTGTTTCACAGTTCACAGAGGTTGGACTTTGTTGACGGTCCCTTGGCCGCCGGCTCGCTGCATGTCTGGATTCACAGCTCGAAGAGAACAATTTTAATCAAAAGGCAAAAAAAAAAAACCGATATTTTTTCGTTTGAAATACATTTATAGTTCACTCTCTGTGTTAATACAAAAGGATTGAGATACTTGCTGAAATATTTGAACTTTTATCAGAAGAGTTATTGAAACAGGAAGTCTGAATCTGTGAAGATCTTTCTACTTATCGAACCTCAGCAGCCAGAGAATTTAAAATGATGAATCCATGGTTCACAAGTGAGGAAGCTGGAAACAAACTCTGACAAGACAAGAAGACGCAGCAGCAGCTGAGTTTCCGCGGAAAAGGAAAGGTCTGCGTTGGAAGATCGACTCGAGGCTGAGCGCTGCAACTTCCACAGATGACGGTGAAAAGCTGTCCACCCCCCCTCCACCCCCACCCTGCCCTTTACTGGGACGCAGCGCCGGCGAGTTACGCCACACTGGGACTGCAGGACTTAAACTTGGCCTGAGGTGTCTGCTTTCACTGATCTTTGGAGCCGCACGGCAAAGAGACGGACTCTGATGATGAGGAAAGGGAAGCCGGCGTGTTTGATAGAAATGTAGCCCAGCTGTTTCAGATCCAGAAGATGAGGACTTTGATGGATTTTAAATGCTGATTGATGACTGAAAAAATAAATCACAACCAACTCAGTTTTGCGCTCGCTGCCTTTTTTAAACACACCAGCACGCACGTTTCACCGGTGTGTGTTAACGTTAAATACAGAAAAAACACTCAAAACTGAAACGGCGCCGTTTAATCCAGTGCTGTTGTATTTTAAGGAGAGGAGTATGTTATTAAACAATATGGCTTTAATTGTGTGTTTGTGTGTGTGTCTGGCAGGTCAGTGTGTGGTGTGGCTCTTTGACTATCACAGTTAGAAATGTTGGCTCTTTGTGTCAAACTTGTTCGCCACCTCCCGGCATTCATAGAAAAAACGGCGGATGTAACGTGGATTGAAATATTAACCAACGACCCAAAACCAAGGTAAGAAAGTGCAGCGGGTTTTTTTGCGCTGTAAATTTTTCTCATGTGAAATTCACTGCATTTGTTACCGTTTTAATGCTTTTAATCCAAGTCATGGCCGCCGTTCCTTTTCTATTAAAGCCCCAAAATGAAAGTCCCGCCCTGCTGCTTGACAGGCAAATTTTAACCAATTTTAGCCAATCAGATCAACCAGAAAGGTCCCTGCCCCCAAGTGACAAACACACCTCTGAATACCGCCCCCCAAGTGACAAAAACGCCCCCTGAACACTGAGCGTAAATTCAGGTGAGCGCGCAAAAGAGAATTGACCGCGCAGTAAATCCAGGGGAGCGCGTAAAAAAGGATCTGACTGAGCAAAATCACTGCTCAGTTAGGATTCCAGTAGTGCAATTGTAAAATACGGGGTCGCTTAGTTAGAATTGCGCCTTCGCGGTTGTAAGGTTCACTCACTCAGTTCCTAAATACGCCCGCTCAATTGTCTTTACGCCCTTTCAATTAATGGCAGAAATGTGATCCCATAGCAGCCAATAGGAGGGATGATGAGGAGTGACAGCCTCTCTGCTGCGCGCGTGCATGCTGCGCACTGCACTGTAGTCCAGGAAACGGAGTATCATCCACAAACATCCAGAAATGTTTTGGACATTTTGATCTTTTCATCATATCATAGATCCCCCCCGTCCGTTCATTAATAAACACTTTCTGGTAAAAGGGATGTGTAACAATTAAAACGCAAACATCTCATTGGACACGCCCACAATAAATGTGTCAAAATGAGAAAATAAACTTATCGGATAAATAATAAATAAATAATAACAACAAACTTTAAAACAAAAAAAAAACGTGTGCCTATCCAAGAATAAAGTTTTTATTTATTTATTTTGCTTATTTATCAAATTATTCATGCAGCAGTTGCTAACGAATTGTGCCTTTTTCTATAAATTTCATTTGGTATCAAGGTAACAGGGACACGTTGATATATCGTCAAACCATCTGGATTATATGATATATCCTGGACAGGATTTGTGGAAAGGTCAGCGGTCCATCACGTGGTTTCACAGAGACAAGCAACCATACTCACAGACAATATTAAATCAGCAGACAAACATGTGTGGTGTGGAAAGAAGCTGGTGCTTCTGAAGAAAGCTCTTCCCAGAATTAACCAAAGAATTATGGCTAAAATTCGGAACATAGCTTTCTAAATCGCCTTAGGTCTGACTGTAAAAATATACAATTGTTGGAACTTTGCCTAGAAAATCTGCCTGTAAAAGTCTAAGAAACAAACAATGGAAAAATACAAATGTTATTTTAGGATAGTCTTAAATAACTTAAATATAAACTTAATTTACTATTACAGTCTTATTTACCCATGCACACATACATTTACACACTATGGTGGCTCTGATACCACTGGCACCAACCTATAACCACCAGGAGCAATGTGGGGTTCGGTATCTTGCTGAACCTTCTGATCAGAGGTCAACCGCTCTACTTCTGCACCACGGCCACCCCATGGCTCATAGAAGTTAACCCCACCCTGCTTCCAGGACCAAAGGAAACGCAAAAGCACCTCAGCTCAGCTTAGGGAGAAGATCTCCCCTCACAACAGAGGCGAACACAGGTCCTGAGATCATCGGGAAACCATCCACTCACACTCAGCAGTTGATTGAGTTATAATAATGGACAGAATTTACTCTAAAATATTTTCTGATCCAACAGCAGATTTCTTTATTGGGTAACACAGATGTTAAACTGTAGCTGTACAGGTCGTAGAAGGAAATGTCAACAAACACAAGTGAAGGAGCAGCTCGGAGGAAGGTTATACAACTTTGACAGATCCAAACATATTTTTTGCCAGAAGAGTTGAACAGGACTCCAAACTTTGCAACTATCAGAGCTGTCATCATCTTTTGAAAATTCTTTGTTTGGAGAGTCAAAGTGTTCTGACTGTGCTTTAAAAAAAACTTTTAGTTACAGCTACAGATTTTAGATTTTGGCATTGACACATTAATTAATTGATAATTAATAGTGAACAAAAACAATTACATAAAATCTTTAAAAAGCTGTACAATTTTAGGAAATGCCCTCAAATAACTTCCGGATGATATATTTTTTGATTAAGGTTGTAATTAAAGTGAACAAATTATGTTTAGTGAGATGAGCTTTTCTTCCTGGGAAATATTTTGCTCTCAAGCTTTTAATGCATATTTTTGTTTCTTAACTTTTCTCTAGACTTGAGGCAACAAGTAAGTAAACAACTTTGTTTTGTGCTTTCATATTAAAGGCCTTAGAAATGCCCTCTTCCTCTGTTCTGTAACCGATTTGATCAGTACTGGAACTATATACCCATTCATCTCAGCTAACAGAGCTGCCACAAAGCCTAAAAGGGTCATTCTCTCTGGTTTGCAAAGTGTGAAAGGCTTTTGTATTTTTCACCCACAAGGATGCAACGAAAGATGATTTAGCTTTAATTTTATATCTCTTAACCGTCTCAGCCCCAGTGCTGGTTCTACCCCCCCCCCCCCACACACACACACACATACAAATTTGAAGATATCTTTTTGTGTTCCCTATATTTATTTACATGAAATAAATATCTTCAAATGCATGAATTTTATAAACTCGTACAACAGGGGTGTCAAACTCAGTTGGACAGGGGGCCTAAATCCAATCCTTTAGGTTGTGGGCCAAACAAGGTAAACATTTGTTGAAAACAGTAAAACTAAACTTTTAAATCTTTAAAACGTAACTTTTTGAACATAAATATAAATAAAAACAGGCATATTAATCCAGAATATATTCAAGTTGAACCTTAAATAACGCATAATATTTTGCTCCATAAAAATACAAAATTATACAAATATGAACATGCTGCGGAACAAAAAAAAGAAGCCTGTAAAAATATAAATGAGAAATAATAAATCATTCTGGTTTCTTTGCTCTTTTGTCCATTCTTTTAGAGCTGCACTCCTAGCATCATTTTTAGCAATAGGTTCATTTCTGCTTGGTGTGTGATGTCCTGTGTGTGTCTTTGTGAAACGTGTCAGAGGGATTTAATAAAAAAAAAAAAAGCTGTTATTGTGAATATCATTTTTTTATATCATTTTTAAGTCTTAAAAAACATTAAAAAATAAATCATATCACTTACCACTGGGATTACTCCAAAAATATTTGGCATTTTACTAATATTGTGCAACACCAACAGTAGAAATTCCCCAAAAACTTTAATACATTCATAGACAAATTGTCTATTGTTTATTTTTGATCTCAAAAAGTGCAGCTGTTTTACTGCCTGCGTTATCTGCTGTCTTAAACGGCAGGCAAGCGTAAAAAATATATTTTATATGGAAAAGAAAGACACGTAATTAAAATGTCTACAATAGTTGATAAAGAAGGACATTATTAGCATGAGTTGACTAATCTAAAGGCACGCATGATCCAGGTGTTGCGCAATCGAGGCTGCGCTCCGTGCTCACCTTGCTGCCTGCGCCCTTCACCCCTCCACTTTTCCCTCACAAACATTTGCGGCACTTTCTCAAAGACAGAAACGCTCGCAGCTGCGGGGGTGCCAATTCACAGGTTTTAGGTTGTACCAAAGTCTGTGATATAACAGAACATAGAAAATCGATAGTGGTGCAATTTTTTTTCTTCCAAGCATGGGGATGCCACCCCCCTTCAAATTTGCGCCTCAGCAATTGCCTGTATTAGCTGTGACTAAAACCGCTCCTGCTCAGCCCACTGAAGTTGATAGAAATCAATCAAGTATTATTGTATATTGTAACTCCAAGTTGAAATAAATACTGTTTTTACGTATTTTTAACCCAAAAAACATGGCAGGTTTATGATAATTAATTTAGGCAGTGTATGCTCCAACGACTAGAAGGATGCTGTGGTTATTTCATTCAAACCTTAAGGAGTTTTTTATTAAGTTCAAAATGCACGTCATAAACAAAATTCCTAATAAAATTGGACTGGAATCCAAAGCAAACAAATTCTTGCTTTGTCTTATAAATCTTCAAATTGCAAACTAATGGTTGATACCTGACAGGTGATAAAAATGTAAGTTCAGTTCTTTACTTTTCTTTTTGTTGTTCATGATTTCAATTTAAAAGGCACCAGTTAAAAATAAACCACGCATGTTGCAGGGATCACAATCAATCGGCGGTAATACAATGTTGTTACCATGACGACCCCAACAACTGGTGCTTCTTTAACCACCGAACCACATAAACCTGTTGGGGTTAGATGTGTACTTTCCTGTCATTCCAGCAAAAGCATCACCAGTACTTTGAGGCTGGGTTTGGAGGCCTTGATGCTCCTGCTAAATGATGCACCCAGCCAGCTGTCACATTTACTTTCTTCTAGCTGATTAATTACTGTGTGCAAGAGGTTACCCTATAATCATCTGGCTAGGTCCCACAGACAAAGAAACTCTGATAGTTAAGTTGCTTCATTAGTGCAGGCAGTAGCCATTAATCAGCAAACTACACAATTAACAACATCTAATCAGTTTCCCAACAAAGCACCAAATAAATTAGTAATTTGAAAGTTTTCCTTTTATTTTTTAGTTTGTTTACAGATACAACAAGACTGTACTGCACGGATATATTAATAATTACTGTATTAATTAAACAGTATGTATGTAACTTGAAGCTGCACTTAAGTTCCATATGGAGTAACTTAAGACCCACCTTCAATAGACTAGAAACACATAATTTAAGTCTGAGACTTTAAAAGGTTTATGTATTCAAATTTATATTTAATGTTAGAATAGTAATGGTATAATCTAACAACATTTTTTTAAAATACATTTGAGGTGCAGACCCACTACAAGCACATCACTGCGCCCTTCAGTGTTGGAGAAACTGGCCTGAAGCATTGCACTTGAAATGCTAAGCAAAACATGACTTGAGAATCTCTTGTCTTCACACAGTCAATGACTCTTAATAAAATTTAACTGTCTTTCAGAACTAATCAAAATTTTGTGCATTTGTGTAGCTTCCCAGGACTGAGTTATACAACCTTCACTACTAACTGGTGGAAGGTCAGCTGGAACAGAAAGATCCTTTTAGATTCTAGTTGAAACATTTTCAAGAACCAGGGAAATAAGTTATTCTCTGGATAAAATCTATCACTCTATCACCCAGCAAATGTTTACCCATGCTTTTGTCCTTTTTTTGAATGGACTCACACAAAAAGTACAACATCAATTGACCTATGCATTTGCATCTGGTTACACCCAGCATGCTCCCCTGTACTGCAAAATGCTCTCCTGTGTACGGTCTGCAATTTCATCAGTAGAATCTAATTTGCACTTCAAAGTCACAAAGAAAAGGATTTGGGGAGAGAAGAAAAACTCAGGAAGGAAGCAAAGGAAGTAAGAGAAGGAGTGAGTGGCCCATGGCTTAGTTTGGATTTGATTTTCATTAAGCGAGGGAACATAAAAGCAAAATAAATTAATTGTGTATCTGGGTCCCCTCTGGTCACATAGGTTAGGTTGTCTCTGACATCAGGACGAACAGCAGAGAGCTCTCAATGCACAGTTGGAAAGTTACAGATCCAGCTGCAGTTTTGATTGGCGAGTCAATCTCCAGCTCCTCAGTCACGCTGCTCCATCTGTTTCTGCCCTTGTTGTTTCCTTCATTGCTCACAGGGGAACAAGCCACTAACCTTTGTGTCAGCCAGGGCTTGCTGGAGAGACCTTGCTTTGCCAATCTAAAGAACAACAGGAAAAAAAGACTCAGATCGAAAAGGTGTAATTACCAAAAATAGCTGTGACCTCATTCTGCTACATTTCAATCAGCAAGAGTAATTCAGTCTCTAAAAACGAGATGACAAGCTCATTCGGCCTCAGCTGCCTATGTTGAACATTTATTTAAAGAAAAAAAAACATCTGTTTTCATCATGTTATTTTATACCTGTTTAATCTCATGGGATGAGACTATTTAAATAAATTAATTTTACACATTTTTTTACATTACAGCATTCCCGGACAAATCTTTGTCTGGGAATGCTGTAAACTGAGGACAAAGAAAAAGAAGGACGAAGAAGCCCCTCTCTGCTTGTCCAAGTGAAAACACCATGGGCTAAACATGCGTTCAAGAATGCAGGAACGTCTCGTGCAGGAGTGTCAAACTTAATTTCACTGTGGGCCAAACTTAAGCAGTGAAGTAAAGTCAAGGACCAGACTCAATATTCATGAAAAAATTAACTGCAACTGATATGTAACGTTTAACCTTTTCATATAGTGTCTTTGATTTGAATTTTTTTTTTATTTGAAATTGTTTATTTCAAGCAATTAAATAGAAATAATACACAAAAGCAATACAATCATCAGTTATACATTCTTACAATAACTAATCAAACTGAGGATACTTAGACATATTAATAAATAATGCTTGAAAGGGAGTGGAAGGAAGCGAACTATTATAATCCCACCCCGTTATATTTATTATGTTATATTCTTTCATTACAGCCACGTTAGCTGGGCACACAAGACAAACAGGTCTGTCTTTATATTTGTGAACAGATAATCTGCCTCCCACCTGTTTTGAAAGCTCCTGTTGTCCATCTTTCCTTTAGCCATTTTTGTGGAGGGTGAAATTAATTTGCCCAATTTGACTGGAGCATGGCTGTCAGTGACTATCAACATAAAATAGGAGCGCTTGCAGGTTTCAACTGTGTGCCAACATACTAGCAAAGCATTGTGGGATTTGTAGTATTATCTGTACTCTATATACCGCGGGCCATTTCTAATGCACAGCTGATATGATCTTGTGAGCCAATTACAAATACACTGCAAGCCAAATTTGGCCCGCGGGCCTGAGTTTGTCCCATGTGGTCTAGCACGTAAATGTGTTGTATCACAAGACACAAAGAGGCAAGAGCATGGAAGAGAAAGGTGCAGCTTTTATTTGGCCATCCCAAATTACATTCAAATCCCCTCTGCTTTTTACATTGGATGATCTGCACTTTTGTGTCTGATCTCAATCATCTAGGCAGACACTTGGAGTTGCTTTGCTCTCCTTACAGAATGGCATTTGGATTTTTGAGTCCCGACAGTTGTGTGTTTTGTCTTGGTGGAATAAACTCTAGATAAACAACCCAGCAGGATGTTTCCTCAAAAAATCTCTCAAAGACATTTTCCTTCCACCTTCACCCAAACACAACTGTCCAAGCTCTTGACTTTTA
Source organism: Oryzias curvinotus (assembly GCA_023969325.1). NCBI lineage: Eukaryota > Metazoa > Chordata > Actinopteri > Beloniformes > Adrianichthyidae > Oryzias > Oryzias curvinotus. Next base: position 10,388,092 of record CM043708.1, read on the forward strand.
AATATCTGTTACCTAGGCTTGTTTTTGATCCTTTTTTAATTTCCCAAACATAGCCTGATTATTTTTAATTTATTTTATAATGCTTTACTTTAAATCTCACATGCTACTCTCCAAAGATTAGTCTGAGTCCCTCATTAATAAATTACACCCTGTAAAAGCTTTGGCAGATTGTGACCACTGTAAACATGCTATTGGATGTATGAGGAAATTCATTAGTTACAGTTAATGTTCATTTTTCTATGTGAGATCAAAACAGTACTTCCACAGGGACATTATTCAATGCCATTAAAGTATAAACAGAATCAAGAGTAGCAGTTTAATCCTCAAGCAAAGGTGAGTTTGGCCTGTCCAGATGTGCATTAACCCAACTTAATCTTTACCCTTTCATCCTTTTTAATTCACTGTTTGATCAATTTGTCACTAATGTACCTGTGCAGCTAATAAATAGGAATTACATTTAGACACAAGGGCATTCTTTCATGCAAAAAGCTTAACTAAAACCTGCAAAATTTTGCTTTGGTTGAGGAGATGTGGTTGTTTTCTAAACTGCTGTTCAATTATTATATAATTATGGAAGTTTACTAGAGCACACTTGGACAATCTTAAATATACGGAAATAAATGGAAGTAGCCTGAAAGAGTGTTTGAATGCCCATAAAGAAATTCTTTGTGTGGGATCTCTACAATAATCTCAACAAAGTTTGAAGAGGTGATGAGCAATGCTGGCTCAACCTTCAGAAACGTGTTTGCGGGGACTTGTTTAAGCTCTCATCAGTCAAAGCTTTTGGTTGTGCAGAAACAACAACAAATGCGTCGGCACAATTTTCCTTTCTCTTTCAGTTACAAGGGCAAAAGCAAAAGACAGAAAAAAAGTATCACATGTGTAAACGGCTGCTCTTTTATGCTTGTATCTTTAGTCAGAGGAAGCACAGAACTGATACATCAATTTTTCATCACATCTGCCACTGGTAATATAAGTCTAGATGAGCAAAATCTGCCTCCAGGGTGGCACATAATACCGTCTTCTTGAAATTACATGCACTCGTAAAATTACAGTACCAACAGCATTTTCAGAAGGGTTTTGGAAATGTTTGAAACTCACACAAAGGAAACAGGACACAGGACTGATGCTTTAACACTGCAATTACCTGCAGGGGTATAATGCTTTAAAAGTACACGGTACTACCATGCACTGAATCATGGTCTTCTTGACTGATTATATGATTTGGAGCAATCATGCTCATTTCATTTCTGTCATACGAGCCACTCTGGATGGTGGTTGCCACGCCAACAGTCCAGAAAGATGGTCAGAGATGTAGTGCCGGTACTTCAATGGAAAGAGGAAAAAGTTGTTATTGGCATCTTCCTGTTGCAGCAGACTGTACTAACTGTAGTTCACATGGTGAAAAACCTTAACTTATCAAAACTAGATGTGATAGGAACAACAACTGACCAAGGTTGAACAACAGCAAAAAAATTTGAAAATGTTTTAACGTATGCTTCAATAATTACTTTTTCTTCTCGTTTTGGAATAAATTACCTTCTCAAAACCTGGTGGGTTTTATATCTTCTGTGACAAAGCTGTTGACTGACTCTACAAATATTTAGCAAATTCCAGAGTTTAAAAATTTGATGAATCTAAAACTTGTTTTCATGGAATTTATTTTTATAGTTTAGGCTTAATGAGTTATTTGTTTTAAAAGCTTTGTTTTTCTCTCCACAGCACGCAAACATAAGAAGGTGCACATTATTACTGGAAATCCAGGACCTTTTCTGATGATGCCAAACAGCAAATCGCAACCTCTTTGTCAACAGACAACATCAAGGATATCAATGTAAAGACTTTCAAAATCTACAAAAACAAAGAGAACAGGCTAAACTTATTCAAAGCAATCAGGTCTTGACATGGGCAATTCAATGCAAATAAACAATTTATTAAGAAAAAGCTGCAGGTATTTCCAGTTTTAAAAACTAATTTCTTAGGATTTGCACTCAAATAAAGCAGGTTAAATAGTTTTTCTGAGCTTGACTACAGGTTTTTAGTGCAGATTGAGATACTCTCAGACAAATCATTAAGGAAAACTGCAAGCTCCAGGCTTGCTCTGTTTAACAGCCTCAGCCTCGGTCAAGCCTGCTCATTTTAATTCCTTCTGATTACAGGGCTAATTGCACCCACAGTCCAAGCAGTTTAGTCGGGCAATTTGGAAGCTCTAGTTTTCAGCTGCTAAGCTGAGAGTTGTACTGTTGCGTGTGTCCTCTGTGATACTAAAGGAACTGATTACAAGTGACAAATTTGTTATGGCTTGAATGGATCTGTTGCTATGAAAATGCCAGTTCCCCAAAGGTTTCTTTTCACAGCAAAATGCATTTTTGTATCAGAACAAACTCTGAAAACCTTCCAACCACATTCTAAGTTTAAGGGTACTTTTATCATTCGTATAACCTCATGCTAATGATGATCTCTTAAAACAACTACAAACTCTTTTTTTTTTACTCAGATGAAAGAAGATTTTAGATGAAAAGCTCTAAAAAAGCCACTGTTTAGCAACAGAAGGTGACAAGACTGAAGCAATTACTGTTGAAGGTAAAAGGCCAGATATTTTCCTTAAGGGATAACAGAACATCCCAAACATAAGTTTCTGTTTTTCAAACACAAGTCCAATGTTATGAAAAGCAAAGCTTAATAAGCTAATCATATGTTGGAAATAAAGGTAATTAAAAGTGTTTTAATGTCAGGAACTGACCCAAAATTCAGGAGACCAGGCTTGGTGCCAGAAATGAGAACATTTAATTAATAAACTTGAACAGACAAAACCAAGGGAGCAACAAAAAGGTGACGAAACATATGACCTGATAATAGCAAAGATAAAACAGGACAGTTTTATGTACTGAGGATAATTAATACCAGAAATGAAAACAGTTGTGGAGGATTAACAAGAACCCAGATGACTGACAGGACAACTCTGAAAAACCTAACTTAATGAATGGCACAATCCTCACATTTTATTTAAGACTTTAAAATTAAGTTTTTCAATTGTTGTTTAAGTGATGTGCAAAATATATAGAGATGGTAATAGCTGTTCCTGTTATACACACATCCACTTCAGTTAGATTCTGACAAACAATTTGAATCAACATTAAAATCTCTGTTTTGTAAGATTGTTTATTTCAACCGTTTAATACTAGAGCTATCACGGGTGACAGCAAATAACACACCCTTTGACCATTTAAAAATTAATGTAATTACAAGAGATTCTGATGAAAAGGGTTCCATATTGGCGCAAAGCTGCTTTTCTCAGCCTCAGAATGTGTTGGAATTAAAGTCATTTAAAAGCTTTAGCTCTGGCGTTAAAGGTTTAAAGAGTTCTTTTTAAAACTTATTTAGGTTCAAGCGTGCTATAACACCAAAATGCAAAGTGCTTTTTGTATTTTTCTTGTTATATATCTTTTTATTGATGTACATAATTTGTCTCACATCTGTTAAGATTTTTTTACATTATATTTTCAAATATGAACCTTTTTGAATAAACACTATAAATTAACATCCTAACTGTTTTTATCTCGTGGAAAAAAAAAAAGCTTGCATCTTCCCTTTCACTATTTTGGGCTAAAAATAGTTCAGTATTAAAGAAGGATGAACAATGATGGCTCATAGTCGTGGAGGAGCTTCACGGTCACTTGTTGATTGTCGTGTGCTCTGCGTTCTTTTTATTGAGTTTACACTCTCTAAGTACACATATGGGAATAACTGCACTGCGACCTTGACAAGTACATCTTATCAAAGTAATTAATTCATTACAGCTCTTCCAAGTCACCATAAATCAACATGCCACTCTCCAGCTGGCAGCAGATGTAGAGGAGAGCAGACAGCCTATTATGTTCATGTAGAACTGCTGATACAAAAGCTCATTTTGTCAAGGATGAGTGGACACAGAAGCCCGATAAGCCTTTTTTTTTCAGAATAATTTGCTGAAGCACATTGATTTTTACTGACATGCAATAAATGAAACTAAGCTATAAGAATAACCCAAGAGTTTGTCACTGAATCATGGAAAAGATGTACCTACCACCCCGTTTTCTCATTAAGAGGAAGAATCATTACTGGACAATTTCAGTTTTTGAACAAATTAGACACTGAAAATATTTTTCTTTTACCAATGTAAAAACTAAAGGTAAAAAGAAATTAATAAAGTAAAATAATCACTATTAGCTTAAAGTCAGTGTACTGAACAATTGCAATTAACTCATCTTAGGAATATACAGGAAATTATTTTATTTTGAAACTTTATTAAGTATAACATGACAACTTTAAGAGATATTTTGTAAAATATCTAATTAATTATTTGGTAAAATGTGCCTTTACTTTTTTAAATTTAAATTTACTACAATCTGTTACGTTTGCCTCAATGTATAAAGCTAATATACACTTCTGTTGTTGTGCAACCTCTGCTTCACTTTTGATAGTGACTGAAATAGGTCAAGAGTCTCACAGTCATTTAGTAAAATTAAATAAACTTTACTAACAGCATAAGAACTACACAAAAAAACACTTTATTGAACATAACAAAATAATATAATGTTGGCATAAAAAAGTGTGGAGATGAGAAAACAGACAGTTCTGCTTCTTCTACCCAGATGGACTCAACATATTGAATTGTACATCATTGCATGGAGAGAAATGAAACCCAAGCAACGCTGCATGTAATATTAACACGTTACCAAAGCAACCTCCACAGCTCTGCAAGAAATAGCCACGCTGGTGCAGGAAACCATAATAATCTCTTTAAACCACATTTTATTGTGTCATATAAGAAAGGTTTTCTGAGTGGACTATATTTATAAAGGGCTTTTTTATCCTCTTGACCACTGAAAGTGCTTTTGAATTACAAGTCATGTTTACTCTATTTATGATTCTGAACTTTTTGTTCTATTCAACATTTAAGTTTTCCTGTTCTGTTTTCATGGCGTGGTCATTTTCTGATGAATGCATGGATAGTTTTAAAGGGCTGCAGTCTTACTTCTTTTTCAGATAGCATTGCCCATTGCTAAATATCTGCATCAGGTGTGTTCAGCCAATTAGCAGCAGCAAGGAACAGAAGGACAACAGCCCTACTGATCTGGAGTGGCATATGCTTGCAGAGGCTAAATGCATTGCTGTAGGACTCTGAGTTAGACTGTCAAGATCAGAATTTAAACCCTTTAACGTTTCAATTGTCTTTACCTATAAACCTACAATCCAACTAGCTTTGAACAAGGTGCACAGCTTTAATGCACAAATGCAATTTTATAAAGCAGTTGAAGACCTAATCTGAAAATTTTTTAGCTATTTTCAAACCTTTCCCAGGGTTTTTTTAAAATATGATTATGGCATTTTTAGCCAAAATAAAAAAACTGTGATTTTTTCGAGCACCTAGTTTCAGAAATTTGTCTCTGAGTTGTGGGCAGGACTGTTGGAATGGAGAAACCCCACCCCACCCCACCACCCATAACTAAGACCTGTTTATATTCTCTCCTGCTATCTTGCATCCCCTCACAATCCCAACCTTACCTTATCGGTGCACTAAAAAGGGGCCAGCAATATTGAAATTATCCAGCCATACAGTTTGAGTCAAATGCCAGCTCACACAAGGAAAATGTAGATCTACATGGATCTATTTGTCTGAACTGAGCAGTGCAAACTGCATTTTTTTCCTTTGCCCCTCATTCACCACGATTTGAATAAAGAAATACTCAGAACTGCAATTTTCTTTATGTAGGTCCTCCATCATCAGGATAATACCACAACAACACGTTAGGAACATCCCAAGTGTAGTTTTCTTCAGAGTGGGTCTATTAACAGTAAAATAAATGTAAAATTCAGAAATTCAGAAGCAAAGTCTTGTTCCAGCTTTGATGTAAGGCTGTAGCTGCTCAGAATCATGCGTGTGGATGGTGAGAGGACTCCATGTAGGGCTCTTATTCTCATGGTACATTCTTCCCTTAAAACTACTAGTTTGTATTCAGGATCAGGTTTAGCTGTGGTTTGTGTATTTCATCTATCTGGCTACTAATGCTAAATTTTGCATGGAGGGCACTGGGTAGGTTACTTTTAATGACTACTCCACGAAGGTCAGATTTCTTTAGCGTGCACAGAAAAACAGCACATTATCACTGCTGAGTCTATAAGTCCTCCCTAAAGGCATTTTTCAGTTAAATTTTTCGTTTGCTTTACTTGGGATTCCTTTGTCTAAACTCTATTTTCCTTTAAATTAAAGCTGATATATGCTATATAATGTATTTTTATGAATGGATTAAGGTTGTGTACTATTTACAAAATATATATTTAGAAGTTTGACTTTAGAAAAAAACATTTTAGTCAGTATAATTATCTGATTTGGTCTATATTAATTTGATTATGTATTGCAATTTTTAATTGTTCATGAGCAGTTCCTGCTTTGCCTGCCCACGTGTCGAACTGTCCTCGGCAAGACACTGAACCCCACATCGCTCCTGGTAGTTATAGGTTAGCGCCAGTGTTTGGCAGCGGAGGTGCCATAAGTGTGTGAATGCGTGTGTAAATGGGACTGAGGCTAGAAAGCACTTTGGGCCTTCAGGAAAGGAAGCAAAGTGCTATTTAAGTATATGCCATTTACCATAATTTAGTCAAACTCTAGACTGAAAACTTCAAAAATAAAAACCCTCCAACATTACAGAGTGAATCCATGCAATTTTCTCTGAAGATTGAGATCCCCACACTGGTGTCCTTGTCTTAAAAAGGTTTTCATATGGTCACCTTTAATAAAAGTCTGTTATCATGAGTGTGCATGCACTGCACATGTCTGATTTTGCCTTTCCAAAAACCAGAGCAAAAGTCCCTGCAGAGGTAAAAATGGGTCATATCAAAGCATCGGGGGTATAAGGAGAGCTCTCACAACTCCTGTTTCATGTGCAACTAATAAACAGTCTTCGTATTACATAATCAGGAAGACACAGATTTACAGCTGGAACACGGCTGACAGGTTTTTAACAGCTTGTGGGGGCATTAAATGAGCATGAAGCAACTGCCATCTGGTGCCAGAGAATCTTAAGGCTAAATAAATGTTTGATGTCTTCTTTAAATTGTTCTGGTAGAAAAAGTAGCGCAACCATTTTTGCATGCCACAATCACTTGAAGTTATATTTGGACCATTCGAAAATACTATATCTAAGTTTTCAAATGACAAAAACATTTTTACTAACCATCTTCTTTTCCTAAGGTGTGTTTTGAAGATCCCAACTTTTACCGTTTACAGTATTTAAAAATATCAAAATCTAATTTAGGCATTTTAGATTTTATAATTTGCAAGTTACTTTGTTATAGTTCTGAAATATCAGTGTTAATTAGGAAGATAAAATAATTTAGCAGTTGATTTGTCTTTGTAACTCCAGCACAAATCAATTTCTGACACATTTTTTAAATGTTTTATGTTAGACGTGTGATTGATATTGATTAGAATGAACATCTGCTTCTCTGCTTCCATCGTGTTAGTTATCTTTTTAATGGATAAAATGATTTGTCTTGTTTTGTTTTTGTTTATTTTTCAAGATCACCACTATGGCGAACAATTTTATAAACAAGTTCACAAGCATAGCTTTATTTCTACTAGACTTGTCACAGACTGTATTCACTTGGGTTTGTGTTTTTAGTGACTTCACAGACTTTTTCTAAGATTTGAGCGGGGACACCAAATCTGTGCAGACGGACATTTTCTTAATTGTCCACTTTTATAAAAAAAAACAAAAAAACAATTCATGAATGAATATGAAGAAAATAATGTGTACATTGAACTAATATTTACTCATTCATGGGGCCTTAGTGTGAATCTTATGTTAATTATCCATTTTTGCATTAATAACACTTTAAGAGTTCATATGAAAAAACAGATGTTTTATTGCCAGCAAACAGAACCTTTTAACAGTTATTTTTAGAAAGAGACAAGTGCAGCTACAGCTTTGTGTGTTTATCATAAAGCCTATAGTGTAGCCACAACAGCATAAACTCTGACTTCTACATGCTGTTCTTGTTGTCTTTCATTCAATTCAATTTTAATTAAATAGCCCAATATAACAACTTTATAACAACAATCGTCTTCTCGATGTGCTTTATACGGGTAATTATGTACTGAACATGAAATCGTAAAGATCATGAACTCATAGAATTCAATAGGTAATTGCTAAACTAACTAAACAGACTAAGCTAAACTGGGCATCCCTGCCCTTAGACCAGGGGTGTCCAATTCCAGGTCTCAAGGGCCGTTGTCCTATATGTTTTCCAATCAACCTGCTGTTGAAGCTCCTTATTGGCTAAACACACCTGATCCAGGTAATCAACAGCAGATGAGGCAGGGTTTCTGGAAAACCAGCAGGTTGCCGGCCCATGACGCCTGGATTTGGACACTCCTGCCTTAGACCCTCCTTCTCGGTAAGGGAAAACTCCTAAAAAAAAAGGATTCTGGAAAAAAAAGAAGAAACCTCAGGGATGTCCACATGAAGAAGGAATCCTCTACAAGTGATTTACCAGAACTCTTAGAGAAGAATTACCTTATCTAACTCTACAACTACCTGTTTAAATAGTCCAGCAGATGGGCTTCATCCAGATGGAGTTGGGGGACAGCTGGCTGATGAGCCAGAGGCAGAATCCACAGCCAAGTGTATAGGAGCAGGAGCAGAGACAAGCCAGAGACGAGGTTCACGACCAGGTACAGGAGCACAGACGAGCCAACTGGAATCTAAAATCATGCCCCCCAGGAGGGGAGTGTGCAGGAGGTCTAATACATGAATCCCAGTGCATCAAACAGAGGCATGGAGAACTAAATGATAAATAAGATCGCTGCATTGGCTCCCTGTGCAATTCAGAATTGATTTTAAAGTTCTTTTATTGGTTTACAAATGTTTTTATTTTCTGACTGCTTGTTTTTTTTCCTTTTTGTGCAGAATCTGTGCTTTTTCACATGTTACAGTTCAGAGGAAAAAAGCTGAAAAATGCAGGTGTTTGCACAAAATTTTATCTGACATGATTTTAAAGTATGAGCCCTCGCGGACCCTGAGGTCCTCCGATACCGGCTTTTTGGTTATCCCAAAAGTTAGAACTAAAACATACGGCGAGGCCTCATTCAGTTTCTACGGACCTCGCCTGTGGAACAGCCTCCCAGAGAGCCTCAGGGCTGCAGAGACTGTTCATGTTTTTAAAGGAAGGCTTAAGACCTACCTTTTTAATTTAGCTTTTAGTTGAATTTTAGGAATTTATTTGATATTTTAATTATTTATTTTTTCTTTTTACTAGTTTTATATGTGTATGTAAATACATTTATTTATTTATTCATTCTATTTATTTTTAAGTCGCTCTTACCATTTTATATGTCTATTAAGGTTTATGTAATTATTTGTTTCTTGTTCATGTTTTAAATATATTTTAATTTTAATTTTATTCCTTTTACATTTTATTACACTCCAGTGTTTTCCTCTGAGGGATCCTCCACATCGGTGACTGACCCTTCTCAGTGAACGGGGTTGCTGGAATGGGATCTCCTGGGTCTGACTCTTTTGATCGGATCTGGGGGGTCCTGTGGTAGTGTTCTCTGTGAACTTGGGTTGGGGGGTCGCTGATGTGGACATGTCCCCAAAATATCGTTTCCCCTCTTCAGGACAAAGCCAGACCTCTACATTCTACATTCTATCATTTTATCCCTTTTTATTTATTTATTTATTTATTTTTAATCGTTGTGTGCGTATGAATGTGTCTGTGTGTGTGTGTTTTTGCGGGGAGGGGTCTGTGTTGTCATCTTGTTTTTAAGTTTTATCGTATTTTATGCACAGCACTTTGAGTAACATATGTTGTTGGAAAAGTGCTATATAAATAAAGTTTGATTTGATTTGATTTGATTTGAAATAAATGATCAAAAATAGAGAAGAGGAGGAGTTAATGAGAATGGAAGACAGAACCCCAGCGCATCATACTTTTCCTAGCTTTAAACTTCCAGCAGCCCACTAGCAAGTTTAATTCAAACATGTTATTAATACGTTGCATGCACTATGGTAATTATGACGGATGGTAATAATAATAATAATACTTACAATAGAAATTCTACATTGTTAAGATAACAATATTAATACAATTTAGTTTTAGAGCAATGAATGCACATTTTGTTATTTACTTCAGCTTTAGCATTTCAGTTGAGCCGTTGTCACTCAGGAAAGGTTGATACTTAGAATCAAAGAGGAAGTAAAACAAAATGTTTCAAATAAAATATTTGTAGGGAATTAGACTTTTTAGTATTATCTCCTGGACTTTGACTGACTTAATGTTGGGTTCCCTCTTATATAATTCTATTAGTGTTTCATTCATTCTGAGCTGAAAGCAATTATAGAACCAGAACTTCTCATTCATCGGGCAAAAACCTAAAAACGTCTTCAGCACCACACAGAGTACGATTTTCTTTTCAACATTCAAAAAGTTTTTTTTTACCTCCATGGTAGGCAGGTAAGCACTTAAGCCATACAATTTATTTTCATTATTCCATTTTCTAATTCTCTGTCTTAATTGCATTCCATTATTCTTCTGGGATTCTATTATTCAGGTTTAATCTGACAGCATTTTCCATCTAAACCACCCTGCAGCTTTCCTGAATGACACCCCACCGAGACTGAGGCTCACAAAAGTACCACTAAAAAGCTTGTTCATTCAAACACAAAAAATACTGCATATAGACAACTTTTGTAGAGATTTTTTCTTTTAAATTTATAACGATTCAAATTGATCTGTGGCAAAAATGAAGCATTAGTGCATTTTAATTGCTTTATTCCTTTTAAATTTAATCATGCACACAGAATTGAGTAGTTCCTATGGTGATTGAAGCTCATGGTTTGTTGCTGTTTAATACAACACAGTTAAAAAATGGAAAGTGGCTGAAATACTTTTGACAAACTGCTTTCAGTGTTTGACAAAGAGTAGCATTAACTACCAAATCCAGGAAGTTAGCATATTTACAGAAATGAAATTGTTGAAATGAAAGGTGAAGGAAAGTACTTTGCTTATCTCTCTGCTGAGAGGTTGAGAGGAAAAGATCCGATTTCAAAAGGTTTTGCTTTGTTTAAAGTAGAAACTTAAATAGATAAGTTTCTCTAGATCACACATTCAAGCTGACCATAAGCATAGCGAAAGAACTGATAAGTAATGATTTCTTTAGCTGTTTTACAGTCATATTCTTGTCCATTGAAGCTTTAGCCCACATTCTTTTTTAAAAACCATCCTCTGCTAGTTCTTGTGTGTTTTCTGCTCCTGCTGTCTAGTCTAATGCTTATGCCTGATTACCCTTTTCTTTTGTTTGCTTCTAAAACGTTTTCAAGTTTTAATGAAATGTTCCTTCATTATCTGTGTGGCTTTGCCATTACTCCACTGTTCCAATCTACTAATGCTGAAAATAATTAAGAAATGCACTTTTTTCGTCAAAAAAGGCACAGACACTGTAATGAGTGTGGCATGTTGTCTCTAAAGGGCTGTCTTAGAACTAAATCTGTTGGTATATATGAGGTCTGCAGGTTTATTAGTCTAACTTCTTTAAGGTGGATATAAAATTAGCACTAAACCTTTTGGGAAAGGAGTTCAAGCATTGGTTACATCTTCAGCCAATGCCACTTTACCACATAATGTGTAGACAACTTACTGTACCTTGGGAGAGAGTATAAGAATAAAAATTGTGTTTATTTGTCATTTGTCATGCACATTTTTTCTTTCCATTTGTAAAATTTGTTTTTGCATATTTTGTATGAGGATAAACCTGTTTTAAACACTTTAAATCTTTTAAATCCAAGTCACCAAGTCTCCTTCAAAGTTGTTGCCTCACTCCATCAAAAAAGATCTCGCCATTTTAGTTGCAGTTTGAGTTTGATCCAATGATATGTGAGACGTTTTGAAGATTTTATGTGGCTTTCAGTGTTATGAAGTAATTATATTAAATAAAATGCATTTAGATCTCTTATGAAGATTTCTTAAATCAAGCAATCTGAGTACTTTCAGTTCTGAATCAAGTTTTTAAATCCCCAAGAGACGTGGAGGAAAAGGGTTTTGACTCATTTTAATGATAATTTCCTCATTTCTAGATGCCAACTCTTAACGACACAAAAAATGTCCTGATTTTGAGAAAAGAATGGAGGCGTAGATCAAAGATAAAGTAAAACAAGTTAAAACCAGGTAAAATATCTTGAATGTTCAAAATTATTAATCTTCACAAGTATCAAGTAGTATGCACTGTATTACTATTTGTGCCTTCTGTGTATACAAAGAAGGCAGGGGGCACTGGCTATGCATATTCTTGGATTGGAACCCAGACAACCACACTATTTTCCATATTAGAGGGATTTTCTTTGGTTGAACACATGCTGGTGGTCTTTAAAGGGACAGCATGCATGAAAATAAAAAAACGACTACTTAAAACGAATGAGTAAAGCTTTAGATTGATTGGAAAACTGTCAAAGAGAGTGTAAACAGATGGAGCGTTGGAAGGCCGGATGCTGGAAAGCAGATTCACTTCAGCATCAATTTGGCTTTTTTATTTGTTGTTCAAAACCTTTTTGCAGGTCTTAAACCACATATAAAAGAAAATAAAAAAGAAGCTGCATCAAAGAGCAGATTTTGAAGTATAGTCTCAATAAAATTCACAGTACTTTAAAGGGGAAATTTTATTTTCAGGGTCTGGGGGATTAAAACAGAGGACAAAAAGATGACAAGCGTTACATGGCTACAGTTTTAATTTTTCATTGTTATGACCTCAGGCACCTAAAAATGTGAACTTTGCTCATAAAAATCCGATGAGTTTTCCACCCATGAGAGCACAAACAAATGTACTTTCTTGAACTGGAGAATTGCGCCTCAAAACCAATACTGGAAAGCGCAGATCTTTAAAGATCTGTGTGCTTTTTTTGCATTTCAGGAACTGGGGTTGGAAAATATGAAAAAAATCTTCAGAAAGAGCTCCAGAAATGATGCTGCTCCACAAAACCAACTTTACTAAAAAGCGCCTAAAGATGTGGGTGAGAGGCATTAGAGTTTGAGCTGGTGCCAAGTTTAATGACTTGAAGTCAAAAGCAGCAAAAAAGTGTCAGTGCTTTTAAGCACTGCAACAGAAACTGTTAGTAGTAATTGGTAAAGAATCCTTTTGGTCTTAATCTTTTGTGGTTAAGGCATCTTTGAATCATAGCATTTTTGTGACAAAATGTTAAATGTTATTTAACTTTAAACATGAAAAGTAAAAAACACATATCCAGTCAAAGTGGGTGTGTTTTCTCCCCCACTTGCATGATAAACTAGAAAAACTGGGATCTCAGATAATATGCAAAGAAGGGATGTTTTTGCGACACCACTAAAATGATTTAACAGCTAAAAGGCATGATGATCTGGGTTATTAGCCACCTGCTCACAGCTTGCTGGGGTATCGGGCCTCCAGCCCAGTGTCGCCTGATGACATTGGCAGTGAAAGGAGAAGCAATACTATACAATGATCCAAGGTATAGCCAAAAGCAAACTGTTGCAATCCTGCTCTGCAGCGATTGTTTTGCCAAAAAGCTTCAGCGTTCAGTGTGTCTGCCACCTGTCCTTCAACATAACTGACAGGAGGTGGGAATCATTGCACCCTCAGTGCTGCATTAGTTATTCCAGTGTTGGTTCCTTAAAGGCACAATCTACAGTGACATTAGGAACATGACATCACACTAATTTGCAGCCCAACATTTGCATGCTTTTGACAATGTAAGTTTAAACAAGAAGGAGAATTTCGTCCTGCAGAACACATTTTTGTATAATTTGTGCATTGTCAGAAAGCCATGAAATGTGTCTCTCTGGGTTGCAATTTCTTTGCAGCAATTGTAACCAATATCCCATTTACTAAATGTGACTGTGAGTCCCAGGGGCAACGGGCACAATATTGAAGTAGAACCTCACACAACTACCAGCTGAAAGATAAAAAGAAAGAAAAAAAAGGAAGATATTTCATTTATGCAGTGTGTTGATTTACAGCTTTTGCCTTTCATCATTTTATACTGAAAAGGTTATTTATTTGCTATTCATTATATAATTCTTCATTTTTCAACTGATTACCAGGGTATTATTTTTTCCTCCAAACAAAAACTTGGTCTAATCAGAGTTATTGCAACAGACAACATTCTTGATTGTAATGATCTGGAAGCTTGTTTTGGAGGATAAAACTTAAGTGGAAACACACAAATCAAGAAAAAAAAGATTACCTCTGCAGTACAGCTGTAATCTCTGCTAGAAATACAGATTAAAAGGGAATGACAAAAGGCATGAAATTATCTTTCTGAGTAGGAAAATGTTCATACCAGGGGTGAAGCCTAAACCCTGTATATCTAAGTGTAATTGTAAAAAGTGAAAAACAACAGCCACCTACACAGGATGACTCTGGTCTGCGTTTGACTTGTGTTATCAGAGACAAACTTCAACTGTCTGCAAAGCATATTGCTTTCGTTTGGGGAGTTCATTTGTTATGATTTATTTAACTTCACATGTGAACCTGACAAAAAATCCAACCATCTTTTGCCTGGAAGATATTTTGTTGCACCTTGGTAAATGGGGTTTTCCATTAAAATAAAATAAAGTATCTTAAAGTAGATGATTAGCTTAATTGACCTAAAACTTACTTTAATCAAGTTTTACTTCAAAAGGAAATTAAAGAAGAAAAGTGACCACTTCCATAGTATATGTAATTTTGTTGTCAACCAAACGTAATAAAGGAATGTTTGATTTGTAATTAAACAAAACTGAATGTAGAAGCAAAACTGAGTAGAAAAGTTTGCACATCTTCAAAAGAGCCATGGATTAAGGGCACGTCCGCATTTTCGTCAGTTACCATGAGAAAACACCTATAAGTGACCAGTGTCAGCCCAGATGTCCAGCATGTCAAACATTTTTTGAATCGTTGAACACACTTACATTTTGCTCATTTAAAATCTTGCTTTCACAGAAACAGCTTTCATCACTTTCATCTCCACTCCAAAAACGTCTCTAAATATGTTCTGTGTGCTTTGATAGGCATGAATATGGAATATGTCAGGACTCTCAAAGTGATTATGAAACTTACAAAAAGTGCATTTCCACGTACATTTTTATAAGGTACACCTCACTCTCCCAATATTATCCTAACTGTCCATAAAGAACCACTAAAAAAATGACAAGCCATTCCTGGCTCTATCATTTCTCTCATCCTAATAAAATCCATTTCTTTCTTTTTGTGAGCGTTCAAGTCTCTCTTGCGTGACATTGTCCAGAGGAAGACTGACTTTTAAATGGTGCTGCAGTGACACAGCAAAATGATAGAGGACACGTTTCTCTGTCTGCTTCACAACTAACTGTGTGATTTTGACATAGATTGATATCTGGGGAAAAAAGTTGTTCTTTTCACAGGAAATCTTAGGTAAGCTTGACAGGCCCAGAGCTAACTGCTTTGATACCATGCAGCAAAATGTTATGACAAACCTAAGCTTGGGAGACACAATTAGGGGAAGGCAAAGGCAGCCCGTTATCTGCTGGAAGGAGAATAGATTGACAGCTTAGGGGTGGAAAGGGGCATTAAAGACCGGCTCTGTCAGGAAGACAGGGACACAACCCTTTCATTTCTCCGGAGGCCTCCCTTCTTGCTTTTCATTTCCTGGTTAGGGTATAGGCAAGGAGCAAAATTGCCTAAAGATGGTCAGCTTAAGAAAGCAAGTCCAATCCTTCCCTCTCCTTAGGTGAGGATATGGACATGAGCAAAAAAGGCTTTGAGCAAAAATCCTTGCTGGTGCATTTACTAGTCAAGAAAAAGAACAAGTTTTTCCCCTTAGAACTCTGTGAATGAATTCCAACACAAAAAAATCCACTCTTCTGTGGAATCTTAAAAACACTTACACCCTTTCTTTAAACATAATTTAGAAAGATTAATTTTAGGGGAGGACAGTGTTAGTCCAGGCCTGTCTTGGAGTCATGCTCCGCTCTCTTGGCAGCTGTCGGAGGCAAGGCCAGCCCACATAGGCTGATGCTCAGCTAAAAACACCATTTTCAACATGCATAAACCCATCCTACTTCCTTTCCAAGCTGCTTACTCTGCAGCCCACCACCTCCCAGCTCTTCCTTTCATTATGCTGTAAAAGTGTGCCATAATGACACTTTGTCTGTGAAAAAAAGGGTTTACACCTTTATTATCTTATAATAAAGGCTTATATTATATTATCGTATATTATTTTTATTTTATTGCTGCAGCCAAAACAAAATAATGTCTACACATCACGCTTGATTAATATTCTTAAATAAAGAACATTTTTTTAAAAACAGTTTGAGTTTACTTGTTGAAATTTGAAAGTAACCTTATTTTAAACTGCATTTAATTTAAATTGATTAATTTGGCAGACTAACCCATGCATGCATGCAGTCAGAGAGGCTAAGAATTAGTAGCTTTTTGCTCTTCCTTATTGATGAAAAGGCATTTTGACACATACTTTATGCTCAGATTCTCTTTATTAAGAACTTCCCAACTTTTAAACTTTGTATGGACTAGTGCACAGAAGTAATTAAGCTTTAGAAAGAAAACATGTTTTCGAAATCTACTTTGATGCTTTCTTTTATTCCAGTGACGTAATATGAACTGCATTCCTATGTTAAATCAGATCGAGCAATTTTGTGCTCACCAGACCAGTTTTAATCGAATCATGTTACACCTGCACACAGTGAACTTGGCTGCTCCTCAGACGCCTTGGTATTTCAGCAAGAGCCAAGCATGAGTCTGCATGAACTGTCAAAGAAACACAGAATGCATTGTGTGCACAGAAAAGTTGAGTTTAAGGTTAGAAGACTGCTTTCTCAAGAAGCCATTGTTTATTGTGACACCGGAGGCGGTTTCCCTGGGACTGAATCTGATGCTTCTTCATGCAAAAGATGACCACCGTGTACCTTCAGGAAGTTTGACGTACAGATTTTTTTCCTGGACTCGCATTTGACTTAAATTGTGTTTATTGGAGTGAATAACAAACCTTCAGCATCAGGATTTCACTCACAATCTGGTTCTTTCACTTGTTTCTCCAACCCGAAGTTGCAGACTTGTCACCCTCAGAATAATCTGACACACTGACAAACAGCAAGACAATCTTCACATGTTTACATGACATGAAATGATGAAGAAACATACTCCTCATTAAGCTTGGATCTATTTTTTGTGGCTCTCTCCTCACCACAGCTCTGCGTGGTGGTGCGTGGGGGGGGGGGGGGGTACTGACTAAGCTGTTTGCTGCACTGAAAGAGGGAAACATGCAAATACTTACTTTATGTCATTTCAGCTGCCTTGTCAAACATATAAACACACACACAAGCATGCGCGTAATGCATGATGATTGGTGCAGTAGCTTTTTCATTGGTTTTTGCAGACAATATGCAAAAAACCAAGAATTCCTCAAAACACTCTTGAAACATGAAACCTAACTTTCAGTCTGACCACATGTTCATGGAATTAGAGGGGTTCATTTCAATGAAATGAACAATGCTGAAGCAGCAAGATACATTTTTAACAAAATACTCAATTTTTATATTACCTCGGGCTTTAAGGAAAGATTATAACTTTTCAACGAGCATTTTTAACGCCTTTTAAAATATTTTTCTATTACCTTTGATTTTAACTCATCAAGTGCCCAGGAAAATTGCATTCTCATTTATAGCTATATAACGTTCAACACCTGCAGAAAAGCTACATTTGAAAAATAAATGAAAGACGAATAATATTTTTATTTAAGTGGACAAACTTTTAGTGATTAAAGTTTTTATTAACTTATAGTTGACCCTAAACCATGTTTTGGAGTTTGGCAGCTGCTTCTGATATATGCTGCTCATAAAACTAGTAAGTTTTCGGTTGTGCTTTAGGCTAAGAGTTTGGCACAATAATTTCTCTTGGAGGTTTAGTGACAGTCTGCTGTCAGAGAAAGGCCAGCTTTGTCATAAAAAAAGATGAGCAAGCAGTTGCATGATGCAGCACCTGTCTGTCTGTGCTCAGAGGAGGGGGCTGCAGCACCACTGACTTATTTTAACTTCATGTTTCCAATCCAGGGCGGCAGAGATGAACATTTGAAAAAACTCCACCAGGCATTACTTATTAAATTAACCCTCATCTCACACTGAAGACTACACAGGCAGGCATCCTTTTTTAATGAATAAAAATGCTTTGAAAGTAGCATTCTTTTATCCTCTTTGTTCAGCTTTTCAACTTTAGTTACACAAGTTGCATGTATAGGATACATAAAATAATACTTGCAGCTAGTTTAGTTATTAGAAAACAAAAAGAAACAAATGCATTACATTCACATTGTAGTTCAGACAACACATATTATAAGACTCAGCTTGATCTTACTGTGCATCAAACGCTTTAATCAGGGACACAAAAAACAGATACAATTAATGTCCTTGGTGCTCCGCTGTCTCAACACTGGGCAACCTGCGTTGACAAACTCATTAAAAGATCTACTTTTTCTATGGAACAAAAGGGAAGGAGTTGGATTTGGTAATTATTCAATATTAACACAAATTACAGTCATAGTATCTTCTGTGCTGCACAAAGCAGAAAATCACTACCAAAGAAATGAACCAATTCCAGTTTGATCAACAAGTTTGCATTTAGATTCATTATTTAACTTAATAAAATTTAATTTATTTGACCACTTTCATTGTTAAACTTTGGATAAAAAAAAAACTTTCACACAACTTTGGATTATACTTTCATTATCTCATTAAAGTATAACAGAATCACTATTTATTGCCTGGCTCAAACAATAAAAAATCCTCCAAAACCAATAAATAGATTTGATTAAATGCATTTTTTTAAGAAACGATCAATACGAATTCAATTAGTCGATTCTTCTAAACCCAGCCTTTGTAATGAGGCAGAGCCGATTCCACATCACATTTACCACAAGCATTCAAGAGCAGCATTAGCCTCAAAGTTGAAATGAAACCTACTGCAGTGTACTACTTAAACTCATTATCAAGCTTACTGCTCTCTGAAACTCTAAATGTGAAAGTCTTGAGATTGACTCCATTACTTTTCTTCTGAAGGATGTTGCTCCAGGTCTGAGAAAGCAGGAAGGCCCCCTCATCCCGGTTCATGGAAGTGTGGGCTCACTTTCCACCAGGAAGACCAAAGACGTCCGTCGAAACATGTAAGGTATGTGAAAAACACAACCTGTGTCTGATAACAGAAGAACCAAGAAGTCATTCAACATCACTTTAGATGTTACATTCAAAGGATTCAGTAAAGGATAATTTTTTAAACAAGACCCCTTTCTGTTGTCTTTTTTTACTTCCTATAATCATTTTCTTGCTTTCTGGAAAATAAAGTAGATATTAAACCAGATTAGTATATTTTGCCATAATAAATAAATACAATAACATTTTCTCAAAAAAAACCCCAAAAAAAACGTAAATGTCAATAGACTGGCTTTAATTACCAAGCTTACTGACTTTGGGGACAGAATTTTAGCCGAGACACCTCCCACCCCGCAACAGAAAAACTCAATCCCAACATTCAAAAATAATATCTTCCACTGTCATATAACACTGACTGCACTGCCTCTTGTACCACTCGGCCTCATTTTTTCCACCGAAAACATTATTAAGGCCAGAGACGCTTGACAAGCCGGGGTGTAGCTGCATCATTACAGACAGTGTGCCTACCTCCTGTTCTTTTTCTCTTACTGATTGTTGCTTGCATAAGGCTCCTCTGAGAGTGTTGGTCCTGTGTTCAGCTGCAGTTTGTTTTCCTTCTTATCAAAGACCTGCAGCATTAAAGTTGTTTGAAGTTTGTTTTTTTTTTTGTCTCAGCAGTTTTGTCTCTGTTATCGTCTTCTTCTTGGGAAAAAAAATCGTTTAAATCTTAAAAGTATTATTCTTGATAAATCATTTTGTAAAAACACCAAAAAGATTTGTGTAGCTGTTTTCTTCTTCTTATTTTGTCATTTTTCCATTCTCTGTCACAATTTCACTCCTCTCTTTAAATCCAGCTATTCTCTTTGGCTTTTGACATCTTCCATGTATTTTATTTGTTGTTGTTGCTTCTACCTTAGTGCTATTTTCTTACTGTGTGACCTTTTTTGTGTTTTTCACAAATTCCTTTTTTTTTTATTCCTGTGTTGTTATTTTTAATTTTTTTGTTAATTAGTTTGGATTAGACTGGACATACTTTTTTAAAGCACAGCAACACATATTTACAGTGAATTCCCCATTAATACCTGAACAGAAGTATAGACTCTGATCAAGAAAATCTTGATTGTTTAGTACATAACAAATACATTAAACTTGTGCCCACATTTCTTTTACTCTAAACAAGTAAACACAAATATAATTGATTAAAGACTCAAAGTTGGATACCACAACTATTTAATAAACTTTCTTGTGTCATCAGTCCCCAGCGTCAGCAGATGTTTAATAAATTAGACAGTCACAACCACTCAAGAGTCAGGATTTCAAATTTAGGAACACCCAGCCCACAAATGGTGTACAAGATTTTTGTGGAGCAGTTGTCTGTTAAACGGTTGGATCTGTGGTAAAAGCCTGAAATCAGAAAAGCCAGTGATGTCTTTTTTGATGAGGAGCAAAAAAGGACTGCTGCAGGAATTTTCACACACTGAATTAGATTATTGCATTTAAATTGAAATGTTTGTGTCATTTGTTCATTGGATTCCTTTTTGCAGCACAGAAGCTAAGAACAGGATTGCATTGATCATTAGGTTGATCATCCTCAGAATAAGATTGCAAAATTAATCAAAGTGCCCCTCTGCCCTATATATTTTTAAAGGCCTGTTTATACCCAAATGTCACTGTCCCATTTTTGATTTTTAGGTCTTTCTGTGATCCAAATAGATTGCCTAAAAAAATCAAAGTGGGGCATTACTGGTGATAACTGAAAACAAGCTTCATTCACTGCAGATAGGGTGAGGAACACTACAAAGACAGAGGATTCAATAAGGTTCTGCCTTTCACATGGCAACAATTTCCTCTCCTATAGAAATATTTAGCTGTCATAGCAGACATGTACAGCAACAAAAAAAACTCTCCTGTTATTTCTCCAAATGACAGGCTTGCACGGCATTTCCAGAACTTTTAATGTCTTGAACAAAAGTTTGTTTAGCAAAACATTTAGGTGCACAAAGTACAATTAAATGTCATGTTAAAGCATCATCCAGAGAGTTTTTGATTTATCACAGCTCCTTGAATGTCTTTTGTTTTTTTCAGACACTCTTAAAGGAGCTTTCTTTGTACCCTTTCTTTGACCTCCAATGACACCCTTGAATAATTCCATTGAATGCAAACGCACACAGGGGAAAGTGTAATAGCTTTTTTCACTGCTTCTGCTCTGAAGGCTCTTGCTATTGTCCTGGGTTTTGCCTCTCCTAAAGGAACAATCTCAGCTGAACTTCCTCTTTCTGTCAATGAAATAATTTTGATCACGTGACTTCAATAGTGCTCACCCTCCCCACTGAATAGCACTTGTTTGTTGGCAACACTTCCACCAAGCTTTACTTAGTTCCTCCCAGTAGATCTCAGCTGTTGTTTATCTGTCCACATGAGCTGTTTTCTGTGGTCTTGTGCATCCTTGAGCTTTCAAAAAAACTCTTGATCATCTTACTTTTGCAATCTGAAATTTTGAAAGGGATTATTTCCAACAAAACAAGATTACAAGATTTGTTGAGAAATAACGTTTAGAGTGTGGACTGCTGACAATGAACTCTGCAGCTTCTCTAACCTTCTGTCTTCTGTTACAGAGGATCTATCGGGGAAACCTGATATTGGAAAAAGAATTTTAAAAAAAGACAGATTGTTCTGATAAAGGACAATCAGCTGCTTCAACCCATGCATTCAAAAAAGACACTGCAGGCCATGGCTGCTCACACGAAATGAGACTAGGCTGTTGACTTTCAATGTGTTGATAGCACTGAGGGATGTAGATTTGTCTCAAAATTCTAACTTTAAAAACTCGAATTTTTTTTTTTAACCTTTTTCTTCAATGTAAGTCAAGTTTGTTTGTATGGTTTTCATTCATAGTTGTCTGAAGTGAAGGTCATATTTTCACCCAGTGTTTCTCAGCGTTTGTCAACAGGAGTTAATTAGATTGTTATCAAAGAGCAGAGTTAATTTGCGTCTTACAGCCCCTCAATTATGGCTGGACATACTCAATAGTTTCACTCATTAACTCTCATAAAGCTATCACAACTCTAATCTCAGATGCAGAACAGTTTTGCGTGTCCAGAAGCTTCAAATCAAACTACTCAACATTAACTTTGGCAGATAAAATATTCTCTGCACCACATTGTTTACCAACAGAGTAAAGGATGAGAAATCCACTAAGCACTAAGAAATCCAAATGAGGAGGTGAAAAACAAAGAGCTGGCATGGCAAACATGTGGGACCACCACAAAAACTGCAGCCAAAGCTATTCGGGACCCACATTTCTGCCCATTTTTAAACCATATGGGGCCAACTTGGCCTTGCTGGCTAAGAAGATTTTTTTTTAAAAAAAGTTATCAGCTTTGAAATTTTGGGTTTAAAACAGACATAACTCGAGTTATGGCACATAACAGTGTCCCAGCTCCTTGGAGCATAGTATATAGGTTATTGGAGATTCATCTTTTTTTAAGAACATTGTTTCCGTTGTTTTTATCTTACCTTTGCTTTGTTTTTGGATTCATACATTTTTCTTGTATCTTTACAGGAGCATCTATGTAAATCAGCTTGATCTTAATTTGTGTCTGGGATTTTTGCTGTAAAAAAATGGCAACATTTACTATTTAGAATTGAGGTTTTACCGTAGTTTGTTAAGCAATACAAAGAAAAATATCTGTAAAAAAAAAGAAGCTGAGGTGAATTGGTTAGTTTAAGCATTGTCACAAAAAACTGTTTTAAAAAGGAGGTTGGTAAATTTACCTTAGTTAGTGGTTTCCTGACAGCAGTTTGTTTTTTCACCAAAATGTCAAATTCCTCACCCCTCTACAAAATTCTCCATTCTTGTGCCCTGGTTGTTCTTCCCATCATGCACCGAATAAACAAAGCTCTGTTTTCCTGTTTATACTTTCACTTAAACTTCTGCAATTTTGTGTGACTATGATAAAAGATTAAGTTGTCATGAAGTAACAGAATTTTACTTAGATGCAGTTGTGTAAAAATACGTACCTGTTTGTCTTGTTTGTGTTGTGCTTAGTGGCAGCTAATGAGAAGTCTCATTCATTTGTCTCTTTGACAACAACAAGTTTTTAACTTTGGAAAAATATACTTAAAATTCTGCTAATTCACTATTACTCAACAACCAGAGGCTTAATGCAGACTGAAAAAAACACCCTTCATGAAACGAAGACTAAATGGAAGCAGAAATCTCATGCATATCTAAATATTGTCAGACTGACGATCTTACCTTTTGACGTTTCACTGAAAGAAATTTAAAATAAAGTTTTTTTTCTACTGAATACAGTTGCTATAAGGGAATTTTGACTTAATGTACTGATGAAATCTTATCAGAAGTTTGACTGTCATTAAGGGGGTGTTTAGGTTTTTGGCGCTCCTGGCTTCATACCCTGTGTTTTTTGTTGTTCTCTTGTGCCTAATCTTAATAAAGGTTCTGTCAGACTTCACCACACTATCAGTTCTCAGTAGCTCATCTAAATAGTCCAGCCTTCAGTCAAGCCAAGTCAAGCAAAGCCTTACCGAGTCAAGAAAGTCAAGTCAAGTCGAACTGTAGTCAAATACCGGCTTCCTCCCATAGTCCAAAAACATGCATTGGTTAATAATTATCTCAAAATTGTACCTAAGTGTGTATGTGGCCCTGCAGCAAACTGATAACCTGTTCAGGGTGTTGCCTGAAACCCAATAGCTGGGTTAGCCTCCCGAAAGGAATAGAGAAGGTCCTGAAGTGGGTTCTGATCTAGATCATCTCAGGGATCCCGCTCCAGATAATCATAACAACCACCCAGTAAGAATTGTTGTTTTGTTTCCAAGGTCTTCCCACCATCTCTTCTAGACAGCAGATTTCTTCCGTTTCTCTGCACGCTCTTATCCCCTTCAGAATACTGGAGAGTTTTAAAAAAAAATGTAAAAAGCTGATTCTCTGTTTGCTTTTTTATCTGTAACTTTGCCTCCAGTGGCATCTGCCAGTTTAACATTTGTCAGTTCAAGCTTTATGTCTACAAGACATCAAGTTCTCACAGCTAAATCCTCTGTACTCACCAGAGGTACTTACCTGGTCTTTCATCCTCAGCTGCTGCTGGTGTCCAGACACCCCTGCTGCTGCCGCATGTCTCCATCCCGTTCATCTGAGCTCCATTAAAACTTTTGACCTTCTCCAGAGACAAAGTTTTTTCTGGGTTGTATATCATGCAGACATTGCTCATGAAAGATTAAATTAATAAAAAATGTAATCATTAAAATACATTTGGAATCCTGAAAAAAAAATAAACGTTTCTAAAAACCTTCGAGGGTCCCTGTACTTTATCTTGTCTTTGATGCATAGATTTTTTTTCATTTGTTTTAAGGAAAAACATTTTTGTGCCAACTAAAAACAGTCAGAAATATTTTTTTTTATAAATTCCAAGTTGGTGTTGGTCTTCCGATGACTTTTGTTATTTGTGAATTTGAAAACTTCAGGTAAAAATGTTTATGAATTTATATATTTATTTTAGTCTGTTTAAAGTTTTTCACACATCTTAGATTTTCCTCTCTTCTCTTTCTATAAAGGGCAGTGATGTAATGTTCAGCTCCAGACTGGTCAAGGTAGCCCAAAAATATACTTACTTGACAGATACAACTTGACGCCAAGCTTCTCCTTTAAAAAAAAAAAAGAATTAAATAAAAAACGGGAACATCGTTTACTTTTATTTAAATATGGTACATTTATTTTTAGAGGACTGGAAAAGAGAACCTTTATAACATTTTTATTGGAGTTTTTGCTCCAAGGTGACTCTGAAGTCTCTTAAACGTTCAGTGCCAACTGCTTCATCAAGTCCAAAGCAGAATGTGGTTTCTGCCGTACCTCCCCTGAGTATGCGAGTCTCCCTGCCAGACAGTTGCTGCACTATAAGAGTGTTATTTGACCTCAGTAAAGTGTGTTTAAGCCATTAAAGTCGGACCCTGCTTCTGTCTTTGCAAATACTGCATACATCATTCCAAAGCTGCTAAGCACACTTAGATTGCTCATCACTTATTTTCTGCCATGACAGCTGCATAAAGTAGCAGAGCAAGATAAACACATTACCCCATCGTAAATTGATCGATGTCTACGTAGTATAACAGATCTTCAGAAAAACAAACCCAAAAAAACTAATATATGAGCAGTTTAGTTGAGTTTATTTGTGTCAATCTTTCTCCACAGAGGCGTATAAATCAAAGGTTTTTTATTTTATCTTCATCCTCAATTTTTGTTTTAAAACCCTTCCTGAATTAAAAGAAGCTCCCTTTAGACAGTCTCGCTCTATTATGACTGTATATGGGCATCTTCTTCAGCAAGAATCCATAATTTATTCACAGAAATTAAGCTTTATTCTCTTTGAATTTAAATTGCACCAATTTTTAGTTCTGCAACTTCAGTCCTAAAAGTTATTTTTTATATCATATTTGTCATATCAAATTTTTATACATTTCCTTTTGATAGACTAAGATATAAAGTATGTTTTGCTTTTCAGCCATTTGCATATTACAATACCTCAAGCCGCTGGACATTCAAAAGGCAGAGGCTTCAATCAAAGCTTTGCTCTGAGTTTTGGTCTGTTAAAAAAGAATATTAAAGGTAAAGACCCTACAATAGGGCTACAATTAAGAAATTTTGTGTGAATGTCACAAGTCTGGGAAGAGGCTGAGGCTCAGGAAGGGCACCTGACATACATCCAAATCTGTGGATGGGTAGCCACATCCACAGATTTGCATGTATGTCAAGATGGAAGATTTTGACATAAAAAATGAAGAGCTGAACCCTCCATGTGAACATATAATGAACTAACTGAAACAGTTGTGATTTTTTAGAAAATGAAGCCGTTTGACTCTTGACCTCATGCAAAGGACAAGAAGGGAGCCTGATTGCTACTTTTAAAATCTTAAAAAAGCCAGCAGTCGAAACTATGTTTTCTTATACTTAAGATAAAATATATCATAAACTGATGAGACTTACGCCTCTTAAGTCCACGCTACAACGTTTACCTAACGGGCCTATATTATGCAATTTTTTTAAACTTTAAAGTGTCTGATTTTTATTCCGCAGGAAAAACAACCCCAAAGCTGCATTTTGCCCTATTTACACATCTCTGACCATTACACTAAAACCCTGCGCTCTGAGCCCCTCCCAATCCCTGAAAACGAGCTGGTTCTCACATTGTGACGTAGATATATGATAATATTTTACGTTTGGCACACTAAAGAACAATTTTTGAAAATGAACTACGAGATATTTTCGCGAGTTCATTTTCCCTCCTGGAAGAGTTTACTACGACTCGATCTCCAAGGCACCGGCTTTCACTTCTTGTGCTTGCTACCCATTTCATGACTTCATCCTAGAGCCGGCCTCAGCAGCGTGTCTGCGTTTCACCCACCAAAACAAAACAAAATCCCAAACTTTGGCAAAGACGGATGTACATATTGTGGAGTTACACTCTTAACCCCACCAATCAGCGCTAGCTCCGCAAAGAAAGTGTTTGTGTTAGCCTGAGGGCGGCGCTGGCAGCCAGACTCTTTAATTGATGTAGTTTACTCTAAAAGACTTAGGAATAGCATGATATAGGCCCTTTAAAATCCTTGCCCCTTAAGTGTTAATGAGTGAACGCTAAACCTGCTGTGATGCCAAAAACCAGTCCTGCAGACACGTGTTTTATATGACAATTTAAGAAAACCACTTAGACCCAGGTGAAGTGATCAGCTTCTAAAATACATTAATCACAACTAAATATTGACAAGAACAACTTTCCCAGTTCGTTTCTTTTTTGACACTAAGCAAAGCTCTTGACACGTGACAGAAAATCAATGAATGCAAATGTACAAGCAGCACATTTTTAACAAACACTAATTTTATCGCTGGATAGTGTTGCTGCTGTGATGAGCATTACAAAGCATTACAGCTGTCAAATAAACAGTAGAATTAAAGCTTAGCTAGGACACAGCACACTGTACGGCATACAAACATACATGTAAAGGTCACCTACCAGTAAGATGCAGCTTCTTCATAAATGTCACGGAGAAGTACTGCTTCACGCTGTGTGACACCAGCACAGACAGCATGCAGACTGCGTTCAGTCAAACACTGACAGGTCCTCCTGCTGTCTGAGAATAACAAGCACGCTTGTCTGTCCATCATGACGGGCTATTGTCAAATGTTATCAATACAGAACACTGATGATTGCGGTCTGGCTGATCAGCTCTCCTTTACAGAGACCAAATAGTTTGAATGATGGTAACTTTTAACTTTTGTTATGCCAATGCATGGAGAACAAAATATATATGCATATATGGTATGCAGTCTGTGCCCTGGAGGGGACTCAAACAAATACTTATGATAAAGTTGTTTTACACTCATCACTCCATTTCTCTCCAGTGATACCTGTGACGGGTTCACTGTAGTAAATGAAAAGTTAATATTGAAGGAAGTTACACATACTTGTTGTGGACATGTTTAAATTTGTGAAAACATTCTTCAAATTAGTGGATTATGAAGTGAGCGGTGCCACTGTGCTGATACAGAAATGACACATTTTGAGTCTGTATTCATTATCATTTTAACCTTACATGGCAAAAATCCCAAATCAGGCAGTTAGAAAAGCGACACCATTCAGATCATTTATGTGAATTTGCTGGGTTTTTTTAGAAATAAACATTTTGCCCTCCAAATCAAAATGTTTTTTATTTGGGTTTTCTTGTTGAGTCCATTCATCTGCTGCTTGTTTAATGGGTTAGTGATTCAGAAAACTATATCACAGGAAAATGGGGTTTGCAGGCATTTACAGCTTTATTGATTAGGTCCTGAATCACCAGTTATTTGTTAGCTTTATGAAGCAGGAATGGGTGTTTTAATTCTTTCTGGCAACTCTCTCCTGCAACTCTAATGGACTTGGCAGTTCTATGGGGGTTAACATTTTTCAACTTTAACTATGTTTTTTGTAGCAACCCTTTTAATACACAGACACAGTTTTGGCACATTATTAAAATGTAAATGGCCCTTTGCTGGATCTTATATTTAGATCATTTTAACTTCATAAGGGTAATAAAAAAATACATATTAAACTTTATAATAATCAAAACTTATACGAGAATTAAGAAGGAGTGTGTTAAAACCATTTGACATATGCCATATGAATTAGGATCAGTTTCAGCATCCTCACATCTGCAGGGTTCATTTGCTGTCATTAAAGTCCTCACATTATTCTGCATCAAGAGGATCTCATCAGATTTAAACTCTCCTTTCAATTTCATTATTTTCTCATTTTCTGTCTATTGAACAAGCTCTTATCCTGCCCATCCCCATCAACTGTTGAGGACCCCAGCATTAATCTTCTGTTACTATTACTACCTAAACTCCTGGGAGAGTGCTGTTTTTTTGAAAGAATGTTCGACTTGAGTTTTTATTTTAAATACAAATGGCTCATTTCTAAAAGTTCACATTAGCGGCATCAGTTATAAATGCAAAAAGCACATGACACAAGAGATTAAGATTAAGATTAACTTTATTAAGAGAAGTGGTCTTTCAAAATAACATGTATCCATGTCCTGACACACACTTTGAACCACAACTAACAATCTTTGAAAAAGGGTTTTATAATGTGTAACAATTTGGCTGTGATCCACACGTTATTCTTTCACCAAGAACATAAGTAGAGTTATGTCTGTGTTATGCCTACACACCCCATATGTCTTGTGCTCCAGGATGTGCTTTGGTTTTAACTGCTATGCCTCCCAAATAAAATTGCATTTCAGAGCAAGCTGAAGCTACAGTCGTGGTGTGGCCATGGTGCAGAGGTACAGCGGATGACCTCTGATCAGAAGATTAAAGGTTCCTGCCTTGCTTGCCCACGTGCCGAAGTGTCCTTGGGCAAGACACTGAACCCCACATTGCTCCTGATGGTTATGGGTTGGCACCAATGTTTGGCAGCAGAGCTGCTATTAGTGTGTGAATGTGTGCACATGGGTGAATGGGACTGTAACTGTAAGGCGCTGTGGGCCTTCTATGAAGGTAATTAAGTGCCATAGAAGTATACCCCATTTACAGTCATTGATATTTTCTTTTTACTGGCATTGTGTTGCATTTTCACACAAGAGGAAACAGGTTTTAATTACAATTTTTAATTATTAAATAATGTTGTTGACTGCGAAAGCATGTACATTAAACCAATTGCTTAAGAAGATCAAACAAAAGAAATCTGTCTGCCTCTCGTGAAAATGTTTTATAATATGATATCTACAAAGAATTTGTACATGAGAACGATATTTGGTCTTTCAACCATGGATAAATAAGTTGTGAAGTAATCTAATGCTTTCACATTTGTAAAATGTTTTTGTATGCATGGAACACTCACTTAAATTAATTGTGGTCATTCTGGCATGAATAAAAACTGGCTTTTCAAAATTAAAATGTTAAATTAAATATGAACCCACCCATTTTACAAATGCATTACTAATATGGCTTGTTTGTACTGCCAAATGCTTCTGAGCTTTTCACAGACTCTTGTGGAAAATTGCAATCATATGAAACGTCAGAAAGCAATCAAAAATACAGCTTGCTTTGATGTGTTTGCATTTTTTTTTCCAAACTAGAAAATCCAGTTCATACAATCTTAAATCCCCATTACTTCAGAATGGACTGCAGTTTTTAGCTGTAGTAAATTCAGCTACAATCTCTAAGATTATAGAGTGAGTTGAGCTTTAATTTACAGGCTTATTTCTATTTTTTATTCCATTTTCTTAATTGGTTCTCCTAATATGAAATATGCATTTTTTATATTCATAACACTTTGGTTTCTCCTCCTTTTTCATTCCCTTCTTTTTAATCATTTGCTTAAATATTGACTTTGAGCACTGTACTGTTTTTTACTAAAGTTTTGTTTCTTATTTCAGAAAGACCTTAGGAAATGAATTGTGAGATCACAGTGACTCCATGTGGTTGAAATTTATAATCATCATGGACAATTTTACTGTTTGAAAGACCCAGTCATTTGACTTACATATGTCATTTTACATGACTTCTGTTAGGGACTGGTGATCTAGGACGCAAAATGCATGACACTAGGCATGGTCACAAAAACTTGAACATTTATTGAATAATCTGAAACATGACAAAACCCTGAGCGCAACAAAGGAGACAAGACAAAGCAAAACAGCAGCTGACCTGACACAGAGGAACTGAAAACCAGACATATATACAGTGAGAATACCGGTAATTTACAAAAGGAAAACAGCTGTGGATCTATTATAAAACCATTCCCAGTGGTATTTTTAATGAGACTATAGACATTTTTAGGCAAAATCAGAAAAATTATGTCGTTTTCTAGGGCCTAGTTTTCATCAGAAACTCACCACTGAATTGTGGACAGGGCTGTTGGTGCAAAAGTCAGCCTGCAATGATTTCCCATGAACGCTTTGATTACCCTCTCTCCCCTTGGCTTACAGTCCCTCACAACCCCAAGCTATGTGTGGAGCAACAAAAATGGGGAGCAACATCAGGGCTTTCCAGTCATTCAGTTTTGGGCCAGAGGCCAGCTGGGATGAGCAAAATGACAATGTAAAAATATTTATTTGTCTGCAGGTGGTGGATGCATCAGAATGGAGCAGAGTGGGGAAACTGTGACTTGCCCATCACAAGTTCTATGTCACAACTGAGAGCTTTTATCAAATGGATTTTTGATCTGCTCCTGACTTACCACAAATAAAGAAATATTTAAAAATGCAGTTTTAATCTTAAATTATTCTATATATTTCTCCATCATGAGAAAAATGCTAAAAAAAAAACTGTTAATAACAGTGGGTCTTAAGAAAGCTACTAATAGGCTGTGGTTGTTTCTGAAAACAAGAAGATGTTTTTTTAATTCCAGTGCACCCGTGTATATGTGGTTCTGACAGCTCACTATACCAGATGAAAGAGATTATATAATTTTCACATCTTCCTTTAGGATCCACAGTGCACATTTATATTTAATCAGGCTTACTTGTTCATGTTGCATGGGTGTTGCATTTAATGGGAATTGGACCATACCTTATTGGTTCAGCGGTCAAATAGGCTTTTATTTTGAATTCTATTTCAAAAATTTGACATTCACAATGTTGTTTATGAGACATATATTGGTGATTTATGATTCTAGAGAAAGAACTGAGCAATCTCCCACCCACATGTCCTGGTGGACAGTCTGTTTGCTCTCTGGATTTAAACGGGATTCTGAGCGGGAGGATAAGCTCAATACAAACTTGACACCTCTGCCACCTGTGCTGGCGAGTCAGATGGACAGAGCAAAAATATGTGATAGATTGATGTGTGTGTGCGTATCCACATAAGTGGCAATGACAAGACTGGCAAATTGGTTTTATAAAGTAATAACCCGTGTGGTCTGGCGAACAGCCTCCTGAGAAAGCCCAATAAGACCACAAAATCCACAAGTTTTTCTGCAATCAGTTTTGAAAAATTGAAAAGTCCTTTTGTTACATTGTTTTCTCTTTTGCTTTAATATGAATATAATGGGTTTCTTTGTGCTGAACTGGGATGATGTCAGCTACTAAAATGAATCAGTTTTCATAACATGTCTCCAAATAAAGTTATCACATAGACGGTTTATAGAAATCAAACAACATTTCTTTAGTTTACCATTTAAGATATGATGCAGAAGCCAGAAAAGTGAAGCAGCATCCGTGTGGACACACTGTACGAGTGACCTGAAGAAAACCTCCATGATCTGGATTAATTTTACCCCCAAATCACAAAGCAGAGGAGAAAAAAAATCCTAACTAGAAAATATAAATGAACAAAATCTTTTCAAATTAGTTGAACGTACAAATATGTACAATGGCAGCTATTTACAGCCAAACAAACTTAAAAATAGTTCAAAGAGATGAGTCATTTTATGTGAGTTACTTTCTTTGTGACATGTGGGTGACCCAAGTCGGTGATTTACATGCAATTCTTCCCATCAATCCCTGACAAGTCCTTCTGCACACCAGCGGCATACCATAGCTGACATGGCTCACATTGTGAGCGCATGAGGTAATGAGAGCAACTAGGTTTAGTATACTACACGTGTGCAAAAAAATCTAGCTTACTTGAAAGCACAGGTGGTCCGGGGTGCTGTTTACAGGAATGATGGAGAGAGCACATGAAGACTCAGCTCCTCACAGCAGTCCTGCATGGATTCATTTATCATTCTAACAACCTCAGCTGAGGATATTTTTTTTAATGTTCTGATCCCAAACTTTTCAACTTTACAGCATGGTTTTGATTTGTATCTATAGGGACGATGAGAAAATGGTTTAGAAGGTAACTGTATATGATGCAAAATGAAATTCATGGCATGAACAAAAGATATTTGATAGTACTCAAATTGGGGTTAACTTTAGCTGGATTCGTGAATAAGCCTGGAAAGTCAGAGATATAGGTCCTTTTGTCACACTTATTCCTTCAGTGGTGGCATAGCCATTCCTCTGCCACATTTAGAAAGTGTCTTTCATGGTTACCTAATGCACATTGTGACACCGTGACAAGGTTATCCACAACTCATGTATCACACAAATGTGATGCTATGCATTTCAAAAGGAGGTTAACTGTATGTTTTTCAAATGTCCAGTCATTGTGATATGATTGATGCAACGAGTGAAACTACAGATGGATCAGCAGCGACAATCCACGTACAAGGGGGTGCTGCCAGACTGAGATTGTATTGGTTCCTCCAAATGCTCCACCTGGAGCACCACTGGTGGTTTGGAGAACATGAGAGTGAAGACATGTTTAAAGACTTTCAGTCAAAAACCACACAGCACAAAGTTAAATGGCCAATGACCATTACCAGTACAAGACATTTTGCTTTACTCCCCTGGGGATGGGTCAGTGACACCTCTCTGTGACCCTTACATGCTTGCATGAGATGAACCATAAAATAAATTACATTGCCAATAAATTCAGTTTGACAGTCATTGCCGTTTCAAAGAGTATATGTTTTCACGACAGTTCCTCTGCGAGAGGCATATGCAGTTAAAGCTTTACCGACCAACAAAGACATTTGTCCCCTAAACTGTAACATGCTATACCCACGCCATAATGTCAGTGTCGCTGCTTAACATGGTGGGTGAAAATGGAGCAAGTTGAAAAAAAAAACTGTGGAACAAACAGGGCTCTTGGCAAAGGTGTTGAAAAGTGAGTTAGTGGTGAATTGTGGCTGAGGTGGTGTCATGCAGATGGCTGCTCCCGTTGATGCGTTGGAGAAGTGACATCAACATCAACGGTCAAATTTGCTTATTGATGACTGGGGGAGGGCTCCCTGTATATAAGAGAGAGAGAACCTCCCCCCCCACCACCAAAGACTGATCAACGCGTTGACTGATCCTGTTCAGAAAAAAAAAAAGTCACTTTTCTTGGAATCGAGGACAAAAATCCAGGTAGGAGATGAGGAACGCATCAAAAGTAATACAGTGAGTTTGAGGAAAGATTTCTCTCACCAATGCTGGGGTTCATTTTCTTTCAGATTCTAAAATGCTTTCAATAAGGTACCTCGAGACATTGCTTCTGGTTGTCTTCATTGCCTGTTACATCACAGAAGCAAAACCCCTGAGGTAAAACTACTTTGTTAATTCTTTGCTTAATTTTAAAACAATTCAATTAATAATTAACTGCAATTAATATTTGTTTTTCTACTGTTTTTATTTTTGTCTATTTGTTTGTTTCGGGTCAGGAAGAGATCCATCAGTGAGATGCAGCTTATGCACAACCTTCAGGAGCACAAACAAGTGGGCGACAGACAGGACTGGCTTCAGAGAAATTAAAGAAAATCATCAGTCCCAGCAACAAACCACAACAGGGGCAACCTGCAAATGTGAAGAGTCTGTTGCTGAAGAATGATTTCACAAAGAGCATATAACAAGTTCAACTCTTTGTTATTCTGCATAAAAGAAAAACGACAACTAAACCTTATGCCACTCTTTTTTTAATCACAAACTGTCCGATATTTTATTCTTAATATTTATTTTCTTGTTTATTTTTTGTGTATCTTTTCAATCTATTAAGTTTTAATATTTATTTTGTATAGTTAAATTATTTACATAATCTTCTACTGCTTAGTAATAGGGGGTTTATTTGGAAATATTTGGGAAATTATATTAATTGCTTTTTATTTTAACTAAATAAAAACACCACTTCATAAAAATTATTTTATAACTTTACTGTGAAAGTGTTCAAGATAGTCTTGTGTTTTTTTGATTTTGTACATTCAGGAGGGAGTTATACCTTTTTTTTTAAATTTTTTTTTATTTACTTATTTATTTAATTGGGGGGGGGGGGGGGGTCCTTTAAAGTACAACTTGAAAATCTTCCCTAAAAATCCTAGTTCCAACAGGTGACATGAAAACATGGAGCTCTTCCTTAGATTTATGATCACAAACCGTAAAGGACACTTAAATGTTGCACTTTGTTCTCCAATATTAGAAAGCATTTTCTGTCAAAAGAAGCTAAAGAGGCTTTACTTCCCCCTCTGATCATCAATAAAATGAACGTTCATGGTGCTTTGTTCATTCTTATCTGCAGTCATGTCATTGTGGTAGGTTCATAAGTACTTTCCTTCCTCATTGTAGGACACAGTTAACATGAGACAAAGCCTTTAACCCTGAAGTTGTTTGATCTTTCTGCACCACCCAGAAGGATCTGTCTAAATGTCCCAGAAATTTGATTTGTTGTATTAAAAACTATCAAGCGATATTACTAGAACGGTCTTTTAACTCTTTTTCTGTTATTTTGAATCTCAGTGATACTCAGGCGGTTATATTAGAAAAAAAAATGTAAACAGTATCATTTCAGAATCTAAAAATGCGCTTACATTCAATATTTTATAATAAAATTCACAAACAACAGTTATTATCCTTTGTACTGTAGCATTCTCTTCACTTGCAGTTCAAGGATACCTTTAGAGAAAGATGTTTGAATGCTTGATTGCTTCAACTTGTAATGCAACATTATAGATATAATCCTGCAAAAGCTCTTTGCCACGCAAAGCCACAACGGAGCAGGGAGATTAGCACAATCACTACAAAAGGGGCAGTATAGTTTAATGCAAAAAGAGAGCAAGGAAAACCCATATAAATTCAGACTTACCTCAAATTAGTTTATTGTTCTGTGGCAACACAACACAGAGACAGAGAAACAAAAACTAATAAATGAAGGGTTTGGTTTAAACTTCTATTATAAAGCTTTTTCAATGAATCTATGAATATTATATGAAACCGGTCTTTCCTATACATAATAAACAGTAGGTAGAGATTTAAAGAACCATACAAAAGGGTTGCCTCCTTTGTTGAGAAATTTTTATGCAGAACTCAACCTATTAGCTTCACTGGTATTAAAATGTAGATGTAAAAGACATTTTGTGCCCCTGCAGTTAGGGAGATGAGAGCAGAAATCAAGACATGGGTTCTATTTATTCTATTATTCATGACATTCTCGGCTTACTAATTTTATCTCATAAATATATGTTATAGCATCTTTGCTAAGTATTGTATTAAAGTAGGTCATTAGTTGTTGTTGTTTTTTTTCCTGTAAGGAATAAAAATGCTACTTTAAAAAAAAAAACATTTAAAACTTTTTATTTATACAAGTGTTTAGTAATGAACTTTTAAATGCAAAAAACTGCCTGCCAATTCATACCTAAGGCTGTTTGGAATCTAAGAGGTTTTAAACTAAGAAGCTTTCTTTTTTATATACATGCAAACTGCACACAGAAAACACCCTGTTTAGATTTGAATCAGTCTTCTCTGTAAGCTGGCAGTGCTAACCAATGTATTCCATTGTGAACCACTTATGTAAACACAGAAAAAATTAATCTTTTACAAGCAAATTATATTTGTGAATCTTCAAAACACGTACAAATGTGAACTACTTCACTTTGCTTCAATGTAAAATTAGATGAGATTGGATTAGATGAGTCGAGATAAGTAAGGATAAAACAGCATGAATACAGAAATTTATTATAAACAATTAAATAATTCAGTATGATATTTAGTTTCACTATTTATTACACACACAAACACACAAATCAAGCCAGAAAGCAGAATTGTGGGAAGACTTGCTACTTCTTCTTTAGCTTCTTACTGGGTTCTCTCTGATGGTTTAGTATTGTAATGCTCCAGTCTTCTCGAGCAAAGAAACCTACAGGACTCATTTCTTGTTTTGCCGTGTCTTTTTCTTTTGCTTTATTTTGAATTTTCGCTCATTTCGATCATTTGTTCTTGCTGTTCAAAAAATAAAATAAAATAACCTTTATAATATTACTCACTCTAAATTGTAATGTTTTAAATCAGTCCTGTGCTTTCTTTATAACACACAAAGAAGTAAAGCATATGTTTAAAGAGAAAGAAGTACAATATAATATTTCTTATAAATATAAAGGGCATATGGTTTAACAATTATGATTATGATGTTGATTCCTTTGGGTAAAGCTCAATTGAAGGAGCAAACACATTTTTAGTCAGTGTAGTCATTGAAGTTAAAATTCATTTTTAAGAAAATATCTTATATATAGAATATATATATATATATATATATATATATATATATATATATATATATATATATATATATATATATATATATATATATATATATATATATATATAAAACGTATATAGAAAATATTTTTAAGAAAATATGACAAAATAGATTACGTGAGCCCTGTGTGCCTCTACTAACCAAGACCCCCCCCCCCCCCCTAAAAAAAAAAAAAAAGAGAAACACCAAGCGTCATTTTTGAGACTTTCAGTCATTCTCTGTTCTCTGGTGCTATCTCTAAGTAAATCAGTAGATGGCGCTATTGCGTTCCCGGATTCAAGCTGCTGCAGAAGATCAAGGGGTAGAAGAGCGAAGAAGAAAGTCAAATGTATTTCCTTTTCAGGAAAAGACAAACAGTTGTCCAACAGCGGTTGAAAAACACCAGTTTTCTCGTCATTCTGGAATAACCTGGAGTAGCGAAAGGACGAAACATCGAGTAACTTTTA
Source organism: Oryzias curvinotus (assembly GCA_023969325.1). Taxonomy (NCBI): domain Eukaryota; kingdom Metazoa; phylum Chordata; class Actinopteri; order Beloniformes; family Adrianichthyidae; genus Oryzias; species Oryzias curvinotus. The sequence goes on from CM043708.1 coordinate 10,425,325, forward strand.
GCAAAAGGTAAGATCGTGTGCGTCCTCACGTCAAGCCGTTAACGGTTGTCACATTTGACGTCATCTTGGTTGGTAAGTGTTTTGAAAGGATGACTGGTTAGCTAGCGACTGGGATTACTTCGGAAAACGTACCTAAGAGGTATCTTTTTTACATTATGTTAATTATCTTTGCCACATTAGTCAAGAGTATCGACGAATGTATAGCTACATTGTTAGAATAAATGTGTTATTCAAACTTTATGAGTTGTAGGTTGGAATTCTTTTGTTATACCGCTAGCAAAGACAGCTAATGTTAGCAAGCTAAAAATGCTAACATGATTTTAATCGAGCTCAATTAGGATTGATTCACATGATTCATCTTAAGAATGAGAGTAACGTTCTTAGGAATTTTATGAGCAGGCTTTGTTTGCTTTGGCGTCATAAGACATGTGTGCTCCATGACATTTTATGGAATTTAAGGAGTAGGCGTCTCACCAGGCTAACTAAACCAAGGGATCGAAAATATTTTTTGTCTTTGTTTTGCCGACCAGGTTATGAACAGTATAAGATCCAGACCAGACATTCCCCTTTACGGGTGATGGCAGTACGTCTGCTGACGTTTGAAAGTATCTTGCTTGAAACGGAAGTCGGAAACGAAAAGCAACCAGTCGAGTTTGCAAGCTTTACAGGTGAGTACTGAAGGAGACCACACCAGGATACATTGATGGTTGTTTTTAGAGGAATGGGGTTCATGATGATCTGTTAAATGTTCAAGAAATCAAGTAAGGCTACTAATACACGCAGATTGTTAAAAGTTTTGTTAAATAATATCTGAATATAAATCTTTGTTTAATCAATCAGTAGTTGGCGATGATACTTTTTCATTTGCTGGTTTTGTCATAAAGAAAAACTGTTTATTTTCTCAAATAGCGAAAAGCCTTTTCAGATCTTACTGGGTTGTGATTGTTAGTAGCTTTGTTTATTTAAACAGCCCCACCGTTTTAGTGATTACTGCTGATCCTCCTTCTTAAATACATACTTTGAGCGCAAATACATGAAAGGAAAAATGTACTCTGTTACTTTACTTGAATAATTGAATGATTTTTTTTAACCTGACATGGTTTGAACATGGGGGGGGGGGGGGGGGGATATTTTAGTGGAAGTTTCCAGAATGTGGTTTGCCTGGTCAGTTAAGCTAAAGCAATCGTGCTAGTGATTTTCCTGTGTATTTGAATTGGAGTTAGTCTGTGTGTTTCATGAATGTTGTGCACGTGCAGCCCATCCCTTCAGGGGCTGCCACAGCTTTCACTTATTCACACATGTGGTTTGGCACCGATCTTTAAAGTCGGATGCCTTTCCTGACACAACCCTGTATTTTTATCCAGGCTGGGGACTGGCACAGGGAGGGCCCAGACCTGGGGCCCCCTTGTGGCTACATAGTTAGGCAGTAGCGCAAAGGGTCTTGCCCAAGGACCCTCAATGGAGCTCTTTGTGAACCCAGGAAATCGAACCCCGATTTCCCTTGTGCCAGTCCTACACTTAACTTGCAATTCAAAACAGCAATAAACACTTTAGTGCATTAAATTTTCCCAGAGTTTGGAGATAAATGAGTGGACTTTGCACAGGGTTTTGTATTGAAAAGCAGCAGTTGGAGAACAATTTCTGCAGTGGAGACAGAACAGAGGAAGATGAGTCTGCATGGTGCCAGTGGGGGGGGCTGTGAGCACTCTCGTGACCGCAGATGTTCCAGTGATCGATCCAGGGATTCTTCACATGAGCGGGAAGGCCAACTCACCCCCTGCATTCGGAATGTTACGTCTCCAACTCGTCAATACAACAGTGGTGAGTTTTGAAACCAAACAGTACTTGTTTAAAATAAATGTTATTGAGGAGTTTTGGAGCTCTTGTAAGTTATTATGTACAACTGACTTACAGCTTAAAATGGCTTTTTTGTGTGATCTATTCTATTGTGGTCACAAAAGTTTCTTGTCTCGCTTTTGCTTTGGGTGTAAAGGGAATCTGTGATTTGTTTGCTGCTTGTCTCGCGATTTAGAACGTGAACGAGAGGGTGGATCATCATCGAGGCCAAGTAGTCCAAGACCACAGAGGGTCTCACCCAGCGGCTCCAGCAGCAGTGGGGTGGTGAGCAGTCGCAACAGCAGCTTGTCCAGCACCGAAGGAAACGTGAAAAGCTTGGGGGTTGGAGAAATGGTTTTCGTCTACGAAAATCCCAAGGAGGGCAGCACAAGTATCACTGTTGGAAGCAGAAACATCCGGACCTCAGAGAGAGTCACACTGATTGTGGACAACACACGCTTTGTAGTGGATCCTTCCATCTTCACAGCACAACCCAATACCATGCTGGGCAGGTATGGTTGGCATTTTTCTTCCTCGTGTGTCTTTTTATTAATCCAAATCATGATTAAAATATTCTGCCTGTGTGTCATACAGTAACGAATAATAATTTTTCTTAAAAGGTGGAAGTTCACAAACGTTTCCTTTGTGCTGTATTCCCTTGTTAATTTGCAAATGTGTGTGTTTTTTTTTGTTTCTGCTCTTCTAGAATGTTTGGGTCCGGAAGAGAACATAATTTTACTCGACCTAATGACAAGGGAGAGTACGAAGTGGCCGAGGGCATTAGCTCAACTGTTTTCCGTGCAATTCTGGTCAGTTTTTCTCTTGTTGCATTTATTTGCATAAATGCTTAAAAACACATCTGTATGAAAAAGAATGTATCTAATATAGAAAAGCTAGCAATTTACTGTAACATTCTAAACTTTGGAAAATATAGTTTGTAATAAAGAGAGCAAGTTATGCGAATTAACCACATCATTTTATTATCACATCCTTAAATGTGGTACAGACCAACTTTAACAACATTTGAAACATTTTGTGGTTTGGGTTTTACATATAAAATATACCATCTGTAAAGGTGGAGCAAATCTAAATCAAAATGTAGTTTCAGTTCTCAACAGTTGCTGTCACGCCTTCATTAAAAGGCATAAATAGCTAACTTCTGAGTCTCCTTTGGTACATTTCACTTTTCCCACTGAGTCACAATGTCACAAACTGAAATTGACTGGTTGTTTAACCTGGAACTTTCTAAACTTATTAGGTAACAAAATATCCCTCCAAAGTTATTGTTATTTATCATGTTTTTTTTATGCTTTTAATGATGCACTCATGGTTTCTGTCTAATCGACAGGATTATTACAAATCTGGGATCATCCGCTGTCCAGATGGAATCTCCATCCCTGAGTTACGGGAGGCGTGTGACTATCTATGCATCTCCTTTGACTATAGCACCATAAAATGCAGAGACCTTAGTGAGTATTTGATGTGAAGCTGTTTGCTCTGTTATTTGCCAAAACTCTGAGTATTTGATGTTTTTTTTATTCTAAAAGAGTGCTTCAAGCTGTGATGGGTCCAAAGGACTCAAACTTTCATAGTGTGTGAACACATTTAACTATCGCTTCAATTGTCTGATGTCACAAAAACAAGAGTGCCACTGTTTTTCATGCAAATACAGTGGTTGTTTTTCTTTTTTATACATTGCCTCATCCATAGATACAGCTCTGTGCTTACTTACTCAGGAGTAGCTTCCTTTGCTGATTCGTAGGGTGTATTCAGAATTGACACATTTGGTCCGCTTTAAGTAAACCAGAGTTCTTTTCCCCCGATAATCCAGAACAAACTTTCAGCCTGAATACGACCATAAAGAGAGGCAAAAGTGCAGTTCATCTTAAGTTGCACTTTACTCTAATTTGTGAAATCTGTCTAAAATCAGGATAGATTTTTATGCATGTGTTTTGATGCTGAAAGTATTGCTAGAACATTAGCCTCGCTGCATGTCTGAAGTCTGCTACTGATGTTTTATTCTCGGTTAAAGTTGAAACAATCACTGTTTCCAGAAATGCAGAATCTTATGGTCAAATGGATCCATTTCCCTGTCATCAGTTGAGGTGGTCTCCCTCCAGAAGACTGCAAACTTTTTTTTTTATGTTTTCCCCTTAATAACACTTTTTTTTAAAACACACGTGACACTTAAAAACGTGGTTACTGTTGGAGAGCGTTACACTGGTTCCAACAATGAATCACAAGTTCATGTCAGGCTGCTGGATTCTTCTTCCCCAGCCAGACGCAGTTTAGTAGAGGAGTGATGCAGTAACTACATGTTTCTCTGAAAACATTCTACTTTTAGATTATTTCACTCATTTTGATGTAAAATAAATATACAAAGTTCTTGTCCAGCTAACCTATTCATAAAATAGAAAAATTAGAAAGAAAAGAAGTTTGGGCCCACTGTCCTGCAGAAATTAGTCTTCAGGATTAGTGTTTGTGAAAGTAGGAGCCTCTCTAATTACAAACAAAATCTGGTTAACATCAGTCAAGAATATATTGAGAAGAAAACCGAAATATAGAAACCAAACAAAGATGGGTCTGTCATTAATACATTTTTTTTAATTCCTTTATAGAAAAAGAAATAGCTTTTAAGATGTTGTTTGGCTGGAAAAAAGACATTCCATTTACTTTTTTTTTTTAAGTAAAATCAAAGAATGGATCTTCCTTTGTCAAACTTGTGAATTTGACTGTACCTTCAAGCTGGTATCCCTCAGCACAGTCATTTCAAATGTCCAAACCTGTAATCACATTTTTATGTATTCTGAGCCCTACTTTGGTTGCCTAGAAATGCAAACGAAGGGGAAATAAATAAATAAAAACTACTGAAATTGTAAAGTTATGTTCTACCATAAGAGGCTGTTGTTGCAGATAAGTGTTGAACAAATGATAATAGAGATTTTTCTGTCTTTCTTTGGTCACAGGTGCCCTGATGCACGAGCTTTCCAATGACGGAGCTCGGAGTCAGTTTGAGTTTTACCTTGAAGAAATGGTTCTGCCTTTGATGGTGACCAGCGCTCAGAGTGGAGAGAGGGAATGTCATATTGTGGTCCTCACTGATGATGATGTAGTGGACTGGGATGAAGAGTATCCACCACAGATGGGAGAGGAGTATTCTCAGAGTGAGTTTCTGTCAATATACTGAACGCTGCCTTCTGTGACAAACACAAACGTGTGTTGATTGTTGTTCTCCTTTCAGTCATTTACAGCACAAAACTGTACAGATTTTTCAAATACATTGAGAACCGAGATGTTGCCAAATCAGTTTTAAAGGAGAGGGGACTGAAGAAAATCAGACTTGGCATTGAAGGTACAGTCACAATCTTTTATGTTGTTTAACTGACTATTAAAACAGAAATATGACATCTTTAGAAAAAAAAAGTTGTCTGTCAGAATCTGGAGGGGATTGCTGCAACTTTCAAAGTAGCTTTTTTTTTTTACTAGTTTTGTAGTTTGGAGCCTAATCTTGAAAAGTATGCTGTGATCAAAAAGAAGTAACTCCAATGTATATTTTGTTGGCAGGTTATCCCACGTATAAAGAGAAAGTGAAGAAACGACCAGGAGGACGCCCCGAGGTCATTTACAACTACGTCCAGAGACCCTTCATCCGCATGTCCTGGGAAAAGGAGGAGGGCAAAAGCCGCCATGTGGACTTCCAGTGTGTGAAGTCCAAATCCATCACCAACCTGGCTGCAGCAGCTGCAGATATACCCCAAGACCAGCTGGTGGTGATGCATCCGGGCCCGCAAGTGGATGAACTGGACATCCTGCCGAATCACCCTCCCAGTGGGAATCACTACAGCAACAACTACAGCAATGAGCCTGATCCTGATGCACCTTCACCTGCCGTCTGAGGACTCCGCAGCCCTCGTGAAACCGCCTCTGCCCCTCCTATTCTTCTAGTTCTGTTCCCAGCATGCTGCAGCATGGAGCACCAGGGGCACCATAACCGTATTGCCTTGACACCTCCTTTGCAGCCTTAGAGCCTCAAGAACCTGGAAGACTCTAGACAAAGAAACGAGGAAATCAAGACTGGTAAAAGGAAATGTTCACTGTTGTTTTCATTTTGGGTTTTTTGTTTTTTACTTGACCAAAGGAATTTATTTTTGTTTTGAGGAAAAAAAAAATCTTTTCAACCCTTAGTATTAACATTATTATTTACATTCTTACTGTTGCTTAATTGGTTGGGTTTGGCTGAGCACTGTTGTGGTGTCACTGTTTTCCTTTTAGGTTCACTGATAATTAGCTTTTTTTTTTTTTTATTGTCTCGGTTGGCTTCCTATATGTGCTTTTAATGGAAAGAATGTAATCCAGAGGAAGTCTGACAGCAATGTCATAAAGAAAAAGATCCAGCACCACTTAACCTCATGATGAACCGTTAAACCTGTCGTCCTGTCCTGTAACGGGACACGGGGACCGCGGTCACATCCGACGTGTTGTGCTCTTCCTGCAGCAAACGTACTGAGCAAAGCACAGGCTGTTGTGAACAGTGTTTCTCTTTTTCTTTTTTCTTTTTTATTTTTGTGCAAAGCTTGAAATTGTTGTTTGAGACGAAACATGAAATCATGAATTAAAGATTCAAAAAAAAAAATTGTTTGAGACATTTTTCTTTAACAACTTTGCAGCAAAGAGGCCCAAATTGGAAATGAGGTGCAGTTGTTAGAGTACACCTCTGGTTTGTGGATGGAGTTCAGTTATAAAAAAAAGTCATTTATGTACAATTAGATAAAATAAAAGCAGGCTAATGCAACTTCCCAGTATATTTAAATAGTTTTAATCAAAGCATAAGGTATTGATTCTGGGTCTTTATTTGCATTTGCACTTGTTTTCTTAGCAGTTCTGCTTTCATTTAGTTTTCTTTGTCCCTGACAGCTGCATTTTCCAACACTGACATTTGTACAAATCCTCTCGCAGGTGTGTGTGATAGTTGTAACTTTACAGACAAAAACAAAAATAACTCAAGTTTAACAGTCATGTTACAAGACAAAACAAGTGTCTTGACAATTCTTCACCAAATGATGGCAGCACACATCTATAAACCGCTCAAAAACCACACGAGCAAACCTGCTCACTCTTTGTATTATTTTTAAATGTTTTTATTTTTTTAGAGCCCTTGTTTGAAATAACTTAATTTGGCATAAGTGTTTTCCTTAGGGGATAAGTATTGGGTAACCAAATCAATTAGGAACAATTTTCTATTACATTATAACAATGGACTATCACCAGTTTTGAATTAAAGAATCAGCTGCCACTGTCTTCTATTAAATTAGGATTAAGATCAAAATAATGTAATGGAGCTAAATGTTCTTTTCCAGGAGTTGAACTCATAAATACCAGAATGTGAATAGTCTGTTTCAAGTTACTATTTTTACATAACTTCTGATATCAATCTTAAATGTATTAGTTATGTAAAGATGGGATTGCAGTCAGAGTTAACAAATCCCATTAAGACTGCATTCTGTGCCCATAGAGATTTATTTACCCAAATCTAACTGGAGAAAATGTGATCATGTTCTCACACAGCTCTGGTTTCAGAATCGGTTCTGGTCCTGCTCCGGCTGAATTCCATTTGTAGAATTTAATGGACGCAGAAAGAATGCCATTAACCACCCATAAGTACGACCTCTTCACCTCTTCAAGCTAGAGCAAGCTCCGGTGTCATCTAATCTAATAAACCTCAGCCAGAGAGATGTGAACGTGGAACTTTACACTGTGCCTCGCTGCAACCATCTGCTCTTCCTGCAGGATAACGAGCCAAAGCAGCAGATAATCGTTACGATGGAGTTAAGGATTCACATTCAGTGGGTTTGCAAAGACAGATGTGTGAACTGCAAAATTTCTTTCCCATCTTTTTTCTCCTAAATTTTAAACAAATCATCAATTATTGTATTTGAATGTGGTGCTGCATATTTACGTTCTATCTACTCTGCAAGGGTCAATAGTTAAAAAACATGAGAAAGAATACACTGAACTTCGAACATTCAATTAGATATCAAACAAATTTAAACTGGTTTAATATTGATGTATCATTTACTAAAAACGAAGAATTTTGAGTGCATTTCAAATTGTGGAAACATTGTTTCTTATTAAATTAAATATGTTTTATTGCATGAGCCTAAACTTTATTCACAACCAAATAAAGACGTATTATTTTCCAAAAAAACATTTACATTTTTATGTACCAAGTGAGCTCATTTAAACTTTGATGGTAATTCCAGCTATGAAATAGAGTTGGTGTCTTCCAACAGCTGTAGAATTTGTGGATGATGGGATTTTATTTATTTATTTATTTATATTCAAAAGTGTGCTAAGCATCAGTTTTGACCACAGAAATTTTTTTTTCTTCTTCAACACAGTTGGGGCTCCATAAAACATGATGGTGGTTCTGCGCCTTGGTCAAATAGTGAGCCTGTGCAGATGGTGCAGCAGATTGTGTTTACTGACAGTAATTTCTGGAAGTATTGCTGGAGGGAATTCATTGGAGGTCTTCAACTGTTAAAGGGATTTCCAAAGCCTTTGCTGTTTTACATTGAATAACTTTAAAAAAAAAAAAAAAACAAAGGCTACCTGGTGGCGCAATGGTTAGCGCTCTTGCCTCACAGCAAGAAGACCCCCGGTTTAAGTCCTGGCTGGGGGATCCGAACCAGAACATCAATGGGGGACCTTTCTGTGTGGAGTCTGCATGTTCTCCCCGTCTCTCCGGGATCTCCGGCTTCCACCCACTGTCCAAAAACATGCTTCATAGGTCATTGGCAACTCTAAATTGTCCCAAGGTGTGAGTGTGAGAGGGAATGGGTGTGGGATTTGTGGCCCTGCGACAGACTGGCGACCTGTCCAGGATGTTCCCTGCCTTCGCCAGCAAGTGGCTGGGATAGGCTCCAGCAGCCCATTGACCCCGAAAGTGACAAAACAGCAAAAGATGAATGAATGAATGAATGAATAAACTTTAAAAAAAACATGACTAATTTGTATATTTGTACAGAATATGTCAGTCTTTTTTTCTAACACTCTACCTCTAGTAGTCCTCTCTTTAACAGAAAATCTTGTTACACATCAAATTTAAGTCTACAATATAGTTGTGTGCCTTATATGACATGAAGTGAAACTTTTGGCAGAGCAAAAACCAAATAACTGAGTAAAAAGACCCTTGTTTTAAGAAAAAAAAACTCTGACTTGCAATAAAAATAATCTTATTTAAAAAGTTTTTTTTCAATAGCAAATTAATCTTAGTTAAAGAAAATTTGTTTTAGTGTCAAGATTCTTTTCTTATAGTAGGAATTCTTGGTAATAGCATTTTTCTTACTCAACTGGCCAATTGTTTTGTTTATTTAAAGATGTATTTACAAAAAATTAAGAATCTTTGACTTATTTCCAGGGGGGCTGTTTTTGAAGTGTGTTCTACTAAACCATAATGTCGTTTGTTTTAAGTTGTTGTTTTGAATGTGTCCTTCAGAGCACTGGAGGGAACAGATCTGTGTTTTTAGCAGTCCTGACTGCAACTCAGCGTGATCTGACCTCCAGAGGAAAAAAGCGGATGAAAACAATGAAACACTACAGCATGAGAAAAGAGGAAGAAAACAACACAAAGAATCCAGTGTCTCAGTCACACAAAAGTAACGTGAGAATGTATGTAGCAATGCTGACTGCTCTGGGTTTATGGAAGCCTGTTGCATCTACACAATAATTGCATGGTGCTTATCAGCATAAACATCTAATGTGTGTACTCAGGTGACATGTTTAACACAAACAGTACTTTTGTTAGCAGATACTGTATTTTTCTTTGCCTGTATAGCCTTTAAAAAACACTTTGAGAAAATTCAACTCGAAGAAACTATAGGAAGTTACTTACCGGTAAGTGAGACGATGGAACAAAGATTGTTGCTATGTCTTAATGTTTTCTTCAGTTGCTGACTAAACAGAAGCTAATTCATCAAAAAGAGCAGTTTTTAGTGTCTGATCTGAAACTAAAGACCACAAACTCCATGATAAAACTTTTCTTTTTCGATGCATGGGGCTGTAAGTTAACCTGTGTTCCAAAATATGAAAACGTTTTTATTTACATGACCAATAATAATAAAAAAAAAAACACCAGTAAAAAATCAAGCACTGTCCAATAAAAAAAAAAAATCTGCTTCCTCTTTTGCTTTGACTGGTTAAAACATACTCACAACAGTATTAAATCTTTTAGAAAAGAAAAATCCTACAAATAAAAAAAGGAAAAGTACTTTTTAAACACAGAAAATATGGGAAACCTTTTCTCCGTTGTTTCACGTGGCACAAATTGTTTGGAGGGCACCTTCTTACCCTACCACATCTCTGTGAGCTGGTCCACAAACCCTGACAACAAGAACTTGCTTTACACAAACTCAGCATTTATCCATGCTCAAGAGCATCAAAGGTATGAATTGAAATGTTTAATCTAGCCACCACCTAAATGTAGTTTCCGAATTTTATGGTATTTCAGCAGTAAACCTTTTAAATCTCACTTTCATGTCGTTATTGGCTTCCACTGGTACATTATAGACTGGTTTCCAGGGCAACAGTCCCCTTTTTTCAAATTCGGCCCCACCTTTTATTGAGAATGTCTGCACTTGTGTGTAATTGATGCTCTCCTGCCTGTGTGTACCATTCAAAAAGAAATTTCAGCTTTAAAAAGCTTATTTTTTTTTTTTTTAATTAAGGTGCATTCCTTTAGCTTGTCTAGTTTTCAACATCATTGAATTCATAGCTACTAAATAGCATGCTTTATTCTTTTTACATTTTTTCCCACAATAATTTCACTTTTGTAATGAGAAAACTCTAAATACAACTGATTTAATTGCAATAAATAAACCAGGGAAGTAGATTCTCTTGTAGCTTTTTTAATTACGATTAGTAAAAGGCATGTTCTTAAATTTGCAAACACATTTTTCTCTGGTAGACGTGGCAGTAGTGAACTGAATTAATTCTGATGAGCAAATGTGTGAGTGGTTAATGAGTAGATGCTCCTAGTCAGTCCGTCCAGGAGCAGCTGAGCCTCGTAACGGCAAGAGCACAAAAGAAGCTGCGCATGTGTTCATTAAATTCTGATGTATAGGACAAGAGGCTCCTGGCATCCCAACCGTGCATTGTATGTGACCCCCACAGATCCTGGAGAGCGTTCAGCCCAGCTCTTCAAAACTGGAGTGTTTTCTGTGGGATTGGACTCTGTCCTGGGTTTCTATGAGTTTCTTAATAAGTATGCATATCAGAGGAAAACCCATCTGTGGAGCGCTAATTAATCCCGTTCACATCAGAAAGTGCAGGGATGTGCTCCTGTTCTAGAAATATTCTGCTTAAAAAGCATGGACAAAAACTCTTTCATGTCAAATGTCAAATTTTTGCTAATTAAAAAAAAGGAAAGTGTTTTTAGTTTTAACACCTGTGTATTTTCTTTTAGTAAAAAATAGGACTAATGAAATTATTTGTCCTAATATGTGACTTTGGTTTATTTTAATCATCATGAATTTGTTCTCAGGGAGTTTAGGAAGTTCACTTTGTGTATCATCATCTAGTCTTGGTTTCAGAGACGCCCAATATCCAGTCATTTTTACTGTAAAAGTAGAACAAGACAGTAAAACATTGATTTGTTTTCTGAAATTAATACACTGTGAGTCTTTGTAAATCAAGTTTACTGTTGCACTTTAGGACCAGTACCTGCTGGAGTGATCTGAAACCAAACCCAATCACCTGCAGGATTGGACCATCTTTTTTCCTGAAACATTAAAAATATATACTTTTAGTCATTTAATGTTAATGTCAGGTTTAAACCATATTTTTTTCTTCTTGCTAGTGTTTATTAAATCATCTGGCAAAGCAGAAATGGGATTCAGATTCCCTTGTTTCAATCATGGCTTTTTTTTGTTGTTGTTTTTTGTGTGCAAGAAGTCTTCTCCTACAATGTTCTTCCAGATCACTGAGAATTTTCTCCTCATACATTTACGAGGAATGTGTTAGAGTAAGGTTTTGTCCATAGTTGATTACAAAACAATGCTTATTGTTGTTTCTATTATAAGACTCTATTTTTAGAAAAGTAATTTCCCAGAGAAGACTTACAAAGGTTGCTGCCATTTAATCCATTCCTATTGTGGTCGAAACAAGACAGGATCAGTTGAAAATAAGGAGAAAGGAGAGATGCAGCAATTGTTTTTGAGAAAATATCTTGTGATTTCTGCCTGAAGCAGAATCCTTTCATTTAAATAGAGAGGAAAATTCAGAGACACCCACATGCCTTCAAGTTTTTCTGCAATCGATACCCCAGCACACCCATGAAGTCCACTGTAATGCTTGATAAAGAAGGGTTGATAAAGGAGGGTTGTATGTGAAAGAGAATATGATCATCAGGCTCTGGTGAAAAATACATTAGGCCTTTTTTGTTGTTGTTACTGTCCATGGGTGTGTTCAGAATTGGCACAGGTTGTGGGTGAGCTTGGCAGAGGTGTTGTTTATAGATGGGCTTTTACAGTGAAATGAATTTCCTCTTTCGTCCTCCATCCTGCAAAAAAGTTTTTTCTCTCACATTAAAAAGTGAAGTGGCTTAAAACAGAGTCAAAAAGATCAGATAGGGAACAGTAACCTTCATATGTTTTTCTCATGGAAAAGAAATTCTGGTTTTGAGAGGCTGCAAAGGACAGGACAGGTGGAAAAAATGCTGCAGGGTCATTTATCGGGTGAAAAGAACGTTAAGTTGGCTGTGCAAATTACACTTTAATATATTGTTTTTGATTTAAAACAAAATAGGCCCAACCTGGCAGTGCTGCACATCTGCCTCTTGGTTGTGACAGCACTGTTTGGATTTAATGTGCAGACGCCACAGCCTGGATGCATCAGATGCAAAACTTGATGCTAAATCATTCACCTTACTTAGCAGCAAATGCTACCTCAACCACTGCAGCTCAGGCTACTTAATCATATTTACACAATTAAACAAAAATGCATTCTGGCAAAGTATAAATAATTCCACATTGATGTAAAGTCTTGGATTATGGCAACTATGTAAAAAAAATCCCTGCAGCTCCCTGGAGGGCATGAACATACCCGGCTAGGCAGCAGTGGGAGAGGTATCTAAGGGTATATCGACCCCCCCCCCCCCCCCTCAGGCCCAGGCCTCTTTCCAATCTCCTCACAGAGGGTCCCCAGTCCCCGCCCCCAAGCACCAGGCCCTCAAGAGGAGCTCCAACCCTCACCAGAGCTGAAGACAATAGAAATTTTGCTCCAGATGCAAAGAAGCACCTTACTGGGACAGTCCCAGCTCCCTGCCCCAAACACAGAGCTCTCTGCAGCACTCCCACCCACCTGATCCGGCGGTACCAAAGCTTGTCGGGCCCATGAGCACCTATTTTAATTTATACGGTTGTGTCAATTTGACTATATTCAAGACTCAATGACTTTTTTGGAATTGCAGGGGCAATTAAACACTTTTAAAGATTAAAGTTGTTGGTATTTTTGAAAAGTTATTTGATATTTAAATTATGCTTCTATCTCCTTCTATTTCTCCAGGGACAGTTTCTTATTTGTAACAGTTCATGTTTATTGATTATCTCATTTAAACTTCAGTTAATTTTTCTGCAGATGATCCACTTTCAGGAACTTTTGAACTATTTTCTTATTCAGACGTAACTGCTTTTTCTTTGTGTTTTTTATTTCTTGAATAGGACACATTTGACCTTGCATCAGTGCTTTTGCTGTGATGAATCCTCCAACCAAATGTCTCGAGTATTCAGCTTCTACCTGCAAAAAGAGTATGTTCTTAACAGTGAATGTGGGAAACATTGGGTGAACATGAGAACCTCTATGGACCAAAAAAGGGCCTAAATGAGAGTAGGAATGGTGCAGAACTACAGAGAGCAAAGTAAAGCTTTTAGTGTGTGGGTGACATGAGTGCCACGCATTGCAAAGACCCCCCAGTAAGGTAACCTTTCTGCATCAGTGTCATCAGTCTGCTTGTTGGAAGGTGAGACGCCTGCAGCTCACACAGGAGATGACAGGCTGGAAGAGAAGACTGTACTGAATCCCACATGGCGAGGTCCGGGGGTCACCTCCCAGCCTGTCTGGATTAACACACCTGCCTCAAGCACAATGAGGCCTAATGAGCGCACACTGGTAGCTACAGCCTGTAAGCAGCAGGGCAAGGACTCTTTGTGTGGCGTTCACCTCAGGCCCGGTACTGAAGTCCTGACTCTCGAGTCAACACTTCATTAGTGACTTTGTGGCAGATCCCTTCCTGAGACTGAACAAAGGCTGGCAGGAACACAAAGTGACACATTCCAGGGATTAGGGAACGCTGTTCGGTTTGGGCCATTAAGAGCAGTTCAGTTCTTCCCTTGAATGCGAGGAATTTGCTTTGACAACAAAAGGAAAGCGATATTAGTTTAATCAGTTTGACATGGCAATCTATTTTTCATGCGATATTTCCATGTGGTGAAAGACTGTCTTAAGATTCAGTTTTTCAGTGTGTCAGTTAGATTTCTGTGCATCCCAAGCTGCCTTAGAAATGTGAAAACCAAGGACCGATAATTGAAATGTATTTGTGATTTATTATTATTCAATTCTGCAACAGTCTGGCGACCTGCCCGAGGTGACCCCTGCCTTCGCCCACAAGTGGCCGGGATAGGCTCCGGCAGCCCCGTGACACCGAAAGGGAATAAACGGCAGAAGATGAATGAAGGAATGAATCACTCAATAATTATCATGCAATGAAGTACCCCTGTATTTAAATTTAATATTTGAATCTTCAATATTTTGACAAAGAATAAAAAAGATTCAGGATTACGTCTCCATCTGGTTTTGATATGGAGGTATGTGGTATCAAGCGACAGAGAAGCAAAAATGTACACATTTAGAATGCTTAGCTCATTTCTGTTGCTGATAATATAACATAACCTCATGTAGTGGAGGACAAAAACACTTCATGTCTCAATAAATGGACACAGCTGGACAAGAACTGCGTGAGTGAAGATAGTTCACTCTTGATGGAAAAGATTTCTTCATGTTCTATTGGATCCATATTTGGTTTGTGTAAATTTTGGAGCTAAAGGATTATTTGAGAACTTTACAGATGTTGGAAGATTTGACAAAAATGTCTTTATAGTGTTATTGCTTTGAAACTTGGGCCTGTTTTGATATCAAATTTTCACTTCTAATAATGCCAATTAAACATCAAAGCATTAAAACATAGAGAACTCTTTGTGCTTACAAACCCCTGACATAGAAAGCGCCACATTGTCAACAAATTTTATGACAGAAATAAAACTTTTTTATTCTTAGTTTGTCTATATAGACTCACCACAATAAAAATGGTGTTTTTGATGTTTTTAACATTTAAAATAGCTTTTTTGAGTATTTGTTTGTTCAAATCTTCTTGAGTCAGAAGTATTTGCTGGATTGAAAACACGCTGGGCGGGCCACAAGGGTTAAGACTGTACGGCGGGATTGCTCCAATGTTGCTCACCATTTTGTTGGACCAGTAATGTTAGGTTGGGAGTGTGAGGGGCCTTTACCCTTGTGCTATCCTATGAGCCCACCCTCACATTGACGTGTTCTCCCTACCATGACAAAGGTGGATAAAGGTGAAGAGGATTTCATGTAATCCATGGACACCAGTGAAGATCACAATCATTGAAGAAAAAAGGTTCAGCGCACTGTCTAGTGGGGTCTAGATGACCCCACTCCCAATGTTAAAGTACCTAGGATAGCACAAGGGTTAAGCTAGTGGGTGAGAGTCTAAACAAAGATTTCATGGGATATCATGAAATGGGGTTACTTCTGCGTCACAACTCAGAGGAGAATTTCCAACAAACTACTGCCGCTCTGCAGAAACTATGTCCTAGAAAACAACAGGTTTTTGAATTTGTGGCTAAAAACGGCATAATGATAATCAAAAGTCCCCGGATAATGCTTTGAAAATTCAAAAGAACATTGAAATGGGACTTTAAGATGTATTCATCTCTTGTTTATTGTTCTTTTACCATTTGCAATGATTTAAGCATAAAGATCAAGATAGCTTTTAGAGTAAATAATATAATTTTAATAATTTCAAATAATTATTTTTTTTAAAGTGGAGTTAACTCAAAATAGTTTCCCTTTTTGATTTCATGCATATACATGATATTGTCACAGTCAATAGGGTTGTTTCCATGCAACAAATCATGTTTTTGTCTCATGGATGAAAACTTCTTGAGTTTTTCTGTTTTTTTGCTTTTTTTTGCTGGCTTCTACTTTCCTCTATCCTGATTTGCACCAGTGGCAGGATAACTTTTACCTCCATGAACCTGCAGTGGCTGAAAACAATGCCATCTCTCTGAGGCCCTGCCATTGTTTGTGGCCTTCTCATATCAGGAAATTAAAGAATGAGATAAAACAAAAAGGATACTCGGGCTGCAAACTTCTGACTGAGCTCCCTGACACATTGTATCTGTAACCAGATCAGCTCAGCCGAAGCTTTGAAAGACACTTCCGATTCTGGAATTTCATCTCAAGCAGCTTCAGAGCTCTGGAGACACTTCACACAATCAGAACTTGATAAGATGCACATACTCGACCTCTGAAACCAAATACAGCCTTCCTATATTTTTCTAACACTACAGCATGCACTATCACACCCTCCCCTGTAAGATAACAGGTTTCTCCTATCGGGTCAGAGCAATCTGTGTCCCTCAGCGCGCCACTGTGGCTCGCTGAAAGACAGCTGAGCCCCAGAGAGACTGCTACTGTTTGTCAAGGTACAGCAAAGCTGCATTCACACAGCATGTAAGATAGCACTTTCCCTTGTTTGATACTAAAGTTGGCCTAAATTCGGACAACAAAGACACTTAGGGTGGCTTGCGTGTGAGTGGGTGTGCGTGATTGTTCCTGTGTTTCTGCTGTGAGCTCGATTTCAGACCTTGACATTCAGGTCATTTTTCTTTTTGCTCATTCTGGAGCTTCACACTTTGCCTTTCTCCTAAAAAGGGAAAGTTGAAATTATTTCATTTGTGTTTTTCAATTTGAAATAAAATAGAAGATAAAGCGCACACACAGTTTCCAAGACAACTTCACTTGCAAAAGCCTGTTTTTGTGAAGAAACCTTATGGCCAAATTGTGAGGTGTTCATCCAAAGCTGGTGTGAAACTGTAACTAAAACAGAACCTTTGTGATTTTAGAGGTTGTTTGAGTGCACATTTGTCTCATAACACAAAAGAATTGACAATCTATTTTTTGGGCAAATTAAATAAAGATGCCTCACATGGAGGTTTGCACACCAGTCAAAGTAACTGTAGAGAAAAAAGCAAATGATTGTTGTTTATGAGTCTTTTGAGTAATATTCAGGATAAATTCTGATCTCCTGGCAGCAGACTACACTTCAAGAACTGAATTAAGTACATAAAAATATCTTTGTGTTAAGAACTATCTTATTTTCTGTCTGCAAGAAAAACAATTTCATCAAGACAGTTTTCAATGGGAAAATTATCTTAGTTTGAGAAAAGTGACATTTTTGTTGAATCAAGATTTCTTGGTCAGACCATTTTTATATCCCATTGGCAGAACTTTTTTGTTTATTTAAAGATTTTTTTTTAATTAAAGAATATTTGGTTTATGGGGGGGGGGCTGTTTTGCAGTGTAAAACTTTAGATGAGAAATTAAGTTTAGAAGGATCATCCAATCTTCCAAAGTTGGCATAAGTGAGGACAAAGGACTGAGTGTGGATAAAAAGAAGAAAAAATATATTTCATGTGGACAAAATTACACATAATAATGGACCAGTATATGTAAAATAGGAACTCTTTCTCTAATAAAAGAACTCTTTCTGACACTTTGCCAGTAGACATCTTCACATAAGAGCTTCTCTTAAAGATTAAAGTCAATAAATCCCTCCATCAGCCAAGATTCTCAGTGTTTGTGTTGGAACTTACAGCTTCTTTAAGGATTAATAAGTAATTAAGAAAATCTTTATTTTTCTGCACCAGGCAGAAAAAGAAAACTGACATCTGTTTGTTTCTAAAACAAGATTTTGGTTGTGACATTCAGCTTTGGCTGCACTCAGATTCAACACTTTAACTCCTGTCTGTTATTTATTGCCAGAAAAGAAGTGCATGATGTTCAGGAGACATTTCTGCTTCTGTCTGATTCCTCTATTGGGTTTGTGATTCACAGCAAGTCATGACTTTGTTATTGTGTCTGGGAAACCAGTGTGAAAGCTGAGATGCTGATGTTGTCTGTGTGAGCCCACCAATCCCTGACAGCTGTTTCCCCCCTGCATGCATAACTGTAAAAACTGAAGGGCACTGCTAAATTCTACAAATGTGGTCTTTTATTTTAATGTCAAAAGACAATTTCCTTTGTGGAAAAAACAAAACAAGTTTTCAAGCATCTTTAGGCAGAATTTATAGTTTTTACGATTACAGTATAGATGGATGGATGGATGGGTTATTGTTAAGTCTTTGCGATCCCTGAGACTAGAACTATTTGCTTTTTTTTAAGGAAAAGTGAAATCCTAAACCAATGATTCCCACACAGGGAGGCTGTCTGAGTCCTGACTGTGCAGAGAACTTAAGCCAGTGTCTGAATCCTCGTCGTTCACGCTGTGATCCTTGGACAGCCCTCTGGCTTGTTCCACCCACCCGTCTTTGCTCTCCAAAGTGCTCATCAGCTTCTTCTTATCATCCATCCCGTGGCTGCATCTCTCTCCATCAACCAGCAGCCCCTCCTCCACGTCCAAACTGTTCACTTTCTCCAGCAAATCCCTCATTTCCTTCTCCCTCGCCGAGCAAATCTGCTGGGACAGCTCTAAATCGCTCCTAATAGCTTCTAAATCCGCGTTGAGGCGCAGACCGATGTATAAACTGGCATCTAGTTGCGTTCTGATCCTGTCTTCCTCCACGAACAGGACATTTTCTGACGCGTTGGTCGGTGATCCTTTGCTGCTCCTGCTCTGCTGCTCCTCTTTCCTCCTCTGCATCCAGCGTTGGTTCAGCTCCTCTTGGATCTCAGCTGTGATTTGGTCGATGACAGCTTCCTGCTCCCACAGTTTATCCTGCAATCCAAGCACCTCCTCGCACGCTCGGGCGTACTCCTCTAACTTGGCCAGACTCCCACTTGCAGCCTTTCCGAGCCTCTCTGGGCTGGAGTCTGGGTCAGCACCCAAATACGTGTTCTGGACATAATTAACTCCATGTGTTTTGATTCTGTCAAAATGCACCTTTGCCTCACACTTTTCAATCTCTGCATCCAGTTCTGAGAGCCTTTGGGTCTGCTGGCGGATCGTGTGATCCTGAGAAACCACCACGTTCACCAGGGTTTCCATCCTCTCTGCGCATGACGCGTCACCGTGCGCAGCGCGCGTCTTCTTTTTGTTCATCTTTTCCAACTTTCTGAAGGCTTTCCTGACTATCCGACGCTGTTTCTCGGGCGAGATGCTCCCCATGGGGGGTCGCGCTCCCCCCTTGGTGACGCGGGGGCTCTGCTTGCTGGGCACCACGCGCGCCTCTGAACTCCGGGCTGCGTGTTTGGAAAAAGACGCCTCACTTTTCACCAGGACAAACCTCACGTTCATCCGCTCGTCCCCCCAAGCGAACCAAAGGCGTAAGATTTTGGTTTTGTTTGGTAAAATCCTCTCGAAGCCTCTCCACTTCTCCATGATGCAGAACGGCTGCGCCTTGGAGACTCCGTGCTGGTGGTTTTGGTCCTCCTGGAGCACTTTGACCACATCCGTGCAGGTGGTGCGCTTTGTCAAGCCCAGCACCAGCTTTTCTTCTCGGCAGACCCACACTGATATCTTATTCTCTTCTGACTCCATCTGTGCTCTCTGCTAAAAGTCTGTTTTTCAAAGACAAATGGGGAGAAAACGCATTCCTGAAGAGATTTAAATCCGGGCATCAGTGTGCATGCGTGCTGCGCGCGTCCCCAATCTCCTCATCCGAGAGGAAGTTTCCAAAGTCCTCTGTTGCAATTTCACACGTCCGGGAAAGACTTGGTACGTGGATTTGGTCCTGCCTGCTGTGCAGGATCACATGACCGCCAAAGTCAGCCAAACATTTGCGCGCGTTCATGACTGAAGCCCCCCCCCCCCCCCCATCCAATGTGAAGACATCCAAGGTGAAGACAAGTTAACTGCAAAAGGTCACAAATAAATATATTGCCCAAGAAATACAACGCAAATAAACAGCAACAATAAAGCATCTATATGAAGTTAGAGTCGTTGGTTCAATTCCCTTGGTAGGACCAAAGAGGACCTGCAGTAGTTGTCACAAGTGAAGGTTGCTCTCATAACTGAGGCACTGTAACTGTCCTTAATAAAAAAAAACACCTCACTCAAACTCTAAAGTATGTGGCAAATACTACATTCTAATAACAAAATTCAATTAATTGTTTCGGTTGAGAATTTTGCTTTTAGTGCTCCTTTCTTGGGTTTAATAATTCTTAAAATCAGTTTAATTAGAAAATGTAAAGGAATTCGGGCCTTGTGAAGGCAAAACATCAGCAGAACCGCAAGTTTCCCAATTTAAATGTGCAAATTAGATGCTAATAACAGTTGGTTAATGTTGACAAAGTAGTTTGTATTATTTTCTTTTATTTAAATACATTTTTACTTGACCAGCATCTTTATTATTTCAAAATCGTTGCTTCTCTAAATATCAAACGTTCACATTTATTAAAAAAAAGTAAATATAAAAACAATAAACAGTGCTCTGCATCAATCGTTTTTTGTCTCCCTCTACTGGTGATTTAAGTTATTGCAACAATGTGAATTATAATTCTTTGCATGAAAAATGGAAGAAAGCAGCCAAAAACCAAAGCAGGTTGCGCCACCTGCTGCCGATCAACTGTTCTTGCAGTGATAAGCAGCGCAGTTGATGCCTGACAATTAGGACAAAGTCAATATTTTCAAGATGATTTATTTATTTTTTACTTCAATATTGCATACATAGAAAGTATTTAGAAAGCTACAAAATATCTACTGTATCCAAGAAGGCATCATAATATCATGGAGCAAAGACAAGACCATATGCAAACACTGAGACAGAGCATCATTTTTCTATCTGTTGCCCTTTTACAGTCATGAAAAGATAATACACATCTGTACCAAGAAAAGCTAAGATACACGTTTTATACAAAGCGCCTCTTTACAGAAAAAACAGCACATAAATCAGCACATAAATCCCAAGTGAGTAAATGATAGCTGTGTTTAAGCTACATCAAGAACCACTTTAAGGCCACCATCAGAGATGGTTTCCAAAACAGAAAGGTACCAGTACCTACTCTGAAAACGAAAAACACAAATAACAAAAACTAAACTGCTGATATGTTCGTCGAATGATTGAACTTAGCTGTTTATGTGTGTTTTTGAGTCCATTTTCCCTTGCTCCACCAGGCATCTGGGCCATTAAAGGCATCACGCCAGCGGTTTTAGTGTGAAAATGTCAGACTGTAACAGCAGCAACAACAAAACCATCTTACCGCAAATATACAGAGAATGGCATCACTAAACTGAGCACACAAGTACATTAAGGAGACAGAAACGCCTCAGTAAAGACGGGAATTCAGAAACGAGAACAGCTACACAAAAGGTAAACATAAAATAAGTAGAAAACAAATAGGAAAAACAATTACGTTTCCATGGTTTCATCACTGTGGCAAAAAATACTGAATGATTGAACTCTGTCTGCTCCCTCCCCAAGAAAATATCTGTAATCTAGAAATTCTTTAATTAAATTATTTCAAATTATAACATTCTTAGTGAGAATCTCTAAAAAGTGTAATCATGAACTTTTAAGCAACCGTGATGCCTCCTCCACCCGTTACAGAAAGCAACGTTCTATTTATTAAAGGCTTTAAAGGACTTTTAAAACCTAAATTTCCCTTTACAAATATGATTTTTTTAAAGTTTGTGCACTGTTGCTGTTCTGTTGGGATCACAGCAGTTTTCAATAATAGAGTCAGTCCAGCGTGTTCAACAGAGCCGTGGCAACCTAAAACCTTTTCCCAAACACTTGAGCCTGCAAGTGTGCATGAAGCAGGCGGCTTCAGCCTTTTTGCCTTTTGCGTGCAGTCAATGGGAACAGAAATTTCTAACAAAAAAAGGAAAGTCTCTAACCTCAACTGGCTTTCTGTTTTCTTCAAATTAACCCTTGTGCTGTCTTGGATGACCCCGCCCTTACTTTGATGTGTTCTCCCTACCATAACAAAGGTGGATAAAGGTGGACAAATTTCATGTAATCCATTGAACCAGTGAAGATCACAAAAAATAAAAAATAAAAAGGTTCAGAGCACTGTCTAGTGGGTCTAGATGACCCAACTTCCAACGGTAAAGTGCCTAGGATAGCACAAGGGTTAAAACAGATTATATGGATTTTTAATGTTTTTACAAGCACTAGCTATCTTTCCCCTGCTGTCATTAGTCCTTAGAAAAGGCAATGCGGTGATTGGTTTCTTTTTGGTTGAGCATCATTTCATTTTTTAATTTCTTTTTCAACCTTTTGAAGCTGGAAATTTTGAAACCAAAGGCACTTCCTCACTACCAAGCAGGACATGACAAAAACTTTTTTTTTCCTTTTTCTTGTGAGTGTTTAACAAAGTGACAGGCAGTTGGTCTGTGTCCAAGTCCTTTTATCTTAAGAGAAAAATAAGCTCTCTCTGAGTTTATAAAGGTTTCTGAACAGACCTGTACTGCGTCTCAAAAATGAAGTAGAATTTTGTGTCAAGCAGTACCAAACAGTACATCATTTGTATTCCAAAAATTGTTTTTTTGTTAAACTAAAATAAAGGTGTTATGAGTATATTCTAAGGCACTATACACTTACACTTTGGCAGATTGTACTGATTACACAGAGAAAAAGACAAAACAAATGTTTTTCTATGAAGAGATCACAGTTTTAGTGGCGTGTTTTGGAGTACACATAGCATGTTTAAGGCTTGGGGATACGTGTAGGCCACGGAAACATGTGAATTTCATGTGAGCACGAAGGCAGAAGAAATGACAGCACCAACCCGGAAAGGCCAGGAAGGTGCGACGCTGCGGCACACTGAACAAAGGCATGAAGCTGCAGTGATTTGTACAGCCACAACAATTTAACCTGCTCTTTGAAAGACGGATCAAAAGGGAGAATCGCTAAGGTGAGCACTGGCAGGAGAACAAAGTGCTTTAGGAGATGAGTCCGATTCAGTCACTTTAGAAAAGCAAAATACTTTTTTTTTTTGCCCAGTTACTGTAAGCAGGTGCGTATATTTCCACATTTTATAGAGCAGATGAAGGCAAGACTTTTTTTTCACAGTGCGTTCATTCTCTGAAACCTGGAGTGCTTTCACAGGGAAATATATCAGACTGAAAGCTGAGTTTGCTTTTCTTAAAAGATAAAAGAAACTTTTACAATATTCACAACCACCTGCGTATAGCTACTGTCAGCTCTGTTTCTTTGGGAAATCTATCTGCCGTGGGCGAACGTCTGTCTGTATATCTACAGTATGGATTCTCAGAGACAAAGAAGCACATACATAGAAAACATAACATACAAACCACATCCTGTAGCCTTTTTGAATATTTTAAACAACAAAGACGAAGTGTAGCTTTTATCTTACTAACTTATTATAGTTGGTTCTTAAAAAAAAACCCATCAAAAAACCAAGTCAACACATTTGAAAAAGAAATATTCCCATAAAACAACTGTACCGCAATTCACAGCAGCAGTCAAATAACAAACACGTCTTTCAACCTGAACTGAGCAGAACTCACTTCAACCGTCTAAAGAGCACTAAAGGTACAACTTTCATGAAGAGGCACTGCCACTTGCTTTGAGGTTGTAGGTCTCTGGAAAAATAGACAGCGTGTGTGGAGGGGGTGGTAGAGACGGGGTGGGGGTGTTCATTCTTTAACCAGTCTGTAGATATGATGCTGGGCCCCGTGCTCACTGTTTGAGACTTCAAACACACACGCCATGCACAGCAGCGTCTCCTGGGTGTCCCTGTTTGTTACCAC
Organism: Oryzias curvinotus; assembly: GCA_023969325.1. NCBI lineage: Eukaryota > Metazoa > Chordata > Actinopteri > Beloniformes > Adrianichthyidae > Oryzias > Oryzias curvinotus. The sequence goes on from CM043708.1 coordinate 10,449,170, forward strand.
CTGCAAGAGAAAAAAAAAAAAAGAACACGTTGGAGTGAAGGAACACAGAACCGAGAGCCATCTCTCTCTGAACAAACAGAGCAGAACAACTTTTTATTTATTAATTTATTTATATTTTTCAAAACAGGATAAGCCCAAAAACATTCCTCTTATCCTTTTTTTTTTTAACCCAGGCCAAAAGAAATGCCCCAAATGTTGATTTATTCATAAGAAAGCTGGTACCACATGTGGGGCACATCTGGAGATGGAACAGCAGAAAGCAAAGCAGCTAATGCATCATAATGATGCCGATGCTAAATCAGATGTCTAACTAAGTTTCTGATGAACAAATAAAAACAATAAAAAAAAGGATGTCAAAAACATTTATTCTCCTCATTACATTATTAACTCAAGCCCTTTGAAGGCATTTTCATGTCAAATTTAATCATTATTTCTAATTATAGTATTAAAATGACTATAGATAATTGTGGGTTTGTACGAATTTAAGACAAATTGGACCAGATTTAATAAAAAAAAAACTGCTATTAAACTATTTCAACTTTATTAAAAATCGTTTTCTATTTTTATTGTATTAGGTAATTAGATTAGCACAATTGTAAATGAGTGCTGTTTAAAGAATCTGATTGATCATTGATATATACTCCAGATTGAGTTGGTTGTTGTTTTTTTTTGTTGTTGTTTTTTTTTTTTTTTTTTTTTAATACTATTGATATATACTCAGTTCCTGAAGCTGTGAAGCAGCTTGGAATTCTTGTTGAGCTTTAACAAAATATATTTTATTAAAAAAAACCATGAAAATCCTTTTTTATTTCCTCATTTCTAATAAATGTTTTATTCAAATATGATCCTAAAGTCACTCTCTTAGAAGATCCTATGGCTTCAAATACTGAGGAAGATGACTAATTATTCCACGATTTCTCAAATTTATGCTACATCAACAGTTTGATTGATTCAATTGTAAAATAAAATAAAACAAAATAAAAATAGAAATGTATTGTAACAATTTTCCGACAACTTTCCGTCTTTTTCAGTAGTGAGCAATAACACTAACATGAAAGGTAAAAATCCAGGGGTTCTTCTATCCCCTTATCCTCCCTTTCCTTTGTGGATAATGAGGACGATGTCTTATCCTCTCTGGAATGAGAGGAATGCGACACCGGCAAAAACTGTCCATCTTTATGCCTAGCAACTAAATCAACAAACATAGTTTTTGTTATTCTCTCTCCAGAAAAAAATAAAAAGCCCTCTTTTCCCATCACATTCCTGACAAGGTGAGGATTTACCAATAAGATGGTGAAGTTCTCCAGCACGCTGTTCATCATGTATTTCTCGGGCAGATGCTTAAGTTTGTGGATGAAGTTGATCATGTATTCACACATCGGAGACCGACTTATCCGGTAGACGAATCGTCCGTTCTCAAAGCGAGCATATTCCGTCTGAGTTCAGGAGACAGAAAAGACATCAACCAAAAGACATTTATCTCCCAGGCATGACGGATGTCTTATATTTGAAATTAAAAAAAATAAAAAAAGAGTCAATACCTCAACCTTCTCCACTACTTGTTTGCCAAAGGAGCAAACCTTTGTTGAGCATGTAATGGTCATGTTCTCTGAACTTTCATACTGACTGGTGACTCTGTAGAAAGATCCGGTCTCATCCTGAATATTGCAGTTCAAGTCAGCCTAATGGAAAGGAATAAAAAAAAAAACAGACAGAGAACAATAAATATCAACAAACATTTGCTTTAGAGTGCAATCATTAAAAAAAACCTTTATGAAAGAATTGGTCACAATCGCAGGCAAAAAAAACCTATAACTGTTCACATGTAAGCAAATATGTCATTTGTTTGTGATTTTGTAATATATTTAAGAATAGAAATGTCATGGATAAACCCCACAGCAACTACAGAAATGTTAAACCATTAATATTATCAATACGTTGTTGTAATCGTATTAACATTGTTCAAGAATCATTTAGAGTGGACAGAGGAGGCATCAAACCTTCAGTGAAAGCAAGTCAAACCTTTTTGACTTTACATCAGCCACTAAAACATAGCATTTCAATTATTCATTTACTGTGTTTTGAATAGAAGTCACGGTTATTTGCATAGTTTGGCTGCGGAGGGCGACTTGTGTCAGAATTCCTTCACTACTCACTACATAGTGCACTATATAGTGCGTTCGCCATTTCGTAGTGCTGTCCGAGTCTACAATTCCAAAATCCAGTGCCCTAGGAATTTCCCAGAAGTCTCTTGGAAAAACCAGTGTGCATCGGTGTTCACTAGCAAATATAGACCATGATGCATCAAATACATTGCAAATGTACTCAAACTCAAACTTTATGTATTTATTTCACTTCAGTTAAAAACACAAACTGCTTAACATAAAAGCCGATGAAAAAGTCACAAAAAATGAAAATGATTAAAAACAGAAAACACAGGACAATCACACAGAGATGGGGCCCCTCCCTTACCAGATTCCTCCCTCCACCCACCCAGTTCCCCCAGTATTTAAATGTATTTTTTTAATGAACCATCAACGTTTTTATCTTCAGAAGACAGTGGACTCAAACATCGCAACATGCTCATATTAATTAGATTTTAACTTTGTGGAATCGATGATGTCATATTCGCTGTTTGGAAAAAAAAGTAGAAAATTCAAGGCACTACATAGTATTTTAGTAGTTAGGGGTTAGGGTGGGAATTCGGACAGAGCCTCATACTCAGGTTTTTTGTGATTTTTTTAAATAAATAGCAACAACCACTAGAGGGCACTGTAGTTGTGCATCAGTATTTGTTACTGACAGCGATGCAGAGGAAGAAGTGTCGCTCCATCTTATGCCAGGTTTGGTGGAATTGTTCAAAAGCGACACAGAGGATGAAGAATTGAATGGATTTAATAGTTTAAAATGACATAAAGAGTTTAGCGGACTTGTTAGCATTTTCTTTGTATGGTTATCGGAATAGTTGCTTATATGTTGCGCTACTATATTAGATTTCTCTTACGTTTCAAGAAGTTAAATAAGCATCAATGTGTTACGGTAGTGAAATAATCGAGACAAAATCAAGATAAAATGTTGGTCCCGTATTAGACATTTCTCCAAAAAGTCCAACTTGTTTTTTTTTCTTCTTTAGTATGCATTTTTTTACCACTGCGACTTATACTCAGAAGCAACTTAAGGTCTGAAAAATAAAGTAATTAACTTATTTTTTTATTTAGCTTTTAAACATGTTGATGAAAGATGCTCTACAGATAAACTGATTGATTAAAGGAAAGACTGTAAAGCAGCCAGAAGACTACAGATCCACAAACAGTTGATAACCTGAACACTGATTACCTCTGTTTTCTTCTTTATTTTGCCAAACATTGCTGATAAAAAAACAGAAGTCTTCCAAATTGAGCACTTTGTGTAGCAGCCCTTCACTAGGATCAGAAGTTGTGTGGGGATGTGATTAAATCTCAACATAAGTCTCTTAAAAAACAAACATGGCCGTCAGTGAATTTATAGTTGATGTATGGAATGAAGATGATCAAAGTACATTATGATAAAACCTTCATACATATTACAAGAACTGTAAAAGACTTACATAAATGTAGCATGTACCCATAAAAAGGGAAGAAAAAAAGAAATCTTGGCAGATTAAAAGAGCGATTTACTAGACTGAACGGACCGGCTCTGGGAGGGCAGCCGGTCTGTTCCCTGAACATCCTGTTCATTACGGAAACAAAAAGAGGAGACATCCTCACAACAACATTCTCCTCCTTCATTAAGCAAAGCAGTTAGACATTCATTATTGTGCAGGTTCTTGCTTTCATTTGAAATTTAGATTTGTCGGTCACTTCAAAAGGAATTCGAGAGGACTTGGTCCAAGTACATACGGCCCTACTTTGTTGGCTGCCGCTTGTTAGCATTTTGCATCAGAGAGGAAATACATGCAATGTTTAAACAGCCATTAGTGGGGCAACCAGGTCACTTCATTGTTTGGAGATATTACACTGAATTAGCGAATGCTTTGATCAAAAGCTCTCCTGCTATGCAAGGCCAAATATAGCAGAGTGCATTCAGCAAACATTAAGAGAGCAATCTTCTCCATGAAGCCTGATTACTCCCAAGCACTAAACACAAGCCTGAACACTCTGATCATGCAGGATTCTTCCATTTAACATTTCACAATGTGGTAAAAAATTCTATGAAGTCTGGTGAGAATGGGGTACATAATCCCATTTATTAAACCTAATCATTTGGTAGATAAAATGCTCTCACCCAGAATTTGATGAGGAAGAAGGAATTCTGGGGTCCTCTTCCATAAAGCTCTTTCAGGCCCCCTTTCTTCTCAGGGAATTTGTCATAAATCTGACGAATGTCCACCGACTCCAGCAGGGCGTCACTGTAGGAATGATTTGTCTGGCCAATATGCACAAACAGATGCTTATGGTACTGAAAGAGAAAAACAAACAAAGAATGGCTCAAATTACTGCAATACTATTTCAAACCATAGTTTGAATGAAAAGAGATCTGTAGGTATTTCAAATGTTTAATTTCAAATATTTGCAGCTACTTAGAAAAGTGAACTAGAGTTTTCTCAGTATTTTAAAGACATAGGTTTAGCAGAATTCTACTGCCAGTTCAGTATAGTGAGTTCCAAAAGGGATTTGAGTAAAACAAAGAACTACAAACTAGAGCCCTGCGCGGGACTATTTTCTTCATCCCGCTCCTGCCCGCGCCCGCTGAATTTCTGACCAATCCCGCCCGCTCCCGCAACGTATGCGTTACACTCCCGCCCGCTCCCGCAATATGTATGACCACTCCCGCCCGCACCCGCAAAACTCAGAGAATTCAGTCCCGCACAGTAATAGAGATGCATTGATTTTGTATCGTCCCCCGTCCCGCAGGAAAAAAACACGTATTTGTATTGATATTATTAAAGAGATTCATGTCCTCCTCCAGTCTCATCTTTTGATGCATTCTTCTCTTGTGTAATGTGCAACTTAAATATTAAATATATTTTCACAAATCCTGTTCGGTTAAAAGTGTGCGTGTGTGCGCGCGCAGACAGACGGCCTGAAGCGCGCTCTTAGTAAGAGGCGGGGCGGGGCGTTGCACACCCCCCAACAACAGGTTTGATGACAGAGGCCATTGGGCATCTCTACCTGGTGCTTCACGGAGCTTCAGTACGTAAGACTCCAACAGCCGCACAGCCTAACGTAGTCCGCTATTATATATTCATCCGATATTCATGCCAGCACTGATCCCGCGGGGTTTATTTTTTGCCGCCCGCTCCCGCCCGCAGCACAATCCAAACCGCCCAATCCCGCGAGATTTGGGTTGGGTCCCGCGGGACCCGGCGGGACCCGATCCCAATGCAGCCCTCTACTACAAACTAAAACAGGAATAACTTTGTTTAAAAAACACATTTTGTTTACTTTACATCCTAAACTTAACTTTCTGAAAACATATCCACGTGAAAAAAACGCTGCAGTCTTACAGCTTAGAACCATGATAACTAGCCTACAGCTCCTACACTGTGTTCACACCATGCCGTCTTTACACTGTTGCCTTGCTATATTGTGGTTCACCTTTTGCGGTCTCGCTGTTTTGCAGAGCTATTTTCAGTGCAATTTTGCATGCTTGTTTTGTGTGTGTTCTGCTTCCTGATTGGCTGTAGACCTTGTCAATCAATCTCCTCCTTGCCATGTCTCCTGTACTGAATACGTCCAGTTTGCCACATTTACATACATCTTTGATCACGAGCAGATCTTTGCTTTTATTCTCTAAAACTGGACTTCTATAATCCTACTTTACACATTTCACCTATCGCGACTGATTTTGAAATATAACCACCGAGATAAATGAGGAACACTGGACTTTGATGGAACATGTTGTTGTGTTTAGTGCAGAGAGGGACTGGTATGTTACTTTAGTTTAATGTTCCACTCACAGAGTCAGGGTCTCTCTGTTGTTCCAAGAAGGCGGAGAACTCCACCAGCCGGAGTTTAGAAGTACCGATGGAGCGGCCCTGCCATGCTGGTGCTGTGGGTGTCGGAGCCCCTGAGGGATCATAACCTGTGGCAACATAAGGGACACTGAACTTCCATCTTATCTTAGTTTTGTTGTCATGTTCATTATGAAACTCTTTAGAAAATATAGATATTCATTGATCATAAATGAATATGCAATCCCATAGGGCAGAGAAACATTTCAATACTCTGAGCTTTACAAAGGTACAAATTGGTTGCAGGTTCTAATTTTATATCCTATTTTTTTTAATTGTCTGAGCACCAAATCTTTACAGAAAGAAATGCCAACCAATTCTTAACAGATAAAATGTAGCGAAAGGAGGATGAAGACGAATCAGTTTTTCAGCTGTTAAATTTAAAAGTCACATCTTAGTGGTGATAAAAAAAAATCACCATGAGATAACTCCTTACTTGAAATGGTTGTTGTGACTGCTGGCTGGATGGGATAGGGTTGCTGGGTGAAAGGCTTAATGCTGGAGCAAGAAAAAGAAAGAAACAAATAACAAGAGTGAAGTTCTGTGGGAACACAAAATGTGGTTCCACAAAAAAAAAAAAAAAAAAAAAGAAAGTCTCACTTACTCTTGTGAGGATCCTGGTTGACCAGCTGATATCATACCCTGCCACAACTAGAAAATTACATTTATAAATGCTCAGCAAACAACAAAGAGAATCCATCTTGGAGTAGCTGTTATCAAAAAGATCAAAAAGGCTCTTAGTGTTCAGAGGTTGTAGTTATCTTGACTAACACTCCTTTTGATCATGTGCTTATCAGATGGGAGCAGTTGTGCAAAGCTGTGGTGTGTAATGGGATTGGGCCCAGTTGTTGGTGCGGTTGGTCCAACTGCTGCCCTGGGTGAAGTTGGACAGGCTGGGTCAATAACGGGATGCGTTCGAGGCCCTTACCCCTGCTCCAGGAAAGGCTGGACGAGGGATGCCCGGCAGACCCAGCTTATTGTGAATCGCCGTGGCAGAGACGATCTGAGCCGAGGACATGGAGGCCATGCTCTGGAGGGCTTTGTCTTTCACAGCTTGGTCCTTTAACAGCAGTTACAAAAGGCTTAGCACTCAAAGACTGGGAAGGGGGGGGTGTTGTAGAGGTAGAAAGAACAGGATTCAAAACAGCACAGGGAAAACAACGCTGACCTTTGCCCCAACAGTGAACCGCAGTCGGGTTAAAAGGAATTGTGTACGTAATTCTAAGGGAAGTGGGGACGTGAAAGGTATGTGAAAACAAGGATTTCCGAATGCCAACATACTGCGCACTAGTATGTGGAGGATTGAAAGTTAACATGCCGACAAAATGTCAACAAAATTCTTGTTAAAGTGGGATTCAGAAGCATCTCTCAAGGCTGGATGCCTCATTGTACAAAACAAGAGAATTTTTAAACTAAATTCCACTTTTTGAAGGTAGTTTTCTGCCTATATATAGATATTAGGGTTACCAGTTTCATCCCATTTCTGACATATTTCCCCTTTTTGTAACACTGACAATCGTGCATTAAGAAACAACGGCAGAAGAGCTTTTTGCAAAAGAAACAGTTGGAATATGCCGTATTTAGCATTAATGTTGATTTTTAAAGTCAACAACAGATAAAGACAACGTCACAAAATCTATACTTGCAACTTTAAGTGTGGACTTGCAAGTTTGTTCAGCTTTTGGCACCAAAATAACCTCCTGTTTTTTTTTCATAACATTTTTTTAACAGTGTAAAAATAAAGTTGTTTTGTTATATGACAAAATTTTCTTTAAATACATAAAATTGAAAAAAAAAAAAAAAAAAGCAAATTGATTGACAGCTTTAGTTCATATTTATACACAAATAAAAGGAATCAAAGATACCAGAAATCTCTCTTTAAAAAAGTACTGGGATGGTATTTAAAGTGAAAAATACACATGCACACCTGCAAATACATGCAAAGCCAAAGGCGGCAGAAGCATGCTGCCAGTGATGGCTGGAGGAGCAGAGTCAAGCTACAGCAGTGCAAAGACAAACCACACGTAATGCAGAAAACACGGCAGCAGCTACCACAGGAAAGTTTAAAGCAGAAACCAAGTAAGCTCTCATTTAAGCAAAACTCACAAATAAAAGGAATACTTACCATACTTGTAACCTAAGTGCAAACGAAGAAAATGTATTGTAAATTCACAGTTTTACTGATCCAAAAATATCAAGTAAGCTTGATCAAAGCATGGATAGCTTTCAGTGGTTTCAACTGTGTGAATCCAAATTAAACAAGATTATTCTTTTCAAAATCATATCTGATCACACTGATTAGAAAAGGACAGTAAAACTAGTATTAAATAAAAAAAATTCAACCAGTTGATAAAAATCTTGCTTTCTGCAAAATGTGATCAGTAGTCATAGCTCAAGCCAAAACAACAGAGGAGTAATGTAATGACTGTAATTTTACTAAAATGCAACAAAAAAGAGCAAAAACAGCAGGTTTAGATGCTGCATAAAATGAGGGGCATACATGTATTTCTCTTTTTTTTTTTTGCACAGAGCCCTAATTTGCTTTAAATGAGAAAAGACAGGGATTCATACAAAAGCTGTCTGTTTTTCCTCAGACAGCCGCCTGTGCCCCTGAAAGACCAGGCATTCATGTTGATAGCTGCTCATCTGACTCAATCTCTTAGTGCACACACATACACACATAATACACTAATGATGAGAGTATTAATTTGGTTAGAAAAATGGGAAAAGAAAAAAGTATAAAAGTGAAAATGTGTGACCACCCCCCACCTCAACAAAAAAAAAATGTATAGATGGCACATAGGTGGAGCGCCCTTTGATACATAAATACCTTAAAATACACATCCGATTTATTTAGGATGACTTCTTTCACAATGCTGCTCTCCATTTTTAATCTATCACAGTGAAAAAGCTTCTCTTCACAATTTTAACAGATTTCTGTCTTTCTGAAAGAGCTGCTAAGAACATTGTAAAATGAGGACATCTGAACTAGAGGGAATGAAAGGGACTGACAGTAATGGCATTGTGGAAAGCCAGAGTTATCAACAGTTTGGGGGAAAAAAAGTTCAAGAAAGCAAAAAGGGCATTTCAGAAACAGCCAGTTTCACAGCCATTCTCCGCTCTGAAAGTGTGCCTCAGAGTCTTTGACAGCCCGGAAAAGTTGGGTTACGTTCTCACAGCAGAGGTGTAATCTTCCATTTTGTGAAGCACAGTCAAGTTTTCGTAGTACTGTATAGTTAATATGTGCTGCAGAATAGGGTGCCATCTACTGGAAGGCACAGTAATCAAAAAGTCATGTTTTTCCTAGCAGGTGTTAATGCAGAACCTTGAAAGTGTAGATGACTTTTATGGTACGGAAATAAAGAAATTATTTCATCAGTAATAAATATGACCAACTCAAGCTGTTAAAGGATGAAATGTAAAAAAAAACTCATTTATTCTGCTGTATTGCATTTTTTTAAACATATTTCTAAACTGTGCAAAAGCGCAAACGTGCGATATTGGCTAAAGCACATCATACTTTTCTTAGATCTTGTGATTCATTTTACAAGATAAAGAGTTTAAAAAGTTAGTGATGCAGTCTCTAACAATTTCTATTCTGAACTGGCCATCAATATTTGTTTTCTTAGCAATAAACCAGTACTGTTCCATTTGTTAAATGTTTGTTTGTTTTAGAGACATAGATTTATTTCATTTTAATAATCTTTAGTATTTTGTGAACTACATGTTCTTTGTTGTTTTTCTGAGTGCTTTCGTGCACTAATTGTCAAAGCTAGTAAACACATACTATTTAAAATATTTTAAGTGTATTTATGCTACTGTGGTTTAATCCTAAAATGTGTTTTCATTGGTTAAAGCCAAAAAATCTTATTTTAATTGCTTGGTGTAAGCTTGAATATTTATCATTTAGTTCAGGACATAAAACTGTTTCAATCAGTTAAGCATTAGGAAAACCATTCCAAGTTTTAGGTAATAGAAAGTATGATGAGGTTTTTCTATCAGCTGTTTTGACTGCGTTTCCCCAGCTATGACCCTTCTACTGAGAAAGAGATGTAAACAGACAGTTTCCACAGAGCATCAGCTCTCAGCCACTCACCCTCAGCCAACGCCAGCATGCTTTGCAACATGCGAGCAGGAATATTAACATGGACAACAGGTGGAACATAAAAAAATCAGAGCCTGACCAGTAAACAAATACTAGCACAATATATTTAAACCAACACAGATTTTTGATCAAATCAAAGAAACAAATGTTATCGCTTTTTTGTCTGCCTAAATCCAAACTTTATCATGGTGAGTGCTGGTTTTAATATTTAGTAATGGTCAGACTTCTGTAAAATTTTATGTTGTTTCTCACAAAGCATGCTGTTGTTGTCACAGCCATATTCCAAAAAAAGAAGAAAAAAAAAAAAAAGAAAATTTTGCTACGAAAACATCTGAAAGAGCAAAAATGGATAGGAGAAAGGGAGATCAGAAATCCTGCTAAGGTTGAAGGAAGGGGGTTAGGAAGAAATAGAGCACCGGGGATTCAGCCTGTCACCACAGCAAACAGGAAGTTATGATGCATAGCAACCAAGAAGCCCAAAAGCAGAAAAGCGCATACCTTTAGCTTGGAATGAAACTCACGAGATTTTCTTCTGGCAAGAACCTGAATGTGACTAGACACCTGCAGGGTAGGGGAGAGGAGGAAAACAAAGGAAGAGCCTGTAACCATGGCGATGAAAAGCCCCCTGCAACTGGGCCAGACGTACCTTAATGGCAGCTTGGATTTCTCGAACTTTCTTTCTTGCTAAGACCTGTATGTGACTAGACACCTCCATTCAAAAAGAGAAAAGGGAAAATAAAAAGCAGGAAAAACAAAAAAAAAAAAGTACACACTTAACTATGCTTCAAAAGATACATGAGGGGGAACAACTGACCACACACCAAGCCTATATCCAATAAAGTATTATTCAGTGTGTTGTTGTCACTTAAGTGAGCTGATTAAGGAGGATGCAGGCCCTTTTAGCAGACATTAAGAGCTAACAGATGTGATCTTCTCTGTGCTGAATTGAAATAGGCTGGTCTAGTATCCTTATGGGAGCTGGGCATTTTTACCAGCCAAGTTTTTCTGCGTCTCTGAGTTCAAAAGTATCTCGCAGGGTGTGCTAGCACAAGTGCAAGTGGAGGTCTGAGTGATGTCTCCAGGACTGTAAAGTCTCCTCTGCTACTGTTAGTGCAAACACATTTTCAGGTGAGTGATCCGAAGGATAAGACACACAAATGACTGAAAGCAAAACAGTGAACCCCTTTGATTTTCCTACATAATCTCCCGAACAGTGGCTGGCTACATACTGCTGTGCTGCGGCTCACCACCCCACACTTCCTCACAGTGTTTCATTTTAAGTGTTTGTACTCCATCTTTTGTTTCTGCCCTTACCTGTCCGTTCATCCCACCAGCATTTGCAAGTATGCATTAAAAGCAAAAACCCGTCAAACTGAAGACACAATAGTCACAATAGTCACTGTTCAAAAATATGTCTAGATGGGTTTTAACCCAAGAAAATATGATAATCATTTGGTGACAAATCTAGCTCTAGGAGGCACAGAACTCAACTGTTGCAGTACTCCTTGCAGGACAGTAGCAGCAGAGTTAAAGTGGCCTCTGATCAAACGTAAAGAAAAATTAGCCTAATCTACATAAACATCAGTGGTACTTTTGATATTCCCGATCAAACAGACAGCATCAAAACTTTTACAGTGTTGTCTGTTTAAAATGCATTTTCTGAGTTAACTGGAGCAACTCTAAGAAATCACACCCAACATCCACAGTATTGACCCTCAGTAAATTATTACTGCCATATGTAGAACAATACAGTGTGATGGTGTATCAGACCATATCAGACTGATGTCTGATGTCTGTAGCACCAGATTAAACCTTCATTTATACACTTCACATTGAAAAGGGAATACAGATATGAATGATCAATATTAGATTGTTTTTTTTAAATAAAAAACCTCTAATTATTTATATCAATTTTATATTTCATACTACTGCTAAGATACAGTAACTAACAGCAACAGTTTCACATCTCTCAAGATGTAATAAAGCTGTGATGTATCCATGTCAAGCTAATATTTTAAACATATGTCAATTTAAATAAAGTAGGTTATCAACACTGACAACAGATAGTAACATTTAGGACTGAAAACAACCAGGAATGTGTACCAACGGGAGCTTGGGTGCACCTGGCACTCACACAGTGATCCTGCAGTCCTGGTGTCTTTTACGTTTCATGGAGATTGGAATATTGTCTTTATTAGCACATTGTTTAGAGTTTAAGATGAATCTGTTTTACTTAGTGTCTCATATAGGAAGTACATTGATTCCTTTAATTAAACATTTAATTCTGTCACTAAATAGCATCATGTTGCAGGAAGAGTCAGAGTTCAGTTTATGGACACAAAGACACTCATAATTAGAGCAGAAATTGAGATTCTCTTTTTTTTTAAATAGAAGTGAATAATATTAACTAAAGCCAGAAGAGAACCAGGTATGGTTCTTGAGGACAGCTGCAGGCAAACAAGCCTCTGAGTCTGATCCTGTGTTTAAGAGTCCCACAGGAAAAACAATACAGCCTTTGCTGTCCAGACTAATCAATTCATATACTGATCGAATTTCACTACATACCGTTGTTTATCACTGTCATTCAAATCACTGAATTTCACAGGGAATTTCTTGTTTTAATAAAAGTTCAGAAAGTTCCAAAGTGCTGCTAATAAACCAACAGGTACAGATATTTGGGTTTTTTTCAATTTTATTTACATTCTTGTTTTTATTGCTCCTGACTTCAAGGCTACTGACAGCAAGTTATTTAGTGTGTTTTACCTAAAGTTACATCTTCTAGTCCAGTTTAAGTTAGACTAATGCTTTTATTTGATATTGGTTTTTATTTTGATTTCAATAGGTTTTTTTAAGTCACAAAGACAAAGACATATTTTGTTTTATCTAACCTGCTTCCGGGTCCTCGTCTTTCCGGTACGGAGCTTGATGTATCTGGCTATCAGTTCATTTCGACCTGCAGGAGCAAGAAAATATGACAAAACATTTATCAGTTGATAAAAAAAATAAAAAAAGATATTTGACATCAAACCACAGAGGGATGAAGCCCATCTGCTGGACTATTTAAACATGTAGTTGTAGCGTTAAATAAGTTAATTCTTCTCTTTGAGTTCTGGTACATCGCCTGTCTGTCCTGGGAGATGATCCCTCCTTCATGTGGACATCTCTAAGGTTTCTTCTTTTTTTCCAGAATCAATTTTTTTTAGGAGTTTTCTTTACCGTGAAGGAGGTCTAAGGGCAGGGATGCCAAGTTTACTCTGTTTGGATAGTTCAGTTTAGAGTTTTCACATTGAATTCTATGTATTCATGATCCTTATGATTTTATGTTTACTTCTCAATTACCGGTACGAACCCATTGAGACGACTGTTGTTGTGATTTTAGGCTATATAAATAAAATTGAATTGAATTAAATTAACCTCAAAGGGCCTATACCATGCAAAATCAATCTTGTTAACCTTTAAGTGTATTGTAATGTTCATTCTTTACAAAAAGAAACCCCAAACAGATGTTTTGATCCAATTACGTATTTCTGAGCATTCCTCTAAAAACCTGCGCTCTGAGCTCCGGCCCCTCTGAACCCATGAAAACGAGCGGGTACCCACACTGTGACATCATAAAGTGGGGAACCGCCCCTTCCAGGAAGAGTCTGCACTGCCAGCACTGCCCTCCAGGCTAACACACACACTCTCTCCACGGTGCTAGCATTGTTCGGCAAAAACTATTTCCTTTTACATGCACAATATGCACATCCATCTTTGAAGAAGTTTGGATGTTATCTGTTTTCGTGGGCGAGACGCAGACATGCTGCTGAGGCCGACTCTAGGTTGACGTCATGTAATGGGTGGTATCCACAAGGAGTGAAAGGCGGAGCCTCAAAGATCGACTCGTCTTACTTCCGGTTGGAAAAGAACTCAGGACAAAAAAAAAAAATTCAATAAAATATGTGTTCTTTTGTGTGCCAAAAATAATATATCATGTACATAGATATTGTTTATTATAAGAGGATTAAGAATAGCATGATTTACACCCTTTAACAACAGTAACAGAAAAAAATACTACAGATGTTGCACTGCCTGGACATAACAACAAAATGGATTTTTTGGCTTTAACTCTGTCAAAAGGGAAGAAAACCAACCAGAAAAACTGGTGATTACTACATTTCAAATGGCAACCGCTTCATATATATGATGAACAGGTTGCTTCATCATTGGGTTATTGTTGTTTTTCTTCTTTCACAATACAACAGCAGGATTTACCAGGCAGAAAAAGCCATGAAATTGTTTGAGACTGGTACAGGTAGGACAAAAGAATCATTTTCATGCATGAAAATTAGCTTTTTAACTGAAAAACAACTGAGCAGCTGTAAAGCTAAAAGAACAAGTTATTTCATTTATGGCTTCAAAGTCTCAAAATTCCTAAGATGACACAATTCATAAAAATGGCTACAAACTGTATTGAAACTATGCAGACAATAAAATCAAGCATAGCTTTGAAAGACTTTCTGGATTAATAAGGCCTCCAAACATTATTTATGACTCATATCCATTCTAACTTCTGTAGCAGTGCTTGTTACCCTGAATACCTTTTTATTATAACAATGGAATGCTATCCAAAACATAAAATAAAGAAACTTTAAATTAAGGGTTGAAAGTGAAAGTAAGCAAGAAGTGAGATAAACCTTTCCAAAAAAAGACCAGATCTGCTTTTAGTGCAACATTTTTCTCCAAATTATGATTATTACTAAAACATGTTTGGAATTGTATCTTCTTTCTATAATACTAAGGCAACATTTAAGTTATTAGGTAAATTTAGGTACAGCAAACACACAACACTTGGAAAAAAACTAGTATTACAGAAAAACCAAGAATATTTTCCTATATTGGCATATTCTAAAACTACTAAATAATAGGCTCAAATAAAAATCAACACCTGCAAAGAATATTGAACAATCTAATATTTGAAAATATATTTGGTGCACACCTCAGCACATTTTGACCAAGTCTGTCCAGATAAGCAAAATCCTGTGACTTTCACACTACAGTATATCCAACCGCCAGAAGGATTTGCAGTTCCTGTCTGATCATCCCAGAGTAAAAAGTTTATCAGATGAAGCAGGAACCAGCATCCATTTAAATAATTCACACACTGTGGAAACACAACAATACAGGCATTCATGCAAACTCTTGATTCCTAGATCAAAGCACACAAATGACCAGCTGAAAGCTTGCCTACTGTTGAATTATTCATTTTTTTACAGAGCTAAAAATCCTTCTGGATGGCTTGTGTGCCTCTTCTCTGTAATATTAGAACACATAACTAAGAGAACAAAGTTATCAGAGAACTTTTCTAATTTACATTTGTAACATGAAAGATAGAGAATAATGTTTCCCTGGCTATTTGGAATAATTCACTTATTTTTTCATACCCAAACAAATGTTTTAGCTTAAGCTCTGACAAGTGTATACAGACTGAATTGGGCAATACTTTTTTCAGATTTCAAATGAGTATTTTAAATCTAAATGTATCAGTTGTTAAATTACATTTTTGTCAACAGTTCTTTCTTTTTTTTTTGTATTTTGATGGTAAAACACAATGTATAAATTGTGGGATAATCCAACATACACTACTATGTTGTGATAAACTGTTTATATTTGAAAGCACTTGAACGTCTCATACTATGTTTTATTATTAGCTTAGCAAAGTTCTTTTGTATTTGGATATTTTTCTTTATCGGTTTTGTTGGCTTTCACCGTTTGGCCACACTGAGAAATTCTGTTCATAAAAGTCAGGAACTTAATCAGTAAAGGAGAACAACGTCGCTAAAGTCCAACTTTCACTGGAAATGAGTCTGACTAACTAAAGACTATGTAAACCAAGTTTCTGCTATGGGGATTTCACCACCCCAAAAGGACATGAATCCAATAAATTAGGAGCCCCTTCAATGAATACCAAAGACAATGTGCACAAATGCTAAAACCGGATGAGCTCAAAAAGGTCCATCCCTACCATCTACAGGGCATAGCTTTGCTTTCCCTGTTTAGGGAGCCTCAATGTTCATTGAGCTGGCAGAAGGTAATTTTTTGTAGTTGCCAAATTCCTCCCACACCTACGTGTTATCCTCAGTAACAGCCAAGGCCACAGTACACTAGTCCCTCCTGTACCTGTCTGCTGCTTCCATAGTACTACTGAATGTCCAAACTCTCCAGACCTCATGGGCCCTCTACAGGTTTGAGGATTGTCACCACAGCAGACAGACACCAAACATCTTTCAATCACAGCTGCAGTCAGCTGCCTTAAGAACAGTGGCATGAAACAAAGCCCACTCAGGCTCAATGTCCCTTATCTCCCTGTAGAATTGTTGAAACTCTTCCAGGGGAGGCAGTTAAGAATCTGATTGGCAGGCTCCAATGCCAGATGTTCAATGCAAACCCTCACTACACATTTGGGCCTTCTAGGTCTATCTGGCATTTCCCCAACCATCTGATCACATTATCACGTGCTAGTGATCCATTGACAGCTCAGCCCTTTTAACTATGATCTATCTCCTACAGAAGGGCAACATTCAAATTACTACAAGGTGCATGTCATGGATTACAAATTATACCTGAAAGAAGTTTTATTGCCAACAAATGTTTATCTCAACCATTCACTATGACAACAGGTTTTAATATTAAACTTGGCTTTAATTTGGGATTTAACTGTCATTCATCTGCCAAATAATTAAAGAAGATGGAAAAAAGTGGAAATTAAAAAGAGAGAATACTTAAATCAATAATAAAACAAATCTATTTAAGCTAGAAATTGAGTACAATATTCTACATGCCTGGTATTTTTTAAATTGTTTGCAAAAACGTTTTGTGTTTTTTATAACTATTTTATGTGCTCCTTTCTTGCTTCTTTTACACATAAAATCTTATTTGTTTTAAATCTTTAACTTCTTTTTACCCTTGAATACATCTTTAAAGTATTTCTTTATTGTAAATTGTGAACTAACTCATTTTACCCCTTACAATCGTTTTAGTTTGACTTCTTTTCAGTGTGACTTCTATCCTCGTAGTGCTTTTTTAGTAGTTGTCATATTTCTATAAACCTTATTAATCAGACTGCAAAATGGAAGGCTCTCTCTAAATCCTCTTTGGCAACATAGTGACACAGAAGTAAAGTAGGATCTTCTTTTTTGGATAAGTGCTGTGGTCCCCTTGAACAAATGTGGAGAAGCAGTCAGGTGTACTGTATCTTCAAATGAAGTACTTCACTTAAATCAAAATGGTTACTGAGAAAACAAAGGCAGTCACAGGCTATTGAAAAATGAGATAGTTGAGTTCTGGAGGATGTGCATAAGCAATATTACCTGATGTTGTTGCCATGGAAATTTTTACATCAAATAGGACTTATATTATTATTATTTGCATTTTAATAAAACCAAAGACATAATAATATGGTTAATATTAAAACCCTACATTAATAGACATCTATCTTAATGCAAAATGAAAACAGCATAAAAAAATTGGAATTTCAAAATGAGTAACAAGCTACAGTTCTTAGAGTAAAACACTATTTGGTAGATTTTATGTTAGTTATATATTTATATGAAACATTTTTTATAATAAATCATTGTTGGAAGTACATTTTGTATGTGTCCTTATGGAAGTTCAAACAACTACTTCTTAAATAATTAATCTTTGTCGTTTGTTTTTTTTTTAAACATGATATTTTTTCCAACAGCTTTTTTCCTAAATACAGTTTTGTTTGGTTATGGAAACTAGCTGACATAAGCAATCATTTCAATAAAACATCTAAAACTTTGATAAATAGGGTAAAATGAATCCTTCAATTTGTTGAATCTGTGTTGTATTTTTAAAGTGAAAATCAATTCATTTTAAAGATTTAATTTTTTTTAACCCAGACATTTAGGCCAATGACAGCTACAGTTTATTGCTAATCATCCCGTCAGGTGTTCATTTGTAAAAAGAAAAAAAAATCTTTTTTGGAGACACAAGTAGAGTTTCATCTGATGTGACACAGCACCACACCGAGGCTAGAGACTGTCAGCAGATTACCAACCTATGTGGGTTTTGCTGATCAACTTTCCCTGAAGACCAAAAAAATAGTTAGATTTTTTTGTATTTCAGAGCACAAATGTTCCTATTGGTGCTCAAATATGCTGTCCCTCATGTCTTTGCAATGGCTCAAATGATTTTTGTTTTTTTCAAACATGTTCAGCTTCTTCCTAAAAGTAAAGTGTCTCATTTCAGAATCCCTCCTGAATAATCACATGTGCTGTTCTTATGTTTCTCTGCCCATTATTTTTCACAAAATATCTCACACAACTTTGCTTAACTTGATAAAGAAAATCCCAATGGAACCTCTTCTAATTTTTTAAACAACAGATATGGCAATGACTTCCCTTTAAGGATGCGTCACAAAACTTCCTCTGAAAAGTAGGGACTCAACTGTACTCAGATCTGCAGCCAGGATGGCTTTCTGAAAGCAGCAGGAATCTAAAGAAATATGTTACGATAAACTATATTTCCATTATCTGCACATGTATGAAGAAAACAAGGAAAATCCACAGCTGGACATGACCAGGGGATGTTTCCAAAGGAACAAGAAGCAACGTTTACAAGCGCTGTCTACCATTTGGCAAGAATACAAATCAGAGCTGAGGTCTATTAAAGCCTCTCAGGCACAGAAATGTCAAGTACAAGTCAGAAGATGAAGTCTACTTCGTATGGCTCTAGTTCTTTAACTTCCATGTGATTGGGCTCTTGTGCTGAAAGTGTTGGTCTGTAAGAGACTTCAAGGCCAGATGGTGCATGCATGATGAAACAATGATGACACACAATGTTGCCATTCTCTCAAACACAATAGAAATCCCTCCCTCTCCTCCTACACACTCATGCTCCCAAACAAACAGAAACCATCAAATTGCATGTGGCAGAAAATAGAAGGCTTGAAGGTTTGTCCTCTAACTGCGTTGTGTGCGTCTCCGTGTGCTTTTGAGTTGGTAATTACTTCTGTAAATGTAATAACAAGGAAGTATATTTTACGGCGCATTCAAATAAAACTTTTTTTTTATTGTTGGATGTGTAATCCTCTCTCATTATTGGCTCGTAACTTGTGAGAATTTTACTGTGTATGGTCATTATTCTAGAGGCCTGTAACCATGCTATAATTTACACAACAAGTGCTCTTCAAGTGTCTTTGGTGTTGTGTTCTTTCCAAATCTGTCATTTTGTAGACACAACGAACATTAAAACAAAAACCTACAATAAAAAACTAAGTGGTTTTATTTAGTTTAATTTTTTGTGATTACAGTGTGACATAGAATTAAATGATTGTAGATAAAGATCAAGTTAAAGATAAAGAAACTTTATTGATCCCAGCTTGGGATTTTTTTTTTTTTTTTGCAATTAAGAAAAAACTCCTTCCTGAAGTTCCTGCTTTTGAAAATAACCCTTTTGTACATAACAATCTTAATCATGTGCATATTTGCATTTGTGTGCTTTTGTTCAAATTGTTAAACAGCAATAGTGATGGTAATACAACATTTTCCCAGTGAAGCAATTCTGTGTGTGGGTAACAACACCTAAAACTACCAAGCTGTGACTATTTGTCAGAAAATGGGCAAGAAAAACTTGTAATGCAGTACCTTCAAACAAGTTAAAATGTGGCTCTAAGATGCTGCTTCGAAGATGCTACATCACTGTTCACATCAACACTATTTCAACCAGTTATAGGACTGAGCAAAAAGGAAGGAGGACACAAGGATATTTAATAGAAAGTGGATTTCATTTAACCCATAAAAATGCAACAGAAATAAAAGCACAACTGAATCTTTTACGCTAGGCCTGTAAAAGAAGTCAACATAACTGCACTCAAAAATCTGTTTTTGACTGTTGAGCAAACATGAACTGACCTGGAAACACAGAGACACAAATTGTGTATCAAACCTCGTGAAACACAAAGGAGTAAACAAAGACAACCAAACTACACTAACAAAAACAAAAAGGGGTAACTCCTCCAAATATCTGACTGGCACATGGTATAGCCTAACGAGCCTCAACTTTTTAGTCAGCCGCACCTTTTGCTTCCTGCACAACAAAGAAAACAAACTGTCCACCAATTATAACCTAGCAATATTAATGTGTGTACTCTATCTAACATTACAGTGGAAAATAAACAAATAAATGAAAAAAACAAACCAAGGTTGTATTGTACTTTATTTTAGTGTATGATGGTAAGATCCATCACAGGCACAATTAAAACCATAAAAATCACCACAGTACAATAAAATACAAAATTAGTGATTCTTCCAAACATGTTGATGCTTTCCTACCAAAAGAACTTAGACAAAATGTCTACTATAAACATTTAACCCTTTAAAGACCCACTCCAATGAAAATAATGTTTTGGTGTTTTCAACATGTTCTTGTTGCATTTTTTCCATGATGGAGAACACACTTTAAAAACAAATTAAGATTAAAACTGTGTTTCTGAGTATTTTTTTTTTCAAATTGGGAGGAATCAGGAGAAGACGAAGACGCACAGTTTGTAAAAACTAATTTGTAACGCAGCAACTGAAATGGCCAAAGTCTCCCTGCTCTGCTTCATTCTGATGCATCCACTTGCAGACAAATGGATACATTGACATCTTCATTTTCCTCGTCAGAGCTGGCACGTGGCTCAAAACCGTACGGCTGGGTAGCTCCAATATTGATCACCAATTTTTTATTGCACCGATAATGTTGTGTTGGGGTTGTAAGCTAGCAATAAAGAGTGTAAACAATGTGATGATGGGATATCTGCGGACGGTAACTTCCACACCAACAGTCCCGCCCACAAATAAGAGGTGAATTTCTGATGAACTAATGCTGCTTTGCAAAAACTGTGTCCTAGAAAACGACACAGGTTTTTTGATTTTGCCTAAAAACGTCATAATCATAATTAAAAGACCACTGGATACGCTTTTAAAATAGATCGAAAAAGATTGGAGTGGGACCTTAACACCAAAGATGTCGCCAATGGCACTTAAATAACACACACACAAACACAAACTAACTCTGGAAGCGTTCATGTGACCAATCAGCTGGTTCTGGCGTGGAGAAAAGTGAGATGCAAAGCCACTTTTCTCTGCGACAGAATTAGCTGATATATGTTGATTGTGTAAGTACTTCACTACTGTAAAGTTCTACATATTAAGGCTGCTTTTCTTCGCTTTAGGATCTGCTGAATATACATTAATTGCGTAAACGGTTGAAGAGTTAAGGTAACCAAAAGAACGTCAAAGCTGGAGCAAAAGATCCGGAGTTAAAGAGTTAATCTGTTCATTCAGCAAAGTAGGTTTGGTCAAATTAGCATTTTCAGTCTACAGAATTTTCTTATATAAATAAGAGATGTAATAGACAGAGGATAGAGGTAATTCATAATTGTGATCATGAGTAAAACACACACAAAAAAACAATTTATAAAAATGTTCCCCTTTAGTTAATGCAGTGAGCACCTGTAATTAACAGCTGTTTAAAAATCCATTTTTCTGTGAACACTAAAAAAAATCAATACTTAACTTGAAATGACCTTATCGAACTAGATAAAAGGCTTTATTGGAGGGGCTGGGTCAGGAGTGGTTGAGCTAATGTGTTAGTTGAGCAGTGGGGGATTAAAGGTGAGGTGTTGTCTCGAGATGTTACAAGACATCACAAAGCAGCAGGTCACTAACCTGAGCCTTCCTGGAGACACTGAGGAGATTACAGCAGCCAACCTCTGCTGAACTGTGCCTGTATTCAGACGTAAAGACAACCTCTTTATCACTCAGCGGGTCCGAACCATTCCATTTCCTCCTTCCCAGCTCTGAGCCTCTCAAAACTCAGCCAGAGCTGAATCGTATGAGTCCCAACTCTATGCAATGCAGTCACAAGGGAGCATTTTGCACAGCCAGGCCTTGTCTGAATCACTCTATCAATTAAGAGCCACTGTGTTTATCATCACATACATTATTGTAGAGGCTGGCCTGGTCATTGTTTTGAGGTCTGCCTCTCAGGAGAGGGAAAAGGGATGAAATAAATGACCAGGGAGACAAGCCACAGTTGGACAGGCTGCTGTACTAATCTGAAAGGACGGCTGTAATTACAAGTCTCCTGAGGAAGTAGCGGTGTGGCGGGTCCAATGTGTGAACATGGTGCTAACAGTCAGGAAGGTGCCCTGCCCTCTTTTCCACAGCAAAGTAAGACACTGAGCCAAATCAATATTTTCAATCTCTCAAGATCAATTCAGCATCTGAGCACAAAGGAAACCACGCTGGCTTTGACCAATATGTATAAATGAAAAGTCAAACTTTGTGGTCGTGATGGGCTCGTATGTCCCGCTTTCTCCTGCAATTATGAACACAGGCTGTCTGAAAGTTAGAATTGAATATAACTTTTTTTAAAAAGGCAAGACGGTAAACACAACTCAAAGAATCGTGCATGGTCACAACAAAATACACTGTGTCTGCTATTTATTTGACAAGGTTTCTGATAATAAAGAAGAAACAATGATGGTATTTGTGTGATAGTGGCCACAGGTCTTCCTTTGTTTCCAGGGATTCTGTTCCATCCTAAGAGACCTTTCTCCAAACCGACAAAGAAAGATATGACAGCCTGTGTCAGCTGAGGAGTGCAGACCCTGTGCTCAGGATGAGAGAGCAGAACAGCGGCATTCAGATTCCATTCATATGTTGATTACAGAAAATGGTCCCATCAGTGTGAGATGATCTCATCAGAACTAAAGTGTTTCATCAATGGAATATGATGCAATCAACACCAAATAAATTGTCTTTCTCCAACATTGCACCGAAAGTGATACTGCATCTTTAAGAAGCCTGGAGTCTCACTGTGTTTTGTCAAACAAAAGCAGCCAATTAGGAACATGCAACCTGAAACCAGAAGCCTGGCTCACAGGGCTGCACTCAGACCTCAGAGCAGGGACACACCCAAGAACTCCTGATTCAGGCAGGCACAGAGCCACAGCCTGCTGTCTAACCCAAACATCAGGAACAGGCTCATGGATCCATCTTTTTTGTCTCTTTCTAATGACGGTTTAGAAATAAAATGCTTATTCCAACACTGAAAGGGCTGTTTGTGACAAATCTAAAAAACATTTAAAGGTCTTACACAACCACGGAGAAAATATTTTTGATTTTGGTCTCTTTGAAAGGTAGAGCGGTAATTGAGATTTCTGTGCGAATACATGGTAAAAACAAATCCACATGACCACATTTTTTAAAACGTCTGTGGACATTTGCAGTATTTTAAGGTGATGAAAGATGTAAGATGTAGGAAAAGCTATAGAACACATTTGTATAGTACTTCATTGATTAACTAGCATGTATAAAAACAATTCAAACAAGACTAAACTAAAGAAATGCTCCCTAAAAAACTTTAACTTAACTTTAAAAAATAAAGACCACCTAGGAAAAAAAAGATAAATATAAGAGGCCCTTATTCCATATTCAAGATTACTATTCAAAATCATCAAAAAAATGGATATACCTTCAAATAATAATGTTTGCACATGTATATACAGACTAAGTCTCATTTAAAGTTAAAAAAAAAAAAAAAAAATCAATATCCAACAATATTGTCTGTTTGGGTTTTGCATGCAAAAAGGTCTTGTGAAATAAATGACAGATTAAGCCAGATCTTTGGCAATGATGTAAGAGGAATCAGCTGCAATGTTAAGAAAGTTGACCTACAACCAATATGATCTGAAGAGGTTTTATCAGGATTAAACAGATGAGAGGAAAACAAAAAGCTGGCATGAGAAAAACTCTAATCTCTAAACCTTATATTGTTATGG
This sequence comes from Oryzias curvinotus, assembly GCA_023969325.1. Taxonomy (NCBI): domain Eukaryota; kingdom Metazoa; phylum Chordata; class Actinopteri; order Beloniformes; family Adrianichthyidae; genus Oryzias; species Oryzias curvinotus. Next base: position 10,473,101 of record CM043708.1, read on the forward strand.
CTGTTGGCCCTGATTTCACCCACAGTAGAGGTTTTCACTGCCAAAATACTGAATTGATTTTGGTTTCCCATATTCCCGTTTAATTAGATTCAAATTCTAAGGCAGTGCTATCAAATATCTATATATTTCCACACAAATACAAACTAAAACAAAAAGCAGGAATTGTTGCCAAAAAAAAAAAAAAAAACTACTTGAAAGCACTTTTTTTAAGTACAAGAAATATACTCTAAAGAAAATTCAATTGATAGATTTTATAAATACACATTTATTTTTAAGCAAAAAATAATTTATTGTGATCAATAGAACTTTAAACCCAGCTATAATTTAGTTTTATTTAAATGATTGATTGTACCAAACACAGGTTTGAGCAAGACCTTAAATCAGTTTATTGATCAGGCTGAAAGGAAAAAAAAACTCTTTAAACTTAGTTTCTATTCTCAGCAGAAGAGCCACAAGCGTTCTAAATAGCAGCCAATGTGCAGGGTCAAACAAATAATGGCTGATAGTGTGAGGACTTGAGATCAGATTTAAATGACTTATGTCAACATGCCTTTAGATCGCCTCCAGTTCAGTTTTTAGCTTAGAATGTTTCTCAGTTCTGAAAGGGATAGAGGAAGAGACCACTTTTCATTGCATGTTTTCTAAAGAAGAAAAAAAAAAATTCTTTCATGCAAGTGTGCATATCCACTGTAATATGATAACTAATTCTCTGGCGTTCCCACATCTATTAAGTAATTATGACACAATAAAAATCCTGGAGATTTTTGACTGATAATGCAAGATAAACTGTTGCAAAAACAATACCTTTATTTAAATGAACTTTGTGATCTTCAAACTTTGCACAACTTCTTGTCACGCCTGCATTAATAGTATCTACAGAACCAAAAGTTGATCACTTTAAAAGACATGAAATAATTGGACTTTATTTTTTCTGAAACCAATGGTCTTATTTGACAATGGCAGTCGAACAAATGAGGGATTATTCTGGAGGTGTGTGGTACCTATCCTGCAATGAAGTTCCTCACACTCTATTCTGGGTGAATGCAGGTGACTCAAGGAGCCTGAGCTGATCCCAGAATTCCTCATTATCTGCCCAGCAGGGAGGATCAGGCCCGTTCGCTCTGTCTCCGAGCATTCTCGGCCCGATGAGACGAGCCCCAGAGGAGCACAGTGCTGGGCCATCGGGGGCAAGCCAGGTCTGCTCATTATATCTAACTCATCCTTGGCATCTCTGCAAACCAAGTGCCACTTAGTTCCCACAGGAGGGGTCTGAACTGGACCACTGATGAGATGGCAGAGCAAACCGCTGCATGGTAATAAGAAAAGCTGTACATCACAGACACATGCAGTTTGGGTGTCAAAGCGGTCCACAAACAAAACAGAAATCCACTAGTATGTCATTTTAGGATAAATGCAGCAGCTAATTATCAGAAGTGAAGAAGATGATCTCAAAGGCTGTTCATTTCCCTTTCGTACCACGTCTTCATGTATAACAGGTACAGTCACCCTCAGATGCAGAAAGGATTTCTACAACCCTGAAGTGCAGTACATAATATTTTAGCACATTTATCCTATCATTTTTCCCCCCTTTTTTCTCTTGCTACAGTAACTGAAAAATGTACCAATGCCTTTCAGCGCACTGGGTAGCGTAAATGCATAACTCAATGAATAAACATACAATTTGAGTGAAACGTGTTGTTTCACTTATCAGCTCTATTTCTTGAATAAATGAATGCAGCCTTGCACAGCAGGTGAATTATGTGTTTGGAGTCGTAGGTCTTTGGCGAATAGCCAGTGTCTTCCATTTTACTGAACTTAAAAAAAAAAAAAAAAGTCAGAAGATGGTGAGTGCAAGCAATACTACCAAACAGATCTACCATTTTGCATCCTTCTAATTAGCCTTGGACGACAGACTTTTTTCTGTTAGACAATGGGCCTGGTGTTAGCCATCACTGGCCTGTGCACTTCTGAGAAGCTACAGGTAAACAGCACAATAGGCAAAGAAGCACAAATTAGAAATTGTTTTGTACTCGGACATAGTTGCTATAGAGATTGTTGCTAATTAACTGCAGACTACTGCAGGATAACAAAAGGCTTAAGGGCACTCAGGGCAGCTCCTCCTGTGATGAGCTCAGTATATGGAACACTATGGCATCCCCAGGGTCCTCAAGAGCAAAATACCCGCCTTCTTGTTACCAGTGTTGACCTCAAATGCCATGAGAGGTTTTGCATTGGCTTTGCCTCTTATGCTCGATGACGCAGCCGCCATTGTCATGTCAAACTCATTGGGATTAGCTATGTTTATCAATCTTAAACAGGAATGGGCTGTGCTTTTGTAGATTATTTGTAGATTATTTTTTTTTAGATGAATACAATATTATTCTGAAAGAAGGCAAAAATTCTTTCAGTATCACCAAAAATTTAAAGTGGTAATTGGATCTTCATGTTGTACTGCATACAACTGAGATTTAGTTTGAAGTAAAAAACCAAAACGTTTGTAATGTAAAATATTTGCCAATTCAAATTTCTAAAATTCCATCAATAATAGGAATTAAAGTATTTTAAATCTGCTGGGATCACACAATGTCTTCTATTACTATAGTACCAGATTTTTCCATCAGTGAATCCGCCTACCACAACAGAAGATTTTTTCTACGATTTCAATAAGGAGCTTAGCATAAACTCAAATTGAATAATATTTCATAATACTTTTAGTAACTTAAAAGCTTTTTTTTTCTAATAACATGTTCGGAATCACAAATCCTGGATTGACACCTTGCTGTAAACCACCTGCACATGAACAGACAAAACAAATAAAAGAGAAGAGAAATAAAGGAGGTTTTTCTCCATTCTGGCGTGAAGGTAGCTATTTTCCTCTTTCTAAAATGACTGTGGGTTGAGAAAAGGCATTTTTTCCCAAGTTCAAAAGAAAAGCTGAGATTTTGGGCAAAGCCCCAGGACTGAGCATCCTTGTCTGGGCTTGTGTCACCTGCTGCATTGGAACATGGCCAGGATGTCACTGCCTCCCATTATTTCTCTAAGGGGTTGTCAAGCTACTTGGAAACACACATCCTTTTTTAAGACCAGTAAATCAGTTTCTAAAACGGAACAAGATCTTTTAAAAAGAGGGGATAAAAAAGAGATACATAAAAAGAATTCATCTTGTTAATGTCAAATTCTTAATGCTTAACTTAAAGAAAAATCTTGTCTAAATTTTCAAGCACAAATCTCAGTATTAAATTCAAACTTCTATGGTTGGTTCGTACTTTGCCTGGCTTTGTTTGCATTAAAAAAAAAAACCTTTTGACATGGAGGCATATAAAGGATTAAACCAAAAGACAGGGTGTGAACAAGCAAGTAAAATCATGTTCACAAAAATCAAATTGACCCAGCTTCCAGAAAAACAACTTTACACTACAACAAGGCAAAAGTGAGACCAATTTTCAGCACAGGAGTTGTGTTGTTGTCCAAGACTGGGCCTTTTCTTTTTTATGTGAAGGAAATTGGATAAATGAAACAACATTCACTTCTTACTGACATTTAAATAAAATTCTCTCACTAGTGATTTGACATTTTACTCAGCAACACAGAAGCAACTTGACATTCCATAGTAATTACCGAACTCGTAATCACCTCTACAAGCACCCAGTTCTGTGCTTGTCGTCTTAAAAAATATTTTAGTTTGAAATATTTGTCTTTTTTGCACTCCAACTCTGGCTTTTTAGTAGAAACTTTGATAAGAAATCGGTAAAACAATGTACCTCGTGTTAGTCAGAACTGCATGAATCTGATCAATAGAAACCTCATTTCTGCAGGTGGTACTATCCATTCAATGTAATGCAATCAACGTGTAGAAAGTGAAACGTCTATACAGCAAAGGTATTAATTGCTGTAATGATAATTGGCTTTGTCTAAATGAAATGCCAACCCACTTAATAGGAGGCCCACTCAACACGATACTCGAAGACCCAGATTGGTCGTTCTGGAGCTGTAGCCTTGGGTTCTCTGTGACTCAGACAAACCAGAATACACAAACTAATGACCCTGAGCAGTGAAATACAGATATTTCATCCATCACAAAAAACATGCTTTACCACAAAATCAAAAGAGCTACATGCATTCTGAGAAAATTAGACATAAGTCCCTGAATGGTGTATGTCATTCTCTAAACAGCAACAGCAGATAATGCACAGATGCATTTTGAGTAAATTACTACATTCATGCCGTTTGTTTTTAAGTATGGGGCAATGAACTTACTTGATAAAAGCCAATGTATAAAGGCCAAACTAAGAAAGTTTTCAAAATCAATCAAATGAAATGAATAAAAAAAAACCTAGTTAAAACGATCCCAATTGTCATCATCACACAAGACAACAAAGTGTTTGGTTGTCGCTAGATTCCATGTCTTAAAAAGTGTAAGAGTTAAGGACCAATCTACAATATTCAATTCAATTCAATTTTATTTATATAGCCCAAATTCACAACCACAGTAGTCTCAATGGGCGTCGTACCGGTAATTGTAAGGTTAACATACAATCAAAAAGGATCATAAATGCATAGAATTCAATAGGATAATACTAAACTTTAACTAAACAGACTAAACTAAACTGGGCATCCCTGCCCTTAGGCCCTCCTTTGCGGTAAGGAAAAACTCCTAAAAAAAACAGAATCCGGAAAAAACTAAGAAACCTCAGGGGTGTCCACATGAAGGGCGGATCCTCCCCCAGGACGAACAGGTGATGTACCAGAACTCATAGAGAAGAATGAACGTATTTAACTCTACAACTACATATTTAGAGTCCTGCAAATGATCTTCATCCAGACGGCTGGGGGCAAAGACGATCCGGAGACAGGATTCACAACCAGGTGTAGGAGCAGTAGAGGCAAGCCAGAGACGAGGTACACAGTCAGGTACAGGAGCACGGATGACCCAAGAGGAAAATGTATACAAAAAGAGGATCATTAACCCTGAATTTTATGTTAAGGTTATGGGGAATCCCATTTAGAATGAATGGAAGCATCTACACTGCCTAATTTGATTGTTCAAATACGGTATTCAGTTTTGGAGCTCCTTGATCAAAGCTGTAAAACTTCTCTCTGCATAAATAATATAAATTTTAATCTCTCTTTCCAGCCACTTCTTCCTTCTCCAACATGAGGATATGACAGTTTTCCTGGGCCAGCGGGTATACAATATCTACAGCCTGTTAAGAGTCTGCCACACGGCCTCCTCCCAACTGAACCTGCCCAGAACAGTTTGACAAGCAGTCCTGCAGGTGGCATTCTTGCCAGATGTCCACACCACCTCAACTGACTCCTCTGGATGTGATGCAGTAGTAACTCAACTTGAAGCTCCTCCCAGATGCCTGGGCTTCAAACCCATTTTTGGAAGGGAGAACTCATTCACCCTGCAAAGGAAGTGCACTCTTAACCCACAGCTCATGGCTATAGGTGAGGGCAGGAACAAATTAATCTGTAAATGAAGAGCTCTGTCTTTAGCTTTCATCACAAAAGTTTTGTACCAAATCAGCATCTTTGTAGGTGTTGTGTTTCTTTATCACTGTATCTCATCCCTAATAAGTGAAAAGAATGCCTTGATATTTAAACACTGTGATTCTTACCTAATCTTAAGGAGTTTCCATTTTTTCCACCTGCCAATAATGTATTGAGACATAAAGATGCTGATTATCATCTATTTGACCTTTTCCCTTTCACTTTACAATAAACTACCGCCATTACTATGGTTCTTAATGGTTTTTCAGTTGGTATCATTGCAGCTTTGTCGCTTAGTGGTTAGATCTAAATTGGAGTCGAAATGGTTGAATAAGCCCTGTTCTTTCAATAAACAAATGTATATCTAACACTCAACAGCAGATAGGAATATGATTAGAAAAAATGGATCCTTCTCTTCACATACTAAACAACTCAAAGTATAAAATCAATCCAACAACTACTTTTTTTTACACACAAGTAATTTTCAGATCATAAGGCACACTCCAAATCCTTCATTTTCTCTGAAGTTGTCTGTAAGTATTAAATTTCACTGCACCATATGTATCAATCTGGTTGTGGTTGCTGACCTCAAACAGATTTTAGCCGGCACACTCAAAAATCTGTTAGTAACATGGAGTAACACGGATTTGACTGTTATGTTTTGCTTTGTGTCCCTTTATAATTCTCTCCGCCTGATAGCACAAGCCATCCAGTAACTTTGTGTGTGACAGCAGAGTCATAGTTCTGTAAACATTTTGTAAACTCCGCTCAGCTACAGGTGGGACACCTGCAACATCAAACAGTACATCTGGCAGGACAGCCGTTACACAGCCATGTAGCTGTTGTCTCAGAACTGGATCATTGTTAGTATAAATCCAAATTAAAACAGTTAAATGAAAAATCTGCTGATTTAATCTACAAAAGAGGGCCAGAAAAAATACCTCTTATAATGGAGAAAAAAACTTAAATTAAGAGTCAACGCTGCCCTTTTGGTCCACTTCTTTGTAGCAACAGATGAGGCGTTTTAGTACAACTCCTAAAAATTTACATTTTACTTGGCTAAAAAGGTCGTATAACAGCTGCAAGCTAATGCTCACAGGGGCTTTCTCCTTTCAATTCACACCAACAGGCTAAGAAAGAGTCCAACACCAAAGAAAATATTCGCTCTTTCCATGACATCACCCGGCCAAGAACGGGGGGAAGTGGAGGGAGGTAGAGGGAGCACAGCTGGTGGCAGCCACAGTACCATCTGTTACTGACTAATAGTTCATGCTGCTTTACTTATAAACTTATACTTCTGTGAACCAGCGCAGAGGCTCACCACTGCAATAGTATAATACCTCATTACTCAGCACAGCTTTAGACGGCATGTTTATTGATTTCCACCTAGATCAGCATTTTGGAAAAATACCATTACGGGTTTATATTTGCCATTGAACATACGTCTTAAAGAAGAACCAAAACAGATGAGGATGGTCCAGTTATTATTCAGATTGTCTTTTTATTCCAAACTAGTAAATTTTACTTCTGTTTTTTGGGAAGAAAATACATTAAAAATCCACAGAATAAAAAAAGTTATGTTCTCACCATACATCTTTCCCTCATCAGACAGGATGATCTTCCTTCGACCACATGGAGGGTAGATGGCCAGCGCTTCTTGAAAGCTTTGTTCAATGTCGGGGCTCCACACCCCTTCAGCATCATTGTCCACAGGCTTGTCTGCTGAATCGCTCATCCTCTCCATGTCCTCGGCAGGGCTTTCGCTGCCGCTCCAGCTGCTGGGATCAATCTTGGCAGTTGGGCTCTCCAAGCTAAAGCCTGGAGCAGACAAGGGAGAAACCTAGAATTCCCAAACACACAAAATACAGTTTTAATCACCGGAAAATGAGTTTAGGAGACCTTTTGTCAAACATACACACATTCTGTTCAGAGCCTAACATGGAGTAAATGCATCCTAGTAAGCTTCAGTTTAAGCAAAGAGAGTGCCGACTTGATCAAAGGTGGATTTTTAGATATGTCAGGTCCCTCTTCCATTGGTACACTCCAGGTTAATCAAAAGCCACAGAAAATTATCAAATGAAAAACTAGCTCAGACTGCAGATAATGCCAATGCAAATTTATGTCCATATTTGGGATTACGTCAATCCTCCAAATTTATTTATTGGTCTTAAAACTCAAGGCACAACACTTGCATTGTTGGCAGAACACTACCAGAGAACTTTTAGAGATTTGTTGACTGATAGAAAGACAGAGAGTTGAGCAAAACACAACTTTTGGCACATCCTCCCATACATAACTTCAAAGCTGTTTTTTACATTGTTATTTTAGCTTTCATTTTCCAACGCCAAGTAATTTCCAAATAGTGTATATGGAATCTTTCAAGTGACCTTGGTGATCGTGCCAACTCAAAGTTTTAAGATACTCTTAAGATAATGGTTTGTTGATCCTTCCAGATGACCAACAGTACAGCTGTGCATGCTCTTAAAGGAATTTTTAATAAATATATTTTAATTTATTATTTTCAAGGACTGAAGTTGCTCTGCAGCAGCCAAAAAATGCATAAGAAAGAAGAAGGAAAAATTCCTATATAAGTCACACTGGAGCACAGGTCACTAAATAATAGATGGAACAAGTGAATGCTACACTACCGTAACACATTGAAGTCTAGCTTCATGAAACATAGGAGGAATCTAGTATCTTAGCGCAACATATGAACAATTATTCAGATAACCATAGTATAAAGAAAATGCTAACAAGTCAACTAAAATCGTTATAGCACTTAAAATCACTAAATCCATTAAATTATTTATCCTCTGCGTCACTTTAGAACAATTCCACCAAACGTGGTGTAGAACTGAGCGGCACTTCGTCTTCTGCGTTGCTGTCAGTAACAAAAACTTATGTACGCCTAAAGGGCCCTCAAGTGATTATAGCTATTTATTTGAAAATAAATCACATATAAGTCGCAACTGAGAACAAATTGCACCCCTGGCCAAATTATGCAAAAAAAGTATATTCTGAAAAATACAGTAGTTAGTGCCTTTTGTATGGATGGCCTTTATTTTTTAGGTCATTTAAGGTTAGTTTAAGTAAGAAGAGGGAGTAACATAAATTCTGACAAGGAGAATATCTTATGGTTCGAGTTGAAGCAACAATGAGCAACTTTTCCCTGTGATCTTGACAAGTTGCAGACGATTTATCAACAGGTCTTCTTGTCTGGAACTCAGAGTTAAATTGTGGGGCTCCTGAAAAAATACTGTGCTGCCTATTGAGTTGAATGGATTACTGTGTGTAGCATAGCAAGCTTCAGACACTTGCATCAAAGCGGTTCACAATTCATAATTAAAATTGCCAGATATTTCTTTCTACACTTAAATGTCATCAAATGCAAAACATCCTCATAAACAGGACCTTACGGAGGCAATTCATACTGTCATCAAGAGAGACTGGTAGCATATGTTTCTTACAGCATGTTAGCTCATGAAGGGAAAAAAGGGGGGGATGGGAGCAAGCTAGGAAAGGGATGGGGAGAAGAAAAAAAAAAGACTCCCCGAGAGCAGGAAGAGCTTTTACTGAATTCTGTTTTTGTGTGCCGTCTGCTGACACAGCAGAACTACCTTACAAACCCATGAGGGAGGGGGGTTAGAAAAAAAAATCTCATTTCAACCACTAAAAGGCTCTAACCCTTTCTACCTTTCATTCCAACCAAATCCTACACTGGTCTTATAGTGGCGTCCAGCATCTATTTGCAGATAAAGTCTTGAAGTGTGTCCATTGAAGCGAATGAAAGGCATCAAACTTTTCAGTGTGCAATATTTCACATTTTACTTTAAATAAAAACACACATCACACACAGGCATATAAACAATAAACATAAATCACAAAACTGCAACACTCAATTTATGTCATGTTCATCTACTTGAGAACAGACTAACAAAATAAAAACACAGATTTTACCCCTTTATCCACATGTGTGCATTAACATCCCATCAATGTTGCAAATCTAAGCTGTTAGAAAGAACCATTTAAACATTTAGAAATGGGAGAAACCACTTATATTCCCCATACTTTATAGACAATTTAAAAAGCTACAATAAAACTAGAGGAAAGATTTCAGTAGCAGAAATTCAAAAGTAGACATTTGAGCCGTGTACAACTCTGTCACTGACTGGTGGAAGAATGTGCAATGTCTGCTTTAGAGCATCTTCAACTCAATAGTTTAAAATTAATTGATTCAAAATATATGTAGCATTTGTGTCTTTGCAATGTTGTGGTAAGTTTACTGATGTAAAACAGCTATAATATATCAAGTAAATGTAATTAACCACAATATATGTAACAACACTAATTCAACAGAGTGTTTACTGAAAGATGTCAAATCAGACTTTTCAGAAATATACCTTTTTATTGTCTGGTATGAGTACCAATTGTAAATGATTGTGAGAATATAAATTAATTCAGTCTCTAATCAATGTAGTATGTGTAACATGGATTTATTAGTTGACAATATTAGTTTTTTCCTTGCTTTTACATCCCCGTTTTGCAATTTCTGTTTGTATTTAGGCTTCCTGTTCACTGCAATTGTTGTATTATTTCTCAATCATACTGCAACCAATTCTTTGTCATTTTTTATGATTGTAGCTTGATGTCTTCCCCATCACATAAAATTATTGCCCGTTTCCAAACTTCAATGTTAGCTTGTTGGCTTCAAAGGACCGTTTGTTTGGGAGAGTGCAGCAAGTAATAATTTATATGAACATGAATAAAACATGTATCCAGGCTAATGCAACAATTTAGCATCCATGAATTATTTATTTTAGGGATTTAAGCATTACTTGCCAATGATCAATAAACAACTTTATTAGCACATTGATGGAAACTTGGAGTTCCTATAAGCAGTTATGACTTTTTTTTTAACTCATAAGCAGACTAATGATCCCTAAGAATACTATATTTATTCTGTTTTTGTATAGTAAATATTTTGAAAAGTCAAGTCTCAAATCGCACTAGTAAGTTACTTGTAAGCCAATTTTTAAAATGCCCAGTTTGCTTTTTTTTTAACTTGATTTGAACCAAATAGCCAAACCATTACTTATTGCAAAGCACAATGTTTCCTTGCATGATACAGTGTGTCAACCAAAAAGTGAAGGAAAATACAGATACTTAGAAGTGGCAGAAGAAAAAAGGAAAGCCGAGTCTTTCTGCTAAGGAACAAAATGATGAAATGCAGCAGTTTGTTCATGGGAACAAAGGTGAATAAAGATTTTTCTGAGGAACAAGAGTCTGTTCCAACAGCCGAGCAAACGCGCAAACAAATCAACCACACCATGAAATCCACTGACAGGGAACTGACTTACTCTGATCCCTCTTTTACAGTGTAATTTTCTGCTGGTAAACCTAGGACCCCTGACATTGTTGTTGTGACACATAATACCCATGGCTACAAATGAAGCACATCCCCACATCACAATGGAATTGACAAAAGCAACCACCCTCCGGAGGACAATTTGCCCCGACACACTGCAAAAACTGCTCAGGAACAACTCTGCAGGAAGCACAAAGGCAGATCTGATTCGCCGATGTGGCGTCATCTCAGTTTACAGCAGGAAACATTAAAGATAAACAAGTGACGGCCGATTCACAAACTGCCATTGATTGGCGGTAGCTGTAGTGTTTGTTTTATTTTATTTTTATTTTCAGTAAACGAGAGGGAAGAAAGAAAAGAATAACAGAACAGAAATATGGCTGAGTTTTAGCTTTCTACTTTAATGTTCTGTTATTTGTATAGTCGCGCGTGTGTTTGATTTCAAAGGTGAATAAAAACTATTTGTATCTATAAGGAACAATAAGAAAATATTAAGTTTTACAATCATCTGCTAATCCGGAGTTGGGTGTTGCTGGTCTTTTTCATTTATATAATTATTTTGTAGTTCCATACATTTGTGCAAGGACAAATAATTTATATATCCTACACCAAAAGCTGCTATGGTTATATGTTACCAGCAAAAAACTTATAGATGTTCTCAAGCAATAATCTGCAATAAAATATATGGCAACAAACAGACTGTGCTTCCCACAAAACCCGTGTCCATTAAAGAGCTAAAAAATATCTATGAATCAACACATGCCATGTTTTTATACTCAGAATAAGGACAATCGATACATTATCAGTAAATGAAAATGATGACAATCCAGTTTTCTTTGGCCGTTAGATGGAATTTGGGAACTTGTTTGTGAAACAGACATAAAAGAAGAAGGTTTATCGACATTCTTGCTATGGATTAAATTCTTTGCATCAACTAGGAGCAAAGAAATATGTCACTAGATGCTTTAGCTGTGTGAAAAGCGTGAATGGCCCAGCAGTGGGCAAACAGGATGGTCTCTTAGAACCTCAGAGTCTAATTATGTCTGGCAAAAGAAAAGGTATGAATGTCACCCATGGAAACACTTGTGGCTTAAAAATAATTGCATACTTCTGTCTTTGTAGGGTGTGCACCATAGAAATGGACTTATTTGTGAGATGCAGGGTAAAGATGGCACGTAATGTGAGAAATGAATACGGGTAGCTAAGCAGAGAAGTAGGTGTGACGCGGAATTATGGGAAATTACACTTGCTGTGAGATAACATAAACCACTCACCAACCTGGAATCCGGCTCCTTAAATTAAGAGAACCCATTTCACCCATCAGACAGAGCAAGGTAATGAAATAGCAGATGAGAGGTCTCAAATGTAATTTTCCATGTGGAGTTCTTTTGTGCCGTTATCTCAGAGGACGCAATAATGATTCTGTGAATGACTTTTGTGCACCCCATAATGGCCCACAGTTGCTAAGGCCACAATGTACAAAACTGTAATTACTATTCTATTTTGAAACTCAACATTTTTAACATGTTAGAAAGACACGTCCTGGCATTTGTATAATTACAAGAGTCATGTCAAATTAGTCCCTTTTTTTGTACATGTGACCAACTATGAAACCTTGTCAGATGATGCTGAAATTCCACTTTGCTATTAAAAATGAATGAATTAATGTGAGAACGTTTTGTTTCTGCAATGAAGTAGTGGAAATTGTTCTTGAAATGTAGCTGCATGCACACACCAAAGATTAGTAACAAAACTAAAAGAAAGGCTTAATTATTTAAGACAAAAGTTGTTTTTTGGTCTATCTTGTTGACAAGTAATTCTATCCTATGCAACTGTGAAATTATTACCATAGGTAACATAATTGAAGAAAAAGACAAAAAGTCAAAAGTAATTGGGATTTACTTTAATCAGTGAAATCACACTGGAAACGCTAAAGAGCTTTCTGCAAATTAAATGACTAACAGCTGATTTGTGCAGGGTGTTCCTTTGTAATAAGTCCAGATTTTTTTTTTTTTTTGTGCAGGACAAACAAAAACACAAAAAAAGAACAAATACACACTGCAATTGCAATCTTCAAAAGTCCTGTAGAGGCCACAAAGCTTTATGCTGCCTGTTATTGGAAATACCCTAGTGTTTATTTCATGCCTCTTTGAACTGGCAGACTTAAGTGCTGTGAATCTGTCTGATATCATCTCTCTCAAATCTGAAGCATGCAACCCACTACACGGCAACCATCAGACCACTGTGGGATCAATCTTTATCTGAGATTGATTTACAGGTTCTGTCAAAGCAGCCCCCTCCATCCGCCTTAGTCTGACAAACAGGTAACGATGGCAAAAACACGATCTGCACAACATCGCAGGCATCAACCATTGAGCAAACAGACAGAACTAAAGGGTTTTTATCTTTGAACAGCAGATGGAAAATTGGCTAAATGTAAAAAGAAAAATCTTTCTTCTGAGGATAAACCCCTGCTTTTCTTGCCCTTTATTACCAAAATATATGGAAAAATACAATTTAGTCCTCCGTCAGGACATGTGATGAAAGCTCAAAAGACATCTGCCAATCAAAAAAAAAAGACATACAGCATTCCAGGCAACATACACCCATGTCACAGCAGTGTTGAGTGCAAGCAGAACACATAAAGCTCAGGAAATTAAAGCTGTAAATAAAGGTCCGTCAGATAAAGGATCTCCCGACAGTTATGAGAGCCGAGCAGGCCTATGGCCGACTCCCGGCTCATTCAGGACGCGTGCGGACGGGCGACACCAAGCAAATTACAGGGACAGGCAAGAAGGCCACCATTTGCATTTTTTGCTGCAAATTCACACAGACTTTCATATCTTTACTTCAGTTTCTGTGGCAATCATTTCTTTATTTCCCTGTTTTAACTAAAATTACACCTACTCCCATTGATTTCCATTTTCTGAAGTAACTCCTCCATTCTACAGAGAACTTACCTTCCAAAACAAGTGTGCACCACAGCAATAATAATGCAAAATATAAAACCACGAGAGAATCAACAGATTTGTTGAAACAATCGTTTTACCTGTTGGCCTGTTAAATAGTCTATTTATAGGGAGACTTTCAGTTTTTAAACATTGAAAATGTAAAAACCAACAAAAAAAAGACCATGCAATTATTTGGTAGTGATAACACTGTTAATAAAAAAAGAGGACATTTTAAAAAAAACAGTAGTGGTATGTTTATCTGTAGTTTGGTGGAGGTCAAAAAGATTGAACTATACTTTTGTGTTTTTATGGGGTTTTTTTTCTCACAGAAGAAGTCAATCTGACTCCTTCCTGCAGCAATCCGGCCATACCATGATGGTGCCACCACCACTATCCTGCCTCACTGAGATGGTGTTCTGAGGGCTGCGACAGTCCGGTTTTATTTATTTTAGTTTTGATAATACATTTCAACATAAGTTTGACTAGACATTAGCACATGTCCACAAGGTGTGAAAGCTTTTCATGTCAAAGCATCATAACATGGAATTCTCAAGGGTGGTTAAAGCCTTTGCATTTTTACTTAAGCACTTTATGTTGTTATCGACGTGGACAAGTAATGGCAATTTTAAATCTGCGTTTGCTGCACACCAGTCTGACGCTAACAGTTCAAGAGAAACTGTTCAGAGGATCCAGGGTGTTGTCCATTGTGTTTAGCAACTTGTCCAATATTTCCTCTTGAACAATCAGCTCAACATTCCTTAGAAAACCTCAGTAAAGAGCCAATTATGTGTATCAGCCCATTCAGTTTCTAACTGCAGCTTTAATAGATGACTGCATATAAAACACCATCTTTATCACACACTTAAGAGTTCATGCAATGGTTTCCTGCCTAAATGAGGGACCAAAGCTCCTTTCAGTACTAGTCAGTTCAATCTATTTCTTGTAGGAACTCCACTCTTCTAGCAAACCTTGAATTTTTGTAGTCCTTCACGTCTTGTTTAAAGACTTTGTGTATCCTATTCCCTACCCCTCTAAATCTACAATAGTGCCTTCTGTCTTGTATGCATTTAAGATGAGGTAACAAGTATCTCCAAAACTAGATGAACTCAGTCTCCAGTCCACCAATTATACACCCAACAATGTGACAGTCATTTAAAAATGCTCCTGCCCAAACAAGAACCATATTCTGCTGCACTTTTTGGCAATAAAATGTCATGATCCGCTGATGATACACAGACCTCTAGTAGAGTATTTATCTGTAATAACAAGCTTGAAATTTATAACGCTGATCAAAATAATATTAAAATCAATATCCGATCCCTGATTGGGATGCGACATCCAATTCTGATGGAGTCTGAAACAAAGTGATCAGCCCCCATTTCCAATCATATGATTGTTTTGGGACATCCCTGGCAGAGAATGCAAATGAGTTTCACCTGGTTTGATTTGCTTTCACACACGGCACTCTTGGAAGTGAACCAATGACTGAAGTGAACTGAATGGCCTGGAATCATCACACAGTTCCAAATGGAAATCTATATGTGTTGGTATTAAAAAATCTAAGATGGGAGAAAAAGCAAAACAAAAACAAAAAAAGCTAATCTTCAGATTACAATGTATTAATACATCCTTATATGCTTTTCCTACAATAAAGTTATTGTTAGATATTCTGTCCAGTTTTTAAATCTTTCTCCCTTGCTCTGCTTCTTTGGTTTCAGCCTCCGGGCAAATTTGTTTTACTAACATTTCCAGTATGCAAATGTACTTATCTATATACTTCAGTTATCCATAAAGTGAACGTAAACTCTCCTCCTCGGGGAGAATTAAGTTTACTTTTTTAGTCCGCATCAGCGTTCAGATTATGTTCACATTAAACCTGACAATCCAAACTGTCTGTGAAGATTCTGAGTCATCCGGGTTACGTTATTGCAGCATTCTGTCCTTGAAGACCTGAATCCTGGGACTATTTGAACCAAAAGTCCTTGGTAGGAATCAAACTTGTCAGTGTGAATGCACCTTTAAACATACAACCCTTCAGTTCTGCAAAAAGCGGTTTGTTTAAAAGACAATAATTAATCCAGAAAGTCAGCTAAAATGTTGGTATCCAGCTTTGTGAGAATCAGACACCACATTTATTCTCCAAGTCCCATTTTGAACTTTTGTTAGAAACTTGATTCTCTTCAGACAAAATACTCAAAACCAAAAGGACTACAAATATTTTCTGTGTGTATTCAGCTACAATTTTGTAGATTTTTTTAATGAATAAATAGTTTTGTAAATGCTCAATATTACAATGTTTAAAGCTTATATCCTCCTTTATCTATGCTTCCCTTAAATGCAGGACACTGAGAGTGGAAAGAGTCCACTCTCCCCATTCGCCTCAGTCGTTAAAACACTACAGTGACCATTCACAAAAGGTCTTCTGAGAATTTAGTAGTGACAGGGGAATATGGTGCCAGAGAGACTAAATAATCTACAGCAGAATACAGGCCGCAAATTATATGTATTCTGTAAAAAAAAAAAAAAAACGACAGGAAAAAAAAGAAATGACTGCTTTTCTCCATGAGTTTCTTTTCTACTAGTCAGAGGCTGAGCTTCACTAATGTTTGTAGTCTCTGCACAGAGAAAGGAAGTTGTTGAAGCCCAGATTTCCTGCCTTTTCTCCCCCCTTTTTTGTGGTCAGGACTAAAAATGTTTATAGTGGTTTCAAAAACTGAGCCATGACATGATTAATGGACTATATATTGCTTTTTTTTTCCCGTCCATGACCGAGAGTCGGCTCATTTATTTGTCTTCTTTTTCCAAATAAAAATAAAAGGAAAAGAAAATATCAGCATGCAGAAACTTATATGAAGTGCTCTGCATTCATAATGAGTGGTTAGGATAATGGAGTAGAAATGTTCCTTTCTGCAGGAGACGATCAGGGTTGCCATATGGTAAACATTGCAGGGGTGTAATGTAAAGTGCTGTGACTTCACGGTCAGGGAAGCTTAATCAGTCTTTGTTTCATTTAAAACCAAACGAGCCCAAGTTATTCATTACAACTGGGAAAATCAATGTTTGCTTCTTCAGCTAAACGAAAGCATATTTAAACTCGGGCCTAGAAAGTAGGGAAAAAAACTGTTGGAGGAACTAAGGAGGCTCCAGGTCCAAAGTACATTCAGTAGCTGCCAGTCATTTTATGACTACAGTGCTCAAGCAGATTTGCTTAGGTGACGTCAGTGGCTTTGAGCCAGGTTCCTTGTGTTGGTCACACTTCTCCTATGGGCATAACTCAAGCTGAGCAGAGATGACTACTATAAGATTACATTTTTAACAAGATCAGTTTTTACCCCAGGGTCTTTTTTTGACGCAAGTTTCCCCCTGATGCATCACATCCGACTGCGTAATGAATGAATCTGTGTCACATATTAACCACAGACGCCATCCATTCGGACATTTTTTTTATTCTATTTAGCCGAACTCACTTGGACTTATTTAGACTAAATCGCAGCTGTCAACAGGTAAGAGGGCAGACACACCATAGACAGGTCACCAATCCATCATAGACAACCAGCTGCACACACTCACTCCATTTTCACAAGAACTCACATAGAAATGTTTAAAATGATAGATTGTAGTTCTGGACAATAAATCGCAAATTTATCGTTATCGCAATATCAAGCAGTGCAATACACATATTGCAAAAGTCGTCGAAAATTGCAATAAATGCTAACCTTAAATGTGCTAAAACAAACTTATGGCAGCTTGAAGCATTTAACTAATCAAATAAATCCATTTATGCATTTGACCAATCGGATGGAAGCCTTTTCTTTTAGATACTCGCCTTGTCAGGAGCTGATGGTGAAGGACCCAAAATGTAGGAGACCAGGCTTGGTGGCAGAAAAATATTTCATAAAAAATAAACTAAAACATGACAAAACCCCTGGGTGCAACAAATGAGTGACAAAACAGAACAGAACAGAACAGAACCTGACACTGACGAACGGAAAACCAGACACTTTTATGCATGGGAGGGTAACTAACTAAATGAAGACCAGGTGTGGATGAACAACCTGAATCTGGTGTGACGGGCAGGGCAACTCAGAACACGACCAAAACAACAGAAAAACCAAACTAAACAACAGAACCCTCACACACCTCCTATGTAGACCAGGGTCATTTGGAGTGTAATTAAAGTTATGTTGATTCTTATTTAAATTAAACTGTTGCAGTAAAATAGAAATTATGCTTTTGGTTCATGTACCGCAAGTAATATCGTCATCACAATATTAATCACTAATATCACATATCGCCAGTTTTCCTCATATCGTGCAGCCCTAATAGATTGCAACACTTAGTTTCACCAATTTTCACCTATTTTATGCCATGAAAACTACAAGAGCTTTTATTTTGACAGCTGGGTTCTGTATGATTCTTTCATATTATGCAACCCAAACTTTGAATAATTTCTTTTTTTTTTCTCAGAAAGTAACAACAACTAAAACAGAAAATATTTTTTTTATGATTTTGTATTATTTGAAAGGAACATAACCCTTCATTTGTTTAAAAAAGTAGAAAGGTACCTATGGTTCAAAGAGGTTATTAATAACTAAATAAAAGAATAGCCTTCTACATTTTAAAATATAAAAGTGTTTCAGGCATTAAAAATAAAATGCTTCTTTCATTTATGCAGACCGTACATAATATGTACGGTCTGCATATACTACTACTACTACTACCACTAATAATAATAATAATAATAATAATAATCATAATAATAATAACAATAATCATACAAACTGTACATAATATAAAGAGAAGTGTGCAGTATAATGAATGACACAAAAATGATTAAATGCTAACTCGGATAGAAAAAACAATACCTTTGTCAAAATTTGTGTTTTATAAATCATGTTACCCATTATACACAAAGTTGAAATGAGGAAAAAGATTTTGGTTTTTCAGACCAACATTGTCCTCTGACATGTACAGGTCATTAATGATAAAATGATCTATTCTATCAACTTAAATCAAACAACATTTTCTTTTTAAAATATTGTTAACTGAAAATGATTTGTTAGCCAACTACATGGCAGTAAAATTAAATTAAAAAAATAAGAAAAAAATGTACAAAAAATGTACAGTTACATCGTCATCAGATGACGACCCTGATGAAGGCGAAAGGCATTCCGCCGAAACATGTCGGTACGTTTTACATTACAAAACAAACCAGTGTCTGATAAAAAATAATTTAAAGACGCAGTATAATTTTATAGACACAATGAACCTCTTTGAAAAAAAATAAAAAAAAATAAAAAGAAGAACACTGTATCCTTGACTAACACCTCACTACAGCAAGGGATTGTATCACTCTCCATAGAGTATTTATTAGCCAACATCTGGATATTCTGATAATTCCTATGATAAAGCAAAAGTTACAACTCATATATATATTTATTATTGTTTACTTTGGGGTTTTTCAATTGGAAACTGCTTGGTTTAATGCAATGTAGAAACAATTCATTTACATAAAAATTAAAAAAAAAAACATTGAATAATCATTTTAGTTTAATGAACTCTGTATAACACATTTTTCTGAGCAAAGCATGCACATTAATTTAAAGAATGTCGCAGAATGGAGCGCACAAAAACCTACAAGACAACTATTTTTATTAAAATAACACAGCCGCTTTTTAAGCAGTGCAGTCAATATTTAGAGTTGTTCTGCTTTAAGTTACAAAAGCACTGAATCACTGCTTCTCTAAGCCTAATTATTGTGTCCACAGTTCACCACAAATAAACTCCACTGTCTGTGGTCCTGCCCTCTGACCTCAACACGGCAACATAAAAGGACCAAAACCTCAACAATAAGCCACTATATCAACAAGCAGAGCCTTTCTGTTCTAACATGTATTTGCACCTGCTCTAATACGGACAAATGACCTCTAATTTTCACAATATTTCTGACGCAAAATGCATTTTTTCACACTATAATCAAAAGATTCAAAATGTAAATAAGTCTTTGTGTTACAAAATGCCAGCTGTGAGTCCGTTTGCACAAACTAAAGTCCGTGTGAGGCGCTGTCCTTCCAATCAGACTGAGAAAGTCCAAATTGAAATTCTTGAAGTGAGTCACAGACTATAATCTATAGTCTAATAAGCTAACTGAACATCTTTAAAACCTGATTTACACAGAAATGTGTGAGGTTACGCTTGAAAAAAAGTCACTTTTTCCTGATCAATTAGTTACATTTTTTTGAACACCTAAAAAATAATGTAAAATGCAAAGAAACAACCAATGTTCCAATGCAGTTTACTTCAAAAAAATGTTTTAGACATGCGGCAAAGTTTTCCACGCCTGTGCTAACCAGCTGCCTTTGTGTACAGAGCAAGAGCTGCAGTGCAATAACTACTGGATTTATTTCATTCCCTCTTTTGGCTAAATTTGATTTTTTTTAAAGAGATGGTCGTTCACCCCTGCAATCTGTCTGATAAACTAAATGAGGTACTTGAAAACTGCATGGCTCACAAGAGACAGAACCACATTAAATAAAGATTTGCTTTATTATTGTACGCTAACCTGATCATTTATAGAATAGAGGAGATGAAATCCTGTTCTGTGTTCATGACTGGGTCAATAAAGGTCTTATGACCTGTTTGTACAAAAAAAAAAAAAAAAAACTAAAATGCAGACATTTCGTAAAGTGACACCTCAGACTCATAACCTTTGGTGCTAATTTTAGACTTTTGTTTTATAATCTCTCATATATTTGTACAGTTCTGTATATCAACAACAGATTAGGCAGCAGTATCCCTATTAGTCTTCTACTTTCTACCTTTAAGAACAGGAAAAAGGAAAAACTGGGAATGCTATGACATTTTTTTAAACAAACATTTATTGTGTCAAACAGCAACTTATTTTAAAATATCTACAAAAATGTTTCCTTTCTTTCACCCTTTTAACTCCAGTTTTTACTGATAGGAAAATAAAATAAAAACTTGCTGGAATGTTTGTTTGTTTGTTTTTTAGATGTTTTCTGATTCGTTTCTATTGAGCACCAAGGGTGTTTTAAAATAAATTTAACATTTTAGAGACCTTTTTTTAACTCATCTGCCTGGATTTGTGTGTGTATTGTGTTCCTGCAATGTGTGGAAACTAAAAATAAACCTAAAAAATAAGCAGAGAGTGAATCAAACTCATTAAGGAACATAAACAGATGAAAACTATTTTTTAAACCATCCTTTCCACCTTTACATGAATGGATGAAATCACTGCCAGGAGCAACAGAAAAACAGACACAGGAGTTTGTTCTGCAGTTTTATCTGTGCTGGCATTTCCCAAATCACAAGCAGGAAAGGGACAACAATGAGGGGAACCCCACATAAAACCCAGCTCTACCGAACAGTTCGTTTAAATAAAACGGCATAACACTACTTCCAAGTCCGGTTATTGAAAATATACCTGTCATAATTATGATAAAGTAGTAGAGCGAATTGTCCTTAGCTTAAGACAATGTGGATTAAATTCGGTAAAGTGTCTTTATTTTTATTTATTTGTCTTTTAACTTAACCATACATTTATTTTAGCAAGAATTATAGTTGTTTTTTCAATAATATACCGTCGAAAATGGTCATTAAAAAGCACTTTGGTTAGTTACAGTAACAACATGAAGAGTAGTTCACGTACCGCTGTGGAAAAACCACTAGCAGGAATTCTGAATGATTTTTTTTTTTTTTTTACTTACACGCAGAACTTCGATGGCGATCTGAAAAGTGGCCCGTCAGAAACGTGCCGAAGCAACAAGTCTCCCCTCCGTGTTTCTCCTTCCACGCAGCTCCGAAAATCCTCCAGTGAAATATCCACCAACTCCCGGCAGAGGCAACTACGGAGAGGGAAAACAGCAACGGTTTCAGCCGTCATCTTGTCCTAAAAAACTGTCAATTTCGGGCTGTGCGTTTGTTTAGTTCATCCCAAACCCCGCGGAGAGTTTCCTCGCAGCCTGACAGACGGGACGTCTGGGGCTTCCATAAAGGGGGGGGCGAGCAATCAGGCTTTTTCTCCCACCCCCCAAAAAATGTTAAAAATGTCAAAGATTTTCCCAGCGCCGTGTCAAAGCCACGAAGCTACAACAGTGCTGAAAGTGAGCACCCTGTTGCAACAGCGGCCATCTATCCCCGCGGAGGAAACAAACGACCAAACGCTACTTTTCGACACCAAACAACCCCGTTAAGCTAACGTATTAATCCCCCACGCACTACTTCCAGAAATATTTACACCCCTTGAACAGAATTTTACACCTACTTTGGATACCTGTAACTGTAATTGAAACTTACCTTGTTACTGAAATCTCATGTACAAATGTCCCTCTCTTTTGTTATTGTAATGTTACTGAGTATTTGGAATACTATGTCAAGTTATTCTGGTGTTTCTGGGCCAGCCAGCAAAGGTGTAGGTGAATCGCTTTCGCGCACTGACAGAGATGCGAAGAATGCTCGGAATGAGAGCAGGAATGAAATGAACGCAGGGAGCGAGTTTGCGCCGGGGCGGAGCGAGAGGTGGCGTCATCCCGAGCCCAGCGGCCAGCAGCCAGCCTGGGCAGCAGGCAGCAGAAGCGCAGCGGGGACTGGGAGGGCATTAAACATCCCGGGAGGTGACGCCTTCAGGGACGCGGTAAAACTCCGAATTTAGAGCTTCGCAGTTCCTTCGTATTGACAAGCAATTTTTTAGATGGGGAAAAGTGTGAGTTTTGTTATTAAAAAAAAAAAAAAAGTTGATCACACTTGTAAAATTATTGTAAAACTACTGTTATTTAATAAGTCAATTAAATTAAAGGTTATGGCTTATATATTTTATTTAATGGTAGTGAAGTGACGATTAGTAGGCTTAATCGATGATCGATTTATATATGATCCAACCAGATCGATCCTTCTGAGGCAAACTGTTTACCGCATGAAATTGACCAATATCATAAATTGATTTCAAAATGAAATAACTGTATTACATCAATATTGGAAAAAAAATACTATTTAAGGATAATATAAAGCAACAAGTACCAACACAGTGGACAACACACGTGATGGAGGTAAAAAATTACCAAGCCATCATTCCAGTCCAATGTATGGAAACACTTTGAATTTTGAAAAGACGTGACCATACAGTGTGGCAGAATGTTCTATTAATGTTCTGTTGGATTATTTTTGTGGGAGAACAACTGTGGGCTGAACTTTATAAAACTAAAATGAGAATTAATTTGCCACTAATTCTTGTTTACTTGTTTGTTTGTACACATATTTAATTTGCACTTGATTATTTTGCAAGAAATACAAGGAACCTGGAAAACGTCCACTGCACTGTTCAGTACCAGGTATTTATCTCTGAGTCACACTGGTTGAAGTTTTGGCTACAGATGTCCTGGATCTATTTTGTGTTAGTGAATCAGATCAAATCGGTTCTTTCAAAAT
Source organism: Oryzias curvinotus (assembly GCA_023969325.1). Classification (NCBI taxonomy): domain Eukaryota; kingdom Metazoa; phylum Chordata; class Actinopteri; order Beloniformes; family Adrianichthyidae; genus Oryzias; species Oryzias curvinotus. The sequence continues at coordinate 10,496,354 of CM043708.1, forward strand.
GAACTACAATTGAGTAACAGCAACCAGAAATTATGACATGAATCAAATAAATGGTAAAATGAATCGTTACACCCCTACTAAATGGTAAGAAAATCATGTTTTTGCATTATGTTTGGTAGTGCCTTATCAAATGTTGAATACGAGTTAATTTTTTTAACTTGAAAGTTTGTTCTAAGCTTTTTTATTGCACCTGGTGTGTTTTTTAATATTTGCTTTTATTTTGCACAATTTTTTCAATTACCCTCTTTAGTGTTTTTATCATTTTTTTTTACATTTTTTCAGACAGTTTTATCTGATACATAAATTAAGTACAAAACAAGCAAATAAGTCAAACTAAAAAAATGTAAAATTTATGTATTCATATATAATTAAAAAAATGTCTTCAAAAAGGAATAAGAAAACTGTGAGTAAACTGTGACAAATTCCAGTTTTTCTTATTATTTTATTCTTACACAGTGATCCTTAAGAAGTATCAGGCCTTTTAACTTCAAACTAAGTTACTTTGATCACAATAAATTGAGAAAACTAGATTAGCTGGATTGAGATAAAATGTTTTTGACTGAATATTAATTAAGAAAATGAATGAATAATACATTAATTAACACTATGGTTGTTTTTAATAATCTTTTTCAACTAAGTGATTTCCACTACATTTAATAAACTCTGCATTTAGAGATATTTTCATAATGACAACCATCCGATTTGCACTGTTACAAATGAATGAGTCATCATAGGGCCACAGCAGAAGGAAAAATGGATGCACATTTTATTCTAATTTCCCTAATAGATGGCTTGCAAAAGGTATTTTCATTTGTTTTGCTACACTCACACACACACACACGAACATATATATATATATATATATAATTGCAGATTATAGGATATAGAACAAATAATGACTAAAAACCACCCAACCAAACGCTATGTACAGGTCTGTGTGTAATTACAACGGAAAAGTCAAACTACTGTTTAACTCAATAGCACATTTCATTATAAAAGTACCTGTGAAAACACCCATGGACACATGAGATCAAGACAACATTAAAAACAAGCAATTACAATGTAAAAAACAGGCACATTGTGGAAAGACATTGAGGGAAAGAGTTACAGAAAAAGCTGTTCTAAACTGATGAATTTTGCGACTTTAACTGAAAGAAAGGGAATCCATGTTTTTGAGAGTTGAGAGGCAAAAAGATAGAAAGCTCTGCATTGTGCTCTTGTATCTTGTAAGTCATCTGTCACTTTCCCTGAGGACACACACTCCCTCCATAATCACATATTTCTTGACCACTCGGGCCTATGGTAGCTCACAGAGGACAAAAAAATAAATAAAAAGAATCTATTGACTCTACAGGACTAATAAATCTTCAGTCATGTGTAAAGAAAAAAAAACTAGCTAGATGTTTAAATAATACATTCATGCAAACTGCTCATATGGCTCACACAAAAGTATACTTTCCAGAACTTTTTATTGTTCCATAGATGATGAAACAGAACCACACTGGTCACACTTACAAGTATGCCTTTAAACGCTGATGGAGAGAAAGCACAAAGATAACAGCAGAGTCTTGTCTGAACAAGTCATCCATTAGCGGGCTGTGTTTTGACACCAGTCCCTCAAAGAAAGGGCTGTATGAAGATGGACGACTGCTCCTCTGAGGACATCCATCAACACCTTTTAACATGTGTCTGTGCACGTTTGGCTGGGAAAGGCAGAGGCACAGTGAGGTGTATGCTTTTTAAAAGGGGCAGTTTTCATGCTTTGTGCTTCATCATCTCATTCGTTACTGCCCATTTAACTAAGCAATGACTGCGTTTTTAAGCAAATGCTTTCATTTCACTTAAAACAACAAATAGTAGCCATCACCATTTTGCAACGTGAGAAGCATTTCACATTTGATTGAAGAAGACTGGATAGCATAGGAGCTAGGTCAGTCCTTTGACTTTTCTACATTTATTTTATTTTTATTTCAGATTTTTACCACAAGAGGAATCGTCATGCATGCAAACAAGACAACCCTGAAGATACGGCTACATCTATATTAGAAATTCTTGTGGGTCAGAACTCAGAAAGAAAGTATTTCAGACAGAGAGAAGACCACTCTGTGTGCTCCAAAACAACTTTGTGCAGTGCAGCTCTCCTGTTGCGTAACAGGGCGTGACCACTGAAGATCATGTAGTTCAGGTGGCAAACAAGACAAGGCAGCACACAATGGAACCCCAGCTCTCCGTGTTAAGAATTAGAGACAAAAACACACAATTCTCTAAGTATTTTACTGAGTGCAGGTTTACTTTTCCTGGTTTAGATCAGCTAAATGGCGAATGTTCTGGTAATAATTCACCCGCTTGTACTAGTGTGTTCCCCGCCTTCGCCCTTAAGTGACTCCAGCAACCCCTGTGACTGCACAGGACTGAGCGGCACAAGAAGATGGATGAATTCACCTGTATTTTGGACTATAGAAAGACAACTTTGAGAGGTTTCAGCTACAAATCTTTAGCATTGTGATATGTGCTAAGGGTTAGATTGTTTGCAGCAAAAAAAAAAGCTTTCCAAAACATGATCGGAATGAGATTTCTTTTTTGTCATAAAATATTTAGGTGTACCACATCATGTGCAATCTTTAATATCTCAGGATGTGTAGAAGTGCAATAATGTTTATGTGCAATCCATGTACAAAAATATTTTTACATAAATTTATTTTTTGCTGTTCTCAAGTTTTCCACTCTATATTTATATCTCATTCTAGTTTCAATCTTGTATTTTATAATTCTTTAAACAGCAGTAGAGCACTGAGATTTTTGTTGTGTCACAAGCTTCTTGTGCAACAATGACAATAAAAGGATTTCTGATGTCTGGTTTGTGCAGCACATCACATAGATTATGAGAGAAAGCATCAATAAACAAAATAAATTATCATCTAAAAATGTGAACATGACAAAACATGAGACACGCAATGGCAAAAATGTATTTTAACAACAAACAACCAAACATATTGGCTACACTAAGTGGCTTTGACAAAAAGAAAGCAGGGTAAGGAGCAGAACAACAGGACTGAACATGATCATTTTTATTTAAAAAAAGAGCGATTATTGAAGAAGAGCAAGAGTGTGTTCAAAATGCATCTAGTACTTAAAGTACATGTGAGTGTTAAGCAACTTTTCCAATAAAAAAGGCAATGCAATATGGACTTATCAAGTCTTAAAAATGTTGCTTTGGATCTACTGAAACAAATAATATTACTCAGACACTGCCTTAATATTTGTATTTTGAGTGCTAATGTTTTGTGTCTGGATTTTGACAGAAGAAACTAGGTTTTGATGTTTGCATCTAACTTGTGCTTCCACTTATCTAAGTTGTATTCCAGACTGAATTCATATCATCAGAGGAGTCTCATCAAAGCCAGTTTGGAAAAAACATCACAACAAAATAATCATTAAATGCTTCAGAAAGCACCAAACTATAGTTCCTCCACTGTAGTGCTCATTGGTGTTATTCAGCATGATAAGAGCAACATGCACTGTGGCGTGGCTTCAAATTGGCCTGCTCTTTTGTCTCATACACCTCAGATCTGCCCTGCTGTTGACACCGCCTGGCCTGTTTCAGGCTGGTCTGCAGCCTCCCTTAATCAGATAGGCGCGTGAGGCCAGGTGCTCTCCTGGCTCTCCACTTTGACTCCTGGCTCTCCACTTTGCTCAGTCTGCTACACAGATTCATTTTATTCAGAGATTAGAGAGGAGAGTAAAGGCCATTCACTTGTTAAATGAAAGGGTCGGCTGAAACCCACTTTGCAACCGTAGAGCTTCCACACATTTTATAATCTGGATTTGTTTCTGACAAATATTTTAGATTTAAATGCATTTTTACAAATGCCTACATGCCTATTTCTCATTTTTAAATATTTTCTCAAACACAAATTAAAACAATTTCTTAGGCTTTTGTGTAATAATTTATTAATTATTTTTTCACATAATGCTAATAAAGGTTTATGATATTCATGAATTAAAACAAAAGACATGTTAAATATTAGTAACCTAATTGTGTTTATTAAAATGGAATATTGGCTTCAATTTTATGCGAAATGCAAAAAAGAAGTCCAAATAAATGATCTAAAATAGGACTTATTTATAAATAAAAGCCGTTGAAAAATTTTCTAACTTGAAAACAGTAGAAATGCAATAAACAAAACTGACCACACGGCACTGGAATACAGTGGAAATGAGTTTCCATGGAGACACAGCATCACCCTTTTTGTCTGCAATTTTGTTTTCATGTTAAAAGTCTTATTGTTGTACCTGTAAGTACCAAAATCAGAACAAATATTTAGAGAAAAAAACATGTTAATTTGTCTTATCATCCCCTTGTACCATCTCTATCAATGCAACTAATGCTTTATTTGCACTTACAACAAAACTCAAATATAAAAAAAAAATACAAATAAGCCAAAATTTAAATCCAACTCATAAAAACATTTAAAATAGCTAATGCTAATGCAGTGCATCAAATTTAGGGTAGCAAAATGCCCTAAATCTTTCTTCATAACCCTTTCTATTTTACATAACCTCATTATAATATTTGGGGATTTAAAAAAAATACATAATTTGCAAATCATTCCTAGTTTGATGGCCACACAGTTTAGGTTACTATGGTGACCCCCAATAATAAAAAATGAGTTAGCGCTGATTTATCTCTAATTGAACTTTTTTTTTAATTGCAACATTGTCTGGTCCCAGAATCCTACTTCAGCTGCATCACCACGGTAACCTTTAGCTAGCACTTTTATTATTTCAGTGGTCCAGACTTCGCTAACAAGTGGCATGTTGAAGCCAGTTTGGTCATGTGTTTTAGGTTGTACTGCTTAGATTTTCAGCATAACATTTTCCATGTTAAGAATACGGCTTTTAAAATGATTTTTGTGTCCTAGTTTGATGTACTGCTTAAAGGGGTTTTGTGCAGGTCATTCTTGTCCTTTCTAGCATTTGTTATAATGAGTAACCATGACAACAGGAAAGTTATTTAAATGTGCCAGGAGCAGGCAGAGCTTTCCAAACCTCAAGTGCTGCTCAAAAAAAAAAAAAAAATTCAAAGTCCAGGTTAAACAAGTGAAATGCAGAGATGGAGACTTTGAAGTAAGAAATTTGAGTCCGACTTATGAGGCTTGACTTGCGACTCGGCTTGAATTTGAGGCTTTAGAAAGGTTAATTGGGTGCATTTGATTCTAACAGATTAGGCAAAATTATTCAAAATTTCATCTCTATCCATCAAACGAACATATTACACTTGTATAGAGAAAAACTTGATTCAATCAAATGTAACAAACATAATTTTCATATTTAAATTGTTTTGCATATTGCTGCATTTTACACACTGACCGTAGGTGAGTTACAGTATGTTTACTAAGTTACATTTACTTTTCTTTTTGTGAAAACAACTTCTAAGAGTAATTAACAGCATCATACTTTGACTTTTACTTCAAATGGTTGATGATTAAAAAGAAGCGTTGTCATCAAGCTAAAATATACCAGTTTCATTCATCAAGTCCATACAATTAATGAACAACAGTTAAAAAATTGATGTCTCTATTTTACCTTTTGGATCAAATGCTGAATTTCAACTGATTTTTTTGTTTGTGCAATATCTTTAACTTTGTTGTTAACAGTTCATCACACAAATTGCAACCGATGCTGTGTGTGCAAACACATGCACACAACACTATAGTAGCAAACAGTAGAGAGTAGTGTCACATGATGGAATTATGTTCTAAAATCCTCACAAATGCTGCCATCATTTTCTATTATCACAGTTTGCATACCGCATTGTTACCTACAAATCTCTTTATCTCATTTTCAAGGTTCTGCCGGTGGAAAACAAGCATTAATGGCAGATTGTAGCATAACCACTGTTTAAAATGTGATTATGACCAGATGTTCATTCAGATTATATCTTGGGCTGGGGGGTTTGGTGCCATCACACAGATGCAAGTTATTTTTTTTTCTATGCATCAGCTTTAGGCTTTGCATTTCAAAAACATACGTGATGTTGTCAAATTCCTGTTATCAAGCTATACAAATGAGTTGAGCCAAGTTTTGACATTAAAATAGAAAATATTCTTGCAGAAATCCTTGTTTTAGTTTCAAAGTACAAAAATAATCATAAGAAGAGTGTTGCTCTTTTCGAGACAATGACATTTTAAAGAATCCACAAACGTCTACTTTTTTGACATGGGAAGAGGGGTAAATGTAGTGGTGAACAGAAAAGATTTCTGCTAAATTTTCTTCTCCTGAAGCTCTGGCACAAATCGATAACAAACACATACAAGTTCTCAAACCTTGAAAGACTCTAACTGCTCTTCCCCTTTTTCAGCCTCACCAAGCGTTCTTTTCTGAGGGTGTTTTTCTTAACTGCTCCCTGAACTGCTGTTGTCCTATAAAAAGGCCAGGCAGGACTATCGTCTTAGTATGTGCAGAGAGGCTTATTTGATATGAATACAGTAGTATATAAAGGCAGAAACTGGAGAGTAATTACATTTAATAGCTGAAAAGGATTCTGTTCAAGACACCTTAGTGTGTGATGTTTGATTACAGGTGATTATTTTCTGCTTTTTGGTTGAAGAATATAAAAAAAAAAAACACGGCACCCAGATCCTGCACTTTACTGATGATAGTGGTTCGGAACAATAGGCCATTGAAGTGCAATGCCACTATCCCAGTTTAAATGTCAGAGGATGAAGCTGGCAAGACAACCAAGGCTCAATTTGAAGAAGTATTCCCAACCAAAGCCAAGAGCTTCTGCTAAACTGGAACCACCCAAGGACTCAATAAATGTTATACATGTAAAAAGAACAATGAATTTTGAATGTGCACATAATATTATTCTCATTTTATGTCCAACTCTAGCCACAAATCTTATTTTTGATTCAGATCAGAGACGGAAAAACAAACAGGACCCTCGTAAAATGTATCAGTTATAGACAATGCAAGAAAGCATTTTGAAATACAAACTTTACAGGCAAAACACATTTCAAATACACCAACTGCAATCTCATAGTAATATAAATGATCAACACGGAATATGTAAGTTTTTATTCATTTTCTATTCATTTTCTAATCCCCTTTTCCCTTTTTCGGGATCACGGGGCTGCTGGAGCCTATCCCGGCCACTTGTAGGCGAATGCAGGGGATGCCCAGGACAGGTCGCCAGTCTGTCGCAGGGTAGAATATCCACAATCACACACCCATTCACTCTCACACTCATACCTATGGACAATTTAGAATGACCAATTAACCTATGAAGCATGTTTTTTGGACGGTGGGAGGAAGCCGGAGATCCCAGGAGGAAACCCACGCATGCACAGGGAGAACATGCAAACTCCACACAGAAAGGTCCCCCATTGATGTGTTTTTTCATGTCCCCCAGCCGGGACTTAAACCGGGGGCCTTCTTGCTGTGAGGCAAGAGCGCTAACCAAGTATACATGTAAGTTTTTACTTTTCCCAATATCTTTGACTTTGTGTAATAAGGTGATATTATTCCAAAGATATAGATTTCTGCTAGAAATGATAGAAAAACCTTTTGGCTTTATGTTATGAAACTCTATATTCATTTGATAACACAGTGTTTTCATCACCTTTGTATTCTCCACCAAGTTGTAAAGGTTCAGAACAGGCAGAAAAAAGCTCCAAATAGAATTTGAATGTAGTTCAATTTCATTTTCTGAGTTTACCATTTCATATAAAGCTATCCTTTAAAAAAAATTAAGCAAGAAAGACAAGACAGCTGAGGATTTAGAGTTTATTTGCTGGTTATGTCCAAAACGGTAAATATTTTTGAACAAGGAACATTGATTTGGACAACAGCAATAGTGGCATGAAAAACATCAGATGTCTAAAATAAAAGCAGACACTTTTGACAGGAAAGCTAGAATCACTCAGAACTGCAAATTGTTGAGGTGTACAATAAATAATGATCAATAAATGTGTTTTATGCTCATCTGTAGTCAACATATTAAAGTTAGACCTGAAAAAGCAGATAAATTATTTCACTCTTAGATGTAATGAAAAATACCTTAATTTATATCTTTGTCTGTATTAGGATCACTATGGTAACACATTAGCTGCAGTGGGCACGGATCATTGCAGCAACGTGTTGGTGTGGCGACTAGATAGGTCGCTTTAAACCACATGTGTCAAACTCAAGGCCCGGGGGCCAAATGTGGCCCTCCATGTCATTTTATGTGGCCCGCGAGAGCATACAATTTTTTAATTTATTAAAATAAAATTGAAAATTGGTGTGTATTTATTCACATCTAGGGTGAATTGGACTTGAAATATCGGATTGGGCAACTATACATTAAGACTTAAACACTGTCCATATAACCTAACCTGACAGAATCAAATGTAAAAGGATTTATGCTAGAATAACAAACAAACCTATGTTTCTATGCAACTGTAATCGTCACTTCAAAAAGCTATAATAAATAAATAGTTATTTAACATTAAGGAGTAGTTACATTTATTTGTCAGTACATTTAGTTACATGTATAACTTCTATCTGGCCCTTTGAGGACAGCCGCTATGCTGATGTGGCCCTCAGTGAAAATGAGTTTGATACCCCTGCTTTAAACTAAGACGTGTTTCGATCGGAGCTGGAGCCTTTCTGTTGAAGTTTGAGCGTTCTTACCTAGCAGTTTAAATTTCTTGATTTCTCCTGAAAGCTTAAACAGGGCAGAATGATACTAACCTGACAGTGAATCTCTGCAGGCTTGTTTGACTGTGAGCATCTGACAGCTGACCTGCTTCTCTCTGGATGACAGGTTCAGCCTCCCTCCAGCTCAAAACATAGTGGACAAAGCGGGTAAAGAAAATGAAAGACTACATATTTACTAAAACACGCTGAGTTAAAAATGAGAGGAAAAAAACATCTAGAGGGACGTCTAAAGAATGTCGTAATTAGTTGACGCAATTCAAAGAATCTCCAGAATGCCGTGTGATTTATTTTTTAACCGAGTGCAGAAATAACTTTACATGAAAGAAAAATAAACTTTATTCTCTTTTTACTTTCCAGACTGAAAAATTATGTGTATATGGAATTCAATTAAAGTAATAATTGCTAACATTTTTCATTTAAATTGTTTTCTGTTTGTCTGTTTCAGGTTCATTTAAGAGTCGAGTTTTCTTTCAGTTGGAAAACTCTTTTTCTTTTTTTTTTTTTATTTGACCAGGTTAAGTGAAGCTGTTTACTTTGCATGCCTGCCGGTCTGTTTAATAAGTTAACACAATAAAACACACCTTAACATATGAATTTGTTCAAGCTTGTTTTATTATTCCAAACCAGCTTCCATCACATTGATTTTTTTTTCTTTCAGTTTTTGTTTTTTATTAAATAGAAAAAAAAAATCAGGTTATAGGATTCAGTTTAAATGAGATATTCTCTTTGTTGTGCATTTGCCGCTTTTGTCAAACGCAGCCTGAGCTGTAGGATTACAGAGCTGGGAGATGATCAGCTGTCTTCCTTCTTGTAACCTAAAAAATAAAAAATCACATTTATTTAGGTTTATATATTTTCATCAGGTTTTGTGCCTGTGAGCAGCTCAGGAGAGACACATCCAGAGGTCCATTAAGCATTATCATCATCTACAAGTTTAACAATAAACGTTATACTGATCAACATATATTAAATTCATGTATTTATGATGTTCATAAAAAAACGTCCTTTTTACGTTTTTAATTTCAGCAATACATGAGTGCGAAGGATGACTTCAGAAGAGCAATACACGTTCAGCTTAAAAAATATCCTTGTAATATCCTGATTGTGGCTGGCACTTGACTGAAAAACAATCATTTTAGAGAAATGTTTGGATCATATGTATTATTGGGAATTATAGGGAGATAAATGACTACAAGCCTTAGCACAAACGAAAGATTTCTGAATCTTTGGGTTGTACTTGGATATAAAAGAAATTAGTTTGTAGATCCCTGGAGTCCTAACAACAATATCCAATGTGAACCTGTCGTGCCCTCTGATTGTCATTAAAGATGTTCCCACAAACAATTTTTTTTTTCTCATTTTCTAATCATGATGTGTTTTATAAAGCATACTAGAAAAGATTATGTACAGTTTCAGAGATTAATAAACTATAAAATTTAGTTTAAAATATAAATTATTGCATCACAGCACTTTTACTTTTTGATGACTGCTTCAAAGTTAAACTGAATAGTGCATAATTACATTTTGGATTTAAAGGATATTAACATATTTTAACAATTTTATTCTGGTTTGCTTGTTCAACTGCAACAGGTTTTTAAAGTTATTATTTTTTTTACACAAATAGATAGATTCCAAGTATCTTTTTCTACCTGATAATTTTCTGTTGCTTTAAGTAAAATGAAATGTTTACTCTGACGTTCTGATTTGAGTCCCCCCCCTCCCTCTGGAGCTTTGTGTCTAATGGTTCGAAATGATGATTTTTGTATATCAGCAAAAATAATGGATTTGTATTTTTAGATTCATCTCTTCCTAAATTTTCTGTGTTTTTTTCATCAACTTTAACAGCATCTGTAATTTCAATGCAATTTCAGGCTGTGATTGCTCCATGTAATCGTTGCTGCTGCTGTTTTTCATGAGGCTCTTTATGCATTTAGGAAAATGTTATTCCATTTAAAAAAAAAGGAATGGAAACATCTTCACACCTCAGTAAACACATACATTTAGACATATATGTATAGGAGAGTGACAGAACGGAATCTAGAGCTAAAATACTTCATAAAGAATTAAGGAGCTCTCAAATTACATGGGTAAAAAAATATAAATTCTCTACTTCATGAGAGTTTGTGTCATCACTAGACAGAGAGAAACCGGACACATATCTCTAGCATGTCTAAAAAACAAGTTTTCTTAACCTGACAGCATTTATACATGTCTGTGTGGATACGTTTATACAGGTTTTTTTATTTATTTATCATGAAAATGTGAATATTAGAGATAATGTTTGTTTTCTGCTTTTTATTGCTGTTGATTGTTAAAATTTGCATCTTTTTCCGATATGAAGATGAAACAGTTGAAGACATTGCAGCAGTAAAGCTTATGTTCCTTAAGAATTTTGTTCTTTCTAAAGACAATCTTCTATTAATAAAATAAAAAGAATAAAATATTGCAGTTAAGCATATGTCCAACACATTTACTAAACATAGGCTATCTGGAGATCTGTAAAATATTAATTATTTTTCAGTGATGCTCTTGAGTTCTTTTTAAATGCTTTTAATCACATACAAGTATTTTGTTGCAATAAAAGTAGATATAAATTTCCTTTAGCAAAGATGATAACACTGGCATCACTCAATGTCTTAAATACAATTGCTGTGGATTGCAACTAGCATTCCAATAAGCAATGCTGGTTTATACCCACACAGTTAAAAAGTTACAAAAAATAATGCCATCAGATGTCATATATGAAATTTGTTCTTCTTCCCTTCTGACCCTCCCCTCTGGGGAGTGATGGGCTGCAGACACCGACTCAGGGACCCCTGATGCTGAGTATCAAGCAGGGAGGCATTACATCCTAATTTAAGGGTCTTTGGTATGACGCAGTTGTAACCCTTGTGCTATCCTAGGCACTTTACCGTTGGGAGTTGGGTCATCTAGACCCACTAGACAGAGCGCTGAACCTTTTTTTTCAATGATTTGTGATCTTCACTGGTTCAACTGATTACATGAAATTTTTCCTCCTTTATCCACCTTTGTCATGGTAGGGAGAACACGTCAAAGTAAGGGTGGGGTCATCTAAGATAGCACAAGGGGTATATTTGAACTCACAAACTTACAGTCTCAGGGCGGACACTCTACCACGAGGCCGCTGAGCCGGTCCCTTTATGTTTAAAACTCTAAAACAATGTACAAGGTTCAATAGTGGTCTCCCGGTGGGTATACCCTCATCTTTTTATTGAGGACAAAAGTTCTCCAGCCGGTTTAAGTTTATTTGGCAATGGCAGTCTGTACAAGAAGAGATGAAGGAAATAGAAAATTAATGATAATAAGAAAACAGATCTAGTGCATTTAAGATTTTCTTTACATTATAAGGCATTTCTACATATTTATCCCAAGGAACTGCAATCTCTATGAAATACAATGATATATTATGTTAAAATCTACAGTACTTTCTCTCTGGAGTAAACTGTGCCCCCTTTTTTTCTGCTTGTCTACATTGTGTATCGTCCTGTATTCCTTCCATTGGTGCTGGTTTTCATACCCTTTTCGGGATGGTAATGTCCTGCAAACTTTGGTTGCTTGTTGCTGGGTTTTACTCAAATTAACTACAAAAGTTTATAAGAAATATGCCTCAATTCAGTCTCTGTCCAAGACTCCACGTTTTAGGACCTTTTCCTCCCTTGGCATATTTTTCTGAGGTCACCTTCCTCCATCCACAAAGACACATCTGTACCTGCCTTCCTCTATGTTTGTCTTGTCAGAGATGACCACTTCTATTAGTTTTATTAGGGTCTAATATGAGATCTTTAAAGGTAAATTTAATGTTTTAACATTTCTTTACACTTGTATATTTTAAAAATAATTCACACCTCTTTATTCTGCAGACAAAATAATAATATTGCAAGAATATTAGGAATTTTACTTTTATTTGAAGGAATGCACACTTAAAATTGAATTTATCACAATAAAACATTGACAAATTATTCTCTGAGGTGTTTTTCATTAAAAAGTTATCAAAAATAAATTTTTAATAACTCTGAATGCATACTTAAACCCCAAGCAGCAATGCTGCAACACATCTTTGTCAGTCTTAAAATTAATTGAAAACTTAATCTAAAACTTGGGAACTCAAATCTGTTATGAAAGGCTTTTGCCACTCTGCCATGGAGTATGTCTAAGTCATTTTTGGAATTCGTTTAAAGCAAAATTCAGAAAGGCAAACTTTATCATGGTTGATGAATTCTCATTTTTTCAACAAATTGGTTGAAAACGGGGGATAAAAAATAGCGGTGATAAAGACATTCTCTTTGGAAACTAAACAGAGTCAAGGACTTGCAGAACGGAGAGGCCCGACCCTCCAAGCTGTTGGAGCATTCCAGAACAGAGTTCAGCACAATGCGAGATGGCTTTTCAAGCATTTTACTTTGTGTCTTGTTAACTTAGCTTTTTTTTTATTGTCGCACCTTTTGATCTTGGAGGAAAACACAATTCTTTTCACTTGAAGCTTTAAATATAAAAACTTTGAATCCTTAAGGATTTGTGACTGTGCTTTAATTCTAAAGATAAAATGTCTCAAATAACGCTCATACACCTCCTAAAAGACAGGATATAACATTATAGATGAAAAAAAGGCAAATTTTTAAAGTTTAAGTTCTACTGTCAAATATGTTTTTTAATTTAATCTTTTATTTTTAGTTATTTTTAGTTTATTTTTACTTTTATTTTAATTTAATTTAAATGATGAACACAATTGTAGAAGTTTGAAAAAGAAAGCAACTTTTCTACAGATGTTAAAAAAAGAAACGAACAAGAATACAAACCTGTTAAGGTATTATTTGTTACCATTTACAAACATCACAGAAAACCATTAGTGTCATATAAAGCAAATTTAGTAGCCATTGATTTTAACATTTGTACACAAACAATTTTCCTCACTGCTCACTTGCTCTCCAACTGTTACATATGAAAACATTTTTCATCCTGTTTTTTTTAGTCATAAAAAAAAGCTTTTTTTAAGGTAACAAAACTGAAAAAGGTATTTGAAGACGTAAAAATTGTGATTTTATAGAACCAGTAAAGTGTCATTTGACTTAATTTGTTGTTTTCTGCACTTTTGGAAATCCACATTTTCTTTGTGTAAGGTGCATTAGAAAGATTAAAGTAAATCTTTTGTCTGAAACATCCTTTTCTGGCAGATTTATGTGCTGTTTTACTGTCAATAAATGAAATATTAAATAAATACCACAAAAGCTTATCCAGTCTACGACAGGAATATTTCAAAAGCGGATTTTATGCAAAAAACAAAGGATTGTCTTTTTTTTTTTTTTAACCCATTGCACTTATATATTTTATTCAATTTTAGCTAAAACACAGTTCAGGTGTTGGCATAATAAAAGCTCTAAGTTGATTTTATTTTTCTCAAACAATTAATGTGGAAATACAAAGTTTACATTTTTTAACAGATTGATTCAGCCTTCGGCATAAAAGGTCTAAACACATCTTTACCTTTTTCACTTTTACTAAAATAACCTCACTTCATACGTTTCTTTTCTATAAGCTGAAAAAAAAAGTTTTTTTTTCTTTTTAGCATGTTAAGAGCCACTCACATCCACATTAATTTTAAGGTTAAGGCCCAAACGTAAACCTTGAAGACGGTTCTATTTAAACAAAGCCAATCCACTAAACATTCATGACACCTTTCAAAAGCTATTTAACAAACCTTGAATGCTTAGGGTGCTGTGATCTCTCAAGGAATTCCTCATTCATCTGATTAAGATACAAAAAAAAATCATCTCCTTTTCGTGAACAAGTCATTTGTGTAAGAATCGAAATAAAAAATGTAGTTCTGCTTCATTCAGACTGTGAGTGTGGGTGCCTCAGTCATTAGTCAGGAGAGAAGGCAGGCCACAAATCTTCATCTACCTCAAACATAAAGCATTGCAGGGTTGCATCAAACTTTGAAACAGTTATCTTATTTTTGACACACAATGAAACAACCATGCAGGTGATCATCTTCAAAATGCAAACTCTTCAAACAACACCATTGTTTTGCTAACCTCATATAAAGTCTCCGGCTGAAAAAGAAGAACAAATAAACAGAAACGCTAATAAATAAAAAAAAAGACAAAAACAGCTGGATGCAAACATTAAAAAAAAATTTATTAAGAAAAAAAAATGACATTCAAAAAGATGAGAGGGTTGTGGGTAAAAATTGTGCAATTGTCTGTGGCTGTAAAGAGGAAACGTTTGAGAGGTTTCATAACAGTAGATGGCAGCACATTCCAGCTAAACGCTGCTCAGCTTTCAGGACAGCCACATCAGACGCTCTTTGGTTTTTCAAGAGGAAAAAAAAGGTTTCCAACATTGCACACTGTGATCCACAAAAAATGATGAACAAATAGTTCACATATTTTTTTAAGAAAAAAACATACAGAAGAGTCAGATTTGCAAAAAAATAAACAGAAGAACGGGTTTTTTAAACAGACTTTTTTTTTTTTTCTAAAGCCAGAGTTTACTGCTTTGTAGGGAAAAACATACAAAGTGCATCAAGTTCATTTAGCCCTTTCAAAGTAAAGCATTGTTACAGCATGACTGCACTGACATGGCAGTTTTAGAAAAAGAACACAGCAACCAAAGATTAGACTTCTCAGCAGTTTGAATTCATTATTGAACCATTGGGTGATCGTGTTCATTCTTTAACATTTTTGATGAGCTCATTCCAACATCTCTATTCAGCTTCTATGCAAAATCCAGCAAAAAATAACTATTAAATGTGGCAGTCTATGGCCAAAGAAAGATGTAAACTCTTTCAAATGAAATACAAAAGTAAAAGTAAAATATAAAGGATTCCAATGGTCAAGCAGCACTTTGAAATTAATCAGTTTGGCAGTTTAATTTGCAGTCAGAGGATAACTTCTTTGGTCAACTCAACATTGTGACTGATATGTTCATCATTGTGATGGAAATTGTCCAACAAACGGACAGACAGGCTTTTATTGTGCAAATAGAGCGACACTGAAAAACTGATTTAGCACTATTAAAGATGGCAGTAAATGGGACTACTATTTAGAATTGAGTCTTAACAGCATGAGTATGCAACAAATTAATTCAGCCCGATCCGCTCCTGCAGCCAAAACAGGGCTGGTTGTAAAACGCTGGGGCCGCCCGTCACAGCCTCTGTGTGCATCTGCAGCAGTACGTCTTGTAAAACGAACAGCAGGGGCAGGCTCATGCTCAGCAGCTCAAACAGCACCGTATAGTCGTGGGCATTGTCCCTCAGGTGGCCAGCGACGGCCTGTGCTGCACTGCGTACGCAGCGGGACAGATATGAGGGGGCTTTGCACACCGCGCGGGTCACACTCAAGGGCCAGCTCAGCTGTTTCCTGGTGAACAAGCTGCAGGTACCTGCTGCAGGTCGACTCTGCAGTTCCACTGTGCTGCCGCACGCCGAGTCTTCTTCAGCAGCGCGGTTTCGCTCCTCGACTCCAAACTGATTCTGACAGAGGAGGTAGATGGAGAGGTTTCAGTACTCATTAAGAATGGCATGACTAAAATATTGGAGGAGGGTCACTTACAGAAGGTGAAGTGAAGGTCCTTTTTAGGCGTGTCCCATTGTTTTGCTGATCAAAGTGAGGTCTGCAGTATAATTTCTCTGGAAAATACAGCACACATCCTGATTGAGTGGATCAACATAAATGAATAAAAACATGTATTAATAGCAGGAAGAAAACATACCATTGTCAGGGTTGAACACATGCAATCCCTGGGGCAGGGGCGAGCTGCAGATGGAACAACGAAAGCACTCCCTGTGGAAGCACAGCCCCTCGGCACGGACCCTCTCGATCATGTAAACACGCTTTTTGCAGGAGTGACATTTCTCAGAAGATTGAGAAAAAGCTCTCCGCACCGAAGTTCCCTGGGGAGAAAAAAAATTAAAAATAAAGGTTTGGAAACAACATTAGCATTAACATTACCTAATATTGTGTTCTCCTTAACAAATAAACAAAAGATACCATAAGGGAACATGCTTGCTTTCAAAGGAATAAACTACTTGTCTTTTCAAATCCATTTCTCATTTGGACACACATATACTCAGGATTAAAACTGTGTAGCAGAAAACATTCCTCATAGCAACGTGTAGGTGCTGTTCCAGCATGTGGCAGATGGGTTGGAGCCAGCAGTCTGGGTGGAGCAAAGAAACCCTCCATGTACCACCACAAAATCACACGTCTACTGTTTGAAGGCTGCAAGTGATTAAAAGCCTGACTGGTAGGAACCGACGTTAAAATAATGCTTGCATGCAAACCCCAGTCTGGAATACGACTGTCTGATAGCACAGACGTGATTATCAGTCCTAAAGTCTTGGTGAATATTATTCCTGAGAGGGATATTTATTAGTGATGGGGTAAATGCTTGTTCCTCTCTCTCTCTGCCAATCATCCCACAATTCTCATAAAGAATAGAGTAGAACAGCTTTATTTTCATTGGTTTTGGTTTTATGGTGCAAGTGTGGTATTCCTTCCTAAATATAGAATCTTTGAATGGACTTGGGGACAGGCATGTTGAAACGGCATGTGGTTGCAGTAACTTCCAGCACCTGGTGTCCCCAGTCGGTCTCCTATCTAAGGATTAACCAGACCTTTGAGATCAGATGAGATCAGCCAGAATCAGGGCGTCACACTCTTGCATTTATGATTAGAAAAATAAATGCAGTAAAACAAAGGAGAAAGCTAGACATGCAAAAGTCACATGCTTCCTAAGGTGGGAGGGGCCACTCATTTCGTTTGCTATAGTCACCTTTAGCACATCAAAACTGTCCTCTGAGAAAAGTCCTCTAAGATGAACAGCTTTCTCCTTTATGCTCTTTGAGTGAAACTCTCTAACTTTTTGTGTCTGAGCTCTTTTCTGCAGGACAACAACAAAAAACAAAAAAAAAAACACAGAAGTCATCAGCATGGCCTTTCCTACGCAAAGAAAAGCATCCACCCACAGACGCGCATGGAGGAAAAGACAGCCTTAAAACCTACTAAAACCAACAAATGTATTTAAATATGTTGGGAATATAATGACTTAAAGTTTACTTTTGTTAAACCTGGAAACCCGTTGTTAAAAGTGTTTGGTTCAATGATCAGCTTTCATTTTTAATCTTCTAAACATGAAGGCACTTATATTCAGATTAATTACAAAAATTATAATCAAATATGATGATGCGCATGTAATGGATATATAAAGCACAAAAGGCTAGTTTTAATAGTAGTTTAAAGTGTGTCTCATCAAATGCTATCAAGAATGGCCCTTTGCTTCCACCTTCAGTCATTTTAGAGCAACAGCAGACTTACATTTGGTATTTCAGCTTTTATACAAAAACTAAAAAAAAAATATCGTAAAAAATACACTAATGACTACATACCTCTAAGGGATTTTCTTTACTATGCAATGTATACTTCTATTTAATTCAGATTTTTCAGATTAAAAAAATCAATTAAGATGATTCAGTGAGACTTGATATAAAAAAATATATATCATAAAGCATTAAGAATAATAAACATCATTTTATCAGAATCCGTTTTTCCAAAAGCTAAACTTTTAAACTGATTTCAAACTGTTTTTTAAATGCAAACACCTTGGTAGCACTGACAAAAGACAATTTCACTCAAAGTTTAATGAAGTGAAGCAATGTTGCAAAAGATACCTGCCAAAAACTGATCACACTTTAAGAGAGACATATTTGTGAAAAACTACTAAATCAAATTAATTAAAGCCAAACTAAAAAAATCCCAGATTTTTATAGTTTGGCTTTACCTTCATGCTCAGATGTTGTTTGTACCTTTCATGTTTGGCTCCATAAAAGAGAAGAACTTCACATTTTACTGAACTGTACACAAGCCCAGACGTATAATCAGTGTGTAATGTATAATCAAGAGTCACTCAGATGTATTTGTGAGGATCAGAGCATGCAGCAGAGATGCAAAGAGGAGACAGAGAAGAAAACAGACAGAGGAAGCAGAGATACTCTTCACCTCAGAGACATGTTCATCCACCTCCTGGAGGCGGTGGAGAATTCTTCTCATGAAACAGATTCCTGAGTGGAGGGATGGAACAGGAGCGGGGAGTTCTGGGTTCTCGGGCTGAGGCATCATCTCTGTGAAAGCCTGATCAACATGTCTGAGCCTCAGGTCTGTGAATGGACGGTGGGGGTGCAGGCGAGGTTTGGGCAGAGTCTTTGGGGAAACTAACTGTTCAGCTGCTTTTCTGATACTGATTTCAAACTGAAAGGGATATTAAACACATGAGCTCTTTAAAGTCAGACAAACTTATCACAGGAAATGTTCAAACTCTCTTTCAACCATTGATTTTTTGGTGAATATTGGTTATGGCAGTGCTTTATGAAAAATAAAAATGCACGTTAAAGGGGGTGTGTCCACTTAAAGGGAAGTTATTGGATAAAAAAGGAGGTCAAAACAACTTTTGAATGTTTTTGGGCATTTAGGAACAATAAAGGGTGGACATCTCTGCATGCAAGGGGATCACTACAATTAAATGGATTGTAAAATCCATGTATTTCTTTCAAATACTATAAATCTTACAACTACTTTAAAGAAGCACAAGTCTAGAAAATCATGATCTAGGATGCCTCTATACAAAAGTGTCAAATCTAAAAGCCAGAGTAAACCACATGAGGATACTGGTACTTATCCATAATACCTTCACGATGCAAAAATTAACCTATAAAAGTGATTTTTGTGTTTCACTCGAAAAATGTTTTTTAAAATTATTTAATTGTGGAACATAAAAGGAGAAGTCATGCAGGTGCTCACAGGAAAAAACAAAACAAAAAAAAACAGTTGCAGATTACCTGTGTTACTGATGGGGGCTTAGGTGGGACCGGAGGCCTGATTTTAACAGGCAGACTTTCCCTAAAGTCATGAGCAGAGAAAAGCAAGGACCTCTCACTGAGGTCCAACTGGGTCTTTGCAGAGAACCAGGGGAAGACGTAGAGAAAAGAAGTAGGAAAGAGAAAAAAATACAAAGAGAAATAGCCACAGACAGTGACAGGAAAGTTCTGACAGAAGAAAACCATAATTTCTTTCTGAACTGCAGCTGACAGCAGAGGAAGTATAAAACATATTTATGATCCATGACAAGAGCTAAAATAACCGTTTTACCTTTTTGCAGTCAAAGAAGATAGAGGAATGATTTGAAAGAAAATAGATGAATGCAAGCATAAAAGTCTATATAAAGGCATGCTTTCTTAGGTTTACACAAAGTGTCAGGACACTAAATCCAAATTACAGCTATATGTGAGACACTCTTTGTTATTACCTGCGTTTTGGGGACACTGGAGCTGCTTTTAATCTCAAACTTGGCCAGCAACTGAGTAGAAAGTGTTCCCACTTTGTTGTCTTTGGAGTTCTGCTTGTCTTGAACATACATGAGATTGGTGACCTAAAAAACAGACAAACAAAAAAACATACATGTATATTTTTTTTGTAAGAAAACAAATAGCTTCCTATTATTACACAAAGACAAGTGTTTTAACGAACCTCCTCGATACAGAACGTTCGCCTCCTTTTGTTAATGACGTTTGTGCTGTCAGTCTTCTTTTCATCCTAAAAATACAAAACAGTAACATTAAAAACATAACAGTCTAGAAGATTAGAAGGGAACTTACAAGTTACATTATACAAATTTAAACAATAAAAAAACTAAAGGGGAAGTTACCTTTGGTATGCGTTTTCTGTGAGGGGAAAAACTGAATGCATCGTCATTACATCTGATTTCCTTTGAGGGATAGCATTCTTGGTTTTCATCCAGTTTCCTGGTATCTGCAAAATAACATAGTTTTGGATCTCAAATATTCCCGAATACTGTGGTTTTTTGTTGCAGAACACGCAAAAATCCTGACACTGAAAGTAACAAACACGATGGAACAAAACACAAAAACCTTCAGAGAAAACAGAGAAATATCCAGGTCTCAATGTCTTTATTGTAGCTGATTTCAATAAAATAGTGTTCCAACTGAAAGCGGAGGCATAATAAAGAGACATTTGAAACACCTCATGAAACACAGACGCTACCTGATGCAGGCAGAGGTGATCCACGGAAGAGCTCGTAGAACTTGGACAGGAACGCGATTACCCTCGACTTATCCAATTCCTCATTGGTACTCTGCTCCTTTGCAGATGTGAATGGTTGGATCCCGAATTCCTGTTCGCTAATGTCAAGCGCAAGCTGCAGGTTTGCCCTGTGATCCTCCTCGTTTAATGAGTCAAAATCTCTGAAGGAGACAGGTAAAAAAACAGAAAGATCACAATAATGAGAGTAAGTGGACTTAGCGATAGTGGGATGATGAGCATATCTGTGTTTTTGTTCTTTTATTCATGCTTGATTTTCCCTGCTTAAGGAAGTCACATATGAAGTGCTTCAGTTGCACATTTACCTGTGACCCACATTTCTATCTGGAAAAAATAATTAGACAGGAATGTGACAGAAGGGCTTGAGCATGCTAAATGACTCACTTCCCAACAGATCCTTTCATACTTCCTAGGTAAGAGAACGATGATACCGATACGACCTGTCAAATCCAACAATCGGAAATTACCTAAACCAAAGGGAATGTCTTACTCCTCCAAGGACACATGCTGATGAAACTTTTTCCACTATGTTGAACAAAAAGTCGCCAGTCAACTATTTCCAAAAATGGGCCGCACTGATGGTATGTGGACATATGAAGCAAAGAGGGGAGCAGTAACCTAGCAGCAGCACAACAAACATCCTGTTATCCCGTAAGTGCTGAGGAGTGCGCTCTCGATATACTGTCAGCCCCCTTTCCCCTTCCCGGTACTCAGTTCTTGTGGCGAGCCTCCAAATGGAGGAGAAATGAAGGAAATGCCAGCGGTTCCTGGAAATCCACAGATCCCCATTAAACTGCAGTGACATGTGCTAAAGAATAGCAGCAATACCCGTCATTAAAGGGGAAGGGGAACGAACAAGTCTGCCATTAAATGGAGAACGTCAGGAGTAACAATGAAACAACAATACATTTTTTACAACTGTTGATTAATATAGACAAAGAGAAAGCACATAAGATGAAACAACCAACAAAGAAAACTAAAACAAAACCCATTTTCATGCTCAATCTTTGACCAAAGTGGGCAGGTCAATACTGTGGGTAAAAAGGGGGAAAGTCCTTTTCCTAAGCTAACATTTACTTTAGCTTTGCAAGTGTCTTCTGTTTCATGCAGTGGCCACTCTTGCAGTCCTCAATATCTTTAGGCACACACAGTTCAAATGCAGATTTAAACTCTCCAAAAAACAGAAACTGTAAGTGTGCATTGAGGACATCTACAGTCTTGTAGCCATCAGAAGGTCACAAACATGTCAGAAGTGTTATTATCCTGCTGAACATATTTAACACACCTATAATTCCTTCGCAAAGTTGTTACAGCAAGAAAAAACACAAAGGTAGAGTCATGGCAGGGCATTCCTGTGTGCATTTGTTGAGTTTAGGTGTGAAGACAGATCTGCATGTTGGGCCTGATGTCCTTTAATGCGTTTTACGTACATCAGCTGTGGTTTAAATCTGTGGATGAGAGCACAGAGGGCGATGCCGCTCTTCCAGGATGACGTGAGGTCTTTGATGGACACATTCCTGTAACCCTCTGTCTGCTTCTTGCACCAAGTAAGAAGTCTTGATGGCCTGATCTCACAATCTGCAAAGAGAAAATGAAAACATGAAACTAGGATTGTCTTACACAACAGTTGAATATCTTGCATCACAAACTGCAAAAATGCAGGAAGTAGGTCATGCAGAACCTCGTCGAGTTTCAGCTTTTGACGACATGACATAAGGCCACCCACATCTGACTGTTCATGTGCAATCTCATTAAAGAATCAGATTATTGGCAAAATATGCACACACATACAAGGAGTTCTATTCCAGATTACATCACTCTCTGTATAATAAAATAAAACAAATAAAAGCAATAATAAAGAACAAAAGATGGAGTGCATGGAAGACAAGTCAAGTACACGTAAAGTGTTAAAAGAAGTTTAAATTGGTCGTATTATTAAAGGTTCAAGAGGTAGCAGCAGTTCAGAGTGATGTCCTTTGGGAAAAAACATGTTTCAGCAGTTTTTGGCAGTAATCTGTAACACCTGGCAGAGGACAGCTGTGGAAACAACAGTGCCCAGGATATGAAGGACCCCCAGATTTTATTTTCTTCAGACAGGATGTGTACAAGTCTTGGATGAAGGGCTGATCCCTTGCAGTCGTTCCTATGCATTTCTTTTCCTACCCTTCTTTTATCTCTCTAAAGTAAAAAGGTGAACAGGTTCTTTCTGAAAAACAGTAACAAAATGAAGTTTTTAGCTGCATTCTTTTGCTGTTTTGATCTACCTTTTTCTTATGCATCTGTCCGGCTCACAAAAGGGGCCTGTTCTAACTCCTGTAGGCCTCTTCTTCCAAAGTTGCATGAGTTGAGCAAAAAAACATGGTTTGTTTCTATTGTCCATGCTTGCCAAACAGTTGTATGATGTCATTGAGTCAGTGAGCGAGTCCAGATCCATGGCTGCAGACTCAAAACAGTTAAATCTGTGCAGCCAAAGCAGAGCTGGAATCTTTCAATCCATAAAAACAGTGCAAATCGCTTTGTTTGGTAATCTGAAGCTGAGATTTGATTTGATGAAAAATCCCAAAGGACAAAGAGCAGACAGTCAAGGTGGAGTTTTTTTTGTTCGTCTACACCCGTCATCTGGTCATTGACCCAGGCCTGAGGGAGTATTCAAACATCAACCGGAACAAACAAAGAGAATTTCTGTCATAGAAAAGAATGTTTACACAGTCTGGATGGAGAATATAAAAAACACAAAAGATACGGCACACAGTACAAGACGTGCTGACATAACCAGCACAGAGAAGCCCATCTGCAGGTCTTCTGGGGCTGTCGGTTTCCACAAAAATCTCAACAAATCTTTTAAGATTTGAGAAACAACCTCCTTTGTGGACATAAGTTCTTCTTTTGATAGAATAGTCAAGGAAGGACAACGGGAAATTTTGGAAAAACAGTAGTGCTGGAGAGGTGTTAGGTCTGGAATGCAGTCTAAGTCAATCCAGCGAGCAGTTTATAGTCTTTTATGCTTGAAACAAGCAAACAGGCTTAGACCGAAGAAAAAAGCAGAACGAAATGTTACATCTTAAAAGGGGGATAATCTTTTAATTGGTTTGTTTAAAATTGTGAAGCTATTATCTCAAAGCTATCCCTTTTTCTGTGAAGATGGCAAAGTTATGCCTAATTACTCCATGTGTTCTTTACTGAAGATGTTGGTAGAGCAAAAAAAAAGAAAAGAGCTGATGGAAAGTCTGATTACAATCAAGAACATTGATAGTGATAATCAATTAAGCTTCTACTTTCTAAGTCACCTTTTTTCTGATTAATAGGCCGTCGTATGGTAACAGCACGCTCCAAAGAGCAGTGATTGAGCTCTCCAGTGATGTACAGGTGGCGCACCTAGATCAGGAAGAAAAATGAACACTCACACTTAAGTCATTTGTGAAGTTTTGCATACAAGTTTGAATATAAAACGAAAAGATCCTCCTACCTGGTTAGGCCGGACACAGGTAGAATTTAGGTTGGTGTATCGACTACTGGGATCTATGGTGTACAGGTCAAAGTTTTTCGCAATGTTTTCAGGAGTTGTTTGTGGGAGCAATCGATAAATACTTTCCCTGCAAAGAAAAAAAAATGGTACTCATTTCACTTTAGCACGGAAACCTCAAGAGATGCAGTGTTTTTGTGAAAACATCACGTTTTTTTTTTTACCTTTCTGCTAACACTTCCAGGACTGATCGGCCCTCAGCCCAGCTCCTCACCATCCAGGCTGTATCAAATCCACTCAGGAAGCCGCGAGCGCAACCCGTTCCCATTGGCCAAAAGGGCTGCAGAGGAGCAAACAGAAAACCATGGCTGTGTGGGTCAGTGCTCCAATATAAGGCAAAAGACTGATATGAGTGAAATGAAAGTAAATCCATGAAAGCAGAGTAACACTAATACAAGTAGAAAAAAGGAAAATGTTTGACCTTATTCTGATAACGTAAAACAAAAGGAATCAGATACCTTTTTGATTTTATACATAAAAAAATCATATACCATCGTAATAAAACACTAACAGAAAGTGCAAAAGTGCACCATTTAATTTATCTAACAGAGATTTTTATTCAAGTGGATTCCTATTTCTATAACTGGTGAGCAGACAAAGTCATTCTCATTATTGTAGATTTATTTGCACACAAAAAAGAAGGTAAAAGGCTTATTTTTAGCCATTGTTTTACTGAGATTTAGGCTAGCCTGGAATTTGAAACATGTTTTGCTTTGCACTTGACCAAAAGTCTGGCTTTAGACACTGAATACTTCTGACACATGTATAATAAAACTGTAAAGACAATTAGCTCGCAAATGACGTAATGGACAACTCCCTAAATGAGCATTATGCGCATGAGTTCATGTGAGTCAGAGTCACATTCTGCTGCTATCTTACTCTCTTGATGACATCAAGATGGCAACAAAAAAGGTAATCAGCTGGACTAAAAACCAAAAAGATTTTCCTGAAATACCTGTCACCGTAATACACCTGCCCTGCAGGTTGTTATGATCAAAAACTGGACTTTCTCATTGAACTGGTGAGCGACACATTGTCTCACCTCAAGTAGACTGTCTCCTACAAGAGACACCAGCAGCTGGTGTCCATGTCTTTCCCTGACAAGAGCAGCGTTCTCAGAAGCATACATGTTTGTGAAGTCAAACATTGCTACATCCGGCTGCCCACAGTGGTTCTCGGCAAACTTGAGTGTAGGAAGCTGATAGTGGGTGCCAAAGTTAGCAGCCTCTGTGGCGTAGCTCAGAAGAGCTTCCTGGTTGACGTTTTGACTGCTAAGCAGCATCTCAGTCTCAACATAATCCTGTTTAAGAAAAAAAAAAAGAAGAGTTAAAAAATCTGCTTTGTATTTTTATAGAAGACAATTATATACTGACGCAGCATTACAGTCTTAATTCTAAACAGTTTGTCAGACATTATTTGCACATAAATTTGCATTGGAAAAAAAACAAAATTCCTTAGAAAGGAGATTTAAGGTGGTCAATAAAATGTACCCAGAATTAATCATGGAAGCTTGAAAGTTTCTTCAAGACAAAGCTAACACTGTTGAGACCCCTGAACCAAAACTAAAGTGCTCTAAAGAAGGCACTGATAGATTTACATTTTTCTTACATTTATGAGAACTCCCTTTTCCAGCAGGCTTTGCTTTTTGGCAGTCATGACAAAGTAATGTGTGTTGTCCTTATAGTACACGATGTTCTCCAGATCAATACCTGGAAGAAAGGGTAGGGTTTCAATATTTCTGCAACTTCTTTTTAGTTAATACAGAATCATTTATTTAAGGGACAAACTGAGCCTTTTAAAGACTCCAAATTTTCCAAAAACAACTGAGACATCCTAAGTGTCTGAAGGAGCGACACCGCAGGTCGTTCTACCTGTGCGTTAGACTGTACAACATTACTGCTCCCAGGAACCACATTAACCAACATCATCGACTCTGTCATATTCTTTTACCCTGTGCAATAAACCGATATATGGTCATCCTGTGCAATTTTGGAAATGTATGGATACTGTGTTCATATGTGTGTGTATATTTGACTCCATAGTTTTGTTTTTTATATATTGCTCTCTCTCTGCCCTGTACTGCTGCCGCAACAAGGAAATTTCCCCATCGTGGGACGAATAAAGGAATATCTTATCTTATCTTATTAAAAAGACCGCATCCAACACTGGAAAGGTTATTCTGTGTTCGTTTAATAATTTCTAAAAAGAAATGTGTTCATTTCTATTAGCTTTGATTCTGTTTTTCTTTTTCCTCTTACTTCTCTAATTTATACAAGTCAACACAGCTTTTACTGGAAAAATAAAAATAAAACAATAAGATGAACTTTACTTCAAAGCAAAATAAGATGTGTTCTTTTTATGTCAGAGGGAAAATTTGGCAACTTTGAATTCCCACCTGTCTTCTCTTTAAGATCAAGAAAAAACTTCTGGTTAAAGATGAAAGCCACGCCGCTGATCTCCTCCACTCGGGCTTCTGCTGTGGTGTTATTGTTGATGAAGTTTGCTGTAATAGCAATCGCCAGTTTTCCTCTCAGCACTTTCCTTTTAAAACCTGGGAAAAATAAAGACACGGAGAGGAGTGGATTTAACATTTCCTTTTGGCTCATCTGTTTAAACCAAAAGAAATCTGGTCTTAAACCATAATTATGAGGCAGTTATTTATGGATAAAAGGCAACTAACTGAAGGGGAAAAAAACTCATGTACTTCAAGAGGAACAAGATATTAAGTCGTTACCATATCTATCATTAAAAAAATCTTTACTAAGAAACATGTATTTTTAAAACAATAAAAAGACTCTCTGACAACCAGAGCACACATTTCAGAAAGTTCTGGTACCGTAAAGAATACATGTAAACTCATTTTTTGTTCACTTGAGAGAAATTCTAATATCAACACAAAAAATTTGGTTTGAGTTACATTTGACCTTTCATCCGTCTTTCCATAAAAACCGCAACAGGTTTTAGGTTGTGCTACCACGGCTGGGCCAAAAAAGCAGTGCACAAGCCGGCAGACTAGCAGTGGAAAATTACATCTTTCTGGCTTTCTCATAATTGGGGAATGAGCTAAACATCTCACACTAACCAAAAATGCCCTTATATGGAATAAGCATTTGTTCTGAATTGGTTGTTCGATGACAGCATCCTAGTTAGAAGGATAAAAAACAAATGGGGTTGGAGTAGGTCCATCAGAAATCCATCAGCTGCCATAGAGGAATGATCTATTTATGTACCGTATTTTGGTGGTTTACCCCCCCGGGAGAGATCAATGACTTCATAAAGCACATGTAAACAAAAGGCACATTTCAGCCATAATTGTACAAATAAAATGAAAATGTAAGCTGCATCATCTCTTTCCTGTATTTTTTTAAATAAACGGCATCACCATGTAACTAAATACACATCATCTATGAGAAATTAGGTACTCATAGATGATCTGAAATGTGACATAAAATCAAAGCGGACACAATTTGTTGTTCCCATGTTTTACTTTTTGCATGCCGTTAGCGTGTCAAACAGTCTGGGAGTGGCTGCAGGTTTCACTCCCTTATCAACACAATGTTATCAGGCCAAAAGGTACAGAACAACCTTGAGACATTCTGCCGGTTTCAGCCCTTTTTCTAGCCTCCTTCTTACCGTCCAACGAATTCTTGCGCCCATCGGCCCCGATCACAACATCAAAGTCAAAGTTAGCCACGGGGTGATCAGCAGGTCGAATTGCAGCTCTCCACCCAACGCCTGAAAGAGCAAGTATGAGTAAACATTAAAAAAACATACATGTATCAAGAGGACTACCGTCACCCTGAAATGCCTTAGAGGAGAATGTGAAACAAAGCAGTTTATTTAGTTTTTCCTGAAAAAACACTTAACCAACAACTACATTTGCCTTTTAGAAGGAATGAATGCGACATATGCAGTCAGAGGAAATGAGTCAAATTCAACTTAAATATCTATTGATTTTAATGGAACATTGGATGTGCAGTAGTTTGTCATTCAATAATAAAGTCTGAATAGAACTTTAGAGAAGTTTAGACTGCAAGTGGATGTAGGAATGACTGTGGTACTCAGTGAAGCAGCAAAGCGGAAGAAGCCACTGAGAGGCTTCATGTTGTGCAGAGAGCTTTTTTTTTTTCTATTATCTTGTCCATCTAAAGCAACATTTTTAATCAGAAAATTATCCTCAGTTTGTCCTGTCTCTTTCTGAGCACAAATGGAGCTTTCTACCAGCGATTTTGTAGAAATGTTTTAGTAAAAGACAACTACTGTCCCCTTCTAATTACTGCTTTCCCCTTTACGGCCCATTTGTCTTACCAAGTTTTTGACATTTAAATACTGGCCAGCATGTGTACAAACCTCTTCATTTTAAAAGTGCCTTCCATGAAATCATATGAGCAGCCTTCACAGCAGAACCAGAGCGATAAGCGGGTCTAAATTTAGGCAAGGTTCTAGTTTTAATCAGTGAACTGACAGCAAAGCTGGAGTAAGTGGCTGCTTTCATATTTTGTTTTTCAGTGAACAATGCAGACATGCTAGATTGAATACAAGCTAGGTCTTTAAATTTTATTACAGTCCAAGAAATATTAAGCCCAAAAAAAATGTCGCTTTGTTGTGTTTTTGCCAGATCTAGATAATTTTTTAGTACCCGAAAGCAAATGACGGTGTTTATGCTAGCAACATCCATATCTGATGAAAACAGAATCTGAGCCAATGTTTGTCTCATGTTTATTGGGGGCTGTCAAGGAAAATAAATACCTCGGGATAAAAATGGTCATGTGAACGGTCTTAAAGTAGGACCAAAGTAAAAGAGCAAGAGGTAAATACAGAGCCTGTAGAAAGCTTCAAGGCATCTCTCTCAAAGCAGTTCAACCCTATCCTAACTACTAAATACATACCTCCACTGCGTCCAACTCCTCTAATCAGTTGCCAGCGGTTGTGTGTACATGCATTCCACCTCACTAGCCCCTACATTTGCTGTCCTAAACATAGTGCGTGCATGAATGAATACCTTCATTTGTCTGATCCTCTGGTGGTTCCAACAGTTTGACAAACTCCACATTGATGTGAAATTCCACTGCTACAATGAGGGCAACTTTTAGAAGAATCAGTTGCAGCTGCTGAATGCCTGTTGGAACAAGAGGGACAACTATGAAAAATAATGAAAAAAAAACTAGCTAAGAGTGACAGAAGCTGAGGTGCTGTGATGAAAGAAGCTTTAAAGCCAAAATATTATTTTAGCAATGAATTGACATCGTCATCCCTTCTCCACTTGATATGATGGACAGTTTTAAGCCTTTAGGTTTGGAAATAAAAGAATAACTCCTCCTGGGCCTGTTTCTACCTGTACACTCAAGGGTTTCAGACATCCGATGAGTATGCCTCCTGTCTCAAGTTTCACCAGACAGGGTCAGCTAAGGAGAGGCTCCAAGATGACCCAAGACTTGTTTACATCTCTCAGCTGTGCTGGGAGCTGCTGGGGATCCCCCAGAAGCTGCTGTGGGAATGTGCACTTAACAAAAAGACCCGAACTCTGCTAAACCTTCTGATACCCTTATATGGGATAATTAGCAGCTTCAAGGATGTATGGGGAAATAATTATAAGGTGCTACCAAGAAAGTATTTTAAGTCAAAGCCTGGACGGAAAAAAAACATGTCACACCAGATGGGAGTTTTTTTGGAGCATAGACATGTTTTTAACCTTGTGCACGCAAACGAAAGAGGTTGACGTGTCTGGCATTTCAAAAGGACAGCGTCAACTTATTGTTGCATAGATGACTTGTAAAAGGAATGCTCAAAATCCACTAAGACCTCTATATCTTGTACTTAGTACAGCTTCTGACTTAATTGCTGTGTGCATGCTGCTGCAGCAATCAGATAATTGGCTCCAGCTGTTCAGTCTAAATATAATAAAAAACAAGAGGCAATGTTTGCCCCTTCTATTTTGGCTTTATTCTAAATAACCACATTTTCTGTCTTATCTTTGCACCAAAATGTGTTTCCCAGAGATGGAGGTGAGCATTATTCATGCTCAATAACAAGGTAAGGGGAAAACCAAATACTGGTGCGTTTGTCTCTGTGAAGTCCGATACTCACTGATGTGGTCTATGGCGCCAGCACAGAATTTCCCGTAAAACTTCTTGGCCCCGAGGCCCCGCAGGTCATGAATAGTAAAGGGCCAAAGATGAAGCACGTTGTTTCTGGAGAAGGAGTCTCTCTTCTCCAGCACCACAACTTTGGCACCCATTAATGCAAACTCGATGGCAGTCCGTAAGCCACAAGGACCTCCTCCGATGATGAGGCACTAAAATGTCAAGATAACAGATTGACTTCATTACCGGCACAAGAGAGACAACACATAGAAGTGAGTTACATCATGCGTGGGTATTATAAACACAGAACTGAGACTTTTGCTACATATGTCCAGAATGAAAAATAGTTCTTATCTCACTTGTTTACATCATTTCAATGGGCATGATAGCTCCTCTAGAGATCACAATGAAGGAACAGCACTTTACTGCTTCACTGAAGCCTTTGAAGGCTTTAGAGCTTTGTTTAAGAGCAATTCAGCAGAATAAACCGTCAGACTCTGTTTGGTTTCAGAATGACTCCTTCCAGCAACCTAATGTTTAAGCAAGACTTGATTTAGTGCTGGTAGACAACGTTACATAAAAAATGCAGTTTGCACATGCCTTAAAAATTGCAGTCATTGCAAAATTGCCCAAAAGCGTATGCATGTGCAAACAACCTTCTGCATATTTACATTGTTCTTCATACTCCAGCCTCACCACAAAGTGGATGAAGTCAGTTCAGGGAGGTTGGAGCATCTGTCTGTGCCTGTGTGGCTCAAACATGACATCATCCTGCTGAAGGACAGATTAAAGACCTGACGCATGTGTGCTGGCAAACACCTCCTTTTTCCTCGTTTGAACTCACTATTATTGACTATAGAAAAATATGAACGAGGATTTGTTTCCTACTATGAATCTCCTTCCATATATTCCATAACCAAGCGTAACCATCTCATCATGTTACCCCACACCCTACTCTACCCTTCCAGACTACCATATCATGTCATCATACATCTCCTTTTCAGGTTCTAGTTTGAATACCAGCTGGTTCCTTTCTGTGTGGAGTTTGCATGTTTACCTAATGCATGTGTGGGCATGGGTGTCCGGTTTCCTCCCACAGTCCTAAAACATGCTCCATAGGTCAATTAATGACTCTAAATTGTCCCTCGCTGTGATTGTTATTGTATGGTGATGGACTGGCAACATGTCCAGGGTGTACCCTGCTGCTGGCCAACAGTAGCTGGTATAGGCGCCAGAAACCTCTGGACCCCGAAAGGGGTAAAGCCGGTTCTGAAGATGGATGGATGGATGAAAATATTTTTGCTTTTGTTCAGTACAAACTTTGCTTTTGTGCTTGGCGAATTTTTAGTTGCTTTTACTCCACTACATGTGTGCTTCTTTTGTTCTTTTCTTGTATTCTTTGCTTTTTTATTGAGTTGAGCCTTTTAAAAAAACCCAGTTGTTATAAATATTGCTGCACTTTGTATGTCATTCCCACATGATTCTACACACTATCATCCTGTCGGGATGACATATTAACAGGGGTAAAAACAAACATGTATTGTTGCCATATTTCCTCCTAATAAAGCACAGGGGTTCGTTATCCCTTTCACCAAGCAGAGAAAGAGACTGAAACTGAGGACTATGTAATGTTTTGGAGACAAAGTTTATTAATTGAGGTTAGACAGCATTTGTTTTTTTTTCCCACTCATATCACTGTTTTGATCTCTCCATCAGCCACCAGTAGATACGTTGGGTTTGCTTTGGCACTTCTCACTAGCTGATATTGTTGAATATAAAGGGCTTTTCCTGAGGGCTTGTTCCACATGTGCCGAGTCAGGTCACACATTTCCGCTCAGATTTACACCTGGGAACTCACCCTCTTTCCTGTAAGTTTTCTCTGATATATTTGATTTGATCACAAACTCTCTTTGTACAGAGCTAACAAGTCACCACATGATTAGAAAAGTAAGAGCCTTTAAAGTTCTTCAATATTTCACATAACCAAAATGGTATCCAGTTATAGAAGAAGGATCCTCTGAGAAGGAGGGTATAAGGGCAAGAATGCCCAGTTTAGCTTAGTCTGTTTCGTTCTGTTTAGCTATTGTATTTTATAACTGGTTTTGTTTTGTACAATTAGTGAATCCCATTGAGACAACTGTGTTGTAATGTTGGGCTATATAAATAAAAGGAATTGATTGAATCATAGTTGTAGCTGTTACTCATCAGAGGATTAGGAAAATGAAGAAAATACATTTCACAAACTTAAATATGTTAAAACTACCATATATTATTATTTAATTTAATTATTCAACAGCAATTATTTTCAATAATTTTACAATTGAAACCTGGATACAGTGGCCTTATGGGGATCTAGGAACCACTACTCTGTGCATAAACTTCAAACTAGAAGTCCATTAGAAACCCCAATAATTAGAATCGCCCCCCCTAAATGGTCTTTTGCGGTTTAGAGTTTGAACATATTTTGAACTGATAATTGTATTTTTGGGGTTCCTTTACAGTTGTTCAGATTAAATATAATGTAAAGCCAAAACATTTAATTTTGGAGAGGCTTCAGTGGTTCACAGTGCCGTCGAGTTACTAGTTTTGCAAAACTGAAATAGACTGAGTTGCCATAAGCGGCAGGAATGGGGATCATATACATAACTTCAGGCATTTTTAAACTATTTGGCAGCATGCTTGTGAGGCCACTTTGTTTGCACTTGTTACCATATACAAATAAAATCATATAAAACAAAACTGAACCCTGAAAAAAAACTCTTATTTTCCAAATAAAATTGTATCTTATGTGATTCTTACTTTCTCCTGTGGTAAAAGGTCATTTAGTAAGAAACTAGCAGCCAATCATCTTACAATACTCTGGTGTTAACAACTGATTTGATTTACTATTGTAAAAACTAACAAGCTGGATGGCCTGCTGCCCACAGAGTAGGACTTTGAACCAAAGGTTTGAAGGATGAGATGTTAATAAAATAAAAGGAGTGGTTTGCTGTAAAATAATAAAAAAAAAAAATATAAAAAAAAAAGCTGTCACCAAGTGATCCTCTCCACAAAACCAATGTAAAAGCAAATTGCCTGCCTCGTTACCAATGAAAACAGACATACCTTATTAGGTCATTGAATCTTAAGCTTTTAAATCACAGGTTATTTCAAACGTTCACGTTACAATAATAAAGAAAATTCTTCTGGATCTGGTTGACTTGTTTGATTTAACACAGTGCTTTGAATCATCAAATCGCATTAAAAAAAACCATTTAGTTGGACAATTTTCAAAACTAAGCACACACTAAAGCATTGTCACAGTTTCCCCATACCTATTGGAGTCTAACTTTGTTCTCCAAGGAGAAGGTTGTGAAGAGGGGCGAACGCGTTCACTGCAACTGGAGCCAAATAATCACAGTTGCTGAGTGATGCTGTCTCTTTCTCTGCACAATAAAAACACTGGGCACAGCTGATGGCTGAAAGGTAATCACACTCCTGCAGGTTTTCCAACACTCGCTCATCACCATTACCGCCCCGCACCCTGCTGAGGCCACTCTGTTCCAGATGCAAGCGCCACGTCATTATGAATGGGAAGCAGGTTTGTTTCTCTCTTTACAATTAAAAATACTCAAAGTGGGCTTTTTCTAAACTTTTTTGTTTGATGACAGCTGCATTCATAAAGTTTGCTTTTTAGTCTGTTTTGTCAGAAAACATTTCTTTGAGAATAAAATGGTATTGTGAAGCACTAACCTTAGCAAAAAAAAAAAAAAAGAAAAGTGGCAGTGTTTTGTTAGATGAAGATTATGATTACTAAACATAAACTTAAACAACATATGAAGAAGATAGAAACTATACTTCCTAAATCATACAGGCTTAACTACAGTATATCTAAGCAAATGTCTTCTTTTGAACAATCTGTACGACTGATACCTGTTGTAAAATAAATAATAGGTGTATGACTAAAAAACTAAACAATTGTGTGTTTTTCAGGTTCAGCTTGACTAAAAAGGGCTCTTTCTGCATAGAACTGGAAAGTGGGAGACAGACTAGAAATGTCAAAACTCTATATGAGCGCAGCACATGTCCTTGCATGGAGAACCAGTTCCAACCCCGGGGTAAAAACCGATTGAGGATGCTGAAAGGAAAACAGGATCTGCCTGTGGAAAGGACACACACGCTCCTCACCTTTGTTTTTCTTCTGCTTTCATTGTGAAGGTGTAATGTAGATTTTAAACAAACAACGTGTGGATAGCAGGAGATGTTATACAACAAAGACTCAGTGAAACTTTTTCTCCACATGCTTTGTCCTATAAGAACTGGATCACCTCACTGAAAGAAACAGGATTTAAAAAAAACTTGTTTTCATTTCCCCCCAAAGCCAACTTTAATGCAACACCTGAGAGGATAAGGAGGTTTAAAAATAAGGCACCATGAAATGGATAATGAAATAGAAGCTCTCAGAAAACTATGCAAATACTGTATTTAGACACAAATGTAACTTTTTGCTGTAAATCCCCAGGGTAAAATACCTCAGTGGTAAAACAAACAGTTCTTTTGGTTTTACAGTACATTTGCCAACATTTTTTCGAGACTTCCTTATAAACTAATAAAAAATGTAGTAATAGATCCACAAATCTAATTTTTTTTTTTTAACACTAAAAATATAAATTGGAAAATTATGAGATAGTTTGAGATTTAAAAACTTACCAACAACCTTCCCATCTATGAGAAAAAAACAAAGCTTGGTTCAAGTTTTAACACTGCTTTCCTTTTTTAGCAACTCAATGCCAAAGCACATTCTGTATGATTCACAACAGTCTGAGTATTTGAGGTAAAGAGATTGAGCCCCTGAGTTTTTAGTAGATTAAAAATAGTTTTTTAAAAGCTGATAAAATAAGAGAACAATATTACTATTGTTGTTGTTGTTGTTATTATTATTATTATCCTGCAACCGTTCTTGTTTGAATATGTCATGAAAAATGCATTTATTGTACTTTTTATGTCAAAAAATAAATGTCAAGTTAAAATATTCAAAAATGTATGTCCTTTTACCCCTCCAGCAGGTGTTTGACTGTTTACAAAAAGTACAGCGGGCATGGCTTTAAAGTTACCGTACCTTGGTGTTCACACAGGCTTGACCTTTCTTGTACTCCTTATGGGACATCCTCTTGTCCAACTTGCTCCAAAGAGCATTGGCCTTCCAGCAGGAGACCTTTGCCTTCAGGCTGCTGTAGAAAGTGTCGTGGTCTGCAGGGTCGAGGTCCAGGCGTCTGCAGAGGACATTGAAAGCCTGAAGAGCTCCTTTGCAGGTCGAGGCCTGAATGAAGTTCTCGAACAGCTTCGCCACATTCTCCTCCTCTGGCTTTCCCATCGTCTTCGCTGCAGTGCGATGGTCTGGTGTGCAGAGGCTCCTGCTCGCTTCAGCCGTCTCTGCCAGATGTGGCTACACCCTCAGCTTGGCTCGCACCGTCATGCCCAGTCTACAGAGGAAAGACATAGTCTGATGTCATCTCATGGCAAAGACTCTAACAGACCGCTTCAGGCAACACGTTTTTTCTACGCACTTTATGAAAAAAAATTGCATTCATTGTATTGGTTAAAAAATAGGAAAGAATATCACAGTTTCACTGCTTTCTAACAACAAAAACTTGACAACGATAATCAGCTGTGTAACCAACACTAATTTTTAAGAATCGGTAACCCTTTACCTCAATCAGCAAGTTAGCAGTTCAAGTACAGACAAGTTTCAGTTTAGGGGAGAATTTAGCACAAGCTGCAATGTGAGCCCGTCACCATCAGGTATGTTTACTCGCTCAAAGTGTTGTGCTAAAACCTATAAAAGGACATGCTTTAGACCTTTGTTACACAAGCAGCCATTAACTTCCTGTTATGGTGTACTTAAACCACATTTTTACTTTTTTTTATTAACAATAAAACATGAATAACTCCTTTTTTTGTTTGTTTTTTATCTGTTTCACTTGAGCACATTTTGTTCCTGACATGTTTAAAATAGACTGACAGATCATGAATGAATGTGTTTATATATTGCATATGTGCTTGTGTGTGAAAGAAGGTCTTGTTCTGACCAAAAAGGCAAAAATAAAACTTACTGTAGTTTTCCCCTTTTGCTTCAATCAACCATCAAGCATCTAAAAAATCCGTGCCAGAGCTCGACATCAAAGTCTGTGGGTGGAGACCACAGCTTCCGCAAGTTTTGGAAGAAGCCTGTCTTTGATATATGAATGTCCCGTGGACCAGGCGCAGTTAGAGGAGAAGTCAAAGTCTCTGCCCAGGACTTAAACACTCATCTAAAGCTGTCACCACAACTGTTACACCCAAACTCCCTGAGGACTAGACTTTTCAACATAATGCTCAGAGGTTTATAGAGGAAAAAAAACACACACACAACAAGAGTGGTATCCTTTTTAAGGTTATCCAATAATCATTGAGACGTGAAATGTTTGTGTTTTGACTGTTGGGAGGATTTAAATGAAGTGCAGGATCCAAGTGCAGCAGCATTTGTTCCGAGGATTAAATCTGCTCTTGATTTGCACTGAATCCTGTTTGGTCTTGTGTTTGCATCCTGTTTTGATGTCGTAACACTTGAGGGAAGATTGGAGTCCAAGAAAAAAAACATTAGCTTTGATCCCCTATAGGGCCCTTACCACTGAGTACGCCAAGAAATTTAATGTACAGTGCACCTAGCTGCAGAACCACCTCTGCATACGGTGACTTATTGAGAAATGCCGCCATAGTCATAGTGAATACGGTGATAGAGGTGCAACTTCAGGCCTGTGTGGGGTCTTAAAGGGCTTTTTCAGGTTGAAGTGATGTTGATCCAGATGTGTAGCATAGCATTTCAGAAGCAGCTTCATAGACTTCAGGGCCAAAGACGGACTTCAGATATATTTTCCAGTGCTGCAATGACTTAAACCCATTGACTGTATACAATAACTGGACCGAGTGAGTGTGACGCGTAGAAAATGGTTTCCCTCCAGCTCCAACCAAATGAAGTCAATTCAGTCGCATTTTTTTGCGATACTGACACCGCCATGTTGGAGCCAGAAATCGTCATTGTTTGGTCCGAGTTAGTCCAAGTCATCAATTCAATGGCAACAACGCTCACCAATCAGGAGTGAGCTTCTTGAAAGGCCACACCCCAACAAATTGAAAGCAGGCCTTGGAGACTCAAATGCTTCAAACATTCGACTTGAGACTGCCTACTTTTATTGAGACATCTGATTGATCACTTTATAATGTGAATAACTTGCAATACAGAAGAAATATGAAAAAAAAATCTATATAATTAGCAAGTATATGTTAAGAAAGGTTTCAGAGAAAGAATGGTTATTCTGACAGACATAATGACTAGGTAATAGCTGTTTATTTCTCAATATAAGTCTATGGGATTTTGGCTTCTTGGAACCAGTGGAACAAAAAAAAGGAAAGAGGGTCACTCAGTCCAGTTCTTATCAACAGTCAGTAGTGTCCTCAAAAGTAGATGAGAAATCTTTGCATGAAAAAGCAGACAGAATCTTCAAGTGAAATTCAGCATGCAGAGTCAGCATCAGTAAAACGTGTGCTCTCACAAATCCTGCCGAATGGACGCCACTCGGACACGCTGACTTCTGAACTTCACATATGCCTCCGCATCCAGCCCAAGTAAAGTGGTAAAAGCCACAGTCATTGGAACCATCTGTCATGTGTGAGTCACCGAGCGCCAATTAAAAACCATTCTCCATCCAAGTGGATCCTCAGCACTAAAACGACATTGTCTCTGACGCGGCCTCATGACTTCATCTGACAGCATGGAAAGTCATTTGCGGGCAGACAGCTCGAGCCCACAGAGCAGCTGCAAAAGTATAATGAATAACAGACAACGAAAGAACACACACATATCACAGCTGAAGCACACAAATGATCAGAAAACCATCAGACTGAATGAAGCACTGCAGAGAAAAGAGAAGGTAATGGACAGAGATTACCTTTTCAATAAATGTATTTGATCATCTGTAACATGTAAAGGATTTGATCATATGTGACAAATAGGTGCAGTGATAGAGTTTATGATAAGTTACATTAGGCTAAGTGCCTTTATTTTACTGCACAATGACATGTACATTTTGGAATGAAATGTTTTCGGTAATCACTAGTTCAACACATACCCAAGACAGCTTTACGGAGACATGCTTTAGTTCTCAGATGATGATAACTCACCAATGTTAGGAATGCCAGCAATCCACTCATGGCATTTACTCCAACAAACAGAAAACATACTATTTTTTGTTCTACAGCTGTTTTTAGAACAAACCTTAAAAGGTTGCTCTTTTGAGCTGACTCTGTTTAATAGTGTGTTCATCTAACGATTTATTTTAACTGTATTTTTACTTGTTTTATTTATGTTTTATATATAAATATATATTAAAAAATAAAATAAAACGCCCCCTTCACCCTTCCGTGGGTGGTTTCTCCTCCAAGCTCGGGTCCTCTACCAGAGGCCTGGGAGCTTGAGGGTCCTGCGTAGTATCTTAGCTGTTCCTAGCACTGCAGCTTTTCTGGACTGAGAGGTCTGAGGTCTTTCCAGGTATCTGTTGTAGCCACTCCTCCAGCTTGGGGGTTACTGCCCGAGTGTTCCAATTACCACAGGCACCGCTGTCACCTTCACTTTCCAGGCTTTCTCCAGTTCTTCTCTGAGTCCCTGGTATTTCTCCAGTTTCTCATGTTCCTTCTTCCTGATGTTCCCATCGCTTGGCACTGCCACATCCACCACAACGGCTTTCCTCTGTTCTTTATCCACCACTACGATGTCTGGTTGGTTCGCCATTACCATCCTATCAGTCTGGATCTGGAAGTCCCACAGGATCTTTGCCCTCTCATTCTCTACCACCTTTGGAGGTGTTTCCCATTTTGACCTTGGGGTTTCCAGTCCATATTCTGCACACATGTGCCTGTATATTGCCTGTCCTCTATTGCTCCGGTGCTCAGGGCTTGTTCCTGAGCTGCTAGGATGAGTGCTTCAGTGCTGTCCTGTAGGCCAGCTCTTTCTAGCCATTGGTAGGACTTCTTGATATCAGTCACTTCCATTATGGTGCGGTGGTACATCCCATGCAGGGGTTTGTCCTCCCATGAGGATCTGTCCTCCAGCACTGTATCCTCTGCTCTCCATTGCCTGAGACATTCACTGAGCACACTGTCAGTTGGGGCCTTGAGCTTGATGTACTCATGCATCTTGGATGTTTCATCCTGGATAGTGGCTTCTACGCTCACTAGTCCTCGGCCTCCTTCCTTGCGGCTAGCATACAGTCTCAGGGTGCTGGATTTGGGATGGACATGTATTTATAAAATTCATTTAGGTGATAAAATAGTAAATTACCACAGCTCTTGCATATCTGTACCTTCTGTACACAAAGTTGCTTGTGTGTACATAAGGTGCTTTACAAATAAAATGCCTTTCCTTTCTATGTCTGTTGTGTTTTGTATCACAATAATGTGAAACATCTAAATAAACTAACATTATCTGTAAGACTTTCCAAAAGTTTTGTTAAATTAAAAACTCTTTTTAAAAAATGATGAAATACACCAATATTTAGTAGCAACCATAAAACTGCACTACAGTGTCCATATTTACTGCAACACTTGAACATGACACCAGAACTGAAAGTTAGAACAGAGGTCAATGTTTGTAAAAGAGTTTAGATCAGCAACCACTGACACTATGATTAGTTCACTGGATGCTTTTGATTTATTTTTTCCTGGACTGCTGACATTATATATCCGTAACAAAAACAGCATCTGTTTTCTTTGTATTGCAAAAATGTTTTCCTTCATACAACGAGAGAAGCTGTTACATTTCCTAGCAATGCCAGAAAATGAGCTTTTTTTTAGACATATTGAAACAGTAAAAGAGAAGAATCACTTTTCCAAAACTGCAGCTGACTTCCTCAAAAAGACAAAAGAACGCAAACATGTAGGTCCTGATATTCTGATTTTAAAAGGTTCCTGTTGCCATGACCTATACTCAAAAGCAGAAGAAACAAAAGAGCTAATAATCTCCCTCCAGTAAAATTGATCTTAATGCTTCAAATAATCCCAGAATCAAGATATTAAAACACAGCAGATATCTAAAGATAATTCAACAATAGAAATGTAAGATCCATACAAGACTAGAGTGATAATGGAAATTTCCAAAACACATTTAGGTCTGACTCTGACAAAACTGAAATGTGACTGCAGTCATATCAAATACCTGCTGCGGCTCCATCATTTGTTTGTACAGAGGACATAACTCGGGGCTATCAGAACACAAAAGAAGCTGACATCACAAGCAAAACATTGGGAGTGCTGGGAAATTCACATATTGTTGAGTGCGCAGAGGGCAGCAATAATTACGGAGTGGACAGAAGAAAACCAGGAAGGAACCCTCCGCAGCCTTGATAAGCAGACAAGAGTGCACTGGAAAACATTACAGTCCTGCGGTTTCAGGCCGTGGGCTGTGCCCCTCACCAGGCCCCAGAGCTGCACACAGTTATCTCAGCTCTCTGCAATCTGGCTGCGTGTCAGGACGACAGGGCCCAAACAAAGAGGAAGTGTCAAGTGAGCAGGGCAGTTCGCTGACAGATAATAGCAAATGTCAGACAGCTTCTATGGACAGAGCTGTTATTTCACACACAACAGAAGCAGACACCTGCAGCACCGCCTGGCTCACAGGCCAATGATTCATGCTCAGGCGACAGGACACAGTTACACCTGAGCAGACAAATCACAGCAGCAAGTGTACTCAACTAAAACTACACACATCTTTGGAACTGCACCTCTCCAATAATCCTAATCCCCGCACTTCAAACTCCTATAAATGCAAATGAAATGAGTCAAACGCAAACATGCCTGGCATCTGAATATTAAGAATCAGTTCTTAGGTTACAGAGGGGCACTGCTGTTTATTAGCATTACTGACTAGGGGGAACAGCAGATTATATAAACCAACAATACTTTAAGCCAAGCTTAAAATAGAGTAGAGTCGTGTTGCAGAGAATTACAAAATGTGATCAGAAAATAAACATGAATATGTCTTAAGCTTATTACCCATTGAGAGACCAATTAAATTTGTCTTTAAATTCTTAAATCTGTAAATCTTAATTACAGAAAGTATTTTGGGATTATCTTGAGTGCAAAGAAAAACCCTTTGTTTTCCCAAAGTCTGCATTTACATGACTGTTTGAATGCTTGCTGCAGCGTTGGGTCTGCTTGTGCAATCGAATGAAGTCAGAGGAATACAGGTCTGCGACAAAGTGTGAGAGCTGCTGGAGTTGCCTCATATCCTGACTCTTCCTGCAGAGAGACTCTGGCTTCCTGCACAGATCAAAGCTCAGAAGAGGGCTGCCTGGGTAATCTTTAACCCCTGTGATTTCTAAGCACGAGCAGGGGATATTTTATTTAAAGCTTTTTTTTTTTTTCTGAGTAAGACAGAACTTTTTAACCTACACCCTAAAGCCGTGTGGAGCTCCTTTAAACCTTTGTGAGGAGGCGTTCAAAAAATTTTATGTCCTCACCGAAGAATTATTTTCACTTTAAATCTGTAAAAGTTGCTGATTTTTTGCAAGTGTGAGGTGAGAAGAAACCACCGCCTCCTCCGACCCCTGTGAGTTTCCATCTCCTTTGTCTGACACGTGACCATTTTCTTCCTGAGAACGAGAGGAAGCAAAAGCTGCAAAGAGGAAGGAGAAAGTATATAACCCTCACTGGACACTATGAGAGGAGAAAATTCAACTGTTTTAAATAGGCTGCATGGAAAAAAAAAAATACATTTAATCACCAGGATGTCCAAAAACAATTTAAAATTAGCTAATAGAATAACTGGATAGATGCTATTTTACAGCTATAGATATAAATGTTTGTCATCTGTAGCCAGCACAGGAAAGAGGAAAAGGAGGTCAATGGCACCACTATACATCATTATTTGCTGCATGATTGCAGGGGTCTGTGCAGCCCTCCACACTTCTTTTTTTTTTTTTTTAAATCACAAGATACTTGCAAAGTTAAACTAGAAATGTAAAGAATTGATTATATTAAAGCTCTTTTATTTTTATCCCGCGAAGCAACGCTGAAAATATGACACTTATCGTTTCTTCAGACGTGTGGGTTGAACACGTGGAGGGCTGCATGTTAATGTCAACAGGGTTGGTTTGCATTGTTAGGCTGGTTTCTCACTGAGAACTGTTGTTCTAAAAAAGATGAGAAACTGATCTGCTATCTCTAAACCTGTATTTGTTCTCAGCTCTTGTATTGGTGTCAGCTTTTAAAAAAAATAAACATGCACCAGACAGGAACTTTAAATATCCTACATTTTTGCTTTAAATTTGAAAAAAAAATAGAGAGGTGTGGGGGGGGGGGGGGGGGGGCGCATTGCAAAACATAGTAGCTGATTGTTTTCCTAAATTTTTTGTGTAAAGCATAAGAAAACAAAAAAGAAACAACAAACTAACAACACAAGTCATGGAGAGATAGGACGATGAGCTTATTTTTTAGCTGAAAGCAAATAGGTTTTAAACTAAATAAGTTTTAACCAAATAAGTTGTAACTATAAAAACCTGTGTAGTCTTTCAGAAGATTTTGGTGGAACAACTTTCTGTAAGTAGAGAAAACATCGAGGCCAAGTATTTTATCCAAAGTTTCACTACATTTCATCTAAATATAACAAAATATGTTTACTTCACTAAAACAAGAATTTCTTTTTTTTTTCTTGTTTTTTTTCTTAATTCACAATCAGACTACAATAAATAAGTAAATCTGGCTCTAAATTATCCAAAGAGTAATCTCCTCATGTTGCATTGTTCAGTACTTCCTGTGCGTGTCATAAGAAAACAAAATTAGACCTCGTTATTTCTGCCACTTAATTACTTCCAGGTCATTTTACAGAGAGAGACAACTTCCTTTGGAAAAGATTTGCTTTTTTTTTTTCAGCCAAACATTTGTTTGGGGCTGAAAATTTGAACATTTCTTCAATATTAATACTTTATTTACCCAGGAATTGTCCCATTGAGATTAAGAATCTCTTTTCCGAAGGAGTCCTGGCTAGGGGGAAACAATAAATGATATTCACAATAAAATGTCAACATTAAAAACATAAAATAAATAAGAAATTAGAGCTTATGTAAAACAGGTACAGTTAAAAGTGACTTTCTCCTCCAATCTAAGCCTGGATTTAAACATAAAATAAAAAATTGTACACTTGGTTAAAATGTGTAGTATTTTGACATTAACAACAAGCCTTATTTCTGAGGTTTGTTGTGCACCTCAAAGCAAGCAAAATACTACATTTATAACGATTTATCAATGAATCAATTTAGCCAACCAGATCGATCTGTCTGAAGCAAGTTGTTAATTAAATCAAATCAAGGTATACCACTATAAAATTGTTTAAAAAGAAATACATCAATTGTATTGATATTTGAAAATAACATTTAGACTGAGGCCCAGTAGGTCTATTTTACTACTATAATGTAAAAACAAAAATGACAAAACTCTCCACTTGAAAGATTTGGTGCTTTATAAAAACTATGTATAAGGCACAGAATTTGTGTAAAGTAACTATTCCTAATGTGTCCGAGCCTCATGTTCTGAATGTCCATTGGTTCCTTTCCAAATCAAACCCTTAAAGAAAAGAAGATTCCTGCTGGGTACGTAATGTTGCCGAGTTACAGACTTTTTTGGGCCAGAGTATGTTTCACTCACACATAAACACACACACACACATCCGTGCATTCCAAGCCAGACGGCCTTTGCACCAACTCAGTTCAGAGGCGAAACCCTCTTGGTATTATGTCAGTATTTGATGCTGCACCGTCACCTATGTAAAGCACGAAGGGGAAAGGGTTGCTCATAGGGGAAATTGAGTTGTGTGACCTTTAAGAATTCTGCAGAATGCATCATTTTACAGTTGCTGTGAATCATAACTCAGATTTTATGCACACAATTGAGTAAGGAACTCAATTTCTTTTTTTTGTGTGAACCAAGAATCTCCAGTTTATCCAGCTATGTGCTCAGCAGCCACAAAGGAAAACACGGGCAAGTACTTTCTGTCACTCACTGACGCTCATTCAGCTCGTGTCAGTTCCACCACACCTCCCTTTATCATG
The DNA here is from genome assembly GCA_023969325.1 of Oryzias curvinotus. Taxonomy (NCBI): domain Eukaryota; kingdom Metazoa; phylum Chordata; class Actinopteri; order Beloniformes; family Adrianichthyidae; genus Oryzias; species Oryzias curvinotus. The sequence goes on from CM043708.1 coordinate 10,540,911, forward strand.
CATTTTGTTTCACTTCCACCATCTACAGTAGGAGTCCGTCTGGGAGCTATTACAGTCTGCTGAGCAGGTGGAGTGAGCCATGCAAAGCCTGGAAAGAATTCTGACGGTGCATTGCACCATGAGGTCCTGATCTGGACTGCAGGCAACCTAACCGTCAAAGTTTTGTCTTTGCACTCATCTGGATTAAAAATAATAATAATAATAACTTTATATGAAATGATATTTTGTGGGTTTAATCTGCAGTTTGAAAGCAAACAGGTTTGTTTTTGCTAAAGTGGAGACAACGTTTGTGTAATCAGAGCAAATGTCTGACGATCTTTAAAAAGCTGTTGCTGATAACAGCTAAACTTTGCTCAGGAGAGTCCTCAAAAACAATCACACTCTGATGACAACTCCATCCACTTCGCTTCCCTGACAGACAGACACCCCCGGCCGATTAACGTTTACATTTCAGCAGCAGTCACCGGTTTGACATTTACTGACGTTAAAAGCGTGTCACGTGAGCTCTCACCAACAACGAGACAATGTAAAGTGTTACCTTACCTCCTGTCAGGTGTCGGTGTGCAGTTGAATTTTTTAAACGGTCTTAGGGGACGGTGCGCCCGTCCTTCTCAGTCAGTTTGTTCTGTCTGTGGGCGGAGCTACAAAGACATCCCATCCCGCCTGCGGCTCGCGACAACCCACCGCCGACGTAAACAAAAACTGTTCAAGTGGGCGCGCGGCGGCTATGCCATAGTTTAGCTAGGAACTACGAATTGACGTCACGCTCGCCCCCCAGTCGCCGAAACTATAGAAGCGAATGTGCCCGAAAGAATGACAAAGACATACTTGCCCCGTTTCAGCTAAATGTCCTTTCTGTTCCCTCTGCCGTCTTCTATTGGTGAAATTTTATTTCTGACTTGCCCTGGAAAAGTATTTGGACCTTGTATCAGAAATCACTAAATAACAAGATGAGAGATGTCTCCTACAACCTTTTACACAGAATCTATCCAATTAATCAGTACATGTTAAGATATGATAAGACAAGTGACCCCAACTGTACCCTTTGTTTACAACACCCAGAAACAATCATTCACCTGTTTTGGAACTGTAGCATTACTAACATGTTTTGGAACGAATGCACATGTTTTATAAATCATAAATTTAACCCACAATTTAGGTAAGGATGAAATTTGAACATATCATATTTGGCCTACACGAAAAGAACAAAAAATAAAACGTGAAATTGGCAATTAATCTAATTATAATATTTGGTAAGTTTCATATTCACAAATCAAAATGTTCTTCATTGTAACTCTTTTTTCCTTTAATAATTAAAGAATTCGAATGTTATTTAAACACTATATTTAACAGTTCAAGCAAAAAGGCCATACAGATTTACGAAAACTGTCTGTCTTTGAACATTTTCAATGTATGGTAATCTGTTTTGTAATATTTCCTTTGTAAAACATGTACCATCCCCTGGCACTCACATTGTTATGACTATTGTTTTTGTCATACATAGTTGTATGACAATTAAAAAAACAGAAGCGAATATTTTAACACATTCTTGGTAGAAGAAATATTACACATTAGTTTACTCTTTATTTAAAAAGGCTTCTCAAGACCTCAAGCAACCTGGTAACCTTAGCAAAAAGTAGTAGTACTCTTGAAGTTTATTTTATTAAGTGGCCTATACTTGAACATAATCATAAGTATAACAAGTGTATATTGACTCATAGTGAATAATTTGTCAGACTACATTGGAACATTTTAACTTTACAATTATTGATAAAAGGGGTGTAACAATTAATCGCCAAATCAATGCCTTCCATTCAGCAAGATTGATCTGTCGAGGCAGAATGGAATCGAATCGAATAAAAATTTGCTTCAAAATTAGATCAATCGATAATCGAATCGGTACTGGAAAATACCATCTGGATTGAAGTATTTCACTATAACGCAAAAATGACCAAGTGTCGTCACAGCGGACAACACACGTAATGGGAGTAAAAAATGATGAAGCCATCATTACAGTCCAATGTGTGGAAACAAACTGAGTTTAGCAAAGACATGTGACCATACAGGTTGGTAGAATGTTCTGTTAAGTTGATGAAAAAAAAAACACACATTGGGCTGAACTTTAGGAAACTAAAATGTGAAAGGATTCTTGTTGACTTGTTTGTTTGAACACATATTTAATTTATACATGATTATTAAGAAATACAAGGAACCTGGAAAACCTCACCTGGCTGCACTGTTCAGTAGCCAGGGATTTATTTCTGAGTCGCAATGGTTAAATATTTGGCTAAAGATGACCTGAATCGATCTTAGGTCAGTTAATTGAATCAAATCAGATTGTTCAAAATGAACTGATTCTTTTTCAGGGTGTTATTTTGGCCATTTTTGTCTCTACATTCATTTACACTTTTGAGTGTAAAAGAAGCACCACCGCAAAGACTTTAGTTATTTGAAAAATTCCTTTCTCCATACAACCAGACTATGACCCATGACCTGCTGAAACATCATCTATGCTTAGAATAATAAAAACACTGTATGCGTGTGTGTGTGTCTATCCATTCACTCTACTTTCTATGCATGTAATTCCTCTAAGTAGGATGAACATGGTCTGGAAAACTCAAGGTCAAAGTGGGAAACACCTCAAAAAACGGTAGAGAATGAGAGTGCAAAACATTTTGTGGGACTTCTAGGTACAGACTGACAAGATGCTAATGGCAAACCAACCAGACATTGATTTAGAACAGAGGAAAGCCATTTTGTGTCAATACTAAGTGATGACAACATCAGGAAGCAGGAACCAGAAAAAGATCATGGACTCAGGCAAGAACTGGAGAAACCCACGAAGGTGACAGTGGTGCCTGTGGGGATCAAAACACTAAGGAGTGGCTACAGCAGATCCTTGAAGAAACTTCCAACATCTCAGTTCAGAAAAGTGCTACGCTAGATATCATGCAGGACCCACGAGCTTCAGGCCTCTGGTAGGCAGACAACCTGATCTTGGGTGAGAAATCAACAGCAGAGTGACAGGAGACCTTAAGTCATTGATATATATTGTATCTAAAAAAGACAATGACAAAGGCAGCAAAATAATGACAAAAATGGTCAAAATAAATCTCATTTTAGAAGATGCTTCAAGGTACTTGAGCCACAGAGACCCCTGTAGAGACCAGATTTGTAATTGCAACACAAATTAAACCTTTTAAGTGATTTAACCAATTCCTACATTTTTGTATCGTATTGATTATGGAACTTCTTAATTAAACAGTTCCAACCACCTTCTACAAGCAAGAATGACATCAGTGAATAAACCAAATATCATAATAAACCATACTATAACTAGTGGGGCTGGATTGGGAAAAGTACATGGGTCAACTGTGCTGCTTGTAAAAAGGTGTATTTTGATGATTAAAGGGGAAAAATAACATGTCAGTAAATGCTCACCTGTATTTGTTACCTTAAGGGCCATCTTTGGTGTAGCCATCCCCATAGGAAGCACATCTGACCAATATCAATGTGATTGCAATTTGAAGGCGCCTGATTGGGCTCAGAGTTCCTTTGTGGATGGTGGTTAGCTAATAAAAAGGGTTATGAACTCTGCCAGGTTGTTACAATAAAGATTAGGGTTTGAATCAAGGTATGGCTACAAAAAAAAGAGTTAACATTAAAGATTTCATTAAAAGTATTAGAGTTTAAGAGTAGTTAATCAAACATCTGTTTGTGTGTATTTGGGTTTAAAAATGTTGCTGTTGCAGTCCATGACCTGCTGGATTACAGATATAGTTGACACATAGTGAAACATCAGCTAAACTATTTTCCTTAGTCTGGGATGGTAGACTTGTGGCGCCTCTGATAAAAAAAAACAAAAAAAAAAACACAGAAGTCCACACCTTTTATCATCAGTATTACCACAGGAAGGTCAATAATGACAGATTATTGGAGGCACATTTCTTTAGAGTCCCATGGTTTTCTTCTCTCTTTTTTTGGGGGGGGGGGGGGGGGGGTAGTAATAATGTTGTTACATACAAACTGGAGATGAAGGGAGAATTCTAAATGGGAACACGTCTGCCACCTTCTGGCCCATAGTGAAACTGCACCAATACGTGCAACAAGGACACAGAAACCAAAGACAAAACAGAAATATCTGAAATGAGCTAAGATAAGGGTCTTTTTGAGTTACTTAAACTAAATATGACATTTGAAAACCTAATGATTTTTTTCTGCTGACTACGAAAACTGCTCATTTGTCCTCTGTAGCGGACGTTTCTAAAACAGTGTCTCCCAACCTGCATACTATTGAATGATTTCCTGAAGGTATATGTAGAGAACATTTGGGGCTCTTTTATGACACCAAATGTGAAGGGGCGGAGCTCTGGGAATTGTAGTTTTTGATGGATTAAAGAAAATTTGACTTGACAAAATATTTTTTTTCCTTTGGTAACCTTAGCTAAAAGTAGCACCAACAGCAGGTTTATAACCTGAGCCTGCAGCTGGGTAGGGTCCCATCACTGTGGAAAACGTCATGCATTGTTCCTGTGCCCAAGAAGAGTCGCCCCAGTGAGCTGAACAACTACAGGCCGGTCGCCCTCACCTCTCATGTCATGAAGACGCTGGAGAGGCTGGTCTTGCAGCGCCTGCGACCCCAGGTGCAGGGGGATGAGGACCCTCTCCAGTTCGCCTACCAACCAAAAGTAGGAGTTGAGGACTCCATCCTATATCTTCTACATCGGGCCCTCTCCTACCTGGACACAGGGGGCTGTGCTGTGAGAATGCTCTTTTTTTACTTCTCCAGCGCTTTTAATACAATCCAGCCCCTCCTTCTCCAGCAGAAGCTCATTTCCTTTGGTGTGAACTTTCAACTGGTGGCATGGATAACAGACTATCTGACAAACAGGCCACCATTTGTCAGAATGGGGAGTTGCAGGTCCTCCATGCTGACTGGCAGCACGGGGGCTCCACAGGGCACAGTGCTCTCACCTCTCCTCTTTACCCTCTACACCGCTCACTACAACTCAGATGAACACATGCAAAAGTTCTCTGATGACACGGCTATCTATCTATCTATCTATCTATCTATCTATCTATCTATCTATCTATCTATCTATCTATCTATCTATCTATCTATCTATCTATCTATCTATCTATCTATCTATCTATCTATCTATCTATCTATCTATCTATCTATCTATCTATCTATCTATCTATCTATCTATCAGAGTTCTCTAGATGTTTATTTTATTAAGTATAATTTGGTGTAAGTATGAGTATAGTATGCCATAGACCATGTACATGTAGTGTAGGAAGTATACTAACTGAGTACTTCGGACAAAATTGGAACATTTTAGGTAAACAATACATTGACAGTATAGAAAAGGTAAACTTCAAGTCTATTGCCTCACTTTTAGCATAGACTCAGTATACTTGTACTTAAATAGAATACTTTTTGCTAACATTATGATGATGATAATAAGAAAAAATACATCAATGTGTACAGAGACAGACATCAGCAAAGACTGTACAGAATGATTCGAAGCATCTTTGTAGTTCACATTTATTTAAGTGCTCTTTAATTGTTTTGAGCCTTTTTCTGGTTATATTAACATATTTTAAGTTTGTTTAGGGTTTGATTTAAAATCATTATATTCTGTTTGCTTTTTTTCATACAAGTTAATTTAGTATTATCATCATTATTATTTGTAAAGTGCTCAGTGATGAACATGTGATGTCATGACGTTGCTGTGAAACAGCTGTCACGACACTGCTGGTGTGCCTGCACACCATGGCCACACCCTTCCTCCGCCGTTCCTCCTCCTCCTCCTCCTCCCCCCTCCTCCTCCTCCGCCTCCTCCTCAGTGTTCAGCTGCAGCACCAGCAGCGCCGTGACCATGATGCGATCCGCCCTGGTTGTTTTGGCTCTGACAGCTGTCTGCAGCGGGATCCTGCCTGAGATCGCGGACTGGGGGATCAACCACATCCCGGAGTGGGAGGTGCGCATGTTTGAGGGAGAGGAAGAGCAGCCGCCCGAAGATCCGCAGCTAAAACCTGAAGAAGATGCGGATCTGCAAGTAGGCAGCCATCTGGACCCTCTCAGTCAGCATCATCTTGTTTACATGACAAGGCCGTTTTAGATTAAAAGAAAAAGTAATATTTCAGAAGTAGTTTTCTTATTTATTCTGTCTCCTCCAGACAAACCAGAGTGTGAGAGATCTTCCTGATAACCACAATGACCTGCTGATTGATAAAGATTCTATGGACTCTTCAGCGGACCAGGTAGGCTTGTAAACAGTAAGTAAACCTTAATTTCTGTTGTGGAAAATTCATTTAATAAATTGTATTTCTTACTTTTGCACAGGAGACTGTCAATAATACTGAAGAAGCCCAAGCAGGTGAACTGGGGAACAACATTGATCATGTAAGTTTCCTCTGTTTGTTATTTTAAATAATTCAAATACTCTTTGTTTTTAGAGGGAATAGCTATTAATTTCAAATACTTTCTTTGCATAGAAATATGAAAAAAAAAAAGAACTCTTTTAAACCAAGAGTCCACTTATCTGTTTACAAAGCAGTGGAAATATAAAGAGGATATCGAAATGTTTTCTTTTTGGGTACTTAAAGTTTTTACTTTTTTTTTTTTTTTACTTTCTAACAATTACTGTACATCTGAAGATACATTTTACTTGAAATTGCTCATATTTAAGATAACATTGAACTACAAATTTACTTATACTCATAAGAAGTATTCTTAACCTTTAACAAACTCACTACACTGCAAAAACAGGCACAAAAATAGCCAGAAAATTGTCGTAAGAATTTTTATTTTAAAATACAATTGTAGTCTCCAAGACATGTTTTGTCAAACTGAAACTATTTTTGTTATTGAAAAACTTTCTTTATAAGAGGATTTTTCCTGCTTGGCAATTTTTTCTTGAAACAATGTTTTTTTTAACTTTCTTTTTGCAGGGCAGGGAAATGTATGATTAACAGGTGTGCCAACAATAACAAATGTCTTTTTTTATTTTTGTTTGTGGTTTGTTTCGGCAGGGATGTATCTCTGATGATGAATGCGGGAAAGATAGGTATTGTTTTTATGACACACAAGATTCCAAGTGTCGCCGATGTAAAGACACAGATGAGGTGAGGCATCGTTCTTTATATGCATCAGGAGGTAATTCTTCCTAATCGCGCCCAAAAAAGTTCATTACCATGTTAGTTTGATCTTGCTATTACAAGCCTGAAAAGTCCTAACAGAAGCCATCCAACCTTTCTGAAGGAATCTGAAGGGAAGGATCATTTTTCTTTTAATGTAAACCATAAACCAAATAGACAATGAAATCATTTCATGCTAAGTAGAAGGATGAAGTATTTTTCAATAAAATGTGTGTGTTTATGACATTATGTCATCCTAGCAAGGGGAATTCAGAGTCACACACTTCCAGATGACTAGAATTTCATTTAGACTGCATTGCAGTGTGTCCACAAGTGTAATCGGAGTGTGTTGTTTGCAAGCACGCCATCCTGAGCTTCACATGAAAAGACAAGGTTGAATAATTGACAGCTCATTGCTTCTTTTATGTCTTTCCTAAAAAATTGTATTAAATGGCTTGTCTTCTCATCTCAGCGCTTTAAAATTGATCTGCTGTTACTCTTCCAGTGATTCTACAGCATTTTTGAGCAGATGTGTTAGTCTTGGTGCAATAGAGGAAAAAGTGATGCATGATGAAGGCACTGTGGCAGTCTGCCAAACAATGGTGGACAGAACTGGAAGATAAATCCATCTGTCTGGTGTAAAAATGTGTGTGCACTGAAAAAAAAATAATCTGGAAATAAGTGGAACACTGCCCTGTTTTTCTGTTAGGAGGGTTTGACGATGCAGGGGGACATCACCTGACCGTCCATTCTCATTCATAATTAAACAGAAAAAATTCTAATTTAAGAATATCTGATTGCAACAAAGCTAAAGTGAGTTCTGTCAAAGTGCAGACTATTTGCCAAGAAAGACACCGGAAAGAGACTTAAAAATAGGAAACTATGTTTCTCTGTCTCAGTCCTGCAGTAAGGATGTGGCATGCTGTGGGGATCAGCTGTGCATGTGGGGTCAGTGCACCCAAAATGCAACAAAGGGAAAAGCAGGCAGCACATGTCAATACCAGACTGACTGCAGCCCAGAGCTCTGCTGTGCTTTCCACAAAGGTAAAACACAACCGCATCATTCATTCATTCATTCATTCATTCATTCATTCATTCATTCATTCATTCTGTCTCTTTGATGCACTCAGCCCTGCTCTTCCCTGTTTGTTTGGCCAAGCCTATTGAGCGGGAGCGCTGTTTGGATTCCTCCAACCACCTGATGGAGCTGCTCTCCTGGGACGTGCAGAATGAGGGACCAAGGAGACACTGTCCCTGTGCAGGAGACCTTCACTGCCAGCACCTGGGGTGCGTATACTGAGCCTAATAAACATCCAGGCGTTAAATGATTACATTTATGTAAAGACCTCCAGAATACGCCTTCATTTCGTCTTTGATGTTAGCCTCCTCTGTTTGATAGGCGAGGCTCCATGTGTCTGAAAGGAGAAGACTCCAGTGAAGAGGACCTGACAGACTCCCTGTACTCTGAAATAGACTACATCCTTTAAACCTCATTCAGTTAAAATGAGCCCTTAAAAGCATGTACAGCCATTGTTATTGTATCCTAGGTCATTATTGCAGAACCAATGAGCTTTATGCTGGCGATTTTAGTTCAAAACTGTAACACAGCACACCATCTTAAAAAATAAAATCACCTGTACAGGTATGTCGCATTGTATCAGCAAGTATAAAGGTTTGACTGATTATTTTAGGTAAAATTGGATTGAAAAAGCTTAGAACAACAAAATGAAAGCAAAATAAATGACATAAATATGTATTGTGATTCTTTTTTAGAAGTTTACCGTTAATCCAATGGCTTTAACCACTGAACCTCATGAGTGTAAAACATTGCTATTGAAAGTTAGAACATGCAAAACTCTGCAGGAGTTTCTGCTGTCAGAAACTGTGTTGCTCCTCTCCGAAGTCATTTATTTCAAAGATCGAGGTGTCAACACGTTTCTGCCCAGAACATCAGTCTAAGAACTCCAGTGTGGTGTCAGAACATAAATGTATGCTTTACTCTTCTGAGATGAACTAACAGTAACCACCTACCATGTTCAGACCCGCACACTCAACCAGACCCCTCCACACTGGTGAAAACGTGATGCAATATTGGGATTATAAAAAAAACTATTGAGAAGTACTTTTAATACTCTAATATTCATCTGGCTCTTCATTGTACAAAGTGTAGATCTTTCTAGCTAAATAAAGGCTTTACAGGATCTCAGATTTGTGTGATTAAATTTGGACTAAAATGAAGTGTTTGAGTCACAGGTTCAATAAGGAATATTCAGCTTCATGCTGTTGAGCACCTTTCTACACGCTTACTCAGAGGTTATTTTCTAAAGAACTTCTGCCACTCTGCAGAAACTGTGTCCTAGAATACGACACAGGTTTTTGATTTTGGCTAAAAATGGCACGATCACAACTAAGAGACCACTGGGAATGATGAAACTTGGTCAAAAGATGACTGGAGTGGGACTTGAAGCTTTGTAAGAATTTCTGTGCTTAAACTTAAGTTGCAACATCTCAAAATGTTATGCACTGAAGTTCTTTGGGCTGTTGAGTTTGTATTTTTTTGGTTTTTATCAATGTGCCTCCATTTGTGTCTGTAGCAGTGAAACATTTCACTAGTTCATGTTAATGACTAACTAACCGTGGTTCTACACCTAGTTTTGATGTGGAATGCAGAAACAGTTTATTTAAAAAAAAGCACTTTAATTAACTTTTAAAACCATCTGGAACTATTTCCACACATGATCTGAAACCTCAGAGACAAAAAAAAACACCTGTTTCCTTTTGATATTGGCATTTCTACTGTGAAAAGCTGGTGGCAGCATTAGATGCCTGGCGTGGCTGGGATGCTCAGCTTCAGTCCTAGAGGGGCATAAACCCAAGCAGACCGAGGCGGTCCAGCAGAATTTCCACACCCTCTGGTGACAGTCTGTCGAGCAGCTGCAGGTAGAAGTGCCATTTAAGGCAAAAAAAAAAAAAGAAAAGAAACCCTCTCAGTACGACACCACATTCACAAGTGGTTTGACACAAGCTGCGGTTACATGTGCAAAAAGTCGTTGATCGGATCAAAGATCAGATTAGAATTGAACTGCTTATATGGGTCCAGAAAACCTTCAACCGATTATACCAAACGTTTACATACGCCACACTTACGATCAGAGTAAATCATTTTGACATGCACAGAACTTTTGAAAAAAACAGAAATGGCTGTAGAAGAAATGGCGAGTTCCGTTGTAAACAGAGCGAGACGATCGTCTAAATGTGCTTTTACTGTTCTGATTATTATTAAGGCCCTCTTCGCTCAGTTTTCGAAATATATGCGGCCAGTGCTTTATTCTTGGCCGAATGGACCCAGAAGAAGGGTCGGGATTAGACTAATACGTGCAACACTTAGTCGTGTATGACCTTTAAAAAAAAAAAAAAAAATCTGTGGTCAAAGCCGCTATGTGTATCGTATGTGCACCTAAATATATGGGAATAACATCAGCCTTTATTTTTGTCTGGACATGATTAGTAACACAAATCCCATGATTGTTTACACGGTTTCTCAGGACCGTGAGGAGCGACATATCCACATTGAAAAGTCCCGCCCCAAAGGCGCTCCTCTGCTCGGAGACACCGTTCTCCCAAGAGACGGGGTTCTCCTGAGTCCAGCAGCTCGCTCATCCAAAGCAGCCGGAAAGAGACAGTGGTCCGAAGCCTCCTCCGGAGGGCGCACTGTTACGAAACACCCTCCCCTGCCAGCAAACACGAAGCTACGAGTCCGGTTCGCTTGCGTAGCAGCCAGCCGGTCCTGGTCGCGCTCCAAAGCCTTCTCTGGAGCGCCACACTGTCTATGCACGACGTAAAACCAGCGCAGTAATGACCCACAATCGGAATAAACTGCTTGTGTGCACCACAATCGGATCAACAATCGGCATAACCCACCTATCTCCACCGGAAGGAATTTTTCATCCGAACGACTGATCTGATTCCGAATGGCGTGTTTACATGACGCATTTTTATTCTGATCAGGCGTTTATTCCAACTTATTTTGTCCATGTAACCACAGCTAATGACATGAATGGCCAGTTCACATGGTGCAAAAAAAACCAAAGATATACTTTCTAAATTAAATGTTAAAGACAACAGGCCTGTCTGATGCCTCACAGCAGAATTAAGTCTTGAGAAACAAAATAATTTATATTAAAGAAACCCCTGATCCTCTGAACTCCATCTGCTTTGTTTAATTGAACTTCATTCTAACAGACCTCATGAGACGCTACACATGGTGGAAGTGAAGATCCTGAATGCGTTTAGAGCAGCATTAAGGAGGACCCATAAGACAACAAGTCTTTGGGCCTTACAGAAGCATGTTAGAGGATTTTTGTAATTCACTGAGTTGTGTGAACGGGTGAGGTTTGAATTTCAAAGTCACTGAGAAAGTGAGGCTTACCTCTCCAGGAGAGGTGAGACTGAGGAAGGCTGGATAAGCAGTTCGTTGTATTTAGTTTTTTTTTTTTTTTTTTTTTACACAATCATAAAAGGGACAACCAAAGACAGAGCTGTGCTCCAACAGTCACAGGTGAATCAGAATCAGTCTTGTCCAGAACAGGAAGATGATTACACAGTGTCAGGCAGAGAGAGCCTGGTTTCAAAGGAGACGAGACTCACACAGGGACGACAGATGCCTTTCCGACCAGCTTCACCACCTCTCCCCATCCATACCTGAAGCTTTTTTCCTTGATTTGTCAATACAATATTTGATTCTTTCCTGCAAATAGCTGTTTGTCCATCCCTTTGAACTTTACAGTACAATACACTATAGTGCACAACAGGGTTCCTGAGCCTACCCCGAGGCTCAGGGTGAAGGGTGAGCACGCCGGCCTCACAGTGCTGCTTAAATTTGATGTCACTACTGGGCCTGACATTCACAGTTCTGATGTCTGGCTGCTCTCCTGGAGCAACCACACCATCTGCAGAGACGAGAGGGCTTTCTTTGTGCTTCAGTCTTGTCCTGGGTCTTTAACGGGGCCGCCATCCAGGTAGATCTTCAGGGCCTTCTCTTTACGAGGAGAGTAGCTGACACGGTATCCGGTCTTGAGGAGGCGGCTGCTCTCCTTTTTCATCAGCTCGTTACGCTCATCCTCGGACAACTCAAGAGTTTCCTCTGTGCTATCCCTGTGCAGAAAAGACAACAGTGATGTTTACGTTGGTTCTAAAATATTCATAGATTATTTTAGGTTATGAGGAACTACAAACACTGAAAAACTAATTATGAACATCAAAAACATGCAGAATGTATTATTTCTTCTTTTAGGCATCCCTTTACCTGTAAAAGACCACAGCTCCATCATCACAGATGTAAAGAGGCCACACATTAAGTGTTGAAACCTTAGGATTCCAGTCTAAATCCTGATGGATCTCCAACACAGATATATCACATGGAAAAGTTCCCCTGCCCTGCACAGGAATACAGGAACACCATCACTTCATCAATAATAATAAAAAAAAAAAGTCAAATTGAGAGAAGAAAAGCTAAATACCTTTGCAAACTCCAGATTTTCCAGAGGAATGCCACTGATTTCACTGAGCTACAACCACAAGAAAGTAACAGATTACAACAAGAAAAAAGTGTGGTAAACTGGACAACAACAAAAAATGAACGATACGCCCCCCCCCCCAAAAAAAGATGTTTTTGTCCTGAAATACAAACGTATCTCACTTTAATTATTTTTATGTAACAACAGTTATTTTACTGAGATAATGTTTTTAATGCAATTAAATTCTTGGTTAAGATGCTATTTTTAAGGGTTTTGACAAAAGGAAGTCACATCACTCTTAACAGGGTTCTTTGTTGGTCAAAAGAAGTTACCGCAGTTCCTTGAGAAACTCTAAACGTCCACACAACACCTGACAAATGGAGACCAAAAGGAATATTTCTGAAGACATTGTCTGGAAATAGAAACACCTTCTCTTTGAGTTCCTCAACACTGCTGCTCTCCAGAATCACCTCCTGGAAAGGCCCAAGCTTCATCGTAGACGGGCTCCACCGCCGGGTCAGAACAGCCAGCTGTGACATTGACTTCATTTTCTCTGGTTCTGAAAGAGAAGAGCGTGGGTCAACTATTAGTAATGGAACGCAAACTTCTGCCTTCTAAAAAGATGTTTTGGTTGGGAAAATTTGCCTAGTATTTATTAGATTATGATAGCACAAAAGGACAAAGATTAAAGAAAAAAAAAATCATCAACATATTTAGGAGTACACTTCTGTAGAGTTTTTTTTTTTTTTTACCATCTTTCAATGCCCAAAAGCTCTTTACGATCAGTTTATTCACACAAACTCAAACACAGAAAACACAAAAGCACACAATACCATTAAGGACTTCCAAGAAGACCTCCCAGTTGGAGGAAATGCTGATGTCCTCCTCATAGACGTGGTAATCCAAAAACACAGTGCCTGGATTCTTCCATGTCTTTTTCCTAAGACGAACTCTACAAACACACACACACACACACACACACACACACACACACACACACACACACACACATATATATATAGTGACGTGCAAGATCACATTCTCCCTGTAAGAAGAGCTTAGTAAATCCCTTTGACTGGTGCCTAATCTCACCTGTCAATGCTGAGGTCAAGCCTGCACTGCTCTTTCAACTGAGGCAGCAGCTCTTCTTTGGACTGTCTGACAGTCATGCCTTTGGCAAACACAGTGTCCAAAAGGAACTTGCAGGGCTGAGGAAATGGAAAGAATGAAATGAAATGTTTTTAACAAATGATCTTCAGATCATAATATTAACTCTACAATTCATCTGTAGCTTCTGTGAAGATTAGAAGCTAAAAAAAACAAGCATACACAGAGTACAAAAGGTGAACAGAAACAACAGCTGCAGCAGCATCACAGAGGAGCAGGTGAGGGGCGGGGCACCAAGGACCCTCTGTTATGGATGAATGGATGGTAGATATTCATTCAATATTCAGTATTTAACATCTTTAAAACTGAAGCTTTGGTTTTCAATCACAGACAGTTAAATACATAAATCCAGTTGTAATTAACAATTCGATAACTGCAAGGAACATCATGATACCAGGTACTCATAAGTCTCACCTCTGGTTCATTCACAAGCAGCTGGTAGACTTTAACTCTGTATTCACCCTTTTTAAGAGCTCTTCCAAGTCGAATGGTTATCTACAAAAAATCCAACAACAATAAAACATGAAACTTTTGTTTCACGTCTAGATCCAAATGCTTCGGATGAATACATCTTGAACCGTTTAACCAGACCTTGTTGTCGTCAGAGAAAGATGAGAGCGTTTCGTTGAGCCGCACACTCTCAAACTCCTGGTTGTTGGCATACACCCGAAAGACCTTGAACTGGGTGGAGGGAACGCCAACGTAGGGTTCCATGTTCTGTTTGAAGGCTGCTAATGTTATCCTCTTGTCCACATAAACCACTAAACCTGAAGCAAGATGAATGAACCAACAATCAAATGGGGAAAAAGAAGAAAAAAAGACTTTTAATCTCAAACATTCATCATAATTTGCATTTTTAAAGATGAAAGAATTGGGAAATGTCAGAGAACTTTTACATTTTTGTGTTTCCCATGAAGCGTCGTCCTGTGAGTAAGGCTCTGCTCTGAAGTACAGATACTTAAATTCCGTCTTGCTCTTTCCGTTGTCGTCGTATTCGCTATCCGTTCCAGAGTCTTCCTCGGCGGTGTCCCACGTCTCCTTTTTGCCCTCGTGGGCTTTGGAGCGTCGGCTGCTGGTGATGCTGTGTGAATCCAGGCCGTTGGCCAGCTGGATGGGGCCGCTGTCTGCGTTGCACAGGGTGTCGCTGCTGTGGCTGGAACTCAGAATATCACTGTCCACTGAGCTGGTGCTGCGGTCGTTGTTAACCTCTGAGTCTGATCGCTCTTCGCAGGCAAACTGGTTCTCGTTATCAGAGGAGGCGCCGCCGCTGCCCCCAGGTGTAGCCCTGATCCTGTTTTCTAATTCTCTGTTGTCTGCAGCGACGCAGAGGGAGGAGTTTGAGTCAGCGTCTTGAGTTGGGGATTCAATATGTTCAAAGTCACTGGTGTCAGAGCTTTTCTGGCTGTCGCTGGTGCTGGAGCCCTGCTGCTGCTGCTGCAACGAGAGATTCTTCAACTTTTCTGTGCTCTCTTCGAGGATGGCCTCAACAGATTTCCTGTTGCCCTGTGACCCCTCAAAGGCCCCATCAGAGTCCTCTCCAACCTTCTGGCAAAGAGGTCTGATGGCCAGGGTACCAGGAGACTGCTCAGGCAGCAGGACTAACAGACGGATTGTGTTTCCGTGACGATCCAACAGTTTCCACAACAATGAGTCAGTAAAAGGAACCTGATGATCAGTCAGCTCGGAGCTCTCCACAAAAACCTGACGGAATTAAAACAAAGAGTCAAACTCGATGCTCCAACACATTTCATTCATATTTAAGGGTATATTTATTAAAACTATGAGTGTAGAAAAGCAATAGCTGAGGTTAAAACTAAATATAGAAACCTTGTTACTCCTGAAGAACCCCTCAGCTTTGAGTGTCTTGTTTGGAACATAAAGGAGTCTTAGGTCATTGTAACAGCGCTCCAAGACCACTCGCATTGTTTCTGCAGGCAGTCCTGTAACCTATAAAACAAAAAAAAAAACAACAACTCAGATTTGATTCAAAATTCAAAAACACTAAAAACAAATTCGGGTATTAGCTGCAGTTTTCGTGACAGCAAAAACTAAACAAACCTGATCAATAAGCTGTTTAAATTCTGTGATTGACTGGTTCAAGTATGCTCGGACACTGATTGGAGGCGCGATGGTCTCACTCTTCAGATCCACAACATGAACCTTCACCATCACTTCTGCAGACAGATCAGAAACACAAAGAGAAACAAACACATCCAGTTATTTGTTTGCAGACTTTAGTTACAGCTGTCCCAACAAAGTAACATTTTTTTTTTACAAAAAAGAACATGTCAACAGTAGAAAAAGCAGAGGAGCGCTGACCTCCAGGTTTGTAAGGCTGGAAAACTTGCTCTGGTCTCCGGGTCTCCAGCAGCAAGTCGAACATGTACGAAGACTTGACACCTCCGAGGAGAATTCCCATCGTAGTGTCTTCCTCACCTTCGTACGATCGCTCCAGGTACTCATGAAACTCATCGTACTTCACCAAGCGACAGCAGTCCAGAGGGACGACGCCCTCCAGCTCCATTAGCTAAAGTACACAAGAAATTGTATTTGATGCACCAATAAGATTAAAAACAGAACTAAAACAGTGAAAAGCTAACAAACCTTGTAGGCCATTTCTGTTGCTTCTCTGAGAGTTTTGTCCTTGTGAACTTCCAACTTGCTCTCCATCATCATCTTCACAGGATGCACGCAGAAAAGTTTGATCTAAAGCAGAAAAAAAAAAGGTCAACAAAATCCAAAGAATGTCCATGAGTAAAACTTCATTTCATTTGAATGGTGTCACGGTTTAAAGAAACCCATTTCTAAGCCCCAAAGTGGGATATATAAGGGCAAAAATTATGATAAGTTTGCTAAATCTTCTCTGCAAACTTTAACTTATTCTGAATTCTGATCAGGGGTTTGTCTACTGCTAGATGGTAAGAGTAGAAAATAAAATTAAAACAGGGTAATTGTAGACCAAAAGTATTAGTACTTTGACATTTACTAAATCCAGTCAGCCAGGATTTCTTTTTTATTTTTTATTTCCAAGCTTAAGGGGACCTTGCATGTGTTGCGCTCGATCTCCCTCTGGCGTTTCTCCTGCTCCTCAGACTCTTTCTCCTTCTGAACCAAGCTCTTTATGTGATTTGGGAAGTCTTCTACAGCTAGAAACTCTGCAGGCAGAAACGTAAACGTTGAATTTACTGGTAAAAGGCAAACGAAGAACAAAACTTTTACTGCAATTATCTAAGATTTTCAAAGGACATTAAAGGTCACAAACATGACAGCAGAAAACATCAGCATGTTTGAAGCTTAAACCGGGACTTTTACTTGTATATAAACTTACTTGAATTTCTTGAAGGATCTTTCAACCTATAAATCAGCATATATGCATTTGTGGAGCTGTAGGGAAGGAAAGTAAGACTTTACTTCTGCTTGGAGCAAAATGAACTGAAAAACCTGATTAGAGGAAGAAGGATGTAAACTTTTACCTTGCAAAGGCACTGGAATAATAACCTCTGCTCCCTGAGGATCCACCATAAGTTTTCCTGATATCATCTTGTGTAATCTGTCCAAATTATTCAAAAGTTAAAAACAGAAATGCTTTTTTCTTTGTGTTTTTAATGAAAGTGAGTCTGTTTAAAAGTCTTTGGTGCTCACCTTGCTAACATGCTGATCGTTGAAACTGTACCACTGGCCGTCACTGAAAGATTTGATGCAGGCGTAGTAGTGGCCACCTGCAGCGCTCCCTGAATGGACCATGACTGAGAACAGCTCAAAGGTCAGCAAGCTCTAAGAGTGAATACAGTTAAAAAAAAACATTAAGATACAATAAATGCACAGCAGGCATAAAACCCAAATCAAGAGAACTGTCATCTAATCAAGAGACCTTTTAGAGGATGAACTTGAATAGTTTCTAACATTTTAAAAAAGCTTTTGATTTTTAGAGTTATAAACTCTTAGTTTCAGAGTAAGACGTGGCCAAAATAGAAGTAATATACAATAAAGAAGAACTACTCTGTCAGCACAACTACAATCAGATGGAGACTTTTCAAGGTTCTGGAGCATTAAAAGTCCTTCAGATAACTTAAAATATCTTATCTTCATAAGTGGGCAGGTCAAGAGTTACCTTTGGCTTAAAAGCCCTCTCTGTACTGCTGGTGCTGTCCAAGCAGATGCCCTCATCCACGCAGTCATCAGTGGAAAAATCGTTGCTCATTTGGTCACTGTGACAACTGCCTTCATTCTCGGCTCCACTATCAGTGCAACTCTCCGTCTGTGGTGACTTCTGGAGGAAGGCCGTTCAAAAAGTGGAAAAGGAATAAAGGAAATCACAAAGGTTAAAAAAAAAAAAGGAAAGACTGCTGTCAGTTACAATTCATGAGCTGACCTAACGAGATGCAAAGGCCCAAGCAGAATGCTCTGTCAGATAAGCCAGAGCCGGAGGCTAACTGTTCCAAGGCTTCAAAGGAACCATCAAAGCTGGCTATTTACACTCTTCCAAACAAACAAAGCAGTATACTATCGAAGATTAGAGCATGACGTCAATTGCTGGACACTGCAGCTGCAGGTCTGCTTCAGAAAAACGCTGAAATGCTCCATTGGACTGAAGCCCACTCATTGTCTTGAGTGCTTAGAATCATGAGTGCTTTAACCAGGTCACAATAAAGCCAGATAAGCCACTATCCAATAACACAACTTTGACTTTGTACTGTACTTCAAGAAAATACATGTGTTTTCTAGAATTCTGCACAAGTATGAAGTATTATTGTATTGCAACTATATTGAACAGGAAAAAAAAAACATTACAGAAATGACATTTATGGTTAAAAAAGGGAGTCCAAGTTAATTTTGCTTTTATAAAGTAATTCTTTTAATTTGTCAAATACAAATCTATCAATCTAAACCTATCTAGATATATCTGGAAAGCTTTCTGTTGGTCAAATATAAGGCTTCTCTTTTTATTCTTTTCTCTCACAGCATAACAATGTTTAGGGTACTAAATACTGACATAAGCAATTTTGATTTACCCAAATCCTCTTTTAAGCTATTTTCAAAGTCTTTAATTATGATCGTGCTGTTTTAGCCGAAATTAAAAAGCCTGTTTCCTTTTCTAGGACACAGTTTCTGCAGAGCAGCAGGAGTTCATTAGAAATTTGCCTGTGAGTTGAAGGTGGGACAGCTGGTGCAGAGCGACACACCCAGCCCCTTCTTCCCCTCCGTGTTGCTGAGACATTTCTGAGTAAGTGCTCTCCCACCAGCATACAGGGAGGTGGTGGCCCACCCAGCGTGTTTTCTACATCACAAATGAGATCCCTTTTAAAACACTGCCCCCCCCCTGCCCCTTATTTTACAACAATTTGAATAAAGAAATAGTCATAAATGCATTTCTAATCTTAATTTTTATTAGATATGTTATCCATAACCAGAGAAACGCCACAAGAACATGTTAAAAACCCATTTTTCATCTGAGAGGGTCTTTAAATGAAGATTATTAAAGCCTCTTTAACTCTTGCAACAAGCAAAATCTTATTTGATTACTATATTTGCATGCGACTAAATGATGCTCGCATGTGGAAATGGCATCTCATTATTCCACATTGTGACTGTTGGTAAAACTAAATTCAAACAAAAACAAAAAATCCCTGACAGGTTGCAGCTCTCACCTCATCTTCCACATCAATGAATGGACTCATGTCAAGCTCCTCAGGAAAAGTCATGCGATCATTAAGCTTGATGCGATGCATAGTGGTGTAGTCAAAGTCAAACCTTTTCAGCTGTAAAGTCAGCAGGTAGGGAAAGTGCAGAAACCTTAAACCCTGGGTAAATGGATTAAAGGATCGTGTCAGTTTATGACCAGAACCAAGTTATTGTCAGAGCACGATTCCTATCAACCATGCTCACCTTTCGTGCATCGCATTTCTTTTTACAGCGTTCACAAAAGTACTGGTTGGGCCCATCCAGGGTTTCTGGCTGGATGAATGCTTGTAAAGCTTCCTCCTGTGGAAAGACAATTAGAATTTAGGATACAATTTAAGTTGAAATCAAATGGAAGAGAAACTTGAATGTCAAAAAAAACAAAACAAAGACGCACCACACTGCCATATGCCTGGCTAGCTCCAAAGGGTCTGATCACAAGAGGGATGTCCAGGTACGTGTCAATTCTCCAGCTTTCGTAGCCACACTCCAAACACCGAACATAATCCTTCAGCTTCCCCTGGTACAGCTGGTTGATCAGATCAGCCTAATACATGGAAGCAGAATGATCAGGTCTCCGTATTAAAACCATGAGAAAAAGCAAACAGTAATTTCCTACCTGTAATGAATGAAAGCAAAGTTTCTTTAGTGGAGAAAAATCAAGAAATTTCCATTATGATAGTTTTTTTTTTTAAATCCATCTTGTCATGATTACAAAACTCCTTGATGCTTTAAAGCCAAAGTCCATCATATAAGTGTGTTGCTCTAAAAAACTGCTAAAAAACGTATTTAAAAATGGAGCACTTAAAGATCCGAACAGCTTTTTTTGTTATTTTGCCTCTAGCTTTGCTGATGGTGCCTTGGCAACCCCAAAAGAATGTGATTTACACTGTTCTTCTGTGTTGTTACAACCCCAGAGGTCTTCCAAGAAGAGACATTTACACAACTATTAAGTGTCATCATGTGTTTTCATTCAGGACAAAATTAAACAGAATGTACCCTTTTCAAAGACACATTTGAAATTTCTTTTCTTAAATAAGCTCTGCCTTTAAGCAGAACTGTGGGTTGTGTGTATATGGCCCACTAAGTGGGTCAGGCATACCTGCAGTCTACATTTCTGGAATGTTCAGATGCATTTTGTGGGAGGAGCCTGCAACACTATAGAGATGCTTCTCAGTAAAAGACAATGAAATGTCTGTGATAACTCCATTTATTAGATACGACATGAACACTGACAGGGTGGGTAAAGTAACCAGTCAACCTCTCTCAAACCACCATCCTACTTTAGGAGTGTTACTTCAACAGTTCCACATTGGTATCCTATGCCTTATTGAGGCGAATAAAATATACTTTGTCAAAGATCATATGTCCACTTGACTGGACTTGTACTTTAAAATAAATCAAGGGTTGGCAACAACCACAAAACCCCAAGAATAAGAGACTCATTACAATGTTTTATATGAAAGGTCTTTTTTTATTTTTCTGATTGCTGAATTATTCAGTCAATTCTTTGGATCGCTTCGTCTTATACAATTTTAAAGATATTGTAATGATTTCAATTGTAGTTTGTAAAGCTTTATTGGGAGCGGAATGCTATTACTTTTGATCAAAAACTGTAGTAAGGTCTATTTTATATAAATACTTTTATCGAAATTTTCTTTCACAGAAAATGCATAGGGCACATTTCAAATGTAATATCTCAAATAGTACTTAGACTATAGTCATGTAACTTAGTGAGCAATAACTTGAGAATTTTCTCCCCAAGCTCCCCTAAAGCCATCTTGATTGTGCCACCATGTGGTCAGATGTGGTAATAAATACGTTTACGCTTAAATCTCCAACGCAGTAAGTAATATAGAAAAAATTATTTTTGCCTCTTATTCCTTAAATGCTTGGAAAGCTGTTTGAAAATAGGACTGCCCACTTCCGCACAACAAGATTTTTCGCGAGTTCAGATTTCTCGTGAAACATGTCTTTAGCTCCCTATTTAATATACTTTCCCCAATCTTTACGATTTTCTCAACATACCCTATTTGGACAACCTCGAATCCAATGCTATCCCTAATTTTGCGCAATTCTTGACAGTTTTTGTAGAAAACGTAATGCTAATGAGAGGGGTGTGGTTCTCACATTTGAAATGCTCTAAATCCTTATCGAAACGAATGACAGCCAAATTTGAAGACCTTTATCGCAAAAAAAAAAAAAAAAAAAAGCAATTACTCCAGAGCAATCTAACCATGCTATATCAATTCTGGCTCTATTATGCCACCAGAGGGTCAGTTGTAGCACATAAGTGTTTGGGTCTTAATCTCCCAGAGCAATAGCCGTAAGAACAAGCTTCTATTTCCCTGTGATTCATCTGATAGTAGAAAAATAGCAGATATGGATCTGCCATCCCTACATAACTAGATCGCAATTCACAATTTTTGAGTTCCTATGTCATTTACTTTAACCGATCTTTGCATATTTCTACACATAACCTATTTAGACTACAGCAAATCCAACGGCACCACCGTTTTGCACAATTCTATACCGTTTCTGTAGAAAACTTTATGCAAATTAGACACGATAGACAATACCATCGTCCGTCGTGATGGGTGACTGACCTCACGATGGGGAGACACCATCGTGATGCCACGCCCCCACCACGCTGCGAGTCGACACCATAGCCGCCGCGGTTACATGAGCAAAATATCTTGATCGGATCATTGGTCGGATTAGAATCCAACCGTTTATATGGGCCCAGAAAAACGTTTTCAGATTATAAAAAACGTTCACATGGGTCACACTTTCGGTCGGAATAAATCATTCACACATGCGCAGTAGTGTTTTAAAAACCCAAAGAGAAAATTACGGTAATTCCGCCGAGCGGCTACATACATAGATATCTCAGCTCGGTAATATAGGAGATGATCTCCTAAACGTGCTTTTATGTTACGGTTATTATGGAGCGCCTGTTCGCTCATCATTTTAATTTTAATCCGTGTGGTCAGTGCTTTTGCTGTTGAAGTACGGAGCCGGAAAAAGCCCGTATTAGCAGTATGCTAACACGGGCTAACAACATTAGCTTTTATGAACATAAATTCATGCGGGAAACTGCTGCAATCTGCATCCTGGCTGCACGTAAATATGTGGGAATAACATCAGCCTTTATTTCGTCGGGACACGACTGGAAACACAAATCCACATGATTGTTTGAATGGTTTTCTAAGCACTGAGCGACATTTCTGCTTTGAAGCACACACACAGCCGCTGTGTGTGTGCTGGCGCTCCGCGCTCTGCCCCGACACACACTTTTATCGGGACACCCGGTTCTCCTAAATTCGGTGGCTCGTTCACGTAGAGCGGCGGGACGGGTCACAGTCCTAAATCTCCCACACGTAACAAAACATTCTCCCTTCCCCTCAAACACAAAGCTGTAAGTCCGTCTGCTCAGTCAGAGACACGGTCGCTCGCTCCACAGGTCCACTTCAAGTGCAGGAGCGGACTACCACTTTTCTATTTTGTCCTTTTTATTTATTTTTTTTAAAGTTACTTCCCTCAGTTTATACTGGATCATCGCAGATGAGTCATTATTTGGGAAATAAAATAAATAAAGTAATAAAGTAAAATAACGAATAATAATTATATAATAACAACCTACATGAATGAAACTTGACGTGCAGGTTGGACAGAAGGTCTTTAATAGCTACAGCTTAAAAATGTCTAAAAACAGCATTGCTTTCAGCATTCAGGCGCAATTTCTTTAAGGAAATGCACATCTAATTTATGTTGGAAAGGCTCAAGGTTTCTGTTAGAACATCTTTCCGTTGCTTACCTGCTCTGTCTGCTTCCACTTCTGCTCTAAGGCATCGAACATGACCCTGCATAGCTCCTGAACATCGTGTTGCTGCCAAGCTAGAACAAAAATATAAATAAAGATATAAAATAATAAAAAAGGCAGAAATGAATGTCATGAATGGCCTTGATGCAGAAGCGCATGCTAATGGGTCATGAGAGCTTAGTCACAGGAGAGGCTGGAAACTCACCCTCGCTGCTGTCCCAGCCAAAGCTCCGCGTTACATCTGTGGTCTCGATTGCCCGCTTCTTACTCGTCTGGAGCAAAACAAATAGCCTTTGCAGCTGGTAGGGAATACTGGTGACAGGATCCTCCTCAGACTCCTCAAATTCCCAGCTGAAATTAAACTCAGATTTATTTAAAGTTCGTCCTTTAAGAGAGTCAAAAAGATGTCAATAATTTCTTACTTGTAGAGTGCATTTCTAAACTCTGGGGTCATGTAGAGTGTTTGCAGAAGGCTATTTAAATAACAAGTCATTGCTTGGTTAACCAAGCCAACATAACCTGAAAGAGAAGAAAGAAACACGTCATGAAAGGTTGAATGCCACAGTCACAGCAATAATCACAGATTCAACAGGTGACAGCACCTGACCTGTATCTGATTTGCTGAGGATAGATGAGTATGAATACGATGGACTGCTGTAGTCACCACTGCCACATGCACTGCCATCTCTTGGTAGGGGACCAATAAATCGCTCCTGGGAACTGTCATCCAGCCCACTGTTATCTGCCGCTCCAGACTCATCCTGCACAGACAAAAATACTCTATAAAATGTGCTCAACTTACAGGTAAACCTTCTGCAAATTCCCCAAAGATATTCGTGTTTAAATTAGTTATAGAACCAAGTTTTTCTGTTGGCATAAATCAGTCACCGATGCAATTTGAGGCTGTTCTCCGTCTTTATCCATGAGCTGGAGGAAATTCCTCTTCCCGCCCGCATCAAATCCAGACTCTGAAAGCGACATCTCACTGTTATGTTCCAGTGGAGCCTTAAGGGAAGCAAACAGGAAAATGATCATAACTAAGATGAAAAAATATTCTTATTTTGTACAAATTCTACAAAACTTAATACTAAAACACATTTACAATCTTGCTGGCTTTATTTTGAATGGAAATGTCCTGTTTTTCAGTGTCCACAAGGAAAGACAAATGAAGTCAACACGGGAGGAGAACTTTAGGGGCACGCAGACAAGTGTTGAAGTGGAAACAAGCAGAAGCTTAATCCACTGACCTACTCAGTGAGATAACAACAGACACAGCACCTGGGCTTTGGATTGGGTCAGCAGCAGGATTAGTCTGTGCTCATTTGAGAAAAAGGAATATTATGCAGATACACAGCCAGAACAAGTTTACCACTCAAAGGGCATGGCAATTACGCACTGCTTACACTGTTTGTTTAGCTTCATGCATGAGCCCTTTCCCTGCTTAGGCACATTTTCTTTCCACATCAAGGAGTGGCAGGCTTTCTGTCATCAATGCCATTAATCTACAGAGAAATAAATTACCTGTTGATTGTGTCAATTAAACACTTTACTGTGGTTAAGATGCAGCAGACCTGCCCTTATGTGTAAACAATGCAGAAATAAGGTGCGAGTTCAAGGTGAAGGAAGAGAAAACAAGGAGAAAAAGAAGTATCAACAAATAATATGATGTCTAGTTGGTGCACAGACCTTTGCCTATGTTTATGAGAGTTTAGAAGTTCTCTTATTAAGTACAATCCTGCAAAAAACTCCAGAAAATATTAGTTAAAGAAACTGTCAAACTTTTGCTTGGATAGTTGGAGAAAACATTATTCCATTCTGGAACAGCGGAAAGCTCTCAGAAGCTCCTGCTTTTAGTAAAGTAAAGCTCATAGAAATGGACACAAAGCATAAGAGAACTTGCCTTCTATGTAACAACTTACATCCCCAACAGGTTAAAGGTTTTCCCGTCAAAGTATTTGACTCTTTGGTTCCAGCATTTCTTTGGGTGTGAGCATAGTGACAAAAAGCCAAGCTTAAACAGTAAGCTCCACACCCTGCTTTGTTACAGGCCCTTTGCCAGACAGCCTGTGGGTACCTCCTTTGTCCAGTCTACACTATTCTATATGAAGGTACATTGTAGAAGTATTTTATATTCTATACCACTTCTATATCATCTCTGTGGAGTTACAGGGGAAAAGGATCAATCTGAATGGAGGATCCAATGGAGTGTGTAACTTTTCGATTGCATTTTCTTCAACCCCACAACATCCATTCCACAGACTCAACCAGGAAGTACCAAATGTCTAATATGACTACAGGATGCTGGTTGCAAAAAGCGGCACATTCTAATGACTCCCATGTTAAAAGGTCAGATTACAGACAAACATAAGCACAGTCTGGTTTCTAAAATGTTTACTACCGTATTTTCCGGACTATAAGTCGCTGCGGAGGTTAAGTCGCACCAGCCCCAAAATGCATTATAAAGTAGAAAAAAACACAGATAAGTCGCACTGGACTATAAGTCGCATTTTGATGGGAAATTTATTTGACAAAATCTGAGACCAAGAACTAATAACTTGCACAACCTCATATGACACAATCAGAGCAGACTGTTTATCTCATAATTTCACAGTAATTCTTTCTCATACTTATTTATTTATTCCTTTCATGAAGCATCATTGGCCAACTAATACTCTGTTTTCATCCTGTATTTGTAGAAACAGTTGTCATTTTTATTGCAATTCTGAATCTATGAAATCATTGGAAAATAGAATATTATGTTGTTAGCCTTCAAGATCTTACTGTAAAAAAAAGTTTGCTGATTCTCTGAGTCACTTAACATACTCTTAACACTTAACATACCTCATACATCAAATTGACCCAGGAACATCATCTCTGTTCCTCACAAATGAACATAACAGGAGGGTTAACAATGTATTTATTTCAATTTATTTCTAATATAAGTCGCTGCGGAGTATAAGTCGCACCCCTTGCCAAACTATGAAAAAAAGGGCGACTTATAGTCCGGAAAATACGGGTACTTTATTTTCGATTGTGACACCTTCAGTGTTGGAGGATGCTCATTCTGCTATTTTATCAGAGCTCAAATGTGTGCGTTAATTTGCAATTGCAATGTTAATTGGCACAATTTGATAAATTATTCACTATGAAACAGGCAATTCTGTTCAGTACCAGGTCCCACAGAAACAATGAACAGAATCCTCTATTTTCTGTCCGTCAGTCTTGCCTTTGTTCTCAGTGTTCCCACCGTTTCAAAATTAACATGTTAGGAACTGCGCTGCACATTGTGTTCTTGTATCTTGCTGTCTCGCTATAGCGTGGCTATCCTTGCCCGTCTCTCTATATACAGCCACTGATGGCGAAGAGTTAGTAACATAAGAAATCCCCTGAACGCTCCTGCATTCAACCAGAGGCAGTTATTTTGTTATTGCTGTGATGGATTTCTCTTTCAGACACCTACTTCCCTCATAGGCATAGAAGGAGATGAATTAGGATTGCACTTAATTTGATATTAGCATGCAGGAACGGGCCACTTGCAATTAAATGTAATGCCGTCTAATGATCAGTGTATATTCATAAAAGGAAAATAAGAATCCAAAACAAATATGCTAACTAGCAGGCCTTCATCTTGTGATCTGTCTGAAAATGTCTAAAGAGAAATAGCTGAAATGAGCACTACAGTCTGTTGCTTAAATCTCGATTAAACACAAATGCACTTTACTTCTATGTGGGTAGCACTGGCTAAAATAACAGTGATACTTTTTATAAAACAATTTTATTGTACAATTCCATTCTATTTCACTAAGCATCTATGTATTTATTTTCATTTTTCAATTGTCTCTATAACTAAACAAATGCTTAGTTATAGAAAAGTGTTTTCCTACAACTAGTAGCTTAAATTATCTAGAAGTTGAACTTTGATCAGTAAAACTAAAATAATTACATTAAAAATCAACAGTAAAACTGTTGGGGGACCTTTCTGTGTAGAGTTTGCATGTTCTCCCTCTGCATGTGTGGGTTTTCTCCGGGGACTTCCTCCCACTGTCCAAAAACATGCTTCATAGGTTAACTGGTTACTCTAAATTGTCTCTTGATGTGAATGCAACTGTTCATGGGTGTGTGATATGTGACCTTGCGACAGACTGTCCAGGATGTCCCCTGCCTTGGCCCATGAGTGCCAGAGTTAAGCACTGGCAGCCCCGTGACCCCGAAAGGGACAAAACGGGTTTAGAAGATGGATGGATGGAACAGTAAAAATGTCTTTTGATAGAAGACACTGCCCTGATCCATCATTCAATACCTGATGCTAGTTTAATTTAAGCCTAACGCATCAAGAATAGTTTAAAGATTTGAAGTCTGTTTCGCAAAACATCCAAGGAATGTAACAAACTCTGAAAATCAGTTACCAAACATCTTTTCTATAAAAGAACAACAGTCATAATAGTTGGCCTACGTGACCCTACAAAATGGGCAAACACAAGAGCATTATTTTGCACCATCTGGCCCGCATTTCATATCCATGCTGTTTAGTAAAATGTATTTGCACTGTGTTCTAGTGTACTTCTATTTTTTCCCATGTTGGTGTCATGGACAGAAAACAACAGAATCCTTTTCTATATTTTTTTCATTTAATAATTATCTTAAGAAAAATCCAGACTCTTCTTATAGATAAAAACTTACAAAAAAATCTTTTTTGTGAATTTTGCCATTTATATATCATCCACAACTGTTAAATCGGTGTGGTGTTTTCTTGTGCAGAGGAATAAACGATAGGAAAAAAATTATAGAAACAAAAATACATTAACATCATCATTGTTAATTCTCCAAAACTATTCAGTCATTAGAGTGACTTTTCTTACCATGTCCACAACGTTTCCCCAGGCGAGGTCAAAAGTGCCTTTTACGTATCCAGCTTTGTGAGCGACGTCCTGGTAGAGTCTGGAGAGAGTGGTGGAAGCCGGCAAGTTGAGGGTCAGCCTCTCATTGACCGTCTTTGCACTGGTGGTGTCCTGAATGATGCACAGCACCCTGGGCTCCTCAGCTGCATTGTGGATCTGAAAATCAGGAGGACGTATATTCCTTTGATGTACTCATATATGATCCAACATTTTGTTGAAAAAACAGCCAGTTAGTTGTTTAAAAGCTGTCTTTTAAATCCAATCGTCAGCTAGATACCCAGTACAAAGCACAAGCAATGTAGCAACACTTCGTGCCTGTAATGACAATATGTTAGACTGAGTACAAGGCATCTGGATATTTTTTAAAAGTATGCCATTTGAAAAACTAATTATCCACAATAAGTTAAATAAAAATGTAATAAAGTCCACAATAGTGGGCTGTACTTTATGAAACTCAATTTTAGATAGATTTGCCATTAATTCTTGTTTATTATATGATATGATATACGATATGATACGATATGATATTTGTACACGTATTTAATTTTAAGTTGATTGTCATACAAGGAATCTGGAAAACGTCACCTGCATTGTTCAGTACCAGGTATTTATCTCTGAGTCACACTGCTTGAAGTTTTGGCTAAAGATGTTCTGGATGGATTTTACATCAGTGAATCTGATCAATCAAAATGAACCAATATCGACTATAAATCGTATAAGCAACCACAAATTATGATGTGAATCAAATTGTTGTTCAAAATGAATTATTACACCAGCCAGCATTCACACAAACTAGTCGACCTAATTACCAACCACTGTGGTTTTTAGGGGTTAACAGAATAGTAAGACTGACACTTCAGTTGAAACTTGACTAAGAACCAGATAAGAAAACCGTGAGATGCTAAATCCAGAAGAAAACAATTGTTAGAGCTCAAATCTCTAAAACTGAAAGCATGTCATGCAGCTGTTGATTCATGCTTTACTTCACACACTGTTTGTTTTTCAGGTGGAACCTGAGTTTCAAGAGCAAAAAGCAGCTCATGATAACATTCAAGTATGACACACTTCCGGATGGATTGTTTTTTATAAGGTATACTTTGCATTGATCAAAAAATGGACACAAAAAAGTCCAAGAAAAGAAAAATAAATGAGCTAGTACATTACTAGGTTTACTTAAAAAAAAAAAATAAAAAAAAAAAAAGTCATTTTTAAACTGTTATCTAATTAAAAGTAAAATATAATTGTATTAACTGTAGACTTAATTTGATAAGATTAGTACAGAGTGATTCTTCTAAATAAAGAACTATTCAAAGTGTTTAATGTCTTTATAATGGAACAGAAATTTCAGATATCTTTTACTTATTTGATATTACAGAGTTCTGCATTTCTAAAGGATGATTTATTTTAACAAGACCCAAAGGCCAATCATCTGTAATGTTCATTCCAAACAGACAGAAACTAGCACCCCTAATGACCTGAATGTGATTTTTCTTCAATTTTTGTTTGTTGGTAAACACAGGGATGTTTTTCATGCAACTTTTCAACACCAAGCTTAGCTGTACACTTCACCTGAGAGCGTCTCTTTATTTCATCAAAGATATTCTGGCTGCAACTCCAAAACACCCCCTAACCAAAAGTGCAAATGTGTAAATTAAAACACCCACAACAAATGAAACACATAAAGGTAATATTTAGAAAGAAATACTATCAAAAACAATACAGGAACAGGAATCCCTTTTGATCTGCCTAGTCTTTGTAACATCTTGAAAATTGAAATAAATATTGCAGTGAAAGAATTTGAAGATAATGTAGTTTTTGCCACCTCTTTGGGAGGTTTGTTATGTTGGCAAAATGTGACTGGCAGGTCTTATACAGAAGCTGCAGCTGACAACACACAAGTGTATTATGAGATTAAAGGTTATTTTTATCATGGATATAATCACAAGGTGCTAACATGAAGCCACATGTAACAAGAAAGAGAGGCAGTATTTGTAGAGCTAAGTAATAACTAATGAGGCAAACACCTTTTTTATTGCTGTTCGATAAAAAGGGAAAGATTGCTATAGAGGAAAACACATCATTTTCTATTATTTAAGCTGAACACTATAAACAATAGAATGAGAGGGGGATATGAAACTATTAACTTCGAAAATAGAAATTCAGATTATTAATTAAGCATTTCCCAAAAACCTTTCAATGAGGCAACATTAGCCTAAATGTAGAAGATTTATTTATTTATTTTACTTTTTTTCCATCCAAAACGAGATTTTTATTTAAAGAAATAAAAAAAACTGTTGTAACATTTTCTTTATCATTATTTGTGTAAGGCTTAAAACATAGTGCGTGGATTTAGTGTTAAATGGGGAAAAAAGCTCAGGTTTTTCTAAGGTCTATTTTTTTTTTCATTAATTACCATCAAATTCCAGTCATTTTAAGTTGTTTAGCATTTCCACACAAAAACCAGCAAAGTTGAATATGTTCAAACAAGAATGAATATGCAACACAACATAAAATGTATGTGCTTTATCTGTTTAACAAATAGTGAACAGAAGAGACATGGATTTGAATGTGCCTTTTTTAAATTTGTGTAAAATTGAATAAAAATCACATTGCCAAAATGATAGTCATGTTTGAATTGTAAGATATAAAAATAATGTGCAGCAATTGGAGAATAGATTTGTGAAATCATTCAACAGTTTGCTGCCTAAATGAGATAACATGAACCAACGTGGAAAAATTTGTATAAAAGTGTAATTTGTTTACCAAAATATAATGTTATTTGTTGTTTAACATCATGATTTTAAAAGTGACTATCACCAGGTTAGAGCTGCTGCATCATCCAGAATATTAAAGTATACTTTATCCTTGCATTGCAAGCTTGCTTCTACGTCTTATCAAGGAAGACAAAATAAATATTGAGAGTTAATTAGTCGCGTTAAACATGAAATAACACGATTTAAACATGGAAGCAGGTGCTTACATGAACATGTCGGTCGGTAAACAGACCCTAAACGAGCAAACAACAGCTAAGTCCCTAACCTAGCTTTCGAATTTATCAAAATAGCAGACATTTTTTACAAGTTACAAACCAGCAGCAGAACTTCTGTTATTACTAACCTTCTTGGTGAACAATTTATTTTTCTCAACATAACTATAAAGACACAAAAGAGTTTTGTGGGAAAGACACAAAACTAAAAAGACATCAGTTTTAAAAATAAAAAGTACGGTAAAAGCTTTGACTTTTTCGGATATTACGTTATTGGGTTGCTAATGTTTCAGAAGTAAATTAAATATATATATAAATGTATGTTTTTAACCAATTATTGTCTGTTACAGTTGCAGCTGACCAGATTAAAGACCTTAGCTAGTCAATCCTAGTACAAGCTAATGTTATGCAAGTTTAGCTAATGTTGACAAATATGAATTGCCTCTCGGTCTAAAAGTCGCACAGTGTCAAGTGTCAAGATTTGACGATTTTAGAATTTTTTTTTACTACCAAGAACCTATACTGAGGACGACCTAACTAACCACACAACATATTTAAAATGAGGCAACCAAAACTAAATCTACTTCATCTATCTAGCTAAAGCGAAACTAGCTGCTAACTAACTAGCAGCAGTTAGCCGTGTCATCATAGGCCGTTCAAGTCATTTTAAGCTAACTGTTAGCAGTTGAGTTGGCCACTACCCGACACACCAAGACCATAAACTCCAAAAGTAGAGCAAAAGTTTAATTATTTGTATGACCGGGGTGGCAAGGTGGCAGCTACACAAACAGAACATCTCCGATCTAAACATGGTTTTGTATTAACCTCACCTCTTTGGGTACGAACTGGGTCTCCTCGCTAGGCACCATTTCCATTTGTACCGAGTTTTCAGACTAGCATCTATCCGGAGAAAGATGTCAGCGGATAAACTCTCCAGCAGTACACACAAACATGGTTTGTGTTCAGTTTGTTGTCAATTTAGATGCTTGGACACAAAAATTCAACTTGCCAAAAGTTGCAAGCTTATCAAAGTGATCGCGACACTGTCAGCTTCACTGCCAGAGCGTGAACTGTCCTACTCCAAATGAAGAAAAATGGCCGGTCTGTTTCTCCGCGAGACTTCACCCCACTCGAAGGCTTTGACGTCACATCACATCCCAGAGCGTGCGTGACGGCGCTGACAGGAAGTAAACAGTCACTGATGAATTTTTCAAACTCTTACATTTTTATACATCTGATTTATTAAATTAAATTTAAAAAAATCCAAATTAAAAACACTGCCTAAAATGTGTCTGTTTTCACTGGCTTTGGCAGATATGGCATTGTTAAAGGTGTCTTCAGTCAATTAAGAAATTCATTTTTTAACAAGAAAAATTCTAAAGCTCATTAATATGATGTCATTTAATCTATATGAAAAACATTTGTCAATGAATGATTTTCCTCTTCATTTAAATACATTTTCATACATTTCAATTAGGAGCATAACGATTTATTCAAACGATTCGCTTCATTTCATAATTTGTGGATGCTGATAGGATTCATAATCAATGGTGGTTCATTATGAACGATCCGGTTGGATTCAACTGAGCTACTATCAGTCTAGGACATGTTTAGCCAAAATTCAATCAGTGTGACTGGGTACTGAGCAGTGCAAGCAAAGTTTTCCAGATTCCTTGAAGTTCTTGCAAGATAATTGAGTCTAAGTTAAATGTGTGTATACACTAATAACTTCATAGATTGAAAATACCCCAACTCCAAGGTTAAGAAGGAACTAACTTTCTGGTGGGTTATTTTTACTTCAGAAAAGGGGAAAAAAACTAATAAAAAACAAAACGTGGGATAAAATTAAATCACTATGACCCAAAAATTATTATTGCTCCAAAAACTAACCCAAAAATATATCACAATATGAATAACCAAAGGAATTTGGATTGGGAAATGGTTTATTTCAAACAAGCAAAACAAAAATAATGGTAAACTAAGCAAAAAAAAAAAAAAAAAAAAAAACTACAATCTTCCTTTTTAATAAATTTTGCTTTTTTTATAATGGCATTTTTTAAATGGGTTTTACCAAATGGATGTAATTTTTGGATATCTTTAAAACGTCAGATACAGATTTTAAAACATTCTTTTTATATATTCTTTATCTTCAATACAGGTACATTAAAGTTATACTTTTTTAAAAACTTTTATTTTTAAAGAGATTATGTTGTTGTTTTGAACCTTAGTGTCATTCTAAAAGTTCAGTGGGTGTATTCTAAAACCATTTCTTTCTCAAAATTAAAGACATCTGTCTCCACATTAGCAATGTCTGTGAAAATTTGTATCCTTTCGGTTTAGATTTATTGGTTTTGTTCTTCAATCAGTTTTGTGCCTATATTTTCTTGCTCAGTTTCTGTTGTAGCTTTTCCCCTACTGCACAGTGAGCACACAGGGTTTGCCTTAAAATAATACAACTGATTTCTTCATTGAATACTACTCAACTATAGTTTTTGGTTGCACCACTTTTTGTTGTCACTCTTTTGTTCTGTCATATTTCAGGTTTTGCTTCTCTAAGTCATGGTTAACTTTGTTAAAGCTCGAGTCACTATATATTCTTGTTTCCTTTGTGTTGATCTTCCACAGTCAGGTTCAGCTGTTGAAGCAATACATCATGTTCTGCACAGATGTCAATGTCACCGAAACTGGAACTCATACAGGCAAAAAGAAAAAAAGTGGCTTGAAAATTTAAGAAATACATAGATCAAAGTTAAAATGTTTTGAAAAATGTTAACTTTTAATAATAATTTCATTTTGTTAATCCCAAATGACTCAGTGCTGCCTCTTTCAGGGTATTACAAATTCACAGATGTACTTCTTCAGGCTGCGGCACACCTCGTCCTGCCACTTTCCTTGTGCTGCCACTGAAAGAGCAACACAGCTCTCCCTCTTCGTTCCTGTGGGCTGCTTCTTGGAGCGATCCCAGTTGAAGTAGCTGACTGGCAGGCTGTTGACATCAACATACTGACCTTCCTTCACTATGTCTGACACACCAATCCAGAACTCACTTGATCCTGGGGCACTCCTCTTTGCATAATTTTTCAAGTCGCCGTTTTCCATCATGTCTCGTGGCGTTGCCAGAGTTCCTCCCTGAGCGATGCAGTCCTCATTTGCATCATGAAAATGCTTGGGTTCCTCAATTGTGAGATAGCACTTCCTGTGAGCTTTGATGCCCCGAAGACACACTGGAAACACAAATCACCTCTTTTAGGTGTGAACTTAGCTGTAATATAGTTTGAAACACCGTTTACTCATTAGTTGAAAAAAAGATCCGAAATAAATCTGAAACCAATTGTGTTCACATTTTTCAATGTGAAGTTCAATTAACTGGTTTTTACTTAAATAATGTGTGCTGCTGCCCTCCAGTGGTGATAAACAAAAAAGAAGTTGAGCAAAGATGTAGTTGAATTATTTATTACTCCTCATTTCTAAAATATGGTTTGGCATAACACCATTAGTAATCATTAGAAATAGCCTCTGATATATTATTCAAGCATTTTACCAACTGTCCTGATTTATTCATTCACAAATGTTCAGGGTCTTACCTGTCTGCAACGCCTGCTTCTCCTTCAGTAAATGTACTTCTTGCCACAACTTCTCAATCTGCGACTTTACATCATCATCCTCAGCTGCATGCCAACAAGAGGACAATCAAATCAGCCTCGACAAACATGGAATCATGAACAGTAAGTGGCTTAACCCTATACCTCCAGCCTGTCGGGGAGAAATGGCCTTCCTGGTACGAGATGGACTGCTGCAGCAAAGCAAGGAAAAGCTGAGAAGGAGGACAGGCACAGCCAGATGAGCCATGACTCTGAGACACACCATGTACTGCTGTAAAAAGAACCGAAAGACACTGGAGAGGAATATCTTTATACTACCCCTGCCCTGTGTATGCCTGTCTGGGTTCTCTCCCTCCAGTGGCTCCAACCCTGTTTGTGTTTGCCCAAACATCAGGAGGAGGTGAGGGTGGCAAAAGGGTGGAGGCAAATAATGGTTTGCCTGTGTGGGGTTTATTTTTAGATAAATATTTACTCTGAACAAGGTGCACTGAGCAGCATGCCTGTTTATTTCCAAACTAACAGCAAATGTATTGAATGCTTGACTGATGTAGTGTTTTAAAGCTCTCGTGGAACAAATGTGTGGCTTTACTTTAACAAAATTATTCTAACAGAAAGCAAACTATGCAATTTAATACTATTATTAACAACTAATTTGTTGAAAGTACAATAGAAATGTAATTAAAGAGTAACTTAAAAACTTAGATTACTTTTAATGATCCTTAAAAATCATTTAGTGAATATTTTGTTTGATCCATAAAGAAAATGAAATTGTCTTAAAAGATAAACCTGTTTCACTTTAGGTCACAATGGCAGAAAGTTTTATTAAACTATGTCTACCTGGATCATATAACTTGTTGACTACATCACAAAGATGATTTCTTTGTTAGGAACTTTTCGGTTATTGACAGATTAGACATTGCCACAATTATTAAGAAAGCATTTGTGCTCTAACATTTAAAGAAACAACATATTTATTTTATTTTCAACTTCATATACTTCTTATATTTCCTGAATGGGTTTCTTATGACTTCTTGCTCATGTAATTTGTCTCTGTACTCTTGGGCAAAAGGCTTGCTGTTTTTTTGTTGTTGTTTATTTTGTTCTGTGGATGTATTTTCATTTGTTAATGTGTTAAGAAAACAAGAAATAAATATATATATATTAGAAAAAAAGGATAAAGCTGTGTGAGTATTCCAGGACTAGAAAAGAAAATGTTAAGCCAACAAAGATCACAAGATGCAGAACTGACACCAAACTTTGAGTCAAACATGGAAAAGAAAGTCACTTTGTTGAGTTTCCATATGGTTATAAAAAACCACAATACCCTCAAACCCCAGCAGAGAAATCAACAGTTACAGTTGAAACATTGTTTTTTTTATTGGATGCTTTATTTCTATATTATGGGTTGCATTTTACTAATTTTATTTTACCAGGAAATGAGCAAACGCACATCCTCAGATGCTTTGTCAGCTTGCCAGGATATTGAGCAAAAATTCTCTGTATCCAGTGCACATGGTTAAAAGGACAAGATTTTGACATAAACCTTCTAGGGGGCCCTTTTTTTTAAAAATAAATAAGCAAATATAATGTTTTTGTTGTTGTTGTAATATTTAAGGATAAAAGAAGAAAAAAAGGTGTGAAGTTGTCATGTGAGGTAAAAAAAACAACAAAACATATTATACTTTGCAGATGAATTTTATTCAAAGTAAATAGAGAGTACACAACAAAAGCTGTGACAAAAAATACACAGCAAAGACATTTGGTGAGAACACTGAAAAACATTTGCACACACATTAGTGCTGTCCTTGATAAGGGAACACACAGCACACACACAGAAAATACAACTTCCTCTCTGGAGAAACCAGGTGTGATGGTAAAGGCATTAAACTTCAAGTGTGTCAGTGCTATATCTAGATCGAGATCATTTTATCATATTGATCTGCAACACAGTCTCAGCTTTTTTTTTTTTTTTTACTAACTTTCATGAATAAAAGTTTATTTTCAAATGTCTACGTTTTGCAAATAATGCAAAAAAAACGTTTACATTTCTTTTCGGTGTCATGTAGCAATAATGTATGGTTTTCCAAGCCATGCCAAAGCAGGGAAATAGTTAAATATTAAATGGAAATTTTGGGTTCAGCTTTGGGTTATAAACTGAGACTTTCCTGCAGTTCACAGTGGTCAGAATACCCTGAATTTGGACAAAGAAGGGGATTTCAAGGCATTCAAGGCATTTGTTCTTGAAAGTTCTGAGAATAAAAGCTATTTTGTTAATTCTTAAACAACAAAATTCTAGCATCATTTACTTTAAAGTTGTACGTGTTCAGGTTTGTAGGTCTGTAGTTATGCATTTTGTCTCACTATATTAATTTTAGTGTTATAGAATATAAATGTGATGCATCTAGGGTTGTTGTTTATCTGTAAGCTGCATGCTCCATCACAAATAAGCTAACGTTTTTCATTTCCCATTTAACAGTTTTAATGTCAGACTAAAAATCATCCTTGTATCTCTGTGACCTGTTTGGATTTTAGTTATTCTGCCTCTGCAAATCTTTATTTTCTTTAAAGTCTCAATCCATTCAGGTCTTCTTTCCATCCCGCGATTGTGTTAAAATGATATTTATTTGTTTAGAGGAGGTTTTTGTGCAACTTAACATACAAAAAAGCAGTAGAGCTCTCTATTGTTTCAAATTGTTAAAATACCTGGTACTGCAAGTTTGGGGAAAAGAGCATAAATTAAACATGTACGGTTTGGTCGCTTTAGGATTGCTGAAGAGCAAAGTGTGCAGTTATTTGGTTGCATTAGGTGGAATCAAAAGAGGAAATGACCAAAAAACAAGATCCTTGTTACAAAAGAGTGCTAAAACACAGGTTGTGTCACAGGGGCAGTTTTGCAACAGCCTCCTCACTGTTAAGAAACTATGGTGCAGCAAATTTACAATATAAAGTTCAACCATTGGGCTCTATCTGTATAATATACAAATCTGTTTGGCACTTGCTCCTGTATCTGTGCTTTATGGGTCATTTCTAGTTTAAAGATAATTTAACCAAATTCTATGTTGTGTTATTGTTTGGACATTAGCCTATATGTTTTATGCAAAAATATCCTTGTTGTTCGTTTAATATAAATTCTACACTGGCAGGATTTGTAGTATTACCGGTAACTGCTTTTTGTTTTTTAAAGGCACTGGTTTTCTTATAATCGCTACAGGTTCCCCTTTACTATTGGTATGTGAATTCAATTAAAAAGGCATAATAATAGAATTATAACAATTTAGAGTCAATTTAAAAAGAAATTCAATCGATTTGGTCTAATGGTCTTGGGACCACCAACTTCTCAAAAGCTGCTGATAAAGGATGGGGAATAAAGCAACAAGAGCAACCTGACCTCCAGTTGTAAAAGGTTTTCAACAGAAGAAAAACAAGCGTCATTATTTATGTGAAAAAAAGGTTTGAAAACATAAAACGTTGAGGCCACTGAACAAAAAGTTTGCTTGAGGATAATCATGAAAGAGACAGAGATGAACAGTTTGGATCATGTCAATTCAACATAGATATTTTAGTAAAACAAGCATCTAACATGCAGCTATATGTATTTATGGCATCTACGATTAAATTATGTTTTAATGTGATAAATATCTGAAGCAGATTCATGCAAAAACTTTAAGTGCATTGATCCACACATCCTTCCTTCCAGAATATTTTAAGAGAAGTCCATGAAAAAAATGTTCATTGGGCTTTTGAATGGAAAACCTTTCATGCATCCGGCTACTGGTTGGCACATCAATGACTGAGCGATTCCTTTGCTAAGACACATTAAGGCACTGGAGCTGTTTCCTCAACCTTTTTCAAATGTTTGCTACAACTATCGAATGGTTACCAATTGAGCATTTTGAAAACTGAATTTTGATTTGCTTTATCCAAAAACGTGTGTGAGTTTTACCAGGAAATTAGCAAACGGATAACTTCTGATGCTTTTTCTGCTTTTTCAACTGAGATTGCTCCAAGAAAACTATTTGCTAATGAAGTACACAATACAATGCTGAAATGCACACAAACATATTCACACAGCATCTTCATACAGCAGAGACTGTAACACTGACTTCAGAATCAATCTTTAACGGACTTCATCAGCAACAATCATCAGGTTGCTACTCTTCCTCTACCCTTTGCTTGAACGACCATTTGACAGGCACATAGACAAACAGGCACTAATGTGTGCTGCACATCTACTAATGCATGCAGCACATGCAGACAAATACACACACTTTTTAGGGGTGGGGGGCTGTGGTCCTCTGAGCAGATTCTCCAGTCTTTCAGGCATGTTTGTTCACTCTAATGGATGAAAGGCATTCGCTCCTTGCTGTCGTTATCTCCCTCAGGTTCCTCTTCCTCTTCTCCTGCCTCACTGGTCTCAGTGCTGTCACTGGCCATCTAGTGGAATAAAAAAAATCAGCACACACATGTCTTTGCTGAGTAACACAGGACAAAGAGGCAGACATGTGATTGAATGAATGGGTTATTTTTTACCAGGGGAGTGGGAGACTTTTCCACATCCAGGATGAGTTTTCCAATATTTCCTCTGTCATGAATTCTTTGCATGGCCTCTTTTACCTGCAAATCCATACAAAATGTTCTTTTTTTATTTGATTTGATTCAACAAGTGATCACCAAATAAATTATTTGCATTTGAATAAGTATACAAAAATATCTCATTTTAAACTACAGTCTTGGACCCATCTACGAGCCCAGAAAATATGTTATGGGGGTGGGGGTTGTGTGTATGTGTGTGTGTGGTGGAGTCGGCTCTATTTTTTGAATAAATGTACTTGTCTATACTATATATTCTGGTGTAAGGCAATTTTTTATTACCAGGTTTGAAAAGCGCTATATAAATAAAGATTTGAATTGATTTGATGTTGTGCAGCTGCTTATTTGGCAGCTTAAGAAAAAAAGACACTTCTCACTAACAAGACCTGTGCTAGAAACCAATTAATCAACCAAATAGTTAAAGGATTTTAAGCTAATTCACTCATTTTACATTATTTATTCTGGTGCACAGCACTTTGTGTTACAAGGTATGAAAAGAGTTAAATTGATAAAGATTTTTATAGTCACTTTTTAAGTCACTAACATGATCTGTCAGTGAAACATTAGTAATATAAATAAGAATAACCAGGGCTTGGACTCAAAGTAAAATAAAATGTGTGCTTTAAAAAGGAGAAAGCAAATAGACCTTGACCTAAACAACAACAACAACCCATTTATAATGACTGTATGTTGTGTGTCCCCATTTAGCTGGTAAAAAATAAAATAAAGATTTGTGGGGTTAGCACATTGCAAATTTTGACACCACAAACATTATGCATCCTTCTTTACTTTTTATTGAAGTTATATCATGTCCAGTGTAATATATAATTTGGTTTTTGGTTTGGTTTAAAACTAAAAAACTTTTTAAAAAAAACAACAACACACTTTTATGCCAACAACTGAATTTGCTTCAGTCATTGAATAATAACCAGAACAAAAACTCATTGCAAGAATAGGCCAATAATCCTTTTTATGCATCGCTTGGTTGTAACTTCTAAGAAAAAAGAAGGGGGAGGGTTAATCTTAGCAATAAAATTCAGACTCAAATGTGCAGCTTAATCACCAGGAACAAGGTTTGGATCCTCTATGTTGTCTGACTTAAGTTTTTTTAAGGTAAATGACACAAACTTGATTCAAAACTGCCAAATCAGACAAATGGGATGCTTTCCTTAATGAAACTGTTGGTGGTCAGAAAAGCTCTGATTACTCTGCGCTTTTCCAGTCAGTGCTTCAGCCCACAAAGTGAGGTTTCCATGGTCAACATGTAAACTAACGCTCAATCAGTCAATGAATTCTCCTTCCAGGCACATTGACAAGCGAGGCAGGCTGTACCTTTGTCCACATTCCACACCAACCTCCCATCTAATGAGATTCTTCACGGGCAATGACTTCAGTGAATGGATTGAGAAATTTGTCAAAGTTTAATAACAACAATACATGGGACGTTTCCCATGAGAAAAAAAAAGAAAAGTAGAAAAGCTTTTATTTCATCGACAGTGCTCTGACTGCAAAGTAAAATATCATTGGTGACTTGCAGGAACTGATCAAGACATAAAGCTCCAATTTTTATCAACTTTTGGAGAAAAAAAAGCCCAAGGTTAAACGTATTACTTTTAGCATTTAGAACAACAGGCATTGTCTTGATGTTGGAACAGAACAGTTTAGTTGATATACTCCCACACACTTCTAAACCAGCCAGACATTATTATTTGATGAAGTGGAAAAAAAACTGTCAGAGTTATACAAGGTCAACAGTTTCAAGATAAAAAGACCTCTTATAGTGCAAGAAATGTGCTATTTCTCAAAAACACACATTTCACAGAACCTACTTTTGCATTAGAATTTCTTTTTAACACTAAAATGTGATCTAGAAAAGACTCCATCATAAATTTGTAAATAAATTAATTTTAAGCAAAAAAAAGGTATTTTTTGGTAATAATTTGAAGGTCTTTTGTTTCTAATAGTAATCTTAAGACGATATTAATTTGTTTAAGGTTTAAAATGAGTAAAGAGAAATGCTCATGTAATTGCTTTGATCAAGTTTTCTCGTGCTGTGTGACAAAAATATAAAATTTAATAGAATAAACTAATAGAATAGTTTATTCAGTAAGTAGTTAGTAAATAGTAAGCTCTAATTGTGTAGCACCTTTCACAGATAAAATCATAAAGTGAATCACCCCATCAGTCTTGTTTGGCACTATTTGTGTTCCATCACTTATCACTTGTTTCTGACCGGCTAAATTTACACAGTTTTTAGAGATATAAAACAGTTTGACAGTTTTGGGAAGATCCTCTCAGCCCTTATGCTTTGCCTATGCTCTTACCTCCTCCAAAGCCCACAGTGAGTCCACTACAGGCCTGATCTTCTTCTGAGTATAAAGACCCAGGAGTTTGTCCATCACCTTTTTCACAAGACCACATCTTCCTTGTTTGAAGAGGAGGTTGAGAAGCGAGAATCCAGCAATAACTTTGTTTTCCTCATAAAGTTTAATTGGATTCACCTTCTCCACCTGCCACCACTGGAGACACAGGAAAACACAAAAATGTCTGTGCATTGAGAACAACACATTTATGTATATGCTTGACAAAAAAATTCCGGTTTGTTGAGGGATATTGTTTTCTTGACATTAACAACAAACTGCATCTTTGACTCACAGATTTTGCAAAGCTGAAGAAACTCTTTGTTTCCCCAGTTACCGTGTTTGATGCGCCTGAAAAAACAGGAATAAAGGATTGTTGCATGCTGGGCTGAGGCGAGTAGTCAGTAACAGACAGCTATGATGAGGGACGGGTGAGGCAAGGGGGAATCAGCTAGCACCTCCAAGTCTTCAGAGTTTACAAATCCTTAGTGTAACCAGAACAAGCAAAAACCAAAAAGAAATGCATACGTTTGATGCTTTATGTCATTAACCAACTCCCTTCCTGCAGTTTGAGTTTTTATAGTTGCATTTCGACTTGTAGCAAAGACTTTAAGCGTATTAACATAATAATCTGCTCTCGTAACCATGGCAGGAAAGCATCTAAATGAATTTTCCAAAATAAAAAAGAAACCATATATATTCATCAACAAAATTAGCTAACAATTCAAAATTCATAGATATTTCTTGCAAAAAGTGACATGACTGTGTCTCTTTGTTCTATAATCCATTCTGTATATTATAAGAAAATGTCAGAAATTGTAATAATGAAGAGAAGCGTTGCTTCTTCATACCATACAAAATGTATGTTCCCAGTGGTTTTAGCAGACTCAAGCATTTGCCAGTATTCTCTCCAGACAGGCAGTCCAGCACAATGTCAACACCATCGGGAGAAATCCTGGAAGAAGAAAAAAAAAAACGCCACAGCAAGAAGAAATCAGACTGTAAACTAGTTTGGATTTGCACACTGTTCTAAGAAATGATCTAACAAATTGTGCCATGTATAATTACTTTGTGTGCACAGGAAAATGTTGTTGTGCATAAGAGATGATATATCAACAGGTGCACTTCAGGCCCTGCACAAAGCACCACAATAGAAAATGTGTTTTTTCCTAATGTACTGTAGCATCCCATAGGGACAAAATGACCAGTATTATTGTGCAGAAACAATTTAGTCTGATGGTGTGGAAGGGCTTTTTTCCTTCAAAATGTATTTATTAAAATACATTTGTAGAAATATTTGTAGAAAATGTAAGCAGTTGCCTAGAAAAAAAGACTGTTTATTAAATTCCATAAGTTCAATTTATTTATGCACTGTTTTTTGTTTGTGTACTCCTGATATACGTGGCAATTTGAACTCGAAGTAATTACGGTTTTTAGTGGTCAATTCTGTGTGACATGGCTTAATCAACCATGAGACTCTATGGTGCCTGTGCAGCTTTTGCTGTGTCCAATAAGGTTCAAATTAGACCCTTGTGCTATCTTGGATGACCCCACCCTTACTTTGACATGTTCTCCCTACCATGACAAAGGTGGATAAAGGTGGAAAAATTTCATGTAATCCATTGAACCAGTGAAGATCACAAAAAATTAAAAAAAAAAAGGTTCAGAGCACTGTCTAGTGAATCTAGATGACCCAACTCCCAACGGTAAAGTGCCTAGGATAGCACAAGGGTTACTAAAAGTATATAGTATTACACATCAATTTACATCAATATCTAATCCACAGATATATGTGTGTGTGTGTGTGTGTATATATATATATATATATATATATATATATATATATATATATATATATATATATATATATATATATATATATATATATATATATATATATATATATATATATATATATATATATATATATATATATATATATATATATATATATATATATATATATATATATATATCCTTACTTTAGGCCACGCCTGATCTGAGCACCTGCTTGGCTGAACTGCTTTCTGGTCTTGTGATTCTCATGGTTTTTGCCTTTTGTAAAAAGACCAATTTAACTGAACTTTGTGATATATATATATATATATATATATATATATATATATATATATATATATATATATATATATATATATATATATAGTTAAGTTTTAGATTGTCTTGATGATTTCAAGATAGTACTGTTTTTTTCAACAAATAAAACCAAATATTTGAGCGTTACACTCATATCGCCATGGGTTCTTACCTCATTTTTAAAACAAATAAACAACCGACACAAATAAAGTTAGGTCTTATCAATAAAATCTATAATAATTAAATGACAAAAACTAACACCAAACTATTCGATGAAATTAATATGCCATTGAGTAAAACAGTCAATCCCATTTTTACTT
This sequence comes from Oryzias curvinotus, assembly GCA_023969325.1. Taxonomy (NCBI): domain Eukaryota; kingdom Metazoa; phylum Chordata; class Actinopteri; order Beloniformes; family Adrianichthyidae; genus Oryzias; species Oryzias curvinotus. The sequence continues at coordinate 10,585,089 of CM043708.1, forward strand.
TTTGTTTAACGTTTATTTGACTCTATATATATATATATACAGTACAGACCAAAGGTTTGGACGCACATTCAAATGAATGGGAGGGTGTGTCCAAACTCTTGGTCTGTATAGTATGTATATTATATATATATATATATAATTTTTTTTAAAGTAATGTCTCATTTTGGACTGAAACAGCAGCAGTTTTCACTCTTGCCCTTACCAATATCATGTCCACTGGCCATTTTGTAAAAAGTTTTTAATATAGATTTTGAGATCATGTGGTTTCGATCAAATATCTTCAGAAAAATATGGCTAAATTCTTGTGTCTATAAGATCAAGCATTCCATGGAAAAAAAAGCAAAAACAAATTTTCTTCTGACTCATTACATGCAGAAGATACCAGCTCCATGTAATGAAGGCCTCATAAGATAAGAGCATTTACTCTCTAAGATATCAATTTCAACTTGTAACATCTCACACTTTTCATTCTGCTAAGGCTTCTTTTATAGACATACAAATATGATCTGCTATAGGCTGACATTTCACACAAAATTATTTAGATGTAAAATAATATGGTGCTTGAGAAAGGAAAAGACAAATAAGGAATTTAAAGTATGTCAAACTTAAATCCTTACTTTAGGCCACGCCTGATCTGAGCACCTGCTTGGCTGAACTGCTTTCTGGTCTTGTGATTCTCATGGTTTTTGCCTTTTGTAAAAAGACCAATTTAACTGAACTTTGTGCTTGATCCTGGGAAGAATGTGAGGGCCAGAGAGATGAAATGCAATGTAATCCACTACTGCTGATGTGCAGACAGAAAAGCAAGGAACATCCGACGCCTTTTAGTCACTACGACATATTCATAGTTCAAATCCTTCAAAAATGTGAAATTTACAAATCATATTCTGTGAAAGTACATCTAGTCTTCTTTCACGTAGCAAATAAAAAAATGTAGCTAGACCTTTCAAAGTAAGACGATATGAATAAAGTGCTTCACATGTGACTTGATATGTGACTTGTCACACATTTTTTTCAACAAAAGAAAACAGCTAAAAAAAAAAGTTGAACATTTTAAACTAAATACACACCAATTGCTTATTTCTAAATAAAGCAAGAAGAAGAACCCAAATAAACCAAATACCAAAGAAAGAATAAGGCTACCAATGATCTTAGAGAAACAAAGTTTGATGCACATCATGACGCATGTTTCAGAAAGGAAAGATTTATCCCAAAATTTTGGAAAAAAGGAAACCATGTTTTTTTATTGTTGGCTGTCTCAGCCGGCTCACCTTTAGACCTTCTTGTGCAATTCTGAAAAATAGGACTGCTTCACATAACAGTGGAGTAGTATTGAAGTGGAATTTTAAAAACATCATAAATATGAGGCTTGCAAGGGAGAAAAGCTTCTTCTATCAATAAAAAAACATCACCTTGGGTTTACCAAGATGCACTTGAAACAGATCAGACGATGTTACTAACTCTATCTTGCAGACTGATGGTGAGGTGCTTGACCACAAAGCACAACACTCAATCAATCAATGAACACCCAAAAATGTGCTAATATGTCCTCTGTCTGTCATTTTTCTATTTTCTTTTCCACTTTTTTCTTTTTATTTTGTTTTTCCTTTTTGTCTCTCTATCAAAGGATTGTGATAAACTATTCCTCTTTGTCTGTCAAAAGACCTCCAGTACAAACAGCTAACAGAAGATTTGCTTAGTCACTGAAGCTTCTTTTTATCTATAAAAAAAAGTTATACAATTTTGTTAAAAAATATTCGTCTGTTACTTTAGACAGAGATGACTATAGTGGAAATGCTTCCCATACAAACAGAAGCCAAGCATTAAGAAACTTTGTTCTCTGTGCCAAAGAATTTTACATTTAAAGAGCAATCTAAAGCATCTCTGGAACTGGATCATGTCACAGGAAATTGATTCATACTTCAGCAGCAAGCCTACAGCAGAAAGAGTAAAAAACCAAACAATATCGATGAAATCAGGGCACTGCGATGACCCATTCAGACTAAACAGTCTAACTAACAGGCTTTGGCTTGACCTTAAAGGATCTGTGCATGAATAAATCCCTACAAACCTCAATGAACAAAGACAAAGAGTGAACCAATTTCATTTACAATCATTCTTATACACTGAAATGTAATAAAGCTATCTTAAAAACAAAAATAACAGCATTTGTAGCTGAAAATGTTAGGTTTTGCTAATTTCTTAATTTTATTTGTGATTTTCTTTTCATCCATTAAAATGTACTTTGGTTTAGATGTTGGACATGAACCTATTTTGATGGCGTTTTGATGCTGAAAAGCTTAGAAGAAAATGAACATAAAGCACAAATATAATCAACCTGTGACATCAAAGACGGTTGGTTTTAGTGTCATCACAACATGTAAGGTCTTACTTCCAGCCACAACTAGACCCACACACTACACAATACAGCCGCTCTCTGAGATGAGCCCTGAGTTGCCATGGAGACCACAGCCACACAAGCCCAAATGAGGCATCCGGTAATATCTGCATCCTTGCGTGGCCTTCTGCCCTCAGCTGCATTAATGTTATTACATTAAGGGGCACGAGAGCAAGGCTGCAGCTACCTGAACGCAGTAAATCAGCTCATCAGAAACCAAAAAAAGGACCCTCTAAAGAACGTTAGGATGCCTTTTGCATACTTACTTCTTGACTTCTTGCATAAAGTCAATATTTCTATCGAAAAGGTGAGTCACAGAGTCTTTGATGGCTGAGTGTTTGAAGCAAGATGCGATCCCAAAAACAGTTACTTTAGGTACAGTGGCACACAGCTGAGCCACAGCCTGACCCTGAAAGAGAAGTTTGTTTAAAGAAATTCAGTGATGTATGCACACTTACAAAAGATAGGTAAAATATCTTCTTCAGGTTAACTTACACTGTCAATTTGGAGAAACATTGGAAATAGTTATGTCAGGACTTAATTTCTTTTTGAGGAAGATTCCCACAAGAAATGACTTACTACTCCACCTCCTGCCGAGTGGACCAACACTGACATCCCTTCTCGCAGATTGGCAACCTCAAATAGCATCATATAAGCGGCCACAAAGTTCAGGGAGAAAGCTGCTGCCTCCGGAAAAGTCATTTCATCCGGCATCTTGTAGACAAAATCCACCGGCGTGCAAACCACCTCAGCCCAGGCATTATAATTCACAAAAGCCATAACTCTGTCACCTATCTGAAAGAAACAACTCAGGGTAGTTCTGACAGGAGGTGGGTGATGTTTGTGCATCACATTTACAGAAATGATCATTAGGATCCAAATTTTGGAGCAGACTCAGGTCATTTCACCAACCTCAAATCCCTTTGTCTTTTCACCCACTGACTCAACTATTCCACAGCACTCGAATCCAGGAACCAGAGGGGGTTTGGGGGGATTATCAATATTCCCCTGACGTACCATCAAATCCAGGAAATTCAGGCCACTGCAACACAGAAAGATGAGGGTCGAGTCAGTAATTAAACATTCAATTCCTCCAAATTCCTATCTGCCTCTGCCAAAGATACATTTGAGCCCTTCCAAAATGAAGTGAATATTCCGAGCTATTCTTTCATTGTTATCAGCAGTGAGTCACAGGTTAGCCCTCTGTGGACACAAGGCCAGATTCCACAAATATTTTGCACTGAAAAAGATGGAGTGCACTTTAATTTTTTAATCATTTGTGAGCATGCAAAAAGCTCAAAAATAACAATAAATAGTCAATAAAAAAACAAGACGCTTTGAAGGGGGGAAAACACACTAAATTTGACGGTAAGATGCTAAAAACCAATTTGAAGGGAGCTTTGATGATCCTGCATGAGGAAAAAGACCTGTGGCTTCTTCATGAATGCAAATTTCTCGGTGAGGAGCTTTTCAGTCTCCAGGTTGGGAGTAAAAAAAAAAAAAACTGTCCGCGACTGCAGTCTGTAAAAAGAGGAAACGCATGACAGAGGCTCGTATTTACCAGGCTTTGACGCGGATCTTTACTTCTCCATCCTGAGGCTCGGGCATTGCCTTCTTGGTCACCCGGAGTTTGTTGAGACCTCCAAACCCTGCCAGCATCACCGCCCGCATCTCTTTGCCACCGCCGGGCGCTGGCGCGTTCCCCGCATCTTTGGCGGAGTTTTTGTCTATCATGCACTCGGTTTCCTCTGTCATGTCTGCTCCTTCTTTAGCCATGACGGAGACCAGCTGCTCTGCCTCTCGGGGAGTGATGTGGCGTGAGGCTCCACTGCAGACAGGCAGTCGCTGCTTTCCCCGAAGCAAACTCAGTCTGGGCTGATTCTGTCGAGGAGGACGCGGACTCAACTATTTATTTATTTTTTTAAATAAAAAATACTCAAAAGAAACACCCCTTCTGCAGAACTCACAGTCGCTTTAGCCGAATTCAATAGCCTACTTTAAGAATAGAGAGAAATATTTAATCCTTTTAGTAACATTTTCTTGTTTGGGTAGAAAGTACGCCACCTTCAGGTAAAAAGCGCAAAAAACTTCCAAATTCCTGATATTGACATAGTCAGCAATGCAAGATATGTGTAATTTACCAAAATAAAGGAGGAAGTGCACATTTGAAACAATAATGGTACATAATATTACTGCTTTATAAATATTGGTTTTTAGTGAGGCTGTAAGTATGTTTGGACATCCTCCTGCAATAGACTAACAATCTCTTTGGGCTGCCTTTCCCCTAAAACTGCAGCGCTGGGCTTACGTGACCCTTTGAAGCAAATACAGATTATTAATTATTTATATGCCGGATGTCTAAGCAATCTCACATCAATTATTACACACATTATTTTAAAACAATGAAGTTTAAGGATAAAGACGCAAGTACCTTCAAAATTAAATCACCTTTTTATTTTGACATTCATCGATACACCACTATCGCACTGTCATAAAAATGGTTTCATAATGTCTCCCCCCCGAGTTTAAAGCCACATTTGTTAACTAGTAACAATAGCAGTTTACTTTGGTTGCTGAAGAGTTTTTCTTTACACTTTTTGATCTCTGAGCATCACTGCCAACCCTGAGAAAACTCCAGACAGGGACGATTCCAACGCGACTTGATGTTTGGAAAAAAAGCCTTTTTTTGTGCGTGTTGCAGCTTTCATAAGTTGAATATATTATTTCAGAGGGAAAATAAACAGCATCTGTGTAATCTTACATGTGTTTTACATATCTACCAACATTGTACAGTTGTCAAAGATAATAAAACTCGTTTAGCAACAAATATTTCTTTGCATTTGTGTGAATAAAAGATGAACAAAATGTGTGTCAAGAGTTGAAGGACTTTGTCTATTGATCGGGAACGCCAGTGAATATTCGAAGGCCGTGCATTCCTTGGATCTCTTCCTTGAGTGCCTGTAAAGGAGAGAAAAAAAAGGGAGCGGTGGAATCAGAAAAGGATATATGTATAAAAATTTTGAAAATACAGCAATAGAGCATCTTGTAAAATACAACAGACGCGTTCAGTAGATACCACCAGCATACAGAAGTTTAAAAACATTGATACAATTAAATAATGAGAAAACATGTAAAAAATTGAACTGTCTAAGTCAGGGGCCGGCAACCTGTGCCACTCAGAGCCATTGGGATCAGTTTCCCACAGAAACTTGTATTTTGATTTAAAATGCTGTCAGGATATTTATTTAATTATTTATTTTAAGTATTTATGAGTGTGATGTTTCCTTTTATCTTTTGTCCATTTTACACAACCTTGAATAGACTTTTCCATCTGTCAAACACCCAGAGTTAAGATGAATGAGAAGATGGAAACAAATTCACTTTGATGCAGACTCCTTTCTATTTTTTTTTTTTCTTTAAATCCAGCAAACCCAATAAAGTATATTAATGTTATGGATTACTCTTTTGTGTTAGGAAGCAGTGGTTAGTTTGTTGCGGGTCTGGAATCTCAAGTGGTGAGTCTAAGCCCCGCCCCCGCCTCTCTACCTGTTCACATCCCCTGCAGCTCCAAGTTGCTTTCCCCCACGTGCAACCCTTCCTCCAGCGTGTTCTACACAGGCAGCACAACATACGGTCATCGTAGCAGATAGCTGACAGGATAGTAGGGGCGCCAAACGCAAATTTAATTAATTTTACGCAGAAATGGGTGGTTTTAGCCTAGGGCGTTCATGTGCCCCCTACGAGGTTACCACTGACTGTCTTTTTAGAAGAACTTTCTATCCTATAATAGACTCTGGTCTGAAGACGCGCTGATAATTTTTTCCATGATAATGAAAAGACGTAAAACAAAAAAATGTTGTTAATGATAATAAAAAAAAACAATATTAAACAACACAACGAGTTACATTTTCTGTGAGAATTGCTTGACACAGCAAAACACACCTCACATGAAGAAAATAAACGCAAAGCAAAAAAAAAAAAACATTGTAAAGCACTAGTCTTGAACTCAGGACCTCTGGCTGCCATGTTTACTCCACTGAGCTAGCTCAACTACTACAGCCATGTCTGGCCATTATATATTACTAGAACTATTTTCCTAATGAATAACATTTATAGTAAATTGTCTTATTAGGATGAACCAAGTTTAAACTATCCTAGCCACAGTACTTTTTTTTTTTTTTTTTTTACTAGGAACAATGGCAAAGTGCAATGAACTGACGCTGATTCCAATACAGGGGAAACAATAGAACTAGTCGGGAAACATTCAGGATTCATTTCGTATTTCTAGAGAATAGCGCGCCCAACTGTTCAAACACAAGTGACATCTGAACCGTGGTTCGACCAAACGAAGCATTTGGCGCTTCATACGTCATTAACCACGTGATCTGCGCTAGTTGACACAAGCCCCGAAATATTGTGTCCAACCACTTTGTTTCATGAAGCACCAGAGCGTCTGTGTCAAACGGACCATCCCTAATAAGTAGTTAAAATGCCAAAGGTCCTTCATTTCATTTCAGTTTAAAAAAACACAGAGAATAGAAACAGAATATTAGCATGTTTTTATTTTTATTTTTTATCTTGCTTTACCTGGTTGACCAGCTGATGCTGCTGAACAGTTTTCTTTCCTTGAAATTCACTGGACTCTATGTGGATTTCATACATGGCCCCACAACCACCTATACACAGCAAAGGATCACAAAAAAAAAAAAAAGAGGTACAACTGAGTAACAGCAATTAATCAATCACAAACTGCATAGCTAATAAAGAGCTGGGTCTAAAAAATATGGTTAATATTGTATTGACTTTTACTTGGTAAATGCAATATCACTTAATTAAATCCACAAACTGATCTTCTTTAAAGGTCATTTCAAAAATGTAGGTTGGTCATACTCAGATTTCAGTTTTCAATGTAAAATATTAATACAACTTTACTGCTTCTCTAATATTTTGTGCTTTGCTTCACTTTCCTGCTGCTATGATTCTCTGAACAATACAATACCAGAGAAGGATTTACTTTAATCCTCATTTTAACTTAAAAGTAAGACAAAAGACACCATTTTAGTATATTTACTCAGGTGTCATTTATTTGTGGGCAAAATAATAATGAATAAAACCTCTCGTATCACATGTCAAATGTCAATAACCATTATTTTAAATGTCTTCTTTTTTCCTTTTCAGGATTTTGAACAGGCATTAATGCAGACGCCTAATTGCTTTGGCGCTCCACTTGTTGACATAACATCCATTTGAAACTAAAAACTATTATATATATATATATTATATAATATACATATTATGTTAAAAAGAAAGAAACAAATTGACAGGTACTATTTGCAAATCGTTGTTGGCTAAAGGATGAAGAGAGACAGCACACTTTGTTGTCATAACTTTTAAACAGCCAATCACTTTTGTTTACCTGATATATCCGTAACTTTGAGCGATGATGCTGATGGAAACTTCTCCCTCAGTATGTTGGCGATGCGGACCTCTCCGTCTGTTTGCGTTGACAGACATCTTTGCAGCTGCCCGTAGAGAGAAACCTGCAGAACCGCAGACAGACAGGAGTAGAACGCCAGTCAGTGGAAGCCGATGGGAGCACGGTTAGCATGTTGCTACAGACTGATTCTGTAAGGCCATAAAAACTGTTTATACTTGGTTGACGCGAAGAGCATGGAGAGTAGAGACTGTCCTGCTGCTACAGAAACGTGCCAGCATGGCTAGAATGGAGTGACCCGTTATTACGCCACACAAAAAACAGCTTCGGTCACTAACAAGTCATGTCCTAGAGATGATTCTAAAGCCAAGATGTGACGTCAAACATCCGGGTACTGCCCCTGCACTGTCGCTCATCGATTTCTCTCCAATTATACTGAGAATAATATTTATACAAACTTGTTACCCTAAAAGTATAAAATTATTATTGTTGCTGTTATAGATTTAATTTGAAAGACTGCGTTATTTTTGTCATTCGAGTAAAGCAGTAAAAAAGGCAATTTTTTTCAGTAAACTCTAAAAAACGTAAAGAAAACAGTGACTAGATAAAGACATAGACACTTAGACACTTTGATAAGACTAAAACCAAATGTGTTGTTTAATTAGATCACGTTATTGGATTCTTTATCCAGCCTAGAATAAAAGGAGAGACATGTATTTCTCTTAAAAAAAATAAAAAAATAATAAAAAGGATTACTGTACTATGACACTTTTTAAATAGGAAAATGAAATAATTGAGTCTATAAGGCCAATCAGGAATTTTGGTCTTTGTAATTAATGTTTACATTTAAAAAAAAAACTTTATGAAATGACTTACAGTCTTTTCATTTTTCAATGCCCACGTTTTGCATCTTTTAACAATTACATTTGGGTGTTTAGTGTGGTGTTACTGAACATGTAATTAGTAAAACATTCATCAAAATTCATTATCAATACACCTCAAACTATTTTTTAAAGCTGTTACTGTAACACGTCACTTTTGTAGTAAGTCACTCCCAACACCTTTCCCTACGAATGTGTTCCCATTTTTATTGGTACAAAATTTATTCCAAGAAGCATTATGACATTCAAGAAAAATATCTTCTAACCCATATTTTTGTTGGTTCGTTGGTTCGTTGGTTTGTTCGTTGGTTTGTTCGTGAGTGAGTGAGTGAGTGAGTGAGTGAGTGAGTGAGTGAGTCAGTGAGAATATTGATGTTAAAAGTTACAGAATTTTTGAGTTGGAAGCCAGAGGCAAAACAGCTATTGGTACAATCCAAACAAACAAAACAAAACACTTCACCAAACAAATCAAACTTGTGACCGCGTAGCATGACAACTCTTCACTGCAGCCCTTTTGAGTTATAACACATCGGTGATGGCAGATAGGGATCTGGCCCCTGCAGGTGTATTGGATAAATGTAAAAAAAAAAAAACAGGTGAAAACAAAATAAATATGCAAAAATAATGCAGTCTTATAAAAGAAACAGCGCAGAACAATTTTCAAATAAATGCCTTAGAAGGGAACCACGCTGATATTTATGTCAGACGGAAATTATTAATTCATTTACCTTCTAATCTTTTTGTTCCCTTTCGGGGTCATTGGGCTGCTGGAGCCTATCCCGGTCACTTGCGGGCGAAGACAGGAGACATCCTGGACATGTCACCAGTCTGTCACAGGGCCACATATCACACAACCATGCACACTCGCACTCACACCTACGGACAATTTAGAGTAACCAATTGACGGAAATTAGTCCGACCGAATCAAAGTATTCTTTTAACTATATCAACTTTCTTTTCCTGTGATGACCTTAAGTTTTCATGACATTTTTATAATTACAAATAATACAACTTTGTAAATGCAGGTTAGGCTTTCTTATCTTTTCTCCCTTAAATCAACTAATAGAGTAAAGGATGAACATTTTTATACATTTGAGTAAAAGCAGGAATGTGAAATTGTTTATTTATTTTTTTTTTTGGAAAAGCATTGTTCAGCTGGACTGATAGGATTTCCCACAGTTGTTGTATTCTGTCATTTAAACTACAACAGTAGTCAAAATATGACATTGCATTTAATATGTGTTGAGAAAAAGGCAGCAAATAAATATTTAACCAAGATTTTTTAAATTTTCCAATTTTGATGCCACTCACAGGGGCTAGCTGTTCTAATTAATTTAGTTTCCATCAATCATTTGAAGGTATCAAGAACTGGAAGAGTAAAACCTGCTCACACTGACAAGTTCAAAGCCAGGTCTGAATGCGAAGCTTATCTCCCTCTGCAGGTTGCAGAAATCTGCCGTAATGAAGGCAGGAACAATCAGTGGTTGTTGACAGCTCTTAACACCTTCCTTTAAACCTTCAATAGTTGTTTGTACTCAAGAATTATGGGTGACTTACAAAACTGGCCAGACCTGCTAATGTCAGAAGCCTTTAAAGACAAGGTGATACCTGCAAGTCCTATCAGAACACAGAGATGGACCCAGCCACCAGAATCACGATTACCTTGATGCTTCTCTTTCACCGTTCAATGTGTTCTGCTGAAGAAGACGCAGAAGGTTTTTTCTGTCCAGAAGACCAGAGGGGCTTTGACGATGCCTGCTATGAGTTTGTTGGTTTTCAGCTTTCGTCTCAAAAGGCCCAGGCGTGGTGTGAACGAGGCGGAGGCCACCTAGCTTTCATCCTGAGCGATGAAATACAGCAATTTTTTCAGACTCATCTGCACCCGGACAAAGACTGGTGGATTGGGCTGGCACCTGTAGCTGCAAATCTCACCTTAGATTTTTCCTCCACTGAAGGTGAGTTAGTCCACAGCTTAATAATGGACGTTGTGACATAGTCTAGGTATTAAATAATAGTGTTAAATATTCTATACAGTTGGTGGTAAAATCTCTTGCAAACATTCTTAATTATGGTCATTGGTGGAACACATTTTAGAATAAGATTACAACAGAAGATGGGAAGAAATAAAATCTAAAATGAACCAAGATCAATTCAGGTGTTATCTCAGCAGTGACCTTAATTGTGCTCTTTAAATAGCTGTGATGTGTTTATTCAGTGCAATTTGTAGGCAGTGGCACATCTGGTTATCTCACACAGCAGGTGTAGTGATAGATAAATCTTTATTTATTGAGCTTTACAACAACACAGCCGTCAAGTGGCGTGATTTACACATGCTCTTTTATGTCCCTTCAAAGGGACTTGATATGTCAATCATTTGTCTTGTCCAATTACTACTTTATTTTACTGTGTTTCTTTATTTTAAGCACATTTACTGGAAGGAAGAAATTATATTTTATTAAAAAAGGCTAAATCTGCAGTGCTTTAAGACTTGTCTGTTATTTTCAAGGCTCTTTGGCATGGTTGGATGGCTCAGATGTCAGCTATGACAACTGGGCTAGTGCACCTGATGCAGGTGCAACTTGTGGACATATTCTGAAGCACTCAGGTTTCCAGTGGGAAGCCTCACAAAACTGCAGCCAGGAATTTAATTTTATTTGTCAATTTGGTGGGTACTTCTATCAAAATAAAAAATAAAAGAAAGAAATATGTGTATTTTCTTCTTGCTGAATGATTTCTATCCTTTTTGTGTCATTTTCTGCAGATACTGGAAAAACTATAGCATGTGAAAACCAAAATGCAACATTAAAATGTGGCTCTGGCCATATGATTGAAATTGAAGATGCTTTTTATGGGCGAAAAACAGTCCATTACTGCCAATCAAAGCTGAACTCAACCCCCTCACTTTCCCAGCAGGAGTGCAGCTGGATAAATGTGGTAGATTCTGTAACAGGTAAACAGTTGTTTTAGTATTTAAAGTAAATGGGAATTAATGCAAAATACCTGTCAAAAATTTGGACACACTTGTTCATTTATTTGTACCAACTTGATCCTTTCTTTTTGGCGACATTTAAAAAAGAAATTGAGAAAATATGTTTGAAGACCACATATTATGAATTTGTATTACATAAGTACTCATTCTTTAAAAAAATAAACAAATCAAACCTTATTTATAACACACTTATCATACATAGGTAACACATAGTGCTTTATGTAATACAACAAACCCAAAGCAAAACAAATACCTGCACAAAAAAAACTTATAAAATGATTGAAAACAACCAACGAATGATGCTCTGAAATGAGAACATATTAACTTTTCTTTGAAGATACTGGTTAATTTTAGATGGAGAAAGGTTTTTAAAACCTATTAAAAAGCACTTGATGTATTTTCCTGTTTCCTATGATGTGTTCTTCCAGCTCACTGCCATGGACAGCAGACGTGCCAGGTTCCAGTGGATCTGAATCTGTTCAGTGAACCGTGTGCTGTGCTGGGAAGTTACCTGTCCGTTGAGTACCACTGCAAACAAGGTCACGATGTGTACTTTTAGTATCAATTTACTGTGGATTTTTTTCTTTCACTTTTTCATTAAATATCCACAGGCAGTTCATTTTCAGCCTTTCAGAAGATCATTGTATTGTATCGTATTTATTGCTTTATTGCCTCACAGTTTATCTGTAAAGTTCAGAAGTAGTTTGCAATAACGTCCAACTAGGTACATAACGTTTTATCATACTTTTTTATGACTAATCTTCTTATCCTTCACCTATCCATCTCCTGGTACACTTTAACTCAAAGCAAGTGCAGATTGAAAACATAGTTTTAGTTTTCTAATCTTTGGCAGGAAATTTCGTTTTTATATCCATTTTATATCCAATTCTCTGCAGGACTTCACTTACTGATGAGCAAACTGGCATCTACCTTTGATGACGTCACCATCACTGTGAAATGGCTCCTTCATCCATTTCAAGGAAACTTGACGTGTGTAGTAAATGCAGGAGACGGCTATATTATTGATCCATACATCCCAGAAGAGTGAGCGTTGCACTACACTTAACAAGATATTACACACATGTCCTGAAATGCATAACAGCTTTTTATTCTTGATTGGTTCTCATAGGATGGAGAGCACAATTATTCATAAATTTCAACATCCTGGTGTTTTCACGGTTGGGGTGGAATGTAGCACCAGTGACTGGCATGTTTCTGCTGAAAAATCAATAACCATTCAAGAGCCTGTTGGAGCTTTGAGTGTGACCAGATGCTATAGCAGGGATGTGGCAACAGATGGCACTAAATGCAATGCACTTCACAGTATGCCTGTCTACGTCCAGCTTCAGGTGGAAGCAGGTGAGTCACTCTTGACACCTATCAGTGCATCAATGCCACTAATTGTTGAGTAATCTGTCATTGCAACATAATCTGATTCCCCATTTGCTCTGCAAATAGGTACAAATGTCTCCTACACAGTTCATCATGAAGCCCACGTAATTGCAAATTTATCCGTGGATAATGGGATTGCGCCCACCAATGCCACGCTGAATGCAAGTGTGGTGCAGAGGCTTGGACAAGGTTGCCACAACTTGTCCGTAGCTGCATCAAACAGAGTTACAAGCCGCACAGCATCCTCTGGTCTGGTGCTGTGTCTGCTGGAGCCGGTGGAAGGCTTGCAGGCCTCTTTGGTCACTGAAGAAGAACTGTGTCCAGACTCCCCTGACCTTATCATCAGTGTCTCGCTGGAGCAGGGAACGCCTGTAGAGTTGTTATTTAATTTCTCTGGAACTGCGGACACGCTCACTGAAATGAGGCACATGTTTAATAAAAGTGGGCAGATGTATACGTTCTCCAATCCACTTGAAGGTACTTTTACTTACTGTTAATACAATAGTTTAGCGTTTTGCTGAATAAAGGTCTTCAAATAAGTTCTCCTGCGGAACAGGACTTTCAAAAGTGATGATTAGAGCCACAAATGCTTTTTCAAGCTCTGATGTGGAAGTAGACTTGGTGGAAGTTCTCCAGGTTTGTCAGAACCACTCTGAGACTTTGCTGAGTCAAGATGGGCAAAAGGTGTGTATCAGTATGGATGGCAATGATTGCTTAATGTTGTCCTACCTGTCAAAGTGATTACAGGTTTGTTTTTCCTTCAACAGACGAGTAATGAGAGCATCAGCGACTTGAAAATAACAACTTCTCCTGACACTTTGATTGACCACAGTCAAAATCTTATCTTGATGGAAAGAGGAACTGAGTCACTACCCAGCAAAGCACTCGCATATGAATGGAAATGTAGTAAGTTTCATTTTTCTATGCTCTGCTAAAAAAAATAACCAATATTTTAGTAAAAATCAAAAGTCTTATGGGGGGATGAAAAAGAACAGTACTAAGAAGTCTGATGCTTTCATGTAAGTTTAAAGAAGCAGAATAATCAGAAACATATTTACCCACTATCTGATTTTTGTGGTGAATTAGCCTGATGGTTGGGATTTCCCACTTTTTTTAATGTTTTCTTTTGACAATAGTACAGCTTATACGATTGCATGTCATTCTGTTACTGTGTACACTAAGGGCCCACTCTTTTTTTTTTTTTTTTTTGGAACAGTGCAACATTAACCAGCTGTCTTTCTTGTCCCTTCAGAGGAAAATTGCATGTGCAGAAACATAACAAAAGAAAAAACTCATGTTATTGAAAAAGATTGCCTTCCGAAGCCTTTTGAAATTGTTGAATACATCTTAACTGTGAGGAAAAGAACTTGGTTTAGAAAGTGGGTCAGCCTTGCTTCAGCATCCAAGTGCATCACTGTTACTCCCTCAAATGTCTTAGCAGGTGTAACAATCAGGTAAGAATTTTAAACATCTGATAAATTGAGAAATATTATAAACTAAATGAATTTTGAAGCACCATTGACCTCTTGTGCATTTTTTTGTACATATTTTGATTTCTAATGAGTGCAGTTCCTCATATGTTTACCTTTTGTTCTTTCAGTTGTGATAATTGTGCATCAATTAATGTCAATGACCAAGCAAAATTAAGACTCAGATGTGAAACAGTCTGTCCAGATGTGGTTTGGTTTATCGAAGACCCCAAACCTTTGAGCGTGAGTCCGATGTAACACTTCACATATTAAAACTTGGCATTTTTGAGTCAAAGCGTTAAGTGATCATTTTTCCTCAGGGGAGCCTCGCTGAATGTTACTTTAAAGCCAGAAGAAGGCCACCTATTGAGTCGCAGGACAGTCACACTGAATATGTTATTCCCAGTCGATATCTAGAAGCCTCAAGAAGGATGCTGCACAACATTACTGTTATTGTTTATGGTTTGTCTTCACAAAAATTCTGTTGTTTATTATTGTATCTAACTCACCTGTCTAATTTTTAAAGTTTTGATTTTTAACCAATTTTTTGGGATCAGGAAAGACAGTGCCAGGCTTTGTGAACTACACTCTTCCAGTGCCAGGTTTTCACCCAGAAGTGACACCTGATCCCCCTGCCGTCCCCTCATGTAGCATCTCTCCACCTTCAGGAACTGTGCTTCAAACGTTTGACATCACCTGTGAGGCAAAATCATTCTGTGAAGCAGGTTGTCTTTACTGCTTTAAGACCGGCACAGGTGACTATCAACTGAAAACCCATCTTTTTAAAGGTCATATAAATGACAGATCTGACTTACAAAGCAGTCATTTCAGATTTTTGTATCTGGAAAATAATGACAAAGAAGATATTTAGTTTGATAGCTCTGAAGTAAACATAACTTCAATAATGTGATACTTTTTCTTTGGTTTTAAAGGGAAAGATTTGTGGTGCACTAGTGCAAATATGGTGAAATCCATTTTCCTGCCTTCCGGAGATGAGACAAATAATGACACATTGACTTTGATGGTGACTGTGAAAAATGAATATACAACTATTAATACAACTGTTGCCGCTCAGGTCAGTGGCCCGCCACTTGTTGTGCCTCTTAAAAAGACATTAGAGACTCTCTGCTAAAACTCATTTTTTATTTTCAGGTTCGAAAAGGTAACTCCAGTACAACAGTAACAGTTTTGGGGTATGCAGTGGAGAAAACTGTGAGTCAGTTAGAGGAGCAAGGCTTGCTCTCCTCTGAGGCACTTGGACAAATATTTACCTCAGTCTCTGATATCCTGAATTCGGAGTGGGGCCAAGAACAGAAAGACAATAGGTCTAAGGTGAGAGTACAGAGTCATGACCAGGATGGTTGGCATGCAGCATGTCCTTTGGGTACCTGTAGAGCATCATTATTCAAATCTATTTCTATCCTTTTAGCTAAGGGAGCGAATGCTGACCAAAATGACTGGAGTTCTGTCGAAATCCCCCAGCAACACAACCCAGGAAGTACAAGTGATGGCCAGAGCTGTGGCTGGACTCACGCAGAGCTCAGATGAGCTCAGCGATGTTGCTCAAGTACAGTACATTACCTCACAGTCAGAAATTTTACAAACTATATCAGGGTACATACAGTACTTGGTCTGTACTATATATATATATGTTAGATAGACAGATAGATAGATAGATGTACAAATATTTATGATAATTTTATCTCAATATATCAAGACTTAAATGCCAAGCAGGTTTCATTCTCTCTGCATCTTCTCCACAGGAAGAAGCCACTTCACTGCTGGTAGACCTCAGCTCCTCCCTCAATGTTATCACTGTCAGTCAGCTCGGCGGAGATGATGAAGTTTTACAGGCAGCCACGCCAATAATTGAATCAGCCAGCAATGTTTTGAATGTTTCATCGTCAAGTGTAAGGACAGAACCATCACTGATCTTTTCAAATGCCATTCTTCAATCTTCAGCAACATCTAACCAACACGATCTAATGTGTCCGCAGAGAAAAGTCTCAGATTCTCTTGTCACTGGGATCAAAAACATTCAAAGCGCTTTGCTAAATAACAGAAAGATGAATGGACAGCCAGTAATCATTGACTCTGGTCAAATCAGCGTGTACGTTAATAGGTGAGATATGAATGGCTTTTGGTGGAATGTAAACTCACACAAACACAGTTTTCTCTGAGCGTGCTCTACTTCTGTCCTCTGCAGAATATCTCCAGATTCTATTCAAATGCAGAATATAAATGGTGTAAGGAATAGCTCCTCCAGATTTTCCTTCCCCTCACTGCCTGCTGACATTCTCTCTGTGGAGGACCCAGTGGATGTCAGAGTAAGAGCAGCCACTAAAGAGAAAAAAAATCCATATACACTTCTGTTTGGATAGTTAGCAAGCCTAATCAAATTTTTAATGAATTTTTCCCTAGGTTTAATGAAATCGTATCATTTATTGATAAATGACAATAGCCAAAGTCTTCGAACTCATTCCACAAAATTATCATGGATTTATTTTGAAATGTAAAAAAATGAATGATTTCTTTGTATTTTAATTATTATTATTATTGTATTCACTATTCTTATTTGGGTTGAAAATGCTAATCAATGCAGATACCTAAAACAAAAATTTAAAAATTACATTTACAGTTAAGGTCATAATAGAATTGTCTGATTTTCCTACAATGTCCATCAATTTGCAGAGTCTTGATTATTCTACAGTTAGTGTGTTCTTGTCTTCTAGATGATAAGTTTTGAAAAGAACCCATACTCTTGGATGGAGGAAAACATCACTGGAACTGTGGGATCCTTATCCCTCACCAGAGCAAACGGAACAGTGATCCCAGTTGAAAACCTACCTGAAGAAATTGAGGTAACGTTTCATGCTTGAGCTGATCCTCTTATGTGTATGTCATTTGCAGAATAAAGTATTCTCCCTCATCTTAGATTTTTCTACCAAGAACTGACGTTGGACAAGAGAACAGTACAGTCCTTTATCTCGCTAATTTCAGCACGCTAATGATTGACGTACCATCACCTGATGTGACCCTGGTCCTTAAATTGCAACCATCTGAAGACCTTTCCTTCATCTTATTGTTGGGTTATAAGGGTTATCCAAATTACACCAACTATGTTGCCAAGACTCATTTCCCTCTAGAGAATATAAATGAAGGTCAGTATTGAAACTGTTTTTGGGACAAACATGCATATCAGGGCTGTTATGACACTTCCTCAATCTGCAGAACCCTACAAGGTTCCTGAAACATAGATAATTTTTCTCAGATAAAATGTGTTAATAATTTTGACAGAGCAACACACAGCCTACAGAAAGAAAAAGTCTTTTCATTCTGTATTTACAGCTTCCATGTTAGATAACTGCAATTGACACACCTAATATAAACATTTGCACTCCATCACAGCCTGTCTCCCAATAACATCATTTAGATATTTTGTTTATTACCATGTTTGACAGAGGGGAAATTCACCTGGGTGCTGAGGCCCAAGGACCGAACACGTGATGTTGGAGTTCACTACCTTGTCATCAAGCCAATTGTAGAGCCAGGCGTCAAATCCATCAATGCCACAGTCACTGTCATATCTGTTGCTGCTCAGTGTAAATACTGGAATGAATCAACATCCTCTTGGAGTGAGGACGGATGCAGGGTTGGGAGAAAATCTAATACTAGAATTGTTTTCATTTATACCTTCTTGACCTGTTACAAACCTATACCTGTGTGTTGTTGTTCTTTTTACAGGTGGGGCCACTCACCACTCCTTTAGTGACTCAGTGCCTCTGTAACCACCTAACCTTCTTCGGCAGCTCTTTTTTCGTCATGCCAAACTTGGTGGATGTCTCACGCACAGCGGAGCTCTTTGCAACGTTTGCTAATAATCCTGTAGTTGTGTGTTTTGTGGCGACCATTTTTGCTGCATATGTGCTTGTAGTTATATGGGCACGCAGAAAAGACATCCAAGACTCAGCCAAGGTCATTCTTAGACACTTTTACCAGATTATAGTTGGTTTGGAACCAGACAATTAACACTTATTAAACTACTTAGTGTATATTGATTCAACTTACTGCCTTTGTTACACAGTTCCCTTGATCATTTTCCTGTTCAGTGAAGAAATATTATTTCCTTGCAGGTCAAAATAACAGATCTTGGAGACAATGACCCTCTGGCTGAGTACCGTTACATGCTGACAATTAGCACAGGGCACCGCCGTGGCGCATCCACTTCCTCACAAGTAAGTTAGGCTTAAGAACTTATGCGTTAAGCTTCATAGACACCCCCCCCCCCCCCTGCAATGCGCATTCAAGTCTCCACTCCCAATGAAATGTCTATGTAAACGTGCGTAAATGCTCAATTTTGGTCTCTCGCATTGAAATCCCTCGCATTCATGTGTGGCTACACACGTTTTTACAATTGTTTTCGGGCTCTGCGCACAAAATGCATGGCCATTGGCTGCACATTGCCTGCTAAACCAGGTCGAACTTTGACCAATCAGGTCCTCGGATTTGGTAGTGACGAATAAATGACATACATCCCTTATAATTCACAGAGGGGCCCACCGTCAAATTTGAAAATGGAGGTCTGTCTGATCATGGAGGACTTAGAGCGTAGCTGGCTTATCTGGTGAACTTAGACACGGCTATGAGCCTGGCGATGATGAGAAAAAGGAAAAGAAGAAGAAGCCTTTCCCTGCATGTCAAGTGTGAACACTATGAGTTAATTCACGTTCAAGAAAACGTGTTTAGTAAGTTCTTAGTGCCTTCTTGAACGCGCGTCAATTGCCCAGTGTGTACACAGCTTTAGATGCAAACGGGATTCAGCCAAAAAAAAAAAGTTTAATACTCTACCCCCACCCACTTTTGTTCTAGGTGACCATAACTCTGCTGGGAACAGAGGGAGAAAGTGAGCCCCATCACTTGACAGATCCTGCAAAACCAGTGTTTGAAAGGGGAGGAATGGACATGTTTCTCCTAACAACACACTTTTCTCTTGGGGAGCTGCAGAGCATAAGGCTGTGGCATGACAATTCAGGAGACCACCCTGCATGGTGAGAGGAAGCAGTTTAAGCTAACTTTGAGTTTATACACTAAAAATGAACTTAGTAAATAGATTTTCATCCCTGTGCAGGTATGTCAATAACGTGATGGTGCAAGATCTGGAGTTAGGCCACAAATGGCACTTTCTGTGCAACTCATGGCTGGCTGTTGATGTAGCAGAGTGCACTCTCGACAAAGTCTTTCCAGTAGCTACCGAGACAGACATAAAGAGATTCAGGTAAGAGAAGCCACAGTTATAAACAACCAAAGACATTCAGTTTGCTGTTGGTTTACCTAAGTGGCGTTCTGCAAATTTCTCTCAGCAACCTGTTCTTCATGAAGACAGCAAAAGACTTCAGAGACGGCCACATCTGGTTTTCTGTTATAAGTCGGCCTCCCTGCAGCACTTTCACACGTGTGCAGCGAGTGTCCTGCTGTTTCTCCCTTTTGCTGTGCACCATGCTGACCAGCATCATGTTCTGGGGCATTCCCACAGACCCCTCTGAGCAGACCATGGATCTCGGTAGGCAACAAAATCATAATCATCAACTGTATAATAATAAATATTTTGCTGAATATTCTTTTACTTTCCACTTGTTTGCATTCAGCAATAAAATCTAATGTTTTCATGAAATAGAAAAAGGGATTTGTTTTTTTTTCTGACGTCAACATTTCCTTCTTTTTTAGGACACATTGAGTTCACATGGCAGCAGGTTATAATAGGAATTCAAAGTTCAATCATCATGTTTCCCATAAATCTTCTCATTGTGAGTATATTCAGAAACTCTCGTCCTCGAGAGAAAGTCACCAAAACAGATGTCTCAAAGCAGGGAAACACCGTTCGAGTTTCTCTCTCGGAGACTGCATCTTCACAGATGGAGATGAAGAACATCACTCCAGACACTGTAATCAAGGTAAAGATATTCTAATCCTGTGTATATCTTGGATGCAGCTGCTATATAGCTTATCAGATCTAAACTGTTGGGATTCTTATCAATGCTAGGACATAAAAAGAATGGCTAAATCTCTATCAAAAGCAATGAAGAACCCATTCCCGCACTTGGAGCTCGGTCCTGATCAGCATGCTGACATCAACACTCTGCTCACTGTCCTGGAGAATATCATCAGACAGCAGAATGAAGCAACAGAAAGCTTCTACTCAGACACCTCCAAGACAGATAATGCTATGATCCTCACTTTAGGTTCAGTAAATCTACAAGGTACATCAAATTTTTTCCAAAGCTTTGTTTAATCTGTTCCCCATTTTTACTGAATGAAATGCATGATTTGTTCTCTGTTACACGAACAGAAAACTCTGTGTGGAGCAGCCCAGTAAAGACTCCTAAAGACTTTCAGAAGATTAGCAACAACAGCAAATACCTCTACAGACAGCTGCATCATGTTGAAAAGGAGCTTGGTCTCTTGGGACCTTCTCGCTTTCCAAATCCCAACAACTACAACAGAGCCATGCAACAAGTTCAGGGAATGAAAAGTCATTTGGAGTACCACATGCCTTTGTCCAGCTTGGATGGAGATGACCTCAGTCCAGAAGGAAGCATCAGTGGCAGCACTAAAAAGAAGCAAATCCAAAGAGGGCTTCCGTGGTGGTTTGTGTTTGTCGGATGGACACTAGTGATTGCAACAAGTGGTGTTTCAGGATACTTTACAATGATGTACGGACTGACGTACGGTAAAGACCGATCAATAAGTTGGCTTATCTCAATGGTGGTCTCCTTCTTTGAGAGTCTATTTATCACCCAACCTTTGAAGGTAGGAAATGGCTGACAAGATCTCAAACATTCAGAAGATTTTATACGTTCTTTTGACAACTGTGAAATGTCATTACATTTAAGTAAAATACTTAGTGAGAGGAAGAACAAATGTCCAATTTTGCTTTTTTTTGGGTGTATACACTCAGTTATATGAATAGGTTACAATGCCACATTAAAAAGTTTTAAAACCATAATTTATTTTTCATTCTATGATTGTGAATGACTGTAATCTCGAGGTGACTTTCTGTCACAGGTGCTCGGCTTTGCAGCATTCTTTGCTCTTGTTCTGAAGCAAGTTGACCTCGACGAATTTGGGGATCCTCAGATAGATGAAAACTTTAAAAGAACAGGCATGGCGTTTATTTTCTCTTCTTTTTTGCCTGCTTTTTTCAATGAATTCTTACATGTTGGTTCTAAATTCCTTTCTCAGATGACCCTGAAGTCGTGCCAGCAGACAGAAGAGACAGTACATGTAGTTTTTATCAACCCCCTCCTCCTACTGACATTGAAAAGATGCGAAACAGCATGATTAAAGAGCAAAAGGTCTTTAGCCTCATTAAAGAGATTTTGGGTAAAGTTGCCACTTTGACACATTGAAATAGTGGAACAAAAGCTGCAGGACAGTTTGTTGATTATGTGTTTGTAATACAGGTTACATGGGATTTATGTGGGTGTTGCTTCTGGTGGCATACGGGCAAAGGGACCCCAATGCATATTTTCTCACTCGACACATTCGCCAAAGCTTCAGCAAAGGAATTTCAGACACAATGAGTATTCAGGATGTGTTCACCTGGGCAAACACAACTCTCCTTAACAACCTGTTTGGAGAGTACCCTGGTCAGCTTTCATTGTCAATATTATCCCAGCGTTTGGTTAGCTAAATACTAGTTTACGAAAGATTAACATTTTATTCTTCAATCTTCCACAGGATTTATTACAGATGGGAACTCCAAGCTGGTGGGTAATGCTCGCCTTCGTCAGGTGAGAATGCAGAAAGGCTCCTGTCTTGTAGCTCTGCCCATGCAGAAATCTGTGCCGGACTGTCACGCTCCGTATTCATGGGAGTTGGAGGACACGGGCTCCTATGGCCCAGGCTGGAGTCCATTAAGTGGGAATAATGCCACACTGAGCCCTCAGAACCCATGGATTTACAAGTCTCAGCATAAACTGAGGGCCTACCCCATCTGGGGCAATGTGAAGCTCTACAGAGGAGGGGGATTTGCGACAAATCTGCTCCCGGATTTGAAAAACTCCAGCAGGTACCATTTCTAAATAAAAATGTATTTGTTATTGGCATGCAGCAGTATGCACAAAAATAATCATGTTTTTATCCATATGCTGATAGAGTCCTTCAGTACCTTTATGATAACATCTGGCTTGATGTGTACACCCAAGCACTCTTTGTGGAATTCACTGTGTATAATGCAAATGTCAACCTTTTTTGCATTGTCACCCTCATACTGGAGACCACAGCCACAGGTAAGTCATACTGATACACAGGTTGCATGAGGGAGGACTCATTTGAAGTTTTCCGACTGTGACAGAGCGTTTCTTCCAGGAGCATTCCAGTTCCGCAGCGAGCTTCAGAGTGTGCGTCTCTACCAATCGACCGGTGGTCTCCACATCTTTGTCATGGCCTCTGAAGTTGTCTACTTTCTCTTTATCATCTATTACATGTTTGTTCAAGTGTGTCACAGTCATTCTTACTTTAACGCTACAAAGGCAATAGATAATAAAGTTGTTCCAATCGATGTATGACCCTGGCCGCTCTTTGGTTTTGACAGGGAAAGCTAATGAAGAGACAGAGACTAGCTTATTTTCAGAGCAAGTGGAATCTGCTTGAGTTGGCGATAATTGTTCTCAGCTGGAGTGCATTATCTGTCTTTATCAAGAGGACTTTACTGGGGCAGAGGGATGTAAGTCAATATGAGAACAACAAAGACCAGTGAGTACTCACTAAGCTACACTAAAAATGTAATCAAGAATTTGGACAACAAAAATAAGAGAACAGCTTAGCCTTGTGGTGTGGTTTTCCTGACATTTTCCAATTTAGAGCAACAACTAATGTCATGTTTCTATGATGAGCATTAGCTTACAGTTTGAATGCAATTGAGATCAAATAAGTTGGTCCTACTTTTCTTTTGTGCTGGAAATCAGCAACTACATTTTACTTGCCTCTAGGGATCAAAACGGACATACTTAGGCTGAACATCCCATGACTGCAAAACTAAACAATTTCTTCAATGAAATTGGACGAGCTCTCGGTCAGCATCACAACTTGTTTTTTAACAAGACATTTTCAACACAAGTTAACCTGCAAGTCTTGAAATAATATTAAAAAATTGAGGGAATAACAATAGCAATAACGTTTTTAGCCTACAAGACAGCCAGCAGCTCATTTTCTGTCTCTGTGTATGGAACTAGCCTCTACAAACAATAATACGGTCAAACTTTCAGCTAGACAAATGGGAAAGGGAAATTGTTTTAAATTATCCACATTTATCTATGCAAGATAGAAAGGTCCCTTTATGGGTTCCTGACGTGTATGTTCATTTAGGTAACAGAGTTCCCCAAAAAATAAATTGTACACTCTGAACATTGTAGTTTTAAGCAACAACATGCTTGACTTCAGGGGACTAAACATGCTACATAGGGCAAAAACTGAACTACAGTCCAAGTTTTGATGAGCCATAAACAGATCTTTAGTGATACCAGCACGAAACACATTTAGGTCAAACTGGCAAGACCTGAAAACACCCTCACGTGAAACTATAACCTTCTAAAAATAGATGTGGGCTGAAACATGAAATGTGGCCTTATCAGCAAAAAAATGTTTCTTCCTCTCATGAGATGTTCGGATATTTATTAAATGTTCAATGTGATTTTGTTACTGTTATTTTTTTTACAAGCTGCTTCAACTATGCCTGTGTTCTCCTATGTTTTATGTCCAGATTTGTCAGTTTCCATGAAACAGCCCAGGCTGATGCAGTGCTCGGGTATCTGATTGCCTTCCTTGTACTGCTGGCCACGGTCAAACTGTGGCATCTGCTGAGACTGAATCCCAAGCTGCACATGATCACAGCCACACTGCAGCGAGCTTGGACTGATATTTCAGGCTTCCTGGTGGTCATAGCCATCATGTTCCTCGCCTACTCTGTTGCTGTGAGGAGTTTCCCACACTTAACATCAACATTCAGTTGGAGTCCCTGCATATCTTTCTATTTTATTCAGAAGTAATTTTTGTCCAAAAAAAGAAGCTCTCTCTTTTTTTTTTCAGTCTAACCTGATGTATGGCTGGAAGCTCTACTCTTATAGGACTCTGCTTGAAGCTGCTCAAACCATAGTCAGTTTGCAGCTTGGCATTTTCAATTACGAAGAGGTTAGTGGAGGCTGTTGCAAATGTAGAGGATGACAGCTGATCCTTCATCTGTGTTTTCTCTCCTTCTGGTTCCTCAGGTTTTGAATTATAACCCACTGCTTGGGGCCTTCCTGATTGGCTCCTGCATTGTGTTCATGACCTTTGTGATACTGAACCTCTTCATCTCTGTCATTCTTGTGGCGTTCACTCAAGAACAGATTCATCATAAGGTAATAAGTGAAATGTCTAAATGTTGAGTCCATATGAAGAAATGAGAAAGAATTTTAATCTTCAGAAATGTAAAATGATGACTGTTCTTGTGTTCCTGCAGCCCTCTGAAGAAGAGGAGATTGTTGACCTAATGCTGATGAAACTATGCAGCTTGTTTGGATTGAAATCTAAGAAAAAAGATGATGCCCTCACTGACGAAGCTCCTATTTCATCTGCTTTAGAAACCAAACAGTTGACAATTTCTACCACTGACGTTCATGATGGATGGTCTGTTAGTCTTGTTAAATAGAAAAAGCTTAGCATACTTTGCCTTAAGCATCAATTAGCTGATGTAATTGGGTTGCCATGTTGTTGCTTTGTAGCTTAAAGAAAGTAGTTGCAGCAGAATCTATAGTGTTTATCCGTTCATGAGCCAAACTGTCACTCATGTGTAGAAGACTGCAATGCTAGCAGGCACTATCGCTTCTAAAAAAACATGCATAATATGAACAGAGACAATTCATTTAAGGTTCAGAATTTCATTAAATGAATGCATTTGTGTTTTCTTGTCAACTTCTACATGTTGCTGCTTTATTTGCACAAGTGCATTCCTTGCATCAATCTTCCAAACTGAATTCCCTTGAAAATGCCATCTATTATTTTAACTACTGTATCCATTAAGGCAATAAATGTGTAACAGCATAGTAAATGCTTTGTAATTTTGCAAACAGGTGTAACAAATTGTTTCAGTTATTCACTTTAAATAAAAATGAAAATGGCTAATAGCTAAACCCCCCCCCCAATTGATCAAACAATAAATAAATGTAAAGCATGACTGAATGAAAACATTGTTTTGTGGTTTTGTTTTACCTTTACATGTTACCTGTGTAATGCAACTGGACTATGTATACAGTCAAAACACTGAGTGGTGCAAATTCCTTTCTGGAGATCAAATTGCAAAGCAATCATTATGCTCCTCAACCATCAGTTACTACTTTACCCCTTGATCTGTAGACCGTTTTTATGTTGTGAAAGGAGATTCCTGTCATGCCATTGAATCTTGCAAAGAAATCTTTTGTGTAAATGAAAAAAAAATGCACATGTTCACACATGTTTGCTGGTCAGTCCCATGAATCATTTAGTCTAGATGATCCATGCAGGAATAATGTCTTATTTTTGTGGATCTAAAGCTATGCAATTTGACCATAACACAGCGCCTCCACACTGTTAAAGCTGAGAAATACATAAAAGTTACTTTTATGAAAAAAATTGAACACACTATTGTTTCTGCACAAGTGCAATGGGGCATCTGCCAGACTTGTGACTATATTGATTCTGCAAATATTTGTTGTTTGTTAAGAAATGGTCAAAGCATTCTGTGCAATAATAAGGCACAAATAACCAGTCAGACAACAGCAGCAAAGCACTACTGTTGGTTTGTTTAGGTGTAGAGGCTTAGCAGCAATTCAGCCGGTTTGGGCTGTATTTGAAACTTGCATGTTTATTTAAATTACATCAATGCTAAGCAAAAAAAAAAAAAAAAACATCTGTGGTCAGCAGAAGCTTGGACAGATGGCAGAATTTGAAAGATGGATAGATAACGGCAGAACAGCCATGGACACAAAACCACATTTGTTATTTAATTTTGTATCACAAGCATTTAAAATGTTAAACACTTTAAAGCATAAGTTCCTCTCATAATACATTCATGTTGTATATTTTACTTTTCATTTGTGTTCAATGCACTACCAACTACATGTTTAATGTCTTCATTTTAATTTATCACCATTTGCCTTGAATTTACACATTTTTAAATGTTTTTATTTTTCTGCTTACATAAACAAATTTACTTTGAGGTCCACAAACTGTTGATGAAAAAAAATGCATTTTTAATGCTGTGTTAAAATTATACATGCTCATCTCCTTTCCTTTGCAATTATGATTTGATTCATAATCATAAAAATATGCTTAGTTCAATTTTTGCAAATAAAACTGAATTTCTTAGTAAAAAATTAAAGCTAAACTTTAAAAAATTCAAATGAAAAAAGTTGTATAAAAGTAGCACAGATCCAAATAAAAAACAAAAAACAGTGGATTGTTGATCTTTCAACCCCTGACACTCTTTTTATTTTATTTTAATAATATGCAACAATAATGGAACTTTGGCATTAGAGTCCCATTCTGATCATCATTTGACCTATTTTTAAAGTATTCCCACTGTTCTTTTAATTACGATTTTTCTGTTTTTAGCCAAAATTAAAAAATAAAACAAAACAAAATAAAAAAGTTGTTTTCTGGGACAAAGTTTCTGCAGAGTGGTAGTAGTTCATCAAAGATTTGCCTCTGAGTTGTGCGAGTTGAGTTGGCAACATCCTTATGTTACCACACTCTCCCGCAAGCTTACGGCCCCTCACAATCCCAACCTAACATCATTGGTGTGACAAAAATGGTGGACAATATTGGAGCTATCCAGCCCTTTAGTTTTGAACCAGATGCCAGCACAGATAAGGAAAACAGACGTACATGGATCTATTTGTCTGCAAGTGGATACATCAGAGTGGAGCTTGTGACCTGCCAATTGTAGCTTCTACATCACTGTTAAAAGTTTTTTTTCAACAGGATTTTTTTCGTCTGCACCTGATTCAACACGATTTAAATAAAAAAAAATAATTTGAATCTTAATTTTCTTAATACATGTCCTCCATCATGAGAAAACTGCTACAAAAACATGGAAAAAAACCACCAAAAACATTTTCACTGTAGTGGGTATAAACTATATTAATTCAAGTTGAAAACAAAAAAAAGCAAAAATATGCATAAAGAAACACAAAAAAGTCTTTCAATTCTATCTGAAATAAAAAAAAAATTAGAGTGTAAAAAAATTCTAACACCACAGGTGTTTATTTTGGTTTTGAAAAACTGCTATTTTGAATGTTTCTTATTTAAACATAAGTTTGAACATGCCTTTCCATAAAAAATAATAAAAATAATAATAATAAAAATACAAAAAAATACCTGATGAGCTGTGAATTTGTGAGCCTCTCTTTATAAATGATCTCCACGTAGTGTGTGCGTGTGACGTCACCGGTGTGGGCGTAACTCAGATCGGCGGCTGACAACAAACATGAGCCGTAGCTGATCGAGGGGGGGACTCACCAGCCTAGTGGCAAAAGAGACAGTTAGCCAACAGTATCGACGGCGTCTTTATGTTTGCGTTTGAGGTGCTCAGTGCAACTTTGAAACATTTTAGTCGTCAGACAGAAACTGGAAGAGCTCCGCGTGACGCGTACTGTGACTGAAGAAGGTGTCCGGTTTCTTCAGTCTAGGGATTGCGATGCCCTCTGACTTTATCTCCCTCTTCAACGGGGACCTCGACCTGAATTCCCCAAGTACTTTGTACTCTAAAGGTAAACACTTCACTCAGTGTCTTTACACTTTTACCTGTTGCTTTAAAAAAATTATATATATTACGAACTTGGTGGCAAAACTGCGCTCGTGCGCGGCAGCGTTCAACCTCCTGGGCTGTCTGTCAAACTACCTCCTGTCACATGCCTGTCCATAATCCGTAGTTAGTTTAATTTAACGTTTAAAGCTGAAACTCATTGTAAAATGATGCCCTCAGATGCCGCGTGCGCACCGGTCAGACCTGTTTACTATCTCCCCAACTTAATACAAAAAAAAAAAAAACAGCGCTATCTATTTTCTGTGGCTTGTTTGAATAGACAGTCAATGTCTCCCCCCACGCCCCCGCACATGCACTCATATGTATGCAGCCCAGCGCTGCCGCAGTGGCGCTAGTGTGACCATTAACATCAACTGTGTAATCATCAGCGAGGGAGCCTCAGGCAACCTGTAGATAGAGAAACTGAACTCCACTGAACTCACAACACCAGGTGCAAGGTTGAAAAACCGCATTTTAGCTTTGCCACGCCTTTTCCAAAATACTACATTTAAACGTCTTATGTAAACATACAACTGTTTGAAACTCCATCATGTAGAATAAATTCCAATAATTATTCAACATTTACAGGTTTAAATGATTGAATCTATCCATGGAAAATGCAGTTGCAGACTCAGAATTTTTCTTTAAAACAATGTATTTTATTGCTTCCATTTTCTGTGTAAATGTTAGTAAGGTCACGTCATTTTAACAGTGAAAGTTTAGCCGTGGCTCAATTTAAATCAAAATTATATGACAATACTTTTTTTATCAAGAAAAAACTTCTTCAAATGTACATTTAAAGAAAAGATATTTGATCCAATCGTGATGGAGTGACTCTAAAAATCAACCTAGTTTAGTATTGGAGCACCGATACTTTTATTTTGAAACATTTGTGCATATTTGTTGAAGCGTTTTTCTTAATGATTTTTAAAGTATATTGATTAGATTTGAAACTATCTAGTCTGCAGGATGGCGGATTGGAGCTTATGAACATGTGGGTGGTTGGTGTGGATGATTAGAGGGGCATGAGTCCCTGTGGTGACCCCTAAAGAATCAAAGAAATATCAATGTACAAAATGACTATTTAATTGTGATATTTCAGTGACCATTTTCACCAAATTTGCTGAAATGCCTGTAAGAGTTTTTGCAAAATCCTTAGCATTGAAAGATTGTGAATGAAACTAGGCTAAAGAGCAACAGGTGCACACCTTGACATTTGATACTATTGTAATAGTTTCCTTTAAATAAAGTAGTCTGGGGGCGCTACTATCAATTATCTGCTGGTCTAGTCTTTGTAAACATAGTTACTAACAACAGTGTCAAATAAGCAGATGGTGCAGAAAACATACCAAATCCAAAACTTTGCAAATACACAATTTTAGGATTTCCTAACAACCACACCCAGTCAATGTTTGGAAATGACATCATAGATTGCCAGATCTCTGATTCACATTAATGTTCCAAGAGTTGAGCTTTTCCAGCACAAGGGCTTCTGGCTAACAATTTAAACCACACTTTTATACAACTTTCATAAACCTTTTTAGCTATTCATCTGTCTCGTTTAATCTTGCCGGGAGATACGTTGATGTTTTGACAGGCCTGAGGATCGTACTACCTCTTTGTTGGAAGATGTACATAATCAAGCAGTCACCCATGTGCTGTGCTTGTTTTGATCTTTGCTCATTCCAAATGTTTGATTAATGTTTTATCTCTGTTGCTGTCAGTAGAGGTTCAAATAATTATTGCCTCTTTTCGATTATGCTGATTTTCGAATATCTGCTGGTGGAGGCTGTTACCATGGTTTGACACTTGTTGCCAGCCATCTCCTTAAGAGTCCAGTTTTAGCCCTGAGGCTCAGGATGATCATGGAAACACCACCAGACTGATCTGATTAACTGGTGTTACGTAAACCCACAGAGACTGCTTCAGAATCAGTGTGATATGGATTATCCTGTCTGAGTGTGTATACAATAAGTTAACCAATAAATAAATCGTCTGTATGGCTCCATGAAAAATAGCCTCCCCAACACATCACGGCAGCAGAGGTTCTTTGGCTATAATTAGTGACGATGGTGTGGCATGCTAATTTTAACATTCTGGGGTTCTGTGTGAAGCTCGGTGGGACTAGTTTCTATTCTCTGGTCAGTAATCTAAACCTTTTAACTTTGACATAATTCTACTCCCCTCCCCAGTGTGTTGTATTGAAGGAATGAATGATCTGATTGTAGCAACAAACACAAAAGGAGAAGGATATTCAGAAAGACG
Source organism: Oryzias curvinotus (assembly GCA_023969325.1). NCBI lineage: Eukaryota > Metazoa > Chordata > Actinopteri > Beloniformes > Adrianichthyidae > Oryzias > Oryzias curvinotus. The sequence goes on from CM043708.1 coordinate 10,615,736, forward strand.
TTGCAGCAAACAAGCGCTACTAAAAAGACCTTTCTGACATAGTTACTTTGTTCCGTTTAAGTTGCCCCTCACTGTGCTGTGTCAAATAGCCCATTCTATGACTTTGCACTACTTCACCCTAACCGTTGTGATTGGAGTAGGAACAGGTCCTGTTTGATAGACGAACCGACAAAACAAAAAAGTATGCTGCAACAGGGCATGTCATGGAAATATTGTACCTTCAAGTGTAATCCTAGGATCTCTGAAGCTTCAGGGACCTGTCAGGGATCTGTCAAGCCTTGCTCTTGGCAGTTAAACTCTTTTAGAGAAATATCCTGACTGCTACTTTTATCACAACAATCGGAAAGTGTTTGGATATAATGGTCCAAGTGCCACACAGCATTTTTACCTGTTTTGACTCTGCAGTTTTTAATGGCACCAAAATAGGAACATACACTATATCATTTTCTGGTAATATTGCTTTTGTAGGAGTCATTGTATCCCCTGATAATTTGCGTATTGCTTATGACTCTTGTTCTGAGCTTCTGGTAGCCCTGGGTGCTGCATACTAGCCTTTTATAATCAAATTCCACAAATAATACAAAAAAGGTAACCCCATTTTAAAAAAAACACACACAATACGACTGCATTACGGGTTAGGGTTAAGATGCATTCACACCGAAGTGTGTAAGTTTAATTTTCAAAATGTGCCCTAACCCAACAACGAAATCCAGCCTTAAAATCCGTGCGGGGAATGCAGCAATGGGCCCTCTTCTCTTCTCCCGGACCTGAGCTTGTGCCCACTGGGTGGGGCCGATTAGGGAGCTTGTGCAATCTTCATGCGCTCCTGGGTCGTTGTGACATCACAACGGCTCATTAATTCAAACAAACCGTCTTTGCCACGGTTTGATTGACAGCAATATACATAGAAATGCAAATATGAATTTCTTTCCTATATTTGTTCTTTCAAGAACGTCAATGTCAAAAGCTCAAAGCATTTTATCAGAGTGGGACTTTAATTATATAGTTTTATTTATGTAATTCGACCATATGTTAAGCTGTATAGTGTTGCGTCCTGTTATCGCCTGTTCTACAGTTGTTTAACATTTATGTTTTAATTGGAAAAAAAAAAAAAAAAAGACTATTTCATCGCTTAAATGTAATTAAGAGCCTGTTTTTCTTTGGGCCGTGTCATCTGGACGAGGAACTCATATTTTTAGCATGAGGGTCGTCCAGGGAGTGCCAGGGAAAACAACCCACCTTAACAATGGCAGTTCAGGGTAAAAGGGCATTTTTTTTCTTCTGCGTTTTGTGGTCAGAATGGGATTTTGGGATAATGGATGCAATAAAAATATCTTTCAAGCAGTCTCATGGTAAAGATGAGCAGTGTTGCGGCTCTGCATCAGCTTGTAGTGAGTTTGTTTTACTATTGTGAGTCCTCAGACTTCAGCATAGGTTTTTTTCTTTACATTTTTTTACTGACACCCACCAAGGCTTGGTCAGTAATTAACTGTGTCTTGCCTGTGTATAAACCTGAGCTTAAATAGCACTCTATTAATATTGACTCTGCTGTGTTAAGCAAACTTAGAGGTATGCACTGAAATACTGGACTGCCTTGAAAACTTGTTGATATGCAATGATTGGAAAAAGAGAATCATGGGATGGACTGTTTGGACATTAATTGTGTGTTACAAAGCAGCTCCGATATTTGTTGTAACTCTGAAAGCTCTTTGGAGCATTTCAGTTTGTTACACAGTAACCCAAACCTGCTCCATATACTTCAGACTTTCACTCAGCTGTTTTGCTTTGATAGTACTGACCTACATGAACATATATGGATCTGTATTCCATAATGCTTTTTTTCTATTTTGATAAAAGGTTGTCGTTATAATTCTGACACAATATTTAACTCATACATAGCTAAATAATCCTGCCTTGAGCATAAATTAGTTTGTCTATCCCAAAAAAAAAAATTAAAACCCAAACAAACAAATATGAAACCAGTGATGCATGAAAACGAAAAAAGCTGAACATTTTCAGTCAAGCACATTTTTTGTTGACTATAATGCAGGCTTGTTTATATGGGTACAAAAGGTTGAAGAACGCTTTGAGTAGCACAGGGAAATACACCTCAATTCTTCTGGACTAACCAATGATCAGTATTTTTTATTTCGGGTCATAAATTTGTTCTCACTTCTTGTTCTGCACCTTTTGTGGGCTGTGCCCAGCTCTGGTTTGGATCTCAGCATGCATTGGGCGGTGGAGCTTTTATCTGAGCACAGCAGCCTTTCTTTTGACTGAGAGTATTTTCTTTCTAAAGTGCTGAATCCCAGTGAGACAAAATTGAGCTATAATTGTATTAGCTCCATCTGGGTTTTGTGTGGCTCCTGCCACACTTTATAACTACGCTTTGGCCTGAATTTTTACCAGAATTGATTGTTTACATCAGAAATCAAATCCAATACAATGTGAATCTCTTCACATGTTATTAATTTAACTTAAGAGGCACTTGGAGCGGATGCCTGACTAAGCTTATTAGAACAGAGTATAAATAGCACAATACTTTAGAAAAAAAATGGCAGCAGTTGTGCTTATAGCTCATTTGTCCTCTTTTTACCAGAGGTCCTGCTGCTATTTACTTTATAAAAGCTGTTAATCACAAGATTAAGTCATATTTATATTGGAATTTTGAGCTCAGGGTTTTCACTTTGTTTTTCTTACTGCTGGCAGATGTTGTCCACTTAACTTCTCAGATTGTGGGTGTGTTTTTTAGTTATGATATTGTCTGTTTCAATCCCTTTTTGGCACCGACGTCTTGTCCTAATTCAGAGGAATGTTCTCTTTTAGACTATTGGTTAGGATTACATGATTGGGCGTTAGGGTTACGAATCAGCTGATGGTGGACACACGTACAGGTTACATAGATAAATGACGTCAGAATAATCTCCCTTTATCAATGTCTGTGTGTTAGTGGGCAGAAAAGAAGATATGCTTACAAAAGCAGTGCATTTGTGGCTGAAAGTGGCTTGAAGAGAACATTGCGATAGACACTTGAGAGGTCAACGGTGTAAGAAATGTGCAGAGTAAATGCAGTTCATATACCTTTTCGATAAATATCTGACACATGAAGCATTCCGGAACTATCAAAGCGGACAGGCTATTTCTGCATGAGGAAAAAAAAAAGGGTTGATTTGAACGTGTGTGTTTGGAGCCTTATCTTTTAGTTAAATCTGTGTAATTAATCATTAACACTAACCAAACTTCAGTAAGAAGTTTAATTGTGGTCAGGTCAAAATATCACCTCCTCTGGTATTTACTGCACACTTGTGACTTTGTTTTGGCGGCAGAAAATCAATCTATAAGTGGTTTAACCTGTTGAAGCACCTGAACCTGATATTTTAGAGTCCTTCTTGAGTGACACGTGAGCTCTAAACTCTAAACACTTGTATGCTTGCATTTTGGAAGTTTTTTTCCCGAAATTCTTTTTCCAAAAATGCTTAAAGCATTTAGAATTATAATTCATTTGTGGATCTCTATACTTGAAAACAAAAGCTTACATCATTGGCTTGTTTAGTTTTTTAAATAGACATATTTAAAAATGAACATTAAAACGAAGTACTGAGAAAGCTGCAATGCAAAAAAAAAAAAAAAAACAACAATAAAAATTAATAGTAAATTGATAAACTGTTAAAACTAGCCATAATCTTAGCCTGTTATCCATCATGCTTTTTATGTTTTTGCATTCATTCAGGCTGCATTCTTTGTTTAACAAAGAATGATGGGCTGGTTTTTTGCATTTATTGGTAAATATGCAACTTTATTATTTTTTGTGTGTGCTACTGAGAACTTTCATAATTTTTTATGATCTACAATAAAAAACCCTCCAAAGGTATTAAAAATGTTACTATTTACAGTTTTTGCCCTGCGGCCACAAACGTTTAAACTTTTTAAAAGAAGAAAGGAAGACCTTTGTCTCCTCGGTCTGTTGTAGATTAGTTGTTTAACAGAGTTTATGCAATAGGTGCTGAGTTTCAAATGGTGCAGGAAGCTTATTTTTCTACACAAATGCTGCTGCAGTGCTGGGTGTCAGGTGTGTCCAAACCATTCATGTATTCTTGTTTTTGCTCAATTCTGCAGTGTTTGTTTTGGCTTAACAGTAATGTTGTGTCCCAGCACAGAATTGAATGCATTATGGTTTTCTCATCTTGCATGCAGAAGAAAAAAAAGTTCTATTAGCTATTTACGGTGCCTGATTGTGGACACAGTGCCAGCCTATAGGCGGAAGTGAGGATGCCCGTGACGCCCAGTGGTTTTGCTCGTGTTAACCCGGTGAGAGATTTCCCACACTTGTATGAAAAGCCAAAAGCCCCTGCGAGATCTAACAGCCACCCCTTGTGCTTCACCCTTGGAGCAAGATGATTCTGAACTTGGACATTAAATATTAAGTGCGGTGTATCTTGGCTAGCCACCGTTTTTCCACTGGCACCGGAGACACCGCGGTTAGGATGTCAGAAACTCATTATGCTTCCATACAGGCTGTTTTGCCAGGGTATTTCCTGAACTAAAATAGGAGAAAGATCAGTTGAGTCCAATTATCTCTGAAACTTTTCACTAAGAAGATGCACATTTTAGATCCAGGGAAGTCCATTTGCCCTGTATAAACCATTAAAACAGTGAAGAATGCAAAGAATTTTAATTCTAGACCGGACCAATGGTGTTTATTGAGCAACTTTTTGATTTTCTAGATGGTGCAGAAGATTTAATTTACACTAAATATTTCTTTAGGTCAGCACATGTTTAAAGTTGTGCTCTTGTCAGTCAAAGGAGTTGCTGTTTCTGCTAATCAGTTCATGCAGATCATTTCCAGTATGTGTTGAGATCCTAAGCTAAGATGTTTTGTTATCATCACAGTATGTTGATATGCCGTTTAACTTCTTCTGTATGAGACAAGAAATGATGAATGGATCCATGTGTCAAGGGACAGGAGCTGCTTGGAAGTATTTTAAAGCTTTCAAAAATTCAAAGCACCTTTGACTTTAGGCTGTACCTGTTATAGCTCGGATGTTTCAATGTCTTGTCTGTTTTTTTTTCTTTTTTTCCATTGAGTCATTTGCAGTTTTCTGGACTGACTGGCAGGACTGGACCAAACTTCCAGAATTGAAGCGTCTGAGTTCATTCGGTTTCCTGTCATTGTTTGGATTTTCTCTCTTTATGTAAACTCAGGTCGGGCATAAAAAAAGCCTTTAAAAAAAAAATCCAGCATTGGAAAAGGAGCGAAATGCAACAAAATAATCCCAGACATGTAGGAGTGAAGCAGTAAAGGTGGCTGCTCGAACTCCTGTTGTAATTCTTTACATTCTTAATATTTCACAGTAGATTAGGGAAACAAATGCTTACAAAAATTATTTTTCTCAAAACCATTTCAAATTTTTTAGGGGCTCTGTTTTTGAGCATTATGTTGTTTTTAAAGCCTTTTAAAACCCTAGCCTGTAATTTAGTTGTATTACATTTATCTTCTAACTATTAAGCAGCTAAATTAAACTGCTTTATACATTCAATCCCATTTTCCTTCTTTTTCTCTGTTTTAACTTTGTGTTGAGTTGCTGTGGTGGGGCTAAATTTTCAAATCAAAGGTCACGTTTGCTTTCACTCCCCGCACACAGTGGAAGTGTTTGGCTGCGGACAAGTTAAGACTAGAGAAGCTAAACATAAAAGCTACTAAATAGTTTCCACATCAGTTTGTCTGCAGCAGTTTGAAGAAAAGTTAGACATTTTTTGTCTTGTTTTGATCTGGGTTATTGCCTCATAGTTGTTGCTTCGTCATGTTACAGAATTTGGCAATAGGGGACTTCTTTTTTTTTTTTTTTCCCCTCAAACGTGCCTAATTAGACTTCGTCAGCTGGAATGCTGACGTTCATACCATCTCAACAAGCTTGAACCTGCTCAGAAATCAAAAATAAAAGCGTGACTCCACAGATTTTCTCTTTCCTTTGCCTTTGGCAACGTTGCAAAATGATGTTGAAGCACATGAGACCGAATGGTGTATACAGCGTTCTTGTAAGGGTTACAGATGTGTATTCTTTTAAAAGAGGAGGTTTAACATTTACTTATGATCCCATCAAAAGGATAATATTTTTATTTATTTAATTGTTTTATTTATTTATTTTACTATTACAGTCCTTTAAAGCCCAGAACAGCTTTGCTGTTTCATAATTCTTCTGTTTTCCGAGGCTGCGTGTTTTTGCTCAACTAACCAGCAGACCTCCCAAATCCTTAATTAGACTTCACAGCAAATCTCCTTAAGTAATAATAACTAAGGGTCTTGGCTTAATTTAACCCAACAACACATCGTCACAAGTGTTTTTAAAATGGAAAGTTTAAACAGAAAAGGGGATTTGCATAACAAGGACGGACAGGGCAGTATAGATGAGCTCCGACACAACAGAGGAATTTTGTAAGGCCCGAGCAGACCCGGCGGTTGTTTTTGTATGCAGCGCTGATTGTTTTGAAAGTCTTCTCAGTTTACAAAAAAATCGTGTTTGGTTTCCACATTCTTATTCTCAATTGTTCTTTTGTTTTGTGAATATCTGGGTCCCTCTGGACTCAGTCTTTGTTGGTGAACTCTTGTCGATGATCAAATGCCTTTTTGTTTTTCCTTTAATATTATTATAGTTGGCGATTAACTTTTCCAAGCAGCTTCACTTCCATTTGTGGCTATTTTCAAATGAGGTTTATTAGATTGAAAGTGGACCCTGCACCACCTGTGCCTTCCCTGTGCAAAAAAAGTGGCCTAAATCTGTGAGAATTGAGATATCATTTATCTTCTTTTGTAGCTCTCTCCCAGCGGAGTCTAGAAGCAGGAGCTGAGCTTCTCCTGATATTTGGGTGTTGGGTGTTGTTGGGTGGGGTCAAGACAAACTTGTTGCTGCTTGATTGCAAAATCGGATTTGGATGTCAGAAAACGTAACATGCTGGCCAGGGTTTTTTTTTCGGGTGTGGCAGCGTTGGGGGGGATGGTCTCAGAGACTGAGTCTGCTGGATGGGACTGGTATTTGTCCTGCTAGTAAGGGGACACACATTTTTCTGTTAACTTTTTTGTATTAGTAATAATAGAAGCAGTATAATAAGTTCCCTTCATAAGCTTCATTTTTCAAGTCTTTGCCGGTACTGATTTGTGTGGAGCGACAGACTGAACCTATTACTCTATTTCTGGGGCCCAGTAATAGAATGGCTCCTCACACACAGAGCCTGCTGTGATAGATATCGATGAATGTTGTTGTTTAAACTCTAATCATTGAGTGGTTGCATCCAGATCACTTGAATAAAAATCCCAGGTCAGAATAGTAGCAGCTCTGTCCTAAACCTCCATCACCTACCTGTACGTACATGTCTGCACATTCCTTGTCCAAGACAGTAAACCCCACAACGTTCAGCCAAACAATCTCTGATTTTGAACCTTTTTTTTTTTTTAAATAAAGGGGTATGATATAAATTTAAGTTAATCTTAGATGTATTACCCACTGAGCTGCACTTCCTATTTATTTTTTGTGTTAATGTCTAAAGCTCACATGTCGGTCTGCCATCAGATCAGTTATAATCCTTAATGTCCTCCCCAGCTTTTTGTTTCTTTATTTTGTTGTGGTGATGCTCCTTAAATTGTCTAGATTGTTTTGTAGCAGTGCAGCTCTTACATTTATACACTTATACATGTATTTGTAGCTTGTTAAAGCGATGTCACGTTGCCCATGAGTGCTTGCGTCCAATGTTGCCTGGCCTCTTCCTGTTACCTCAGTCTGTCTTTCATGTAAAGCAGACAGAAAGAAGTTTGTTGCTGTTGCTGTTTTGTTATGAATGTGTTTTTATGAATATGTATACACATGCATGAGTGTATTTTTTTTATTCAGAGGAAAACAGGCAATTACTTTAGACTTGATTCAAAATGTTTGGTGTGTTTTGAAATTTTCTTAAAATGTTGTTTACCTACAAACATATGTTTTTGTCAATTTAGTGGCTGCTTATTTGCTCTCCTATAAACAATCATCTCATCACTTGTTGATGTTCCTCCTTTTACTATGGGAAGTTTTCTAATCCTATGTTTCACTAAAGCTCTGCTAAACTCAGGGCTTTAGTGAACTTAACTTACCTGAGCGGTTAGGTACAGTGGATTGCATAATTTGATCAGAAAACTGAGGAGTCATTTTTTGATAGCAAGTCCGACCTCTGTAGTTTTTGCCAATGTCTTTTTGGGATCAGCTGCCCTGAAGCAGCTACGTGGTGTACCAAAAATAAGTTGGGCGAGCACATTTGGAATGGCACAGCACCTGGAGCACACTCTGTTCTGGAATTAAAAAGATTACTGTCGGTATTTGCCATGCAATGGTGAGATAGTGTTTAAAGGTCACATGCATTGTGATACTTGTGCCTGGCTTTTGGTTTTTCCATTAGAACAACTTCTTTTTTTTTTCTGAAGTACAAAAGTCAGGGAAATGCTCATTCAGGTTACCGGTATAGGTGAATTTTGTTGCTTTACGTGGCTGATTTAGTTGCTAAAAGGAAGACTCACGAGCGATGCACAAAGGAAGAAAGTTTAAAAAAAAAAACTCTTTAAAAATCCATGAAACATATTCAATGTGAAAGAGGGTAGTGTTTTGGGGACATATATATGTGTGTGTAGGATTTTAATAAGTTTTACCCCATAAATCTGTATCATCGCAACAGTTTTATTCTTATTTTCCCTTTTTGGGAATGATCAATAAAATATAATCAAAACTCTATGTTACAAAACTGAACAATGCGGTTTATAAAAACTAATAATATTTTAAAGGTTTGTGCAGTGCAAAAACAGACCCCTTAGAAATAAATCAAAACTTCTTAAAAATTCTAGTCACTGAGACACGTTTTCTCAAGTTAAAATTATTTTGCGGTTTAAAAACTTCTCAAGATAAGATTATTTTTCTTGAAACAAGAGTCTTTGTACTTTCAGCAGAGCGAGCTGCATTTTGCTGCAAAAAGGTGCATTTGTGTCTCATAAAAATGACGGGCTCCTCACCTTCAACATTATGATTGTCATGATAAGAACAATGTTTTTTAACTGTGGAAATAATGCCACTCATGTTGTCTAAAGGTACTCGGTAAATAAAAAATAAAAAAAAAACAAGCATGAAATGATTTTAGTCGAATGATCTGGTTGCATTACGACCAGTCTGCAAATATGTAATTCTTCTCATACTTCAGTGTTGGCGCAAAATAAATCACAGGGTAATGGGTGATTTGGACATAATTCAAGGTTTAGCAGCAGAAAACCTTTATGTAATAGAAATTTGTATGATTTGTATACTGTACATATTTTGAGGAGTGCAAAAACTTTACTCTTGCAGATTGTAATCTATACTTTTGTTCACCATAATCCTATAATTTTTCTCTGTTTAATTCTTCCTTTTTGGTCATTTGCTTATAAACCTGGCCTCTTAAGCTGTCCAGATAGATATGTTATATTTTTTAAATAATGTTACAAAAGTTTGGGTTTTCCGAAGAATTAGGCCTTTGGAATTTTGCCATTTCATGTAATGAAAAACCATGAACACACAGAGGGCACAGATACAGCTGCTTGTTTTGACTTGTTATTGTGTCATTCACGTCTGTTTCTTCATCAGAAATACATTTTGCTCTTGGTGTCATAACGCAGTCTGAGTGCAATATTGTGACTCAGGCTGTGTGTTCATGCAACATTCTTGAGTCATCGTGTCTGATAAAATCTCTTGGCATAGTTATGGCATGCTGTCAAGCGTTGTGAAAGTTAAGCAAGTTGGTTCCCATACTCACTTGTTGCAGTATTACAAAGCGGAATTTGCATTTGTTTATGCAAAAAAAAAAAAAAATTAAAGATGTTCTATCATACTTGGGGAAAAAACACACTATTAGCAAAGTTTAATAAAAAGCTGAATGTAGAGCAAGTGTGTTCATTAAACGTTTCCTCTAGGTTTATTAGTTTGACTCTTAAAACATTGGTTTTGTTGGAGAGAAAATGTTTTTGACCACATAAGTAGTCCTACTTAAAGGAAATTTTACTCTAAACAAATGCTCATGCCATGTTTTTTTGTTGTTGTCGTTTTGCATCATGTTGACACACCCTATTGTATTCTAGAGTAAATCTCCAAAAGTAGTCCTATATTACTATGCCACAATTCACAATTCAAGCTGTATGTTGCACCATTAAATCAAATTACGTTGAAAGGTAATCCTTGCAGCCCTGCTGCACAGCAGTATGTTTATGTGGTGAGTATCATACATGTGTTGTTCTAAATTTAAGAAGAAATTATTATTTATTGTGTTACTACATTACACCAGGCTTAGTATAAACCAACTGAAAGGTTTTTCTTTGTTTCTTGTTTTTTAGCAAATAAATAATAGATTTTTCCCAGTTTTTAGTATTTTGTTGTTGTTTTGTAAAACACAAATCATAAATCAAATCAAATCATGGGAAAAGTAAGCCGTTGCATTACTTATAATATATACTATTAAACTTGTATGTTTAAGTTTGTAATCTGTGTTTCTGTTGTATAGTTTACCTTAAAAAAATTGTAATGTTATACTTGATAAAGAAGAAGGATCATATATTAACGTTGGACTTTGAAACAATTAAAAATGTATGCCAACCTTGTAAAGAAAATGACCCACGGTCTTATAACACACACACACACACGCACACACACACATATAACACACAACACTTAACAACCCTTTTTTCAGTGGTTCCATTAAACTTTTATGGTAAAAACGTGCACTGGAAAATAGACCTTCAAAATTGGCTTTTTTGGACCAATTCAACATACTACCAGCTATGTTAGAGCTATTTTTTTTAACTTTTCCTGTGGTTTGATTATTTAGTCATGGTTACTATTGTCCCAGTTCCTTAGTAGTTATTTTAAAGCTTGTGCTTTTATACTGACAGCAAAAAGAGACTTACAACAGTGACATTTCTTTTTAGAGATGTTTCGGACCATCCCGGCGAGTTCTGTTTTCTTGTTGCTTACTTTATGCTTGTTTTAGATAAACACTGTCTTAATCTCTTCACTTTACTTGTCTTGGGTCATGAGGGACATAGAGACTCAAAGGACTCATCCCCTGATCTGTGTTGCTATGGAGCCAGTGGCAGCCCTCGTGTAGGCTTGGCTGTAAACATTTCAGGGTTGTTGTACATGGTTTGCTGCTGGTACTTTCCCCCCTCACTGTTTTTTTTTTTTTTAATTTTTTCTTGGAATAGTATCTAAATGCACTATTAGTACAATCTTAATCTTCTGCTCCTAATCCCATTTTCTATATTTTGCTTCATATAGACAATTCATACGGTGCAAGCATTGGAGCCAGAATTCTCCAGCAACAGAAGCAGTTGTGTTTCTGCTTGACAGAATTCCACATGACAATACCACTAACCTGTTGAACAAGATGTAGCACAGAAAAAAGGGTCTGGAGCATAATAAACAAGACAGGGAGAGAAGTGGGTGGAGCAGGGGGGGGGGGGGGCAAAGGGGAGTTAAGTCAGTCACTCAGCCAAAAACCAGTGCCACGCCCCAGGTGCCAGGGCTAGTAGAAGCAAGCAGCAGGAATGTGAGAGAAATGAATGGGAGCGTAAGTTCTGCCATTCACATGGTGAGTCCCTTCTTTTTACTCCCCCCCCCCCCCCTCCTTTTAGCCTGCAGCACCCCCGAGCTTGTTGAAATAACGAGAAGATAATATATTTAGCATTATGCAACATGTCAACCTGGAAGCTTTGAGGACAAGTGTCCGTTTGATGTCTATGTGTGTGTGAAGAAACAAGTTGATTTGCAGGACAGCCTGAGCAGAAATGATCCGAACCGACCACAGGGTGTCAGTGTGAATGATTCTGGTCCGGTTTTTAAGCTGTTACCGTGATTATCACAGATGACTGGAAAATGAAAGGTTTTGGTCTGCGGTGAGAGGTCGGCACAACATGACTGTAATCTGAGAGTCAAATCAAAACATCACGTGCTCCATGTGAGTAAATACCACTTATTTCCCAGCTTCTTTTTAGTATTTTATTTATATTTGCTCTTGTGTGAAAGAGACTTTGTTGTTGCATGTAAATAAAGAGTCACACTCAGTCTGCTTGAACGGAAATGAACATTCAGCAAAAAAAAGAATTTTGTTTTCTGTCTCCAAAAACGTCACAGGGACTATGGAAACACTGAACAGTCCAGTCAGTGATTCGAGACCACTGCCCCTGGAGAAGAGTGCATATTTTCTGCCTGTGCGGTTGGCAATCTGTTTACTGGAAGAGTTTCTAACTCTGTGCACATGTTGATGCATGTGCAGTCACTCAGAGGACCCTGAGAAGACTGCAGAGTTAAAGTATAAATGCAGTGGCAGTGAGTGTTTTTGTGCGTTATGTGTGCATGTGCATGCATACGTGTCCGTGATTTTGTTTACAGAGAGCAGAAAGTAAGCGGTACAGCCGCACTCTGTGTTTGTATGGTTCAGAGTGATTCATCCAGGTTTCCTGAATTCAGTTCTTAAGCCCTGTTTATGGGAATCGGGACCGCCTGTACCTCTAAACCTTGGCTGGAAGAGACAGGGGGGCTTTGAGAATGAAGAGTCATGGGCTGGTTTGAGTATGTCCAAGGTTCGCCTATTGTACACAGAGACTAGTAACAATGGGGAAGGGGGGGCGGAAAAGTATTTGATATACATACCAAACACTGGGACTCAGCTGCAAGTAATTAAAGCTGGCAGTTGGTAGAACAGAGTCGGGCAACTGCAACGACCACCCCAACTTCATACCACAACACGTGGATGATGAATCTGGCTCTTGCCAGAAATATTGACAGGCAGCTGATCCAAGGTTTCACCAAATCTGTTGTGGGCAGCTTTATAGAACCACATATTTTTTATATGTGGAGGGTATTTGTGATGGCAAAACTTTTGATTTGACCTCTTGAATTGGTTATATCAATTTATTTGCTGCGTTGTTGAACTTTGAGACCTTAAATCCTATTTCAGATTGCAAATAATGACTCTTGTTTTCATATAAATGAATTTCTTGGACCTTTAGAGATGCTGTGTGGTGTTGCAATGATCATTGCCAAAAAATATAAGAAATTATAATGTACTGTATCATTAAATTTGATGGGTACATGTTACCAAAACTAAAAATGTCAGCATGTATTAAAGTGTCTGAGTTCCTAACTGAAGACCTTATGGTAAAAACCATGGAGAAGACCTTTCATAATGACCTTAGGTATTTCAGATAAAGGGATCAGTGCCTCTTTTAGAGTTTCAGGCATTTAGTGAAAGCCATGAGTCTTGAGTATCGTGTGAAAATGGTAGGACATAGCCCTTTGTAACTGCAGCACAGGGGTTGTGGGAAGCCTTTTAAACTGCCCCAAGTGATGTCACTGAAGACTGCAGGTTTGCAAGTGAAAAAAAATAGGGAGTGGCTATAGACAAACAAGAAAAAAGACCTGCTGGACCTTTGTAGCCCTCTCATCGTATCTGTTAAAGGCCAGTACCTCAAGGCTGTAAAGGCTTGTCTGACTGTTGGTTTGTTATGTAAAGTCATGACGCTAGTACTGGAGATGTAGAGAATGGTGTGTAGACTAAACCAACTGTTAAAAAAAGAGGTTCTGCAGTAGTCTTTGGTGGTTTTTTTTTCTCATTACGGGTTTTTTCGTCTTATAGAAATAATGAATTGTAGTTGTAATTAAGAACCAAACAGTAGTTGTTTGTGTAGCAATGGAAGCTAACAATGATCACACAAATCAAAGGGTCAATTTACTTCTTGTTTTTTTTTATGTTATGGGCAAAAGTTGAGAGATGTTGCAAGAGAGAAAAGTTTGGCAGGAGAGTGGAAACCTGTTTTGCATCTAAGCTAATGAAGGACACATTCTTTCCATAAAGATGTGGTTCAGTGTTTGTTTTTTTTATCTTGTTTGTACTTTTTTTATGTCAACTGTGTCACAGAATTGATTTTTTAAAAATAGCTGTAGTTACTTTAAAGACATTTACCATTACATTTTTCCTTTTTTTGTTTCATTAAAAAAAAACCTATTGCTTTGTCAAATACTTTTTTGTTTCTGACCCTAACACTTTTTTATCCTGACTTTAAATAGTGCTGTTTTTCATTATTGTTTAGTATATTGACGCTGTGACATGTAGAAATTTCATTCGCTTTCAATGCTCTCCTAGTGGTGGTAACAGATATTGTGATTCATAAAGACCCTCTTGAATGAAGATTGTTTTTTTTTTTTTTTTATACATGTTCCTATGGAATTTTTCTCATGCATGATGGAAGACATGTATAAAGAAAATTCCAATTAAAATAGCATTTCTGAGTATTTCTTTATTTAAATTGGTGCGAAAAAGGAGCAGACAAAAGAATGTAGTTGGATAAAGCTTATAGATGTGATGTCGGACCCACAACAGCAAGCCACACACTCTCTGCTCCGCTCTAGATCCATCTACGTTGTTTTCCTTGTCTGAGTTAGCTTCTGGCTCAAAACTGTACGGATGGACAGCTCAAATATTCCTCTCCATTTTTGTTGCACCAGTAATGTTAGGTTGGGGTTTTGAGGGGCTTCAAGCTAGTGGGAGAGTGTGTGAAAAGATGGATGATAGGAAATGGGGGCAGGCTTAATCTGCGCCAGCGGTCCCGCCCGCAACTCAGAGGTAATTTTATGACAAGACCCTGCCGCTCTGCAAAAACTGTGTCTTAGAAAACAACACAGGTTTTTTTTTATTTTGGCTTAAAACTGCATAATCATAATTAAAAGACTACTAAAAACACTTTTACAAAATGTAATCAGAGTGAGACGTTAAAGCATTACTACTACTCACTTTGGCTTTGTCAGCTCAGTCTCTTTTTTTTCCTAACACTTCTCAATATCCTGATTTATTTTTTTATCAGTTTATTTATTTTTAATTTTAAACATAAACCCCAAGTAGGTTATTTTGTTACATTTAAGTCTTTTAAAGAAAAACAACAGCAACACACTTTTCTACCATCTGCTCAGTGTTTAGTTGATCGTGGCGTTGTCTTCTCTCTCCAATGTTGTGGATAAATCTCACTAGAATCTATTCATTTTTCTAAAACTTTTCTAAAACGTATCTTCCCTTGTAGAAAGGTTTGCACAACATTTTCTTCTGTTTCCAACATAAAAGGATAAAAAGGAGCACAACCTGTACATTATATCAGCCTGTACTGAACCAGTGGATAGAAGGAACGTTTTGCTGGTGTACAAATTCTGCACTTGAAAAAAAGGAAGCAGTAGTGTCCTCTCCTGTGGAGTTTGTGTCGGGCATTCTGCACTGCTTCTTTCTTGGGCCAAACCTGATCACACATTTCTGTAAATATGAACAGAATTTGTTGCATATTTCATTTATCTTTTGGTAGGGTTTGGTGTTATTCTGAAGAATAGCTGCAGTGACACAATTTCTTTTTTAAGTTTGAGGGTTTTTTTTTTTTTTTTGTAGTTTACATTTGTTTTTCCCTTTTTATTGTGATTGAACGAATCCCAATACTACTGCTTTTATTGTCCCCCCTCCTTCCACTCTCACAACAGAATCAGTCTATGACCTTCCCAGAGAGCTGCAGTTGCCTGCTTCTACTCAACAGAGCCAGGAAGGCATGAGTCAAACGAGTGGCGGAGAGGCAGATCCTCTCCCTTCAGCTCCTTTAGCATCAGGTAGTATCCTTATCCTTTCTCCTCTGTGAGCCGAACTCATCTGCCCTCTGCCCCTCCTGCCAAAAGAAACCACACCTTACTCAGCAGTCTGTGCCCTTAGGCCAACAAACCAATTTGTGCAGCAGGAAAGCCTGTCAAACTAGCGCCCTGCTTCTCACATGTGAGGGAAAGGGGGATGACACCTGAGTCGAGTCAGTTGAACATGCCTGCTTGCCTGTATCTGCTTGTCTTTTGTTTTTTTTTAAAATATATATTAGTATGTTCTTTTCTCTTGGAGCAGCCACTAAAAATAATGTAAAACATGCTCAGGCAGTACCATTTTCCTGTTGACATGATAACAAGGACCAACACTTGTGTATTAAACATGAATTAAATCACTTCAATGGATTAATACAGTGGTTCTTCTGCTTTGGATTAAGGAAGTTTTAAAGTGGATAAAGAATTTATTCCAGAAATAATTCTCGTTGATTGATTATTTCATCAAATGCTCAACACTAAAGCCACACAGTCCTTTTAAATCATTTTGGGGTGATTCATTAAATGTCAATCACAGCTAGATAACATAAAATATAGCCAAAACATAGTCTAGCAGTCAAATAAACATTTTGTTTCTGTTGAAAGCAAATATATTTCTCAAGACCTCATGTTTTATAGAACTGTTTAAAGTTCTTGTTTCTGTGGTAGAAATGTGCTTGGGCCACAAATAAATCGGGAACACCAAAGAGCTGTACAGCAACTAAGCAACCAAAAAGAGCAACCAGGTTTGATATCTGTCAAAGATTGTATTACAAAAATCTACCATATTAAAAAGCACAACTTGACGTATTTCCTTTGTCCTAACCCTCCAAAACCTTTTGCTTCAAACTTCTTGCAATCTACAAAAACCAAGCTAATCGGTCGAAATTTCTCCCCAATTTTCTTTGCTTGTGAGCAGTTTTATATTGAGATGTCAAAACAGCTTCTTTTGTTCTTCAATATTTGATGTTTCCATTGTGTTCCTGGGTGCATTTTTAAGCCATTAAAGGTCACCCCCTCACCAGATTCTGTGTCTTTATTCATTCTTACTGTGTGTTTTGGATACTAATGAGTCACCAAACAATGCAGAAGGTAAACAGTACTCTAACCTTTTTGTTGTTTGCTTGCTTTTTTCTTTTTTTTTTTTTTTTTAACTGTCTGCAGACTAACCTCATGTCCCTGTAGTACTTTAGAACTTACAATTTCTTAATGTTTGAAATTACAACAACAGCATGTTAGTAACTTTTTACTTTTTTTCTCCCTCTTTCTTTTCAATTTTTTCCTTTTTACTTCTTATCTTTTGGGTGGGTGGGAATAATTTACTGTTCAGCTTTCATTGCTCATTTTTTTGTTTCATTTTTTATATTCCAGCAGGTTTCTTCTGAAGCAGGGAGTGTCTGCATATAAAATCATCTGCAGTCCTCTGCTTCATAGGTCAGAAACTTGTTTTCCTTTGACTCTGTGGCCATGTCCAGTCCCCAAAATACACCTGTGCAGCATTCAAAAAGGCATGCCTCATATTGACATGGATGTCCCACATTTTATTATGTTTGCACATTTTAGAACAACGATGAAATGCTAATAGCTAGTAATGATTCCAATAAAAATGACTGATGTTTTAATTTCACGTTACCTCTCATTTCTATTCTTTTTCCCCCCTTTTTTTTTGAAGATACTCTTCTACTGCGCTTCAAATATTCCTTATTTTTTAAAGTCTTCTGCACTAAAGACTCTTATGTAAGGTCCAGTAAGAAGAGGGACTTCCTTATGGCTGAAAAGCCAAATTATATATATATATATATATTCCTAAAATGACCTGGAAGTCAACAGCTCTGTGGTAAAATGACCTGTATTCACTTTATAACTGTTTACATTGTAGATGCCAAGTCCTATACTCTGACCATGGATGGGCCACGCAGCACCTCCAGCTCCACCATCAGTTCCTCCGGTTCCCTCGGTGACCAGAAGCCTGCTCATAACAGAAATGTGGATCCAGAGGACATCAGAAGTACCAGAGTGGTACCAGAGGTTATTGGAATTGAGGGTGGGAATTGCAGCAGCGCTGTTAACGGCAGATGCAATGCTGAGCTTGGAGTGGTCAGGGGTGCTACGTCCCAGGAGGCCCAAACGCACCATCAGATGACTCCATCGAAACGCCGCACCATTCTGAACATCTCTCCCCCTCCTCAAGACCTGCTGGATGATAGCCGCATGTCCTGCCAGGATGAAGCTCCGCTGGACTCTGAGCTGAGTAACAGCATCTGGATGGATGACTCTCTGTCTAACTTCAGTGTCATGAGCACGTCTTCGTACAATGACAACACCGAGGTGCCACGAAAGTCCCGCAAGCGTACCCCTCGACAGCGGCCCGGTCCTAAGGCTGCGCCTGCAGCAAATGCCAGCATGGATGTGTTTGATGCTGACAGCGCTAACGGGCCACATTTTGTCCTGTCCCAGCTGGGCCCTGACACCAAAACTGGATCAAAAGGAAGGTTTGTAGTTAGTTTGACACGTTTTCCCTCAATTATGTTTGTTTATTGTTGTTCACTGTTCATGCCAGCTCAAGTAACAACGTTTCCAGAAAAGAAATAGGAAAATACGCCTTATGGTGTGTGTGCAAAGTTATAAGAATTATAGAAAAATGTCATTGCATTTCAGAATTTGAAGCTTCCAAAGGAACTATGAATAATACCTGTCATAAAATGAAATAGTCTGCCCTTGGATTTGTGATCGCTCTTCGCTCGTTCAACTCTTTGAAATTAATTTGGAAATAATTAAATTAAAGGTCACTCTGTGATCAGGTATCTCACTGGTCACACACAAAGCTCTTCAAAGTAAGCTCAAACTTTTAATCCTGTTTTTCTTTCAGGAGCCTTTTAAATAATCTTATTTGGCACTCAGGTATTATCTAGAAAATGTCAAGTTGACACACAGACGGATGGGAATCTTTAGAAGACAAAAAAACCCACTCTGGCTCCAGATTTCCCATTGCAGTTTGACTGAAGGAGAGCGGTTAGATCACAGGCGAGGGAGGGGCAGGATACTGAACCACAAACAATGGTCAGCCACGGTGAATCACAGAGCCTCTCTCAAAGACCTGGGACGAGCAAAGTAGATTAAACAAACAGATAACTGAACAATTTAAGAGCTAGGATAGAGTACGCTCGGCTTATATAGAGACTATTTGCTCTTAATTTCCCTGAGTGCCATGGCAACCACAGTGGTTTCACTTTGGTTGCAATGAGCAAGTTTCATTGCAGTAAGCTTCACCAAATACATATAAACAGAGTTTCTTATTCCTATGGGCCATGCTTTGTCATTTTCGCTTGGTTTTCGCACATTCTCAGGACTTGCAGAAGAGTTGATCTTCTCGGGTTGGTGTTTGTTGCAGCTCTGAAGATCCTCCGACACCGGTACAGAAAGGAGGAATTCTTTCGATGCAATTCCCACAGAAGTGTGAAGGTAAGGAGCTGAAGATCCTCGCCCAGCCTGAGACTCAGCACCGAGCCCGCTATCTGACTGAAGGCAGCAGAGGATCAGTGAAAGACCGCACCCAGCAGGGCTTTCCCACTGTGAAGGTGACTCTACCAAAACACTCTTGCTGTAATCTTTCTTTAAGCCCATTGTATAGATTTGTTATTTGCTTGAGGCTTCTACATCCTAGACGGGGTATCTGGACTCATTATGTACTGTTGTTTTGTAGCTTTATTTTCTTTAAGAGTTTTAATTTTAATTTTGGGTTTTATCATATTTGCTTTTTTTTTTAAAGGTTAAATTGTAAAAAAAAAAAATGGGTGGCTCTTTTTTGGTCACAGTAGTTAAAATACTAGATACTCGCTTTTAGCAACCTATCTACATTAGCGGTCAGGGGGGCTATTTATAGAATATGTTTACGCTCTTTCAAAATAAAATAATGTAAACATGTGGGCATGCTGGAATGAAATTATAGGTCAAACTTGAGTAACAGGGGTTTTAATTGAAAGGAAACATTGAACAAAATATCTTCAGGAAGAAAACTGAAGAGGAAATATCTAGGACTGAAAAGATTATATTAAAGATGAGATTTAAATGTAGCTTTTTAACAGCCACAGAAAAATGGAAATGGAACAAAACCATTTAGCTTTTGTCGGTTTCACAATATTTTCTGCTATTTATTTACTGCTAGTTACAAAAAAATCTGATCTCCTGTCTCCTCTCTTGTTTTTCTCTTCGCAGCTGGAGGGAGTAAATGAGCCGGTGGTTTTGCAGATTTTTGTTGGCAACGACTCCGGTCGAGTTAAGCCTCATGGATTTTACCAGGCTTGCAGGGTGACTGGTCGCAACACTACAGCATGCAAGGAGGTCAATATTGATGGCACAACTGTCATTGAGGTGGTCCTTGATCAAAGCACCAGCATGACACTGGCGTATGTACTTTCTATGGTCTGTTTATTTTTCTGTATATACTTTGAGAAAATTTTACAAAAAGATTGCATTAGAAATCCATGGCATTTAAGTACTTCTTTCATTTTTTTGGGTGTGTAACTGTAGCTACATGCATTTCATGCGTGCATGCATACATGCATGTAGTGACAGGTTATTTATTCTGTTTAGTGCGTGGTGTAAAATTTGTCAGGCTACAAGTTGAAACAAGTGCAAGCAACTCCAAGCTGACAATGTGTTTTTGTTCAGGGTTGACTGTGTTGGGATCCTAAAGCTGCGTAATGCCGACGTGGAGGCCCGTATCGGTGTGGCCGGTTCCAAGAAGAAGAGCACGCGCGCTCGGCTGGTGTTTCGAGTCAACATCCCTCGTTCAGATGGATCTGTGCTCACGCTTCAGGCTCCCTCATCCCCCATTCTTTGTAGTAAGTTGAACAGAAAGCAGTTAATATCAAGAAATAGTTCTGTTAATCCAGCTGTGCAGTTGTAAATCAGGGGATTCACAACTGCAGGCGTTGACTTGAAATGATTACCATTTAAATTCTTCAGGTCCTCTCTCTCTCAATTTTAACATAGCCAGAGGTCAGTTGATTTTCTTTGGGTGCCAGCATTTGGAGGGGGTGTGGAAAATCCCATTAGATTATTTTTAATGCTTAAAATATATGGGTGTGGTTTCTTTTACAAACAGGAAAGACGCTTAGGCCGCCAGAAGGTGCCCGTCTCCACGGATCTATTCGGCAACTTCAATGACAAAAGCAAGGGGTAAAGAGTAGGAAAAGTCGACACAATGGAGGCGTGTAGACATTTATTGTTTTACAGTCATCATGAAATCTAAGGAAATGTCTTTCCACAAAACAACAAAAAATAGTAATCCCCTTATGGCGTGTGTGCAAGGGAGATGGGATCATGCACTTCAGGATGCTCTGAGTTAGACAAAACCAAAAGGAGAAAATTGTAAGCCCTGCATGAGACCTCGCAGACTTGCAAACAGTCCACGTGTTTTACCAGTCCAGGCTGATCCTGTTTCAGGCAGGAGAGCCTTAAAGTCAGCAGTTCTGTCACAGGGAAAGGAAGCAAATGGAAGTAGACAGTAATATTAACTCAGCAGATGCTGGTTCTGCTTACATGGGACAGCATTATATCACTCCATCAACACTGGAAGGAAGATTCTAATGCAAACACTCAAGATTGCAACATTTTTATTTTTATTTCACTTCTACAGCTCAGCCTGCGGGATTACCTGAAATACTGAAGAAGTCACTTCACAGTGCTTCAGTGAGAGGCGGAGAGGAAGTCTTCATCATTGGCAAAAACTTTCTGAAAGACACCAAAGTCATTTTTCATGAAAACATTTCTGGTGAGAAATCAAACGATTAAAACATGTACAGACCTTTTTGTTGAAATATGTATTTCAAGGCTGTACTTCCTTGCTGTTATCCAGATGAGAAATCTTGGAAGGCAGAGGCTGAAATTGACATGGAGCTGTTTCACCAGGTAAAAAACAATGCAGGGTTTTTTGTTGTGTCAATACATGATTATTGATAACTCTCAGAGTCAGGAGTTGATGGATAAGTTAAGTGTTGTAGATTTAATTATCCTAAATGGCTGGTCATCCATAGTATTGAGTAGTTTCAATGTGTTGTGATTTAATTACACTCACTCTCATGGGGCAGTAGGGGTTAAACCTTTAACCCCTTAATGATACGCTTATTGATGCAAATATGCATCCAACCGCTTTGGTTCCAATATTGCCTTATAGTAGCATCAACTTAAAAGCAAAAACATTAGAGAGTTTCTTTTTTTTCATAGCTCAGGATGAAATGTAGGATGAAACTACAAACTTTTAAAGACCCACTCCAATGAAAATTGTAGTTTTTTGTATTTTTAACATGTTCCCCAAGTATTTTTCTTAAGATTGGATGATGCATTTAAAAGAACTAAGTACTCATTAAAACTCATTTTCTGAGTAGTTCTGTATTCAAATCAGGTTGAATCAGGAGCAGATAAAAACCTGCAGACTGAAGAAGCTCAGGTTTGTGATGCTGCAACTGCGATGGGCGGGGCCAGAGTCTCCCTGCTCGCCTCCATTTCTGATGTATCCACTTGTAGACAAATGGATCCATGAATGTCTTCATTTTCCCCTATCTGAGCTGCCTCTGGCTCAAAGCTGGATGGCTGCATAGCTCAAATATGGCTCGCTATGCTAATGTTAGCTTGAAGGGCCAGCAGTCCCGCCCACAACCTGGAAGCAAATTTCTGATGAACTCCTGCCGCTCTGCAGAAATGAAAGACAGGCTTTTAGATTTGAGCTAAAACCGCATAATCATAATTGAAAGACCACTGGGAATTATTTTTGAATGGATAAAAATATAACGGGAGTGGGACTTTAAATGGTCAGAAATTGCTGAACTGGTTGGTGCAAAGTTTTAGTCTCATTTATTTGAACCCTTACATTGCTTCTTAACATAACTTCTTAACTCAGTAGATGAAAGAATTTCAACACGGACACGTCAAAAATCTTTTTATGAAACATTTTATCTGTAGTTTTACCATGAATCCTGAGCCCTGACCAGCTGTAAGCAGGTGTCAGAGACACAATACTGCTCAATTTACTGTCAGGGATCAAAGGGTTAAAGTCATTTTTTAGTGTAGAAATATACCTTCACCAAGTGATGCCTAATGTAGTTTTTTCCATCATGTGCTAGTCAAAATTCTCTATACCCATGCTCAAAAAACGTTAGATTAGACTTGAAAATAATCACTTCTTCTTTTGCATTTTGTTTGATAGATTTTTCTTTTTTGAGAGCAATTTATAATTGAGAACACCAGCAGTTTTTTGGGGCCTGATTTCTTTTCATTTCTCATCAACTTGCTGCCCTTGTTTTTTTTTTGTGTTTTTTTGTTTGCTGACGGTTTTGTTTCTTTGCATGGTCATGTGAAAGAATCATCTGATAGTCAAGGTGCCTCCATACCAGAACCAAGCCATAACCTCCTCGGTGTGTGTGGGAGTTTATGTGGTGACAAACGCTGGGAGGTCTCATGACGTTCAGCCGTTTACCTACACTCCAGATCCAGGTTAGTCTAAATCGGCTCCCTGTCTGTTTCTCTTGATCTGACTTAATGAATGCGGTAAAGACATCTGGTAGATAGCACTTACCAACCATGCTGTTTGACCTTTGGTTTACTAAGAACCCTGAAGGTTAAATGTCTATTAAACAAATGGCTTAAACAACACACAGTTTAATCTGTGACTTAGATTTTTGGTATATAAAAATATATTATCAAAATATGTGTTTGTGTGAAATATTACTTCATCAAAATTTAGCGGTTTTGCTCTTTTTTTTTTTTCCTAAGACAATAATTTCCATAAAGTAGTCAGTGTTAGTCATCACTACCATCTACAGTTCTTTGAAATTATTGCAGTCCTTGGTTTGAAAAAAAAAAAACAAAACACTTGGACATTTCTTGAAATGGGATGTTTACTGAGGAACGCTTTTTTTTTTCTTAATCAACACTTGGAAAATAAAAAACAAAATATTTGCAAGTCTCATAAACTCACTTAAAGAAAGCAGTGATGAAAGTGTAAACAAAAATCAAGACCATCTTAGCCTAGACTTGCATAAGTGTGGTTGATGCAGTCCAGATAAACATTTGTTGTCTTGCTTTGCAGACAATCTTGCAGTGAAAAACGATGTAGCTGTAAAGACAGAGATGCCCTCCCCGGTGACGACTTGCTCTTTTGATGAGCAAATCAAAGGTATTTTTTTAATAAATATGTTGGATATAATAATATGTTTTAGAAGCTTTCTTGCTTAGAGAACTTGTTGGTCTTTAGACCAGTTTTTTTTTTACATCTTGACAGAAGGCATTGTTTTGTCTCTACATCTGTAGATGGTGCCTTAATGCCTCCCATATTGCCTTTAGTGAAGAGAGAAGATTTCACTCCAATGGAGGTGACGAGTAACCTTCAATCTTCTGGAGTGTTTAAGGTGATTTTACGGGTCGATGCTGTCTCAGCCGTTGATTTTACCCCAGAGTTTTAGAGTTTTGCAAAAATTTAAGCCACTGTTTTTACACATTTCATCCTCTCTTTTCATGTTTCCTCAGCAGAGTGTTGATCTTTGTTCAACGCAGCAGAATTCAGAAATGACAGCAGGACAACTCAACAATAGCATAGCGTTTAGTAGTAACCTGGCCCATCAAGCCGGTGAACCGGAGAAAGGCCAGGCAGCTGCGTACACCAACCCTGAGCCTTTAAGTACCATCCAGAAGCAGGACATCGCCCCAAGTTGTGCTTTCACTTTATCTGCAGAGTCCCTCCTCCCACAGGCCTCACAGCAGTTCCTCGTGGAGTCCAGAGATGGTCTTCAGCAGGACATGTCAGTCAGTAGCTCTGAGCCTGTAGGGAGGCTCTGTGCTGAACCTGCACCCCAGCAGCAGCAGCAGCAGCAGCATCTGCCGCTGTTTCCTCAGGATGAAGTAGCTCAGCTGGAGGAGGCAGTGAGACAGCTTAAAGCTAAGGGATACTGTAGTTTGCCGCTTCAGTCTGACAACTCGATAGCTAAACAGCAGCAGCAACAGCACATCCAGCACCAACAGCAGATCCAAAACCAGCAAATTCAGCAGCAACAGATCCAGCAACAGCAGATCCAAAATCAGCAAATTCAGCAGCAACAAATTCAGCAACAGCAGATCCAAAACCAGCAAATCCAACAGCAGCAAATTCAGCAGCAACAGATCCAGCAACAACATATCCAAAACCAGCAAATTCAGCAGCAACAGATTCAGCAACAGCAGATTCAGCAGCAGCAGGCTCTGGAGAATTTACAGCAGCAGATTTTGCAGACTCAGATCCAGATGCAGTGCGGATTATTTCAGGACGCCCCACAGGGCGAAACTGCAGAACCCTCTCAAACGCTTGTGACAAACCAGGGATCGCTTTTCCAGTCGGACCAACAGCAGCAGCAGAATCAGTCTGAGCAACAACAAGCAGCTCTTTTTCAGCAGGCAAATGACCTTTGCTCCATGCAGACCAGCTTTCTCCAGCAGACTCCCTCTCATTCATCCCCATCCATGTTCCACAATCCCACTTCTTTGGCTGAAACGCAAGATCCACAGGGGTCTCTTTATCAGAAGGCCTCCCAGGAGCAGGTCCAGGCTGCTCTTTTCCAGAGCACCATGACAGTGCTACAGTCTCAAGAGCAACAACCTGCAACCACTGGACTTTTCCTCCCTCAGAGCTCCCTTCCCACCCAGCTTTCAACTAATAGTTCTCCACAACAACAACAGCAGCAGCTGGCCTTCCTCACTGCTCTACAATCCTCTTCACCTGAGCAGCAGCCAGTATTTCAGACCCAGGCCCCGATGTCAGCTATCCAGCAAAGAAGTCCTATGGAGCAGCAGCAGGCCTCTCAGCATCAGCCCCCCACCCAACAAACATCTCTGTTTCAGACTATATCCCCGCACTCGTCTCCCAACACCCTCTCACCAGGCCGCCAGCAGCAGCAGCAGCAGCAGCAGCAGGCAGGGTTACTGTTTTGCACCAATGGTTTGTCCCCACAGCCTCCAGCCTCCAACATCATGTACACCAACCAAGGGCAGATGCCCCCCCTTACCAGCAGCAGTTTGGAGCCACAGAAGTCCCAAAACCCATCTCTACCGTTTTCCCAAGCCAGCATGGTGACAGTGAATCAACAGAATGGACCAGAGCCCATGTCTCTAGGGAATCCAGCAAATCCCCAACAGCAAGTCCTGTTTCAGGAGCAGCAGCCCATGCAGCTGGGTGGCAGCCCCAACAACCAACAGGAGCAGCCCGTGGGCCTCTTCATGCCCCAGGCCAACATCCAATCTCTGCAAGGGGAACTGGCTGCACAGGAGCTTGCACAAACGGCCATGTTTGCCTCACAGAACGGTGTGCCGAGCCTTCAAACGACGACTTCCTCTCCAGTTCAACAACCAGGAAACCTGTTTCAAAACGCGGTGAATCCGCCCAGCCAAACCCAGCAGGCAGGCCTGTTCCTTTTCAGTATTCAAAATGGTAAGAACCTCGTCATCCAGCTGCACACTCATCATTGTTGTTGGTATGAATGAACAGTGAGTGTCAATAAAGTTCACTCAACATTTTTTTTAGGTTTATAAGAGAAAGGCGGCCGCCACAAGTAGAACTCGGCTCTGATTCTGTTAAATGATTAAAACCTCTGATGGCCTTCTTAAAATGGATGATTGCTCAAAAAAATTAGGAATTAGGTAACAGCTTTCAGTCTCATAAAAGCTGAAATCTTCAGATTTTTTTCTCTTTTATCTTCTTTGACCCTTTTTGACTTTAGCTTTAGGCTAGTTCCACACACTCTTGCTGTATTTTGTTTTTCTTGTTTGTCAACTCACCTTGTCTTCTCCTTTTGCATTCCTGCAGAATGTGACCAGTTGATGAACACTCCTGGGAACACACTTACAGATCAGATCATAGCAATCAGCCAGTCTGGTCAGAACCAACGAGAGAGTGATGCCCGCATTCAGTCGCTGCTCAGCCAATCCCTGTCTCAGCCTGTGACTGTGCAAAGCAGCATGTCAGCCTCCCAGAACATGGAGAAGATTGATGACCTACTAGTCAGCCTGCAGGAGTCCAGCAGCAACTTGACGCGATCATTTTAACAGATCTAGTTGTTTGGAGATTAGTTTTATTATTCTTGACTGTAAATATTTGAAATTGTTTAGAAATTCCCAAAGAAAAAGACCTTCAAACTGTATGCGATACGAATGACATGCAGGTAAACATCTGTTTTTTTCAATGATTTAGGAGGAAGTGTCCACAGATGGAGATCTGCTGGTCCTGTTCAGTCAGACTTATTGGCCACATAGCAGACATACTTTCAGGTGGAGAAATCATGTCTGAAGTTTGTGGCTCAACAGGTTGACCATAAAAATAATTCATCTGATGACAGACTCCCTTCTCGTGATTAAAACTTATATCAAAATAGATGCATACTTTCCCTCTGGAAAAAACTAGTCAGCTAGCTTGAAGCCCATCATGTGTTTGTGCTGAAGATGGCGTGTGCAGGTGAGCTTGAAGGATTGGGTGGTGTGTGTGAGTGTGGCTGAACTGTGCGTCGACATGGTGGAAGTGTGTGGAAAAAGGTCCAGGGAGGTTAGCAGGATGCACATAAACATGCAGTTAAAGAACAGTAGAAAGGAATTGGAGAGGATTTACGTCAGTGCATCTGACTAGTGTGAATGCGTAAGGCAGATTTATTACTGATACAGGAGAGAATTTCAGTAAGTGTGCTACATACAAGTTTAAAAATCTACAAATCTTCAGATATTTTTCAACAATTTTGGCCAAAAAGGTCTCATGTAGGCTAAAAAATATGAAAAAATGTTGGATTTTTTTTTTATTTTTTTTTTTTTAGAAACGCATGTGTATTTTCCTCTGACCTCTCATTTAACATACCAGTCTTGCCTTTTCCACCACATTGCAGAGTTTTAATGTACATAAATAGACATTTAAGAAGACAATCAAAATTCATTTCACTCAGATAAGATATTTTTGCATAGGTATAGTCAAATTTTCAGTCAATGTGTCAATAAGAGGAATTTTATTAAATGAAAAAACGGTGGCAAGATTGAGGTCCTTGTAGCCAAAACGACCCATCTTTAAAATGGCATAAAAATACAGGACACTTAAAAAATCTCTTTCTTTCAGTTAAAAACAACTTTTCATTGAATTATTTTTAGAAGATGGTGTTGGGTTGTTAGGATATTTGACTCATCCGGTAGTCGAGTTTGTTGTTCTGTCATGGTGAAATGATTGTTTTTCTGTCATTTCTTTGGCATCACTGTCAGGCACGTGTTAACTGGAAAGGTATGCCTTATCCAGCAGCAAAAAAAAAGCTACCTTACTGGTTTTAAAAATGTGAAGGATTTGAAGAGGAGAAGCAACACGTTGTTTGGTTGTAACTCTGCCTGTTAGAAGAGGAGTTCATTTTACGTGTTCAAGATTGACGGATAAAATGCTCTTATCAGGTAGAAGCCAGCGGGGATGAAGACACACATTTGACTCAAGTCTTGCTTTTTGTAACTCCTTAAACCAGGCCAGTTTTATGGCTCACCGCTTTTTTTTTTTTTTTTAAATTAGTTCTGAATTTGCAGTTTGAGATTGACATTTAAAACAAAATCTTTTAGCCTTTTGAAAGTGTTTGTTTCCTGTTTGTTTGTGTGCTGTTGGTTCTTTGTTTTCTTTTTTGAGCAAAGCCAAACTATGCGTGACGTGTTGTTCCATTGTGTGTGGTGAGTGTGTGTGTGCATAAACACAGGGCTGGTCTCTGATGGTAAAAGAAATAAACTCTGTGTTTGCCTTTACTGGTTTAATGTTTTCAATGTTTCTTAGAAATACTTTAACACCGTTACAGTTTCTATTCACTTTATAGTCACACGGTTTTTGCTGCTTTATAAAGAGAATTTGTAAAGCTGACAAATGTGATGCATGTGATGACGGATTGTGTGGGCAGCCTGCACAGTTTGAGTGTCTTTTGTTTGTTTTTTGATCAGAACTCAACTCCTGAAGGAAACCTGACTTTTGAGAGGAGATCTATCTGACACAGGCTTTCTACTTGTGAAAAAGAAAAACAAATTGTGTTTAGTATTTATGATTTATATTGTTTTTGAATGGAGAAATGTAAATTTACTTTTTTTTTATCTGTAAAAGTGCCAATGCTTTTTTTTTTTTTTTTAAACTATATCTAATTTATTTGTGCAATGTATTTTTTTTCTCACCAAATTATTTTCCTATAATCAGAATCATAGTAATGTTTCTAGCTCTGCTCCTCTGGTTTCTTTCCTCACCCCCAGCTGGTAGGGCCCTGCCCTGGGACCAAGTCACCAGTGAAGTGGCTCCCTCCTCCTGTGACTAAAATGAATGTAGCATTTTTGTGCTTCAATTCTGTTGCGTCAAACCATTTGAGAATCTTCCAGGAAAACCCTAACAAACAAAAAAAACACTGTTTACTCACCCATTGTACGTTATTTGCAGTCTGGTTTAAAACTTTATGTTTGGATTTTGTTCTTTGGATTTGCTTTGTGAAAAGGTTTTTTTTTTCTTTTCTTTTTTCCGGAGCTCTTTTTCCAACTGAAATGAATTCTAATTGCAACTTTTTTTTTTAAATCCCTCTTTCTCATGTTGTGGAATCTAGACTTTTTCATTGTTGCCCCACGGTTTTGCAGCTGTTACTAGACCTGTTCACACTTTTTTATTTTTTTATTTTTTTTGTGGACAGATCTTGGAGCTTGTACTATGACATATGATATGAATCAATTGCAAATGAATGTGCAGGGTTATTTCTGTAGATTAACCACAATAACGGAATTCCAGTATTTGTTTGTAAAACTCAATGTGATTAAAAATGGGGAATGTTGAAATATGCTTGCTGATTTTTTGTTTTGTTTTATTTTTTTATTTAGCGTTTGGTGATGCACTTAATGGGGAGGTAATTACTTTCTGAAGTTACAGTGTCCTCATCTGTGTTTGTTTGTACAGTGTAAACAGAGGTCGGAGATGAATGATTAAGTTTTTAATCATAACTGTGAGGAAAAGAGGGAGATTTTGTACAAGTTCTCATTTTTTTTCTGTTAAGTACAATTATTATTTTTTTTTTTTACATTGACAGCTAATATGGTACCAATGTAGTAAGTTACTAGAACAATGTTTAGGGCACAAGTGCATGCTGGGTGCGTTAACAGTCATCAACTGTAATGTTTTAGGCCTTAATGCAGCAGGTGTGCTTTAACTGCTGAATAATGATAGCTGCACAGATGAGTTTTAGGTGGATGAATAAATGTTAATGTTAGCCATTGTCTTTAATGCATCTAATCGGTTTGTGTTCTAGTGTCTTTAGCGTGTATGTTATTTAATGTAGATGCGGACTGTTGGTTTTCCAAAACTGCAATGCAGGTGATATACTTTATTGTTGTTTTTCAAGATTTTTTTATTAAGAGCCTCACTGTTTTCATCATAATGACTAAGCCAAATAGGTATTTTTCCTTTTTCTTGATGTCTGTTCTTGGGAGAAAACTATGCTTATTCTTAAAATGTATTTTTTCAACTATTTTTTTTTCTTTAGAAAACATAAAAAAACACATATTTGAACACTTTTTTTTACTACATAAACAACTTGAAAATATAAGTAAAAATAAATAAATAAATAAAAGCTTAAATGCAGTTTGTGAACTTGGTTGGGATACTTTTATTTTCCTGTCAAATGTCTGTAAACTTTCTACAATCTTTAATTAAACTAGTATACCTGAAGTTACGTTTAGTTTTATTTCTTGTTTTTGATGGAAGCTGTTGCATGTGAGGAAGAGCTGTGCTTGCGTGTGTGCGTGACCCAGAAGAGCATCAACTTCCTGTTTCAGTGTAAAATAATCATAATATTCTGCTGTATAAGCCATTGCTTTCTTAGTATACATATGTTCTTTTAATGTGATGTTTTTATTGAAATGATCAATTCATTGTTAATTATTTTTACTATTGAGAAAATAAAAAGGAGGAGCATAATGTTTTGCCGTCAATTTTTAATAAAAAAAAAACTAATTGACTGCTATAGACTGTTAGGCTATTTGCAGGAAAATATTAGGAACTAAAAACACACAGAGGTTCTGAAATTACTAGACTTTACAGTCAGCTAATATTTTTGTAAAACAAAATGTAGCTACCCTATCAGTTATAGTCTCTGTAGCTCACTGTGCTTGGTCTGTGCCTTCTTGTTTCAGCACATTGCCAAGTACTATCATCTCCATAAATACTCAGGTTACTCTGCAGTTTAGAATGGTTTGTTTTTTCAAGCAGGATAAGAGCACAGAGAGCTGGGGGGTATTCCAGAAAGCAGGTTATGCTAGCTCCCACGATAAGTTTGAGGCTAAGGAAGTTGATAACCTCAGCTTTCGGTTCCAGAAAGGGAGGTATGTCTCAGGGTAGGTCAAGTTGCCACGGCAACTCATGCTCTGAACATAACCTGGTCCGGAGCAGGTTTAGTTGAAGCTTAGTTTGTTTTGAGAGAGGTTAAGCAGCATGGCGTGTCCATTTGAAGATGATTTAGTGGATGAAGAAGCCCAGATAATACTTTTTCCACAGTGAGAGGGTGATGGGACCACATATGGATGTTGGAAAATTAAACTTGTTTACTTTGATCTAACTTAATTATTTGCTTCAGTTAAGAGAAATCATTTTTTTGTTAAGTCACCTTAAAAATAACACATAGTTTTCAGACAATTATTTTCCTTTCATTCAAATTAATTCAATTAAGTAGGCGTAACTTTGGTGCTGCTGTTAGATCGGCACCGCAAGGGATTCTGGGATATCATTCCCTTTGCCTGTCTGGACGGATTTGGGTTGAAGTGTGGCTTTTTGACTAAATATGTTTAGTTGTTTAGCTGTTTTACTGTGTTTTGGCGTGTTTTGTCGAGTTATTTTGTCCTACTGTGCTCATGTCTCAGCACCACAAGTGAGAGCGAAGGAGAGGATCATGGGTTTTTATAGCACCCCTACACTACAACTCTGCAAGTTCAATGATGGGAAATTTTGTAATCAATTTTTGCACTCCGTGCATTTTTTACCGTCTTTTTTATTGTTATAAAAATTAGCATATTCACCGGCTCAAACTTAGACATATGAGAGTTATATATATATATATATATATATATATATATATATATATATATATATATATATATATATATATATATATATATATATATATATATATATATATATATATATATATATATGCGTCACAAGGAAAATGGAAACAAGATCAGAAACTCGTGCGTTTACTTTGTCTGTTGATTTTCTCTTTCTTTTCTTTTTTTTCCCGACGCGTTTCCATGGTGACTCCAGAAATCGGCGATCTATTGAGAATGTCTTTATGTACACGACGTGCACGTGGGTTAACCCAGGGTTACCAAGTCGAGCGTAATTACGCCAACTCATATCCGGTCTTCTGGAACCGACATACCCAGAGTAAGCCAGTTCAGGCGGATTTCAGCCAGAGTTCAGGCTTAAAGTCAGGCTAGTTTAAACATGCTTCCTGGAATACCCCCCTGGATGACTGCCTTTGTGGTATGGTGTTTAAACAATGACTTGATTGTGAATGTGAACATGAGAAAGAGAAATACTTTGTTCCAATATGATTTTATGTTTTATACCTTTATGGATATACAACACAGTTCTTCAGCTGTGGTGCAACAATTATTGATGCAGAGGGTGAATTTTGTCTACCACGTGTACTTTCAATCATCACCCCGAATCAAATGTTTTTGTTATCTCTTGTTTTTATTTCTATTATTATTTTCTTCCACCAGAATCACTCTTTACCTCTGGTTTAGATGGTTTCCCACCGTCCCCAAACGCACCATGAACCTCATGTGCTTGTTGCGCATGCGTTACTTTCTCTTTCCGAGCGCAGCATCAAGAACATGGCTGACGTGACGGTGGCGGACGACGGGAAACTCAGCAAAAAGTAAGCTAGTTCATTCTACACATAGCTTTTATTTCTCTACCGTCGCGTTTGCAGGGGTCTTAGGACCACAGTCGCTGCTCCTGTGACCGTAATGACCGCTTCAGCAAAGCCAGCGAAAGGATGGGGTCAAGTGTCTGAGTCAAATGATGAAAGCGGAGTGAGTGAGAGGTTCCACCATATGGAAGAACTTTACATTACTACACGTCCCATCATTCAGTTCGTTTAACCTGCCGGATCTTGTAGTCTGTTTCATCAACCAAGCCCATTTTCTGCGCCGTTTTGTGAACTACAACACCCAGAGTACACGAAATCTAATATTCTTACCACGCTAACCCATTAAAGCGCACTTTAGCCTTTGTTATAAATATTGGTTTAACCCAAAAACTTTGTAATATTTGCATTTTTTTAATCGTGTGGTTGTTCGCTAATAGATTATTTTACAATATTGCGACGACTTAAAAAAGTCGTCGCGTTTTAACGTTAAAAGCGGAAGCTAATACAAATAGTCATTCATTAGTTCATCATGGTTATTAGATCCCAGATATACTTTAAACAGCTTTGTCCTGTGATCCAGGAAACCCGTGATGGTCTCTACAGTGTGTTTGTACATATATGTCTGTTTCTTAGGTCTGTCTGCTGACTGTCGTAGTTCAGCATGCTGTCTCTGGTCAGGCTAGCCAGACTGCAGGTGTGCCAAGCCTTTGGGGTCAGGGGACAGTGGTTAAAATGTTCCCCGCCATATACTGCAGCAGTCTCGTCTCAGTTTCTTGGGAATCGTTGGAAAGGTGACAAAAGGTTGGTGGCTTTTCCATTACTGTGTGAAAAACAGCCAACTTTTTGTCACCAGAGTAGATCTGTATATTTCTGTTTGGTCATTGTGTTGTGTTTGTTTTTTTATGGGCTTTTGTTTTGTTCACTCTGTTTCTTTTCTTTCTTTTCTTTGTTTTTACAGTTGTGGTACCTGAGTACAGTATGTAGTGTGTTAATGTGGGAGGTTACATGTGGTGGTGTTCAATCATTTAGAAATGCTCACTACAATTTGTCTTGGCAAAAATAACTCGAATTGGTAACATATCACTCATTGTGGATTTCTTCTTTTCTTTTCGACCAGTGAGCTGAAGAGACGAATGAAAGCAGAGAAGAAGGCGGCCGAGAAAGAAGCCAAAGTCAAAGAGCATGTGGAGCCCAAGAAGGAAGCAAATGATCAGGGAGCTCAGAATGCCTGTGGGTTGGATGAAGAAACACTTGACCCCAATGTGAGATTTCAGGATAGTCAATACCTGTCTGTCTGTCTCTCTCTATGTATGTATACGTATACGTACGTGTACATATGTATATACAGATGTGTATAAACACAAACTTGATGTCTTTTCTCTCAGCAATACTACAAGATCCGTACCCAGGCCATTCAGGAGCTGAAGGGGACAGCAGAAGACCCATACCCACACAAATACCATGTAGACTTGTCTCTTACAGAGTTCATTGAGAAATACAATCATCTACAGCCTGGAGAACAGCTTACCAATGTTGTCCTCAACCTGTCAGGTACTGAAAGTGTTCATGTATGGCCACTACAACTTGCATTAGTCCAGTAGAAGACCCTCTGTTCAACTTCAACCATATCTGACAGGTCGCATCCATGCCAAGAGGGCCTCTGGTGCCAAGCTGCTGTTCTATGATTTACGGGGGGAAGGCGTCAAGCTGCAGGTCATGGCAAACTCAAGGTATTAAACCACAACCTCCATTAAAATCCCACTTTGATCATGTTCTGATCTTTTTAAAAAGCGTTCCCAGTGGTCTTTTAATTATGTTTATGCTTATGCTGTTTTTACCCCCCCCCCTCCAAAAAAAACCCTTTCATTTTCTTTTTTTATTTTATTTATTTAAGTGAGACAACAAAAAACAAAACAACAACAAACACTGGAAAAAACAGATCTAACAAACACAGACAACTACCAATACTAACACATGAAGGGGGGGGGGGTGAAAAATAAAGAGGAAAGGTGTGTGAGAGAGAGAGTGTGTGTGTGATGTAAGGACAACGAGAGAGAATTCCATCCCCAAGCTTGTACTAAGCGTCATACATTCTGTTAACTATACCTATTTAGGGGTACATTATTAGAGAATCATACAGATGGACAAGAAAGGCTCGAGACATGTATAACTATGCATTCATTATAATCTTGAAACTGGAAAAATCAATAGCGGTATCCCTCCTGAAACCCACACTGTAAATAATCATCTTGTCATTATTTAAAAAAAATAAATAAATTGATAAAACAAATAAATAAACAAACAAATTTGAGAGTAATTACCCATGGCCATCAGACGCCTACAAATGAAGTGAATAGGGCATTATAGAGAGAAAAGGGTGTCAGTCGTATATTTGATTCAAAGATGAAATTTAATGTTCATTTAGGAACTCCATGAAGGCTGACCATACAGAGAGTGATTTGGTCGTGTTGTGGAGAGAAGGTAATAAACGGGCTAAAGAAATGTATTCAAAAATTAAATTTTTCCTCAAGAAATACATTTTTTCAACCTGTCATTTTCTAGGACAGAGTTTCTGCAGAGCGGCAGTAGTTCACTAGTAGTAATAGTAGTTCCCTCAGAGTTTTAGACCGTTGGTGTGGAGTAAGCCTGCCCCTACTTCCTGTCATCTGTTTACACCCCCGACCTAACATTAGCGGTGGAGCAAAAATAACTAGCAATATTGGAGCGATCCAGCTGTACAGTTTTGAGCCAGATGAGCTCAGAGGGAAATGAAAACAAACGTACATGGATGTATGTGTTTGCATGTCCATGCATCACAATGGAATGGTGCAGGGGACTTGTGGTTTGTTGCTGTTGTAGATTCTACCTCACACCTACAAGCTTTTTCCAAAGCCACTTATTTGATCCGCTTCTGATTCACACCGGTTTTATTTAAGAAATACTCAGAAAGGCAATTTTGAGCTTATAAGTCCTCCATAGTGATAAAAATGTCACGAGAACATGTTAAAAGCACCCAAAACAATTCACTTTGGAGTGGGTCTTTAAGAAACATTAATTTAAGCAAAATTCGTTTGTTTTTTAAAATAAATTATGGAAGAAGTTGAACTGTAGTTTTATGAACCAACACTCATAAATTTAACTGTTAAAATTTAGAAACAATAAATGTTGCAAAAAATAAAAGAACATTATTTCAACCTAATGTAAACTAGTCATTTCACTATAATATCATAACAATAAAGCTTAAAAAAATACTGACTGAAGTTGTGTCACCTGGATTTTTTTTAAAGTGTTCCCCTGATGTTGCACTTCTGCTTTTTTTGTAGACATTTAGCATTTTCCTGTCCCCTTTTTTTCTCCTCACAGGAACTACAAGTCTGAGGAGGCCTTTGCGGCCATCAACCACAAACTGCGCCGCGGCGACATCATTGGCGTCCGCGGAAACCCAGGCAAGACAAAGAAAGGGGAGCTGAGCATCATTCCCATTGAGATGACCCTGTTGTCCCCGTGTTTGCACATGCTGCCCCACCTCCACTACGGCCTCAAAGACAAGGTACCTTCTCTTCGCAGTAGTAGTAGCTCAAGCAGCTGATGGTCCACCCTCAGTTTTCTCTTTATCCGACCCAATTAAGTCACTGATAGTGCACACACACACAATAATACCAGATCATAAATGAGAGAATCACCTTTTGAGGAATACCAGTAGTAGTTAGATAGAGAAACAGATTATATATTTAAAAAGACAAAAAATTACTCCATCTTCTGCCTCAGATACAAATTTTAGAAAAAGTTTGCTTACATTAAATATGAAGGCTGACTTCTTAACCCTTGTGCTATCCTATGACCCCACCTTTACTTTGACATGTTCTCCCTACCATGACAAAGGTGGATGAAGGTGGAAAATTTTCATGTAATCCATTGAACCAGTGAAGATCACAAATCATTGAAAAAAAAAGGTTCAGCGCACTGTCTAGTGGGTCTAGATGACCCAACTCCCAACGGTAAAGTGCCTAGAATAGCACAAGGGTTACAGGCACAAGCCTGTTCAAGGAGTGGTAGATTGAGGAGTCACATGTTAGTTTGATGAAATCAAGGGAACGTTTCAGTTTATCTGACACCATGTGAACAAAAATCCAGATTGGGTTTTTACAGATTCTGTTTCAAATAGACCAGAACAACCAGACTGTTACAGTACTGAAGGGATTTAACTGTTTTTTTTGTGTTTTTTTTTTGGTTTGGTTTGTTTCGCCTGCAGGAAACGAGGTTCCGCCAGCGCTACCTGGATCTGATCCTCAATGACTTTGTGAGACAGAAGTTTATAATTCGCGCCAAAATCATCACATACCTGCGCAGCTTTCTGGATCAGATGGGGTTTTTAGAGGTAACCAGCTGCACGTTGAACCTTTTTAGCATAAAAGCAAACAAACTGTAGCAGAAAAATGACTGAAACACATTTGCTTCTGTTTGAAACAGATCGAAACACCAATGATGAACATTATTCCGGGCGGAGCTGTGGCCCGACCATTCATCACGCACCACAACGAGCTTGACATGAAACTCTACATGAGGGTCGCCCCAGAGCTCTACCATAAGGTCTGCTGCTTTTAAAGCTTACAAACACTTTAGCTGATATGTACTCTATCCTGTAGAAATAACATTATCTTATGTGTGGAAACTGTCCCTGAAGATGCTTGTGGTCGGTGGAATAGACAGAGTGTATGAGGTTGGTCGTCAGTTCAGGAACGAAGGCATCGACCTGACCCATAATCCCGAGTTCACCACCTGCGAATTCTACATGGCGTATGCAGACTACACCGATTTGATGGAGATCACAGAAAAACTGCTGTCAGGTGAGGAATATTTCAGCCAAATGGACACCAAACATTTTGTTGTTGATTTTCTACAATGCAGATTTTGAGTTTTAAAGGCACAGGGGTGTCATTAATGAGCCTATAATTTTCATTCCCAAGTTTGCTGTTGAAACTGATTCTCTGGTTGTGTTAGGAATGGTGAAGCACATCACTGGGGGGTACAAGGTGA
This sequence comes from Oryzias curvinotus, assembly GCA_023969325.1. NCBI lineage: Eukaryota > Metazoa > Chordata > Actinopteri > Beloniformes > Adrianichthyidae > Oryzias > Oryzias curvinotus. The sequence goes on from CM043708.1 coordinate 10,653,384, forward strand.
CTTATCACCCTGATGGTCCAGAGGGACAGGCCTATGAGATTGACTTCACTCCACCGTTCAGAAAAGTCAGCATGACGCACGACTTGGAGAAAGCCATGGGAGTCAAATTCCCTCCTACTGACAGCTATGACTCTGATGGTAAAGGAGAGCCATTTTTAAACTGATCATCTACTATTTGTTGATGACTTCATATAACCTTTTTCTTTTTTTTTTGTATTTCTTAGAGACTCGTAAGTTCTTTGATGACTTGTGTGTCCAAAAAGGTGTTGAATGTCCTCCACCAAGAACCACTGCCCGCCTTCTGGACAAGGTACCATCATGAGAAACTTTTCTGTTTAGCTTTCAAGTATTCATTTGTTAAATATGCATATTTTTGTCTTTGATAGTTGGTTGGAGATTTCCTTGAGGTCACATGTATCAACCCAACATTCATCATTGACCACCCTCAAATCATGAGCCCTCTGGCAAAATGGTAAAAAAAAAAAAAATTAATGATGTTTGTTTATTTATTTTTGAAAGTCATATTGCATATTTTCTGTGAGGTGGAAAGACTCACTGACAGTTTATGTAATGTTACAGGCACAGATCCAAGAAAGGTCTAACAGAGCGCTTTGAGCTCTTTGTGATGAAGAAGGAAATCTGCAATGCCTATACGGAGTTGAATGACCCCATTAGACAGCGGGAGCTTTTCGAGCAGCAAGCCAAGGTGTGCCAGGAGACTCATCTGGTTTTATTTGTTGACTCTGTACACCGTTAAGTGCTCATCCAGGACCAAGAGAGAAAGAAAAAAAGAAATGTTTGTCCATAATCAATATTTGCAGGCCAAAGCTGAAGGCGATGATGAAGCCATGTTCATCGATGAAACCTTCTGCACAGCACTGGAATATGGTCTGCCACCTACTGCAGGCTGGGGGATGGGCATCGACCGCCTCACCATGTTCCTCACCGACTCCAATAACATCAAGGTAAAAATGTCAATGGAGTTGAAGTGCTGGTAGGAGCAGCTTTGTTAAAGCCCATTACATCTGATTGGATTTGTGGCCACAGATTTATGATAAAGAAGCAAAAGGTGCTGCAGTGGGAAGTTACCGTTAACAACAAACGGACATAAATGGAGAATATTGGAAGCACTTTGACTTCGGTTCATTTTGCCTCATGCAGGATTATTTTTGCTTTGAGTCTCTTTGGCTTATAATTTTAAAAATACTCACTATTTTATATCTTATAAACATAGGAAATGGTTCTATTTCAGACTTAAACACATTTCAAGACTGAAACTGCAGAATTATGCTTAAACAGAACACTGAGCTTTCAGTTCTGTCTTTAAATGAGTTGTTTTTTCCTCAAATTCATCAAAATAGGAGCCGCTGTATAACCATCATACCAAAATGGGCTGATGAGTAGCTTGAGTAATTCTCCTTCTAAAACGAACCACTTTTTTTCAATTAAAAAATCTTTTTATTGGGTAGATTTCTCAATGTTTTTCTTCTCTTGTTTCCAGTTAAAAGTTGTTCCAGACAGAATAAAAGCTTAATTTCATTTATTTATGTCTTTTTTGTACACGGTGCTAGATTTTTAATGCATAAAGAAGCATTTAAATAGGCTTTGATTAAATAATTCTGATTCATTCTGTATTCTCCTAAGTCACACTGGAGTCTAAGTCGCAGGAGCCAAGAATGCATAATAAAGGAGAAAAAACCAAATATGAGTCGCTCCTTTGGGTGGAAGTGCTACACTTTTGAACAGATCCATCACGCCGGCGTAATGCTGCGTTCACACTGAACGGGATTCAGGCGTCAAATTAGCGCCTGCTGCCTCCTTTTTGGCGTCTGTCAAATTCGATTCTTAGTGCTTGTCCAAAAAGGTTTTCATAAATTAAGCGTTCTCACCGCGTGTGGGAAAAGTCACTGTCAAGTTTTTAGCCTCATCACTATGGAAGCTCTGTCTCCATATCTCAATTATAGTGCATAAAAGACGTGATGACATTGAGAGATCAGGTTTATTTCTTTGTAAAGAGCTCTACAAAAGCATCAGTAAACACGTCTCCATGTCTGGGTTCATGAGGTCATTCCGTCTTTTTGTTGTTGTTTTTTTACGTCTATCTTTACGTTCTCTACTGCAGGAGCTCCGTCTGAATGACGGCGCTTTCTGTAACCCAGTTTCATGACTTGCTGTCCTGCATTAGTGCGAGGAAGGAAAAAATAAAAACAACAATATTAATGTTTTGATGTAAATAGGAAAAATATAATAAGGTTGAGGTGGAGAACAATGAGATTCTCCTCCTAAACAAATACTGATATATCTACAGTCCCCTCTAGCGGTTGTTAGTGTGAAACAACCGCTAGAGTGCAACCAAACAAAAATAATAGCCAAATAAGTCACACCCCTGGGCAAACTATGCAAAAAGAACAGCTTAGAATGATCGTCCTTAATGCTAACAGTCAATATTGGATGGTTTCCTATTGGTTTCTTTTCAGCATTTTAACATGTCTGTTGTTGTTTGTCTTTTATAGGAGGTATTGTTGTTTCCAGCCATGAAGCCTGATGATAATAAGCCAACCGCCCCCCCAGACAGTTCCCCTGCCTTGTAAGGCCTGTAGCAGCTTCTGCTGCTCCTCTCTGCAGGGGTCCTTGAGAAGCAGAAGGCTTTACCTCACTGTGCTCATCGGTGGAGGATGCAGGTCTATTTTTTGTTGTTGGGGAAAAAGCTGCTGGGTTTTCAGGAGAAATCCTTGTTTCAACTTGACTGACTGGTGAAAAAAAGGTTTTTCTTTTGTATTTCCTATATTTCTGTGCCCATGTTTGCTTCATGCGGTTTTGGCTAAATCAGATGTTTTAATCCACTCTGTCTCCCCGATCATTTTTTTTTTTCACGCACTGATAAATCTGCTATATGTCCAAAACTACATCTACTTTGAACTACTTGAGAGGTTCCTGGCTTTGGCTATCAAATACCACACATGATTACATATTTTCTGAAACAACTCTGGTTCATCTAGTATTTTAAATCTTCTTTGTAAATGTTTTTTTTTTTTTTTTTTTTTTTTTTACTGGATCTGCATGTAAAACCCCATTTGCTGTTTTCCATCAAAAACTCACTCAAGTCAATGTTTTTCTGAAGGTCGAACATGGGTTTGTCTAAATAAAATGCATTTATGCCAACTTGAATCTCTTTTTTTATTAATTTGCTCATTAGAGAAATATCAGTAAATTACTGAAGACTACATTCTATTTTAGGTCTATATTGAGAACTGTGTAGAAATAGGCAGGTCTAAACACATTTCTAAATGTGTGGACTTTAGAAATGTGTGAATTACTCTCCTTATCTGAGGAGTGTCATCGCTCAGATGATCAATACTATTCTTAGCTCAGTTAAAGACAGATGTCATGTATTCACTATTGCATAAATATAAACTCAAAAAACTATGATTGACTTGTACCAATTGAAGACTCAAATTATGATAGTTTACAAAAAAATTCAGTTGTAATTAGTTTGAGGATGGATGCCACAAGGATGCCTCCTTGTGAAAGGCATTGATTTCATGTAACCATCTAATTGCACTGTTGGCAAAAAGAATAAACACATTTAAATATGTAGGTATAATCACATTTGAAAACCAAATCCAAATTGAGTAATTTACTATAGGCTACTAAAAATATTACAAACAAAAGAGCTTTAGGTCTTATCTTAAATTAAAATAATTTGATGTGTTGAATGAAGTATTGTAGTTTTTATATTCCGTTTTCAAAATGTATGAATTTTTAATTAAAACTGACAGTGTATTAAACATGAAGATCAATAGAAAATGCATTAGTTGACATGGGCTTTTTTCTTCTTTTTTGCCATCTTTTCATTTACTTAAATTGTATAATTTTATTATTTTTAATTTAAAAATGTGATTAAATTAGGCTAAATTGTAGCCAAAAAGGACAAAATGTACCTAATTTTAATATAAAATATCAGAAACAGATTTTTTGAAATGACAAATTGCATATTTATTTATTTCATTTTAATTGTATTTTATTTGACAAAGCCTTTAATAAGAGGTGAAACATTTTCAACTTTAAAAACCAAGTCTAGATGACAACTTTTAAACCTTCTACTGCGATGGAATCATCCTGGATGAATAGCAGTCTTCACAGACATTTTTATTTGATTGTTTTTTTTAAAGTTCCCTTCTCTGTCATTCTGCACTCCGGTGCCGGGGTGTCAAAAGGACCCCAAACGGTTATTGCAGGCCGAATGGATACGGTACCTACACCGGCGCGAGCGCGCTGACAGCGAGGTGGTGCGCGCTCCCGCCTGGCGGGTCAACTGTGCATCGGGTAAACCAGCTCTGCTGCTGCTGCTCACACACACACACAGACACACACACACACACACTGAGTGAGTGAAGATGGCGATGAGAGCGACGCTGCGGTGCCTCTCTGCAAACTTTTCGCCCCAGCTGCCTCTCCTCTCGTCCGCCGGGCGGGTCAACCGCGCGGCTCGGTTGCGGTGGGTGAGCGGCACGCGGCGGACATTCAGCTCGTGCTCAGTCCTGTCAGCAGGTAAACGGTTTGAAAACAATCAGAAACTGCAGAACAATCTAATCACTTTGTTTGAACCTTTTTCTGTCAGAATTATAACTGAAAAAACTGCACATGCAGAAAAAGCCCTTGATGTTGATTTATGTTTTGTTCCCTTCATAGTATTGCATAATTATGTGGTCCATAGTGCAGCTCTCTGTTCTTTGGTCATGCATTGTGGATTCACTGATTTAACCTCTCACTTGAAGCCTAGAAATGAGGAAACAGCTCAAAGACTCATTGTAGCTTCACATTATTTTTAGTCTTGCACCTCATTTTTTGTTCTAGAGTCTGCATGTTTACATAAAATAAGTAGTCTGTGGATGTTTCTCTTCTTTTTGCAGCCCTGAAGTTCACTGAGAAACATGAGTGGGTGCAGGTGGAGGGTGGAATTGGTACAGTTGGAATTAGCAGTTATGCTCAGGTAGGTGTTGGGCAGGAATTTGCTTTAAATTGTTGATCTTTTTTTGCTCTTTGTGCAGAGTTTTCCTGATGCCTATCTGAAAACCCGCTAAAACTGCACTTTGCTCTCAGCAGCTCTACTATATCAGGCCCATTTACTGCTTAATTACTATTGTTTGAGATGAGTGATGTATTTATTATCCTTCTATAGGTGAGCAAGACAAAGCTGTGAATGAAGGCAAGAGTTTATTATATCCACGTCATGGTATTGTGGACTGACTGTTGTGATTACTGTACTGTACTGTTTTACTTATGTACAAGATGCAGTTGTAAACAAGAAAAATAAATCGTTGAATTTCCTCAATTGGTAAACGTTAACATGGTTTTGCTCACATTTGGTTGTCTTTAGTTAAAGATCCTAAATATGTGCTAATTTAGTGGGTTTTAGTGAGAACTGAATAAGTGAAAATTGTAAATTAAAAACACCTTGGCCTTAAGTGCATGACGCCAATTAGAATGAGAATAAACATCATACACATGTTCCTCTTGCTCTTGGTTAGATATTCCATTTAATCTGTGACTTACTAATATTCCTTTTCAGATTTTGCATAAAAAATACTCGAATAGTTTGGAAAATTATGTTAAATATAGATCTAAAAGGAATAAAATAGGTCAAGCTGGTATCCAAAAGTTCATCTAAAGGTTTGTGCTTGTTGGTGCATTTCCACAGTTACCATAAATAATGTGTATCCATAAAAAGGATGAATTTATGTACCTATTTTAAAGTAAAAGCAGGATTGTTTTAGATAATGTGAATAAAAGCAGACATAAAACTTCTTTAAAAACCTTGCTAAGATAGTTGGATGGGATGTTGGATGATGTTCATTGCAGACTTTCCCATCAAAAACATTAGGATTTGCCCTCACCTAAATCTGGAATTTCCAAAGACTATTCTAAATTCAATGACGGTAGACAAAATAATAATAATAATAAAAATAATAAGCTTTTATTATGTGATATTCCCATTAAACATTATTTAACAGCTGTGGGGGGAAAAAATCTATGTAAAATATGACCTCACAATTTGTACATTATAATTATGAAAACATATTTGACATGAACGTACCTGCAATGCAACTTATTAAGATTATAAGATGTCTTCAGTCAACTATATGAGACATTTTTAGGTTTTTAAGCGTATTTCACATCCGTACACACTGAAATTGGGTTTCATTGAGTCACAGTTCAATCATTTCAGCCTCAAATAAACAGCATTATGTTGGGTGATATGTGGTGTCAGCACATGTGGTATAGAAACTGAGGCAAAATCATGAAGTGAACAAAATTCTCAGAAAACCTCATTCCCTAAAAGGCTCTGTCAGTAACTGGGATTAATGATCTGCTCTGAGTCAGATGTTCTTAAAAAATGAATGGCTTTATATTGACGCTTCAGCTCATTGTAGCGTTCTTAATGTCCCATCACAACATTTTCATCAACTTTCAATCTGGACTTTGATTTTTCAATGCAGTACCATCTTTTTATTTCACTTTGATGAATTCTGTTCAAAATTAGTCGCTGTGTGAGATCTCTGATCACACATCCCTTCGGACTTTCACCCACGTGAACAATAGTCCCCGCTGTAACATGGTGGAATCCCAAGTTGTTATGTTTTCAGATTGATAGAAAGTTGCTGTCATCGTTTGAAGGAAGCAGGAAGCAAGAAATAAAATAATGAAGTGTAAAAATTAACCTTATCAGAGCATACAAAATAATGCCAAAGATTGATATTTTTTCTCTTGTGTTATATGTGTAGAGCTGTCTTTGACTTTGTCACTTAAACAGGATTTTGTATATTTTTGTAAAGCAATCACACAAGAACATGCTAGACTAAACCATTTATTTAACGCTTTAAGTGAGTTGTGTTTTATCATTTCAGGATGCATTAGGTGATGTGGTTTACTGTGGACTCCCTGAAGTTGGCCAAAGACTTGAACAGATGGGTACGACCCCGACATGCACCTGCAAGCTTTGTATTACTTTGTCTTGAACTGTTTGTCTTTTTGCATTTCGGCGGCCCTTGTAGATGAGTTTGGTGCCTTGGAAAGCGTAAAGGCTGCCAGTGAGCTCTACTCGCCATTAACAGGAGAAGTGACTGCAATCAACACACAGCTGGCAGAAAATCCTGGACTGGTGAATAAGGATTGCTACGCAGAAGGTATCTGCCTTGGCGATTTTCATTTTATACCAAGTATAGAGTCTGGTAAATTTATCAAGTTAATATTTAATAAGTTCATGCTTATTAAGGTAGTACTTGTTTGTCTATTTTCAGGATGGCTCATCAAAATGACCATTGAAAAGCCTGAAGAAGTTGATGCCCTCATGGATCAAGCTGCATATGATAAATTTGTTAAGTCATTAGAAGAATGAAAAACAAAATGACTGGAAGATAAAAAGACCTGGAGGTTAAAACCACAATGCCTTCTTTGTGGTATTTATTCCAAGACTAAACACTGAGTCGTATACATTTGGAAGTAAAAGTTTCCCCTAAGAAGTTAGGTTTTTTCTTGATGTAATACAATTTTTAAGGGTTCTTAATCTCAAGATTTGTCAGTACTTATGGATGATTGTGCTTCTTCACTTAGATAAGCTGGGCTATGTAATATACCCTTCAACTGATTTGATATTCCTGTGTTTGTTGATTTATTTTTAATAATCAAAGTTTGAAATAAAGTTTCCGACACTCTTGTCAGTTACATTAAATCTGTGCCAGTGTATTGTCTTGCACACATTTAGTACATGAAGTGATGGGGCCTTCTGGTGCTTTATTATTATACCTCGACACCTCGACCATTGCCCTTAGTTTAAGATAAACTGAGATTGCAAATACTAGTTTATTAATGATTAATTTGGCAGTATTTTTACAAACATTGACTAAATAAAGATTTTACTTGCTTTTTCTAGTTTTTGTGTTTAGCCATTGTTATTATTAGTAGGTCCTTTGAAGTTCATTTTGCAGCCGATATTATTATACATTTTTGTGCTTGGAAACCAATTTATTGTCAGGAACTGGTGGTGGAGGACCCAAAATGCAGGAGACCAATAGTGACAGGAAATAAAACATTTAATAAACAAAGTGAAACATGACAAAACTATGGGGAGAAAAAAAACGGTGACAAAACAGAGCAGATGACTTAACAAGGATGAACAGAAACCAAGATAGGCTGAGGGTAATTAACCTAACTGAAGACAGCTATGGATCATGAACCTGAAGGTGGAGGGACTGACAAAAAGAAAAACCAAAAACATTACCAAGAACAAAACCAAACCACTGAATCCTTACATTTATCCCCTTTTAAATAAACACCTGAAAACATTTATTCTTTTCAATACACAAAAACTAAAACAGTTTATTTGAAACTCAATTTAACATTTTTATTGAAATTTTCCTGCTTTCAGAATTGTGATGTTTTCATGCTCCAAAAATGTATTAGTAATGAACAAAGTGAAATAAAATCAAATTTTTTTAAGTTTAACTCAAACAGAAATCCTAGAATCACTATTGCTTGCAGTAGTCTTGCAGCTTGCAGTAGTATGCTAAAAAAAATGAAGTTGAATTATTGTAAACCCTTTAATTTTGTAAGCATCTTCTAGATAGATAGATAGATAGATAGATAGATAGATAGATAGATTCTTCCCATGAAAAACGTACATACGGGAACGAGAATCATTTTTCTAATTGCTCTAATTGATTGATTCAGCGTTTAAGTGCAATGTGAGCCACTTCTCCACATCAAGACAAGCTATGTGGGGCTTGGGCATCTCTCTTTTGGTTGATTCCTGGACACCTCCCCAGGTGGTCTAGGCATGTACCACTGGGTGGAGGAATGACCCAGGAGGGGCTGGGGGGACAATGTCTCTCGGCTGATGCCTTTAAGTTCCGCTGGCAGAACTGAAGGAAGTTTCTGTAGAGAAGAAGGATCAAGGGATTTCTGCTTAGACTGCTGCCCCTGTAACCAGACAAAGATAAGCAGGAGATTGTGGATGGATGATGGATGGATGGATGTTTTTATGACAGAATGTTATTAATTGTAGGAGAGCCCCTATTTCTAATACTATTTTCAAAATGTTTTGGACATTGTTCAAAATAAACAAACAAACAAAAATTAAAAGTTAATTTAAAGTTTCTTTATTGTCTTAACAAAGAGAACACAATGCAACTTGAAACTTAAATATTAGGCATTCAACCAAAGGGTAATGGTAATAAATATTTGATCTTAATATTGTATGTGTATATATTAGGTTTATATATACCAAATGATTCCCCCTGTCATCTTAAACATTCTGTGGGTTATACAAAATCATATATCTTTCCACAATGTTTATATATATATATATATATAATCAAAATAATTCCACTTTTATGGGAGATTGATTTTTTTGTTTGTTTGTTTCCGTTTTTGCTAATTTAAACGGCAGAGTGATACGTCAAAACAAAGTTGAAAGCTTTGCATTAATGAGAGGAATTTTGTAAAATTATATAGATGGAGCTAGTGAACTGAATTTTTTGTTTTACATTTCTGTGATAAAGCAAGGACAAGAGAACTCCCTATCTCCGCGTTTCCTTCAGACGTGTTTTGTCAATTGTGGAGAGAGTGAATGCTCTTATTCACGCACTCTTTGCTCTACCACCCATTGGCTGGTTCTTTCATATCCCACAATCCACCGCTTCTCAACTTCCTTTTTCCTTTCGGCCATTTTCCTCCCTCGTAGGTATGTTTAGTTATCCAGAGAATATTTTTCAGCAATCTGCATCAATCCTCGATTATTAAAAAGAATATATCAGATTGGACCATACACGGGAAACTGTGTTTTATCAACTTTTAAATTATGTGACTATTACTATCCATATACACCTTAAAGCAAATTATTTTGGTGGAGATGCTAGGTCTAGTAGCGACTGTTAGCATTTCCAGACCAAACTCAACCCTTTAGCCTCACGTTTAAACAGTAAATGAATGTACGTCAGCAATAAAAAAGCGTATTTTAGTATGTGTGACTTAAATGCGGCTTTGTCGATCATGTTGTTTTCGACCAAGACGCTTTTACTGACGTTAGCACGTCAGTTAGCCTTGCATTGAGTGTCGGTATGCCGGCATGACTGTGTGTGAACTTGCCACGCTGTGTTGCAGAGAGGTAAGCAGCCATGGCCCCCAGCCGGAATGGAATGATCTTGAACCCCCATTTCCACAAAGACTGGCAAAAAAGAGTCCGCACTTGGTTCAACCAGCCTGCCAGAAAGATCCGTAGGTAAGAACAATTCACAGTGGATTATGCTAACTTCATCCAAGCAGCTAGAGGGATCAGCCATTACAGGTCCATCCAGATAAAGTAACGTTACTAAACTCAGATTTTCCATCTTGAATTAGCATCATCTGTAAAAAGTTACTTGACCAAATGCAGCAATGCTCAAGCGGGTTCATCTGCACAATGACTGATGTTTTGCTTTCTGACGTCACTTGTATTTGCCGTCCGGTTTGTATGTTGAAGTACAATTGTAGAGTATTTTATAGTAACTGGATAAGTAATTTGGGAACTGTAATGGTCTTCATTTACCACTGCATCATTATTGTTACAATAAAATATCTCACCTAAAGTAAATTTTTGTTCATTTTCATAGCAAAAGTGCCTTGGCTGTGACTTTAAAATGTAATATAATAAACTTATTTGTTCTTTATCAAGCAATTGTTGGATTAAAATAAAGTTTTATTGTAAGGCAAGTACATTGTTAGTGATGTGCTTACAGGCTTTAATTAACCTGTAGTGTTTTGAAATACAGAAGTTAAAAATATAATCTGGAGATTGTGAATTTAACTGTACGTTCCATTTTTGTCTCAGTTTTCTTCGTGAGGATAGAACCGTTATTAACAAGAACGTTCCTTCTCAGGCGAAAGGCTCGTCAAGCCAAAGCGCGCCGCATTGCTCCTCGTCCTATTGCTGGACCACTCAGGCCACAGGTCAGGTGTCCCACAATCAGGTACCACACCAAGGTTCGTGCCGGACGTGGCTTCACTCTTGAGGAACTTAAGGTAAAACATTTCTCTTACATGTGTAATGCAAAACACAATTTTTAAACAGTTCTAGTTAAAAAAAAAAAAAAGAAATTAAGCAGACTCGGGTACAAGTCAGAAATAGCGTGAAGCACATGAACTCTTATTTTTGTTTATTTGTTTAAAATGTTCCCACAAATATAGTATTTGTGTATATTTATTTGTTAAAATTGCCAATAATTCGTTTTGCTTCAACTGACTTGTCTGACGACATTTAAAATATTTCATAGGAAATTCCTGTTTTACTATGGCTGAATCTGAATTGCTCTCCTACCCTACGGTTTCTCCCTGTCCCTACATTTAATCCTCCAAGCGGAGAGATAAGAAAACATAATGGCTGTGTCCGAATTCCCACCCTAATCTTCAACTTAAACCTAAATAGTGCGGGACTATCTAGCATCCTGGATTTTAAAAGCAATTCGGACACCATGCTCACTACTTTCTTTTTTTTTTTTTACGGCGAATATGGTGTCATTAATTTTATGAAGTTAAGTTTTGCAATGATTATTTATAAATCCACTTTCTTCTGAAGATAACAATGTTGATGGTTTATTAAAAAATACATTTAAATTGTTTGTTTTTTGTGGCAGAAATTGTTCCGTCACAATGCATTGTGGTCTATTCACCGATCTAGTGAGCATCAGTGCACACTGGGTTTTTCGCAGAGATTTCTAGGGCACTTGATTTTGGAATGTAGATTCGGAGAGCACTACAAAATGGCGAACGCACTTTATATTTATAACGCACTATGTCCTGAGTAGTGAAGGAATTCGGACACAACCAATGTCTTCAAATGCGGGCGTTACTACTGCTTGATGATGTCATCAATAGTTGCCGGTCATCATCGCATAGCTGCCAACTCTCAGAAAATACCTAAAACATTGGTTTCATAACTTAAGAAGTCATGCAAAACCTCCATACTTGCATTTAAATGTGCCTGTGCTTCAGAGCACACCCACATGAAGTGTTGGGCTCCTCCCTGTTTCTCCAATGGTAGGGGAATTCATTTGGATTCAACCTTATAATGTATTTGAAGTTTATAAAGGGTTGTAGATTAAGGGTAGTAAAAGTTGAAAAAGCACATTATTTAGAAGTTTGGCAAACAAAATGACACAAGATGTTCACTTCTTCTGTCTCATGATATGTGGCTATAGCAACAAACAAATGGAGGTCATCAACTTGTAGTGGGTCAACTTAGTAGTCATTGTGCTTGGTGCTTGGACTCATAGGTTGTATGTTTCAGTTGCAGTCAGATGATGACAAATCTCCGGAATCTCTGTAATGATTTGATGAATCCTTTGAACCTATTTTCTGATGACTGCGTTTGATGAAAATAATGTCACTTTCATGATTCATTCATCAGTGAATGTGCCAGATGAGTGGCTTCATTTCTCTTTGTTCTATCATCTACAGGCAGCGGGCATCCACAAAAAGACAGCCCGCACCATTGGCATCGCAGTTGACCCCCGCCGTCGCAACAGATCCACAGAATCTCTTCAAGCCAACGTGCAGCGCCTGAAGGAGTACCGCTCCAAACTCATCCTTTTCCCAAGGAAGGCTTCTGCACCCAAGAAGGGCGACAGCTCTGTAAGTTTATGATGTAGAACAAAAACCCAAGGTTCAAATGGTTTTTGAATGTTTTGTTGAATACACATTTATATACCATTATTTTTAACAGACCCAGGCGTCTGCAACCTTTAGCACTAAAAGAGCCTTTTTCCCCAGTTTTACAGCCCAAAACGCAACTGGAGCCGCAAAGTCCCACTGTACTGTTTAGAAAAATACAGTTTATATTTTTGTGGCCATTAAGTCATTTACTTATATAATGTAGCTTTGAAAATTACTTTGGTTGCAATAGTGTTATATTTATATTACATAGCTTTTGACAGCAGCACATACAGTACATAAAGTTTCTTTTAAATTCAAATGTATCTCGTGTCAAATAAGATTCCTGTTGCAGTACATCAACAATTACACTTTAAAAACTTTGTCTTTGAACAGCAGCTGGAGATAGGATGAGCTTATTCTAATTATAAACCACCAACACTAACTCAAGCCTTATACCATCATTTGGCTTAGTAATCTAATGTGCACATTTCTGAGGAATGGTAAACTCTATACCTCTTGATTTAGTGTAACTGTCAGCAGTGGAAAAATTGGTTACAAATAAAAAGTCAATTTTTACTCTTGAAAAATTATCTTAGTTTAAAAATATAAATCACAAAATTTGTGATTTTGTGATTGTGATTCATTCATTGTGACCAAAGGGTCACAATGAATGAATGAGAGCTGCATGCGGCTCTGAAGCCTGAAGTGGCAGACCCCTGACTTAACCAGAGCTATTCTAATTGTTTGATCAATGGACTGAACATCTCCTTCAAGTCTCGACCAGCAGACCCCAAACGATTATGAAGAACAAAAAAAAGCATGTGCATTTCATTTTTGTCTTATTTTGAAAATATCAGTTGCAGGTGTGTCTGAATTCTCTAAAAAAATATCCACCCTATCATTTACTTTTGTTTGATGCTGTCGGCAAATGTCACAGGTCACAAGAGACCTGAGGTCTTTCTTTGAAACTCATTAGTTTAGTCTAACTTTTCCTACACTTTTAATTTAAGTAGAAAAAGTAGCTTGTATGTGTTTTTTTTTTTAATTCCCTGCTTTAAACCCCAACCTTTGGCACTCCTTTTTTAACTGTCCAGCTACAAATTTAAAACTGTTTGAATGATCCTGCCAAGACATGCAAATATATATTCTGCCCCTCTTTGGTTTTAGAGTCCTCTATTATCTATTGACAGGGTCCAGACTGACCACCACAGCTTGTTTACCAAATGTTTCAATGAAATGACTCCCATCATTACTGTAATGTCTTCAAAGTTTATTTCTGTAGAGTCAAAATGATCCACTTTCCTTAAACAGTGGAATAGTTGGAGATCTGTGGTAGTTACACACAGCTTATGTTCTGTTGAGTTACCAGCTTCATCTGTTTCAGGAGGAGGAACTGAAGATGGCCACTCAGCTCACTGGTCCTGTCATGCCCATCAAAACGGTAAGTTCCTCGCCCTGTAAGCCCAAGCATCACATCCACATGTTTCAATGTAGTTTGGCTGTGTGGACCATTTAGGAACATTTGTGTTTTGCTTCTATCACATTTGAGCTACTGAACAGCTTTGCATAGAACTATGTCATGAAATGAAAAACTGTTGGGTTAGCAGTCATATGATGACACATCTCCGGAATCTCTGTAGTTCTTTGATGAAAAACTTGAACCCCTTTCTGATGACTGCTCTGAAAATCTCTAAAACGTTTCTACCAATCTAAAACAATTGACTCCTGAATGTGTCTATCATTGTTGGTAATGGAGTGGAACTGTTTGTCTTTTTAGGTGTACAAGAAGGAGAAGGCGCGCATCATCTCTGAAGACGAGAAGAACTTTAAGGCTTTCGCCAGCCTGCGTATGGCTCGCGCCAATGCTCGCCTCTTCGGCATTCGTGCCAAGAGAGCCAAAGAGGCTGCCGAGCAAGACGTGGAGAAGAAGAAGTAAAAAGCAGTGTGAAACTTTGGAAAATAAAGTCTTTAAAAAGAGATGACTGTCGTGATCTGAGTATGGTCCTGGTTCTTAACTTTGCCAATCCCTCAAGAGAAGTTGAAAACCTTAGTCCAGTCTTGTTCAGTCAGACGGAGCCAAAACGCTTCTGATGAAGATCGTTGTGTAGAAGACCTCCCAGAAGGGTGGACTAGCTGTGGAGAAGAGGAAGTAGAGCAGAAGATGCAGCTCTCTAGCCTTTGTGCTAGCTTGTGGGGTCCAGATGACCCAACTCCCAAAGAGGCGCGTCAACATTGTGAGTGGGGTCATCTGGACCCCACAAGACAGTACGCTGAAGCTTTTTTCTGATTTGTGGTCTGGTCTGGTGTCCATGGAGTACATGAAATCTTCTCCACCTTTGTCATGGCAGGGATAACAGGTCAATGTAAGGGTGGGGTCATCTGTACTCCATATCTGACAACAGCTGAGATCCTCAGTCTGCATTCATCACTGTAGGTAGATGTTTCTGATCAAACACTGAGGATCTCTGCTATTGTCCGACATGATCTGCTAAAGTACATTTTTTAATCGAATTCCTTACTAATCCTATTCATAGTGGCAGCAGTAATCTGTCAATAAGAAAAACAAAAGTTGACCCTAAATATGAAAGTACTTCCAGCATTTTAAAATATTTAAAGTTGATGGACCGTAATTGATTGGACAGTTTTGTGCTATTGTGTATATTTCAACTACAAGGTCTAAATGTGACTTGTATTGTGCCAACTTTTTTATTAGCTCTAATTGGCTCCGTCTGTACCACGTGGTCAGCGGACCCACGCTAAACTTTCACAAACAAATCTCAAGAGTGTGCGATTAAATTTGTGTTAAAATAATGGCGGGCATCGTCATTATTGAGCTTGGTCACGACCTCAGTTGTGAGAAGAAGATAAAGACAAATTTGAGTGGTCTTGGCTGTAGGAAAAAGATAAATATGGCGATTTCTTTTCAACGTACGTTCACAAGACAAATATGTTGGAGGTGAGTACAACTGTTGTTCAGAATTTCACTCTCCGTTCTAATACAATTAGTTACGGTGGAAATTATGCAGAGATTAGGGTAATGGCTGACGAAGTGTGCGTTATTATTACTTTTTTCACGTCGGACGGTTGCCTCCGCGAAGTGCGTTAAAGTAATAACGCACACTGACTGAGGCCATTAACCCGCTTATACCACGGTCACTTACAAAAGCAATACATATCAACCAGTTTTTAGTCCTTAATTTTTTTTCCCCGATTTGTATTGCTTTTCTCACAAAAAGCGGACTATATCGCGACGCATCACGTAACACATAGTCCGTCGCGCAGCATCACCGCTGCAGTCAAGATTCAGCGATATATATATAGATGCTGATCGTCCCGATGGGTTGAATAAAGCATCAGTTCAGAGAGAAAGTTCACCTCTTACTGCTTGTTTTTGTCCAAATGGTGAAGCAAAAGGTTTAAAAGAAGCCAGCGCAGTGATACAATAAGTTAAACTAGGTGACCGGACTCAGGTTTTAATGCACACCCAGCAGCCAATCAGAATCGAGTATTCCACCGGACCATGGTATGAAACATGCTTATACATTGTTTGAAACCCCCCTTGTAGATTTTCTTGATCTGACTGCAGAATAACAGACCAAAAACTGAAACATCTAAATACATTTCTTTATCTAATTTATTTGTATTTATTCCTAATTACCAATTATTTAGTTCAGTTTTGCTCAAAAACATATTATTGACATTAATTATAATTATAAGTATTTGGTGGTTTGGACCCACACTCCCTTAAAAAAGAATGTTAACAATGTTTAATTTTGTTTGTATGTTTTGATATTTCCCAGATTACTAAGTATTGGTGTTAAGGAATTTATGTATTTTGTTATAGAAAGATAGTTTAAAGCAGATCCCATATTTTGATATAATTATAGTTTGAGAAAACAGTATTTCTAAAGCAGAAATCGTTCAAAGAAATGAGGTACTTTCATAGAATATCATAGTTACTGGTGTTCTTTTTGCCATTTGGGGCTTTGATGTTATTATATTTTAGCCACTGTATGTTTTGCAGCTTTAAGGAAAAGCTTAGATTGTAGGATTGTGTTACTTTTAGCAATTATCTAAATTCTTTTTCAGGACCAGCAAGTCCTTAATGGTTAGTCAAACTAGGGGTTTGAATGACAAATCATGATGCTCCAATTAGTCTTAGTTTCTTGATTAAGAAGTGAATAACTAGCTGCCAGAATGTACCAGAATGCATCTAAAAAACCTTTGAAAAAAGGTTGTACTTCAAACTATACACTTAATTCAAACCTGCTAGAGTTTGAACAGTGGTAAGGTAGTTGACCTCTGATGGGAAGATTGCAGGTTTGATTCAGTCCTTGCCCACCCATATGTCAATGGGACTGTGACTGAAGTGCTTTGGGCTTTTGAGGAAGCTAGAAAAGCGCTATACAAGTATTTATTTACTTGTTTTAATTTTTTTTCATAATTACTGAAGTTTTTTTTAAGTAAAAGGAAAATGTTCTACTTAAGGTTTTTTATATAAGAAAAAAATAGACACTGAGCTTGAATTGACAGTGAAAGCTGGAAGGGGAACCTGAACTCTAAGGATAACCGGTCTAAGCTGTATTTACCACCAGTAGGGGGCATCAGAGGCCCAAAAGTATTTCCTCATAATGAAGACATACAGGTTTTTTTGGGTGTGTTAAAAGTATACTACAGACTGCTGTAAATGCTATGAAGTGTATACAAAGTCAACTGAATGAGTGTAACTGATGCATGCAGTTTTTAGCCTGATTAGCAAAAGAGCTAGTGTTTTATTTGTTTTTTTATGGATATATTTAAAAAAAATCTGTTGATTTTCCTCAGTATTCTGATGAAACAGTATAGAAGATGGAGGCCAGGAGAGGTGGATGGTAAAAAAGAAATCCCAGTGGTGCAGTCCAAATGCCTTTTGTTCCGGCAGACCAAAACAAAAACTAAGGTGAAGATTCTGGACTTTTAGAAGAGATATTTTCAAGACATTTTGTTTATTTTTTCCCTGTTTATGGAATAATTGACAGAACATTACATATATAGGTAAGAGAGTTGCAAATCTACAACGTTAGTCTTGCAAAACAGCCCAGTGTGAGACTTTGTGTCCTGTGTTTCTGTTTGTAATCAATGCTATCAGTCGGGACTTTAATTAATGATTTAATAAACATAAAGGACAGGTATATGTTTTTGTTTTTACCAAAGGGACGGTCAAAAACACAAATGAATCCATTTTTTTAAAGAAATTCAAAACAAGTTGCTGAGAATTTACATTTGAACGCCTTGAGGATCCATCACCTTTTTACAGTTTATTTCTCTAAAAGAAGCTAAGACAACATTTGGTTTTAGATTTCTAAAATGTAATACTGTTTTTACAGAATCACCTTCCCTCTGGTGAGGATCATGCTGCAAAAAGGCACTGACTGTGTAAACAAAAAAGTGGGTGCTTCAGGCAAATCAAGAGACCCTTCATCTTTGGTTGTTGTTTACACCGTGTGGTCAGCGGCACAAAGGCAACAGGGAATGTGACTGGGGAAAGAAAGGCAGAAGGAGGGGGGGACTATGAATAGATAATCCATGTGTAAACGCGTGGAATGTCCTGTGAGGTGCTGAACCGACAGCAGCAGCAGATGGTCGTTGTTTGGAGCTGTGGCGTAACAGGGCTCAGGTGTGCGCACCACAGCAGCCGCTTCCCACTGAAGAAGAGGCAGTGAGGGTGAAAACTGCTGGAAAGACACGACTGAAGGCAATGCTAAATAGTGTGAGCAGATCCCTGGATTCATTTGATTGTTTTCTTGAAAGAATCTTGTTTGCAGTGAATCAAACTGTAAGGCAGCCTTTATGTTCTGAGTCACAAAGTGATCAGCGCAACAGATGAGCTAATTAAAAAGCAGCAAGCTGAGCTTTGTTTTTTTTTTTTCTTTTTGTCTTGTTGGAAGACGGTGTTTAAATGGACTTTACATGTCTGGATTCTTCTTTTCCTTCTAAAAAAGTCAAAACATGAGATAAAAAAAGGACTTAGGGATACATTTTGTTTTTCTATTGAAAACTAGTCCACAGCTAACTACCCAAAGATGCTCTAACTGTACTGAATTAACTTTTTCTCCTCTTTTATTCAGTTTTTTCAAAGACAGACAGTTCCATGATGTTTTTTCTTTTCATTTTTTAAGAGCTTTGTCTTTTATGGCCTTGTTTTCTATTTTTTTTTTCCTAATTTGAAAGCTGCTGTTTTTTTCAGTGCATTTTATGAAAATGTTACACAATGTCTGGAGTTACATTGATGAAAATAATACATTTGTGGGTGGACTGAGGAAGGGTGCACGGTATAAACATCACAGAGAAACAATACATTATATAAGGCACATACAGTTAAGAGAAAAAAGTGATTGGAAATCTACTGTAAAGTCATGGATTTCTGTGGAAAATGCATTTGTGCAGCTTTCGCGATATGGCAGAGCATAAATAAACTCAATGCATTGAATCCAACAGGGACTTTAAACCCTGAAGCTCAATATGTGGATGTGTTTTGGGTTTTTTGGAGGTTCCACATTAAGAATTGGTTTTGATGTAATTCTACTGTTTTTTTTCTTATTATTTGGATTTGACACACCTCCTTTGTGCTACTTTTATCACCCTGGTTAGATAATGCATCTTTACCAAGACAGACTGACATGATAGATTCTAAAATGTCCATCATTTTAAATTTTTCTTGGAGTTATGTTGAGATTTTGCACATAAAAGAGTAAAGAGGGTTATGAGAAAGTGATCATAGTGTAAGATAATAAATTCTCACCTGCATGTCATTCTAAATCTATATTTAAAAGCCTTTCTGGGAACAGATTAACACTAAACCTTAAAGAGAAAGGATGAGGAAAAAAAATGATATGCTTATCTGTTTAACTGAATTCTATGGATTTATTTATGGGGCACAGTTAAAATCACACAAACGCATGTGTGCACATTTCCTAGCATCTCTCTGGGGGTTTAGTGCTTTGTGTGAGCTGTCAGATTCCATCCTCTGTAGCAGCACTTCAGCTCTGGCGGTCCCCCTTTCTTTTATAGAGTCGGTTCTGAATTGAGATAATCTCATCCCAGCGAAAAGCCCTCCCTTGCCTGAGCAGCTGGACTCTCTCTGCTCTCACAAGCAGAGCCTCCTCCTCCTCCTCCTCCTCCTCCTCCTCCCTCCTCCCTTGTCTAGTTTCGGCAACCAAATATTCCAATATTGTTAAAGAAAGACACAAAGCAGCGTGCTATGGGAGTGGATTTAACAGGTCTTTTTTGGAGCAAGGAGAAACAGCAGGTAGGGAGAGTTTACTGCTTTCCATTGGACTTTCAGCTCAGTTTATTGTTTCAACCATGAGCTTCTGCTTTTGAGGAAAAAGTGGTGTTAAGAACTGCTCAAATTGTTGTCCTTTTCCTATCAAAACAATCTTTATAAATCTTCCTAGGTCATTTGGCATCATGGACCTACAAAAATGTATTGACAGTTATAACTGATTTGTGTTAAATTATTAACTCAACTCTCATGAGCTTTACCGGCTGCATGCGGGTCTTCTACTGTTGCTTTCACCTCTAAATATGAAGTTTTATCTGATAGAATAGATGAAGATGCGTTTGGAATCTCGGAGTTTCGTGCAGACAGCTGCGTTTGGCTGACATGTGGGTTCCGCGCTCACAGCTGGGGAGCAGCGGCGCGGGCGCTGTCCGCGGTGCTGAAACCGTAACAGCCTTTTGGGTTTTTTTTTTTTTTTCAATTTGTTTCACCTATTGCTGAATGAGAAGAACAATGCCCCCACCCGATGAATGTATACTATCTAATTTTAGGTGACAATGCAAATTTTTAGTTTCAAGTTAAAAACATGTGTGATTCCAGTTCATCTACCTGAATAAATCTTTGCAGGCATCTGACCTACACTTCTAAAGGCACATGTCTGTCACTTCTGTTTCCCATCTTTTTAGAGGTGAGATGACACCCCTCACAAGGCAATAGCTCTGACAGCCTGTGCATCAGCTTGGGTTTGCTTCACTCCCCAAGGACTCCACAAGAATCTCTGTTTTTTCCTTTTTCCTTTTTTTTTTTTTTTTTTGGTGACATCTGTACCAAGTCAAAAAAAAAAAAAAAAGCCAGTCTCCTGTGAGCGTGCCAAGTCTTTACTGAGATTCCAGAACCAAGCACTTGAGTTTTTTTTCTTCACTCTCATCGCCTGGAGCTGTACCAGCAGCCTCACATCACACTGCTTTGCAAGTTGGCAGCTCTTCTCACTTTGAGTCAAGATGAATGATGTTGATGAGGCCACCTCCCCTGCGACCAGCTTAAGCGGCCCGGCTACATGTGTCTCCAAAGTGGAACTGCGTGTGTCTTGCAAATCCCTGCTGGATCGAGACACTCTGAATAAGTCTGACCCCTGCGTTGTACTAATGGTTCAGAACAATGGGCAGTGGATAGAGGTGAGGCTCTCTCTCTCTTAAATGTGATAAACATACTGCTGAAACTTTTACAGTAAAATGCTGCAGATATGTTTAATTCAGTCAGGAAGATCTGAAATACTATTTTGAAAATCCTTTCACCATTTTATTACCCATGTTCTTTTTAAAGAATGATTTTAGCCACACCCTAAGAGAGCTACAGAATGCTGAGGTGATGTTTTTCAGTGTTTTCATGTGCATAGAAAGGCACAAGATTATTACCGATGATTTCCATCTCCTCATCCCCCATAAAAGTCTACATTTTTCAGAGATCAGAATCTTGTTTTTCTTCTTCATTGACTAACAAATAAAAAGTGGGCAATGTTTTCTCTACCATTTCAGCTTCCGGGTTATTGCATGTTTGCTATATATGTAAAACACTGCCTAAAGATATCAATATTGGTCATGAATATAGTTGAAAAGTATAAAATCAGCGTTCCTTTACTTTCAGTATATACATTTGCTCCTAAATATTGGAAAGGAAATCTCTCCTTTCTTCATAATTTTAATTTTGTTTATCAGTAAAGTCCAAAACACAAATCTCTGTTTATTGAAGGATGTGTTCATGTGGAGAGGATATCAAATTATATGGATTTTTTTCAACTTCAACTCTTAATCTGACAGTAACCAGTTGATTTCATGGAAATATGATCTAATCATTTTCTATAGCTCTGCCAACACCTGCCACACTAGAATCATATGAGTCTTAAAACACTATTTTGTGAAGACACGGTAAATGCAGCTTGCTAATGGAGGTCTCTCTCTTTTTTTGCCTTCTTATGGTGGGAGGTTGTAACATGAGCTGACTGACCTAGGTTCAATGTAGCATGAGTGTATTACTGGCTATTTTTAGCTTTACTTAGTGATGCAAATTCATATGGAGTAACTCACACAATGCAGCATTTCATTTGCAGTGTGCACATAGATCTTTTAACACCCCTTTTGTCCATGCATTTAATCTAAAGGCAGCATTTTTTATTCCTCCTAAGTGAATGAAATGAAACTCTAAAGTTTATTTTGAGAATGATCACACTGAAAAGAGTCATACTGGCTCCAAACAAGAGTGATTACATGCTAGCACAGCTAAATTAGGGTTATTTTACAGATAAACTGAAAAACAAAGATGAAAAATCCGTGGCTAAATTAATTTTTTCTTTTTTCTACTGAGATTGTTTTGTGCCTGAACAACTAAACTATCCCACGTCATTATGGTCCCACCATCCTGGTCTTCTCCCTTTCTTCTGACAAACAAAACTGTCAAAAATCCTTGAGAGGAGTTTCCAAAATAAAATGTTTAAATACTTTCAGTAGCTACTTTTTCAGAGACAAAGATTTTAATAGATTTTAACCTTACAGACCTCAATAATGATAAGCCCTAGAGCACTTTTCTATAAACAAGATTTCTTTGAACTGTTTTAGCAACCATCCTCTTGCAGACCTCTACATGTTTTTCTTTAACTACTCAGGCAATTTTTCTTTTCTAAAGTTTTGGAAGTCTTTTACTTTTTTTTAAACATGTTTTCATGTTCTTCACATTGAAACAATCTAAAGTTGATTTAGACCAAATTAAAAGCTTTAAATGACAATCAAGTTCTCCTTCCTTGACATTTTTTTTTCTTGTCAGCGTTGTGGTCTCCCTTCTTCTCAAGGAGTTTATAATCTTTCCCAATTAAGTTTATTTGACTCAAGCTCAGCTTATTTGAGTCTTTCAATCAATGTTTCCTCACCTTCTAACCATGTAGATGTGGTTTTTAAAGATAAATGATTGATCTTAGGACTAATATTGACACATTTATCCATCTATCTATCCATCCATCCATCAATCTCTTGACAGCAAACCCCAAAGCGGGGAGGCTCCTCTGTTTGAGCAAATCATTTGCTTGTACCAATGGTTGATAAGGAGGCAGAGCCCACTCATTTCAACAACAGATCTCCCTCTGTTTTGTTTCCAAATGTGCTTTACTGAAACCTGTGACTTGCAGGCTTTCTCGTAAGTAGCATGAATCCTAAAACAGGGTTGAGTTGAAATGACATTTTCTGTTGTCATAAGCTTGTCTCTTGTGGACGATGCTTTTTAAATGCTCCTTTGTTGATGAGTTCACCCAAACCCAATCTTTTTGTTCATATTTTGAAAGGTGATTATGCCTGTTATGAAGGTACATCACAAGAAAATGCAGCCTCAACAGCAGGTAATGCTAACAGAGACGATTTCAGAGGGAGGTCCAAAGCTCTAACCCCACATCACTGAGCAGGCTTCACAGATTTAACTCAATCTATTCTATATGACTCTGATTAGCTTTCATCAACAAACAGACTCATCCCAAATCTGTCCATGCAGATGGCACAAAGAGTGGGAGAGACAGCAAAAACACAGCAGAAGAAAAGAGGGATACATTAGGGTGGTTGCTTATGCATTTCCTCTTTTTTTCAATCTTTTTTTTCTCTGCACATTAAACTATTTTATTATGTCATACATACTTTCTTAAATTTCCATACAATTGTGCTGTTTTCTAACAAATAACTGGATCTCAAAGAGATAATAAGAAATAAAATGTCAAGAAAGTCTTGCATTATTATGAAATTAACATGTGTGGGTGTATATAAACAGTGGTAATAAAATTATTAGAAGCAGGGGCTCATCTAAACACAATCATATTTGCACAAGAGTATGTTAAACCACCGCCTAAAAATGGAGAATGACAATACAACAAATGAAATAAAGTAAAAAGTACACATCATATTAATACAAAAAAGTAAAAAAGAGCTTTATTTTCAGAGCTTTGCAGTTGGATTTTGGAGAGGTTAGAAGAATAGAGCATGTGCAGATGCTTCCATGCAGGTGGGAGGCTTTTTGTTTTATGGTCCCTGTAGAGGGACGGCTCTGCACAAGCAAATACAGTTACTCTGAGTCATTGCCATCATTCCAAAATAAAAATCCTCATTTGTTTTTTATAACCAGGGTTGATGTGGATAAAACATGGTGTACAGAAAGACATTTTTTAAAGCATCCACATTCACCCATTAAGCCATCCATCCTGTATACTAGTGCTCTGTACTGTCCAGGTGATAGAGCCTGTTCTAACCACCCCGAGGTGAAAGGCAGGGAACAGGACAGCGGTCCATCAGTACACTAACAAGGAGGAAAACAAGCTCACTCCCATTTCAGTTTCAAATAATAATCTGGGGTAAGCATGTATTTTGACCTGGAAAGTAAGCTGGAGTGCACAGAAAAACCCAAACAGGGCAAACTGTGAATCAGGAAAGTGCAGATGATTATCAGTCCAAATGAAAACTGCAAGCCTTCATCTATGTGAGACAAAGTAATATCCTCTAAATCCACTGACTTAACAAGTAGCAGTTTATATGCAATTAATGTAATATATGCTATAGGAACTATGACTCCATGTGACAGAAGAGGACCTCAAGAAACTCTGTAAAATAAGGAAGTTGATTGAATTAAAACCAAGCTAATAATTACTTTGTCGCTGAATTTTTGAAATCACTCAAATTTATTCAGATTTTTTTAAAGAATTTAATGTGTTCATAGATAGATATTTAGATAGTGTTCTAAGAAAATAAAACACTATCTAAATATCTATTTATGAACATTTAAATAGATATTTTAAATGGAAGTAAAAAGTGTAACCATGACTTTTACAACTTGGTTACATATTTTGCCACATTCTTTAGACTCATCAAGGTTCATGTGGTATGATGGTATAAATTCTCTGACCAGTTTAGATTAAATGTAGTTAATATGTAGTCACAAAACGTAGTCAGCTGGAAAAATCTGAGACTTATGACCCAAATTAAATACCATGAAAAATGTTTTTTTTTCTCATTACAATTTTATTTAGAAATGTTTTTGTTGTGATTTATTGCTTCATTTTCAAAAGACCAAAGGAGAGACTCTAGTCTAAACAATTATAATACTCTCACTTCTATTACTGTATTGGAATGTATGTCAAATATATAAATGTATGTTAATCTAAATGCAAATACATATCACAGACAAAGAAAAAAACTCTCCAAAATGTTCTTATTCCTACATTTGTGTGTGCATTTAAAAGACCTACAGAAGACTTTTGTTGAGATGATAGGAAACTAAAGTCAGCCCTTTGTCTGCCATCTGTTAAAAAGAAAAATGAGTCATGTAGTTCTAAGTCAGGATGACACGCAGTTTGATCCAAATCTGACAAAAGTAACATAATGACGACTCAGGTTCTCTCTATTTCTCATCTAATAAATCCTCCAGGTGGGCTTTTTTTCATCTTTGGCAAAAACTTGGTTAGTTTTATCTGTAGAATGTTAATCAAACACACATTAAAAAAAATGTCACTGCTGTAGAGAATCGCTCATTTCAAAATTCTCATTTTGAAATTAAACAAAATGGAAAGCATATGACTGCAGGTGATGTGTGTGAGGGCAAATCCAATATCAGAGAGGGCTTGAGGGAATTTCCCTTCTCCTCGTCAGGCAACGAAAGACAAACATGGCTTATTTCTCCAGAATGACTACCGAATCACTCCAATCGTCTTTCACATCCTCCCATGGATGTTTGCTCTGCAAAGAACACTGGTTCTCTCAAACACTCTGAAAAGTGTGGCTTACAAACAGCATTTCTAGAATGTACACAGTGGACTAATGGTGGAAGAAATGAACTACACGAGAATAGTGTGACTTTAAATATTTAAAAATAATAATCTGTGACTTTGTGGATGTTTGAAGTCTTTTAAGAGTGTGTTCCCTCTCAGCTGGACAGGACAGAAGTGATCAAGAGCAACTTGCATCCAATTTTTGGGAAGGTTTTCTCTCTGGATTACTACTTTGAGGAGGTGCAGAAGCTGCGGTTTGAAGTCTATGACATCCATGGCACTCACAGTATTGGGACTCGTGACGATGACTTTCTTGGGGGAATGGAGTGCACTCTTGGACAGGTACTTAAATGTTACACTCCTCGTTACATTTGCTGACATTTCTTAAAAATGTAACAATCCTAATGAAAGAACATGCAGAAGCAAGCTCTCTGTGTTTGTGATGTTTGAAGCAAAATGCTTGACAGTGAGTATTTACGTCTATGAGAGTCAGAGGAACTGACTGATAATGATCGCTGCTGTTGATGACTCATACCCCGTGTACGCCTCTTTTCAGCAGAGGGCTTGAGACCTGCGTTCTGCTTCTCTTGCAGATTGTAGCCCAAAAGAAGATGGTGAAACCTTTGTTGCTGAAATACGGGAAATATGCTGGCAAATCCACTATCACAGTAGGTGTCTTGCATTGTGCTTATCCCTTAGCTCTGGTGAAGGAAACTGTGTGCATCAGAGATCTAATGGATGACCAACTGTTTGAAAGCAGCGTAGGATTTTTTTTCTATCCTTTTTTGTGTGCTACATTTGAATACACTCAGACACACACATGCACACTTATCCTATCTTTATCGCACTATACTAAGTTTAAAATGATACACCTTCACACTTAACCAAGTCTTAATTAAAAACTTACCTAGTTGTAAATTCAAACCTCTCCAATAATTTGACAGTTTTAGAAGACCAGGCTGGATGAAGTAAAAATTGCTTTGTGGTAATGGCGTATCACTGTTTATTGTGAAGATGTCACTGTTGGTGCCAGGACAATTGTGGGAAAAGGAGAACAAAGGAGAAGAAAACATGTCGGTCACTTAGGGCTCTGCTTTCCTTTTCTTGAACTCAGTGGGATTATGTAATTAAATTATTCTTCTCTTTGCAATTATTCTACTACTTTTTGCTGGTAGGTTCCTGGAGAGCACAGGGACTAGAATTTGATAAGCCACATTTTAGAACTTGTCAAACTTGGGGTTCAACTTAAACCTCTTAACCTCCTTAATTACAAATCTAATATAATTTTTGAGAGTTTGAACTTTGTGTTATTGTTTGGGTCAGGAAAATTTGATTAAAGACCCACTGTTAAAACTGCTGTTTTTAACATGTTCTTTCAGCATGTTCTAATGATAGAGGACAAATGATATCAAGACAAAGGAAAACTAAGCTTAAAATTGTATTTCTGAGTATTTCTTTATTTTTGAATTGTTGTAAACCAGTAACAGACAAACCAAGAAAAAAATAAATTTGTAAATGTCACAGGTACAGGCAGACGACTGGATCCAAATGCAGTAGGTTTATTAGCACAGTTAAAAGTCCACAAAGCTAAGCAGGCAGGGGTCAATCACAAGCATGAGAGCACAAGAGAAGTAACAGGGGTAATCAGGATCCAGGCGAGAGTTGGGGCAGACGGCAGGCTGCAGGCAAACAGAGTCAGGAGTCAGGGTCCAAATACAACACTCGGTAATGCCGGCAGAGTGGTACAAACAATACTTCTTTCTCAGCTTCACTCAGTGCAGTGTTTAAGTATGCTGTGCTTGATTAAATGAATGAGAATCAGGCGCGGCATCCAGGAAGTGTGTGCTGAGGTTGCTGGGAACTGGAATGTGGTTAGAACTCTGGAGACAGTTCCCGCCGGTGACCAGAAGGATAGAGAGAGCTTTTACTTCTGACAGTAAAAGATACATGATGTAGAAAATATACTGGGCGGACCACAAGATCCCTGCTCCGCAATGTTGAGGGGAAGGGAGTGCAACAGTCCCCTCCACAACTCAGAGGTGAATTTCTAATAAACTACTGTTGCTCTGCTGAAGCAATGTCCTAAAAAATGACACAGGTTTATTGATTTTGTCTAAAAGTGACAATCATAATTAGAAGACTACTGGGGACACTTTACAATAGATCAAAAATGATCAGAGTGGGACTATAAG
The DNA here is from genome assembly GCA_023969325.1 of Oryzias curvinotus. Classification (NCBI taxonomy): domain Eukaryota; kingdom Metazoa; phylum Chordata; class Actinopteri; order Beloniformes; family Adrianichthyidae; genus Oryzias; species Oryzias curvinotus. The sequence goes on from CM043708.1 coordinate 10,681,312, forward strand.
GAAACAAATTGTGGTTATGGACTACTGTTTCGATGGCTCTGAGTAGAAAATATGAGTTTAGAGAGCATTTTGGTAAACAAATAATCTGATGAAGATGATGCAGAGACAAAAATATGAATGTTAGAGTCTGTGAATATTTGTATATCTGCACCACCAGCCAAAAACAACCCTTGCATGATCCAGTAGACCAGAAATAAACGATGGACTGTAAAATGGGCTACAGACAATTACTGGACATTTTCGGGGAATGATGATCCTTCCTGAGAGAGAAAACAGGCAATTAGAGGATGTAAATGGGAAGGAAACTTTTGCTAGATTGTTAGTGAGCTGTGCTTTGTGCTGCAGTTCAGCTCGAATAATGAATCCCCTATTGCTGTGAACACGAAAACAAAACTACTCGAGGGGGGAAGAAAAAACTCACAAACAAATAGAACCTTATAAAGATGTCCTATCAGGGAATGATACCTGGAACAATTGTATCTTACACAAGCTAGATGATTTGGGAAATTCTCTGCCAAATGGGAAAAGCCCTCACCTCCCAAATCACTAACTCAAATACAAATGGGAGTGGTAGGATAATATGGGGGTTGAGCAGCGCATGGTTAATATTGCTAATTAGGCACCGAGAAGCAAAGCATTAACTGAAACTCAAGTGATTATTAGAAAAAGTGACTAAAGAGAAAAATTGTTTCAGTACTTTTGTGACTTAAGTTTTAGGATAAACTGCATTTTCTAAATAAGAAAATCATGTATTACTACTAAAAATAAGTAATTTTATTTATAACTGTTAAACTGAGAGGACTTTTGTGGACTTCATTTGAATTAATGGGAAAGATGTTGGGAAAAAAGACAGGCAGCAAAGCTCAACAAAAAGGGATTTTAATTCCCACCTCCTCCAGTTATTACTTTGTGCTCCTGCACTGAGTCTAAAAGGAGGGTTTGCAATCTGGGCTCTACCAATTTCTATGTTTTTTTGTATCCCCCCCTACAGAATTTGTATTTAATTGCATTGTGAAGTAAAGTTAATTTGCGGTTTGGTGAGTGTCTAAAATTTATCAAGAACTTTTACCTGTTTATGTTACTTTTTTTCTAAAGATCACCCAACATTTGTGTATTTTACAGCAAAAACACAATTCTTTTAAACTAACAGTACGATTTTTCCCCACACAAAAAAGACAAAATTTTTTAACTAGGCTTCTTAGACACAAGCCCAGGTTCAGCTGAAGATGATGAAAGTACTACGATCCAAACCTTCATCCTAACGAGGGTACAAACTGTCCAGCGTCTCCATGGACGCTAACATCCTCCTTCTTTTACCTCTTTCACCTTCTATAAAGATTTTTACCTTCCTCTGCTTCAAAACAAGGCAAGCTGTCTTGTAAATCCCACAGGTTTCCCCACTTTGCCAGCCATCAATGTCATGCTTTGTTTGGCCGTGGCCTTGCTCGCTTTACAGCCACAGTTCTGGGAGTTTGATGTGAGGTTTTCTCGTGTGTCACTGAGGAGAGCAGACTTGGATTCTGAGGCTGGGAGACAGCACGGCAAGAGAAGAGAATGTAAAAAGATTTGTCAAAGATTTTTTCAAACTTTTTATGTTGAAGTAAATCACAAGTTTAAAAAAAAAAACATTTAGAAACATTTGTTGGCCCTTCTATAACCCTGCTTGGTATCTGGTGACTATAAAAACGTCACTCTATAACTTTAAAACACAGTTTGTGACAAAAGTAGGGCCTCCAATTGTAAGGCAGCCTCTCAGTCTCCAGTAATCTTAGCAAAGGCATTTTAAAAGTAAAATATAAAAACAATATTTAAGGTGTGATGAAAAGGAGCTAAAAAATAAAAGTGTTTGAATTGAGTGTCTCTGCAAAATACAGCTTTATTAGTTTTCCTCAAAGTCCAGTGGTGTTAGAATGTGTTTTTTTTCTCATACATTCAAGTTTTTTTTAATAAATGTAAATTACAATATTTATGAGCTGCAACTAGATGACTTTTTTTTAATTTTTAAATCAAGCAAATTGTTTCAAAAAGTTAATCTGAATGTTTATTTTTTACAGAGTCATCTGAAAGCTAAAGTGGGCTCTGCCAGCTGTCTTCCGCTGAACTGATTGAACATTTATATAAATGAGATTTCTTTTCTCTGGAGTTTTTGAGTCAGAGCAACAGTTTTAGGCTTTAATAACGTATCTCTGTAAAATGAAATCTTTTTGAATTATCCTTTTTTCTTTTTCTAGGTGCATGCTGAAGAAATTTCTGGCAATAATGGCTACGTGGAGCTCTTTTTCTGTGCCAAGAAGCTTGATGATAAGGTGAGGCCGGTGATTTAGTTAATCGTTTAACAAAACTACACAAGTAGTTGGGAGGTAGAGATTACATGATGCTCCTCATAATGTCGTGGTTACAGGCGGGTTTCATCACTTCCAGTGGAAGCACAGGAGGTTTCCTTTGGCACAGATATGTGGAAAAATAAAACATTATCGCCTTGTATTAAAAAAAAAAAAAAAACCTATTCACTTCATAACATCTTAAAGAAAATATGTACCACCGCTTCCACTTCAAGGCAGGAAACATCTGACCCCAGCTGCTCTTACATGTTCCAACTTTGCCCAGGGCGTAGTTCAATCAAAAAGACAGCAGGAGCTTACATCCACTTACAGTTCTGATGATCTGAGTCATACTGGGTTCTCGGCAGCAAGCTTTTAGAGTCCAGATTCAAGGGTTGACCTTGATTCTCAACGTCACACACAGCATGTGCATTTGCTTTTAAAATTACAGTTTGACATTTACAGCAATTTTAACTTTGAATCCCTGTGTGTTCTGCACTGATGACACATTTTAAATAAATAAATAAAAACACAAGCACATAAAGACACCACATCAAATCAATTTAGCTTTCAATTATTATTTTATCCTGAACATACAGTTTTGTACTCAAAATACTGAACTTTTGAAATTCTGAATATTCCGCTGTTTATTTTTCTTAAAACAACTTACAGGTGTTGAAAAATGCTTAACAATGTGTTGGAGATTTTTATCAATCTTAGTTACTCAACAAATTAAACACAGCAAATTTAAAAAGAAAAAAACCTGTTAAAATCATATTAGAATACCTATTTACAGGTTTTTACATACGGACACTAACTTTTTTATTTCTGTTGTTTAACAAACGTCTCTGGCAGGAATGTATTTATGGTGGAGAATAAACTGGGTTGTTCTAATTATGTTTTAATGTAGTTTGGGTTATGCTTTACATGGAAATTCTACTTTGTGTTGGATCTGAGTTTCAAGTTCAGTTCAGTCGGATACATTGTAGCTGTTTATGTCCCTGTCGCCTCTTTTTACGTGTTCTGTCTTTGCTTGAATGTCTCACCCCTGTGATCTATCTGCGATGACTCACCTCCTCAGAGTTTGTTGTCCTTGATGGTGTTTCATGTCAGATTATCTTTGTAATTGAGTGTAAAACTTTCCACAAGCTAGTTTCACTTCGTTGTGTGCTTCTTCACATTTTTTTTCTTCATCCAATCTTGGGTAACTCTGTTTTGCATCTGAATCTCTGACATTCTAGACTGCTTTCTGATTGTGTGCTTTTTTTAGTTGCCTGTTTGGTTTCTGGTTCATTTAAAACCAAATTTCCTTTGAGTCTTGAGTTTTTCCAAATAAGCTACTCCATTTCAAATTTGTGATGAGTTTTTTCTTGTCCTTGAACCTGCCACTGCTGTAGAATTGTAGAATAAATAACCCACCATGAAGAAAATTAAATAAAAAATAATTGATGTTAGAAAACAAATTCCTTCTCCTTGAAAGATGAGAAGTTTAGCTTTTCACACTGTTTTGCAGTTTTAATGAAACCTTAGAAGGGAAAAGGGGAGAATTAAAGCAATACCATAATATTATTATGGGGATGTAAATTATTTCCACTGTGCACATAAGACAGAAACTTTCCACCTGTGATGAAACCAATATGATCTTTTACTGTTATTTGTTTATTTTTACATTTGTGCAGCGTTCACCAGATATTTGAATAAGTGCATGTGAAATTTTCTTTGCTCAATTTTTTTTCAAATTTTGAACATTAAAAATTTATTTTATAACTTGAATTTAGATGAAAAAGTGAACCAAAAACAACAAAAACGGAATCATATCCATCCCAACACCCAGTTGGGGACTGTAGTTTTTTTGCACAAATAATTAGCTCTTAGATCCACTTCCATATAATGAGTACTGACTGAGACAACCTGATGTTTCAAGCAGGCTGCTTGTCCATCATGTCCCTAACCTGCAGTATTCATTCACAGAGCATGCCTGCAGGTGAACAGAGGCTTTTAATGTGGCAGATTGTGGTATCTGGTAATGATGCCACAATTAATGTCATTGTTAGCCAAAGATTAAATCTTGACACGAGTGCCTCATTAGTCCATGAAACTGATGCCACAGGCCAGCAGTTGCCATAGCAACGAAAAGAGGATGCTACAGCTCTTTTTAAAATTTGTTTTTTATTTCTTTTTTTTTTTTCTTTTTTCTTGCTGCTATCCCTCAGGAGACTTATGTGGCTAATGTGGCGGGAAATGCACCCTTAATTGTCTCATCTCGTGTACACAAAGCCCCCTCACCCACCCAACTGCAACATCCACAGACTTACACAACAGTAATTATTTGTTTTCCTCCCTGAAGAATCAATTGACCTAAATAGTTAGCGCCGCCTCTGCTCCCAGACGCCTCTACTGGAGCTGATGTAAGGCAGCCACAAATAACTGCATGGGATGCCAAATGTTTTGTATGTTTATGTTTAAACACTCTGTCTGTTTTTTCCCCTAAACACTGAGGGTGTAAATGAATGGGAACAGTTCCTAATTCATGCATCTGCATGGAAAGACACGCACTGTGAAAGAAATCAGTTTTCTCAAGTAAACATGCGATATTGGCGGCAGAATTCACTTGGGGTTTTTCGGGACTTTATAGAACCTGTTTGGAAAGAAAATTCCATTAAAGACGTACTCAGATTAAAATCGTGTTTTTGGTGTTTTTTTTATCATGTTTTGGTGGCATTTTTCTGATGATGGAGGACATATATAAAGAAATCTAAGATTAGAATTGCATTTCTGAGTATTTCTTTGTTCAAATCATTGTGAATGAGAAACAGACGTAAAAAAAAAAGGTATTTGAAAAAGCTTGTTGCTGTAATGTAGAAGCTACAATCGGCAGGCCCCCCTAGATGTACGTCTTTGTTGGCATCTGGCTCAAAGCTGTATGGCTCCAATATTGCTCGACATCTTTGTTGCGCTGCTAATGTTAGGTTGAGGGTGTGAGGGGCGACAAGCTAGTGGGAGAGAGTGTAAACAGATTGATGACGGGAAGTGGTGGTGGCTTACTTCGTGCCTATGGTCCCGCCCACAACTCAGAGGTGAATTTCTGCCGCTCTGCAAAAACTATGAAACGACACAGGTTTTCTCGATTTTGATTTTGGCTAAAGATTTTGGCATGATCATAATTAAAAGACCACTGGAAACACTTTAACGGCCGATCAAAAAATGACTGGAGTGGAACTTTAACGAAAACATTGCCATGGTTTAAGTAAACATTTGTTAATTTTAAATATTAAAATGCATTTTTGTAATACAACAACAAGCATCTTTATTCTGAACATGTAAACAAATAAACAGTGGAAGGTGAAAACCTCAAAAGAAAGAAGCAAGATTGAAAAAAATGTTTCACCAGTTTTTAGAAATGTTGTTTTATTGTGTGTTTTATTTACTGTACTGTCTATGACTTTAAAGAAGGGGAAACAATTTTAAGGAAACAATTGAACAATATCACCAAATGTAACCCTTAATAAAGGTTGCAACAAAGGTTTTTTTAAAGGGATGCAAATATGTAATAGACATTGTTTTGCTCATTTTTTATCCTTTGTTTCTGCAGGACCTCTTTAGCAAGTCAGACCCGTTTTTGGAAATATTTAAAATCAATGATGATGGAACCGAGCAGCTCGTCCACAGAACTGAGGTCAAGTCTTTGGATTTTCTTTTCAACAGCTTGTTTAGCAGTAGGCCTTGCTAACAGTGTGGGGCTAATCTAACAGGTGATCAAAAACAACCTGAATCCAGTGTGGGAGCCATTCAAAGTCTCGCTCATGTCTCTGTGCAGCTGTAATGAAGACCGGAAGCTCAAGGTTTGCCCTTGCACTACTGTTTTTCCCTTTGTTTAGAGGGAACTATCACTATAGGACTTAAGTGAGATTCAATTAGCTATTCAGCGGGAGTAAGCAGTGTTTTCTGTGTGTGGCACAGTGCCTAGTGTGGGATTATGACTCCAGAGGGAAGCACGATTTCATCGGCGAGTTCTACGCCACTTTCAGGGAAATGCAGAAAATTTCCAGTGGAAATAAGGTCAGTAAAAATTTAAAGGTGGAACAAAGTGGAGGCTAGGCATCAATATAACTGCTTCATCCATTTTAAATATATATGGCTTTTATTGAATTCTGTTCCCTTTTGGATTTTTCTGTTGGGTTTCTCCTCACTGGTGTCCTCACACAGTCCAAGAACATGAATGTCAGGTTAAGTGGTGATTTGAAAATTAGCTGTAGAAGTGTCCCTGACTGTGTCTGTGGTTGTTTGTCTTGATAACGCCTCAGTAACCCTGTAACCCATTTCCCCACCTAATAAGGATTTAGGATAATCTGCAGATAGAATACATGGTCCAGAACACTTTTCTCTGCTGTTTCTGATTTCTGACTTGTTCCACTGAAGGTGACATGGGACTGTGTGAACCCCAAATACAAGCAGAAGAAGAGGAATTATAAAAATTCAGGGGTTGTCATCCTCAACGACCTCAAGGTAAAAAGCTGCTCTGGTTACACATCAACTGCACAGAACATAAAAATCAGACATGTAGTCAAAGTCCCATCAGTTGACACACACCTGGGTGTATGAAATTTGTTCTCTGCATGTGAACCATCCCCTGGGGGGAGCAGTGAGGTGCAGTTACAGGAACTATTTGGGGGTTTAACCCAGGAATCCAATCCTTTAACAGTGTGTCAGTGTCAAGCAGGGAAACATTGGCTCCTATTTTTTAACAGTTTTTGGTGGATTTGAACTTGTAACATCCCATTTTTAGATTGTAGTTTACTCTGTAAAACAAAATTATATGGCTTTTAAATCAAACTTCATCTTTAGAGAAGCAGGACCTCAGAGATTTATGGAAATAACTTGGTGACATTGACTTCAGGATTTATTTTAAATGAGATTATGCCTGAAGAAAAATGTATATTTTTGTTTTTCCTGCAGCTCCACAGAGTGTACTCCTTCTTAGATTACATCATGGGAGGATGCCAGATTCATTTTACGGTAAACTGAACAATTTGTGATGCATTCAAAGTTTTTTTTTCTGATTAGGTAGTCTCAAATCGAGGTGCTCTATTTGAGTACAGTTGTCTTATGTCTTAGTGTAGTTATTTTTATTGCATGTAGGATGCTTCATGGAACATATAGAAACTTTATTCAGTATGCAACCTTTGGTCTGCTCTCTGTGGAGTTAATTTCCATTTTTGACTGGATCACAGAAGCGCTGAATAATAATCATGAGGAATGCTGCTACAGAGCATGTGAGCTCTAACTTTGAAACTGACTGTGGGTGTAAAAGAATGCAAGCTTCTTTCTTCGATCATATGATTTACTTGACCATTAGACATTTTCAGCCTCCCTCATAAGGTGATAAGAGCCCAAGTGAAAGTCTTTGCTGCAGACATGGAGCAATAAGAACAATTGATTTTGTTGTATTGTTCACGGTTTCCTTTTGTCATTTTCTTCCTACCAGGTTGCTATTGACTTCACAGCCTCCAACGGAGACCCAAGGAACAGCTGCTCATTGCACTACATCAACCCCTACCAGCCTAACGAGTACCTGAAGGCACTGATAGCCGTTGGGGAGATCTGTCAAGACTATGACAGGTGTGTCAATCTTCTGTTTCTCAGAAAAGGCTCTGTGGAGCCTGCAGGAACTGTGAGTGTCTTTTGATGCAGAGTACAGTTACAGAGTGCTCCACGTTTGCCATTTCGCTGGACTCTCTTCTCACTGAAATGAGCCACTCCATCCATACCACAGCAAAAGGACTATAATGGGAAATGTGGAGTGCAAATACAGACTCCTGCAGCATATTGCATTTCGGCTTGCCAGGTTGTTATGAAGCTAATGGAAGTGGGATACAGACCACTTTTCCCTCACATTTAGTTTTTCACAGAAATGTATTTAGCACCTGACATACTCTGCAATGTTTGAGGAGAAGGCATCACTTACAGCTCAAATGAGATGCGGCTCAGTAAAATGTGAAGATGCTGTCACGGATGATGAAAGCGTGCCATGTTTAGTGTCTGCTCGCATTATTGAAATCTGTCGTTGACATTATTCATTTCTAACCTAATCCCGGAAGTGATACATGCTTTATTTTAGAGAGAATAATGTGCAAAAGAACTCGTTAAAAGAAAGAATGACTGAGTTGCAGTCTAAATTCACAAAAACAAGTCAGCGTATGAGCCAAACAGAGCAAGTTAAGATGTTTTCACATGAAAGAGGGGTGTATTCTTCATGCCTTTGTCACTACATTCACCTGTGAGTTGAATAACAACTTTTTCCAAGCACATGACTTAAGATATCCATTGTAGCTTTAGGTTCAAAGGAGGTCCTTTTTTCCTTTTGAAATTTTGCATTTTTTGTCATGCAAAGCACAAAGCTGTGCCTTATTGGCATGTCAGATGTGGTACACTGTTTTGATTGGATGTCATAGTTACAGTGGTGACTCGGAGCATCTTTTGCACAGACTTGTTCTTTTGATTCTTCAAAGGCTCATTACACTGAATTTGAGGCAAACTCATGCAGAGATGGGGTCTCCACCAAGATGGCAGACACTTCCAAATAAAGTGGAGAGCATACTGGCTTTGGAAGAAACAGCAGGGGGTAGAATTTGATGTAAATACAGAGATGCTGCTGCATGAGGCAACACAGAAAAGTTCTTTCATGGGGAAATTCTTGTCACTGTGAGTGAATGTGCTGGTAAAGGCTGTGGATTTTGTAGAAAATATAACTTAATTATAGGAAAATTTGAGCATGACGCACTTCAGAGAAAGATGCTCTCATCTGTTGAAATTAAGCCAGATGAGGATTAACACTCTGACTCCTGATTTATGCAGATTCTTCTATTGAATGTCAGGGGAGCGCTGTATAGCTAATTATAGCATTCAGGGCATTCTGTAGCTCCAAAGACACAAAAAAAATTAGCAGCTCATCCTTACAGCTTAGGCCTTTTATTTTATTTTCTCATGGAGTCATGAAAGTGAAAAAAAAATTTAAAGCCAGCAAAGTTAGGACATTTATACTATTGTTTTATGTATTTGACCAAAACTGAACAGAGGCGGTGTAAAAAAAATGTGCGCATCTAACAAACTTTAGCCACATCATCTTTAGGACTCAACGTGAATTTTTTCTCACTTCGATTATCATTTGATCTATTGGAAAAGCAATCCCAGTGATTTTTTATTGTGATTATGCCGTTTTAGGATAATTTTCTAGGACATATTTTCAGCAGAGCGGCAGTAGTCCATTGCAACATTGCAAGTGCAACAAAAATGGTGAGCAATTTTGCAGCTATCTAGCCGTACAGTTTTGAGCCAGATGCCAGCCCAGACGTGAAAATTGAAGACGTGTGGATCTGTTTGTCTGCAAGTGGATGCATCAGAATGGAGAGGAGCAAGGTGTTTGTGACCCACCGGCTGTAGCTGCTATGTCACTGCTCAAGCTTTTTCCAACTGCATTTTTTCACCTGCTCCTGATTCATCACAATTTGAATAAAGAAATACTCAGAAAAGCAAATGTAATCTTTTCTTTATAAATGTCCTCCATCATGAGAAAAATACTCACTATACTATCAAAAATACTACAAGAAAAAAAAAAAAAACCCACATTTTTCATTCTTTAAGTCTCCTGAATTTTACTGTTATTTTTTGTCATGGAACATCTCTCTTTATATTGTCCTGACACGTGAAACCTCATTGAAAGGATGTTTTCTTTCTTTTGCACATGATGGCATGGACTCGGCAGCACCATGCACGGAAACGTGCCTAAGGGCAAACAGCGGCTGCAAGTGTAGGCAGTCTTTACCTCTCATCTTGGAATTTTTGTTGGGGTGTAAAGTGTGGGCAAGCAAACCTTTTAGCCTTTAGTAAATACAGGTGATGTGGGTTTTTGGAGTCCTTGCAGAGGAGTGATTTACAAAGTTTGAGTGACGAGCTTTTGTCTGCGTGGGTGGAGACTCGTTCACTTCTCTAAAGGCATATTTTGCTGTCGCTCCTCACATCCTCGCATGTGCTGACAAAGTGAGCAGGATCACAATGCACTTGACAGCAAAACTGGGGGAAAAAAACCCACAATTTCATTTTTTCTGTGGTTTACGCTGGTTATATCAAACGTTTTCTAAATCCACTGAGCTATTGAAAAAAAAATTAATTGAGGATTCAAGGTAGTTTCAATCACAGAAGCTCAAAGCTGTAACAGTTAAGATGTAAGTTGATGGAAAAAGTCACATTTCACCTCAGGGACAATTAGTTAAGCTTGACTGAACTCTATTTGTGGGGATGATTATACTTATCTCTGCTCCCAAAACCAATAGCAGTTATTTATAATTCTAGTTATGCATTCACTCAGGTTGCCTCGCTGTGTTTAAAAGGTCATGCTGGTAGGAGTGAGGCCTCTATTAAATTGGTTATTTAGATGAAAATGCAAAAAAAAAAAAAACTCAGTCGGATAACACAAATAGATGCAATGAACAGGAAATCCTATATTTCTTTTTTATTTCTATTCAGGACACATTATACCATAAAAGCCAAGCCATGCATAGAGGATCTATGAAAGAGAAATACTGGAGTCACTCTTGCCTTTCCTTTAGAGAATATTGATTGTAATTGAATATTTTGTGCAAAATACCCTTATGTGCTGTGTTATTTTACTGAGCCATGTTTGTAAGGAAGCAAAATAGAAATCAAGCTGCAATAATTTCTGGATGCATAGTTTACTGCTAAAGAATTAAATCTTTATCAAACAACTAAAAAAAAACGTTTTAAATGTACGAGAGATGGTTTCACGTAAATCTGTTTTTTAAAGGCGGAGAACCTTTGTTTACCTCCTATTTTATCTTCTCTCTTTCACTTTGTCAACTTTGGTGCTGAGTTAGGATCACAATCACATATTGCAAATGTTTTTAATCTGTTCAAGTAGCATTTTATCATGACGGAGGACATGTATATAGACAATATTAAAATTAAAACTGCATCTGTGATATGGAAGCATTTCTGTAGCATAATTAAAAATAAAAGTCAATACCAGAAATACTTTTTATTTTCAAAATGAAGCTGCATTTTTTGACTCAAATTTAAATAGAAAAAGCAATCCGCCAAACCGCTTTTTCTTTTTCTTCTTGAACACCACTTATTCTGTCACTTACTTAAAATGATAAAGAAAATGGTATTTGACACTTGATTTTCAAAAGGTTCTTTGGTAAATGTGTAGCAAACTTCAATTAGAAATATCTAATTTCACAATCAACATGGATTAACAGAAATCATTTTTCCTTTTCACAATGTAACTGTACGACAGAGTATTAGGGCCACCAAAAAAAAAAAAAAGTCCCCCCCCCCCAAAAAAAAGTAAAATTACGAGATTTTAGATAAAAAGAGATAAAAAGTCGTAAATCTATGAGAAAAAAACTCGTAAATTTACAGGATTTTAAGTCGTAGGCTCCGATAAACGGACAACTTCGGTGTTTTCTTCTTGTTAATCTACGACTTTTTTTCTCGTAAATCTATGAGATTTTAAGTCGTATATTTATGAGATAAAAACTCGTAAATTTATGACTTTTTATCTCCTAAATTTATGAGATAAAATCTCGTAATTTTAGTTTTTTTTTAAATTTTTTTTGGTGGCCCTAAAACTCCGTCATATAACTGCATCAAATGACTCAAAAATAAAATTAAAAAGCAATCCTCCAAAATGTTTTTTCATTTTTTTATTCAATACTGCTTATTCTGTAAGATAATTAAAGCGAAAATGCAAAGAGGGGATTGCGTTTTCGTTTTCACATCAACCACGCCAAAACTGTAGCATAATTCATTTCCAGTAAGCGTTTTCAGGAGGGAGGAATAAAAGTAATTCCACTTACTTTTATTACAAATCTATGGGGAAAAAAAATATGAAGGGCACCTTCCCATGCATTGTCACTGAGGAACTTAAATATAACTAAAATGGTGGGAGAACGGCCTAAATAATAATAAATGAACATCAAACATGATCAGGACAAAGAAATGACTGTCCTGTGTTTTGACAAGAATGAGGAAGGACTGAAATAAACAAGAAAAACATAAACTCTGTGAAAAACATTAACGGAGGATAATATAAGAGCTTAAAATAATATAGAACAAAAAAACCCACAATCAACGGCATTAAACCCCATTTATATTAACAAGCAGGTCAAATGATCAGACATGGCGTCATGAGGATCCCGCACATGGAAAACCTAATCATTTGGAATAGCAATCCATAAAAAACCAACAAAAAATGATCAGGAAATCACACGTTTAAAGATGGACAAGAAGAGGTAGAGAAGAGAGCAGAGTGTAAATTACGAAGAAGAAAAGATAGATGTAATGAATGAAAAATAAATATGTAACTCAGACTACTATCTGAGACCTTTACATTATTGATAGAATAGTTTTAACTTATGGAAACAATGCTGTTGAATCATTCGCTTGATTGATTTGATGAAGATTCCTGCTTCCAAAGTGTTCAGATTTTCTCTGTTCAAAATAATTCAGAGTTGAGCTAAAAGTAGAACCTAACAAATTATAAATGAAGTTTTCACAAAAGATCAATTGCGTCAAGCTTTGTGGACATGGAGAGAGGTTAGCGAGAGCACAATCTGTTTAATTGTGATGTTTTTAGTTTTATTTTTTTTTGCTTCATGCAGAGTGAAAACAAATCTTACAGAAAACATGAATTGGAAAACCAAATACAGTAAATCATACTGTTAAATGGACATATCTGTCCAATTCATTCTGTTTAGAGTTGCAGGCCAAAACCAACTCCTACGAAAGCACAGATCAATCTGGTGGATGTTTCTGGACTGTGGGTTGATGCTGGAGTGCAGGGAAACATACATCAAAAAAATAAAAAGAGATTAACAGAAGCATAAAGAGTCGGATTCTCTCTCATGCTCTCCGAATTTAACAGAGACATCGGGAACTTATGGAAAACACTTAGAGATGTTGTGTGCCTGTATTTGAAAATTGTCAAGTGAATGTCTCTTAAACATTGCCACTGAAGCGAATGCTGCAGATAGATGGTCCATTTCAATACTTTTCCCATAAACTCGGGTGCAAAAAATGAAGACTTCACAGAATAGATGGAAAAAACAGGGATTTGTAAACACAAATGGTGTGTTCCTGCTTAGGCAAGAGCCTGAGCTTTGACAGGGAGCAGCCGGTGGAACCAAGCAGCAGGATCTACTCTTCTGAATGGTGCGGTGAAAAATGGAGAGATTAAAGACTGTCTGAAGCTCTTTGAACAGGTGCAAATGCCATCTGAAAATGGAATCATGGGACAGATTTCAAACTGTTATTAAAGCTTTTAGCTTGTTATGAAATGCAAACAAGCTGATAGCGCGCACCGTTGGAAATGAGAGCAGATGGATAAGCCATCAATGATTTTTTGTTCTAAAGACTGTAGTCACTCTTTCACTAAATCACATATTCAACTGATTCATTTGCTTATTATTTCAGTGATAAGAGATTTTCAGCTTTGGGATTTGGTGCCAGAATTCCTCCAAATTATGAGGTGAGTGGTAGGTAAGCATTTGATGTTTCACATTACCATTTCTCTGTGGACCAAATATATTTGGTCCACAGAGAAATGGCAAGACCTTACCATGGCAAGACAGTGTTTTGATACCGTATCTATGTTCAGGGACCAGCTTTTTCCAGTGGTTTTAGGTTACACAACATAATTTCTCTGACACAATATGTCATTCTGCCAAATTTCACATTTAAAACCAATTGCTGTGGGTATTTTTATTCATGAGGTCTTGTCTTCAAATATCAACTTGTTAGAGAAAATATCATCTTCTGCTTAAAATGGGGTTGATGTTCATTTTATACGTAAAATTCAGAGTCTGGGAGCATTTTTCTAAGCAAATTGGATATGAAGACTTTAAAGCACACTGGGATTTTTTACAAGCACCCTGAGGAGATACCATAGATGTGATGAGTGGATGTGTGAGTGTGCACACACACACACACACACACACTTTAACTCCAAGCTTTGATAATATGTCAAACATGAGTGGCTGGTGAAATTGTATTTATTTATTTATTTTTTTTTTTAACAAAACTCTAATAGACTGTGAGTCACATACTATTAATTGTTGTCTTGTTTCTGCAAAGTGCTAAGTGCACATAAACTACTTTTCCCTAGAAACAGTCGGTTCTTTATACTCTTTTGGTGGCAAAGAGAAATTTTATCGAAATCATGAAAGTACTTTGTTATCTTGAAAGTTATTATCCAGTGTTTCATGCATATTTAAAATGCAATGGATTACATAAAAATTTTTTTTTATTACTTTATTCTTAAAAACATAGATTGATTTGTGTTTAGAAATCTAAATAGTAACATTAATTTTCATATTCCAAGTCTGAATTGCAAATTGAATTGTCAATTAAGAAATGCATATTATTTTTGAATTACGAATGGAAAAAAACGTCCATACTTTAAGGCCATCATTACCAAATTCAAACAGACTTCAGGAAATGGCGATATTCATCTTCTAATTCGTCAGGCTTTTCTTACAAATTTCACTTTAAAACTGAACATCCCATAATATCTTCCTATTGGACAGTGGGGAATTTAAACAATGGCCGCCCATAAGGGATGGGTGATTGATGCCCTTTACGTCTGTTGATGTAAATGTTTTTTCACATCATTTATTTATGAAAGAACAGATTTTTGTGAACACTTACACAGGCAAAAAGGAATTGTATTTTTAATACAATTTAATAGTGGAAGCTTGTTGCACCCTTAGTTTTTTGAGTAAAATTTTTTTAACTTTCTTGTGTTGTGTCATCATAAATCATCATTTCTTTTAGTAGAATTTACTTTTTGTGTTATTTCAACACAACATTAAAATGTTTTGCGCCAAAATGACTGTAATTTCAAAAATTGAATTGTTAAATTTACAATTCTAGCACAAGCCATTAAAAACGTATAATTTTCTGGCTTTAATCCTCTTTTTAACCTGTTTAATCCCCATCCCAAGCAAATATGGTTTTATCTGGCAGTAAACTCTTTAAAATCTATACCTGTGACAACAAAACAACTGGTTTTTCACCTCAGACTGAACCTGATGATGGACTGAAGGGGAAGTATTTTGATAGGGCTCTTGATAGTAACAGGCAACTGCCCAACCACTTCTGCTAATAGAAATTAAGACTTAAAGATTAACTTTGTTTTGGCCCAATTGAAATTTTTACTGTGCAGAGCAAGAAAACAAGCCGGGTAAAAAAAAAAAACCGCATAAATAAAATATTGCATTTGTGCTAAACCCAAACAGGAGGTCTCTGGTCAAATTCTTCAGCATGTACTTTTTCATGAGCTCAATTAAGCCACATTTTGTGGCAATAGTTGTCAATAAAAAAGAATTGGTTTGGGGGGATGTTTACACATTTCAATATGTTTCAAAACTGAATGGTAAATTAAATTCTGTTTACTGAGTTGATTGCTGGTAGGTATATAATATCAGAATTTCAGCTGCTGTTATATCCATCTGCTCACTGCAGGCTGCTAACAGAATGATGTACTGAATCCACTTATGCAAATCATTTCGTGACCATGGCAACACAAATGCACCAGGTGCATTAATTTCCCTGATCAAATGGACAATCACAAACAGTTAACACAGTGCAGCGTTTTAGTTTTCTCTTAGCTCTTAAGCACATGGTGTGCTTAGTGTGGTATGACCGATGCTGCAGTAGAAACGGGTCAAACTCATAATGTTATCAGCGCTCGCGGGTCTGTGGAAGCCGTTCCAGTCTGGAGACTGGAGACAGTGAGAATCTAAACCATCTCAGAATTACTTATGAAAACACAAATGTGCTAGTGTGTTTTACGGTTATGTAGTCAGGTCAGAGGTGTGATGTGCTTCTTTATCATTTACAAGTTGAGACCAAGTGCTTTCTGTTATCTTTGATTTGTCAATGCATGCTCTCTTATTTAAGAAATGTAAAGTTTGCCAGCTTGTAACAGTCATCTGTTATCAATCTGACTGCTGGTTAGAGCCTGTTTCTTTTTTAATATAATCTGATCAGCTCTGAGATAAGCAAAGTGACATTGTTCATTGATGCTTTTTGTTTCCTTTCTTATTGCAACTGTTGTTCAAATCTGGGGTTGTTTATGGGCCACAGTTTGTTGTTCTACCAACCTTTTTCTATTCCTGTTTTCTTTTTCTTTTTTTGTTTTGTTGTTGTTGTAGTTGCTAACATGCATAGCTCTCAGAGTGTAATCAAACTCAGTAGTATACTTTTGAGGAGAAATGCAGTTGTTTTTTTTTTCCTTAACTGGTTCCTGTTTTTTCACTGTTGCAATGACTAACTTGTCTTTTTTAAATTACACCTAGTTTGGATGCTAAATAAATCAAATAAAAACACACGTTTATGAAATTAATTTTGGATTTTGCTTAATTCATCACAACAAAAAACAACAGAAAAGGCAATATTTTACAGTTTTCCACTTCCATTCACAGGTATCACATGATTTTGCAATCAATTTCAACCCAGAGGATGATGAATGTGAAGGTAAGGGGGATGATTCATTAAAGTCCCACTCCGATCATCTTATGATCTATTTTTAACGAGTTCCCAGTGGTCTTTTAATTATGATTATGCCAGTCTTAGCCAAAATCATTAACCTGTGTCGTTTTTTAGGACATAGTTTCTGCAGAGCAGCAGTAATTCATTGAAATTAACCTCTGAGGTGTGGGCGGGACTTTTGTTGCGGAGCAACCCCACCCCCCTATCGTTTCATGTTGCCGAGAGCTCAGAGCATGAAGCTTGTGGCCCGCCCAGTGTATTTTTTTTTAACGTCACAAATAAGCTCTTTTTCCAACAGCATTTTTTCATCTGCTCCTGATTCACGATGATTTGAATAAAGAAATAGTCAGAAATTTATTTTTAGCATGATTTCTTTATAAATGCCCTCCATCGTGAAAAAAAAAAAAAGGCTACATGTTGAAAACACTCAAAAAGATTTTTCATGGGAGTTGGTCTTTAAGCTGTAGGCTGTCTTTTTTTCCACACAACTACTTTAATCACACAGGGTATGTCCACTAATATTGCTGTTTGGGTTGGCTCTTTTACATTTTATGCAAATAAGTACAAAATATAATTTTCTACAGAATCCTCAACCAATTGTTTGGGAAGATTCTTTGTAATTTTGACCAAAATTCTTTGGACTAATATTCAATGGATTAATACATCACTAAATCCACGTCTGTATTTATGGATATCAAAATGATTCAATTAATTGAACTTTAACATATTTCTTTAAAGCTTTACATCTTTTAAAGCTATATCTTGCTTTTAGAATAAAATTTGTTCATTTTCTTTTTTCTTGTCCTTGTGCTTTCGTTGATCAGAGATCCAGGGCGTGGTTGAGGCTTACCAGAACTGCCTTCCAAAAATCCAACTCTATGGTCCCACAAATGTTGCTCCCATCATTAACAGAATAGCCAAGCTGGCAGCAGGCGATGGCAACATTAAGGATGCTTCTGTAAGTCTTGCTCTACAATATACTAAGGTTTTGTGAATATTAAATTGTCTTTGTCGTTGTGCCTCCCACAGAGTCCCCTGAAGGAGCAGTCTGTGGTTCTGCTCTGTGCTTCGTAGGCTAATGATGCTGTGTGGTACCCACAGAACTGTTCTTCATTACGATCCATTTTTCCCCCCAGAAATTACATTTAAAATAGATCCCGTGGAGCTTTTCTGTATCTTTTTTTCATCTTTTTTCAGCACAACAATAGATTAGCCACTTGGTTTATTTCACCAAGAATTAATTGATCATTTAAAAAAATCCCCATTAAAGCCTTTTTTTATTTTATTTTTTGCAGTGTTACCACATCCTGCTCATCCTCACTGATGGTGTGGTGACAGACATGGCAGACACACGTGAGGCAATTGTTCGAGCCTCTTACCAGCCTCTCTCCATTATCATCGTCGGTGTGGGGAATGCCGACTTCACAGACATGCAGATTTTGGATGGTGATGACGGAGTGCTTCGCTCACCAAAGGGCGAGCCGGTTCTCAGGGACATTGTTCAGTTTGTGCCCTTTCGAGACTTCAAAACGGTTTGTATTTGGTCATTTATCACTCATCACTTGTTGACTTTCAGTTGTCTATTCCACCAACAGCATCTCCATCTGCTGCAGCATCTGATTTAGTTTCATGGCAGTATTTTGTTGTTTAGATCATGTCAGAGCTGCTAAGATGTTGAATTTTGTTTTTGGCTGCAGTTTTGTGTTTTTTTTATGTGGTAAACTTGAACACTTTTTTTTTTAAGTTGAGGTACTTTCTTTCCACTTTTTCAATTTTATCTGATATAGCTCAACAGTATCTTCCTTTTCTTTAAATGACCCAAACAAACAAAATCGTAATATTTCTGCTATGGCTCTGATGGGTTTGTTTTGTTTTTGTGGCCTGAAGGCAGCCCATTTTCTCCTGTATGCGGGGTACCTCTGACTGGATGCAGTGGATTCTCAGTGGCTCTTGTTAACTGTAGATGCCTCACTTTGAATTAACTCTGGGGGCTACATGCATGCTGTAGTTTTGTTGTAAAACTGTATGTGGGGAAAAAGCAAAAACCAAACAAACAACCAAAAAACCAAAACATATATATACTTTTTCTCAGATTTCTGATGTCGGTCATCGGTGTGTCTTTCTGTTTTTGAAATCACAATAAGATTTTAATGGATGCAGTCACCTTTTTCTTAGTAATTTACATACAAAAGCAATGTGTGCTCTAAATCCTAAGTAGACATGACAGGAAAGTAAAAGCAGGGAAGAGACACAATTTGAACAACTAGGAAATGGGAGTAACAGCGTGAGGTGAGTCTGTTCTTACATCATCTTCTGCCCTTATGCATATCAATATGTATGCAGGGCAAGGTTTATGCAAGGTTATGGCATGTATGCCATAATTATGCATCTGACCCCAGAGGATTTATCCACTCATATGAAGTAAAAAAAAAAAAAAAAAAAAAACATAAAATGTGTTCTTTAACTCTTACAGCAGTCTTGGATCAAATTTGATCACTGAATTGATTATTTTCCATCAAATTGGCAACATCCTCGTAGATGAAACCCGATTCAACCTCTGACCCACAGCTATCCATGTGTGGCTGTTTGTGTCATAACATTGGCACACCTTATTTTATTGTCATAAAGCAAAAATGTGTGCACAGCGTCTTTTAGATTCCTCTGAGTTTGCTGGAAAGACTTTTATAACTCAGTTTTTTCATGGTTTGCTTTGTTTCAATGTTTGTAAGTCATGATAATCTGATTTGTCCCACAAGAAATTCTGCTCACAGTTCAATATAGTTGCAAGAGCTGAATAAAAATAAATAGACTGGTTTTTAGTTTATTGAACCCCCATTCTGGGTCAGAATGTTCTGTTTTTTCTTATTAGATACAGAAAAAATGTGAACGCCTCTTATGGTAAAACCAAGCTGTGACGGTCCCTACAGGTTCAGTGAGGTTACCAGTGTGTCATCTCCCAGCATGTGTGTTGTTGAGACTGGATTCCCTGTCTTAGAACGTCTCACCCGAGTTCTTTTTATTCGAGGAAGAACAATCCAACGGGTCAAATTTTATTTGCATATAGACGAGAAACTTACAAAGCTTTGGTGACCATTCCTCTTAAAAAATGGTCTGACTTCTTCCCCCCGCTTCATCCATGCAGGGGCATTTCCTGGATTCTCACACTTACAGGTCATTGGTTTTCATGACTCATCCTATTGCTCCTATGGCCTCCTTTCCCCCACATCTGCTGCACTCCTGCCTCCTGAATGCCTCAGGCCTCGCCCCAAAGACGAATGAGTAAAAACCATGAAACACACTTTTAATAGTAATAACAAGTAAATAAAAAGCAAAAAGGAATTGAAAAGCAAGTAATTAAACAACAGTGATTGAACATGTATAAAAATAAAATTAGTATGAAAAGCCTTCATGAAAATTTATGAAAAGCTTTTATAAAAATAAAATCATTCAGTATTTACTTTCAGAAAATAAAAAACAACAATGTGTGTGAAAATTGAAACCTAAGACAAAAAAGCTTGACTTTGTTGAAGTCTGTTTCTGTCGTTTTACCTTTTATTTTTCAGGTGTTTGCTATAATTGTGGTCACCTTCAACCACCTGGTGGAATCTCTCTCTTTAATCCAGTTTTAGCCTGAATAGTGAACCTTAAATTCCAGAACAGGGCGTAGATTTGAGGGGGGAGATATGATTTTTATTGTAAATTTATCTATTGATAGACCATCCATCTTGAGACTGGGAGGTTATGGGTTAAAATCCACGATCAAGTTTTACCAAAGAGCTTAAAAAACTGGGACTCAGTGCCTCTCTGCCTGACACTGCATTAATGGTTGAATTGGAGGTTTTGAACCACCAAGCACAGCTGTGACTGCAGCTCATCGCTCCCCTAGGGAGAAGGGGTCAAATGCAGAAAACACATTTTACACAGTCTGGTGTGTGATAACTAATGGGACTCTACCTTTAACAAACCATAAATAGAGATAGGAAGGACCTCCAAAAACTTACACTTTGACACTTTTTCCTTCTAAAACCAGACTTGTTGCTGCATAAATGTAGTCTGCTGTCTAAATCTCCCTGTTTTCTTCATTGACTGTTTTTTGTTTTATTTTTATTTTTATTTTGTTGCCTACAACAATCCACCACCTCCCTAAAAGGAACTGGCAACCTGTTGAGAATTCCTTTTCTCAAATAATTCTCTTTTTTTCTTTCTCTGTCACAGGCTTCACCTGCAGCCTTGGCCAAGTGTGTTCTGGCAGAAGTGCCTGGCCAAGTAGTCGAGTACTTCAGCCATAAGGCTATCTCCCCTATGAGTCCGATGAGGGAATTACTGAGCCCCATCCTCAGCCCACTTGCCACCACTCCAACAGAATAACCGCCTGCCCTGGTTTTGTGACCAAGCTTTTGAGCCTGCTGCCAGTCCAGCGGACTGAAAGTGGGAGAGGATGTATGCCTCACTTCTTTGGACAAGCACTGAAGAGAAAATCCCTGTAAATGTGTCGTTACTGATTTCATTTTTCACTCTAAGCAAAAATGTTTACACAGGGACGGGATTGGAGAGATTGTTGGGTGTCTTTTTGCGCTCAGTGTCGATTCAGCACGTCCCCCCTTCAACCGGATTCTCTAGATAGTTCAGCATCTCGTAGAGAATTAGGTCTTAAAGCTCCCCTTACCCATTCATTTTTGATGCATGCACACCAATTTGCTTTGTGCTGATCTACTGATTTGACGCAGGTTTATTTTTTCCTCTGCTGCTCATGAAGATTTGGCACTTCACCTACATATTACTTCTCCCTCTTATTATGTAAATTGTTCCAATAATTTCTAAGTACGCTGCAATTAGATTGTTTGAGCTCACAAAATTTAGTCAAGACAATTTAATTACAGAGATGCCACAAGTTAATGATCAGACCTAAAAATATAATCACACATCCCCTTCCTGTCAGAATCTTTCTGCCTGAGGGAATGGCCTTTTTTTTTGAGATGCAACTTGTCTAAATCCTTTTAAATCATCACCTCAAAGTCAACATAAAGGAGTTCATGGCTGTAAATTTGTAGTTAAATGTGTCGGATGTCACTGATTCCTAAAACTTAAATGAAACGCTTCTGCTTTTGTCATAAAATAAGAGCCTGCCTTTGCAAACTGCTGTTCCTGACTGCTTTTCCACTCAACAGCAGAGGCAAACAGGGGGTTGATTGCAATATGTGAGGGTTGTGGAAAAAGAAACTGCAGTCTGTTCAACAATATTATTTAAATAACACTGATGAATCGATGCCAAGGTAATCAGGGGAGTAAAAAGAGACACGTTTTGTGCATATCATCATGTCACCCTTCTATTACTCTCATAATGCCACCAGTCTGCACAGTTTTTTATGTAGCTGGAGGCTAAATGGTTTTGAGGTACAAAATAAAGCAAAAAGCAAAACAAAAAAAAAGCTGAACTAACGAATATCTATGATCGGTGATTAATTTCCAGTCCTTTGTTGAGTGGCAATGGTGTAAGCAGTGAAAATCACGCCTCATGTCAGTCCCTCAACCAGCCATCATGCAGGTGAAACCGCTCGTGTTTTCTGCTGTAAATTTAATTTCTGTAGATAGTCTGACTTTTTATGTTTATTGCTTTTATATGCAAAACAATTGTATGAGGTATTTTATGAGACTCTCGTTCTGGGAGAAGATTAAAAACAAGGGAAAGCACAGTTCATGCTGTAACAAACATGGCAAACATTGAACCACATTTACATTTGACTTTTTCAGTGTGATTGTTGTCATATTACCAGTTTTTCTTAGAACCAAATGACAACTAAAACTTTTCCCAAGAACATAGTGCTCTGTAAATACATTCATTTTCAAGTATCTCTTGAATGAAGGATGTCTGTGTACTAGTGAATAAATAGAGATATCCTGGATTGGGCTCTTCTGTTTAGTGTAACATAAGTCAGAAATATCTATACTGCTCTTTTTTATTGTATAAATTTAAGTGAATGTTGGCATCTAAGTTAACTAGTGCAGAAATTTTGTTTTTGAACTATACTTAACTGCATTTTTTACAGAATGTGGGCAAAGGCTACAAGAACAAGAAAGAAAAAGCCAAGTAAAATGTTTCTATTGCAACGTTCTCAAAGCCCAGACAGCTATTTAAATGTGTGTCACTGGTTAAGTGGAAACCAAAACCTTTTTTTTCCCTCTGGCACAAATATTTCCTGAAAACAAAATGTCTAAAAGACCGTTTTTTTAAACTGTGTGTTAACATTTACAAATATTAATTGAAAGAGGACAATGATGACATACATTTGCCATTGCTTGATTTTTCTTGCACTCTATTATGGTATATGCAAAATTATTTATGATGAGTAGTGCAAAGTATAAAAGAATATATAATTCTCAAACATTTAACATGAGAATAAACATCTTTTTAAGAATTCCAACGGCCCTTTGTTTAGCAGAACCCAGTTTTAGTTTTCTGTTATAAATCTAGCAGTTTACTAATTCATCTAAACCTACAATAAAATACAAACAGCTCTTGTTACTCAGTTTGTTACATATAAAATTTCATTTGTACTACAAGCGACTTTGGACTGTAATCAAGACACTTGACGCTTTCACTGCCAGTAAACACACAGGAAAAGTATCTAAATGTTTACCATCAGCTGCAAACTTTTCCATGGCTGTGAGTTTATCTCTGGTCTTTCCCGGCCCAAACATTGACCCTTGCTGACTGCACCAAAACACAGCTACCTCTGCTGTCTGAACCCCTTCAACGATCCACTGAGGAAGGTTCCTCACTGAAGTCTATTGATTTTGCAGACCTACATTGGAAGCCATATAGTGTTTCACAAACGTAAATATTCCTGGAAGGAGTCTTGTTTCATTTGAGCTCAGGCCCACATTTGAGCTGAGCAGGAATGACCCAAGAACAAAAAATCCCTTATCTCACACCTTGTCTGGGTCAGTATTTTGCTAATATGCACTGTACATTACTTCCCTTTAAACATTTACAATGCAAACCCGTGCAAACACAAAACTGTTATAACAAAAATTTTTAATTCAGTTTCATTCAATTTCTTCATTTGGTTGCAAGCATTATTTAAACATCTGCAAGTATTCATTTTGGGGGGAAAAAACTAATTTAAGCAGTCAGTGTCTAAAGAGCATTAGCAACCCGTGTGCACTTTGTGCCTTGCACTGTTTCATCCTGTCTCCCCTCTATCAGTCATATTGCTTTACCAATTTGCCTCAGGTGAGAATCTGCAGCTGCTCAAAATGTCCATTATTTTACTGATTTACAATTTTTTCACGAGCTCTGATTGCTAATCTGAGAGATCTCTGACTTTGAAGCATTAAAAATTGTTTTTTTTATGTCAATCTAACAATCCTACATTTTACATGATAACAATAATAGGTATACTCTGTTTTAAATTTGCTCTTTAACAAAAATTACTTTTTTCAGCTAATGTCAGTGCTTTTTTACCCCAAACGTTCAAGTCTTCACACTTGTTTCTATGTTAAATGAGCAATATATTGGTGATTTATAAAATCCCTAAATAAGTAGTCTAAATAACTGAAACCTTAATGCATTTGTCAATTAAATAACAAATACAGCTTTTTTCCCCCAGTGTAATCTAGTGTTTTCTAGTGCAATTTAAAAGAAGTAACTACAATTATTGTGAGAACCTATCTTTGGTGCCAAAGCAGTGCAAGAAAGAGTTAGCTAAAAACACAATGGAGTACATAGTTCATGAGGCCGTTTTCTTAAAAAAAAGAAGAATCCAGTGAGATACTTATTGTTGCTCATCCGTGTTTAAGGTTTGCCACTAACCTTTGTGCACAAGTTCCCTCTGTATTTCTGTTGGGCCATTCATCTGTTACCAAAATGAGGCTGTTAGTCAATACCCCTTTATGCATCTGGCGTAGCCGCAAGCTGTGTGGGTAAAAAAGAAGCCCATGCATCGTTTGACTTCTTCTAACAGAAGAATGGGATTTATTGCATGCTTATTTTGATTGTTAAGCTGTGCTGTGCAGTCACTCCTTTGGATTTTATGATATGCTAATATGCACGCCTGCATTTGCACAAAACTCTGCTCCTGTAGTTTAAGCTTTCTGTCTTGCAATGGGGTAAATAAATCTTATCATTAAACTTAAAGTGTGTGCGTTGTTTCTTATACATTTGCGGTGTACATCGAAAAATATCGTTTTAATGCAAATACAGATATATGCATGTATACACTTTTCTGAAGTCTACTTTCTTTTCATTTGTATCCATTGTGTCAGTTTGCACAGCAGCTGCTATGCTATCATGTACACATTTACATTTTACAGTTTGCTAATGTTGTGCCTATTCTGCTTCGGAAGGGGAACTGAGCCTACTCTTTAATTCCATCAGACAGCTCCTTTCATTTGTCGAGAGCTCTGAATAATCGCTGTTTCCATGGGGACATGTACTTGTGAGAGGACACAGACCTTCACTTTTGTTTAATTCAGGGACAAAACTGTGTGCCGTGGTGAGAATTGAGGGAGAAGATCATCCAAACATCAATGTGAAGAAAGCATGTTTTGAGTGCACCTAATGCTGCCTTTTACAAGGCCATTGATTGTCCAGAGGCTACAATCCTCACATGAGCTTTACAGACATCTTAGCTATATCTTCTACAACCTTTTATATCTCTGGTCTTCTGATTCATAGCTCTAATTAAAGAACCCTCACTGTGCTCAATATTCATTGGTAATAAGACCAACAGTAGATCTCCACTTTGGGATAACTTGCACTTTCCTAGAATCACTAAAATCACTGCACTGCTTCCATGTAATCAACCCACTTTTATTCTTTCTTTCTAGCTAGTACTGCTATGGATGAGGTGCCGTATAAACCCTTATTTTCACTGACTGCTTGTCATCCAGGGAAAAGGCTAATGAGTATTGGAAAATGGCATATCTAGGTGGCTATCTAGGTTGGCAATCTCCTCCTTCCACAGTGTTACAAGTACAGACCTTGGAAATGTTTCCATTTGGCTCCCCTGTTGCTGCTTCTCAGATATTTCCCCAGTTACCTACACATATACTGTGCTTTGCAATTATGCACATTATTACGGATACTCACCAAACACTTAGAGCTGTGTGGTGTTGCTGAGCAAGAAGCAAGGTTCAGCTTTTCATAACAAGTAAGAAGAAAAAGATCCCTATTTGGATATCTTATTTTCATGGAAGCCTCAAGGCGTCCTTGCTCGATTGTGCATGGAACAGATTGATTATAACTCCAACGGATGAGTGATTTGAAATCAAGATCTACACGATTGACAAACCTCTGCAGACAGCTGATTTTTTTGTTAGGTTTAAGTGACCCCAGGGACTATACACTGCACTGGCAAAGTCTGATTAATTTTCTGTTTCTCTTTCCTGCCCCCTCATGCACTGCACTGACATGCATTGCTGTTCCTTTTTTATTTTTATTTTCTTTTACTCTGATGACAACAGCCATTGTCACTGCTTTAAAAAAAAAAAAAAAAAAAAACTCAACTCTTATTATAAGCATTTAACAAAAGTCCTCCCACGGGTATTTTAGGACAATCCATCAGTTTGTGAGGCTGTGAGTCTAAGATAATAGCTCATGTCAAAGTGTTTTCTCTGTGGTGTAATGTGCTGCAGCAGGTAAAGTTAAGACTGCATTCAGTAACACTGAAAGAAAATAATGCTCTGCAGAGGAGAGACACTGGAATTGGTTTCATTTAAGTTAAGGAACTTTGTTTTCCCCTGTGAAAACAGTGGAAATGTGCTATTTTATCAAAAGTTCGAAACTTTTACCAGCTGAAAAACAACAACTTTACGTTAATGATGACGACTGAGGAATTTGGTTTATTATGAGTAGCTACAACATTAGGGAAATGGAAGACACAAGGACATAAACCTTTTTCTTTTCTTAATTTATTTTGGCTTTTTTTTCCTTGAAATTTAAAGCAAAAGTTCAAATTTGATGGTTTGGATCAATTAAAACACAGCTAACACAGAAAACAACAAAAGATATTTGATTGGTTATAAAGATTATGATATTGCGGATATTGTACAACTCCAAATCTCCAAAAGATTTCATGCTGCCTTATATTTCTTCCATTTACATAATAATGTGGTTTAGCAATCAATATAGTCTGATAGCATCTTCTAAAATTCCGAATCAATTTGCATTCATAAATAAAGAATTCCATCCTTCACACTCTGAGGTCATTGCAGCCCAATAAAGGCATAAACCGTTTATGTAGCAGCTGTTGCAGAAAATATCAACTTTAACGTTTTGCATTTTATTTTTGCATATTTTATTCTGGTGAATAATTGCACAAACACTAAATTACATATAAAAAATAAATAAATAAAAAGTAAAAAAGCTTTTAAAATACTTTTTCTGTAATTCCTTTGGATCTTTTTGATCCAAAGTACTACAGCCTTAAACAAAATTCTTACATAGCAATTCTTAAAATAAGATCTAAAATAAAAAAACCCCAGTTTGGATGCTTTTAAGTAATAAATGTAATGTTGTGGCTTTTAGCTCACTATTTTCTCATTATTTTTCAAACAAAAGTTTGCCTTATTGCATTATGCCCATAAATTCTAAATTTAGATCTTCCACAACAATATACATGACAGCATCCTCTTATTCAGTTCAATTCAATTCAATTCAATTCAATTCAATTCAATTCAATTCAATTCAATTCAATTCAATTCAATTCAATTCAATTCAATTCAATTCAATTCAATTCAATTCAATTCAATTCAATTCAATTCAATTTAATTTAATTTAATTTAATTTAATTTAATTTAATTTAATTCAATTCAATTCAGTTCAATTAAATTTTATTTAAATAACCCAATGTTACAACAATAGTCGTCTCAATGGGCTTCATACAGATAATTATATAATAAACATAAAATCTTAGAGAACATGAAGCCGTATTCAATAGTTAATGTCTAAACTAACTAAACTGGGCATCCCTGCCCTTAGACCCTCCTCGGTAAGGAAAAACACCTAAAAAAATGGACTTCGGAAAAAAAAGAAGAAACCTCAGGGACGTCCACATGAAGGAGGGATCCTGTCCCTGGACGGACAAGTGATGTACCAGAACTCTTAGAGAAGAATTACCTTATCTAACTCTACAACTATTATGTTTAAATAGTCCCGCAGATGGGCTTCATCCAGATAGAGTTGGGGGACGACTGGGGGCATGAGACGAGCCTGAGGCAGGATCCACAACCAAGTGTAGGAGAAGGAGCAGAGACAAACCAGAGACGAGGTACATGACCAGGTACAGGAGCATAGATGAGCCAACTGCAATCTGGAATCACTCCCGCTCCCCCAGAGGGAAGTAGGAAAGAGGGCCAACTCATGAATCGATTGCACTACACCAAACAGTGGCATGGAGAACTAATAAAACGTATAAAATACTTACACAGCTGACTGTGGTACTGCCTCATCAGAGCTCTCAGTGGACTCTCCTTGTGTTTGGTATGACACAACAACAAATTCACATCTATTTTCTTCCAGTAAATTTAAGGGTTAAAACCAGTGCAGACGGCACATGGAAATGTCTCGAACATTGAGTTTCTTGTGAGATTTTCTACTTTGGGCTCACAACACCCCTCCTCGTCTGTCATTTGCAGCAACAAAACGTTTGCACCTTGGGTGCTGTGGAGGCAGAAGGACATTGTAGTAATTCAGTCTAAGTCATTACAGATGCCTTTATTCCCCACTTTAATTAGCCTGTTTAAAGGTCAGCAGACCCTTGGTATTTCTTAATACGTAAATTGTGTAATCTATGTGTTTCTCCTTTTTTTATATTATTAAAATCTATGGGTCAAAGACACAAAGAAAAAAATGAGGTAAAGAAGAGAGAGGCAGATTATTATTTTCCAAAAGCAAGTTTGACTTCTTAATAATTCGTGTTTAATTGGTGTTCTTATTACTCCTGACACATACTGGTGTGCCCTTCATGCACGGTCATGCAAAAATGTTTTAATGTATGCAGGCTTTATGAAGACATTACCAAACCTGATCTCAAGCAGGATATAATACAAATATGTTTTCTAAAAAGGTCAAGCCTCAGACTTGTGCTGAAATTAAGTTGACTTTCCCCCAACAAAATGTAGAAATATATTTTTTACACTATTTCGCCAAAATAAAGTCAAAAGATTAAAATCTTTGCACATTTTTCATTTGTTGTATGTTGGGAATAAGTAGAGCTAGCAATTAATGTTAAAAGCATTGGAGCTATGTAGCACAGCAACATGACACCTGATGCTTCATTTGTTTAAAATAAAATTGTGAAAATGAAAGTGCTGCAAAGGGCATAAATAGAAATGTCTCCCTCAGACTCCTCTCTCAGGTTTTCTTTGCTTATTGATGTGATTCAAAAATATGTAACTGTGTAACAACAATATTCCATCATCCGCTGAATACAAATAACGATTCAATAACAGTAACAGCTGCTTTGGGACTGCCAAAACAATGTACCCTCAACAAGACCAGAGTAACAATGAAGCCTTTAACTGTGCTGATGTTCTGGTGCATGATGATGATTGGCAATTATGTGTTAACCAGGTTAAATGGGCTTACGTGCACACACTCCTGCTAATTGTGGAAGTCTATGATTGGACTCCACACATGCCCGCATTTGCACAGTAATTTTGATGCATGTAATGGGGAGGTGAGTCTGCTGTGCACTTCAACATTTGGGCATCATGGTTGGAGCACAACACATTATGGGTAATTTTCTCCAAAGGTCAGCATGACTTTGTAACAGATTTAACTACATTTACAGACTAATTTTCTGTTTTTTCCATAATACATACTAACGGTCCCATTTTAGTTAACTTGGTTTATAAAGTTTGAAGCTCATCTGACATTTTGTACCCCTAAAGTTTGAGGACATCAATGACAGTTCCTTTACGTACAGGAGAGAAATATTAATGTTGATGGTGTCTATGAAGACTCTCATTCATCCAGGTTGGTTCCATTGTAGTAGGTTTAGGGGCTGTCATCTGGAATTGGTTTTAAAGTTAGAAGACGTTTCACCTCTTATCCAAGAGGCTTCGTCAATTCTGAATTAGCTGGTTGAAGAGCTATATATACCAGTATATATACCACTATATATACCAGCTCTTCAACCAGCTAATTCAGAATTGGATAAGAGGTGAAACGTCTTCTAACTTTAAACCAAGTCCAGATGACAGCCCCTAAACCTACTACAATAACGTTGATGTTGTTATTCTGTATTGCTGAGCAGTGGCTAGCACTTTCATAGCGAAAAGCTCTGGTTTGAATCCTGCTGGGTCCTTTCTTTATGAAATTTGCATGTTCTGCTTGTACATGTTAAGGATTATTCCTGGCACTCCAACGTCCTTCAACAGTCCAAAAACAAGCTTCATTGGTAAATTGATGACTCTAGATTGTATTTAGTGCGTGTATGTGGTTCTCTGTCTCCATGTTGCCCTACAATAGACTGGTGAATCATCTGGGGCAGTGGTCCACAACCTTTTTCAGGCCACTAACAGGTTTTATGTCACACAATATTTTGGCCTCTCTCTAGCTTCCAGTTTCCCATGACTTTGAGGGTCACGTTTACCTTTATCCTTTGTAAAATACTATATTTGTACACTAGATTTTGTGTAGAAACCATTACATTGTTATATTGATTCTTCCTTAACCCATATCTGTCAATGCAGGAAACAAAAAAAATGGACACACTCCAGCTTTGTCAAACTTTGCTTTTTTTTTTTTTTTTTACATATAAATACATAAAAAATAAATCACAAAACGGATATTGTTTAAAAAATAATTTATTAGCAGCATCATTGTAACATTAGACAATCAGTTGCTGAATATTGTGCAATATTATTATGGTGTGTGTGAAAAATTGTTGCAATAAATCCATATTTGGAGTAGACTCCTGGTTTTTTCCTGTTAAATGTAGATTTCTTTTTTCATTGAAGTCAAAGACTCTTCTGTTTTCTCACTGGGGGGAATGCATTTTCAACACGTGACCAGGGCGACGAGAAGGAGTCGGATGAGGTGGGGAGAACTTAGTAGCTTTCTAAAATAAAACTTCCGTTAGAATCAGATCATGAATAATACAGGAAAAAAAGGGGGGCCGAAGGTTGGGGACCACTGATCTGGGGTGTATCCCAGCTTTGTCTGACAGTGGCTGGGATAGTCTCCAGCAACCCTGTGACCTGAAAGGGATTAAACGGGTTTGGAAGATTGATAGCTGTCTGCAAAAAGAAAAAGAAAAATACTTCTATGTACATGGATGAGAAACCTTTTCATCACCTGCAAAATATTGAAGTCATACCTTTCTTGAGGTAAACCAGAAAATTATACGTCCCCCTGTATTGATTTGATTGTGCGTTCCTTATCTTATTATGCTAAATCTCATGTGGCTGTGCTCACTTTTG
Source organism: Oryzias curvinotus (assembly GCA_023969325.1). Classification (NCBI taxonomy): domain Eukaryota; kingdom Metazoa; phylum Chordata; class Actinopteri; order Beloniformes; family Adrianichthyidae; genus Oryzias; species Oryzias curvinotus. The sequence goes on from CM043708.1 coordinate 10,712,628, forward strand.
TTTTGTAAGATTGACTGTGAGACAAAGTTGAGAAATTCAAAAGCAGTGTCATAGCCACCTCCTAAGCATGAGCATGCTACTGCAAAGAAACACAGAGAGGGGAGGGCGTCATAAACCTGTTAGCCGCAGCTGCAGCACAAACATCACATTGGTGCTGTATCATGAATTTAATTTGCCCCAATTGTCTTCTTGCAGGATACCAAAACTGAATCATATCCAATCAATCAATAAAGTTGAAGGCCCACACAGTGGGTCAAGCTTAGAATTATGGGTAAGTAGTTTCCAAAAAAATGTATAACCAGAAGGCACAACATTCAGCTGAGCTCTAAGAACTTTTACATATCAGCAAAATGACTTTAAACATAATGAGGCTATCTGGCAGACATTTAGTTTAGGAAAAAATGTCCAAGACTTAAAACACTGCATTACTTTCCTAAAGTCCCCATTTCATTTATATATATTACTGATTTGCTAAAGCATTCAATGTTATCCTCCCTGTGTTGAACTTAGAATCTAAACAGTTGCCAAGGTGAAATAGTTTTAACATGATGAAATGCAGTAAAAACCGATGCCGTCTGAATTTTAAGACCACATGTGACACCTAAATGAGGGGCATTGCATCACAATGAGCATCCTGAAGAAACCCTGCTCTGACAGGGTCCAAATTCAAGGTTGTGTCTGAAATTGTCCCCTACTCCCCAAATACTAAATCTCTTTGCAGGGAGTAAAAATCCAGAGCACTATATATAGAACTCTAAATGACGCAGATTTCAGAAACAAGATGATTAAAAACACAAAAGTCATTGCACAGGCATTGCTTAATGATTAGCTCAATGAAGAATAATTCTCATTGAACTTAGTTCAAGTACAAAAACTCAACTGCACTCCACTGTAGTCCTCTCTTACTGAGAATATGTAAACGGAGCTCAAGGTTAAAATCCATGCTTGCAAATCCAACAGTCTGGATGACCTGGAATCATCTGTCATTGAAAAAAAAAAAAGATGTGGTGCCTATACAGATAACTTAGGATCTTGTGAGTTGTACATTGTCATGTTACTCAAGGTGGGAGGAACCCAGATGCTGTAACCCAGAAGGAGGACAGGTTAGTGTTTTGGCGAGAAAGAGTTTATTGTTTTCTCCAGGGATGAAGATGGTAGGAGCTGGAGGAGGGACTTGGTTGCTGCTAGTGGCGTGGCTGGAGGGCTTAGTGCGGTAGATGCGAGCTGTGAGGTCTTTAGGCTTCAGAGCAGCAGAAGGGTAGGTTCACGGTGACGTCACTCTTGAGGTGCAGGTTTTCCATAAGGGGCAACAAACTGGCGTTGAACTGTGGCGTTGGGTCTCCATTTGAGCAGTAGAGAAGATGAGACGAGTGAAGTCAGCTGGTGGCAATCAGGAGGAGCAAGGCAGGCAGAGCTGGAGGGGGAGGAGACTGACAGCACCGTGACATACATTTTGGTTTGGTGGCGTCACTCACAAAACAACAGTCTCCACTGTCCTGCTGCAGTGCATTGCAACTGGATAAATGTTTGTCAAGTTTAAAATATGTATTTACATGTTGTAATGAACCTATTTTCCTGTAAATGTACTCTTGATAAGTAGGGTTTTGGGTTTGGTGTGGCTTTGCATTCCTCTCTGCTGAGGCCACAGACAGCAGCTCACATTTTTTTGATTTGCTAGTAAGCTTAGTTTGTTCATGTGTCTCCAGCAATGTAACCATGATCCACATATTCCATTAGTTTCAGAGCAGCAGCACAGTTAACAAGCCTGGGGCGTAAACCCCTGCTAAGCTACTGGTGCACCAAAAAAGCAAAGTAAAATGTCTCAGGCTGCAAAGGGAAATAAATGATAAAACCTCAAAGAAAAATGTTTAAAAAAAAAGATCATTTTATTTATTTATTTTAAACACTGGACATTTGCAGAACTAAAATTTTGACACTTCTATATTTTTCACAGTTCCATCTACAGCTTTTTTTTTTATCTGCAAACAAAAAGAAGTATAATCACACAAGTATACTTTTATAATATTATCACAATGATTTTTACAAACTGGGACCATATCACTGCATCAGATGGGAACAAACCACTGAAAACTGCACAGCTGCTGCACAGTAAGTAAAAAATTATTTGGGATGAAAAGGGGTTTACCCTGCTAAAAAACACTTGTAGGAAAAAAAATCTACGTTTAATAAACTAGATGTTTGTAAAATATACAGTGGGCTTTGTACAGTGGAACATATAGGGAGAGAGGGAGACAGGAGGGGCAGAAGACTTTGGAAGGGTGGCAAATGGGAACAGCAGAATAGATAACCATTACCAATGAAAGGATCAAAAATACGTATTTCAGTTTTATTATTGATGAATTATTGTTATTATTGAGTTTCCCATAATAAAGAATTTCCTTTTGCCATAATATGGCAACAGCATGGATTCCCAGATGGGCCCAGATGGGCCAGTATAAAAACAGGAGCGAACCAAATAATTTAAAGGGGTCAAGATTTAATTTGAAAATAATACCTTTGTTATTTTTGTAATGCTTAAAGATGCGTGTATTAATGGTTTCTCTGCCTTTGTTAATAATTAGACTATTATTGACTCAAAAATTGGGGAACTATGGGGGATGGGGGGGGGGGGTATTGGGGGGCAGCTGCCCCCCTTTGGTCACATTTTGTTCCACCCCTGGCTTCATGGCTAATTACATTCAATAAAAATTAAAGTTATAGTAAAAATCTTGCTTGAATTGTAGAAAATCTCTTGTGTAAATGGATCCATCTTAGCTATTAGATTTCCTTCTGTGTGCCTTCAGATCCAATTATAGTTTATTTGTACACTGATTAAAGATTCAGTCTAAAGTGACCGAAAGGTACTCAGATTATGAGGTCGACAAACAATCAGCAGTTATCACACCTTGTTCTTCACTGTTGGTATAAGGAACTTTGCTACTTGATTTTTGACACTTGGGATAGTTTACAGAGTTTAATCTTATCACTTGGTTATATACCAAACTCTGGTGTTTTGCGACTTTATTTGCATACTTAGTTGCGTCCTGTCAAGAAAAACCTTGAAGGTAAAAGAGGCTTTGTTCACAAAACTGTCTGCTTCATTTGGCACTGATCATCGATCTAGTCTGCCCCACCTAACTGTATTCTGATACCCCACTGCTAGCACAACGATGTCTGTTGCCCCCTCCTCCTGAGGGGCTGTTATGACCTTAGGATCACATTTCAAATCCAGATCCTTCTCATTTATTGATCTAAAATTGCATTTGCTTGAGGGGGAAAGCTGTGAGAGGAATCCCAAAACAATACAAAAGTGTGCGTAACCAACAAATTTGTATTGACTGGTGGCAAAATTAAGCTGTAAAGAACACCTCTCTCTCGTCTTTCCATGATTGTCTCTTTTATCAAATGGTGAAATTTTCGTTATCTCACCCCATTCAGGAGACAGTTTCTATTGATTAGCAATGTCATTTGAAAGCTTTCACCATCAGAACTTTTCAACCCGAACCTTTTCTTGTTTATCCTCTCCATCCAGAGAATATATCAAATCCTACTTTATTTGTAATCTCACTCAAGAGTTTCTTTTTGAAAGATCTGCAAAGGGAAAAAAAGTTGAATGAATGTAAATGTAGAACGCTATTTACATCAATTTGTAATGTGCTGACATGTTTCTTGTATTAAACAATAATAAGAGCAAATGAGTAACGAAAAACATAAACGTATTCAAAAGTAATGTTACAATTTATCTAAGTTCATGAAGAAGCTAACATTAGGCTGTGGCAAAATACTGTCTCTGTTGATGATAAACGAGCCTCATTATGTTCAGCAGTCAGACTGCATGGCTCTGGCTCTGAACCAGCTGCAGCAGCAAACAAAACAGGAACCAGGAAGTGCTGATCACTCCATTTTTCATGGATATAAAAGGCTTTTTTCTTCCAAACCTTTCAAGCTAATGTTCTCCTTCTCACTGAAATTCCTTCACAACTAAAGCACATAAACACTCTTAAATTTGTGTCAATCCTGCCATGCTGAAAACTGCAGGGTGTTTTAGGTAAAGTAGCATAAATACATTTGTATATTCATGGCTGTTTTTTTATTGTGAATATTAACATATATGGACAGCAAAAACAAATGTGATGGTTAAAACTAAATTCTAACTTTTTACTACCTCTGCTTCTAACTTCGTTAAGAGTGATCCTAACAGAGTCATCTTAATCTTGTTTTGCCCGAGCCTCCAGTTACCAGACGTTGCTTCTGGGTGGACTGACTCCAGCAGGTCTGCTATGCTTGGTCAATTAAAAAAAAAAAAAGCAACTTCTTTAAGCACAGAAGACACGTTTTAACTAGAGGGCATGCCGTGGAGAGTAGTAAAAAGTGAATTAATTAGACTACAGTTATCAGCATTAATCACAACTGACAGTTTCCAAGATTTTAGGGGAAACAGGTTACGTTTGTGAAACAGCTGTCCAATAAAAACTGCAGTTTTATGTCTTCTGAAATCTGAAATTTGTAATGTCACCCTCGTGTTTCCAGAGTTGGCATAAGATGTCAAGCTGTGAATATGCGTAAGTATATTCTAGCAATTTTTCATAAAAACACGGCATTTCAGACTGTATTTTTAGCAGAACATACCAATCCATTTGTTGCCAGCCTTCCTTCAGACCCTACTTCCACATGTTTTTTTCCTGTTCTTTTGGGACATCTGGGAGTCGGGGGAGATGGAAATACAGACTCTTGAGTTAATGTTTTATAAGTTCAATAAATAAAGTGTATGGGTATAAAAACAAAGCAGATAATTGTACCAGACAAAAAAAAGAAAGGAAGTCCACAGTAAGTATTTCCTGACAAAGATTTAAATCTATGTACTTTATGATCACACTGCTTTTTTTTATCATATCCATCTTGACAGGATGCTGTTTGTGTTGTCAGTTTACCTCTATAAAAAACTATTACAAAGTTGTCACTAAAACATTGTTTGGACAAATGATTCTCAGTCGAAGGCTGATAAAATTTATGGAGAGCTGTTAGTAAGATCGAGCTGTCTGACTTCGCCAAACATTCATTGTAAGAGCAATACATCACCTCTTTTTTTTACTTATTGTCTTAGGGTAATACCCTATCATTGTTTGAATGACCACACGCCTCTGACAGCAGAACCATCCATCAGAACTGACAAAGTGGACAAACACATTTGTCAGCATGTTTTATACCAGTGTCTCTATTCATCTCATGAGCTTGTTTTGTTGTAGCAAATTCTATTTAGCGGTGTTCTACAGCATTAAAAGAAAGTTTTGAAGCTGTATGAGGAAGCTGCTGCCATGTAGTCAGGAATTATTTCAATCTTGTGTTAGAGAAGCCCACAGAATAGAATAGCTAAACACGTGGTTGAATTTGTAATTAGCTATGCAGGATAAAATGAGATGAACCGTTTTGGTGGCTGGCACTGTCTCCTCCAATAAAGAACATGCTCGAGGAGTGAACAATAACCTGACACTGACAATATAGGCAGAAGAGTGACTGTTTTCTTTGGTGAAATGACTGGCACAGGGTTTCATGTTGAAACACATTTAGTTTTCTCTTTTTGTTGTTAGCTGAATGTGAAGCAAGAAGAAGAAAGCATTAGGAAAGGCAGTTCATAGGAGGTTTACAACTTTTCATAACTTTCCTGGAGGTGTTAACTGTGGGTGCTATGGGTAAAGACCTAGGATACAGACTGTCTGTGGGAGGAAAATGGGCAGACCTGTACGAGGCACACAGCTGACCTGCACGAATTTTTGAGATCGCATACACCAGAAGGATTTGACAGTTTCATTGATGTAGATTAATGTATTTGCCAAAAATGTTTTGCTTCTTACTTTCCCGTCAGTGTGCAGAAGGCAAAACAAATTTGGGTTAAGTGATTCAACATTGGATTATGAATTTAATCTTTTTGGAATTTTTTACCTTTAAAACCTTTTTGAACCACGAGGGAAAGCTTGACAGTCCAGAGAAAGCCCACACAAGCTCAGAGAGAATTCAATTCACATGGAGTTTCATAATATTTATTTTTATCCAAAAGTTATTGATTTTATTTTAACCAAGATTTGGTGTCAATGATGGGGGAGCTAAAATTCATTCTAAAATCTTGTGCAAACAAAAAATGTGTACCCTAATTTAATGTGCTGGGACTGACCACCAGGCTGTGGTAAACAATGCTTCTGTAAAAATGTGTGTGAAAACGAGAAACATTTTTCCCGTTATCTGTTGTTATTTGCTTTTTTTCAACCCTGTCATTCAGATCACATGTCCTTTTCTGTTGCTCCAGTGTCTTTTAGCTTCCTAACAAAATAAAGCTAACCCCTAATCATTGTTTATCTGCTTGCAGACTCACACAACTGCAGCACCTCAATGTTCCAGCCACAGCAAGAGATGTTTACCGCTGTTTCCAGTCTCTGTGTGAATTGCACATGCATGATGCTGCCACTATTCCTTATAAAGCAGATCTAGTCTGAGTCATGACAAATAAAAAAACATAAAACCAAATACGGAAGATCAGGCCACATTTTTTTACATTTCTAAATAAAAAAAAGTAAACATGATGCATAAAGAACAAGAATTAAAAGTAAAATGTTATCAAACAAACACAAAAAGAAAGGAAAACTGACAGAAGAAATGTGATGTCCTTGAGAACTCTTCTTCTTACTCCTGCCTTGCAGGCCCCCCCCCCCCCCCAGTCCTTTTACTGAGAATAGACAGCTCTAGACTTAAAAACTGTATTTCTGGGAAAATCCCAATCTTAAAAAAGGAAAAACAACAAGGACAGAGCATTTAATCAAACATCTATTCCTTAAAGAATTCATGCAAGTTAAATGACAGACACAAAGACTCAGGAGCAGCACGTTCATTATAAAGTACTGAAGATCCATGCTGCTTTTTGTTGTGTGAGCTAAATGTTTTTAATTTGCTGCTATGTATCAATAATTTTTTTTGCTGTAGTTATTACCAATCATTTATCTATATATTGACAATGGCTGCTGTTTTTGAGCTCTAGTGCTTTTTTTTAATGTGAGTCTGTCCTTTACTGTACTGTGCTGTAATAGTATTGGACAAGGACTGAAAAGCAGTGGGTGGGCAACAACAAAGCTCTGCAACAGAGGTTATTATAAAAGGTCAAGGAAATGAAACATTTTGTAAAAAAAAAAAAAAAAAAAAAAAAATTGGGCCAAAATGCATCTTCGATCATGTCAGAAACTCAAAAATAATGGACAAAAAAGCTATTCCCTTCAGGTTGTTGTGGCTCAAACTAGAACAAAGAAAACTTTGATGCGTGTGTATGCTGTGTATATTCATTGACATGTAGGTTATTTGGGGTTAAGGAAGTCAAAGGCACAAAACAGGAGCCATCTGGAAGGATGCTGACCCCAGTCAGAAAAATCAGCAGCTCACATTCTGTGCTTCCTGCTATGAATATTAACTTCCCGCTGGTTTTCTAGGAAGCAAAGGTGATGTCTGATATGGTTATTTGAAATTATTTGGATTTATGTGATTTAATAAGTCCTCTATGTCATGGTACCTCCGGGAGTCATCTCCCCCTCCCTTCTCTGCCTCTTCCTCCACAGATTGGACCCAGCTGTCTGCACTTCCCTCATCAACCTCCAGTATTTAAGATGGCCTGGCGCCAGTTTGTTGCCTACCATGAAAAACCTCATCCACCAAGTGCCGACCTGGGTTCATCTCAAGCTCCTGACCATTAATACCAAGACCTCCAGCCACGCCACCCCTCCATGCCACGCTACACCACGCTTCGCTACCTGCCAGCTTTATCTTCATCCACCTTGTCACAAAAGAGTCCACATCATGCAAGGGGATACTTACCTTCTGGTCCACTCCTCAAGTGACTGTCTCCACGGAGCTCCTCGCCAACATCCAGGAACAATAAACTCTTTCTCTGCCAAGTCCTCGTGTGTGATCATTCCGGGTTTCAGCGACTGGGTCTGTTCTAGTCATAGTCAATCATGACACTCTATTGAGCTTTGAAGATCCTCATATACCTCTCTGTTATGAAACACATTCTTCGTCATAGGCACAGACAAAACATTAACAACAAAATAAGAAAATAGAGGAAAATTAATATTTGTTTATGACAAATAAATTATACAAACCCCAGAGCCTGATACTTTTGTTCATGATTGATAATAAAATCATTAATATGACTTTAGGCTAATCATTTATGATCTGTATGTAAAGAACAAAAGCCAATCTTTTAATATATTTTAAGTTTTTCACACTTACTACAATGAAGGAATTAATATATTAATACATTGCACAAAAGTTATTTAACTTACCGCATCCAAATTTGCTTTTTGCTGTTTCTTTGCCATTAAGCAGAACTCAAAGGTTACTAGGTCACATATGTCATCAAATGCTGAAGACTTGTCCATCAACGTTTAAAGGTGGCTCTGCAAAAATGCATTCATGTAGTTGCACCATCAATGCTCTAATATTCTCATAAACAAACTTAAGCTTCATGTCCTTATTTATAATACTGTGAGGATTTTCTTTTTGCAAGCAGAGATACGAGTTCCATTAAAGATCTCATTAAATGTTTATAACTAGTGGAAAATAGAGACTGTCCTGATATATATGTGTCTGAAATATTGCTTCAGGTTTATTTCCAACAGTGTGATACAGATTTCATGTTTTGAAGCACATCTATGACATAAAGGACAAAACAAATTAAAGTGTAAAAAATACTGAAAAAGGGAGAAGACGAAATGGAACATAAGCATTGTGGGAAAACAGCTTTAGAAGTAATTTTCTTTTATGGTGTATGTCATTACAGCATGAAAGTAGACCGCAGACAGCGAGAGCTGTGGTGTAAGCATTATTACCTCCGTTTGTCTTTCTTTGTAGCTGTCTATTTATCTGCAGGATAACACAAAAATTGAATTTCATGAAACTTGAAAGAGAAGTGTAGCATGGACACCACAAGAACCCATTAAATCACAGAGTGGATTCCAATTGTTCTTTAAAAAAAAATAGAGCGGGGCATTGGATTCAGTGGGAGAAATGCTCCCAGTTGAGTTTTGCAGCTTCACCGGCAATGAACTCAAACGAAAAAGAAGGTGATGGAGGAAAAATGTCTTTTGCCACTTGCCATTTTACTAGGGATAATTCTACTATTCTACTTGAATGCTTAAAATAAAAGTAATCCATGCTCCCTAACCAAAAATGTGTACAAAATATGTCTAAGCATAAAAACCTTTAGTAACAAGGATAAAATCTTATATTAAATATTATTTGATGTCAACATGGTAGCCAGTAGCTGAAGAACTAGTATCTGGGATATGCATATTTCGCATATTACGCATATTTAAAGCTTGGTGGGAACATAATACTCAGAATTGCTGCAGCAACTGAACTGACGAGGAAGGGGTTTGTCACCAAGATGTTACAAGAAAACAACTCAGCATTGAAAAATAAGCCCCAGGAGGAGGTCAAGAGGTGCTCAAACAGCTAAATCCCTGAGAGGTTATTGAGGCTCTTAAATGTTGTTTGATATAGTTGGGAGTCCCTGCTGCAGCCTGATCCGAAAGCTGTCCAATGCTCACTAACACGATTGGGACCCACATTTTTGTAAGTCCTGAAGACAGACTTCTGATTGTCAAAATTCATTTTCATGATGTGAAGACCTAAAATGCACTGGTGGTTCCATTTGCAAAAGCTACCTTAACTAATGTGTTGAAATAAAGGCCAATCTTTTATTGCCCCCTTCAATGGATGAAATAATGTGACTGTGACATTTCAAAAAGTTAGACAATTTGATGTTGCTAAGGTTTTTCTTTTTGTGATACACCGCACTGATGTTTGCTTTTTGTTGACAGCTTTTCAAGGTGTTCTGATGTGAATCCAGCAGCTGAAAAATCAATTCTTTAAGTTCTATCTGTGTGGATTCTTCTCTGGCACAAACAAACCACCACCCACGCTTTACTTCATATCAGTGCCTGACATTTTACAGTGTTTGACTGGTGATTTATCGCTGCCACAGATTTTGTCTGGAGGGATGGCGTCAGGATTATGCCGACTTTCTATCTTCTGCCAGGACGCTAAACGATGGATATTTTTAGAAGGAGAAGATAAATTTACCAGACTACAGTGGATCTTGAATGAACAAGTTGGGGCTGAGGAAGTGTAAGGGTAATTTGAATATGTATCATCATACATTTTCTGTGTACATTTTTACAACATGTCCTGTAAACAAGTCATATGAGATGTCTGACAGTTTGAAGCTGTCGTAAGGAGGTATGAGCAACTTGTAATCCATACAACTTAAAGCACCCATACATAGTCTCATGCCCTCATTCGGGGGTTGATCCATACAAGTTTTTGGGGTGTTAGACAGCATGCTTAAGAAAATGGTATTTGACATTTTATTTTCCAAAAGTTCTCTAGTAAATGTGTACCAAAATTCAATTAGAAATATCTAATTTGACAAATAAAGTGAATTAACAGAAATGCTTTTTCATTTTCACTATGTAACTGCATCAATTAACTCAAAAATAAACTAAAAAATCAACCCTCCAAGAGCATTTTCCGGTATTAACTTTTATTTTGAAATATGAGACACATATCTTCCATAAGTGCGTACTTATAGCCTGAACAGCACTACCCGGCTCCCTGTACAGCAGGTCTCAGGGATGTTGAAAAATGAAATATGTGTACAACTTTCCTGCATCTCTCCTGCTTCCCCCTTACTTACTTGAGCATGCAAGTAGAAAAAAATGGGCATGAGCATTTTTGCTCTATGGGCTCACCAAGAGGTCCACAATCTTCACTATTTGTGAAGACCACCTATGTGTCCTGCACAGGTTTGCCCATTTCTCACCAGTAGACAGTCCGTATCTCTCTGTAAGGGCAGTTGTGACAAAGGCGTTACATGATGTGAATCAAGTTGTTTAAGAATAGCAAGTTTCAAACCTAAATTTTGCAGACTTTAGCTCATGTAGACGATGTATTTGAAAACAAATAAGTTCAGGAGGTCAAACAAGACAAGTAACGTTTGGAAAAAAACATTCTTGCCTTTAAAATCATCTAAGACAGAAAGCTTGGTGATATAATTCGAGAACTTTTTCCTTCTTTTTCTCTGTGTTACTATACTATAAGTATACACTAGTGCTATCAAAGTCCCGAACCTACAATAAGCTGGTGATAAAAAATTATGTTTTTGGTTGTAAACTGCAATAGGCTGACAGCCTCTGAAGGCTGTCCTGCCTTAACCTTTTACAATAATTTTTTTTTAGAAAACTTAGAAATTAAAAGAATGAACAAAAACCACGAAGAAAGCGTTTCAAACAAACAAAAATAAAGCGAGTGTCTTTTTCATTTAATAATGCAAATAAAAATGTCCTTATTGAGGAAGTCTTTCCATTATTCCTCAAGCACTTTTTGCATTTCAGTTGCTGAACTCAAGAGAAACCCTTCACATTTTTTACAGCAAATATGAGCCCTGCAACCAGTTGCATTCAAATCCATCTTTCCTATTGTCTTAGAGCACAGAGTTTCAATAGATAATGGTACATAAGGATGAAGTAAACATCACTGTCAACTAAACCCTTAATCAATGCTACATCAGTCAGCGCTTTCATTTTTCTCAACTGATCATTTGCAGATAAAAATGACTTTCCATTCACACGATTTTTCTAAATAAATGTTAGTTGTTGACAAAAATACCATGCGGCTTTGCACCTTGTCCACTCCAAAAATGAATTGTTGTTGAATTTAAAGACAAATGTCTGTGTGGCAGACAGCAATGGCCTATTTTGACATCATTCATTTGGTTATAATAGGCCCTCATTAGAGACATGCTGTAAATCAGAGCACTGACAGTCTTAAATTGTTGGGTCCTGGATCATTTGTTAGGTGTTTTTATATTAGTCTACAGTCATAAACAGAACATTATCTATGTGCTTTAAAGGAATGGTGAAAACAATTAAAAGGCTCTGATTTTTCATTGTGTTTGACAGATTCTAGGAGGGGTCAGATAAACGTGTGTCTGACACTGTGTTAGACTTTTGTTTGTGTGACATAAACTACACTGCGGATGCAGCAGATATTTATTTTCCGGTTGTTGTGAATCATCCTGACAAGCTAAATGAGCTGTCTGATAATTAGAGTTTCTGCATCAACAGGCAGTCATCGGTCAGTGGCAGAAAGCTAAAACTCTTACATTTCTTTCTCATTACTATTCAAGACTGCTTCCAAATTCATTCCAAAATCCACGCTATCACTTTCTGTTTATATCAGGAACTTAATTCCAGCATTCAGTACAACAATGATGACAAACTTTTTTTATTTTGTTGTTTTTGAATTGACAGTTAACAAAATGTATTTGTAAAAGTTGCAACATTGAGACATCATACCTTACCTAAAGTGGTCATGAAAAAATCTGATCTGTCAGGAGAAGGTATGAACCTGTTTGCACTTTAGTGTAAATTTTTGTTTCTCTTTATCTAGCTGCTGCATAAATGTATGTATTATTTTGTTTGTCTGCATTAGTTTGCCTTTTACAAGGTGGGCTGTACGACAGCTAGCAAATGCTGAGGAATTATATTTATTTATTTTTCCTTTGCAGCATTACTTTATTAAATATATAAAAAAAAAAAGAAAAACATATAAAAAAAAGTAAAACAAATGATTAATCACTTATTGAAAATGGTTAAATTGATCGATGTTTAATGATATTACTTCACTTGCTCCAAAAATTGATAAATTGATTCAAAAATCTTTCCTAATGGAGCATAATTTTGCACGTTTTTAACTTTTGATACTTGATTAAATTTTGCTATGAAAATTCCTGAAACAGTGTTATGTCTATTTTACTGATATAGTATTATGTTCTAATCATATGAATGACTTTTATAAGTAACATAATCTGCATATATTTTAGATAACTGATCTGCATTTGCCATGTTGATTTCTAAAATAGTTATTTTTTTAACATAATATTAAGTAATTCATCTTTGTCATGTGCTTTATCGATACCTTATGATTTTTAATTCTGTCTGATAAAAACTAGGAACCGGATATTGATAAATCATGTAATAAAATGGTTATAGTGTAACGGGGTGGGATTATATAAGTTCGCTTCCTTCCACTCCCTTTCAAGCAATATTTATTAATATGTGTAATTATCCTAAGTTTGATTAGTTACTGTATGAATGTATAACTGATGATTATATTGCTTTTGTGTATTGTTTCTACTTGATTGCTTGAAATAAACCATTTCAAATCAAAATCAAATCAAAACTAAAAGTGACATAAAGCAGAAACATAGTTAAATCAAGTCGCTGACACATGAGATATCAGCCAAAAAAAAAAAAACACATTTGTTTTTGTCTGTTTGCCAGTATCCCTATGTGGAAATCTCCATTTGACAGGAGTGATGCTGCCAACTCCCAAAGTTGTTGCTGCCAAAGTAATGATTCAAAGTAGATTCATAGCTATAATGTTGGCATAAGAAGACATGAAAATAACTGTTAAATAAAAACAGAGAATGAGGAAAAGTTTAATTTCACCAGGGAGACACTAAACAATGCATGCAGTCATACAGGCAAGGCAGAATTCCCACCCAAACATGTATGCATTTGGACAGTGGGAGAGAAAGGAAGATGACATGCTTGATCTAGAAATTTTCTCTACCACTATAATGGGACTAAAGTTCACTGCTGCCAAAAAATGGTGGTTCCCACCATCTAACTTCAAGGGCCTATACCATGCAAAACACAGACCACTGCCGAGGCCGGCTCTAGGATGATGTCATGAAATGTGCGACACCCACAAGGAGCAAAAGGCGGTGCCTCAGAGATTGAGTCGTCTTACTTCTGAGTAGGAAAATTAGCAGCGAAAATAACTAATATTTTACTTTAAAAAATCTTTCTTTAGTGTTTCAAAGATAATATATTATCAAATATATGGATATCATTTTCTCTAAAATGGTTAAGAAAAACATGATATGGGCCCTTTTGCTTCATTTTCCCCATTTGCAATTTGATAGGCAACATCAGAGATCCTCAGTAGAGTTTATATGTGTTATTGGGTTTACAGTTAAGAGTCCCACAGTGGGTGGTTACTACCATGGGAGGCATCTACCTCAATGTTCAGAGAGGTCAGAAAAGGAGGAAGATACAAATAAAGCAGTCAGGTTTCAGATGAAACATTTAGTTTTTACTTGCTGTATGCTACATGATCAAGAGTACAAAGGTTTTGAGGCTTTGAGGTGCATGGCTTCTGAAACACAATAGGTCAGGCTAAAGCAAGAAAGAAATTGATGTTATTTCTACTGTCATTGAGCACATCCTGTTCCTCCTTTTCTCCATACAGTCAAATAGTTACTATAAATGTGTGTGCAAACAGGTCAAACTCTAAAAAGAAAATGTACACAGAGACTCTTCGATTGACAGATCAGTGAAGTGCAGGTTTTTTACATCGTTTATTTTTATTTTTTTAACAAGCATATCCTGGTCTTTTTGTCTTATGTTAATTGTACAGCACTTTGTAATCTTGATTTCGAAAAGTGCTATATCAATAAAGTGTATTATTAATATGATTATTATCATCATTATTATTATTATTATTATTATAAATCAGCATATAATTGGGAGAAGAGTGAAAAAATGCTTACTTCTTGCCTAAAGTTTATTGCATACTAACAAAGCTCTCAGGATAAGGAAGTAGCCCATAGCAAAGTGCTTTTATACCACTTCCTCCCATAGTACCTCCAACACGACAAAAAAAAGGAATTACACAGCAACTCTGGCACTTTTCCGATGAAAGTCTCTCACTTGTTTGCTTAAATCCAGATATTTTCCTGAAGTCTTTGGTGTCGTTTTATTTTTTGCGTGCTGCATCCATTTATGGTACAGCTGGGACTTCACAAAGAAAAGACAGGCTGTTCCCTAGACAGGGGCTCACAGAGACATCTTGCGCCATTGGCTTTGTATTGGAAAAATGAGCAGCTACATACAGTAACTGTACTGAAACATGGATAGAAAAAGATGGCGTGAAAATAGAGGAAATGTCTTCACGAAACTAGCGTTTCCTTAACAAAACAAACAAATAAAAAGATTTTTCAACGTTATTCAAGTTGTGTTGTATTGGGATGTTGATAGTTGTTTTTTTGTTGCGACACATTTGAAGTGAGCATGTAATAAAATGGAAAGAAGCTTCTTTTGAGAATTCTTTTATCCTGCCCTCAATTTCTTGTACATAAACATCAGTAAATATAGGGGGGCAGTGTGCATTGAGGTAGCTGAGCAGGTCAGCTAATGAACGAAGGATTAGCAGTTTAATTCCGCTCTCCAGTCAACTGTTATTGTGGGCTTCACCTCATGCCTCAAGTGTGGCTCCGCTGGCATGTGAATGCCCTCCGTCATCTGTCCCGGGGCAGCTGGCTACATGGCTAGCTTACCATTACCAATCATGAATGAGGAGTGAATGAATAATTACACATTGTAAGCACTTTGAACATCTGGAAAAGCACAGCAAAATCCAATCCATTATTATTTAAATGTAGAACTGCGGGAAATTGTGGAGGTAAGGGAAAATAATGGCTGTTTTTTATCACCCCTAAACTCAATACTCTGTCATTTAGTCATGTTTTTCCAATGTGAGAAAGTAGAACTGCTCAACATCATTTCTCAATATTTAAATGAAACAAAAACTGTATTGTATCTTTGTTACCTATTTGAGGGTCCTTTCCATTTTTATTTATTTATTTTTATTTATTTTTTTTAGAAAACAGGAGCTCTGCAATTAGAGAAGTACTAACATGCTGCAACTGACAGTACAGACTATAAACTCTGATGGGGGCAGCAAGGGAAGATTAGGATGCTGTTTTATGTGCAATAAAGCTATCTTTAAGTCATTATGATAACCAAGGCTGTGGCATCAGGCAATAAAGAGAGCAGCATTTCGCCATCTGCATCAGCAAAAGAAGCATGAGAATGGCTCTAAACTCTGTCTGTTGTTGACAACCCGTGTGGCAGAGGAGTCTTTCACTATTGATTCAGTGGTCTTTAAAAGGCATTCTTGTTTTCGCCAGTGAGATTGCATCTGAGACAGCGACAATCGGATTTTTGTGAGCATATAAGCTGACGAATTTGACAGGCGGCTATAATTAATCCTGACAGCCACACTGAGGCTGGAGAGAAGGAAATGACAGTTTGTGCACAATATTTATTCTGCATTTGATCTTTCCGCGTGGTCCGTCAGATGTGAAACAAATGATTTGGTGTAGTACAGTGGAGCAGACCAACCTCTGAACCATTGAATGAACATTTATGTGTCTGTTCTCGAAGAACAGAATAAAAACCTGAAAATCACATTTTATGACTTCTACACTCACATCCCATTTAAATTTACAGCTAATTGTTTACATGAAGCTTAAGTATCTTAAGATATAACAAGTTTTGCTTTTAACGTGCAATGCTTTATATTGTCAAAAGTGTCAGTCATCCATTCAAATAATATTTAACATGTCTTTTAATCATTTCTATAGCTACAGGTGCATAAGCAGTAGACATGCAGACTATTTTTCCAAACATTTGTGAAAGGATGGACCATTCTCAGTGGCTCAATGAATTTCAGTGTGATAGAAGGCCATCTATGCAACAAGTGCAGTCGGGAACATTCCCCGCTCCTACTGTAAATATTCCAGAGGCAGCTGTCAGTGGCGTTATGTGAAAGAGAAGGACAGCAACTCAGCTACCAAGTGGTAACCACATAAAGTGGCAGAGCGAGGTCGCAGATGCTGAGGCGCATAAAAGCACAGAGGTCACCAACTTTCTTGCTGTTAATCCCTCCGTAGCTCTAAACTTCATGAGTCCTTCAGGTTTTGCTTAAAAAATGCTTGATGGAATGGGTTTTGATGACTATCCATCCTGACAATGCATCACAGTGTGTTTGATGCAGGGGTGTAGAGCAAGCCACCACTGAACTCTAAAAGCAGCGGAGATGTGTTCTCTAGAGGGACAAATCATGCAGCTTGATCAATGTGCTGACTGCTGGAGCAGCGTGTGCATTTACGAGGGTTTGTTTTTCCGGAGCTGGGCTTGGCGAGACACACTTTTGAGTGCTTTTAGCCGATAAAAAGAAAGAATTGAACCATAAAAACATCAATATCCTTATATTTCTACAGTTTCAATAAGACATCTTAACAAAGCAAGCGACTTCTTTGCAGTGAACACGTTTTAAAAAACTAACCATAAAACATGCAACAGGTGCTGCCTTTTTCAATGGAAATGTCATTTGAAGGAAACAAGCACAAAGCTCCCACTGAGCAGTGCTGCTAATTTTTGATTTGTAACCAGACTGCAATAATAACCTAAGAGCTTCCTGTGGCTGCAATTTAGAATTCAGCTTTAGTACAATTACGTTACACACTCAAAAACTGGGATTTTTTTGTCTTTTGAAATATTTTGGACTAGTTTGTTTCTTTGACATTGTGAATGTAATAAATACCTAGAAAAATGCTCATTTTAATAGCAAATATTTTTTCTGGTTGATTACTGTCTGATGGTTCAAAGATTGAACAGAATCTTGAAAATGCAGTTGAATAATATGATGAGCAGCAGCTCCCAAACTCTGCACTTTCAATGTAAGAACAGCCACAAAAAGCAAAGAGAATGATCACCATAACTTTAATGCTCTGGCTTTTTACTCTGTGGACTCATTGATATTCTCTGCAGACTGCTTGCCATCAAAGGTTTGACGCACACATGAATGACGTCATACAATAAACATTGCTCTGCACGTCCAGCAGGCACCAGCTGATAAAAGACACATTTGTGCTTGGAGACAGGGCATAAAGGAAATTCTGATTAAAGCTGCCCTGTGCCGTCGTGTGCTGTGGGTTGAGCTGTGAGCATTGTGAAAGAAGGGTATATTCACTTCCCATACGTTATCATTTCCTGCATGGGGGATGCATCACTTATTGGTGTCAAAGTGCTGCTGCAAATACAGGTTTCCTCTCAGCACTAACCTGACCTCCCGACAGAAATGTAACGTATCGGCTGAGGACTGGGTGGTGCAGGAAAATCGGGATGAAATAAATTAAAAGTTTAAATAAAATTGGTTTATATGTGTAAGCTTCTGTAAGTATTGTTGTTTCATCCACAAATCAAACCCAGGGACGGTAGTCTGTTTTAAAGCCATATCGTTAGCTTTTATGCATGAATATGTTGTCATTTTTATGCTCCTCTGCAGTTCAAAAACACTCACACTAAGCTTTTAGGTGTTTTCAAGTTCCCTTTGGAATTAATTTGAGTCTGTGATGGATGATCTGTCCAGCATACATCCCAATACCTGATAACAGCCTGAAAAGGCTCATGAGAGCTCCTGTGACTCTACAAAGAGTGAAAAGGTAAAGGAAATGATCAGGTAAACTCAACATTAGAATTACCTTTCTTTAGTCAATTACTTTCCAAATGCCTTTTTGTGTGTGGTCTTACACAAATCAACCAGCATGTTAATTCAATTTCTGTTCTCTGAAAACAAACCAAAAACATGAAATATAACAAAAAACAAAAATCGGTCATGTTTGAGGTCTCTTCCATGGAAGAAAAAAAGCTCTGGAGACAGGTTAAAATTCAAGCCTCACATGTATTTTTGGGTTTAAAGCAAAAGCACTCTGAGTTGCAGCAATTGTGTAACAGGGTCAATGTGCACCGCTGACATTACTAATAATAATGTTTTTTTTTTCCTTTTGTTGGATGAATCAACCTTTCTTTCAGTCCACACAAAAAATACTCATCAAATTTTATTATTCTTACCCTGTGGATTGGAAAGAAACATATACATACCATTTACATGCAACTAGAGAGGCAAGTTTTAATATTTTTAACACGTATCGCTTTGTGTTTGACATGCAGTGCACAGTGAAATACTGACAGCCCTCTCTGGATTCACTCACACACATTGTGGTGTGCTTTTACGCTCATCTGAGACCACAAGGAGCACGCAGTGTTTAATAACTTCAAACCTGCCAGGTTTGGTTTTGTTTCTGCCCGCAGAGCCCTGTTATCAGTTAGACACACTGTCAAGACACACATCAGATTTTCACACAATCACTCATCAAGCCTCCCTGCTCCGCTTCCTCTCCTAAACATCATGCACCAACCCTCACTGGTTGCATTGAATGGCGTCGTTGCCCACACAAACCCTCTCACATATACACACATGCAGAGACAGATCAAATCAATGGCTACCTTCCTCCACATCAGGAAGTGTTACACAGTAGGTGGCCAACAGAGGAGTCCACCCACTCACAGGGTATTCAATTGCAAGCATGTTCAAATTCATCTTCACTATCTCACTCTCACTCATATAGGATCAGCTGCATTTATACATGTACCTTTGGGCAAGTGCCGCTTGTGTATGCGCACCTACACATGAACTGCTGAGATGGATAGAAACAAACACACAACCTTTCTTGATCACACCAAAACACCCCAAGACTAAAGTCATTCTGAAATGCTCCAAAAGGCAAGAATCAAGAATGAACTATCCCTTAGTCTGCATTTCCTGCTCTCACCCAAAACATTTTCTTACTTAACAGACTTTACTTCGGTATAGGCAAATAGAAAATTAGGAAAGTTTTGGAATGCAAACTCTGCAGACGTGTCGAATATGTCAAATACACTGATGAAAAAGATTAGGTCAATAGTTTAACCCTTTAACACCTGAACTTTAGCTCCACTGTTTACATTCTGTGGACTTACCATGACTCTTTAACTGTTTACTGTTTAACGTAATTCCAGCGGATTCTGAAGCGGGAACAGTAGCCTTTTGCTGATTTTCAACACTTCACAATAGTGAAGGGCTTATGCAATCAATGTAAATGATCTGATTCACGTTCATATTTTGCACTAGACTAGAGAATGCAATTTGCTTCTTTTTTTCCCCACCTCTACATTGCCTGCTTCTGCTTAGTGGACAAACATACCACCCTCCTCTGCTTCAGCATGTTCGTAGATGCAGCATATGAATGAGCAGGATGTCGTTCATGTTAAAAATAAACACTGGAGACGATTGCATTGTTTGAAAAGTGTAAACACTGCTCAGAAGTTTATCGCAGCTCTCGCAGACAGTCGGAAGCAAATGCAAACAACATTAGTATGAAATAGACCGCGTGATTGTGAATGGGACTGGTGCGATGTGAAGTAAAAACCGGCCTTTACGGTATGTCAAAGAGTGTGTGTTATTTAGGTGTCACAGGTGACATCTTTGGTGTTAATGGGTTGAACTCACTACTAACAAGGAATACTTCAAGGCATTGCTTTGGGTCCTTTCATTTCATGTCCCTTTTTCCACTCCTCTCCTTTTAAAGTACAAGCAGTTCTCTATGTAAGTAAAAATAAAATGACGCTGACCTTTTTATCATTGTATCTCTTCATTAATGTTATGAAATGTCTTAAGCATTGATGATAAAATGGCTTCTTTAAGCCTCTTGAGACATGAGTAGATAGTGAAGGGGCACGAGTACAACACATTACCATTTCTTTGATAGACTGATTGTGTGAGTTAATGGAACAGAACTTTCTGAAGCTGAGTTAAGTCATGGTTTTGGCAGTTAGCATAAAATAAAATTACCCTGCTGAGATGTCAGTCTTAAAGATCCTACTCTGTTTTTCAATGTCAATAAAATGTCTTCCACTGACTAAGCCAGGGGTCCCCAAATCCAGGCCTCGAGGGCCGGCGTCCTGCTGGTTTGCCAGAAAACCTGCCTTATTTACCGCTGCTTACCTGGATCAGGTGTGTTTAACCAATAAGGAGCTTCAATGGCAGGTTGGTTGGAAAACATGTGGGATACCGGCCCTCAAGGTCTGGATTCGGGGACCCCTGGCCTAAGCTGTTGAAAGTTTCACTGTTGGACTGTTGGTGCAGAGTAAGCTTACGCCCATTTCCCATCATCCCTTTGTTTACACTCTCTCCTGCTAGCTTACAGCCTCTTACAACCACAAGCTAACTTTAGCGGTGCAAGCAAAAAGGATATTGAACTGTATAGCTTGATAGATTGAAGCTATCAACAGTGTTGAAGCAGATGTCAGCTCAGATGATGAAAACAAAGATGTACATATATCTATTTGTCTACAAGTGGATGCATCGGAATGGAGCGGAGCAGGGAGCTTGTGGTCCGCCGACTGTAGCACCATACATCTCAGCTACATGCTTTTTCCAACTCTATTTTTCCTTCTGCTCCTGATTCATAATGATTTGAATAAATAAATATTTAGAAACAATGTTTTAAACTTAAATTTCCATTCTTCATCATGACAAAAATGCCACAAGAGGATGTTAAAAACACCAAAAAAATGATTTTCATCTGAGTGGGTCTTTAAATGGCTGCTTGCCAAATGAGCATTAGACTTTGAGGTGGTCATGAGGAAGTGAAACCAGTAAAAGAATATTAATCCAAGAGCCTCAGTCATTTAGGCTTTAAGGTGTTAGACATCATTAAGCAAATCATGTCACTGGCACGTGTATTAAACTGGGATGGCATGCTGTTCTCCCTTGGGGTATTGGAGTATTGTGACAAAACAGAGCTGCCTGGTTTACCCCCCTCAACCCCCCACTATGCATAAATGCATATTAACAACGGATCTTTTGTACACCTCGTGATATGCAGAAGATGCTGAAAAAAGCATTTTAGTAGATTGGAGTCTAACAAAAGTGCATGGGAACATTATTCTGGTGTTGACATTTTGCAATGTAATTGTCACAGTTTTGCATAAACTACAACATTGTGCATTAGTTCCACTGATACTGTGAACATTTTTTTTCCATGTGTACAGAAACTTTTTTAAAGTAATGTCCTGGTAAAGGTTAAAAACTGTTTTAATATGAAATCATTTAAATAAATTAGTGACTCTTGGGATGCAGGAAAACAGTTGCAAAGAGTTTTGCTAGAATGGTAGTCTGCTGGATGGATACACCATCACATGTTCTAAACAGATTTACCTCTGAACCAGGTTACCTCAATGAGAAAGGTCTACAAAAATATTTTCTGCCTTTTTCTTTTGCCCTTTCTTTCGCCCCTGCTGGTAGCTCAGCAGGGCCGACACAAAACACCTTGGTATAAAAAGGAGGTGGAAAGTCTGACACTAATGGTTGAAATTAGAGCATTATTTCTGTCAGATGTGAGAGACGTTTTCTTCTGGGTAGTGAATTGTTGACTAACTAGTTGTTATTGCTTTGGGAAAAACTGACAGTAGGAAGCAGGAAAAACTTGGAATGCAGTCAGAATTGACATTTTTCCTTGTTTTAACTGCAATTTATGAGAAACATCAGTAATGATAATAAAAAAGTTCATGTTAATCATAGAGTTTTGTGAAACAAATAACTGATACTTTACTATTTTCTTATAATTTTTTTGTACTTACAAACTAATTTACGCTTTAGCCTGTCCTTTATCGATGCCAATATGCTGTGTTGATGTGCACTGTTAAAACAAACAGCAACATATTTTGTTGTTTGTTATGATATTCTTTATTTCTGCATGGTGGCGCAGTGATTAGTGCTTTTGCCCCACAGCAAGAAGGCCCCCAGTTCAAGTCTCGGCTAGGGGGACCTGAAACAGAAGACCAATGAGGGACCTTTCTGTGTGGAGTTTGCATGTCTTCCCCATGCATGAGTGGGTTTTTTCCAGGGACTTCAGCTTTCTCCCACCATCTAAAAACATGCTTCATAGGTTAATTGGTTACTTTAAATTGTCCATAGGTGTGACTGCTCCGGCAGACCCGTGGGACAAAAACAGGTTTAGAAAATGAATGGATGGATTCTTTATTTCTGAGCAGTTTTTTTGGGAACTTAATTATAAAAAATCTCTAAAAGTCTTTCAGACATAAGACTTTTTCACAAACCTGACAAAATAATCAATATCATCTGTAAATCGCTTAACCCAGTTATCACGTTGACACAAAAAAGCTTTAAACCGTAGAAATCACACACTTTTCAGATTTAATTTGGCTTTTCCTTTGTGAACATGAACACACACACACACAGATAGACTAATTAGGCCAAAAATTAATAACATCCATGTCAAATCCAGTTTTGATTCATGCAAAATGTCTTATTCAGTGGAGGTTTTTTCAGCCAAGAATGAACACATTTGGCCAGCGACTACATAAGATAATCTCCATATTTTAGGGTTTCCTGTCTGGACTGAGAACTGTTCTTTAAATGATCATTTCTGAGATCAATTTTAACATTTTTTCTGATATGAAAATTGTATTTGCTGCACAGACAAAGTCCCATGTGTTAGTCTGAGACATGATAGTGTGACATTTAAAGTCCCACTCAAATCGTCTTTTGAGCTTTTTAAAGGCGTTCCGAGTTGCCTCTGAATTATGGTTATGCTGTTTTTTGCCAAAATAAAAAAACCCCAACAACAACTGTCATTTTCTAAGACAGTTTCTGCAGAGTGGCCAAGTGACCCCAACTCCACTTCGCATCTCATCCATCTGTTTACACTCTCTCCTGCTATCTTACAGCACCTCAAAATCCCAAATATTAGCGGTGCAACAAAAATGGCGAGCAACATTAGAGTTCTTCGGCTGTACAGTTTGGAGCCAGATGGCAGCTCAGACAAGGAAAACAAAGACATACATGAATCTAGCTGTGCATCAGAATGGAGTGGAGCAGGCAGCTTGTGGCCCACCAATTTTAGTTTTTACTAAAAACTACAGGCTTTTTCAAACTGCATTTTTTCGTCTGTTTCACCACGAATTGAATCAAGAAATATTCAGAAAAACAATTTTAATCTTAATTTTCTTTATATATGTCCTCCATCATGAGCAAAAATGCCACAAAAACACCAAAAACATAATTTTCATTGGAGCGGGTCATTATACAGATAAAACATGTTTTTGAAATGAATAAAATATGTGTTGTCCATGTGTTCGTCTGTGTGGCATCATTGTATTTGAAAGACTTTTCACTTATCTCCATGATCCAGCAGAGAACTGTTGAGGTCTGACTGTGGCAGGGCAGGGCAGGGCAGGGCAGGGCAGGGCAGGGCAGGGCAGGGCAGGGCAGGGCAGGGCAGGGCAGGGCAGGGCAGGGCAGGGCAGGGCAGTTGCCGCCCATTGCTGATTGCAGCAGGTGCGTATCTGATTGTTGCGCCTGCGGCAGCCTGGAGCTGCTCTTGACTCAACATGTTTTCTCTGATTGACTCCATGCCACTCTAAAGAACGATGTGGCAAACACCTGAGCTGTCAGCCTCCAACCACACCAACGCGTCAGATGTTGACCCTGAGGGGCTGCTGGAGCACCGCTCCCTCAAAGTAGGCATCATAACCGCTTTGGGGTTGATGATCACTCTAGGGAATGTTGCGGTGCTCCTGGTGATCACGTCGTCGGTGGCTGGTTGGTCGAGAAACTCTCGGTACTTCCTGCTCTCTCTGACCGCCGCAGACTCTGCGTTTGGACTGCTGGTCATGCCCCTGAACCTGTGCGTCAGTTTGCTGAAGGACTACACGGACGGCCCGGACGCTCTCTGCCACGTCGTGGCTTTCTGCAACGCCACCGTCTACTCCACCTGCATGTACACGCTGGCCACGATCAGCCTGGAGAGGTACGTAGCGGTGTTCTACCCGCTGCAGTACTCCACCCTCATGACCAGGAGGAGGACGCTGCTGCTGATCGCCTTCGCCTGGTGCTTCCCCCCCTTCCTCCTCCTGCCAATCTCATTTCCAGACAGCATCATCGAGGTGCATTTTTCCAACGCCTCACTGGTTTGCAACCCATCCTACTCCACAAACATCGCCTACTCCCTGAGCTTGACAGCTTTAATATTTTTCCCCTGCTCCGTCGTCATGACCTTTGCAAACCTGAGGGTGTGGTGCGCAGCCAAGAGACAGAGGCTGAAGATGCGCAAATACGGCTGCGCGCTTCGCAGCAGGCACAACGTGGCATCGAGAGTGCTCGTGCCCGTGATGACAGCCTACTACACCTGTTGGACTCCCTGCATGGCCACCATGATCTACAATGGTAAGCAAAGCAATCACAGCAAAGTTAAATACGTGAAGAAGCACTAAAAAATGAATCAATATTTGTGTCCATGAAGGTTCTGCTGCAATCCCTAAATCAACTTGAATTAACATGCAAGTTTGAATGCAAATTTGCTCCTGTTTGAAGATGAAGGGGGTGTAGTCTGTCTTCACACTTGCATAAGTCATCAGTTGAAGACAAGGTTGCCTCGTCATGAATTCCAGGGTGCAGTGTGGGATGATTTGTTTTCTATTGAAACTTGCTGTTATTTGCTCTGATTTAAATTCTCAGGCATGGCAAATGAAAATTAATTTAATTAGGAGTTCTGACAGACTTTTGCTAAACATCTGATGACACTTTATTTGGTTGCGGTTTTATCTATTTTAATCAATGGTGATATTTTATATCAATATTTAACATGACGTTTTAATCTAAGACTTAATCGTTTTACAGCATACTTTAAATAGTAATTTATTTTGATTTTCATCATTTTTCCCAGGAAAAACAATTTTAACATAAACATGGTAATACTGTTTTAAGGGCAGTTTTAACTCAGATTTTTGTCTTTTTCCCCCTTAATTTTCATCATTCACACCCTGGACTTGAAGCTTTTGAGCACAACAGTTAATTTGAAGCTGGCCCTATGGGTTAAAAATCCCTGCAAAAATGATGACAGTAGTCCTAAATTGCAATGATCTAAATCATAGTCTCAAAATAAGCCATACTTTTCTTACTTAAAAGAAATCAAGCATTTTGAACATAAATATGGACTTGATATTGCTTTTAGGAGAAACATCCATATACATTTCAAGTTTTAAATGAAATAATCTCCTTTTCTTGTGTTTGTGAATTTCATTATGTCCATTTTTCAAATTAAAATTATGAAAGCAAAGGGAGTCATGGCTTTTTAAGTATAATTTCTCATTTTAAATGCCTCAGTTTGTTGAGTGTTAGTGTCCACTTTATGGGATTTAGCTTTGAAGTCTGGTTGATTTTATTTTGTCTAAAGTGTTCCTTCATTGCTCTGGTGGTTCAGGGCTCCAAGCACAGTTAATTTGTATACTGCTTGATGCTTTCTTAATAATCCTGGGTAAAGAATCAAACTTTTTCTTCCTTAAAGGTTTTTGGTCCATTGGAATGACGATCTGTCAGTGAATATTTTTAGGCCTCTATTTTTGCACTAAAAAGGGAAGAAAGTCCCCAAAATTTCAAATTATCTGTGTTGTCTAACAACAAAACTGGTACCTAAATCATTGTTTTTTTCTTTTTCTCTTTTTTTGCCAAAGTTTAGCAAGGGTAGTCCTTTGGTCTATACGTTGTCATTATTGCTTCTGAGATGAAGTTGAAAGTCTGTATTTCACAAAACATCCTAATATTTCAAAATGAAAAAAAAAAATCATTTGTTTGCAATAATTTAACCCCTCAACTCTGTAAAGATATGGTCTCAGTAAAACCATATGCACTTAGGTTTTTGTACTGACCAATGTGTTCTGTTGTTTTGAGAGTTGGATGCGTGCCTTACTTGAACACTTTCTGGTCCACAGCAGTCTCAGGTAACACAGTACCAGAGTGGGTGGAGTTTGTGGTGGTGTGGCTGCCC
The DNA here is from genome assembly GCA_023969325.1 of Oryzias curvinotus. Taxonomy (NCBI): domain Eukaryota; kingdom Metazoa; phylum Chordata; class Actinopteri; order Beloniformes; family Adrianichthyidae; genus Oryzias; species Oryzias curvinotus. The sequence goes on from CM043708.1 coordinate 10,739,248, forward strand.
ACCTCCAATGGTTTCCTCAACTGTATCTTCTATTTCTGGATAAATCGAAACTTTCGAAGGAAATTTCATCTAGTCCTGCAAAGGCTGGCTCTGGCTGTCTGTCCTAAATTGGCCAGCAGCCTAGGCATCAGCATCTCAACCACACCGTTTGAGTCTGGATTCTTGGACAACAACAACAGTGTTCATGAGCGCTCGTCCAGTGTGTCCTCCACCTGTACATTGGTGAGCCTGGCTTAGAACTTGCAGGCTAAAAGAAGAACACAAACATGGCAGATGACACAGCTAATGAACTGAGTGACATCATTGATTTTCTGGATGATCTTCACAGTCAGTGCTGTGTTGTTGAAATCTCGCTGTGATCCAAAGGATCAGAAAAAGGCAGCATTGGCTGGAAACCTAAATGAGCTTTGATGACAAACACTGTAAAATAATGATCTGAGGTTTTTGTGTATTTTATTTATTCTTTTAATCAGAATTCAATGTAAAGAAAACAGTGTGTGTGTTCTTGTCAGCTGGACACTGTTTTGCTTATGTGATTTCAAATGTTGTTACACTCATTGGCACAGTTACCAGGATTTACCCTGTGGTCAGAGAAGGCCTCTTAAACCACCTTTTTAGTTGTTTTATGGTTATTAGCCATTAACCTTGTCTGTATCCCAGGAGTTCCTTCCAATATTCTCTATAAAGCTTTTAATAATATCAACCTGTTCAGCTACTCGGGTCAACATGTCCAAGAGTTCAGTCAGCTAATCAAAAGTAACATCTGTGGGTTGCCTTTCATTTTAGACGTTTAAATGTTTCTGATCAAATGCACTTTGAAGAATTAAGGCTATCTACTTTTCCACTCGAACACCTGTGTCGAAGACTTTGGCGTGTAACGGCTAAGAGAATTTAACCTTTAAGTCAGCGCATTTCAGAGCATGCAAGGAGAAAGATAATTAAGCACATCCACCAAAAGGTCACTACATTTGTGCTGGAAAGATCCTGAGCTTAATATCTCCAAACAAATAAAGGCATGGGAGCGAAATCCTCTGGGACATTTAGTTTGAAATCATTTTGATAAATTGACATCTAAATCTTTATCTTAGCAAAACTTTATTTTGTTGTAAAGGTAGTTGGAGACGTATAAGCGCACACAAACTGCATAAAGAGGACTTTAGAACAATTTAGCAAATCACAATTTTATTCATTTTAGCATGTATGCTGCTGCTTGGCATTGCCATAAATGGAAAGCTGCATTTACAAAACTGTGACCTTTGGAAGTAATAATGGTCTATGAATGTACACATTGTTTCTAATTTTAAGCTATAAAGAAAAATAAATGACTGTGAAATAAAGCATAAAGCCTTTGAATTGTTTGACTTTAATTGTGCAATTTTAGGTAAATGCTTTTTAGAAGTGTTGAAATATTAACATGCCTAATGCATGAAATTGAATGTCCTGTTTTTGTCGATTAAATTTTATTCCCAGTGACCCATTTTAGCTCCACGTGGCTTTGGTTTGTCTCTACAAACTGCAGAAGAATTTAAATTCACTGTGGAGATTTCAAGAGCCTGAAAAAAAAATCTTAACATTTCAATCATTTTGCTTGACAGATGGCAAAGCGTGTTCAAAAGAATGTTTTCTCAGCATGTTTTTTTTAAACAGAAAGTGGCTTTCAATGACACCCCCCCCCCCCTTTCAAATGTAAAAAAAGACATGCTTTTAACCTCAGTTTTAATCGACAAGAGTCTGCATTTTCTTTTTTCTTATATCAATAAGTGAAAGGACTATTCTCTCTATTTAGTTATAGATACGGGCAGTCAGGCAGTAGCATCGCAAGAAACCTGCAGTTAATTAAATGTGAGAGCTTTTAACTGCATGATTTCACACTATACTACCAGTTTTCAAAAAATAGGGAAATTGACATCTGCATATCTTTCCTATCATAAATACTTTTTTTTTTTCCTCTTCACAGTTAAACCACATTTTTCCTAAGAGCTCTGTAGAGCAATTCTGTTCTTCCCCTGATAACAGGATCCTCCTCAGTGGCCATGATAACTGCAAAGCCCCCTTGGATCTCTGGCTCAGATATGTTAAATCTTTGAGATGTAGCCTATTTATTTCTCCATAACTTTAAAGCTAGAATACATGCTATTAATGATGTCAATCGAAAACCAAAACGGATAAATTAGCTCTCTGTAAATGATCTAAGCTGCATACATTTTCCACCACTTTGGTCATTTAGTGTTTGCACCGTTCTTCTCTATTAAAATACTGAGTAATACGTTATGCTATTGACCCTATAGAGAAAACCAAAAAGGACCTAAGTTTAAAATAATTACATTTAAGTGTGGCCACTTATGAATGACTAGGCATAAATTTAGCTTGGTTTTAATTTCTATTTAAAAAAAAAAAAAAAAAAAAAAGAGCTCCATACAAACTTTTTTTTTTTAACATGCAGTGAGAAATGTTTAATGTTTAAAAACTAAGCATGCGCACAAATTATTTAGCTGTATATAAATCAGTTTCATAGGATGACAAAGAACACTAACTTGCATGTCAAATGAATTGATGATGTAAAAATCAACCAAATCTTGATGGGTAAAAAGGTTTGTATTCAACTAAGCACTGCGATGCAATGAAAGGAAAAGATTAAAGATAAAGTTGGTGTCACTCTGGCTCAGAAGTTCAGAAATGAACGTTAAATTATCAGAAAATTCTTCTGATCCTGTTGGGGAGAATAGTGTTGTTTTTCTGCAACTCCTGGCAGTTCTACAACATTCTCACATAAATTCCTCCAGAAGAAAATCTGATCTCTGGTTCTGTTGCTTTTAGATCAACTAAAAGAAAAATGTCCCTTCTCCTTGCAACTAAGACACTTCAGGTCTTTGTACAATTTCTCTTCTTTTTTTGAGCAGTTTTCCTTTTTTTTTTTTTTTTACTTTTGTGTTTGTGTCACCAACAAAGGTCTCAGAGGACAATGGCGTGTCGTGCGTTCTCACCCTTCACTCTCCCTGACGAGTGCTGCTACTAGAAATAACAAGCAGTTCAGTCACAGAGACTGATGGGGAATGGATTTCATATTTTCTGAATGATAAAACATGACTGTCAGTGTCTTTCTTTCTTTTCATAAATGCAGTAAACGCACAAGACAACTGGGGTGTGTGTCGCCTCCACACTATGCTAAATACAAAACAAAAGTCAACATTGTAACATGTTTTCATGTAAGAAGCTTTCCATGAATCCCCATTTACAATAAATACATAATTTCCTTTATGTTTTATCATTATAGTCTCAACCATTATTGTTTTTCATAGTGGATTGCAGCCTCTCACACCATCTGTACCACATTGTCTCCTGGTCTGTGGCTATGAAAGACTTGAGATAAATTCAGATTGAGCCCATGAAGAGGTTTAAACCTTTTATTTTTCATGTCTGTGAATTGACTGTCACGATATTTTCTTGGTTTGCACTGCCATCTTGTGTCTATAAAAGGTACAGCAGTAAAAAAGACAACCCCAACTTTGAATGAGCTGGTGAAATAATAATTTGAATACATCTCAAGAGTTTTATTGGTGTATTTCTATTTACAGAGTGATGAATGGGAAAACAGGTCTCACTCTTTATTTACAACACCAGCAATAAGGTGATAGAAGGGGATGAGTCACCCGGTGTAATCTGTGCTCTCTTAATATGCTAATCCAGCCAGTAAGGGCTCTTGTGGAGGTTGCAGATGGAAGGGCTTTTATTTCAATAATCACCCCTTCCTGCTCTTCTCCATTTACCTCTTTCCAGGAAAAATTGCTCAGGGGAGTAGCAAGCATCCTAGAAACATTGCATGAAAGTGTTATTTGCTTTGCACCATACCATAAATAGGCTCATTCAGAAACTGCAGTACCGGCTCCAGCTTTCATAATCTACTTATATTAATTTTTTTAACACAGGCCCATTCCAAGATAGGTTTTATAAATATGCTGCTAATGACTATCTTGTGTAGATTCTAACATCTGAGTTTGAAGACTATTTTCATACTTTTGAAGTTATTTTGAATAAAATGTCATTCATAATTTCCTTTTTTACTTTTATCATGTCAATAAGAACCAAACTCTTGGAAGAATGTTTCCAGTACCTTGTTGAATCTTTGCTAAGGATTAAGCAAGTTCTGAAGGTGAAAAGTGGTCCAACCCGGTACTAGTAAAGCATATATAAAATATTGTATGTATTGTATGTCTATAGTGTTTTTTTTTTTCATTCCAACATGCTGAGCATGTTTTGCCTTCTATTTTCACACTGTAAATAAGGCTGTTGCCAAGAAAAATCTTTGAAAAACAGAAAAGAAATACTAAATTGTTATTTTTTCAATTTAATATTTCCTGAAAAAAAGATTCTAAGTCTTGAGTGAAAATGTTCAAAGCAAATTGTTTTATGGGCTTTATCCTACATGTATTATTTAAAAAAGCACTTCTTAACAAGTAGAATGATTTCAGAAAAAAACAAAAAGTTTTCCTTGCAGGACATTGAGTTTATGCCCACAGGATAACCCCCCCTGGAATTTCAGTATTTCAAAGGTCTTAATGTTATTCTAAGACTACACTGTGCTCCTATATAATCAAATATAAATATTCAATATTGTCTGAGGTTAATTTCTTGCTAAGTCTTTGACATTTTAAAAAATTTCCATTTATTTAAGTCACAACATGATTTAAAGTATGTATGAAAGTATTTGTATTTTATTTTCTGTATTGTACATTTAATATAGCAAAACCTTAAACATTTCATCTTTTCTTTTTTAACACAGTTATCTCATTAATTGACCCATGAATTCCTTTATCATTAACACATTTAATTATGAAAACTTTTGTCAGTTTTATTTATTCCATTAGGAAAATACAAGATTTTCTTCTTGAACTTTTTATCTCCTCAAAATGTATCACATATTGTACAGAATACAAAGATACCATACAAAGGTACAGACATATTGTATTGTTTTTCAGTTCTTCATTTGTATCCTTACAATGCAAATAATGGGTGATGTTTCCTTTATTTCAATGAACACACATTGGACGTTAAAAGTAGTTAAAATAATGTGATCCAATGGCAGCCACTTCCTATCAAAAACTGTATGCAACAGGTGGAAAAGCAACTCAATGATGAATGTATTCCTTATTTGTTTACAATAGCATATCATAAGTTTTATACTGAAACTTAGAACAACATTTTTGTGTTGGAGACCTAGAGAACTCTATGGAAGTCGGTATCTGGCAAGCTACCTGGCATGAAACCCACAGCACAGTTACAACACAACTTAATGCAAAATCTATGACAGTAAACTCTCCTATTAATGAAACATATTACACAAAAGAGAAAAAAATCTATCAGATTTATAATACACAGCATTTAATTCTAAGGATATTCCTGCTGCTGTTTTATTGGAATGCAAGTGGACTGAGATGTCATTTAGTCTACATAAGGTTTTAAGTTGTTTCTTAAAAAAAACCCTCCATGTATGAAACAGAATTTTGAATTTGTAAAAAACAAATTGATTTGATGCATGGATAGCTAAGCACAAGGCAACATTGAAAAGAAACTTCTGATTTGGTTGAGATTTTAGAAGCAAATTTTGGACACAGAATCTTAATTTATTATTTCTAGAAAAAGCACCAGAGGACATCCAGCCACATCCTGACACACCATTTAGTGCATCCATCATGTTTGAGGTGTGAAAAAGGCATGGAAAGTTATGACAACAACAACATGAAAACAGAGAAAGGCAGACAAACTGGTAGCCAGAAAAACTTTGTCAAGTGTTTGGTGTGAAAAAGGGTTTTGGTCGAAAAAATAAAAGAAAAGAAGGCCTCCTGATGACAAAAATATGATCATTTGAGGACAGCATCACTCAAGATGACTTGTTTTCAAAGGTGAAGTAACGGTACAGGATCCCAAGAGTGACAGCAATAACGGCAGGTATCAACCAAAAAGTCCAGGAGCTGCAGAGAAAAATGGGACAAAAATAGAATATTTGGAAGACTTCACAGATTTGAAAAATAATAGGAAATGTTCTGTTTTTTCTGTTTTGTTTCAAAGAAATTGAGCAGTTCTTCTAGGAATTGGTGTGATGTTGCAATCGCACCAATTCCTGCACCTCTTTGTCAACACAACACACTGCTGCAACTTTGGTGAATTGCTCTAATTCTGAAGATCCAGATCCACCAGCTAAACTGTACAAAGGTTCAAACATAAACGCCATCTCTCTAACCAATCAAACGTGTCGCTACATTGCGCTTTAACATCCCCACTTCTTTGTGAGAGTGATGCAGACACGGGGATAAAGTCTTTACGTTACCAATTAAAATCCCAGCTAGAAAAAACGGTGCTCAACAGTTTGCCTAAAGTCAGGAGTTGGCAAGTACGTTTTAGCTGTGGAGAATGACTGAAAGTTGTGGGAAAAAACCATCAGACAATCAAAAAGCAGAGAATTAAGGGGGTCTGTCATATCCAAATCAATTCAACCTAAAAAATAATAATTTCTTGTCGAATATAAGAATTCTGACGTATGTTTTGATAAAGAACTGTAAACAAAAGCACTAAATGTACAATTTACACAATAATGCATTAAAATCATTTTAAATACAGTCATAGAAATAAGTGTTTAGTCCAACTAAAAATGCTGTTTGTAAATGTCTGTACTGGAGGACTTCAGACTTCTAGAACTTCAGAGAAAAATGGAAGTTAGGATTTAATATTAGTAATAAACCTAAAAGACCAATAGGAACTTTTAACTTAAAACTAAAATAATCTGAAACAATATTTTCTGCTGAAAGTAAAACAGGTTATAAATTCATTTTTTTTATTTAAATATAACAAAAATGTTGTATTTTGAATGGTAGTTTTAATTATTTTGAGTGTAATGGAGGTCATTTTTGTGTAAAATTTACTAAGATTACCACTAGTATAAAATTGTTCACGTTCTACAGTTGCTTTAGAACGAGCATTAAAAAACTGTATTTTTTCCAAATAAATTAAGTTTAATAAGGAATCGAATTCCTGCAGTGACTTTGTTGTGGGTTAAATAATATTACACTTCAATAAACTGGAGAAAAAAATGGTTTAAAATTTGTACATCTTCCTACAGCTTTTAGCTGAATAATACTATAGAAAAGTATTGCAACTTTTTAGGAGTTTAGCCTGAGGCTTTTAGTGCTGTAAACATCATAAAAAAATGCCCACAAGATCCTGGAGGAGCTTGTTATTCAAAGGTTACAGACATAATAAACCGGCAGAAAGATCCCACACCCATCACTATGACTTACCTAGATTCCTGTGAACTGGACGCTTCTACATTCTGCAGCAGAGACAATACAGATGCCAAATTGAATAAGATGTTTAAAAAAAACAAAACATTTAGGATTCTCAAAATGATTTAGTGAAACAACTAAACTGACCTTTTTTTCCTTTTTTCTGTCAGCCTGAAACACAAACACACACAGAACAATTAGTTCAATTTGATGCATGAAACACGTCATTTATGTCACAACTGTTTTATTTGTTTAAGTATTGTAGAGTTTATACAACATACATTTTAGAGGCAAACACTAAATCATTCTAGATGTTGAAGGATTTCCCAGCATGCTTGTCACAAGCACAGCCTTCCCAAATGTTTTCTCCTCTGGTAAAGTTTTGAATGAAATAAAAGTAACATATCAAAAATATGCTTTAGTTGAAACTGATGTCGTTCCCGACTTTGGCAAAAATATTCAGTAGAACAAAAACTGGAGAAGAGATTTTTTTAAGTCTAAGAATTGTTTACTCATTTGTTTTTTATTTTGTGCCTCTTGTATATTAATGGAAGCTAGAGATATGAACTTTAACCGGAAAACGACCCTATTAATATAGCAACTTCAAGCTTAAACCTGGTTTTGGCTTCAGAAATGCATTTTTCACACAGCTCTGAACCCGTCCCTCAGCTTTTCTTGTGGAAACGCATTAAAGGATTTGCTTTAAGAACTGCACTAAAACGAACACTGCATTTGGTTTGTTTTTTAGTGAACAGACAGGTATGACTGTAGTTAAAAACAAACCTAAATCACTGTGAAGCTCCCCTAAATGCTATAAATTAAATGAATGAGTCAAATATGTTTTATGTGGTCTGCACTTTTTGTTTTCCAAGACAAATACCTTGTTTTGGTCACATATCCAGGCTGTCAAAGGAAGGGATTTTATTACATTCAACATGTTTCATTTTATGAATCAAATGATTCAAGGTGCTGCAGGTATCAAACCTCGTCATTTTACATGCAAGAAATGTTGTGGGTTTAAGAACTTGATCTGCCTCATTAGATTATCCCTGGATAACAATCCGCAAAAAAAAAAAAAAAAAAAAACTTGCCCTCAAGTACCAGATAAATGAGTGAGAGTGTAAAACCATGTGATCCAGCTAGAATGTCAAGTCTTCCTTACCAGGTGCAGCTCTCCAATGTAGTACTGTTGGAGCATCTCTCTGGCATCCAAGGAATGGCCTACATCCTCAAAGCTCTCTGTGGCATCAGCACCCCCCTGCTCCAGCAGAACCTCCTCACCCCCTGGATGCTGAATCAATGAATAAGGAAGTTAGTTTAGATTCTGTAAATCCGGTATTCTTTTTCTAACTTTTTCTGGTAAAACTAGTATTTCTTTACCTTATTAAGGTCATACATTCCTTCTATACTTTGAATAGCTAACTTTTAGAACCCAGAACCATTTTTCCTTCAGAAAGAGAAAATTATGCGGGATATGCCACAGACCGAGTGGACGACAGAACACACTTATGATGTCACACTGATGTCACCATAGGTTCTGATGGGTTTTATTGGAATTCTGTAGAAATACAATGTAAAGTGAGGAAATATTTTACTCAAGTTACAAATAAACAAGACCAAATTACTATATTTGCCTAAATTATCTTCAATGTATATTCATTTATTTATAAATAGCTGAACAGTAAACAGGCACTATGTAGATAGTTATATTCATCTAAACACAGCTGTCACCAGATCAGTTTATTTAAGATGAACTATACTTTTGGAGGACAATAAATAAATATCAAAACAATAGACATTATCAAAGCGCTTCTCATACATTGCGCATCTTGAAGCACTTTGACATTTAGAACTAAAAAAACAAAACACACAATATTACAATAAAAGCCCAACCCACCCTTCCCACTCCCCTCCGTTAAACCATACGAACCATGACCCCACACACAATTAATACTGACAAAAGTAACAAAGAAATTTAAGGCTTGGCTCTGCTGTGAGGAAACAGTATTTGGGAATCTCTCCATACCAGGAGCCCGCTCAGCCATTGGAACATCGCCACAGTGCCCACCCAGACTGGGACAGCAAAGGGGTCCAATTCACAGCCGTGAGGCTGCATTGTTAATGTTAATGAGTTTAAGCACTAATATCTGCTTTACAAAAAGTGTCTTGCATTAATTAATAATGTGCATCTTTGGATTCATTAATTCAGTTGTGTTATTTAAATTTATATAAAAAAGGGGAAATTATTTATCATGACATCATAAATCTGTGATCCAAAATGGATCATCAAGGAGCGAGTGGGATGTTAGAGATGGGGGAAAAGGGTACAAAAGAAAGGGAAGATAATGGGGGTTGTAGAAATTGAAGGATGGCCAAAGAAGTATGAGGGGGTAGAACCACGAAAAAACAAGTTGCTGAAGGTTTATCGTCATTACTGTCAGGTGTAGATAGTATTCAAAAGGGCTCAGCCTGTCACCAGACACTCAAATATTACTAACATACCTTCACACACATACATCTTAATACTCTGTGGCTCAGATGAGACGTGATCCACGGCTCATGGCCTAGCCAGAGAACTCAGGGATCCCCCTTTTTGCCTGAAGAGAGGGCTGCAAGGCAGTGGGGTAGGGGACAGAAGGTCACTGATCCCACTTTGTGTAATGTGTGTGTTTGCTTGAGTGGATAAAGTGGTAGAGTAAAGGGATGTGTGTAATAAAAAGTGTAGTTAAAAGTAGTTGGCTGGTAGAGAGGGGCACAGTGAGGACTTATCCTATTTGTGAGCAGGTTTGATGTTTTTCTAATTGTACCTTTCCTGATTGAAATGTTTGTATTTCTTCATAACAAGGAGAAACCACAACAGAGTCCACACCCAGCACCTTAAAGGATACGCTGAAGGTGCACTGAAGTTCTGTGGAGTCATGATTGTCCAATATACATGTTATAATCTCTCTTTGATTCAAGAAGCAACAAGAACCAGGAGTATATGAATACTAACATTCACTTATCGTTATAATCAACCTGTTCTCTTTTGAAGGGCGGTTCTCTGCAAGGCCTAGTTACTTAAGATAAGGCCATTCCGAGGACTGGTCTCCGATAAGAACTTGGCAAGTTAATCTCTAACTCTTGGTTGTAATGAACAGAGAAGAGTAAAACAAACAGTTTTCAATAAAAACATGTTGATATGTTGTGAAAGGAAACAGAGCCTCTTCTTACCTCTTCTAGGAAACTCGAGATGTCGTATACCTTATCGTGGATTATGAGCCATGTGTCATTGCTCATGTTGTGTAGTCTTATCTCCTCTGATGTAAAGTATTTTAAGGCATCGTCGGCGGTTTCACAATGGTCACTATTTGTGCTTTTGTCGCTCGACTTTAAGTTAGCCTCCTCGACCATCCTAGCGATATACACAAAACAAACAAACAAACAAAAGTCGTCTAGGTGTTGGCTAGTGTTAGCCTCTGTTAGCCAGGTACGGATTTGATTACTGCGACTTCAACTGTGTTCTGAAAAAAAAAAAAACGCAACTGAGGGGTAGCTGCTAAACGTTTTCACGGGCACAGCGAATAAGAACGTAGAAAAGCAGACGTATACAGCGCCACCGTGTTGTTTGTTACGAAATCACGAAACAAACCGGTACACCAGAAGGGACGTAGAACGGACCAATCACGTGTGTTCTAGTTTACCAGCAGACTCATGATCATCAACCAATGAGTGGGCGGGATTTTGGGTTGTGACCAATCAGATCAACCACCTTGTGATCATGAGACCAGAGAAATGCGCAAAGGTTGTCAAGTGTGTGCCGTCATTGCGCATAAGAACATGACATGGCGGTTTTCGTGGCTTAAATAATGTCGTTAAAAAAATTGGGTATATTTTAAATAAACTGTACTCCATTCATTAGAAAACTTAGAAACACAAAGTAGGCAAAAAATACATCAAGTTTCCTGGAAGATTAACATTGGGGCAGGTTTATTTTTTCTTTTGGGGCAAAATCATTTTTATTTTAACTTCATAAAGAAAGTTTCTTTGAAAGTCACTACGTAAAGGATATAAAGTCAACTTTGGCTAAAAGACATACTTAGAGCAAAGTGAGCCAAAAATGTAGTGCGGTGAAAGAAAGCATAAGCCACAGATGCTGGTAAACAAGTGTAACCCTTAGTACGCCACACACATAAATAACTCGTCCTCCTATATTAAAAAAAAGACCCTTTCAAGAATAACTCCTGTGTGCAGGAGATTTTTAGGGAACAAAAAAAGTTCACGTCTGTGGAGTTTAATGTAGAGCTTTTTCTATTAGCTTTTTTTCTATGTGTCTGTCGTTGCTGCTTATGTGGACAAACGGTAAGCCCAATATTCGTGTTCTGCAGACAAAAAAGAGATTTTAAGTTGTTTTAACAATGTTTTTTATTTTATTTTTTGAATGTCCTGTGGGTGGCAGCATAGACACTGAAGGCATGTGCAGAAGAAGAACAGAGTGCATTATGGGATTGAAATGGCTGTTTCGGCGTCTGTAAACATTTGCGTCGTATTTACGAATTTACGTTCTACTTGTTGTTTCTGTTTTCAGAGGTGAACAATACTGTCTTTAAATCTTGAAGTTCGTATGAAGGTTTTTTTTTCATTTGGTTCCCAGAAGTGGTTGTGTTCTATCTTCTGGTGCTCTTGCTAACAAGTAGCTTTTGGGAAAGCTAACGGTAGCTGTTCGGCCCGAGGTAGGTCCAATTCATTACAATAAACTGCAGTGAATAACAGTAAAAATCAAATATTTATAATCGGTTTGTGAGCAGGTCAATGTGCGTAAATTCACCCTACTCAATAGAGGATGTTTAAAATCAGGTTAATGTGATTCCCATCATCACTTTTATACCATTACTTTTATTCATGCGACACTGTCACTGTGGACAGGATTTTGTTTCCATTTTTATTCAGGCTAAAATAAGGTTTGTTTAGCCGAGTAAGAACAAAGTATCTTAATATGAATCGGACATTAATTGTAAATAATTGAAAAATTGCACAATTGCAAAGCAATACCATGAAAATGCGCATCAAGCACAGCAGGTTTTCCTATTCCTTCCTATTCCTTTTTTTGCAAGTCAGTCATTTAACTGAAAACTATAATTGATTTAATTTTTTTATATTTTCCTAGTTAACAATTTACTCTGTTGGTCAAAAGCCTTAAAACATTAAAAAAATTGACACTATTATATAATTCAGGATGGTAATTTCCAAATAACATGAAATGGTTACAAAAGTAAGTTCTGGCCTGCTAATAATAATAATACTAATACTACTAATAATAATTGCAATTATTGTTATTATTTGTATTATTATTATTTAATTTTTTGGGACTTTTTGGGACAGGCAGGTTAAAGATGAACAGCTTTTCTACATAAGGTATTGATCAATTAATACAATTTGGAAATATATAAAAATAATCTTTCAAAAAGGTGAAGCAATGGCTCCACAGTTTGTAATACCAACTGTCAAACATAGCGGAGGATATGTGAGGGTATGGATCTGTTTTTCTTGGCCCAGGGTCAGTGGGTTGCACAGAATGGAATCTAAAACCAACAGATACTACAGCATTCTAAGCTCACTACAGTTACTTTTTTGTTTGCATTTAGTTGGTCTGGGGCTCATCCTACAACAACATAATGACTCTAAAAATCCAAGCTATGCCAGAACTACCTTTAGAATAAATAACAAAATGGTAACCTTTGAAACATGGAGATCCCTGCACATCCTTCAGACTTGTACCCTCGCTAAGCGGTTTTGGGATGAATTGGATAGAAAAGTGAAAGCAAAGTGCCAAACATTTATGTGAAACCCTGCAGGAGGTCTGGAGATGCGTCTAAAGAGTTTCTGTTGTAGAAAGATTGCCTGACTCTGTTTAGTGACTATACATATACCAAGTGGCTACTTTAATTAATTAAAAGTTACATTTTAACTTATGAATTCACTCCAAGATTTCCACTTCCTAATTACTAGTATTCTTAAAATTGCGAGTATAACAAGACATAATACTGATTACTTTCCAATAAAAACTGGAATCATGGGAGTGTTTTAAAATGTTTCACTGGTTGTGGAACTACTGCTTTTTTTTTTTTTTTTTTTTTTACAAATTAGAAGTTTCAAGCAAAAAGTTTTGCATCTATTCATAGCAAACACATGACTTGTAGTTTCAGTGAACTTAAAAATGTTAAGTGCTTTCATGACCAACATATCAAAAGCTCTGTTGTTATTTGTTATACTCATCTTGTCTATATCTGCTGTCAGAGGATGGAGGAGGAGGATGTCTCCATGCATAGGCTGGAAGGGACCAGTCCAGAAGCTCAGGTCGGCGGTCTGATCGTAAAGAAAAAGAGTACCGCTGCAGAACCTCATGTTTTTCGGGCACCTACACCGCGTACATCTTTGCTGGGCTTGGATCTACTGGCTGCCCAAAAGAGAAAGGAGCGGGAAACCAAAGAACAGGAACAATTCAACTGCGAGGACAGAGACAGAAAGAAGTCAAAGATTTCTTCCTACAAGGACTGGGAAGAGGGGAAAAGTGACTCTGGCTCTGATGAAGATGATGACGAAGAGAATAAAAGTGCCAAGAAAGAACGGTAATTTTAAAAACTTGGATCTTTATGAATTTAATGCACAATGTTTGGCTTCCCAAATGAGTTATACTAGGTTGTTTTTATTATGAAAACGAACAGTGTCTATACAGTATTCTGTATGTTATGACATTTCTTTTCAATTTTAAGTATGCGTAATTATTTTACCTATGCAACATTTTTATTAAAAACAAAAATGCCTTTTGTATTAGATTCTTTTTGCACAGATTATAGTTTGCAGTCACTATATTTATCCATGTGAAGTGAATTTTTGTGTACTGTAGCCCATCTTTAACAGTGCTTCCTGGTGTTGCATGTTTGCTTGTAGGAAGTATCGAGTGACGGGCTCTGAGACACCGTCCAACCCTGGAGGAGTCAGTGAAGAGTTCAGACGCAGACACCAGCAGAGGGAGAAGGACAGGCGAGAGCATGGGGTCTATGCTTCTTCCAAGGAGGACAAGAGGAGAGACAAAGACAGGAGCAGAGATGGTAGCAGGGAGCGACGGAGTGAAAGAGGTGATTCTATGGATCATTTGGTCTTCATCCATAAAGTTCTGCTGTAATAGATTCCAATATTTGACTGTAAATTTAGTGAAACATTTGTAGAAACCAAAAAAATCTTGCCCTTGCACCCTGTCCCACTATTTTACTTTTACATTTTTATTAGCTTGTGATACATAAAGCGTACATTCTTTTCTACTGTAATGCCATCATCAAAGCACCAAAAATGAAGTTTTTACTAGTATTTTTTGGATCTGCTAAAGAGAGAAGGATCATTTAAGTGTGTTGACACAGCTTTGGTTTTGACCGTGTTGTAGATGAGAGGGAACACTGCCACGGACGTGGCAGCAGCAGCAGTCGTTCGGAACGTGGGGAACACAGCGAAAGGAGCGAGCGCTCGCAGAGAGATGTATGGTCGGAGCGCATCAGCCGAGGGAGTAAAAGAGATGAACCCTCCACACCGCTGCAACGTCCCAGAGGTTTGCCTTTTTTCTGACTGTTTCTCCAGATGAATTTTTTTTATGTAGCTTCTGGAAGGCACCTTCTTTTGTTTGTACAGATTCTTTCACACCTTCCCACTCCAACTGGGATGAGGACGACAGTGGTTACAACAGTGTGAGGCATTCCCAGTGGGAGTCCCCGTCTCCTTTTCCATCTCCAAGAGATTCAGATCGCTCAGAAAGAAGCCATCGCTCTGGACGAGAAAGTGAGAGGAAGGACAGGTGAGTGACTCCAAAACCTCACTCCAGTTTGACTTAAATTGCTAAACATTGTTTTAAGGCCAAAGGAAAAAAATGTATTTTTATTTTTAATTAATTGAAGCACATAAAGAATACAGAGCAACCCAGGTACTTTTTCTTCAAAAGAATAATTGTGTCAACAATTTTCTAAATCTGGTTTTTAACTTAAAAAAAAAAATCAAATTGGAATTTGAATTGCAGAGAGACTGAAGCTGCTTTCATCTGTTGTGCTTTCAGATCAGTCAGAGGTCGTTACACAGACGATACACCTCTCCCAACACCGTCTTACAAGTACAACGAATGGGCCAATGACAGAAAACATTTGGGCTCAACACCTCGTTTGTCGCAAGGAAAAGGTATATTTAAAAAAAAAAAAGTTTTTGCATCGTCATGCATATGCAGTGTGTTTTTGACTTTTTCTCGATCTTTTAGGCCGCAAAGAAGGCGCTGAAGGAGGAATTATGTTTGATAAGGAGAGCGAGAAAGAGGAGTGGGAAGAGGACCAAAAGGTCTCATTGCTGTGTCTCGTTAATGTTGCAGATATTATTGTGTTTGCTGATTTACTAAGCAATTGCTGATCTGTGCTTACATTCTTTTTTTTAATTTACAGCAAGCTGATCGAGATTGGTACATGATGGATGAAGGATATGATGAGTTCCACAATCCCTTTACCTCCACATCTGAAGAATATGTAAAGAAAAGAGAGCAGATTCTTCAGAAACAGACTCAGAAAAGAATATCTGCCCAGAAGCGACAGATTAATGAGGTACAAGCACAATACTAGTAGATAAAGCCTCTAGTTGGTATGAGTGTACTTTATTTGCTGTACTGTATTTGCTCCATGGGTGCATTTTAAAAAGAATTTGTTTTTTCTTCCAGGACAATGAAAGGTGGGAGACGAACCGTATGCTGACCAGTGGTGTGGTGCAAAGGCTGGAAGTGGATGAGGACTTTGAAGAGGACAATGCAACCAAAGTTCATCTGCTTGTTCATAACCTGGTTCCTCCTTTCCTGGATGGGAGAATAGTCTTCACTAAACAGGTGAATAGCAGTACTTTCTATCTTTCAAAAAACACACACTCTCATAAAGTCTTAAGCCCTTAACACTGATTGATGCAAATACGCATCAAACTGCTTCTGCTGTAGACTTAACTTAATCTAGCATCTACTTTAAAGACCAAACACAAGGGACATTTATTTTTCATCACTGGAATAAATTCAGGCGTCAAGGGGTTTCAACACCTCATTATTAATTAGCTATATTTTTTACAGTTATTCGCAGAGACCCTTTTTTGCCCTTAGATGCTCTTTTTTTTTTACTGTAATGTCCTTAAATATAGCATGTGCTAAACTGGAACATTTATTCCCACTTTTGAGTAGTTTATGATTTAGACATTGGTTTTCTCTTGTAGCCAGAGCCTGTCATTCCGGTGAAGGATGCTACCTCTGATATGGCTATCATCTCTCGAAAAGGCAGCCAACTTGTTCGTAAACATCGGGAGCAGAAGGAACGCAAAAAGGTATGGTATTTAAAAAAAAGGTTAACAAAGATCGAATTTTGTGGCAAATCAAGGCATGGCCTATGTAGGAGTTTTTCCAAAAGGCAGTCTTTTAAAAAAGAACAACCAGATTTTTTTTTTCTTTTCTAAACTTTGTTTTATTTTAAAATACAAATGGTTATTTAAAATCTTGACCTGTCTCTTTGAGAGGAACATTTATTTACCAAGAGCCCTGTCTTTCACAAAGTATCTGTAAGCATTTTTGTAATCTTGTTAGTAGGGTTACTAGGGTCTTCTTGGATATTTACAATAACTGAATCTAACTCTCTCAAATCAGTGAAAGCTGTCAGCATCTCTGTAAAGATGTTTAGCGACAAATTTACATTTTCCAAGAGATTTAAAATGACTGACTTTTTTTCAGGCACAACACAAACATTGGGAGCTGGCAGGCACCAAACTGGGCGACATTATGGGCATCAAGAAGACAGAGGAGGAAGAGCCTGGTGGCAAAGCAGTAGGCGAAGATGGAAAAGTTGATTACAAGTGAATATTCAAATTACCTTTAAAAAAAATTCTTACAATAAATATTTTTTTCCATCAGTTTGTACTATAATGATAAAGTTTCTTGTGAATGCTTTGCAGAGCAGATCAGAAATTTGCGGACCACATGAAAGAGAAGTCTGAGGCCAGCAGTGACTTTGCCAAGAAAAAAAGCCTTGTGGAGCAAAGACAGTATCTGCCCATCTTTGCTGTCAGGCAGCAACTGCTCAACATTATCAGGTATTGTAGCACAATGAGGCTCACAGCTCTTCTAAAATCAACTTAAAGCTACAGCGTGAACATGGGAATTGTTGCTCATATTCTATTTGAATGTGTATGAACTCAATGTAATATCCTGATTCTACAGAGACAACAGCATAGTGATTGTTGTTGGGGAAACGGGCAGTGGGAAGACCACCCAGCTAACACAGTACCTGCATGAAGATGGTTATACTCGCTACGGCATGGTGGGCTGCACGCAGCCTCGGAGAGTGGCAGCCATGAGTGTCGCCAAGAGAGTCAGTGAAGAAATAGGCAGCAACCTTGGTGAAGAGGTGAGACAGTCGGCTATTTCAGGAGATCCTAGTGTAGCCTCTTTCCTCTTTTCACATGCACCAGTGTGAAAAACATTTTTTCAGTTTTAAAAGTAATGGTAGTTTACATGTACTACAGCCATTTATTTTTATTTTTTTAAGTGCATTTTCTTTTTTAAAGCATGTTTTTATCACTTTATTCTTTTTATTTGGTGTTATTTGATAAGTCTGGTAAAAATAGGTCGAGTTTATACTCTGAGACACTTCTACTGTCCAACAGTGCCATCTACAGGAAAACAAGTGAAGCCTGGTAACATAATGAAAGAGTTTGAGGGAAAACTTGAATAAACGCAGGAGAATCTTTTAAAAAGAAATGTTTCTGGTCTTTTAAGGAATGTGTGATGTGTTCAGGACTTTTCACTTTAACTTTTGGTTTCTTGCAGGTTGGCTATGCAATCCGCTTTGAGGACTGTACCTCAGAGAACACAATGATCAAGTATATGACGGACGGAATTTTGCTCAGGGAGTCTTTACGGGAGTCAGATCTGGATCACTACAGCGCTGTCATAATGGACGAGGCTCACGAGCGTTCCCTGAACACTGATGTTCTGTTTGGACTGCTACGTGAGGTAGATTCCTCTTTATTTTAGATCTGCTAAAGAAACCAATGTTTCATGGATGCTGCAAATCAGATGTTTAATGTTTCTGCAATGTTTCTGTTTTTTTTTTTACTCCTGTGTAACCACATTAAATTAAATTAAACTTTTTTTTTTAGGTTGTATCAAGACGCAATGACCTGAAGCTCATTGTTACCTCTGCTACTATGGACTCTGACAAATTTGCGGCCTTTTTTGGCAATGTGCCCATATTCCATATTCCAGGAAGAACATTTCCAGTTGACATCTTGTTCAGCAAGGTATGCTATTTATTTCTAAAATAAACTGCTTATGTTTAAATTAGACACCAAAAACATACTTAAAAGAATCTCTGTTTTAATTATAACCCTGTACTTCTGACAAAGATAGATAAATTTATTTAAGATCTTTTTTGTTTTTGCAGTTTTAGTTGAATTTTGTTGAAATTTAGGAAAGGAAGTCATTTTTTCCCCCCAACATAATTCATGAATTTTCAGAGATCTTTGCTGTGTTTTTTAATCACATACCATGTGCTGTTTAGACCCCTCAGGAGGACTATGTGGAGGCGGCAGTAAAGCAGGCTCTTCAAATCCACCTTAGTGGGATGGTGGGAGACATCCTCATCTTCATGCCGGGGCAGGAGGATATTGAGGTGAGGACACAGTCACTAGTATCATTCTTTCTTCATTACATAGCGACTGACTTCATTCTGGGGAACAAATTAAAGTCAATGGTTTAATTTTGAAGATAGAAACATGGGATGTTTGTCAACCATGGACATGCTTTATGGTTGAAAGGGAAAATGGAAGCTACAATTCCACATAAAGTTTTCATTTTGCTGCAGTGAAAATGGCTTCCTTCATTTTAATGACATTTCCCCTCGTCACTTCACTTCAGGTGACGTCAGATCAGATTGTGGAGCGTTTGGGAGAACTGGATAATGCTCCTCCTCTGGCTGTGCTTCCCATTTACTCACAGCTTCCATCTGACCTCCAGGCCAAGATCTTCCAGAAGGTTAGTATTTGTTACGAGACTCAATATTGCTTTTTCATGCATATCCATCTTTCAGAGTGTTGCTCCCCTGCTAACTGACCTTGTGCCACATGATGTTAGGCTCCAGATGGTGTGAGGAAATGTATTGTAGCTACAAACATCGCTGAGACGTCCCTCACGGTGGATGGAATCATGTTTGTGGTGGATTCAGGATATTGTAAACTTAAGGTACTCGCAGGTTTCTTGAAAGTTAAATAGTAGATTCGAATGATCAAATACCTAAAAATGAAATGTCACTCAATTTTAAATTTGATGTCAACAGGTTTTCAATCCTCGGATTGGTATGGACGCTCTCCAAGTGTACCCCATCAGCCAGGCTAACGCCAACCAGCGTTCAGGTCGAGCTGGACGTACAGGACCAGGGCAGTGTTATAGGTAAATATCTTTACCTTATATCCTCTCAGAGGACAGGAACTACTTGGGGCTGTGGAGTGCTACTTACAGATTCGATTCATGAATCAAGATCAACAATTACTGATCAAACCCCAGTTCTTACTATTCAATTATGTTTGAACGGTTCCTATATGCATGTCTTTTGACTGGGAATATAACAAATAAAATAATATGTTTTTAATCACCTTCATTCATACCTTTATTTACAGCAGATTAGAACCAACAAAACAGATAAAAAATATAAGGGTTTGGAAAAAAAACCTTGTGTTTTTCACTTTAAACAATGTCACACTCAAAAGTTTTTCTGTTAACTTCTTAGTTAACTTGAGCTTCAAACAAAATATAAACACCACTGTTATTTCTTATTTTACAACAAACCTTAGTTGACAGTAGCCCATTCAGTTTGTTTAGTTTATGTACATTGTTCTGCATTTTAGAGCAATAATTACATTGTCTGAATTTTATTCTTTTGTTATACTTTGCTATAGTTATAAAGATTGCAAATAAACGATCTCGAGTGTCATAAATATACTCAAACTTTGGAGTTTGCGGATATCCAAGTATTTGAATACTCATTACAGCCCAGATCTGCATGTTGTTAACATTGAATTACACTATTTATATTTATCATATTTAGATCTTTTCTATTGGTAGAGGTGAGTCATCTTAAAATGAGAATCTTTCTGGATTGTTTTGCATTGAAATTCTTCCACTCTGCTGCTCTGATCATCAGAAACAAATAAACCACCTGCACTGGATACTTTTTAATGCTGCTTAGCAAGCATGTTGAAGCAATCAAAGTCTGCGGTTTCTTGAACTTTATAGTTAAAGCAAACAGCAGAGAAATATTCACTTGGATGTGTGATGTATGTTCCCACCCATGGTTTTTAGTCTCCATGATGAATTTTAGTTCTGTTTACAACTTGAATGAGTCGTCCTTTCTCGTGGCAGCAGATGGTTTTGTCTTTTATTTTGGTTTTCTAATGAACTTTAATGCGTATAAAGCTCATGTGTTTAAGGATAAATCCTGCCCACCTCCTCCCACATAAATCTTAGGAAAAAGCACATTTTGGAACATTTATGTAGGCATGCTCCAACAAGCTGCAAACCTTTATGCATATTCGTGTTATGATTAGATGCATTAACTTCCAATTAAATGCTGAAAAATGTTGCTTTTTATTCAAGCTAGAACTTAATATGTCTCCTTTTCTTTTAAAAAGTATATGTTTGTGGTGGAGTAATAAGTGAGCGCTGTTTGTGAACTAAAATGTAACAAATAATGACTTTGTTGTGAATAAATCAAAATGTTGACTGTTTTAATAATGCCAACACTTTCATGTCTGTGTTTTTTGTGTGCCTTTCTTGTTAACTAGACTATACACTCAGAGTGCCTATAAGAATGAGATGCTGACCACCACCATACCTGAGATCCAGAGAACCAACCTGGCCAACGTGGTTTTGTTGTTGAAGTCCTTAGGTGTTCAGGACTTGCTCCTATTTCATTTCATGGATCCGCCACCAGAGGACAACATGCTAAACTCCATGTACCAGCTGTGGATTTTAGGAGCTCTTGACAACACAGGTGAGTGCCAGCTACAGATGCAGATAGGTAATTGTGTTTCATTTGCTTCACACTTTTAAGTGACATTTAAATAAAAACAGTTTAAAAAAGGAAAAAAAAAGATTTTTTGTGACATGGACTTTAAAAGATTAAAACCTTTGCAGTGCTTTTTTGCGTGTTTTATTTTCCTAACTCAAATTGCTGTAATTGAGGACTTAAGGTATACATTTATGAAGATAATTTCCACAGCCTTTATGCTTTAGAATCTGTGATTTGCTTTTGATATTTCAAATATTTTTACATAATAGTTTAGTGTTGCAAAGAAAGAAAATCCAATCAGGAATTTCTGCACTTTTACATGTTTTATTATTGTTTTTTATGTACTAGGTGTGACATTTCATTTATTTTTTATTTAAGACTAAATTATTCGTGGCAACCATATCTCCTGTTGAAGTATTTTCTCCTCAGTGCTTCTTTAAGCTGCAGCAGATGAGGGAACGGCTGCTGTAAATGATGCTGCATCGATTATGCAGACGTTCTTGGAGGAGGTAGTTGTGGGGTTCAGCTAGAGAAGTAATTGCACAGGAACTGATCCGGCGTTGGATTTGACTGGCCCGGTCTCATTTCTGTCTCATCCTTTGCCAGATCCTGGGAGGATTTAAGGATTTGATGATGAGGAGGAACTTTTGATGATTCCCTGTATACTGTGTTAACAGCAGATTATCTCTGATTAAGGCTTACCTGCTCCAAACTGCCTGCTCTGCTACTCTGGTTTTCCACATCATAAGCTTCTTACACTATTTTGTCTAATCATTTAAATCAGAAATTGGAAAGTTATTTGATCTTTCTCTTTAAGTTTTGAACTAGCTTCACTGAAGCTGTCAGTAATTCACCTTTCTAAGAATAATGCTGGCATAATCATGATCATCTTAAATGAGAGACTTTTATTTAGGTTCTTGCCCCTCCCGTTCTTTCTATATCCACTGTTTTTGTTGTTGTTGCATTTTACACATCTGATAATACCGTTGTTTTTTGTTGTTTGTTTTTTAGGCGCCCTAACACCAACCGGACGTCTAATGGTGGAATTTCCCTTGGACCCTGCTCTCTCCAAGATGCTCATCGTGTCCTGTGATATGGGGTGTAGTGCTGACATCCTCATCATCGTCTCCATGTTGTCTGTGCCTGCCATCTTCTACAGACCCAAGGTATCGATCTGCTTCAAAAAATGCTCCCCTCAACAGAGCTTTGTGGAGCATATTGCTGAAGGTTTCTAGGTCAGGAGTTCATTCTTGTGGCCCAATTTCATGTGTCATAATTTAATTATTTAGGGAAAAAGAAACATAAGCTGTCAGCTAGGTACTGGAAAAAAAACTTACCATAATTCTCTGACAAAAAAAAGATGTACAGAATGGGAGCTGTGAATTTAAACAATGGTTCTACTATTTCTTCAACAGCAAACTGCCTCTGTCCCTGTAACAGCTAACACATCTGATTACACAGCTCTGTCTCTGCCTTTTTGTAGGGTCGTGAGGAGGAGAGCGATCAGGTCAGAGAGAAGTTCTCCGTTCCAGAGAGCGACCATCTCACTTACCTGAATGTCTACAACCAGTGGAAGAATAACAATTACTCCAGCATCTGGTGCAACGACCATTTCATTCACACCAAAGCCATGCGCAAGGTCAGACTAATTCTCCTTTACTTTCAATATTCCAGAAATATGTCCTAATGGGACCTTATTGTAACCGTCATGCTAACACTAGTGTGATGCTGTACACCAGGGGTCGGGAACCTATGGCTCGCGAGCCATATATGGCTCTTTTGATGGTCACATGTGGCTCGCAGACAAATCTTTAATTATACAATTTTTTTTCATTAGACCAGTTCTCGTGTGGATGCGATGCCAGGGGGGCGCGCAGTAGTAGCGGAGCTTGGAGACCAAAAATCTGCACCATTATCAGTTTACTATTATCTATTATTTCACAGAGTTTGTAACAGCCTGAAATCTCACTCACGAGCAGACGTCACATCTAAAGAACATTCAGACCTACGATCATGTTTAAAGTCTCAACGCCTGCATGAAGCTGAAACTCACCAGCAAAACCATGCAGCACCAGAAGTCGTAATAATAGTAAGAAATACTCAAATAATCATTTATTAGCAACATAATAACGATGTTATTAAAAAGAATCCACACGCGGTTGTTGGGTCGCGTTCTACATTCTGGAGTTCATTGAAGGCATCAAGCAGAGATCTGATTGGCTCTCAGTTCTGTCGCTCAGCCTGTTGTTAGGTAGTTTGGACCAATGGGGTTCAGCTATGGGATGATTAAGGGGAATAGGAGGGCTGTTGTGGCAGTGAGTGAATAAGAAGTTGGGAGAAGCGCTCTCGTCTCAGCGGGAGAGATGGAGGAGTTGCTGAATTAATTGTACGGCGTTGGTTACGGTCAATAGTAACCAGAATAAAGAACCTTAAAAAAGGTTAAGTCTCCATGCCTCAGTGTGGGAAAGGGACACTACATTATTGTATGGCTCTTTCGAAATTGCATTTAAAAATATGTGGTGTTTATGGCTTTCTCGGCCAAAAAGGTTTCCGACCCCTGCTGTACACTTTTTTTTTAATATATATTACTTTTTTTCCACAGAAAGAGATGATTCAGAAAAAGGAATTAACAGACAATGATCCATAAATATTTAAATCTGTATTCTGTTCTAGGATATATTTAAAGAATATTTACATTCCTTTCTTCATGTCGCCTGTGAAACAAAAGTATCATATTTCTTACACTGATCTCTAATAAACGTGCAGGTGCGTGAGGTGCGCTCCCAGTTAAAGGACATCATGGTGCAGCAGAAGATGAACTTGGTTTCTTGCGGCTCAGACTGGGATATCATTAGAAAGTGCATCTGTGCGGCGTACTTCCACCAAGCAGCCAAGCTGAAGGTACTTTCTGCTCTCTGGGCTTTCCTCGGTTAATATGTTAGGCCCAGTGGCGACTGGTTGTTGCAGATTTATAGCAGCATAATTACAGAGTGGTGAAATATCCCCTCTGGCCTCACATTAATACTGTGCTAAAATCTGAAAGGGAATTTGAAATCATGACTTTATAATAATGGTTCTCGGTTTGACTTATGAGCAGCCAGCTAACCCAAGCAATCATAGTAATGTTGGATATCGTATAGATTTATTTTGCTGCTGTCTAATCCAGTTCCAGAAGAAAATTGACCCAGAAATCCTGCTTTGCTGTGACCTTATAGTGAAACAGTAAAAGCAGGCACAAATCCTCATAAAAAATGCACACACTGCATCAACCAAATGCTTCTTAAACCTGTTTTTATGAATGTATTTTGGTTCCCAGGGTATTGGAGAGTATGTTAATGTGAGGACTGGAATGCCATGCCATCTGCACCCTACGAGCTCCCTGTTCGGAATGGGCTACACTCCTGACTACATCATTTACCACGAACTTGTCATGACCACTAAGGTAAGTTAAGGTGGAAGGAAATATTCTATTAAATTAAAGCATGAACAGGTTATTCATGTTTTTATTTGTGTTTTAGGAGTACATGCAGTGTGTGACTGCAGTGGATGGAGAGTGGCTAGCAGAGCTTGGACCAATGTTCTACAGCGTCAAGCAAGCAGGAAGAAGCAGACAAGTAAGTTCAAACTAAAGGCTGGAGCAATCTGGTTCCTGCATTACAGATTAAAGAGATGACAGTGCCCTCTTAAAGGAATAAATGAGATTATATGGGTCATAGTTACTGTTGGTTTTTTTGTGAGCTCTATTTAAAGGAGTAGAACCCCATATTTAAAGTAGAGAAATAAGAAGAATTATTCTATAGAGAATATTTGTGACGGAAAGGGTTTAACACTTGTGCGTTTTTTGTGTTTCACACCATTCAGCCTCTGTTTTTGTGCAACCGATGCTCAGTCGATTTCACATCGGTTGCTGCCAGTAAAGCAAGAAGTTTAACTAGGATTAGCTATAGTTTAAAGGGCCTATATCATGCTTTTTTTCAGAGTAAATTACATCCATATATTTGATAATATAATAACCTTTGGCACCCTGTGGTGCAGCGGTAGGGCGGTCGACCCATGATCGTAATATTACAGGTTCGATTCCCGCCTTGCACGCCCATGTGTCGAAGTGTCCTTGGGCAGGACACACTGAGCCCCACCTTGCCTCTGGTGGGAGGTTGGCGTCAGTGTTCGGCAGCTGAGCCACCATCAGTGTGTAAATGTGTGTGTGACTGGCTGAATGGGACTGTGACTGTAAAGTGCTTTGGGCCTTTGAAAGAAGGTAGAAAGCGCTATATAAGTATACGCCATTTACCATTTACACTAAAGAACAAACTTTTTTTTTTTAAATAAGTTATTTTCGTAGTTAATTTTTCTACCCAAATGGATCAAATCCACTCTAGGTTATTTTTGTGTGGAATGAACACTACAACACACTTCAAAGCTCAAAAAGTTGATTTTGCTTGATATAGGCCCTTTATGATTTCTAACTCTTATTTTTATTTTAGTAACTCAGATGAGTTTGTCATCTGATGCACATTAGCGCCATCTTTGAACCTTTGTGCTTCCTGTTATCATAGGAGAACCGCCGTCGTGCCAAAGATGAGATCAACAACATGGAGGAGGAAATGGCCATGGCTCAGGAGCAACTCCGCACGCGTCGAGAGGAGCAGGAGAAGAAGAGCAACATGAACAGTGTCAGGTAAGTTGGTGTTGCACCTTCATTCACTGTGGCTCATCATTCAGGCTTCATTCAACAATGGTTCCCCATTTTCCATACACAGACAGCATTAGAAATGTTTCATTTACTTATCCAGCTGTCAGCCCATATCTCCACCCCTCCTCCTCTCCCCGACTCTCTCCACTCCACCTTTCTCACTTTTCATGATGAGCTTTTCTCACCTCTGGTCCTTCCAGACGAGACAAAAAGAAATAATATTGACTCCTGGCTGACCCCCATTACTGCAGCAATTTAAATTGTGCCATAGCAGAATAGCAAAAGGAGGGGAGCGTTCATTTTTAAATTAGACAAAAAAAAAATCATTTCACACCCCTCTGTGAGTTTTGTGGTGAGAAATTAGACTTTAAAGAGTGATTTTAAAACAACTTTTTATTGTTAATTAATCAGCAAATTTATCAGTCTTGAGGTTTGTGTGAAAATAATCACATTAGAAGTTTAGGATTATGGGATCTAACAACCGAACTTACATGTGTGTTATTGGAGTTGGGGGCTCTCTTGGGCTCATGGCAGACTCTTTGAAGGCTTTTAATAATACACTCAGTTCTTCTCGGAGGACACGTTTACTTAGTTTTGCTTTTTTCTTTTCTTTTCTTTGATTCCAAAAAACTGTCAGCAATTAACATAATGTGCACTTTGGTTTAATTAGTATAGATCCTGATTTGCAGTATGATCAGACTCATTGGAACTTTAACTCTATTCAAGCTAAGTTGTTTTGTTTAGAGGTTTTACTAAATAAAGACGGATTTACTCCAAATATTTCTTAATACTTTTTTTTTTTTTTACATCCACATGCATCTGACATTTTCAATGTGCAGTTTGGAATTCCGACATTATTTTCTTTAGCTTTTAGCAGCTCTGGTCCTATGTTGACCTTTCCATCAATTGAAAAGTAAGAACCAATAAGAGCTATAACAGAGATGCCACCATTTAAATGCATCAATGTCACATTTTTACCGAATTTCTGTGCTAATCTGATACTGTTTTATTCATGGAAAATGAAGGAGATTCAGACAAAACTCTGATTTCAGATTCCCATCTTCAAAAATGGGAAATAATGTTTTTTATGAAAGGAATCATCCTTGTTTATCCTTGAAATCTACATGAAGCCTTCGTACTGAAGCCACGTGCAACACATGTGAAATGAACAAGGAGACAAAGATAGGTAGGTGGGTGGGTGGGTGGGGAGCACGGTGACAGGAGGGGGTTATTGCCTGATGGTGTAATTGCTGCAGGTGTGTGTATGTGAGCAGGAGGCAGAAGTGTGGGCAGTGTCAGTGTCATGTAATTAAAGATGATAGATTGTGCTGTCAGAGGCTTCAGCTCCATGTCCAAACACTTCACAGAGACATCAGTCTACGTTTTCACTGTCCCCCCCCCCCCCCCCTCCATCCTGCAGCTTCATGCCCACATTTGCTGGCTTTTGTTCTCCGCATTCAATTTTAGAGAAATGCACAGCATTTGACTGCATGCTGTGATAAAGACTGAACAAAGATTATTACTGAAGCAAATTGAGCTTCTGTGTGTTTTTTTTTTGTCTTACCTTTTATAGGGCAGTTAAAATCTGCACCCCGGGAAGAAAAGAAGAGGCCCCCATGACACCCAGACGCACCCCGGCTCGCTTTGGACTTTAAAGCTGGCTTACTATTGGTCAACACCAGCACAGGACAAGTCCACCTCCTGCTGCCACTTCCTTACAACTGCAGTTTGTTAACCGACCACTAGAGTGAGAACTTGTATAAGGCACAAATTCAACATGAGGAAATCGGAACGCCTGGCTCCACCTCCATCAGCTTCTAGATGTCTCCATGATACATTTAAAGAAATGTTTTATTTTTTTACATTTAGTGATCACTGCAAAAGATTTTACATTTTTTAATTTGAGCCAAACAAGGTTCTGAAGCTGTTCCTAACTGGTCACCTAAAAAGGAATATTTGTTATGCATCTTTGTGTCCTTGCATTTACAGGCTGTGCCCCTACAGGCGGAAGCACCATTTAAACTGTACTTGTGGTAGAAGTGTGTATTGATTCTTAAGTTGAGTTGTAAAACACAACACACTCGTGCAAGCTTAAGATATTGACCTTTAGGTACTTGTGTGGGACCTTGGTCTAAGTAAAGTAATGCACCTCAGCAAGGCTTTAAAACTCCAGCACGCTAGATTAAATCTATCAACTGTGAGAGCCTCATGGGCACCGGGCTCGCTGCAGTCATCTCAATGGATTTTCTTATGCGTTTGTTGATGAATATATAATAGAGATTCAGATCAGGTCTTCAATAAAAACAGTAAAAGTGTTCTGTTTGTAACATAAAGCACACAATTTCTTTTATGCCAACATTTTGTGTAAAAAAATAAAAATAAAAAATGTCTCTAAGTGCAAGGTTTTCTTTGATGTTGTGTACATTTAAAGCAAAGAGGTTCGACTTTTATGTAAAATCAGTTGAAAATGGAATTTGAAATTTATATTATATATTAAAAATAGACCGCTTTAGAGAGGCGAGATGAAAGGTTTCTTTAAAAAGGTTGAACTCTGACATTTAGTCAAGTTGGAAGACAAACTTTTGGGAAAAATTGAGTAATTCAAAAATGCTGATACATTAACATTCTTGGTTTAGCACTTTAAAACTCAAAGCAAGCAAAAGGTCAATCTTTTAAGCTAAAAGATATGCATGTAAACATGTTCTCTGGGTTTTGGACGCACTTAATCTATACCGATCTGTATTTAATATAAAATAAAAGCTTCATCTTCTATTATTGTTGGATTTTAAGCTTGTGGTCAGCTCACTGATGGACCAAAGTCTGTAATACTCTTCTTTGCAGTTGCGTCAACACATCCTTTCACCATCTTGGGTTAATTTAGAGGACAGAGGAAAAACCTTAATAGCCATCAGTGATTTTCCTTGCGGTTCCCTCCGCTCCATGTCTCGCCTGTTGGTCAATGATCATCCGTGTCGCTGTAACTCTCATGCAAATAAACACATTATGAGCCTGCCCTCGACCCCCTCACTTCTCTGAGTCCTCTTGATTGAGTGTGGCAGGTGGAGGAGGGGTGGATATAATAGACCTCGCCAATTTTAATGACAAATTTTGGCAATGGGCTGACATTTTAAAATTGTCTTTGTGAATGGCAGTTTGAGCAGCCGTCTTTGCTAAAGCTTTCCGTGGAAGCTTCCTGTAATGATGGAAGGAATTAAAACGGCCTCCAGGGTTGTGCAGATAGGAGCCACCAATATTAGGGTACAGAGGCCACGCCTCTTAAATCGGCTCTGTTGTTGCACCCTAAATTAAAAAAAAGAAAAGAAAAAAGAAGCAGCTCCCTTTTCATAAGCCGACTGTCCTCTGCAGACAACATCTCGTCAGCCTGAGATTTGATGGAGGGATTATGGTGATGTTAGAGGTTGACCACTGTGAGATTTGCTGAAATGAGCCATCCCTCACATTAACTGCCCCTCCCCTGTCTCCTTCTCATCTTTTCCCCTTGGCCGAGTGTCTGGTGGCTGACAGGGACAAGCTCTGCTGTCATTACAAACTTAATAAAAGCACAAGTGAGATTGATGAGAAAAACAGTGACTTGAACTTCTCTTTTAATTAACTGGTGTCCCATATTGGTGCCAGGACAAAAGCGGCGAGTAAAGAATGAGATATTTTCCTTTTCCCCTCTTCCCCTTTCTGTTTTGTTGCCTCACTCACCAGCAATAATGAACAGCCTTCTGGGACCCAATTACATCCAAGGCTGCATTAGGAGCACAGCAGGCCCAGTGGAAACTTCAGCTGAGTTTTCCCTCATCCCTTCTTTGCCTGCACACGCTGTTACCCTGCTGGAGATGGCCTTCACTTGATTGAATTTTGAATGCTAGCCCCCCTACACCCACCCCACACCTACACACACACATTTTCTGCAGTCCTTTACCTTCAATGGGTCTAAACCCACATGTGGTTTATGTGATGGAAGCAGGAGGCGATGTGTTGTTGGCTGTCCTTCACTTCATAACTGCTCCGCATAAGACGGAGAGGCTATCAGTGCATGCACATGAAGGGAAAATAGCTTAAAGTCACCAAACTGATTTTTTTTTTAAACAGAAGTGAAATCTCTGTTAGTTGGACCTCTGTTTCTCTTTTAGCCACGGCAGAGCTTGTCAACGGTGATGGTTGAATTTCCCTCCTTTGGACAGCCACATTGGTAAGAGATGGTGGTCTGCGATGGCATCCCTCCCTTTACTTTACCGTTTCATCCCTAACCAGCACTTTGGATAGACTGTTCAACCAAGCTTGGTCTGCCTCCCTGTGGACTCCACAGTAACCAAAAGCTCATCCACTGTTGCTTAGGGCTCTTATTTTGTTCTAGAAGAAAGACTTTATACTGTCAAACTCAGACATCCCATGTGATTGAAGGCCGATGGGCATGGAACTCTCAGAGCTGCAGTGATGCCTGCTTGTGCTGGGTGGGGTAGAAGAACAAAGCAGACTTGTTAGGGTTTGGATGCCTTTATTATTGTTTTATTTGCCTGTGATTTCTCATTTATCTAAGGTTATTAAGATTTTAGCTGTAATAATTGGATGGTCTTTAGTTGTAATCACAGTCAAAACATAGATATTTATGTTTTTCTTTCTATAAATCATAAAAAAAAATGTAACTATAATAGTGCTAATGTTAACAGTACTGCAAACGTTTGGGTTGTAAACAAAGTTAATACATTATTTGACAATAATCATCATACAAATGTTTTCTGAAAGGTGAGGTTTTTTTCCAATCATAATACCTTCCGAATCTTAGAGTTGTTTCCACCCGTTCGGCCTGGGATTTCATCTTCATCAAAATATCCTCCAACTTTGCAAAGATCAGTGGAACACAAAGGCTCGCAGAAGTTCAGTCCTCTGTGGGCCCAAAGCCCTACAACAACAACAACAACACACATTCCAATTAATGGATGAACAAAGACTACAAAGGCTGTTCTAAAAGAGAAATAGGCTTCATCTTCATTCAGGGATGATGACACCTGTGGCGGGATTTTATACTTTGTTTGTTTGTTTGCTTGTGTAAATGTTATTTTTCCTCTAAAAAAATCTCAGTTTTTATTTGGGTCAAATTGACTTTTTTGGACTTATTTGGCATCTAGCAAGTTAAAACCTGAACTGGTAATCCTAAATTGTAAAGTTAAGGTGAAGAATTAAACAAAGAGTTTTTTTTTTCAAGTATAACTAAAAACACATTTATCTATTTCAGAAAAGACTGTTATGACAGCAAAACTAAACTAAAACATTAAAAAAAAGTAAAAAAATTGGAAAAAAATATAGAAAAGCATTTAAATCTGAGTCTTTCCTCTTCTTAATCAGAATATCACACTGTAGTTGTCAGGGTTTACTCTGTGGTTTTTTGCGACTTATACTCACATGCGACTTTTGTGTGATTTAAAAAATACACAACCACTAGAGGGCACTGTATGCATGTATCAGTATTTGCAACTACCAAACAAAGAAGAAGAAGCGCTGTGTAGTCTTGCGCCACGTTTGTCGGAATTGTTCCAAAGCGACACAGAGGATGAAGAATTTAATGGATTTAATGATTTGAATTGACATAAAGCATTTAGTTGACTTGTTAGCATTTTCTTCATACTATGGTTATTGGAATAATTGTTTATATGTTGCGCTAAGAGACTAGATTCCTCCTATGTTTCATGAAGCTAAATAAGAATCATTGGTGGTGATTGTGTTATGGTAGTGAGGCGTGCAAATAGTCCATCTATCATTGTCATCTATTCCATTTTTATGATGTTTGTGTACTTCGCTTCCATTTTTTGTTAAGTAAATTGATCCCAAAAGTGTGATTTATAGTCCAGTGCAACTTATAAACTTTTTTCCTCTTTATTGTGCATTGTTTTGGCTGCTCTGACCAATACTCGGGAGCGACTTATAGCCTAAAAATATGATAATTTTGCTTCTCAGTTCTGTGCTTAAGAAAAAGTACACCAGAAATGATAGCCACTTGTAACCACGACTGAAATATATAATGCACGCCTCAACTTTATACAAACATATAAAGACATAGGAAATCTTTGTTTCACCAAAAATTTAAAATCAGGTAATATTTTTAAAAAGCATACGGGAATGATTCCATTACAAGAGCTCAAAATACAATTTCTTCAAATATTTGTGAAAACTTGCTGCACTGAAGTGCAAATTCCCAGTCCTCACACTTCTGCCGGTCACACCTTTTTTAGGCTCGTCATGATCAAAAATGTTAGTTTTACCTGACCCACCGGTTGTGTCCCAGAGGCCTGGTCGATGTACAATAGCTGGAGGGAGAAAACACTGACAACAGGCTGGTGGAACAAGTGCTAACAATGCTAGCACAATTCCCAGCCTGGAGCTGCTTGTTCTGCTCCTTTTTTGTGTTGAAACTCCCTTATTACATGATTGTTCGATGGCATTTTTCATTTGTAAAACAGGCCTCCAACCACACATAAATAACAGAATGCAAATTTACTTGGCTCATTCTGGCCGAGCTTGCACAGTGTCCCATTCCCTTTTAAGATTCTTGTTGTTCACGTCTGCCAGCTTTGAGAACACAATTGGCTCCTCAGCCGTTCCTACAGCATCACTAATTTCTGCCCTTTGTGCAGCTCAATTCCAGCGGAATAAACAATATCACACATGCAAAGTTATGCTGTAAAACAGATAATTAGCTGAAAAAAGCAATCCAGGCTATGAATAACAATGTGCCTGGGTAACATTATAACTTTTAAGCAAAGGAGAAGGAAGGATTTGAATGCCAAGGGAAATGAGCTTATCAAATAAACCCTGAAAATGTTCAGTGAATGAAATGAGTCAATCATTTTAATGTGAGATGGGAGCCCTGAGGAGAATAAATAAGCAATCGTCACATCATGCAGGGAGAACAAATGAGCATGGTACACAATTAGGCAGGGTCACATTCTGCTACAGCAGTGAGCGTGGGATGGGCTAATGAGCTGCATGAAGTAGTAGTGTCTGTTTGTGCTGTTGTGTACAGGCAGGGAGGGGCGATGACAATCTCATGCGTAGCTCTTCAGACTCTAATGCACAGATTCACAAGCAGCACGTCAGGTAGAAGAGATACGGATAAAAGTACGAGGGGCTGTTAGAAAAGGTGTGGGCTATCAATTGACTCCACATCGGGGGCAAGCAGACATGCAGGTTGACAGCAATGGGCAGGTACAGCAACCGAGAAGACAAAAAGAAGAGAAGTGCCTCTGAAGGACCAAGGCACAAAGCTTCCACAGGCGACTCACAGTTATTAACTATTCAATCACATAAAGGAGAGCTGAAGGCGTGAAAGGTTGCGGACCGAAGCATTTTTGCTTCAGTGCATTAAGAGCCCGGTCCAGCACTCCGGCGGCGTGAAAGAGAAATAGATTGCCTCCCAGGAAGATGACTGCTCAAAGGAGTTGGCTTTTTCTCCCTAATAACAGCAATCTGCTGTGAAAATTTAATACCAAGTACCATTTACACTGAATCTTGATAACTTCTGCTCAAGAAAGCGTATAATATTAATTTTTCATTCCTCGATATACAAATAAACACAGCAAGGTCTGCCATCAATAAGGAGACAGTCTCAATGTAAGTGAACTGGAATGGCAAATTGCTAATGAATACCACACAGCTGAAAATGCACATTTCTGGCAATACAAGAATATTGTGTACTGGCTGAAAAGAAAATCCAATTTTTCACAAGAGGATAAAATGCATTTCAATGCACAGAAAGGGCGGTATGAGACCCTTAAGCTCACAAAAAATAATCTAATAATGTCAGATATAGCTGTATCAGAATATCACTTTAGATTCTTCCTAGGATCTAAAGGGATATTCTGAGCATGTTGTAAGTGCTAGCTATAAGTGATGTACAGAAAACAAAAACCAAAAGAAAAACATACAAATTAGTTGCTCCATCTATGCCATTAGAGCCAGATATGGAAGCAGTCTTAAAGCCCTATCCTCTCTTGTTGGCCTAATTCCCCCCTCCTCTGCGGTGGATTGACAGGATCAGAAATACATCCATATGCATGGACACAGAGTCTGCAGAGGGGATGTCAGGTCTCAGCCTGTCCAGCTTTCTAAAAGTACTGGTAATGACACTTAATGAAAGTTGGAAAGCTGTGGGAGTGGGGGTTGAGGGGTTGGGGGTGCTCTTCCCAAGCCCCTGCCCTTCATTCAGACCAGACCTGCAAATGCTATGAATAAACAAGAGGGCTGCAGGAGAAAAGATATGGTATTTTCTACCTTCCCTCTCAAAATTTCATCCATATTTATACATTACCATTGCCTGCGCTTCAGGTTTAGCTTATTCTGTCATTATGTCCCACTAAGGAGTCTGGGTAATATAAGCTGGACTCCGAGAGAAGTAGGTAAAGGGCTAAGTTCCTGCATTTTACTGAAGGGTAAAACCAAAGAAAAAATATTTTACGCCACTAAACATTGAACTCTTTCTAATAATTGCAAAAGTGACCAAACCTCTTTTGGCCCTGGTAAAGCTTTCTTAATTGGATGGAATGGCAAACAAAGTTGAACACATGCTCCTTGTGTTGCAGGTGACATAACGAAAGTTGAGATGAGAGGGAAGCCTGTGCAAAGAGGGGTGCTGAGGTTCAAAGTAAACAGAGGGAATGAGGGGATAGAGAGACTCTGCTTAGCAAAAGCCCCTAATCAGTACAGTCAACACATGGCAGATTGGGTTCAACCCCCCTCTCCCCCTCTCTCTTGCGTCCCTCCTTTCCTTCCATCACCAAAAACGTATCCCTTCCATCAGCTCCAATTTTCCTGTTTTCAATTTGAGGAAATGTCAGATAAGAATGTGTTGCAAGCAAATACCAGGTAAAAGGAACCCAGCTTACTTTTGACGGTAGAAGATGTTAGCTGAGAAGAATGAGACACCTCTGGTGCGGAATAGCTTTTTGCCACCAAATGACCCTTTCAAGCAACACCCAGAATAAATATTTTACTAAGAAAATGTTTTCAAAGTGACATGTCTCATTGGGGCTTTCAGTAAACACAGACAACTATTAATCTGTCTTTCTGGACAGAGGACAAAATGTCCTTTGGTTGTTTAGAGGAAAGGTTTGCCATCTCTAGGGGTTCAAACTATGCCAAGCAATATAAAACAGTTTCTCTTCCTCTGATCAATGACTTCTTTTGCCACCCTCAACACTCCCCAGCCAACTACACAAATGTGTCTTCACTGTTAACAAGCTTTCGCCATCAGTCAAGCAAGGGCCACACAGGTTAAGACGACACTAGCTGGCTCCAACTGAACAGGCAAGGGGTCATTGTGGGTGCAGATAAAGAGAAGTATTAACCCCTTTTGTATTTAAAGGATGGCATTTGCTTGGAGATTGGGGGGGGGGGGGGGCGTGCTGGGGCCTGCATTAGCAGCAGAACCCAGAGGCACCCTTTGGGGTGGGCAAACTTCAAACGCTGATGTCCAAGGCTCTTGGGCTGCTGATTTCACAGCAAGAAAACACAGACCATTAGTCACACAAGCACACTAAGGGCTTTGCTAATCCCAGAACAAGAAAAAAAAAATCAAAACCACGGCCAATACAATCCTCAGTTATAAAGCATCAATGTTTGTTGGTGTCTGTGATGTGCTGCTAAGTGTTTCTATTGACCCATGTCTCAGATGAGCCACTTCAGAAATACTTATGTCTTGACCGAAAGCTGACTTCTTTGTCACTGACTCTCTTGAGTTACGCAAAGACAGAGTATATGAAGTCGCTGAGAGGAGCGCCAACAAATTTTCTTCTTCCAACAAGCCCCACTTTAAATTGTTGTCAAAAGGTCGAGAGGAATGCAAAAGAGCTGCATTTATGAATAATTCAAAACTGATATAATGGTACTGGTTGACTTTGTTTATGGGATAATGTGTTGGCAGATGTTTGCCAATTCAATAAACAGAAAGAACAATCTTTTTTAAAGTGATAGTCTAATTATCAAAATCTTAAATAAACCAAGTGATTGTTTTAACAATGATACGTTTCCTTTCAAACATAAGTGGTACCTACGCATCGCTTTGCAGGTTGTTACTTGGACTGCTAAACATCTGCAGAGCTAACAGTGTGTGGTGGTTGGTTGGTTGCTTTAAACAATTGGGTTAGCCAATTGACTGTGTTTTGCTGATGAGTTATTTATCACCCAACATGACCTAATTACAAGTTATTCAATCAAGTTTAAGGTTTGCGTATCCGCAAATGCTTGAAAAAAATACAACTAAATAGGTTAAAATAGAAAATGGGGAGATGGTTGAATATGGTTTTAACATTTGACTTCAATATTTTTCACACTTTTTAAAGTTTTGAGTTGCATAATAATGGTAACTTGCACGTTATTTTTCCAGAACAGTGTAGAGATGATACAAAAGGTCCTAACTGTTATACAGGAGGTGCATGCTCTTCAATGTTTTTGCCAAAAGGTAATATAATCAATATTATTAGTTAGGCACATCTCGTTTTAGAAGGCATGGCCCTCAAGCATGTTTTAAAAACAAACAATTGCCATTTTCATCTCTAAGCTTAATGGTACAGTTCCTAAGTCATCAGAAGCAAAGTCCTTTGTAAAACTTCATTGCAGGTCTGTACTGCTTCCAACTAACCAACTGTCTTTCATCTAGCGCAGGGGCATGTAGATAGCAGCCCAAGTAGAGATGCCCCAGACCTTCCTCCAAACAGAATCTTCTTTTATTTTTACCTGGGGGTCCTCAAATGCCTCCTAGGCAACCAGGAGACATAGTACCACCAGGAGACCCTGGGGTCCTCCCAAATCTACTCAGGGAAGTGTTTTAGAAACATCCAAGAGAGATACCTGAGCCACCTCAACAGCTTCTCCCAATTTGTAAAAGTGACTCCAAACTCGTCCTGGTGACCAAGAACCTCCCCCATCTCTAAAAGAACACCAAGCCACCCTGGGGCGGCTGTGGTGCAGCGGTAGGGCGGTCGACTCATGATCGTAATTTTTCAGGTTCGATTCCCGCCTTGCACGCCCATGTTTCGAAGTGTCCTTAGGCAAGACACTGAACCCCACCTTGCCTCTGGTGGGAGGTTGGCGCCAGTGTTCGGCAGCGGAGCCGCCGCCAGTGTGTGAATGTGTGTGTGCATGGGTGAATGGGACTGTGACTGTAAAGCGCTTTGGGCCTTCGTAAGAGGGTAGAAAGCGCTATATAAGTGTACGCCATTTTACCATTTACCACCCTGAAATGTAAACATCTCCACTTAAAAATGAAAACAAATATCAGAACACAGAAAACTAGAGAACTACATTTAGACAAGGTTTAGAACTTTGATTTGGAGGCACTTTGGAGGCACTAATTCTTCACACCTGACTCTGCAAACTGCAAACTATTCCAATTCCCAATAAAGTCTTACAATACCCTGTCTGGCCTCCTCCATTGCCAACAAATCCAACTCACCACCATGTAATGATTGATTGAAAGCGCTGCCTTTTTCCTCACCTAAGTGGGCATGACTCAGGCCTAAAGGTCCGGTGACACAACTACAAAGTCGATCATTGACCCCCTGCTTGGGGTGTCCTGGTGCCACATGCACCAGTGGATACCGCTGTGCTCAAACATGTTGTCCTTTATTGACAAACATCACACACTACTTGGGTTTAGATCAGGGAGACTGTTCCTCAGATCACACTTTTCCAGGCATGTATCACTGATAGGATAGTGAGCCCCTGTTTCAAGCAGACTTCAAGAAAGCCACAATCTGTACTGTCATTTAGCCCAAAAAATGAAACCACACAAAGAGACCTGTACCCAACTGGGACAAGGACATGACCCTCTTGTTCACTGAAGAGCACATGACGACTGAACCCACACCAAACCCATAACCTCTTACCAGGGACAACTTCAGTGTGGAAAAGTTGAGACCTGTGGGAAGAGGCCACCAGGTCTGTCCCCAGGCCCAACCCCTGGTCTGACAAGGGTGGGGCCCGGTGATGTCAGTCTAAGCAATGTTTTGGACCTTGTTTTTTTTGTGTTTTTATTTTGTGTTTGAACCTTTATTATCCTCTGCCATGGGGCAGCCTACCAGGGGATTTACCCCAAACCATTGGGGCACTCGAGCTCTCAAAACTCCCCCGTAAAGTAGCAATTTATGGAGAGATGCGATGATACTACTTTTTAAATTCTTTTGCAAAGTGTGGAGTTTGGAAATATAATTAACTTTGCATGTATTTTAAAATGCTCATTTTTTTGCATTATGATAAACGTCTACTTTTCTGTTGTCACATGCTTTTCTCTTACACCTAACACAACAGATTCACAGTTTTTTTTCCTGCCAGTCAGAGAGATGGTGGTTGTAAGTACAGCACTGCCATTACAATGACCTTTCCACAAGCCTGGAGAGCATGCAATGCAGAGGAGAGGCAATAAAAGTAATGAAAGAAGCAAAGGCAATTAAAGTTGTGCGTGTGTGTGTCTGTGTGTTAAGGGAGCGTGGCAAAGATGAGTCTAACTGGAGGCTGCCCTGGAATGCAGTACAGCTTCATATCCCTCATAATCCCTGTGTGATCGCAGAGCAACCCTTCTGTGCTCCCTGTCTGATCATCCTCCTGCAGCATTCTCCAGACGATCCCTGAGAAAGGACAGCCATGTGTGCACTCAAACAAACACACAAGTGCACATTAAAAGTCCTCATATATGTGCACTTAGCGGCAAACTATTGACAGCAAAATATAAAAAAAAATAAAAATCAAACTGCTTGTATTGTCAAACACAAGTACACACTACCTCTCACGCACATTTTGGTTTACTTTTAGCTGTACTGTAAATTAGCTGCTCTCCAGCACTCTGCAGAGCAGTTTCCTTGAGGCCAGTGAGAATCATTAATGTCCTTCCTCTGATGCCGCCAGACAACCAACAGCAATTACATCTAAAAGCAAAAAGTAAAAACCGAAAATGCACAACTACATACGCCACATAATCATTATCTTTTTGTTAGGCTGCCTGTGTGGGATGATGAGGAGGTGGCAAAAGCTTGGACTTCATTTTCCCCAGCAGAGCTTTCTGATCGCAAAATGGCAAGGAGGTTTTTCCTAAACCAATTAAGAGGCTTTTCTTTCCACGTGACTCTGAGCACTTAAGAAGGCCCGATGGTTTTTCCCGACGATGCAGTTGATGTTGAAGGTATCACATCAACTGAACATTCTGAAAATACATATATGCCATAGAAACACGTTTTGCGAAAGCTTGATGTAACACAACCATATAACATGAAAAAAAAAGGCACAGAGGTCTAAATTAAATATCTCAGAGAGTCCTAGAGAACAAACTCAGGTTTAGAAAATACTCATTGGACAAAGTTTATCGAATCCCAGTTACCTGACAACACAATCTGATCCTGGGCAAAGTGTAAAATTTGTGAACAGTCTGACCTCTCCAGGTTATCACTCTGCTTGAGACGAGCCCTGTGGTCCATACTAATGACTGTAAAGCTCTTCTTCACAGTGCGTTTTGCTTTGGCTTTCCAAGCTAATGTGACCACTTCAAAAGAAGAGCAGACACCCTTTCGTTTGCCATTAAAAAGCTCCCATTATGGCAGTGCATGGGATCTGCTCCTGCTGTTCAAAGTGCTGTTAAAGAAACTGCTGTAGCTAGGTTTGATCAGTATCAGCTGCAGTGCGGGTTACTGGGAGCAGGTCTTGGTGAGTGCCACCATGTTAGTATCTGCTGGTGGTATGTGGCTGATCACCTCTTTAGTTTCAGGCTCAGTCCTCTCATGCTGTCCTCCTGTGTGAGCTGAAGGCTCCACAGCTGGAGATGAGATGTAACACAGAGAGGAGCTGATGCCCCATGAATCTTCCGTCTCACACAAACTGATGAAACATGCTCTGCAAAATTGAGTGAGCACATCTGTATTTATCCTGACACGCTGGGCTCATTTTTTTAGTTCTTAAACTCAATTTCCAATTGCACACATCTGCTTGATGACATTTTCTTTATCTGATTTTAAAATCGTCACAGGAGGCACCAGAAGGATTTTAACTTGGTGATCAAAGCAACCACATTCTGGGAATGTATAATTTTTTGCTAATGATCATCCCTGTGGAGGAAACAACTAATCCTTCTAGAACACCCAAGCAGGCGGTAGATTTCTAAAAATGATAAAATGAAGCATTAAAACCGTCTGCTCAGCTATTTAAAGCAGGGTGTCATACAGCAGTAAAGCTGTGCGTCTACCAATATTAACAAAAAAAATCTCTTATTTCATACAGGTTGGATGCCGAGGTCAGCTCAGCTGATTTGTTCTTTGAGCTGACTGCCTACTTAAACAGAACAAAAGCCTCTTTCATGCAGCCGTTCCATCTCCCAGGCGTCTTTGCTGCACCTTGAGTGCTGTTTAAAACAGTCCGTTCTGCAACAGGTGTCAAAATTTATCGTTTGTTCCACCTTCAGACATTGTCACAGAGCTAAATTAGAGGCAGAATGCTTGTTGTTTGAAAGGGTAAGAGGAAATGACAAAACATACTTAAAGTTACAGAAGATGCTGTGACCATTTTCAGTCCAAACATGTTGAAAATGAACATCTTTTAGGAGGATGTGTTTTAGTCATTTTCCATCTTATCTTTGAGAAGAGTGTAAAAATCTAGTTATGCAGAAGAAGGATACCTCGTAAATGCATGAAGGAGATCAAATTGGGATTAAGGAGATTAATTTCAGATGGTAATTGAGAGAAAACCTTTTTCATCAGATTTAACTAACTTTTTATAAAAGGTGTCAAATGTGCCGTGGTTTAATTTGCGAACACATGAATGGTCAGTAAATTGCAACGCTTCAGGCTTGTGTCCCTTTGGTTGGTGTTAAATCATATACCATTGAATTGCATGACTTGCAAAGATCTGACTCATTTTGCCAGGCTTCCACTGGGGTTAAAAAGTAATTACTAGTTTGGAAACACAAATTCAGTGTGAAACTAATTTAATTTGTGAGCATGACTAGAGGGGGACTGAGTGTTGTATAAATAGTTGCAACTTGGCTTCAATCAGAAGACAAGCATGGTGGATCAATCTGCCTTTAGAGGTAACTTAAGGACTTTGGCTGATGAATTTAACTTCTTTGTTATATTTTACTGTGTTACAGATGATTGTCCAACACAGTAAATACCAACAGAAATATGCCAGTTTTCTCAATAGTATTGCTTTTCCGAAAGGTTATATCTGTTTAGGGGCCTGCATTGCCACCGATGTCTGGCACAAAGGGTAGGAACAGTCCTAATTTCTGCCACTGCTGTGGAAGAACCAGAATAACTCAGCAACATAAAACAACATATTTTTTTCTTTTCCGGGGCTTGGCATCTGTTTAAAAACTTTATCTGTAAATTGTCTAATTTTTTTTAGTCTATCTGCATCTGTTAGGAATCACTAGAGCTGCTTCTTGGTTTTTGATTAGATCCCTAGTATGTTCAGGTCCATGGTTTTTTACAACTGTTAGTTTCCCCAGTTCTCTAAAGCGATTCAGTTCTTGCTTTTTACTGCCTTCCTCTGGTTCTCTGTTAACTCACTGAAAACAGTTACAACCAAACAACCCTCAGATTGTTTTTAATCTGAGGGCTAAAAAGTATAAGATCATATAACCTAAATATACACATGTATAACATCCTGATTGGATGGCTGCAGCAAATGTAACTTGCACAACCAGAACATGCATGTGTTTACAGAACAGCACACCGAGACACTTAGGTTAGTCAATATATTGATGTTTTGTAATAGGCTCTAAATGACTTAGACTGGAGACTGCTGAGCAGCAAACCATGTCAATGTTTTTGTTTCTGCATCTCATTTCAGTATAAATATAACTTTATCTTGAAATGCTTAGACATCTCAGCTAATGACCTTGTCATGCAGGATCCCACACCAAATACACAAACGTTTAAATTTTATTATGGCTTGCTTTTTTTTGCTCTATCACTAGACTGTTTGAGATTCAACCTTTTAATTTGTAAATTTTTTATCAAATATTTTGAATGGTCAGGATGGTCAGGATACCTTCATACTTTATTTAAAAAAATATGGAATTTGGGAATTTATTGAGGACTTTTAATGTTTTTAAAGTAAATGCTTTACATTTTTTGATGAATGGAAACATACATATCGCTTTCATGGGTGGATTGTCACTTTTTGTACAATGAACTAAAACCTGAAAAATAAAAAATCTAAGATTTGAAACTGTAGATGTTACAGAACTTTTATTCATGCTAAATCAATTTAATTCAGAAAAAGAAGATGAGCAAGAATTATCTGTCAAATGTTTTTCTACACAACAGATGACGACAGAGTGTTTAGATTAAAATTGACAGGTATCTTTTGCATCCAGTTTTCTTTCATCTCTTCAACCAAGAAACAAATCAAGCAGAACACGATAATGCGCCTTTTTATACATCCCAGAACAGTTATATTGAGCTCATGCTGATCCCACTTTAAGTCAAGGTCCTAAACAAGGTCAAACTCTCCTTACTGGTCTCAAATAATGTGTCCTCTGTTCAGCTAAGGCAGGAAACCAACATCCTGTGAACAGGTCATGCATGAAACCACAATGGCTGCACACTACATGCTAAGTAATCTTGCAAGCTTTAACATTTAGTGTTTGGACATACATTTTCTTTTGTTTTCTAATGCACACTGAAATGTTATGTTCTGATGGCAACGCATCACCTTTGCACAGATGGCAGAAACGAATTAGTGCATGTGCACATGTGCCAGGAAAAAGCGACAGAGGTCAGTGTGCCGTTTCTGCTGCATTAATTGGGATGACATTCACATATAAAGGTCTTTAAAAATTCATCAAGGCAAGTTTTAGTTATCAAGTAAACGCAAGGTGCCCATAAAAACAGTTACAAGGGAACATAAATTCACAGAGAGAGCACCTTCTCTTGTTCCAGTTTGTCTCCTGAGAGTGGAGTAAAAGGAGCAGCTTTGGTCAACATGCTGTGTCACTGTCTGTGACTGTTGATTCATGTGTCAGGACCTGCTGGTGGTCAAGGATGTGAGGGGGAAAGGCCCTGAGCTTTTTCAATGTTCACCTCCCTCTTCCATTGACGAGAGAAGTGCACTAACAGGTAATCGATGGTGAGTGAATTCCATGTGCTCCCCCTTCGCCAGCGTGATCAATATTCTTGGCAATTAGAATCCCCTATCTGCATGGCTGTGGGGACCTCTGGGGTGGCCTACCAGCACACAAACACCCAATTTAGTCCTCAGCCTTTCACTTAATTACTAAATCCTCCTTTATGCCTATTGGCAGGTGGCTGGCGGGCATGTTCACAGCACTCCCAGTGGCTGAGTAAACATGAAACCTTTGGCATGGTGCTGGTCAAGATGCTGCTGTTCCACTTCAGCTGGCCATTTAAACATCTGATTGCCCGAGAGGTCCCTGACCTCAAATGATCTGCCCATTGAACAACTGGCTCACACACCTGTGTGGATGCAGTAGATTAAATACACAAAAAATAGAGGAAACTGGAAACACATCAAGCCTTAAACATCGGAATCATGTGCCTTAAATCTAAACAAGAACATAATAGAGGGCTCAAAAGAACATGTTGCTTGATGCTTGAACCTAATTGTACACAGTGTAGACTACAAAAGCACATTTATCTGGGTGTATTTTAACATGTATATCTTGCATAATTTGTATAAAAACCTAAAGTCTAACCTAACAAGTTCACCACTTTATGTTCCAGTTTGAAATAAAGATGCATCAAAATACCTTCTGAGTGTGACCACAGTGAGATGTGCTATGTGCAAAGATGTTTGCTTAAACTTTAGGGGTTTCCTCACAAACCTGGTAAAACTGTAACAGATAATATCAAGCAGGTTAAAACACTCTGTTTTGGGTAATAATTATTGCTGTACTATGAATATTCAGATGGTTGCACAAAAGAAAATGTTACTTAGGGTGTCTTTTCAACCCCTTTAAAAACATGTGTTTTTAACAGATCTACAACCCTGTGTGTATGAGAGTCAACAGCCCAGTGATGCTGTAGCAAAGACCAGGCTGAGCCTGCTCCAGCTGTTGTGTGCTCTCTTTCAGAGGTCTGGCTGTAAGCAGCCCCCAGGTCTTGCTCCACAGTGGTAACACATTAACACTCCATGCTTTTATTACCAACTGACTGCACTGGTCCAAACCAGACTTGTGCCTGCAGTATTCTTTTCCTATAAAAGTAAAGTAAGCAGTTAGGGAACACATTCAACTGCACAGTTTTATTAAGTTAAGGAATAGGAAGGTGCACTTTATGAACAGCAAAGTTTTCGCCAACAGCAGTTTGTGTGGCAGACAGCCATGGTTGAGCTGCTTCATTCTGGGCACCACCACATGATGCATATTCCCCTCCTGGGTGCCTTGAGCTCTCAGCTGGAGGAGGGCTTCTTAAGGCATTAATGTACACGTACACACATGCAGTCC
Source organism: Oryzias curvinotus (assembly GCA_023969325.1). NCBI lineage: Eukaryota > Metazoa > Chordata > Actinopteri > Beloniformes > Adrianichthyidae > Oryzias > Oryzias curvinotus. The sequence continues at coordinate 10,783,765 of CM043708.1, forward strand.
CAACACATTGTCACTTTCTGTCACATATCCATAGAAATGCCCTGAGGTAAAGTAAAGATGGTGCCCTGAGACTTACATATTCTTTTTGAAGGACAGGGCAAGAAGTGCCTGCCTTCTTCCACCCCCTCAAGCTATCCACACACCTGCTGCACTGCTTTCAATCTGCTGCATGCCCCTAATTTGTTTTTTGCCATAAAGATGACATATGTATCAGGAAGGGTAGGAAATGTCCTGGGCAGGAAGGGCTGGCTCCCTGACAGGTGTCACCCCCAATCTGCATAGGTCTACATCAGATGTGCTAACTATTCAATTAACCAGCTCATTGCAAAGAGTGGGTGCCAACACGTAATTATGTGTGAGACCTGGGCTGTGAATAAAATATTAAATGTGTGTGAGTGTATTTGAGTGGATGGTGGGCACACATGTTATTGTAAAGAGTTCTTTCTCACTCTCAACCATCTTGACACTCAGTGTGGGGCTTTGGGTAGATGAGTTGAAGAGGCTCATGATGCTTCCCTTGCATCCTCAGCTTCTTCTCAATCTCATCGTCAATTTCCCTTTCAGTGTCATACAAACATGGAAAGAACGCTGTCTTAATGCTTTGAGTAAAAGATGACCAGAAACATTAAAAGCTGTATCATTTACCACTGTTAGAAAATTACTCCTTCCATTGAGGCTCTTTATCTCACACCATTAAAATAATGAGGTGTCAGTGTGCTTGGGCTCCATGGCTCCAATGTTGACACCTATCAAGACAAATCTATATTTCATGGCCACTTGCAGATGTATAAATAGCCAAATGAGGTGCACTAACCATCTTTAAAACGACACTAAAAGGTTGCCAGAAGATGGCAAGTGTCACGAGCCAGTTGTTCAGGTAATCAATCTGGAGTGAGAATAGAACGGAATGCAGGGAGAGGAGTGGAGTTTCCTGCCTAAGACGAAAGGCACACAGTAAGGCAACAAGCACCGCTCTAAATCACATGTCTATGGCATGCTCGCTCCACTGACACTCGGCTATTTCAACTGACATTGGGCTTGCTTGACAGCCTGATGGATCACTGAACAGTACTCCATTAAAGTCAAACGGGTACGACAGGCAATAACTAACAAACAATTAGTCACTGCTGTGGGTATGGGCTCTTGTGGCGGGGGGCCTTGCAAGTTTTGGGGCACGTCGTTACACCTCACGCAGCACTGGGTCACCAATTTATTTATTTATTTAAACTCTAAAAAAACGTATTTTAAGGATTTACAAGGGTAACCAAACACTTATACCAGAACTGGTATTTTTCATGAGAAACTGCAATTTCTTTTTTGTAATATTTCTTTCGGTGGTTGTAGCTACCCATCACACTAATGTCAAACATTTTAGTTCATAAAAGCTACAAAGTAAGTCGTGCATCGACTTCTTTAGATTTTGGATTAACTGAAATTAGAACAACACACCTGTTTTAAAAAAGCCAATACAGCCGATGAACCAACAACCTCTGATTACCAGCGAAAGCTTGAGAAGCCAACAGAAAGCTTTTCCTAAGCATCTGACCTTTCTGCAGAGCTAATGCCGTTTTAAAAGGGATCAGATTAAAAGATGTGGAAGACAGAAAAAATGTAAACCTTCTTCCTGAAAGGCTCTCATTTAAATAGGGTTAGCAGAAAAGTTAAGTTTTGCTTCTATGTATTGAACAGAAATACAAACTTTATTGCGTAATGGCTGTATCTCATGTGATGTGAATATAACGGCTGCCTCACTGATGACAAGGGGACAAAGCTTTCAGGCTTATTAAAGTTATTGATGAACATTTGTTCTCTCAGATCCCTAAACATGTTATCACAGGTTAAGATGCATAAGTAATTCTGCTGTAATTGTGCTAACAAACAATACTTTAAAAAGACATAAATGAAAACTAGGTTTTAAGTGTTTTTAACATGTTACATGTAAAGAACATTAAGCTTAAAATGGCATTTCAGAGTATTTCTTTATTCGTATGATTGTGGATTAGAAGTAGCCAAAAAATGTTGGTGTTAAAAACTTGCAGGTTTGATGCAGGACCCATAATGGTAAGTCACAAGCTCCCTCCTCCACTCCATTTGCTCTTAGACAAATAGATCCATGAACATCTTTATTTTCCTCGTCTGAGCTGGCATCCGGCTCAACTGATAGCTGGATAGCTCAGAAACTGCTCGCTATTGATGTTATGCTGGGGTTGTGAGGGGCTGTAAACTAGCTGGAGAGAGAGTTAATGGGGTCGTGGAAATTGGTAGCAGGCTTACTCTACGCCAACAGTCTTGCCCACAACTCAGAGGCGAATTTCTAATGAACTGCTGCTGCTCTGCAGACACTATGTCTCAGACAACGATACCGTTTATTTATTTATTTATTTTTATTTTGGCTAAAAACAGTATAATCATAATTAAAATTGGGAATGCTTTTACAGTTTAGAGGATCGGAGTGTGACTTGAAATTGACACTTAAATCAGAAAAGTTACAGACGGGTAGGGTTGAAATATTCAGTAAGAAACATTTTACTTGGGTTTACTTGTTTATAATGGAGGAGACTGAGTGTTCTTAAACGACCACACCACTTAAGTCAGTGGAGGAGGTGTGCCTTCTGTCAAACCTGTGTCTTCACCTCAGCTGCTGCTGGTCTCCATTGAGCATCCACACCCTTTACTTGTCAAGCACACTTCTCTCAGCATGAGTTTCCACTTTAGTTCAGCAGCGCTCGGAGGTGATCCTGACCTTTTTCTCTCACTGCAGCCTTGTGTCCTCACTCACATTCAGTCCACATAAATCTGTTGTGGCATTCCTATGAATGAGCAGAAAGCACTGCATCACATTTAGGTATTCAAGTACAGGGTTTCGATCTCTCGTACTCGTGCTTGCAATCATACATCGACCTCAGTTTTTTCAAAATATCAGTTCTGCCTTTTTACTGGCTGAGCCATGCAGTCCAAGGCCTTTGCATGATATAAAACCTAGATCTTGTATCTACTGGGGCTTGTATTTCTCCAGGCACGATGGCTTATGCTCTTTTTTACAGTCTTGGATTTACTGAGCTGCCTTTCATCTGGTTTGGTATCTCGGACAGGAATCATTATAAAACAGAATTTTGGCAACTTTAAAGCCCAAGAAAATGAGTTGGAAATACGCAAACAAAATTTGAAACTTTTGTTTCTGTACAAAGATTCATTGTGAGCTTGATGAAACAAGTGCAAAACTTGCTTTTAACCACTTGACATTTCCTCAACACATATTCTGAACCACATAGGCTGAAAAATGTTGATTTTGTCATCACTTTCTCCTGATGGTGTTACACATGAACAAACATAGGGCAATCAGAAAGTTATCAGTAAGAGTAAGGAAATTACAAGTGGAAAAAAAGTGTTTTAAGCTACTCTTCTTTGATGAATTCTAGATCTAAAATTTGGACCAGCTGAAATCCACCACAGATGTCAAGCAACAATCTTCAAACAAACTGTAATGCTTATTATCAGTGCTGTTATGAGATAGCCAGTGCTGTTCACCAGTAATTGCAAATTAAATCTCGAGTTACTCCAAACTTTCCAAACCTATTTTGTCAGTTTAATGTCCAGATTATTTAGAGTTAAAAACATTTATTATAACCTGTAGAAAGTACTTTTCATTTTACAAGAATAACACATAATTCCAATTATTTATTTACTAGGTTGTCTTGCCTGGTTGGTATGCACACGCTCAAGTAAAAAGTCCAATGGTAATCATGAAATGAATGTGCAACAAAAAAGTTAGAAACTTTAGGATTATGAGGGATTTTTTTAAGTTTGCAATTGTAGTAATGTGGAAGTTCAGGCTCAACTGTTTCCAGCTTGTTCAGTGAGCACCATAGCTTTCTTTGTGAGTCATTCAGATCCACTTCAATTAGCTCAAATTCTATAAACAAGTATGCAGTCAGAAAATGCTAAAAATATGTTTTTTTTTCTGCACAACTGATTCAGTGTTCCCAGTCTCCAAGTGTCATCCTCATCAAAAAGAAGCTATGCTATCATCAACAACTAAGTGTTGCAACATCCTTGGCAAATAGGCACCAGTGCTCCTCATTCACTTATTAGTAAGACCACACCAACAGTGAGAGAACCCATTATTTCAGCTGCAAATGTTAGTTTGTATTATATTCTAGCATGTGTGTATTTGCTTATGGGCAGGTAGCTGGATAGAAAGCAAGCACCATGAGAATTAATAGTGAGACAGATGTGTACCTACCATCTTCCTACAGCACCACTGGCATTTTTATGACACCAGCTCTAGTGTACATTAGATTATTAGACTGCAGAGTACAATATCCCAGACTGGATAATATTGTTTTTCCTCTGGCTGATGATGCATTACAAAAACAAGTAATGGTGTAACAGATGTCTCTTGGGGTAAAAATAATAAATCACATGGAATAGCAGCACGGTGAAGAAAAATGCTCTCGCAAAGACACCCGCATTCATGAAACACTTCAGAGATTCATTTACTTTCTTCATTCCCGCTGAGCAGCGAGCCAGGGCAGGGAGGAAATGAGACAGAGAAATGTGGAAGAAACGATTAGTTTGCATTTAACTTGCAAACATCATTAGGGCATCAGTACTAATTGTGTTCCTTTTAAAATGGGCAAAATCTGATAATGACTTCATTAGTGACTCGCTGTAATGATGACTCCCAGGGTTTAGAAAGGAAGTGCAACAAATGCAAGGAGAGTTCAAGAAAGCATGATGGTATGGAGGGAAAGAATAAACGCACTTAGGCGGAATCACCATTTACAAACGAAGCTAATTACACACCAGCACCAGCGGCTGAGCAGCAAAAGTGGAATAATATAAGATCAACAGAAAAGCCTGAATAGGTGTGCTTGTGTGCAACCTGTGTGTGTATGACAAAGTGTGTATGTCTGTCCTCAATGTAGGAGGGAAGTGGTGGAAAAAGTGTTTAGGTTTAATCCATAATATGGCAGCTCGCTGCATGGCTGCATAAGTTACTCCATCAATCAGTGCTAAGCTGCAGTGTAATTTTCTTTCTGCCTATTTCTCTCCTCACCCCATCACAAAGACAACACCCCATGGCTATTTCAGATGAGAGTCAGAACTGGGGAGAGGCAATGGGGGCGAGAAGAGGGGGTTAGGGTGTTTATGAAGTAACCTCCTCTCTTCTCCCCTCTCTTTTCGCTCCTTCCGTCCAGCCAACTGATTAGTTTTCAAGTAGATTGCTTGGCCAGCAGCACTATTAGCATAAAATTTCCATGCTATTAGACCCACCTATAAATCCCTTTTATCAAGCTGCTTGTCAAACACTACATTTCAAATCTCATTTTGTTTCTAATATCATTTTCATCTTGGGGGTGTTTCCATATTTGGGGTTTGATGGGTAGAGGGATCAGGATCTACAAGGCAGACAGAGGGAGGTTACTGCTGGGGTGTTGGCGGGGGGTTTTACAGGGCTGTTATTGCAAAGATAAACCGAGTCATTAATCAGAATTAAAAAGAGCGCTGGGTTTGAAATGAGATTCTGTGCGAGCAGGAGAACCTTTTGTGTGCATGTAGTGTGTGTGTGTGTGTGCAAGGCTGAATACTTGTCAGCATTTGCTGGTCCTAACAGCCCAAGGTCAGTGCTGATGGGTGAGGTGACCTGAACTGAACTGAGAAAAAAGCAACCTCAGCTCAACCTGCTATCTTCTTCTTTACACCATTGTTGTGCATTAGCATGTCTGACACCTCTCAGAGAACCCCCTCTTCCACTTTTTAATATATGTCAATATGCTCCTCTAGGAACGCAAACACAGTCATTAGTTGCTGACTACAGAAATCTGCTGTACTGTGAGTAGTCCCCCAACGAACACAGCCCCATACTGTAATGTTAATTATGAAAAATAAAGAAGGCAAACGACGGGGGGGGGGGGGGGGGATTTAATAAGCATACACAATCATTGCAATTTAATCAATCTGAGTTAATTAGAAAACATTTGTTGTGAAGCTATCAAGGTGCTTAAATAAGATTGGAATAAATGAACTGTGCACGCAGAAGTGTGCCTTAATTAAATTATACAAATTCATTCTATGGCTTGTGCTGTGTTTGCTGACACCATGGGGAGAAAAGCTTTGTCGAAACATCAAAATCAAGTCTTATGAACATTCAACAAACAGTGGCGAAAAGGTTTTAGTTGTTGTCAAAATGCTGACATCTTAAAATAAAACTTAACATTTCTTGTCTAAAGGGGAGACAATGCAAGAGTTCCCATGGAAAATGTTGGCACACTGACCATGCATGTAGCAGTATAAGTAAACTGAGGTTTAGTTGCTAACATGTACTGTGTGTGCGGGTGGGCAAAAGCACTGATTGATTACTCCTAAGATTTTGAGCAACTGTTTTAAATCCATAATTTAAAAAATTGTCGACCTGCAATACAAGCTGCCCTGGCTCTCATACAAACCCAGGCATTAAGTGAATAGTATACTAAAGATGCTGAAACAATGTCTGAAACATTTCTATCTATCCTCCACCTGCAACCTTTAGCATGTCCACCGATTTCCTTTCATAAACCAAAGCTCATATTCCAAACACTATGTCCTGCTTGTTGCCAATTGCCTGCATCAAGTGTGTTCAGTCAGTCAAAACCTTGTATCACCTGATCCAGCTAATCAGCAAAGAGTGGGGCTAAGATAGCTGGAAAACAAGAAGGATTCTTAGACCACAGCTAAAGACACTGTTTCAGATGTTTCAGAGGAGAATGCATGGTGACAAAAGAAAGGATGAATGAAGGAATGGAAAAATAACAAGTGGTAAATAATAGATAGGTAAGAGTAAGAATGTGAAAAGAATGAATAACTGGATGAAAAAAAATAGTAAGGAATAGAAAAATAGATGAGGACAGCATACTGATAACTGGATGACCGGAAAGATGGGTTTGGGGTGAGGGATAAATTGATGAGAAGAACATAGATAAAAGTAATGAATAGATGAGTGCAGGAAATCAAAGCAAACTGCTGGATAGTCAAGCTGGACTTTAACAGGCATGGCGGGTTGGTTTTTAGACCTATGTCAGGTTATGAGAGATTGTGGTTGGATTGTTTTCTTTAACCAAATCAACTTGCTATGTTGGTGGAAGTTTGAATCTAGACAAAATCTTAAAAAAGGTTAAAAAGTAAAAAAATAAAATAAAAAAATAACCGAAAGTGTACAGTAGAAAGAAACCCCAAGAAAACTAGTAAAAACTGAAGGTCTAACTACAGCCTACTTCACTTTTAAAGTATGAGTTTCCAGTCCAACCTGTGGTGTCCTTTCTGAGTACCGATAAAATCAGATTTCATCACCCGTCCTTTTTACCCACTTTAGATCAGCTAAGTGCCTTGTGCGGTTGTTTCTTCTGTTGCTTTTACCTACATTCAACTTCAACTCATCTCTCTTGCTGTCTTCTTTTCGTGCATAAAAATGAGTCGAGTCAAAGGGAACGCCGAACCAAGCAATTACTAACAACCCTCTTACAACCCCCTCCTTTCTCTTTGTGTAGGGTGGGAATAGAGGGAGGCCAAGTGCCCTTCAGCAAAAATGAATTTTCCAATTTCAGTTAGTTCTTCCATGAATAAATAAACAAATAAATAATTGAAAGGGGCAACATAAATAAATAACATCACAAACATTTCAGCAGTACTCATAAGTATTCTGCAGATAACTTGGGCTGCATGCTAATGATAAAAACAGTACATGAAGCAGGTTGAGATGTATTATTCAAGACTTTTGATTTAACCTGAAATAAATAAATAAATATGTTTCTTTCAAGGAACTCAAAACATCTTGTCAGCACTGAAGTGACAAGCCTGTCCCATTTAACAAATGCAAGGACAAAAAACAAAACAAAACAAAAAAGAAACAATAAATACATTTTTTTGAAAGTTACATTTAAAAGATTTTAACAAATTAATCAAATACACTTTAAGAATCGATGATAGTATCTAAGTCTCATAAAAGCACACGTACAAAGATGAGATGCCATTCTGCATATTTTTTATTTGTGATCATCTTTTACAAAAACCTATAGGGATGCAAACAGCTCTATCAATGCAATAAAATTGTATTTGTTTATTTTTGGATCTATAATTACAGTTGAGAAAACTTTGTGAAATATTGGATTTTTGACAAACATTGTACAGAAACAAAGTTAAAAACTATGACAATTATCGAAAAAATCCATGTCAGTAAATGTGGTGGAAAGCTGCTCTTTGTCCCTGATGCATCTTGCTTTTTCAAAGCTCATTTTGGTCTACTGTTAACATGCTTCCTAAGCACAAAATGTTAATTAAAAAAAACAACACAAGACTAATATGCATTTTAACACTCTGCCAGTGAACGCCAGGAAAAAGAAAATCTAATTTTCTCTGCGATTCTGCTGATTGCAGTCTGAAGAAGTGCTGAAGTTAATTAGAACCCTGCACTGTGATGTGAGGAGAGGGTGACCTCACGGCACGCTGCTGTCGGTTCTTCTACCTCTACATGACTGCAATCACCCTGAGCCTGCTCATCATGACTGTGTTATCATTTCATCCAGATGAAAGGTCCACCCTCCTGCAATCTCCTCTTTTGCCTCATCAATGTCTCCAAACACGTCATGCAGATCTTAGACATCAGAGTCCCACAGACACGCAATTTAGAGCTTTTTGTTTGGTAATCCTGCTTCTTCACTGGTAAACATCCCAGATTTATGTGGGAGTTTCTGGAGACTTAGAGTGAAATAGTTAATGTTACTTAATGTTTTTTTTTTGTTTAGAATATGCGAAGTACAACTTCAAGTAGGTTCCTTTAGGACTACAGTGTTTGAACACAACCAGAATTATGGTAAAGAGTTGGGATGCATTTCCACTCATCACAAAGGCAAAGGCACATTTTTATGAAGTGACAAACTCACAAAGTGACACCATCAGCCCATAAAGGTCTCTGCGAGAGAAATGAACGAATGTATGTCGAGTGTGAAAATATATTGCGGTACGCACCCCTGCAGACCTTTCTATTAATCAACCTTTCCTCACTTTGTTTTGAGAGTAATCTCGTCCAACCACAAGAGGAGCACTCAGCAGTAAGTGGCGCTTGGCTGTTCTTTGAAGGCCTTGGTTTATTGCCATCCCAAAGCATGGCCAGACCGTGCTGTAAAAACAAATCATCTCACTATTCAGTTCTTGCCTCTGGTTACAAACATTAATCTAGAACGAGCTTCAACCTAATCATTCCTGGCCTACATTTTTCTATCTCAGTCAAGTAGCTTTCACAGACAGATTTTAGCATCCAGACTATGACCTGTTAAAATATTTGTCTGCACTGATTGGAACTTCTGTTTTGGGTTTGTACAAGTAATATTTAAAAAACTTTAAGGATACATATGATATACAGGTACTATAGATTTGGCATATGTCTATTTAAAACATTTTCTTTAAATCTTTCTTTGTAAATGAGTCTTCCCTGGGGAATGCAGACTCCAAAAAAAGCCTAAATCTTTGAGAGAGGTGAAAACTCATTGGCTGGATGTAAAAGCTGCTGAAAGGAATTTTAAAGGCAAGGCCTGTCATCCATCTTATACAAGAAAAGGTGATGCTTTATATAAAAAAAACATTTTGTGCTGACTTGAGGAGGTGGTGTGCCTCTTGACAATTGTAGGCTTCTTTGTGTAGAGGGCATGCTTGTAATGGCATTTGTAGAATAGACCTTGCTTCTTGACTGACATTCTTTGAGGCTTAATTTGAGAAAAATCCACACTCTCTGACGCACAAAACTCTCATCAGCTTTTATTAGAAGTTAAGGGCCATTGGCAGTAGTGGTGTAGGACTGACATTTGACTTTTCATGTGTCGTCTCTGAATTCCAGATCGTTTTTGTTTATGCTTGAAAGCCAGGCTTTCTTCTCATCCACAGTGCAGCAAAAGCCACTTTAAATTTCCACAAAAATGTCTGTTCTTTTGCTTGACCTCATCAAGAACACCATGTTTAATATTTCAATGATAGGACAGAGTGCACTGTGAAATTCAAAGTGTCTAAAAAGAATGTGGCCAGACAAGAGTCGTATTTGTGTGCAAGATGAAGTTCTGAGAGCCACTTCTCACACCTAACAATACACATCTGAATTAGAAAGCAAAATTGAATTTCAAACTTTAAAAAGAGAAGGAGGTGTGCAGATATGCTTTGACAGACAAAAAGAAGGTCAAAGTAAACGATAAACGGTTGACAATTGTCTTTTTCTGCCTATCCATAACAACAGAAAAACATAAGCTTCATAAGAAAGAAGGTCTTCCACGAAAAAAAGTTTACTGCCTACCTTTTACATGACTAATAACAAAGCATAAGTATGAAAGTCAAAACAGACAGAGATCCTGTCAATAGCGGTTCTGCAGGGCTTTATACTCCTATAGTCTCCTAAAGTCTCTCCCTTCTTTCAAAGGATGAAGCTCAATTGGGTTAAGCCTATTTTTTTTAGCCTTTCACACATTTGAGTTCAATTAAAGCCACAAAAACCTGAAATTAAAAGTACTCAAAAATATTTTTATACAAAGTAAAGCTCTATATGCCCCATGCCCCAATCTCAGTCAATAGGATCTCTGCATCTCTCACCATCTCTCCCTTCACTACCTGTGGCTCAGAAATCTAGGTTTTGCTCTACCTCTGCCTCTTCCAGTTCAACACACAGATGGGAAGCATGGAGCAGAGGTGAGGCATGCATACAATTGAGGCTTTCTGTTTTTTAAAGAAGCCAAAATGCATAACTTTTGCATAATACATATCCCACCTCGGAGATGATCTATGTGCAAGTTACAGCGAGAGAGCTGAGCAATGGGCTTAAGAGCTGTGGCCCAGTAATAAAAAGCACACCAAATGCATCGCAGACATATAAATGCACAAGCACCATTTCACTTATTTGAGTCAGATGAGATGGGGAGATCATACCTGTGGGTCAACCTTGTGTGTGAATGCATTTAAAAAAAAACCCTCTTGCAGAACGGACTTTTGAGCTCTGACCCAACGTTACCCTGAAGCAAAAGTCCACAAGACACAGTGTACAAAAGACAAAGAGAGAAATAGGGCAAGAGATTAAGACAAGGCGAACGGTACCTCTAAGAAGGAAAAAAGGCAAAGCACCACACCCTTCTGCACTTTGCAGACACTGATTTATAATTTTAATATCTCTAATTTCCACAGCAGCGGCCATTCTCCAAATGCCATTTTCCAATTTATGTCAAACTGTGTGACCATTTTTCTTAATACAGCTTATGACAAGCTCGGTAGCAAGGCGGATATGCAATTCAGATGGAGTGTTTTACAGACACAGCAGCAGACACACTGGGGTGTTTGTGTGTTTATCTTTATCAGTGTCTGCTCTGTATTTTGGAGGGGAGACACTGGGAGCATTTTACACCAGGGAACAATTGGGTTTGCTGCAAAATATGTGCCTTCAAGGAAACAAAACCATAATTCTGTCATAAATCTAATAATTACCTTTACTGTGTTAAGAATTATGATCTCAACAATGATATTATATTCAAGTACGCATTAACATTAAGAATTTGAAATATAACATAGGCTGGGTTGAAGACCATATCATGAATATTGTGGATAATTAAAACAAAATCTGTCCTTTGTCTTTCACTATGCTGTCCTATTGTGATGCAACATAGAATCGTAGAACCAAAACTGTCTGTTTTCAGAGTTGGTTTTACATACAATCCAGATAATGGTGCTCTAAGTTTATTGCCCCCAGGCTGCCGCACTGTCCAGTATTTACAGCTCTAAAATAATCAACAGGTGAACTCTTAAGATAAATCCATGCACCGGAAATGACCCATTTCCTACGGTAGGTTTTACTTTGCCAAATGTACCGCGCAGTTGCACGTAAAAATTGTTTCGTGCTGATGCATGGCTTTGTTTCAATCAATACAGACTATAATAATCAAGGCTTTGCCCTCTGCCTACAGATTTGTTAAACTGATATAATTAGAGATGATAAAGAGAATTGAAAAAAAATCATTTACAGTTGAGTATCTTTTTAAAAAATACTGCTACTATAAGTATCCAATAAACATCACACTTCTCTCCTGTTTTTATTTTTTTTATTTTTTAAATAATGGACTCACTGTGATGGAATGCAGATCTAGATTAGTTAGTCTCAAAATATAGTCCCAAACTAAGTAGACAATTTGGGATCCCAGTTAAAGATTAAGATCTTTCAATAACATATTGGCTTTCAGGTGTGTGTTCGGTGTAATCTGAACAATCCCACATTTGTCGCCAGTCTCTCCTTTGAGGCAAACAGTTATTGACTCTTTGCCAGCGCAGGTTTCCCACCATTGGAAAAAAAAAAAAGAGTAAAATAACAGGAACAAGTTGTCGGAAATGAAATTTCAATTCATCCAGTCCCTTTATACACTGGTGCGAGAGCCTGTCGTTGAGAGAAGGGGGATCAATAGTGTTTAGACAGCAGGGCAGATTTTCTAAGCGCCGGATCAATAGGAAGCAGAGAGGAAAAAAATACCCTGGCTTTTCTTTGGCTGTTGTAGTAAATACGAACAAATCAGTGGCCTTAGGCTAAATGGATTGACCAGGTGTTTCCTAGTTCTACGTTGTAAATAAGGATCCATTCTGAGGTGTGTAACTCAGACCCAAAGGCAAAGTGCCACTGTTCAGGTTGGATGTGTTGCACTGGACCACACAAGTGTCCTTCTCAAAGGGTGATGACTGAAAAGAAAACAGAGGGCAGCAAAGCTCTGAACAAGTGGAGCAATACTTTTAAATAAGCCTATAAACTCAAATTCTGCTTCTCACAGGATTTTGTTCTTCATGCCAATGGGACTTTGAAGGTTCTTTCGGTACAATTAAAGAAGCTGCTCATTTGGGCAATTCTTCAATATTAACTGTTGATGGTGAATTCAAGTATTTTATGTGATGACTACTTTAAGGATGTGGCACATGATAAATAGTAATGTGAGCAGATATAAATGTAAAAAATGCAGCAAACATCAGAATGGCACTTGGTCTTGGTGTGGCTCCGAGGCAGTGACAGTCAATGGTGGTTTATTGTTCATGTGGAGGGTGTCACATTCTTATACTGCTTCATACACATAGTCTCGTCTTTGGAGGCAACAAAGACAAGAAGATTATTAACACTATCCTCAGGAACTGCAGTTCAAGCAGCTAGACTTTGATGAAAAACAAGTAAAGGAGAACATGCAGGACAGACTGCAAGAAAAAAAGGAGAACGACAGAAAACTATTTCCTCCTTCAGAAGGATATTCAAGACCTACAGCATCTGTTAGTTTCAACCCCAGAAATAGACCAAGACAAAAACTAGCCCATCTCATCAGCAAAACACAGAGAGAAAAGCACAACTATGTAATCTCTGTTATCCAGTCTAATCCGGAATGTACTGATCTGTACTAAACAACCCCTCCACAAAATAATGACAGAGCAAAAAGAACCACGCATCAGGACAGGGAACGCTCTTTTAAAGATGGTAAAGTGCATCTTCTGGAGTGAGGACAGAAGGTTTCAAGGAGTAAAGGCAGATATCTACGTCAAAATTTAGATTTCTTCCCTTTCTGAGACATCTCCAACCTAATGTGTACAGTCATATTTTCAGATCTTTGCCTGGGAGACATCAACAATAGACCACTAACCAGTCTAAAAACTTCTTAGCCACACCTCAACCCCCAACAAGTAATCTGACATCAGGCGGCCATTTTGATCATCCGTGGATCATTGATAATAGTATCTGCTAACATCACAACTAGTTGTTTCACTTTCTGCCACACCTCTGAAGAAGTAAGCACATAAATGAGCTAAATTCCCTGAATAAATGGTCTGAAGAAGGAACTTGCATGAGCAGTGAAAGGTCTTCTGGACCAAACTTTAAAGTCCAGTTGTCCCAAAGAACAGAAATCAATGAGAACATGCCCAAAATGACTGAGGACCTTCACAGACACAACAAATGTCACCAGCTGCAATTTTTATTTTTTAGTGCTTAAAAAATCTGTTAACGTGAAAAAACGTTCAGATATTACAAGGAAACTGAAGAAATAGGGTAGGGTTTTCAGCTGACGGATGTGAGACTTGAAGGAGAAGACCGGGCCATGATGTATTCAAGTATGGCAATAGGAGTGTGGAATCCTGACAGGATGACTGATGGCCTGCTGGCTTTGCCTCACCTCTGGACTTATTAAAGAAAAACACCACGGGCCATGCAGTCACAGAACTCATTGGTCAACCACAGTGGAGAGAGTGATAGGTGAAATTCATCACAGAAAGCTCTTCTATCCAAGAAAAACAAATGCTGGAGATCAAAATGAGATGAGAACGCCCAGACATTACAATAATCACTGCCTCCAAACTTGATGGGAAGACGCTTTATAGAAAATTCCTTTGTAAGAAAAAAAATATATATACGACTTCTGGCTCTTGCTCCAGGACAATGAAAAATAAAAGTGTGAGACGGAAATATGAGGCTTTGCTGTGTGATCCATGGCAACATTGTCTCAGGTAAAAATGTGGGCATTGCCCACATCCATCTTCTGTTGTCCTTGTTCCTGAAGGTTTACAGAGAAACTGTGGAGCTCCTCAGCTCATTTGGCCACAAACTGTTATCTGCTATTGTTTTATAAAGATTTATTACAGTTTTTCACAAACCACAACAGTGAAACAAGCTTGATAGCTGAACACTAAAGGTGCACAAGCAAATTCCACAAATGCTGTCACATTTGCTGCCATAACTGACGAACACACAAATACATGAACGGTTTATTTAAAAAAAAAAATACTATCAATAAGTTTTGCTTCAAGTGCGCCCTCTCTCTCATTAAGAGGTGACCTTAAACTGCACTTACAGTGTCTTAGGCAGCAAAGGTTAGAGCAAAACTTTTTGGTTTCTTGAACACATTACGTAAATGATGCCATTTCTCACTGCTCCATTTCAACACACTTTTAGAGACAGAACAGCTGCAACATCCAGGGTAGGATTCAAATGTCCTTCAAAGCTCTTTAATCAAGCAGAAGATGTTACCTTAGATTACCAGTAACAGCTCTGACGTACTTCTTTCCCCAAAATAGGAATTAAAAACCCATCGTGTAAGAGCAGCCATTAAAAATTTACATTACACTTTCCTTGCTTTTCCAGAAAACTTGTGTCTTATTTGCTTGTTCTTCTGATTGTTTGCAATATTTAACAGTTTATTATGACAGAGAAGGCTGACTATGAAGCCTGCTTTTTGTTCTTTCTGCTGGCATCTGATCAAACCTCATTAAGTCAACCGTAAGAAACGAAAGAAACGTCTGATCATTAACCCCTTGTCTGCTTCTGAGGGAGGGGTGAGTGTTTACCTCCTACGCATTTTATCTTCTGGTGCACCTCTGTTTTTATGCTGGGAGCATCAATGAAGTCAGAGATACTGATCAAAAAACAAACATGTAGACGTATTAGGTTGGATGCAAGGTTAGGTACGACCCTTTTAGACTGGTTGCTATGATTGTGCATGACTAATTTAATTTTAAAAATATCTTTCATGTCAACTTTTCAAACAAGCAAACCAATCAGATCATCCTGAATCAGAACATCAAAGCTACATGGATAACTATGGTTTTTACACTTTATACTTTACATTTTTTTAATAGGTATCCAGGTTTTCACATGACTGGTTTTTAATATGCTGATATTCCTGTCGACTGTGTCTTCCTTACCCCACCTTCTGAGAGCAGTTTTCTAACCGTTTTAAAGAATCTGGCATATTCTTAGCAGGAGACAAGGGCTACCAAGTGTTTATGTTCCTGGTGTATATGGCGGCTTCTAACATGGAACACAAGGCACATCAGCATTCAGAAGCCTGGGGCTATTCTCTAAGTGGTCTTTACTCTGAAAACACAGGTGCCCCCCAGGGGTTGATGAGCAGCTTTTGCATGCTCATGTTTGTGTGTGTGGAGGCAGTGAGCTGGGAGGGCAGATAAAAGAGCAGCCTTTTTTCTGAATATGTGATGCTCTGAATAAAATATCCATACATCACCAGCCCTTGTAAGACTTTGATTCAGTGAGGTGGTTTTGCAGAAACCATTGCGCCATCATCTTTAATAATGCAAACTGGGATTAGGTGTTTACTCTCTTCTGATAAATTCAGGCAAATGAGTTACTTCTTCTGATGTCCCCTGCACCCCACAGGACGTATAGAAGTCCCACAGTGTGATTGGTTTGCTCCTTTGGTCCCCAAAACAGGGACTGAAAGATTTCGTTTTTTAGCTGCTAATCTGAGCCAAAACTATGCAGTGCAGGGAAATTGGTTGTTGTTACAGAACACCATAACATAACTAAGATTTTGATGTTTGACAATCTAATGAGGTCTGGAGGGAGCGCGCAAATTAGAAATATAACCGTGCACGGCTCACTGCTGCTGCTTCATAAGAAAAGAAATATTTTTCATAAAATTAATAGGAGAAGTTTGACACGTCTCTTGCCATAATTACCACTCAGGGAACTGTGACCTAGCTTGAAAATGCATTCTATGGCAAACTGTACTATTAACATGCAGCTGTCATGTAAATACAGCACAAGTGCACACATTTTCTGACAGCGCTCCTGCAGAAAACCAGATAGAATTATTATAATTAAAGAAAATTTGAGTTTACCATGTATTTCAGAGAGTTTATGGTGCCAGTGAGTGCAATACTAATGGAAAGGCCTCGTGGCCATTTTAAAGGCACAGACCACTTAGCAAGTCTCAGCTGGCCCTGATGCCAGCGACCTTGGTAATGAGGAGCAGCTGGTATAACATTCATTAGGCCTTACTTTTTCCGCCTTCAGGAGCTATCTTTTATTTCCATAAAACCTTTTATCCATTTCTGTCTGTGCTGCCATAGTCTGAAGCCAGCTGGGCCATTAATGACTGGAGCATTATAATAAATGTTATTATATAGCCCGTATCATCAATACTTCTAAAAACAGAACATCAAGGGAAACAGAGGCAGAGCTAGTACAGTATGTTTCTGCTAGTGTCACAATCTTGTCGGTCTAATTAAGTTGATTTCAGCAGAGAGGCAGAGCAAGAAGGGAACAGGGGAAAGAGAGGGTGACCCAATTAAATAGAAACTCTGATTCACTCTACGGTGTGGCTCCTACAGACTGAAAGGAACCTGTGAAAACAATGAGAGCAAGCTTGATTGGTCCCTAAAAAGGCTCGTTGCTACATAAATATTCTAGTCTAATGAAAGCTTATTTTCCCCCTTGCAATTACTTTTCACAGCTCACTTTATAAATATTGCCCTAATTTGATCATGGGGATTTTTTATAGTTATGCAAAGAGACGAAAAAAGAGCCAATTATTAGAGTGACAGGTGAAAGGGTTGTGAAAAGAAATGAGCAGTTGCCATGGTGATATGGGACTGAGTCATGTGGCATCTGGCAAAAATGCTACTATAGTTGAGATCTGTATGACAAAAGACACTTGACCACAACCAGTGGCTGTGATTATAGTGTGCTCTTCCTGGCTCCATCTGCAGTTGTATGAACTAAATGTTTGACAGACCAACTGCAAACAAGTCACAGACCTCCTTAGACCCTCTTTTCCAGGACTCTCTGGGTGCAGAGCACAGAGCTAAGCAATTCATTTACAGTTTAAGAGTCAATTGGACAAACTCCCAATATATGAAAGTCATCAGCAAAAAGCTGCGAGATAAATTTGTTTAAAAAAATGCAACAATCAATAAAACAGAAGTGGAATTTAAATGAATTAGAGGCGAAACAATAAGTTTCCAAATCTATACATATAGATGCCAAAAGAAAGACATTTAATGAACTTATAAGATAATATTTGACAAATTGTAAGATTTAAATTGGAAATTAAAAGACTTCAAAAGTTAATTGAGATCTCACTAAGACAAATATTTCATATCAGTCTCTAGGTATAGTCTATCCGAAGCTACTAAACTGCAGTGTGACCAAAACAAAATTGTCCTATTAGAGTTTGTGTTTGACTTTGTCAAAGAAAAGGTACACTTGAGATTAATGCAACATACAGATCTGCAAAAAGACCAATGAAAATAATTTACTCAAACACAAGTGAACAATTGCATCAAATTGATAGTTTCTGAATAAAACCAGTACCTTCCTGTTTTGCCACCATTTGCATAACACAGCGAGCAATTTTAATTTTCAACTTACTGCTCATACAGCGTATTGCCCATGAAAGACATTAAAGCCCCAAACACAAAAGCAATTTGATGTCACACGTGTTCAGTTCCATTTAAAGAAAAAAATGTTAAGTATTTGGGATTAGAGCCATTTAGCAAAATGCATTCCGTGGGGCTCTAGTAAAATAAGTAATTATGCTATTTTTCCCCTCTCCGTCTTTCTTTGGCTTTGGAAAAGCTAAGTAGGAAGTGGCGGATGGGAAGAGCAAGTAGATGCAAAGGTAATTAAAGTTGTTGGTTATCTGTTTGGTTAATGTAGAAAGCCAGTTAAGAGCCTGGAGGAAAAGACAGAATGAAAAACATCTATTTTTCTCCTCATTCCTGCAGGCTTTTCACATCTGCTTCATAAATCACCTTTTCCAGTTTAGTAAGACAAGAAACCCACAGAGAAGAAACATACTATTCTACTTTCCCTAAAGTTTTATTTGAGTATTTTCTTTTTTTCAAATTGAAGACAGCATTTTAAAATGGTTAACCGCATGTTTTGCTGTTAAGAAAAATAAGTGGAGATTTAGAGTGACTAATAAAAAACTGTACATATTGTATTATCTAAATATATACAAATCGTATTTGTGCTAAAGTCCATTTTCTTCCTAAAGGTTAAAGGCGAAATCAAAATCAAAATCAAAACAACCTGTGACACCAAATAACCTAAAATACTTCCCAGCAGATATGTGGCAAATCCTGACTTTCCAGTATTTAGTAATCAATGAAGCTCAGAGAAGAAAATTGCCATCTGATGTCTCTAAAAACTGCTGAACATTTTGAGCTAAAGGAACACAGGAATAAAGAAGGTTGTAAGGCTAATCAGCACAATTCGCTAAACATTTTCTAGATTATTTTTTTCCGACACTATAAAGAACATTGGTATAAAGAATTACCAAAACATTATTCAGTAAGAAATTCTTAATCAACATTTTTATTTTGCAGAAATCATATTTGGGCTTCATTTTGTTGTGTCCCAAAATTCTAAATGGAATCTTAAATAGAATACAGTAATATCTGTAAGCACTAACTTAGCTCCGCTGATGTTTCCAAGGCCTCCAAAATAACACTAACAAAAGTTTTAATACTGTATATGTACTGGTAAAATGTTTTTTTTTTTACCAACTTCTCATATAACAGAAACTGAATTTTTCTACATGTAAAAGTATTATGCATTAGATATTCCTAATGCTTCGAGAAGGGCAGTAAATGTAAGAATATTTAATGCAAACAATGTGTTATAGCTCGCACAGCAATGCTGACATTAGCAAGATGTCTATCAGACCACAAAGAATTGAAATGTACTGTGTTTTTAAATGAATTGGCTTTTATGTCCCTTAGAGAGATGGGGTCTCAAACTGACCCCATGCTAACACCTACCACCGCCGCATAAAGTGAACTTGACTCTTAACCTTACCATCAGTTTGTACGCATTTTCTGGATGGTGTCGTGACCTTCTAATCATCATTACCACAAATCTGTGGGTATGTAGACTTGGATCTGGCCATTCCCACAGAGAAATAAAGGGAAAAGAATGGATTTACGAGACAGCATGCAAGGCCTCAAAGGTGTTTTATGGTTAGACCTATGAGGTCCATTTAGGGTGCACTGCATGCATAGTCCTGACCACAGGTATTGATCGTCAGCAATGGCTAAAGCGTGACTGACTAGTTAAAGCCCTGCGTGTGTCCTCACAGGAAGATAAAAACGAGGCCTTTGTGTGCAATGATCTGCGCATGGACATGTAGGAGAAGCCACGGAGGAAAAGAAACGACATAAATTTGTTGCTCTTTCAGGAGAATCACCGCAGCAAGCTACTCCTGGCTGCTTAATGTAGGATTTGTTTTGAAGAGGAAAATTAAAAAGTAAGAGAGGAAAGTGAGATTGCAAACAGAGTTGAGGGAGATCAATGGTTGGAGCCAGAGGCGGTAAATGAGAGCATCCTGATGCAGAGATGTGCGAATGTCTCCAGGGGTGGGCTGATGTCAGCTTCCTGGTAAATGACCACTCCAGGAACTCCTGCCCACCAAAGCACTGGCCTCTCCAGAGCAGAACTATGCCATCCATCCATTTTCCAAACCCGCTTTACCCCCTTCAGGGTCATGGGGTTGCTGGAGCCTATCACAGCTACTGTTAGAAGGTGGGGTATGCTATGTATGGTTCAATAACTAAACTATGTTCTGTGTTAAGTGGCGAAAAATTATAGAGCTTAATTACAAAAGGGATAGCCTAATGGTCTGATCTGAGAATAAAACTGATGGAAAATATGCTCCAAATTATAAGGCATCTCCTAGTATTTGAGATTGCAGCCGTTTCACTTTTCCCAGGGTAACAGAGTCAAGGCATACAAAGGCTTGAGCCAGGATTTTATTCTTGCCAGTATATCAAACGCACATTTCTCAGCATGAGGTTGACACAAGAGAAATACTTGGGGCTCAGTATGAATTGCTGTGAAGAAAAACATCGAACCACAACCCTGAAACTGGCCTAATCAAATGTTTTGACTAAGAGTCTGTCTCTCTTCAGAGCATGTCATCTCTGGTTCCTTTGGTGACACAAGCTGGTTGCTATTGTTTTTTCATAGAAAAGTTGTAATATTTGAAGTTTACTTACTTTTTGATCCGAACACCGGTGGATTGGTCAACTACTTTGAACCCCCTCTCGTTAAAAGTCTTGGATGTTGTTGTTGTCTGGTCTGTCTGTTAGGTTTGATTATTGAGCCCTAAAAATAAAAATGAAAATTGAAAATGTTACAAAGTCCTAAAATTCAAGTATTAATTCAAACCCCAAGTCCCTCACAGTAAGAGTAAAAATAAAATCCAAGTTTAAAGTCCCACTCCGATCATCTTTTTATCTATTGTTAAAGCTTTCCCAGTGGTCTTTTAATTTTGATTGAGTCATTTTTAGCCAAGAAACAAACAAAACAAAAAAAAATGTTGCTTTCTAGAACAAAGTTTCTATTGAGCGGCAGTAGTTCATCAGAAATTTGAAAATTGTTGGGAGGACTGTGGGCGCGGAGTGAGCCTGCCCCTTTCCCATCATCCATCTGTTGAAGTGCTTCCCCGTGGGTTTATAGCCCTTACGACCCCAACCTAACATTACCTGTGTAACAAAAATTGTGAGCAATATTGGAGTTATTCAGCTGTAAAATTCTGAGCCAGATGCCAGCTCAGATGAGAAAAAATAAGACATACATGGATCTAATCATCTCAAAGCAAATGCATCAGAACGGAGCAGAGTAGGGGGCTAGTGTCACTGATATTGAGAGACACTTTTTCCTGAAATATTTATTATAGAAAATCTTTGGAAATACACATTTTTTTGTTTATTAAGAGTATAATATAACACAGGACAGAGACTTTCAGCAAATACAAATGTTAACTAATCGAAACAACATTGACTGAACATGCATCAAATATAAACCATGTATATTAATAATGGCATATTACAATAGTATGAAGAAGAAACAGTAACTAGTGCAAAATTTTGAAAGTGTGTGAAATGTGTTCTCTGCATTTGACAACTGGGGGAGCAGTGAGGTGCAGACACAGCCACGCAGGAACCATTTCAGGGCTTAAATCTTGGAAAATAAAAACAAATGTAAAGGACACAACAAACAACCCTGCTATTAGTGCAAATATGTGGCTTTTTAATGGAACTCTCCATTGCCCGATGAAACAGGGAGGGGAGGGGCAAGGTGTGAGCAGCAGTGGGGGATGCTCTGTTTACACAGAAAGTGTTGCCAGATTGGTCATTTTTCCACTCAAATCAAGTGGGTTTTGGCTCAAATTGTCTTTCACCTAATCTGGCAACACTGTAGATAGACACTCGCATGAAATCAGTAAATAGATTCAAGATTGTTACTGTAAGATTAAAGAAAAACAATGAAAGTATCAAAAGTGTTGATTTCATCACACTAGTATCAATAGTTCACCTATGTATCGATACTATGATACTCAGATCGGTCCGTTCACCCCTACTTAGAAATGTTATTTTATGATCCATTTTCTTTATATATGTCCTCCATCATGAGAAAAATGCTTCAAGAACATGTTAAAAATGCCATTTTCACCAGAGTGGGTCTATAAAGTCTGAGCCCCAATCTCTGATATCAGACTAAAGTTAACCAGCAAGAGGCAAAACACAAACATTGCACCATTTAATGACAACAGTAAAGACACTACATGAATCTTACTCAAAGTTACAGTTTTCAGTAAGCCACAAGATGCATGAAGTGGACAATTAGCCATAGATCATTGAGAGTATTTTAGGAAGATAATGGGATATCCTTCCCAACTATTTAAATGCAAAAATTGGAATTAAATGGTATAGTATTTTGATCCAAATAAGCAGTAAAGATAAAGACAAACATACATAGATAGGGTACACAGCACAGACTGAACTTTAATGGTGACACAAGACCTTTTAGGTAATCCTGTCTTGAAAACCTCTAACTTCTAGCCAAAAGTGGGTTGTGCCTGTTCATTTCACCTCACATGGCTCATTAACACAGCCCCCATGCCACCATTAAGACATTTGCAGTGAAATTAATTGAAAGAAGGATTAAAAATAAATTAAGAAAAATGCGTAGCAGAATACCTACATGCACTTCATAAATCAACTGGGCAAAGCCAGGAGCTGGCTCCCCATAATTAACTGCAGACTATTTATTTTATCCTGACGGTATAAATTAGAATTCAGGCACACAGATTATATTAGGGCTGTCTGCCATGCGGAACTGCTGAGGGGTGCACGGAATATTTTAAGGATACAAAGAGTTGAACAGAGACGGAGGGAGTGAGAGGGAGACAATACGTCGAAAGACAAACAATATGTAAATGCATACAAAGCAGAGAGATAACATTTGTGTTCCACAGAGAAAGTATTTACTCAGGTACTGCATGAAGAAGCAGGCAACAAACTAAATGGCACCAGTCCAGTACATGATTAAATGAGCTCTTTATTGACTCCTCATCTTTTAAAACAGGATTTAACTAAGTTGCAAGTTTAACTGACAATAACTGATTAGTACCATATATTTTGGAGAATAAGTCATAGTTTTTTGCATATTTTGGCCAGGGTTGTGACTTATAAAAAGGAGTGACTAATTTGTGATTTTCTAAAAATAAATATTGGTTTGTATATATGTAATTTTCCTACCAACACCCAGTTGTTTCCAACTAACAACCGCTAGAGGGCACTGTAGGTGTATCTTTTTTTTTTTTTTTAGTATGGATAGCAACACAGTAGAAGAGGAGCTGTCCAAAACAAACAAGGAGGGGAATCTGATTGTTCTTCAGAATTTTTATGTAATTTTTCTTATTTACATCAAGACATTATTATTTTTGTTTTTATTTTTTCCTACTGCTGGACACAATCAAACTGGGTTACAGTGAGATGGAAGTACCGCTGAAAGCACTGTCATCCAGACGAAGCTAAATGATCTCATGAACTCAGACATGGAGAGTCCTTATCAATGTTTTAGTAGAGCTCTTCAAATTAAATAAACCCGATCTCTTAACATCATCCATATCTTCCATGCAAAATAAATGACATATGCAGTCAATGCTTCTGCGTAGCGATAAGGCTAAAAAAACCTTTGGGGTTCTCCTACTTGCATCTGGAGCGTCTAGTTTAAGAACACATTTTTGGACATGTACTTAGCAGCGAATTTGACACGCGTCAGTTGTTCAGAAGCGTTCTACTTATACTCCAGTGTGACTTATAGTCCAAAAAATTCGGCAATAGCGTTGGTGTCGCCAGTTCTGCTGTATCAAAACCTATACAATTCACCTACAAACTCAGGCTGAACCTTTTTTTTTGTACATCAGCCTAAGACACACTTCCTCCCTAATGACACACTTATGTTTCCCAGCATCTATCTGGGCTCCTCTCTGTGTGCTACAGTTAATGTTAGCCACACACTGCCTCCTCGTGGGCATGCTGCCCAGCCTGGCACAGAGCCAGGCCTTCTCTGCCACTCTGGACTGGCCAAATGCTCCCTCCCTCTCTCCACACTCCAAATTCCCAACGCATCCTTTCATCGGAATGCCCGCGGCCCTCTCCTCCGTCTTTATTCTGCACCACAGCTGAGATCAACACTTTGAAAGTATGCCCTCAAACCAGCCAGAGAAAAATAATGCTACCGCAAGTACTGCCAGGGTACAAATAAAGCACTCACGCATTTGAATGCTTGGCTATTATGCAATAACTGACAGCAAAAGCGAGTGGCCTATAAATAAGGTTACATCAGTACATTGAAACAGGTATCAGGTGTGTAATAGAAAAATGAGTAAGAGACATATTATGTGTTGTTTTACATATTTTTATGAATTGACACAAAAAGTGGAATTCAGCTCTCGTGTGTCTGTCTGCAGCATGACTGATATGAAAATATCGCTTTCAAATGTCTACATTGTCAGTGTTGTTTATAATAGAAGAGGGCTAGGATATTATGCACAGTGATGCCTACAATCAAAGAAAAAAACATTGCACAGATAAAACATAATAATACTTCATGCAAAATGAAAACAACATTATGTTAAAGTAAGACAACATTTTAAACAATTGACAAGAAAAACAACTTACATGCAAATATTAAAGTTTGATATTATTTCACAGAGAACAGGAAATGAACCTCACACTTGTCTTCAGATTCACATTAGACCATAGTTTTATGTCTCATCTGTAGTGTGCGTCACAGTTAGGATTTATGGGAGGGTCGTGGCCACAGTAACCAAATTATGTCATCTATCATCAAGAGTATTTTTTTTTTCTTTGTGCTGCACATCTGCAAGAACCCCACTGTGACAGCCTTGCGGGGTGAGACCTATGCAGAGCAGACCGTGCTGTTTCCAACACCCGCTCAACATTTTAACCCCGCTGTTCTCAGAGTTGGATCTCAGGTTCCTCTGATGAAAATGTTGTTCTTTTATCTGTGTGCTAACCTGTGTGTGTGTGTGTGCATAAATGTTTCTCATTTATGTTTTTAAACTGTGAAGACTTACTCAATTTTTGTTCTGTTTTTGGTAAGAGCTCTGAGCAGGATGGAAGGAAATACACATGAATGCTCAGTTGTTTCTATAATATTATAATAATATTTTAGGCAAAAACTACCTATTAGCCTTAAAACGGTTTTATGATTTGCTACATATAAAAGTATAAATGAGCCAGAAGTTTTACCAGCTAGAGCTTGCAAAAGCTCACACCTAAAAATACAAGATGGCTTTTAAGACTCATAACACGAAAAACAAGCAGTCCCCTTCTGATGTATAATTTTGTTCCCCTGGTGAGTAAAAAGCCTTGGAGGGGAGTGCATACACAGCAGTCATGTTTGTTAAGATACATGGCTTGAGCTGGTCGCTCTTCACAAGCAAAAGAAAAAAAAAAACACTGTAAATCACCGGCAAAGAAAATAAATATATTCTTATTACTTTTTGCACACTGCATACGCTGAGCACCTTAACATATTGCACAGACACAGCGTAAATGTGCAGCCCTGCACATGGGTAAAAACATGCCATGAAAAATGACAGTAGGGAGGGGTAACTGCAGACCTGGAATATAATGGTGCAGTGGATCGGAGGAAAAATAATCATACCTCGTGGTGGGGGAATGGGGGATGGGAGGAGCAAGGGGAAGATGAGTCTGTGCCCTGCAGTGGGGAAATGGAGCTTTGCTGCTCCACTGCTTGATTCCTGATTCCCCAATGACACTGCACAAGACCTCTGTTCAGAAACACCACGCCGCATCTTTACTCTACAAACACTTTAGACTGTTAGTCACAGAGCACATGCACACACAGCTATGTTAAAATGCATGCGTGAAAAGATATACGAGACCAATGTGGCAAATTAAGTGGTCAGAATTTTCAGCAGATCCTCTTGATATTCTTGCTGGCTTCTGTCCTTCACCGACTTTTCATTAGACCATAAACAGAGCCAGCAGTTCCTCCTTCAAACTTTAGGTGTCTCTCTTTCACTTTGAATAGCTACAATCTGCTCCCTCACCAACTGGGGATCCTCCACTGCTGAGCTTCCATCTCCACATAATATATACACCATCATTTGAAAATGGCAGCTTTTCGAAAATTCACCTTGATTATCAGACATTAAAAGTGACTTCTTCAGAGCCGAGTGTCTGGCTAGGGGGATGGCTGCAGACAGCAGAACAATGTGGCAGACTTGGTATTAATGCCTGGTTGTGGTGTGCAGGGAGGAGAGAGGAGCCGGCCCTTTGTTCTCTCCTACAGCCAATTATTTTTTACGTGTGCCTCTTTTCACAACAACAAGAGAGAATTTAATTTTAATGCACTCACTGGAAGGAAGGGGAAAAATATCTAGAGAATGAAATGGGGACTAGCATCAGCAGCTGAGTTTATATGCACACATTCCTGTTTGAGGCAAAGATGAATGACGGAGGCAAGAAGCATGACATCAACCAAAACACACACTGCTGCATGAATCCTCTCATGCAATATGCTAAAACACAACAGTTTTTGTCCTAAAGCTCTGCCTAAAACATAACTGCACCTCACAAAAAAGCAAAATTAAAGACCATAGTAAATCAAACCATGCAGGGTTTTTTTTTTTGCACAATAAAAGAAGGCAAAATGACTTGGAAACAAAAACCTAGGATCCCAATTGGTAAGTATGGGACCAAATATTTTTTTTAATTGGAAGGGCACTTTGTCTTGCTGTCATAGAGGCTGTAAAAACCAGCACTGTTCCCACAAGGAGAGTAACACTGCTTGCTAACCTTTTATTGGAGCTGGAGCTCTGATATATTCCTCCGCTCAAGGCTTTCATCAGAAACCTGTATCAAAACGCATACACAGGGTCATACATGTTACAAAAGCTTCTGTAAAAAAAAAAAACATTAACAAGTACTTAACGATGACTTTCTAAACTTATTGAGTGTACATTCAACCGAAATAAAAGCAATTTCAATAGATTAAAAGAAAAAAAAAAGATAGACTTTTTATGTTTAGAGGATAAAAATCAAGAAAATATCAATTAAATATCTAAAACTAAAAAATTAAACATCTGCTATATATTTGTATCATTTGTAGGGTTTTTCAAAACATAAATCAGTCCAAAGTCTTTAGTATAAATGGATACAAAGGCACAGACAAAGACAAATGCACACACGTGAACACATTCATGCAGACATGCACACCCACACACTCGCTACACACAGGCTAAATTAAATTTCAGTCCCTGGGCAGACAACTAAGACGCGTGTGTGTTGGACCTACTCCACAGCCCAGCAAAAGCAATTCTCTGTAGATGGTGAAATTAAAGGGCAGAATCCTTCTTGTTTATGGTACTCACTCCCTTCGTCTCTCAATCAAATGTTTTATTGGCAATCATTTGCCCCTAAAAGTCATGTTCTTGAGAGGCAACTGGCATGATGATGGCAACTGCTGGACAGACAACACCATTTCACCACCAACCTCTCCCAATGATTTACACCTGCACTGGAGGGGAGCAAGAAGCTCTAATTAACCATGTGTTTTCTACACCAGTCCACTTCACACTTGAATACTTTGTGTCCTGCTTTGCCATTAGAATATAGAATGGGTTAAAAAAACACACAACTTGTTAAAAAAGAGCAAACAGGAAGCTGTGACCCTGCAACAGGAAGAATGATATCAATAAAAGGCTGTCATAAAACTGCTCAGTATGGCTAAAGAGTGAACTTCTTTGTCAAAAATTGCTTTAAATGTTGATGGTGGATGTCCAAACAGGTGGAACTGTGCCTGCCA
Source organism: Oryzias curvinotus (assembly GCA_023969325.1). Lineage (NCBI taxonomy): Eukaryota > Metazoa > Chordata > Actinopteri > Beloniformes > Adrianichthyidae > Oryzias > Oryzias curvinotus. Next base: position 10,811,729 of record CM043708.1, read on the forward strand.
AGGGTTGCAGTCATGGTAAAAAAAGGGGTTTTTGTTATGTCACCGGACACATTTCTTTGACACGTTTCACAGTCTGTTGGGTTGTATTAATGTCATTATTTGTACACATAATCAACCTAAACGAATTTTTTTTTTTAATTATCAGTTCGGAAGTGATAAACCCATGCTTTGGCAACAGAACAAGAGGTTAATCATAATAAGAGTTTTTTTTAAAAGCACCTCCAGTGTGCTATGAACAGGTAAACATACATACATACTGTGTCTACGCATGCACACATCCTTGTTTCCTCTGTATATTGTATCATCGAGGCATCTATTTCTACCTTGCAACCCCCACCCCTCTCTTCTGTTCTCTCCTCTGGTGTCTGCAAGCAGTAATCTGTTTCTGAGCTAGTGCTGCTGGGATTAGGCAGTGACTGAAGATAGGATATATGCGTCATTAAAACAGAGGGCACAGTGTCGCAGGAGGAGAAACAAAGTCAACAAAGGTAAGGCAGGGATGGAGGAAACAAATAACAGAAACCCTCATGTGCCAACACTGAAATGAATGCATATGTGCATGAATAATACAAAAACAAATCATGCAGCGTAAGCTTGGCCAGTATACATGTCTGCCTACGTCAGCGCACACAGATATAATCCTCTTTTCTCACGCACACTATTCCATAAACCTCTTGAGAAAAAAAAAAATTCTTGGTCTTGCTTTAATGGATGTCTCAGAGAGGGAAGATGCATTAGAGTGAAGGCATTGATGCAAAAAAAAAAAAGGAAAGATGCTGTACACATACCACACCAAACACCAACCAACACTTGGCAACATCAATCTGATGCTTTTGCTGGTTCATAATGCTCCAGATGCACCCCACTTTTCCCAGAAAAGTTTAACATATTTATTCTTCAAAGCCAGCCATAATGAGTATGGGAGCTAAATTTAACAACCTGCAAAGTGACTGAGACTGTATTTTCCTCTTGACTGCATGCATTTTTATCAGATAGACAGGTTCTTTTCTCACCGTTTTCTAGTCCAATTATGAAATGCAAAACCACATAAATGTGATTATCTATTGTTTTCAGTAAATTTCCAGTGAAACATTTCTATAGAAGCAGAAGGTGTTACTAAATGTGTTTAACATGCCACATTAAAGGGTTGTAAGTTAGCACCTTTAGGTCATCAATTAAAATGAGCTAAAGATGATATCTGACCAACAGGTAATTATCTCTTTGAACAGTTCAATAAGCAATGAAGAGAAACTCCACACATGAGTTGTTACAGATCACTTAGTACGCTGGCAAAACATACATAAAAAAGGGAAAATTTGAATGTAAATAGGCTGTAAATTAACTAAAAAAACAATTTAAGAAGCCTTTGATCTGGTGGCACCAAATTTCTGCGGAACCTCTCCAGTAAAGCAAGATAAAAAACACAGAAAGGACAGAAATATTAAAGATCCACTCCATGAAAATCTTATTTATTTATTTTTTTTTAACATGCTTTTGTAATATTTCTCTCATGATGGAGGACATACATGACCTCAGAGCACTATCTGTGATTTTCACCCAAGCCAAACTATTTACATGAATTTCAATATGTCGCTTGTCAAGGAATCTGTGCCTTCACCAGGGAAGTTTCACATGTCTCAGGAATGGGTGGACCAAAGACCAAGTTTCTAGTATCATTTTATTATTTTTTAGGAAATGTTTGTTCTCAAATACCTAATTATTCAGTAAATTTTTGGGGATGTTTTTAGGAACTTCCTATGTTTTTCTTTTTCATTTTGTTAAACATACCACAGTTGAAAATAAAAGAAAACCACTCTAGTGTATTTTGTGTTGTCATGTCTTGATCTATTTTTTATGACGAGTACTTTTTCTTGGGTATATTATATCGACCAAAAATTACCCGGAAAAAGTGATGGTGTAACTTTTTATGGCGAAAGTGTTCTAGGGTTAAATAAAATAAAGATTAAAACTGTATTTCTGAGTATGTCTTTACTCAAATCATGGAGAAACAGGAGCAAACAAAAAAAGTACAGTTGGTAAAAGCAGCAGTATAGCAGTGACACGGTAGTACAGTTGGCAGGCCACAAGCCACAAGCTCCCTACTGAGCTCCATTGTGATGCATCCAACTGCAGACAAATACATCCGTGTACATCTTCATTTTCCTCATATGACCTCACATACTCTGCCTCAAAACTGTGCGGCTGTATAGCTCCAATATCACTTACCATTTTTGTTGCACCACTTATGTTAGGTTGTGGTTGTGAGGGGCTGTTAGCTAGAAGGAGAACATGTAAGCAAAGGTACGATTGGAAATAATCGCAGGCTAACTACGAGCCAACTGTTCTGCCCACAATTCAGAGATGTCAAAAGAACTGCTGCCAAAAGAATACAAATGTTAAAAAAAACTGCTGCCACTCTGCAGAAACTAGGTCCTCGAAAAAAATGTTTTTGGATTATGACCAAAAACGATATATTATATATATAGTTAAAAGACCACTGGGAATGCTTTTAAAGTAAATCGTAATTTGATTGGAGAGGGACATTTTTAGTCATATGAAAAAGAGACATTCTTTATGGTTGAAGACACACTCAAAAACTTTTGTGAATATTTTTCCATTGTCTAGATTATGCTTTACTGAAAAGTTGTACAAAAAGAACTCTGCAGACTTCAGATGGAACAAAAACCAGGCTTGTTACAATAAAATCCACAAAAAAAAAGCAGTGACTGAAGAAACCTTGAGTCAATAATGGCATATAAAACAGATAATAGTAACAAGTTTGATTCAAGTACAGGTAAGTCAAGAGTTGGAGTAATAGTAAACATTGTGTCTTCTTATAAGAAACATTGTTTTTTCTGAAAGCAGTTTTAAAGAAATCCACAATTTTCACATACAATGAAACATTAAAAAAATCTGAAGGCCGTTCAGGAATAAATGACAAAGGCACATGCATTCCTAAAGGACACCAGCAATGTCTTGTCCCTTGAATACCATTGTAACAAACTCTTATTCATCAACATCACTTGAGCAAGGCATTACCTTAGGAATCCTTTAATAAGATGCATTAAATCAAAAATAATTTTACATATCTAATGTTAACTTTGCGCTGAGACTTACCAATAAGTCCCACCCAGCACCACAATTCCTTTGTGTCCCAATGTTCACCTCAGCCTCAGGTCTCATTGATAGCAAGTCTCAAAAACTTCCAAGCACTTCCTGTACAGAGAGATTTTAATGATGGATCAAAACAAGTGAAAAATGTAAGTTAACATGATACTCATATTTTTGTCATTAAATAATACACACAAAAAAAGTATAGTATTATCTTTGGACATTGTTGATCTACATTTGACACACTGAGGCTTTTGCTTAAATTTATGCCTATGCAGTTAAATAATGATGAGACAGCAAATCTTTATGGTTATTTCGTTTTGGAAATGACAAGGTTTTTTGAAATTTGTAAATTTTCTCCCACCTGAGAGAGCTTTATGTCTGTTTGCATTGTCTGAATTGTCGGATTAAAAAAACTCAATCTATGTTGCTGCAAAATGTTTGCTAAAATTCGTATGCAAATAGGATATTTGCAGTGGTAAATCACAGCAGTCTAGTTATTTGAATTTTGGAGATTATTGCTGTTAATTTAAGTAGTACCTTTCTATTGTAGAAAAAGCACAGTTGAAAATTTGTTTCTCTAGGCAAAAAATTAAGGATACCTATATGTTCTGGACAAATCCTGAAGAAATTAGCTCATTTAGAATTCAGAAAACATGTAGTAACTGTAGTTTACATTAAAAAAGTAGGAGCATAAATTTATAGTGCGCTTGAAAAATAAATTATTTTCTTTAATCCTGTCATGTATTGCAGCTGATTAAACAGATAAAAGCTGATGGTCTCTTGAATTGGCCAGATTTTAATGTCACAATGGGAAATATGAAGCTTTGGGCATACAATATATATATTTGAATAAACCTCTTTAGTACTTGAGGCTACACCTTCTTTATATTTTCAGTGTATTTCCTTTAGGACAGAACAAAAGGTAGACGGAAAGTGAGGTAGAAGAAGAGGGGGGCAGGGGTGCAAAAGAGAAAACAACGTGAAAAGAGGTTGGAGGATTATTAAAGAAACAAGAGAAGGAAGGGTTACAAACCAAAACACATGGCAACCATACAGTGGGGCAAAAAAGTGTTTAGTCAGTTGTACAAGTTCTCCCTCTTACAAAGATGTGACAGGCCTGTAATTTTTATTACAGGTACACCTTAACTATGAGACAACATAAGAAAAAAAATCCAGAAAATCACATTGTTTGAATTTTAAAGATTTTATCTGCAAATTGTGATGGAAAAAAAGTATTTGCTCACCTACAAACAAGATAGATTTTTGGCTCTCACAGACCTGTAACTTCTTCTGTAAGAGGATGCTCTGTCCTTCACTCGTTACCTGTATTAGTGGCACCTGTTTGAACTGGTTATCAATACAAAAGACACCTGTTCACAACCTCAAACAGTCACACTCCAAACTCCACTGTGACCAAGACCAATGAGCTGTCCTAGGACACCAGAAGCCAAATTGTTGACCTGCCCCGGGGGGAGGGAAGACTGAATCTGCCATAGGTAAGCAGGTTGGTGTGAAGAAATCCACTGTGGAAACGGAAGACATACAAGACCACTGATAGTCTCCCTCCATCTGAGGCTCCCCGCAAGATCTCACTCTGTGTGGTCAAAATGAACACAAGAACGGTGAGCAGAAATCCCAGAACCACATGAGAGGACCTAGTGAATGACCTGCAGAGAGCTGGGACCAAAATAAAGGCTACTATCAGTAACACACTACGCCGCCAGGGACTCAAATCCTACAGTGCCAGACGTGTCCCCTTGCTAAAGCCAATGCATGTGCAGGCCCGTCTAAAGTTTTCTATAGAGGAATTGGATAATCCAAAAGAGGATTGGGAGGATGTCCTATAGTCAGATGAAACAAACAAAACAAAACAAAAACTTTTTTGTAAAAACTCTACTTGTCGTGTTTGGAGGATAAAGAATGCTAAGTTGCATAGCTTTTAGTAAATGGGAAAGCAGACTGAATAGATGGGGCCTTGTATCGTTTGATTTATTTATTTATTTTTTTAGATAAAAGACTAAGCCAATTCACAAGGTTTTAAAAGCCACAATGTCATTGCATCCTGGGTAAAACAGGTGACAGTTACTCGTGTAAACCACAATGTCTAACTAGCTTTGAATTTTCAACCCATATGTCATCAGAAAAGTAATTTTGGGCTACAGTAATTTGTCAAATAAAAGCATGCATTTGAAGAGATTGAAAATGAAATGAACCAGGTATATGTTTGCACACTTTATCCATGCCTTTTTTCCAAATAAATTATATATATACAGTGGTGGACAAAATTGTTGGTACCCCTCAGTTAAAGAAAGAAAGTCCGCAATGCTCACTGAAATGACTTGAAATGTTCAAAAGTAACAATAAATTAAAATTTATTGAAAATTAAATAATCAAAATCAGCCATTACTTTTGAGTTGTTGATTAACAGAATTATTAAAAAAAAAAAAACTATTGAAATAGTGCTGGACAGAAATGATGGTACCTCCCTAAAAGACCAAGAACTAATTGCCCAGGGGGTCATGATGAACTTAGGTATGTCCTTTAATTGACATCACAGCTGTTTTGAAACCCATAATCATTTAGTCTGCCTATTTAAAGGGAGACCAATAGTCACGTTGCTGTTTGGTGAAAAAGTGTGTACCACACTAAACACGGACAACAGAAAGCGAAGGAGAGAATTGTCCCAGGACATTAGACACTAAATTAAAGACAAATATTGTAAAGGTAAAGGTTATAAAATCATCTCTAAGCAGCTTGAATTTCCTGTGTCAACAGTGGCACATATTATTCAGAAGTTTAAGACCCACGGGACAGTAGCCAACCTTCCTGGACGTAGCCGGAAGAGGAAAATTGATGACAAATTGAGCAGACAGATAGTTGGAACTGTATCCAAAGAGCCCAGAACAACCTCCAAAGACATTAAAGGTGAACTCCTAGATCAAGATACATCAGTGTCAGATCACACCATTCGTTGTTGTTTGAGCCAGAGTGGACTTCATGGGAGACGACCAAGGAGGACATCACTGTTGAAAGGAAATCATAAAAAACCGAGACTGGAATTTGCAAAAATGTATGTTGACAAGCCACAAAGCTTCTGGGAAAATGTCCTTTGGACAGATGAGACAAAACTGGAGCTTTTTGGTAAGGCACATCAACTCTATGTTTGTAGACTCAAAAATGAAGTATACAACGAAAAGAACACTGTCCCTACTGTGAAACATGGAGGAGGCTCAGTTCTGTTTTGGGGCTACTTTGCTGCATCTGGCACAGGGTGTCTTGAAGTTGTGCAAGGTAAAATGAAATCTCAAGATTATCAAGGCATTCTGGATAGAAATGTGCTGCCTTGAGGAGTGGACCAGAAAGCTTGGTCTCAGTCGCAGGTCATGGGTCTTCCAACAAGACAATGATCCAAAACACACAGCCAAAAACACCCAAGAATGGTTAAGAGAAAAGCGTTGGACTATTCTGAAGTGGCCTTCTATGAGCCCAGATCTGGATCCTATTGAACATCTGTGGAAGGAGCTGAAACATGCAGTTTGGAGAAGACATCCGTCAAACCAGAGACAACTGGAGCAGTTTGCTCATGAGGAGTGGGCCAAAATACCTGTCAACAGGTGCAGAAGGCTCATTGACAGTTTGGACAAACCTCATTCAAAGAGTTTTCTTTATTTTTACGACTATGACAATTGTAGATTCACACTTTTAAGGCATCAAAACTGTGAATTAAATATGTGGAATTATATACATAACAAAAAGTGTGAAACAACTGAAAATACGTCATATTCTAGGTTCTTCAAAGTATCAACCTTTTGATTTGATTACTGCTTTGCACACTCTTGGCAATCTCTTGAAAAAATTACAAACAATAAAACCAAGATCTATGTAACAGGGCTTCAGTATAGTAAATACATGTATAGAAGGATCAGTCGGAACTGAAACTCCTGAAAGCAGCATAATGACTGAAATATCACACATTTGGATATTAAGCCACACATTATTTGAAATATTTTTATTACTTCAAGTTGCAATCATCAGCACCACTGGAGGTAGAATATTATGGATGCAACAACAGAAAGACAACAGCACACATCGATCAAGGATAACACAAGCTTTGTAAACTTTAAGAATGAGTGAAGTGTTCAATTAAGCCATACAAAATCTAAATGGTCACAAGAACCTTGTTTAAATTTAATATTTTCTGAGTTAGGGTTAGTTTTTTTAGAGTTTTCACAGCAAAATATTTTATATCTAGGTTTGTGATAGAGAGATCCCAGAAAATACACATTTCAACTACAAAAACTGTTTTTTATAGCTTGCGTAAAGGAGGCACTTGTGAAGATTTTTTTTCATATGTATTTCTGTTTTGTTGATATAGAAAGAAAATAATTCCCTGGATCTATCAGACCCTTCTTCTTAGACTGTAAAACATGAACACCATACAAGAGTCAAGTGACCTGTGGATGCCATTTCTTTGTTCACAGTTGCCTTCTTTCTCTGTGTGGTTGGTCTTTTCTGACCCTGCCTCTATGCCATTATGCATGAAAATTGGGCATTTGTGCAGAGATGTGATGGTCATTATCCATGGTGGTGAATTTTTACTGTAGACTGACCTGAGGGCTCCACTGGCTTATACTCCATTAGTGCTTCCATCTCTGCTTCCGTCTGTGCCATACAATCATTATCAGGACCTATTGAAGAAAAGAAGACAAGAAAACTGCTCATAAAACTTCTTTTTATCTTTTATCATTACATCTTTAAGGCTAGCCCTAAAACTTTCTTTTTGACAAAGCGCATAATAAAAGTTGGCCCAAGGAGCCTTGAACCTTTAGTTGTGCTCCTTTGAGCTTGGACTGTTGGGAATCTTTTTAAGACATTTTCCTCAGCTTCCTTACTGTACACCTTTTCTCTGACTGCTCTTCTTTTCTTATCCATTAGCTTTCCTGTCAAATGTCAGTGTTTGTCTATGTTCTTCCTCTTTTCTTATTGCTGCAGATACTGACTTATATTGTTTAATAACAGATTTTTGAGATCTGTCTGTTTCCGCTCTCCTATTGTTTCATTTACTAACCTGGCTCTTCTTTGATAAAACAAATATTCCAGTGTCTTTTGTCTTTGTTTTTGTCTGTCTTCTTCCTATTTATTTATTTGTTATCTTCTACATTTATGCGTGTGTGGTTGCAGTGGCAGGAGTTTCAGCAAGTGACACCAGAACTTCCTCTCCCTGGCTGTAGTCAAGAAGTACAAGCACTACTTTACTGAGCTCCCCAGGAGTGGTTAAATTATACACCCAATCTCTAAGAAATATCTCAGCCACCCCATGAAGGAATCTAATTTCAGAAGCCTGTATAAGTGAGCATAACTGCTTGTTCACAACCCATAGCTCATATAACCATAGGTGAAAGCAGGAACTTAGACTGGCTGGAGAATTGAGAGCTTTGTCTTTTGACTCAACTTTTACATTCACCACAACAGATTGGAACAAAGCTTCATTACTGCAAATGTGCACAATCTTGCCTATCTATCTCATGCTCTTTCTTCACTTGGAAACAAAATGCCCAGATACTTTTACTTCTCCACTAGGGGAAGTGACTAATTGCAAACCTAAAAGAGGCATTCAATCTTTATCCGGCTTTGAACCATGGTCTCACACTTGGAAGTGTCGATTCTTATCTTAGGAGCTTCACTGTCAGCTGCAAACCAATCTATTGAGAACTGGAGGATATGGCTTGGAGAAGCTAAAAAGACCACATCATTTGCAAACAGAGGTGGAATTCCAAGGATCCCAAAGCCAAACCTTTCCTGTCATAACCAAAATCTTCTGTTCATAATATAGTTCTCTTATTCTTGTAGTTATGTAGTCAAGTATGTATTGATATACAACAAATGTTTAAATGTCAGTGCTTTATAAATTGAATGTAATAAACAATATCAAAATAAAAACAAAATATGTTAACATTATTTTTATTTCATGAAATTAAATTGAATCAAATTTGATTTAGTCAATTCTAACTTAAGATATTAATGCATCTCAAAATTGGTCAAAAGAAAAAAACAGTTTTTCACACATTTTGCAAGATTAGAAATCACAATTACTAATACAATTTTTCTCAGTCTCTTTAGTACAATTCTCAGATCAGAATTGAAGTTTGCAAATACGTGTGTGTATTTCTCAAAACAATTTGTACAAACAGCAAAACACTATGGATGTCTTGCAAAAGCCTGTGACTTGCTAAAAATATTTAGTTCATCTCTCAAAACTAAGTCTTTATGTCATTGAACATGTCAGTGCCATCAGAATGTCAAGTCCTTGTGTCATTGACTACGAACAAGACAGTCAAATTACTTAGTCATGTTGTCAATATAACTGTCTACTTTAGAGGGAGTTTCTGATGTAACTATGGCTAAAGTTTCGATGACAATTATTGTAAAATGTAAGTTACACCTTTCTTGTTTGATTGCAAGAGACTGGACAAGATTCACATTTACACTTTTATTGTTCATATTGTAATTTGTTGACAGACCATGTCATACCAACATAGAAATAATCCACTTCAAACAGTAACATAAAGGGAAAAAATGATAGGACAATATTCTGTACAACAGTACAGGCAGTGCAGTAGGAATTGGTGTGGTCTTCCTACACCTCTTGTTGTTCCTGTATGTTAGGTCACAAATTCTCATCCACATCCCAGCAAATATAATGGAGATGTGTAGAAATATGTTTGTCACATTATGACAACTTGGTCAACCATTTTGCAGTTAATGACTTATACGATGAACTAATGACTAGGTGTTTTGAGGAGTAAGACTATTGCACAGTGAACTATATAATACATTTTGATCAACATGACATAAACAATTGATAATGTAGCAAAGAGCAGAGAATTGTGCATAATCATTTGCATGGATGTACCAAAGCAATTGCAACTTGTTCAAAGAAGCGAGAAACTGCTTATATGATGTGCACAAGCGACATCATGATGTGAAGATTGAACAAATAGTTTGGGGAATTTCATTCTGATCTGAGAATTGTACTAAAGCGACTGAAAAAAACTGTAAACGTAAAGACACGTTTTACTGGTTTTGCAAAAAAATGTTGGCCTATTTAAACCATGCTTGTAAAATTAAGGGAACTAACTTGCAACAGGCAAAGAGCAGAAGGTCGCAGGTACATGAGTGTTCCCTAATTTTCTACATAAGAATGCTCATTTTGGGGGGAATCCACATTCAGCTATGGTTTTGATTCAGCTGCTTGACATCATCATTAAACTAATCCACATGATACTATAAATTTGTACAAATGAAAATTGACAGTGAGAATACATATAAACTCACACGAAGAGATGAATGTACTGAGCAGTACAGTCAAATGTAACTGCTACTTAATGAACTTTTTGCCCGGAACTCAGCAGAGAAAGTCCTTTTGCTACTTTTGTCAGATAGATAAACCCCTTTTTCTTATGGTCTACGTATAAAACCAGCATAGATTTTGCGATGGAATTTAGCACAGAAACGTCTCAGTCATGTAAGACCTGCCAAATTAGCAGTAATGTAATACCTTTCTCAAAAGCTTCTTGGCCTACTGAGTCTGACTTTGACACTCTTCTATATTTGGCTGCACCCTCATGGTTCAGTCAGCCATCCTCTAGATCAGAAAGTGACATGCAACGTCTGTTTGGTTTCCAACCACTTGATGACAAAGAATACAGGAGGCTAAAATAAGGAGAAAAATCAATCAAATGCATAGAGGCCAGATTTTTTATACAGCAAACTGACTCAGTTGGAAGCAGCGGTTAAACTGCACCTCAGTCCTTTAACCCCCCTGTTCTGATAGTCAAAAAAGAAGGTAGACTTCTGTCTTTGAATAAAAAGTGGCTTCTTCTAAGTGAATTTAAAGAGGAAGTAACTAAACACTTATTGTATAAAGTATTTGCACAAATATTATACTTTCACTTTCAAAGTTGCAAATGATAGATAGATAGATAGATAGATAGATAGATAGATAGATAGATAGATAGATAGATAGATAGATAGATAGATAGATAGATAGATAGATAGATAGATAGATAGATAGATAGATAGATAGATAATAGTGTTTCCCCTCTGTAATGCTGCTAATATAAAACAGGTAATTAATTAGTTGACATCTCATGGTGTAAATCAGAAGGAAGAAAGGACTGGAGGCGGAGAGAGAAAGCAACAGTGAGTGAGATAGAGAAGAGAGGTTGGGTGAAAGTAAGGAAGGACAGAGAGCAGAAGACAAACAGACCTAGCTTCTGATTCAGTCCAGTGTTCCTGACGCTCCTGCAGTGACACTGATGAGAAGGAATCACAGTCAGACAGGATGGAGCGTCCATCTCCATGAATCCAACAAAAAAACAGAAAAATAAAAATAAACGTCTTCCCATTCATGGTCTGCTCAAGCTACTGCTGTTCTCCCCTTGTCCATGTTTTCCTCTTAAAATGGAACTAATAGAAGAGTGTGGTCGTTCTTCTTGCTTTAAAAAAATACAGATTATGTAGAAATCCATTTCATAGAATCATCTAAAACATCTCCCATCCGTTAACACTCTGTTTCTGTGCGCGATCCACACCGATAACCCTGGTCTTGCTTTCTTTCCCTCTCAATCGCTCCCTCTCTCTCTGTTCTCCCCTCCTAAAACTGATCAATACTTCATTTAAATCGTGACATTAGCACACTACAACTAAAAGAAGGAAAAAGGGATTATAACGATAGTAATTGAGCGAAAGCTCAAAGTAGAGAATGCTAAATAGTTTAACATGGCAACGTCTTAGGGAAAAAAAAGAATATCACAAGAAAAAACAAATAGCAAAGTGGGCTGTGCTATACTTGTCTTTTGATTTGAGCATCTATGCCTCACAGAAATCAATACTCATTTAAATTGAGACTGAAGAGCACCATCACAATATCTCGTCTCATAAGGAAAAGACAAACACACAAACCTAATTATCATCCCGAATGACTAGCACCATGGGGACACGAGCTCGATGCTGATAGAAGCATATTTTATATTTATTCAGCAGAATTTCTACATTAGCACCACAGCTCATAATTGCCTAATTTATATGCACTCTCACACTTTTATCTATTCACATATTTCACAATAAATCCAAATCAATACTGCCCTCCTCATGTTCTTACTACTCTCATAAAGTGTGTCTTAAATTATAAAATAAGCAATTCAGAGATCTCATAATAAGACTTGCTAATTTCCTGGTCCTAATGGAAATTACTAATTGGGATAGCTGCTGTAGCTAAACTTCCTGTTGAACAGAAAATCTACCTGGTCAGTCTTGGAGTGACAGGCCTAGTAACAGAGCATTTGTCCTCTTGTATGTGTGTGTGTGTGTGTGTGTCTGCGTGTGTGTGTGTGTGTGGGGGGGGGGGGGGTTGGCAGGGGTCTGAAGAGAATACGATAAGGTCAAGGTTTCTTTTTCACTGACTTAATGAAAAGGGCAGAACCACAAGAAAAAAAATGGCAGAGGTGACAATCACCCCAACATTAGGTAAAAGATATAGCAAATGGAACGATAGTCAATCAGAAAGGGAAATGTGACATATTTAGTCTGATGCAGATGTTAGCAAACAGAGATTCAGCCTCTTTTCTGTTAAATAGCTTGCTTATGGCAGTAAGACGGCTTGTATAAATGTTGATTTCATTTTGAGAAGGAAGAGCAGCAGTGCTGGTCTTGGGTAGCTTGGTTCCCTGGGTGAAACACTGGACGTCACCCCCTTCACCTTCCAAGCCCCACCCCGAAAAACAAAAACCTAAAGCCTGGATATATACAAACAAAATACCAAAAATACATTATTTATTTTACTATATAAGTAAATTTACTTATATAGCTAAATTCATAGTCAAGATATAGTATGTAAGTTAGTTCAAACGTGCATCAGTTCACACTTTCTATTCAAGCTGGCTGGCTCCTGGTAAAAATTGCTACATTTTCCTTTTTTTTATTTTTCTTCCCTTGAGCTTTAGAAGAAATGTATTTATATAGCACTTTCATTCTGCTAATTTCAACTGGCTTCTTGAATGGACACCACTGAAAACTAAAGGATGCATTCTCTTGTGAAGTGTGCTTAAGTACCGCTTAAAGATTAATAAAAAAAAAGGCTAATTAACAAGATAGGTGCAAACATCTACCGTATGGTAGAGTGTCCTTAAAATTTTCTCGCCAAATGGCAAATTTGGTCACATTTGGCGCCTAGTGAGTGTTAAAAGGGCACACAGAACCGTCTTATGTGAATGCTCATTCCTCACAGCTTCCATTGTGTCAGCATCAGAAGGACACCTTTAATATTTGGACTTTCAACGTCACTCATGGCTAAATCCCTAGCAACCACCATAGCAACATATTCAGAGCTCAACGTGAAATGCATGGTAAGTAACCCCTGCCACCAGCAAGAGGAAAATAAGAGCGAGAAAGTAACCACAAGAAGGAGACAGCACATTTAGTGGAAACTGACAATACACACCAAACCTCTGGTTCATTTTTAGGAATAGTCACACATATCTAAATGAGACACACAAATCACATTACAAATAATTTCAAGCACATCTGAGTGTTTACAGGGAAGTAGTAACCCTTTCCTCTAGCTATTCTGTACACGCATAGCAAAGACTTTAAAGACAAGTAGCTGTGGCATCATCCATGCTTCTTGCCAAGTACAACATACACACACACACACACACATTTCCATACATATACATATATATGATGACAGTGCTTCATAATAAATATCCAATAAATTAAACGGTCCATATCAAACACTGCTATGAATATCTGTGATCAAACTAACATTACATCATTACATAAAGACCAGTATGTTTGCTGCAAAAAAGTCATAATCTTTCGTTAAAACAACACCAAAAAGAAGAAGCGTAATTCATCCAGTTGTGTTTTGTGTAGTTAAAGGTATAGTCACATCCAGCCATACAGGTGCTGCAGGTTTTTCGGGTTGTGGGTGTGTCTTGAAGTTCCCATAATGCTTGTAGGGCCATCATTGAAAATGGAATGTACGATTGTCGTAACAAATAGACGTGACATTGCCATATAATTGAAGCTGTTTAGGTTTATTTTTACCCCTGGACAGTACTCAAGCTCATCAGAAACCTCACAAAACTCTCTGAGACTGCTGCCAACAACAGCCAGTCGCACCAAAACAAGTGCGTGGAAACATGTACACCCACCTGGTGGCAGGGTTTGAGTGAAACCACGAAGAAATCTAAATTAAACCATTAAGATGGTGGGGAGGATGTTGTCCTGTTTTATCAGGTGAGTTTTACAGGTTTTTCATTTTTTTCCCCTGATTTACTTGCTTTTTTACATTGACGATAAAAACAGATAGCCAGATTTCTTATAGAAGTTCATGGGAAATTGTGTTCCACATGACAAAGGTCCCACATAATCATATTATTTAAGAAAACCAAATGAACAAAAAAAATGAGAAAAGCATGTCTAAATTTTAGCATAAAATAATAAATCTGCACAGTTTCTTTCAAAGTCTGAATCTTGAAGTTAATTTACAGTATGTTTTTGCATGCATAGATCTGTCTTTGTCAAACTATATAAATTATAGATTCAGCAACTGCAACCAGTTTGACACAATTAAAAATAAAAGTTTGACACAAATGAAATGAGCCAATACCCTCTGGTGTCACGTACAGGTCTCTGCACGTCAAAGCCAAGTCTAAAGTAGTTCTGGTTTATGGTTTAGTTAACTCTGACCAACTTTTTTGGTCTGACAATAAGGAGAGACAGAGTTAAATCAGAGTTTATTGAACCATAGCACAGTATCTTTTAGCACAAGGTCACATTGTGCAAAGTGAGTGGATGAATTTTATATTGGTATCTTGTGGAACCAATATTTAATGGTCATCTGAGGAACTGCAATTCCATGCAGGCTTCATTAGAAATGAAATGCGGGGGCTTGGCGGTGACATAGTCAAAGGACCCTATTCTTAACCATCAGCAAAAATCTTTCCAATGGCAATAACCCCCCTTTTTGTGGCAAGTTCATTCTAGTAAGCATAAATCAGGCAGCAACTGGGAATACAAACTGGTCTCATGCACTTTTAATATGCAGTTTAATATACTATTATATGATAATACTATAGTATTATTTAGGAATATTGACAATGTAATAATGGCTTCATGGCTATTTATCTATTTGTTTGTTACATTTAAAAAAAAATGTTCAAATTTATTGCTGCTGAGCTGCATGTGATACTTCAAAGTGCCCTTGAATAAAAATATGTCATTCTTTGTTTGATTTTTTCAAACACTTTTTTTACATTTGATATGTTTAAAAGTGTGACCTAGAATGGCAGTTTCTCCGTCTAATCTCTACAGAATGCAATAAATGATGAGTATGAAAGTACTTACTTTGAGGCTATTGTCTCCTCAACAAGGTGACTTGTCTTCCCAATCAGTGGCCTATCATTTTATTGTCTTGCCCCTTGATCCCCAACTTCATGTGAAAATGGTCATAGCACCAATGAAAATGAGGAAAATGGGTCAAGGGATGTGCTGGCAGTTTTAATAAAGTCCATTATGTTTAAAATAATTTCAAGAGCGTAAATGGACAAGCAGTGAACACTTATCTGAGAATGGTTTTAGAATAGGGGTTACAATCTCTGTACATTAATTGTCATCTTTGTCCCCCTGTACAGCCAGAGTATGAATGTTTGATATAGTTTCCTTTTATTAATGAGCTATTTATATAGCAGTAATAAAAGATAAACTCAACCATTTTTTAGAAGTATTTATCACCAGTCAGGGCAAAAACATACTAACCAAAGTGCTCTGAGTGGCTATTAAACAAGTGTAGATGTGACCTTTGAATGCAAGTGCCCATATATCTAACAGTCAAAGAAATAGAAGCCACTTTAGATGGACTTACTGTAGGTTACTTTAGGGAAATCAAAAACAAATCTTTTATGGGGGACATTTACCTGTAGACTTTTAGGTTTTCTCTTCATATGTAAGTGTAGATTTTCAATTTTAATATTTGTTGATAATGTGAGTTTATAGATAGATATCTGTTTGTGACATAGAACTGATTAGTACTATTTGCAGAGGGAAATATCTGTAGAGCAGTTGTCCTAGAAATAACAACATTGGTGTTCTTCTCACTTGTTGAAAGGAGGTTATGTATTTATTATGTTGGGTACCAGTCCCTAGTTTTAATAGTTGTTGAATTTTAATGGAGAATGCGGATTGATAATGCATTTTACAAAAAATAACTTTTAGCAAGGTGGTTTTATGGGTTCGAATTAGATACTTTACAATTTTTGACTTTTTTACTATTCGTGTTCTCCACTGTGAAGGTCAGGCCTGGGGGAAAAATATGTATACTCTGTTTTTATTTATCTATTATTTAATCGCTTTATGCTCTTTTATCAGGTATGTGATGTGTGTATGATGAATGATGAAGGATGTTATACAGTTTGTATCTCTGTGGCCCAAATTTCAAATTTCAAACAAGTTTCCTTTTTGAGGACAATAAAGTTTACCTTAACCTTTACCTTAAAGAAAAATAAAACAATGCAAGAGTTTATTTTTAAATATAATGAATAAGAAATAGGGATTGTTTCAATAGTTTTTAAAAATTGGTTTCAGAAAAACACTAAGTGAAGTTGGTGGTCAAGTAAAAACATTTTTTTATTTTACTTGGGATACTTATTGGAAACCTGTGTAATTAATGATGAGGTTTAATTTTGGTTTCCCTAACTCAGCAACAAACAAGGAATTTACATTAAATGTTTCTTTGCTCACTGTGCAACCACATTCATGGAAAGTAATAAAAACAAATGGACATTTAAATGAGGATCTAAAAAGACTATTTACCCAAACATTTAGCCTCTGAAGAGACAGGAGAATTGTACAACAAGAGCTGAAAGGGCTCACACACGAGGTCTGAATCAGCAAGACTGCATACTGTCTGAAATGTGGTTAATGAACCTCATGAAGGTGGTGATTATGCTGATGGAATTATATTTACCATCAGTGCAGCACCTGCTGCAAGCCACAGACACACTTGTGCCATCTATGTAAACACTTGCGTCCTTTAATCCAAGCACACAATAGCTTTCTAAGGAACACAAATGCTTGGTTGTAGAGTAGTCAGATGCCCTCTTACATGACCTACTACAATACCATTTTCAGAACAATATCCCATTAAAACACTTCAATACTCACTCAACCATTTTTTATTTTTTATTTTTCCAGATTTTAACTGTGTCATACAACTGAAGTCAGTCAAGCTCTAAACACTGCAGGAAAAACAGAAATGTTTACGTAGCTCTCACATTCAATCTCATTCCCCTGACAAAGATCTCAAACTGGCTGCCAGCAAATGAGAGCTGTCTGGCATTTGTTTGAGAGATGCTAAATCAAATTAGGAAAAGCCATGTTAATTTCAAGCAGCATTTCATTAAAAAAGGAGAGGATAATCAGCAAAAAAAGACTCCATGTCCTTCTGACTAATCTAATAATGCTTCGTTTGTTTGCTTTAATCACATTTAACGATTAAGAAGCAGAGACAGAGCTAAGTTGTGTCGACAGAGGGGTTTCATAATCTGCCTGTCATGGCCACCATCTGATTTCCTGCCATTTGTCACAGTGTGTATGGAAGGTTGAGTGGATGTGTTTGGTCGCTCAGCTAACATCTTAAAAGTTGTCCTAGCCTCAGGATGGGACAGCTCATCTTTGATAAAGGAGGCAGAGAAGTGACTTTATTTGAAAGAGTCACAGCACTGATCCTGAGCCATGATATGGAAATTAACTCAGGATTCTGGAATCAAGCTGCTACAACTTTGGCAGAGTAATTGGTATAGTAAAAAAACAACATCTGTAAGGTGTTGTGTTTTCTGTAGTTAGTTTGCCATCTTTGGCTGTTGTAATCCCAAAACAAGGTAAACACTACGTATGCTATTCACAATCCCATAGCAAAAGATGATCCTTTCTAGTTTTAAAGGAGTCATCCTGTACACCAAGGGCAGTTTTAATGTTGCTATTAAACTGGAAAACACGTTGCAAGATATCTTTATTCTTTAAAGCATTAGAGCACAAAACTATACACTAGCCGTACAAGTCAACATTTTTTCAACTATTCCTGTGGACTTTAAAAAAAGATTGTAGATTATGTTGAAAAATTAAGACAATTTTATCAGAGGGTATTAAAATTTGTGCTTAATTATGCTAGGACTGTATTTTTCTGGGTGTAAGTCGCAGGTTTTGGCATAGTTGGGCCCGGAGTGGGAATTAAACTTAGGTGTGACTTACATATGATGAAAATTAAATAAATAAACAGGATCATATGTTCGTTATTGTCCCACTACAACCCCTAATAGATCACCATAGATGTATGTATCAGTATTTGCTACTGACAGCTATGCAGAAGAAGGTTTGCTCAGTCATATCAGCGGATGGAGTCCAAAAAGACATCTGATGATTTTCATGAATGTTGTCTCGTTTTGCATTTAGACATTATTATTCTTGTTTTTATTTTTTCCTTGCTCAAACTAATGCAGGACATCATCAAACTGGGTCACAAAAAGACCGAAGTATCGCTGAAAGCGTTGTCATTCAGATGCAACTCCTGCAGTAGACTGTGAAGCTCACAGTACTGGGAGAATCTCTGAATGACCTCATGAACTCAGACATAGAGACATGCACACAGATGCTTTTGTAGAGCTCCTCAAAATAAATAAACCTGATCACTTAACGTCATCAATGTCTTTCGTGCATTGTAAATGAAATTTGCAGACAAAGTCTTCATGTACCGATGTGGCTAAAAACCTTTGATGCTAGCTCCTCCCACATCAAGCGTCAAGCTAATGAACACATTTTTGGACAGCCGTCAAGCAACAAATTTGACGCATGTCAAAAGAGAGGCAGTGGATGCAAACTTGACGTATGAATCGCATTCAGAGTGAACGCAGCATTACGCTGGGCTTATTGGAGTTGTTCAAAAACTTTGCTTTCAATAGTGCGACTTCTATTCGATTTTTTGCCCTCATTATTATGCATTTTCTGGCTGCTGCAACTAATTCTATGAAGTGATAGTCCAAAAAATATGGCAGTTGTTTTCAAAAGAATTCAGATATTCATGTAACTATTAAGTTGATACAATGTAAATTATCTTCTCTTTCTGGAACTCTTGCTGCAACTACATTGTAGAATAAAGTTGAACGATCAAAGTATAGGCTGTAAAAACATATTAGGATAGTAAAGAAGCTCATCAGATTTTTGTCCATAAGAAAACCAACAGCAAATAAACAAACACAGCTCATTCTTCATCGGTGGGTGAGATGAATGAAATCAATCAACTGTGTTCCGCTTGGCTTTGCTCTTCTTTGCTCTTCGTTTCCAAATCCAATCTCTCCTATGTCATCTCAAAGCACATTTTTTAAGGGCCCAGTCTCTTGATTATCTCACTCCCTCGCCCCAACTCCCTCGTTGCTGCATGCTCCAATGAATTAAATTAAATGAGGTGTCTGTCCAGGTCACCCTCACCCTAGCTTCCACACAACCCCCTTCCCCACTCTCACTGTCGGTAATCAAGGGAGAAGACCCTCCCTGCTAGTTTTGTGCCAGCCAAGTTGCATAAATTAGCATTAATGAGAGCTGGAAAGACCTGCAGAAAAGGGCAGAAGAAGGCTGAGCAGGAGACAGAACAGCAGCTTTAAACTGAACACCCACGAAAGGTTACATTTCTCCGTCATCTTCCCATTTTTTTCCATTAAGTCCCACTATCTAATTTGCCATTTCTTACTCAAGGCTCTGTTCGTTCCTTGGTTATCCCCTCACAGACAGATTTAACAAACCACTATGAGGCAAGAACGATGATAACATATTAACTGGTGAATATGGGGGTACTTTTAAAATGTCTCAATGTTTAAACTTAAAGGAAATATGTTCAAGTATTTTTGTTGTTGAAGTAGTGATAAGTATGAAGGTAATTTTACAACTGTGTTTTTGCAGATGCTAATAGGCTTAATTACATGAGCGATGCATATAATTATGCTGTCATAACACAGCACCGTCCATGTGGTAGGTTTTATTTGTGTTTTATTTGTGTGTATTCAGTAGACTGCAATGCCAGAAAATCTGTCAAAGCAGCATGCTGCTATGTGTCATATTTTTACTTTTAGACATCTCTTCTACTCCAACGATCTGCAATAGCCATGGCAAATACGAGAAAAATCACTGCGTCACCTCATTCTGCTGCTCTCTAACTTTAATTGTGCAATGCATCCTTTGCTGCTGTGTCCCTCTGCTGCTCTCAGATTTTCTGTCCACCTCATCATTCCAGCCCATCCTCGCCTGCTTTTATCATCTACTCCACTGCTACATGATTTTCTCTTAAATTCTTCCTCACAATTCAAGTTGAACCACTTGCAACCTCTAACCTTGAAGGTGCCAAATTGGCACAATCAACCAATAACTAACCAGGGAAAATTCTTTAGGCTTCATAAAGGAACCACTTCCAACAAACCTTTATCATTCTCAACAGAGTGAGACTGGATTCTCATATTTAATAATATAAACCAAATGCAATTGTGGGATGTTGTACATTATGCTATCATAATGGGATGAAAGTTTTAGACCAATATTATGACTTGTGGCATACTCTGCAAAACTTTTTTTAAATCATAAGACGGCGTTTTAATATAAAATGTTTCTTATGAGACTATAGTTTGCTTTTACTTTTATGTGGCTTAAAATAATTTATGTGCACCTTAATAAACATGTTTAATATAATTACCTCTATCTTCAGAAACAAGGCAAGTATTAAGAGATGACCTCACTGATCCACTGATCCAGAGGTGTTCTTGGTGTTCTTGGTCCAGAAAGAAGTCTGAATAACCTCAATGAAATTTTCTTTTGGACGGAAACCTTTAAAAGTTTAATAAAATTCTGAATTGTCTGAATTAAGTCTTAACTGAAACTTAGAAAGTTGTAAAAGATTCATAAGACATTAAATAACACTCAAGAAGTAATAATAGTTTGAATCTATTAGAATTCTGGTTTTATTGAGAGAAGTCAAGTTACACTAAATAAGGTTTGTACATATTGACTGTAACTCAAATTAAAAAAAAAAAGTGGGATGCTAAACTTAATTTGGTGAGATAAAGAATCTAAAAAAAAATCTGAAACATACGGAGCCCGTGTCTTGACATGGATAAAATAAAAAAATATCTTGTTCCCACACATTAATATCTTGTTCTCACAAAATAATATCTCGTTCCTTCTACTTCTACGTACCTTCTCCTACTTCCGTGTTTCTGTGACCCACATTCGTTCAAGAAAGGGAAAATTAAAACAAGAATGATCCATTCATTTTTGTCTCAATGAAAATAAGAAAAATATAAGATTTAGGATGCTCAAGCTTGCTGCTTTGTCATACCGCAGCGATTCCCTGGACATAGCTCCTAGCTCAGACAGCCAGCTGCGGTATGGGATATTGTAGTTTAGGGTCAAATAGGAATAACAATATTCAGGACTTGTCTTTTATTAACATACTCGTTAGCAGTCACTTTACATCCAAAGGCTAGTAGGCTACATGCTCAGTAGCCCATCATTAACCTGTTGTATTTGAACGCACCACAGTTACAATTACTCATGTCATAATACATTCATAAACACAGATGTGAGCAATATTTGGATTTACAGCAGATGCCTTCACATTTCTGTCTGTGTGTGTCTCATTACATTGCATTGAAGACATGGATGATGTTTAGAGATCAAATGTATTTATTTCAAAAACCACAAAAGCATCTGTAATCACGTTTTCATGTCTGGGTTCATTCACATCCTGGTATGCTCTCCATCCATCCTGCTGCAAAAGCCACTTTCTGCCGCTACTTCCGTGTCTCTGTGACCCACATTCGTTCAAGAGGGGACAAATAAAAACAAGAATGATCAATTTAGGAAATTATTTTTAATTTTTCTACATTTTAATCCTTCAACAAAAGAGCTTTAGGTCCAGTCTTAATGTTTTTTGAATCCACATAACTGTTTGACATTTTATGCAATTAAAGTAACTAACATTCTTTGCACTGATGTGTAACACTTTACGCAGAGTTTACACAGTTAATGTAAACCAACTTATTCTGATGCAGAGAAAAGCAGCTTTGCACCAATATGCCTTACATTTTTAAGGTAGTAAAGGGTAGAATGTTAAGAATTTGTTGGAATTTAGTTAACTGTGTAAATGGTCAAAGAGATTGTCAAAACAAAAACAACTAACAGACTCACATCTATACACAGAACTGCCCTCAACTGATATTAAATAAATTCATCCAAATCCAAATTTAAGGAATTCTGAAGGTAAATTGAAGGTAATAACCATGACAGTTTTATGAAGCCTTTTGCGCAAGACGTTACAAAGTTTTTTAAAACACTGTTATCCTAAAGGTGACTATTACTTTGATAATACTTTGAAATAAAATGTTTTACAATTTTCTATGACAATCTTCCTTTTGAGGTGGATATATCTAATTAATTTGTACTTTGCACTACAACAGTATTGATTGGTCCACCGTAAACAACTTTTTGACACGTGTCACATAATGCTAATGTTTTTTTTATTTTTATTTTATTTTTTAACACAGCCACTGTCGGAAAGTGGCAAAATGCAGACAAGCCCCTGACATTTGAAAATGATTGTTTGACCCCTGTAACTATAGTTAATCTCTGTTATGCAGAGGGACATCCAAAGACCTACTTTCTGTTGGGGGGGGGGGGGGGGGGGGGACTCCTGTTTCATGAAAAGAAGTCTGAATTCTTCTCCATCTAAGTTTAACCTTTCTGGCCATTTCTCCATCTCATGAGACAGTCTTTTCATTTCTCTGTGTGCTCAGTCTCCATCCACAGGTGTGACAGAACCGCAGCCAACCGGTCAGCATTCTCACCATTCATTCACACAAAAAGGCCAAAGCTGACCACTACTAACTAAAGTGCTTGGAGTGAGCTTTTCTAGACCTGCAGCAATCTAGGAACAGACTGTTGAGCATAAAAGAATTATCCTTTTTTTAAGCATTTTCCTTTGGGCAGATATTTTTTGTAAGATCTGCTATGGTGCGCTCTCTTGAATCTAAGGTTCTAAATCTATCTGGAATTTGTTGTTTCGTTTTCTATTCTGTCCGGAAACAAAATACTTTCACTGTACCAAGCGTACAAATATGTTTTTGCTTTAACGGATACAAAGCGAACTTTAAAGCATTTTCCCATTGAGTACCTTGCATTGATTTGGCATCTTTTCTTGAGAGAACAAAGGAGGCGAGTTGCCAAGGCTCAGCTGTGTCAAGAGCCCATCAACAACTCTTGACTTCAGCAGCAGGCAAACTGACAATGGAGAAGCACGCTGATAAACCAATGACTGACATGATAGCGATGCACTGAAAATGAATAAATAAATGAATAAAACCTGACTTCACAATACGCAAACACAATAAATAAAACACAATATGTCCTTAAGAAAAGAAAGCAAAGAAAAGCACCCTTTCCGCACATTTCTCCTGACAGGATTTTCTTCACTGCAGTTACACTGATAAGTGGATCTGTCAGATAGTGAAGAAAAAAGTCAACTCAGTTGCAAAAACAGACTTCTTGAGGGGCTTTTTTGTTCGACTTTTGACACTCCTACAGATAGATTGCATATCGCTTAGAAATACGACATATCTTGAAAGGTTTCATTAATGACTGGCTGTGTATAGACTTTATATTTTTTATGAAATTATGTCTGTCCAGCATCTCAGGGTCAACTAAATGAATTTCTGAGTCAAAATTTTCACTGTTCTGTAGCATGACATCATTGCATTTGTTGGAATGTGGCAAAATAGAAGTCTTTTTCATATCTGTTTTTGAGTCGTGGAGATGGGAAAGATAACTGACAGAATCTCCCAGGGGTCTCAGTGGACCTGTGGAGCTAGGCTGACACTGGAATGAGAAGAACAAAAAAAAAAAGCAAGACTACTTTGTTCAGAAAAAAAAGTGTTGAATTTTAAATTCATAGACACTTAGCCGCTTTGAGATGGATTATGGGTTTTTGTTGCTACACTGGGGCTTGAGATTTATAAGTCTAAAGAGTCCCAAAGCTAGGTATTAGCTTAACACTGACAAGTTACACCATGGCTATACAGGCTACGGGAGGCAAGATGTGCCATTTTTGACACAAAGTGTAGGATTGCATACTTATACACTCTTTTTTTTCTACTTCTTTTCTTTTAAACTCTTCTAGTTTCTCATGCAATTCCTTTATGTCAAGTGATACAGAAGAGACAGAGCCAAACGCCCATGCCTGCCTATTGAGGCAAGTGAACATTTAAAGTGACAGAAGGAGATGCTGGCTTGAGTGCTGGAGAAGATGCCTTAGAGCTAAGTGAGGAACCATTAGAGAGACAGCGATAAGATGCATGCATGTAGACAGGGCTACACAATGTTCACCTTGAACAGTTAGGTGTCCTCTGGTGAGTGGAGCTATCAAACTGTGAGAGTGCAGCATCAAACTCCAATCAAACTCCATCAAAGCTGACAGTAAAATCAAACTGATGTATGCACACACTGAAAGGTGTTGTGACCCTCACACCCTGTTATTCATGCACAGCCAGTAGCTTTTACTCTGATGCCATCTTACTTTTGGTGGGCATTCCCAGTGGTGAGGAACAACAACCTTTAAGAGTTGCTCGACTGTTGAATTGAAGTTTATGGTTCATAACAGAGAAACTTTTCAGTCCTGAAAGTTTTCACAGTTAAATGATCAAAATAAATACATTTTTCTTCTCTGGTCTTATAATTTGACAAAAACAATTAAATAAATCACAAAATATAACACAGCATAAACATTTTTCAAGCTAAAACTAAACCAACAAATGCCCATGATAAAAAAAAAAACCACTTAGCAAAAACAGTTTAATGTTATGAATAAACATTGGGGGACTTAGAAAATGTCTTTATTCAAAGCTCAGTATTAATATAATGAAACTCTTGCTTTTCTTTGTTTAGCTTGGTGTTGTGCAAAATACATATTGCACGTTATGCCATAAGGGTTTTGTTTGATTTGCAACAATGGTTTTTCTGGAAGTATGTTTGCTTGAGGAAGGAAATTTTCAATTTAAATTTACTTTCATGACAGCAACATTTGATGCAGTTATTTTTAAATGACTGTTCCTGAGAATAATCAGCCTTTTATTGTTGAACAGCATTGTTAGCAAATTTCCTCATTCAATTTCACATCTTTTTTTCTGTGGTAATTCCAAACATTTTCCTCTCCAGAATTATCCTAAGGTACTTCAATGTTCCAGAGCAGCCAAAGCGGCAAAACTGTTGATTGACCAGTTAATTGTATAATTAGCTGGGTGCTCATTTTCCTATTAATTTCTTTGAAAGGGCAAAAAGCACATGAATGCTTTCATTCTTCTACCTGCACTTTCAGCTAATTTTTATCAAGTGAAATATAACACATGGCAAAATATTATGTATGTTCTTCTCAGCTTTGATATTCTCAATTTTAACCATGTATGGATACAATTTGTTACACTTAAAAATAAAATAACGTTTGAAACATGTTTTTTGATCTCAAGGCTATCACAATAAGTAAAGCAGAGAGGAAAATTAACATATATTTTACAAAACTGGAGAAAAACATGTCATTGCAGTGTTTATGACGTATACATAATGCATAACACAATGTTGTGCTACACATAAAAATCTGAACGAGTGAATGAACATCCCGTGATAGCTACAGCAATAATGTCAGCTCTACTGTAAGTATTTGCTTGAAAATGCTGGAATAAACATGAATTGCTTCATAGATAGCACAAACCTGATCTCTTCTCCAGAATTTATAATTGGGCATTTTCAATCATGTTAGCAACATCGGTGCAGGAATAAGGAATCAGGCAAGTGAATTGCCTCATTTTATGCATCATGGATTTAACATGCACAACACACACACAGACACTCTCTCTTTCCCCCTATCTTGCATCTTGTCTCGCCCTACCAGTGTTTGCAGAGTTGGAAATTTCTTAAATAATTTATTCTGTTAATAACCAGCCCGGTCTCCCAGGCACAGAGCAGTCCTGTTCAAATATAACTTGCATGCATGTCTGTGTGTGCACTTGTGTCCGCACAGAAAAGTGAAAATGGAACAGTGTTTGAACGGTGATGGGGAAGGTGTATGTATGAATGTGTATGTGATTGCAGCATGAGCTATCACAGACTAGGATGGATTGACTGATGTGATGGCTGAGGGTGGTCATAGAGGGGGCTCTTGTGTCAACACAGGGGAAATCACAAATTCCTTACAACAATGAAAGAGCTGGAGGTCAAACACTGAACTGTCTGACAGCACTCAGTAGTTAAGGACGTTGATTGCAATGCATTCAGAGCAATCTGTGATAGTGCAAAACGCAAAAGCTGTAATGCTCCGAAGCAACTGTTGTGGGTATTAATGTCATCAGTTTCTTGTTTTTCATTGTTGCAGCATGAATCTCTGCTCAAAGACTCAATGTTTTGCGTTTTTTTTTAACAGGTTCAGGACTGGAGCCGGGCCTCAGCATAAGCAAAAATGACCTTGGCAAGTGTGATATCGATAATAATTAAGAAATTAATAAACTGGTGCAATTGCCCAAGGAGTAGACGAAAAAGGATGGGGGAGGGTCTTTAACAGTCAGAACGGGGGGAGGGGGGCATGGGTGGCAGCAAAGGACCTGCAGGGAGAAAAGGGTGGGGTAGTGTGCAAGAGGGGTAGGTAAGTGCACAAT
The DNA here is from genome assembly GCA_023969325.1 of Oryzias curvinotus. Lineage (NCBI taxonomy): Eukaryota > Metazoa > Chordata > Actinopteri > Beloniformes > Adrianichthyidae > Oryzias > Oryzias curvinotus. Next base: position 10,838,641 of record CM043708.1, read on the forward strand.
TTCCTTAGCAGCAGTGTGGTGCTGCAGTCCATGCTGTCACATGTCAAAGAGGGAGCAAATCAAAGGCAGCTCTTTTGATGAATATAAAACACAGAGTCCTGCTGAGAAGCACTCTCCCTCCCTCCAATTCTAATCACACAGCCGCAGAGGCGGCTGGCTGCACCATTTCCCCCCCAGCCCAGCACAAAATGAAAAGAGAGAAGAAACAAGTAGAAGGGCACAGCAAGTACACACAATCACAACAAAGACGGCTTTATAATAGCAATAACACTTGTCCTCTCAAGACATCTGCACAGAATGATGGGTGTGCAGTGATAAGATGTGCGAGAAGCTGGAATGGCATCAACAAATTTCCACCCCCAACTAAAACTTTGAAAGAGGTTCTTTTTTTTCTCATACCTAAAATTATTGTGACAAACTACATATAGCCTGGTGCTCCCCACACATTGAATCATACATTCTTTTTCACCCTTAAAGGAAAAAAAAAAAACATCTACCTTGGCTTCAGAGAAATTCAGCTGCTGACTTTGCATCTTGCATTCAACAGTCCTCCACAATGCAGAAAAATGATAATCAGGAAGCAATTGCTGATATTTTCCTTCAAAAGGGGAACAGAATTTGTTTTTTCTTTAAACATGACTTATGTTGCCAGATATTTTTGAAAGAGTTGGGCATAGTGGCCTAAAGTATGATTCAAGTGATGGTAGTGTAAATAATAGAACTCAGACCTAAAAACTAGTCTTGTATACATGACTTAGGTAAAATCCAAAATCTAATTAATAAAAAAATATATATAAACTGTGAATAAAAAATGAAAAAATACCATGAATAATATTGTAAAAATAGATTTATCTTGTAAATATTTAAAAGATCTCATAGAAATTCACATCTCTTTACAGTCATTTCTATAATAATGAATGTATTGCTGATGTTTAGAATAAATAGTAAAAACAAAGAAAGTGATGAGCGAAAAGTATGTGAGACATGGCGTGTATAAGTTCATCACAAATAAACTTGAGCAGAAGTGAAATGTTGTGTAGTAACACAACTTTTAGAAGTAGTTTTTTATATAGGGGAGAGTCAGGTCCTATTAACAGTTGTCTTCAGTGCATATATACATCTCCCATTCAACTGCACCGCTTTGCTTTTCTAACCCGAAGCAGTGCTTCTCCATCGCTCCCCTGGCACTCTTTGTATGTGACACCAGAGCCCCACTCCCACCCAAGCCCTGAGCCCACAGAGTGACATGCATGGGTGTCGCTGCCGTTCCAACTCCTGTCTACTGAAGTATGAGGCAATTTCCTGTGAGTGGCGCTTGGTGAAAGAGAAAATACAGGGCTAGCTGCAGCCCGGTTGTCGCTCCCTTTGATACTGTCAGGGAAGAGTAATGGCTCTCTGCAGCAACAGTCACCACCAAACTAATGTAGTGTGACTTTGGTTCTCCTTTCCAATGTATTACCATCATCGAGAGGAAGGAGAATGGAAGATGGAGCCAAAGGGACAAGAGTATGGGAGGAATCCCGTCACATTTTACATAATTGCCCTTTACTTGTTGACAAAGTCAAACATTTCTGAGCATGTATTAAGCCAAACAGGATTCCTTCCTTATATTTGATATTTCTAAAACTTTAGAACAGCTATGTTAGTCAGGACAGCTCAAGCTAATTGCATTGATTTCAAGGGCACAGTGGCTTAATACAGAGCAGCTTATCACAGGAAGAACCTCATCTAATTGAGGTCTCAGCAGTTACTGCTGCACACTGCGCCATGCTTCTGACCTTGCAAATTTAATAAGCACATAAAAATAGATGTCCCATCATTTTCATACACTTTCCTAATGAAAACAAAAATGAGAAAAAAAAGACTGATCTGTTTACACTGAATTCTTGACCTTTTGGTTGTTGGTATAATTGCATTCAAACAAATTCAGAAATTATGTTTTAATTATTCAGAATAAGGAGGTGATTAAAATATTACAATTCATTAGAGGTAATTAAGTGTCACAGTCATTGGGCTGGCTGCCAGATGTGTGCGGATGTCAAGAGATAGTGGGTCTTCTGTGAAGCCCACAGGCTGAGAGTTTAGAAAGACAGACTGCTATTCAGCCTGGCCTTGGCTCCAATGCTGGGTCTAACATGCACCACTTTTAGAAACCCATTTGACAAGTGGTCTTTGTGAAAGCCCTGATGCAGAGCTACAGCCATTACGTCTGTCCAATAATGAGATAAGTGGAACATTAATACATACAAGCATAAAAACAACCTTTAAATGATAGAAATAGGGAAAAGCAATACTGTTTCAACAGAACACTTCAAATAATCTCATGGCTTTTAAAATACTATTTTTTTGTGTTTGTTTCTTTGGAAACAGATTTTCATTCTCCATAAGCCTTCAAGGAAATATGATTGCTTTTAATACCAATAGATTAAATGTGCGGCAATAACTACTACTGTACAAAGTGGAAGTTCAGACAAAAAGACGACAACTTTGAAGGCTACTACTTTTTTTGGCAATTTTCCAACATATATACATTTTCCATACAAACTAAAAGACACAAATCATCCCTGCTTTTTTTATTTCCTGGTTCTCCTCTAATTGTCAAGAATTGTCATAGTGAAAGACAGATAACTCAGTAAAACAGTATTTCCAGGATATAATTGTCCACATTTGAGTTTCTCGATATGGCCATTATATAGTGCTCATTTTTTTTTACCTGGTATTATCTGCAGCGGATCCACTACACTGCTTAACTGGGTATTCCAATTCTCCCTATGCTCAGCGTTGAGTAGCTTCTTTGATGTTTCTTCATTGTGCCAAAACCAGAAGGCCTCCTTGATGACAGCATAGAACTCAAGGAGATGGAAACATCAAGTACAGCTAGGGAGAAAGTATGCAGATTCTATAGTAACACACAAAAGATAAAAAACACTGGGTCTTTTGAGTAATTACTTTTATGAGATGGAGGCAGATGTATGGCTCTAAAGCACTAAAGTAAAGTCGTCTGCCTTCATCTTTCACAAATTACTCTCAAAATCACGAGTTTAACAGATGCACAATGCTCCTTTTGTCAAAGGTTATTTGAGAACCCAGAACCCCTGTTTATGTCGCCTTGATCTTTGCAGGTTTCAGTGCCAATCATTTGCATGCTAATCACAAAGGACTTTCAAGACTTGGAATAAAAAGAATAAAAAAAGCAGGCTCTCTTTGTTCCCTTATAGTCATGAAAGAAATTCACATAGGTAAAAAAAATGTTTTGTTTAAAAATAAACAAATCCTGGAAAACAAAACTCACAAAAGATGCAATGGTGCAGGTGATCCTTAATAAGTCAAGCTCAAAAGCTTCATTATTGAAGGCTATCATTTAAATTTTACAATGCACTTCTAGATGAGAGAGTTGTAATCTGTAACCAGGTTTATTCCCCTACAATTTTAGACAGAATTATGGCAAAAAAACAAATTTTCTTGTCTGTATTTGATTCATTCTTTATGTCACTTACTCCCCTAGTTGAAGATACACAACTACCTTGTTTTGTTGGTAATTTAAATTAAAAGCTTCTTTGTCTAAGCTTCCAAATCCACTAAACCTTCATTCAGCACTGGAAAATACTTCCTCTTCAAAACAAACACTCAAGGCTAATTGTCAGAGGTCACTATTGTCATTCAGCAAAAATCAATATGATAATGACATCTTATTAGAAATTCCATCTGGGAATGCACACGGAAAACATCAAAAGGTCCTGACAGGGTGACTGAGGGAAATGATGGGGTTCAGTGATAATTCACATCAAAGCAGAAGCTCTGTGAGGGCATCCACTGGGGATCAGGGACTGTAGCATGTGCAGCAAGAGTAAATACAGGGAAATAGAAACGTTATAGTTGGGATAATTCTCTGCTCTGAAATTGAAATATATTATTGATATCCATTACAAAAGGGAAAGAGCATTTTGGTGTGTGAGTGTGTGTGTGGGGGGGAGGGCTGACAGGTCCAGTTTAAGGAATGCCAGAATAGTTGGGCAGATTAGAAATGATAGCTGTACAGTAAATAAAGTACAACACAGAGTGGAACCATGATGACTGCACGGCTGAATTGTGCATTTCAGTATGAAATGATGCAATTATGGGAAATTGGGCTAGATATGGGACATTTCTATTCTGACACCGGCACAATCAACCTTTTAATTGTAGGCTTTTAGGCAATAGCCATCTGTCTGTCCGGCCTCTGGTTTTAGCTACCAACAAATCGTTTATCAAATCCATCAACATGGGATGGTGATGCCATACGGCTGCTTTAGTTTTGTGGAATTTAAAAAATTCCATTCTGGAGCATGACAAGTCAAATTTGTCTTCAAAAAGACAGACATATTGGGGAGTTGTCCAGAACTCATCCTCACATTAACTCTTAACTAAGAAAAAAAAAAAGTCATGAACGTTGTCATTGAAAAGCAGTCTTGTTGCCGGAAAAACAAAAAATAGTGCAATGATAAAGACCACAATTAGAATAGGAAGATTTAGTAGATCATGAAGCATCTTTTTCCTGAATACCTTTGAATAACTGAATCTAGAACAAAAAGCATACAGGTTTATGATGAGCCGTTTATCATTCATATTATTTGCTATTTCAGTAATTATGTGTTCAATTATTAAAGAATCAATAAATCAACTACTGTTGTAATATACATATTAAGTTTGCAGGTTTTCATGGGCTTTCAAGCATGACATAGTTCTAATCTGAATATTTACTTTCATAACCTATAACCATATTTGGCGATTGATTCTGATTTACTGAACCCACCTGACCCTGATGATCAGCAGTAAGCAGGGCTGACATAACTGTAAAGTCCCACTTTGATCACCTTTCAATCCATTGTAAAATGCTCCCAGTGATCTTTTAATTATGATTATGCCACTTTTAGCTAGGACAGTTTCTGCAGAGTGCAGGAGTTCATTAGAAATTCACCTCTGAATTTCTAATTGGGGCAGGAATGTTGCCCTCAACTCAGAGGTGAGGCCAGGAACGTTGGCATGGAGTAAGCCTGCCCTATCATCCCTTTGTTTATATGCTCTCCTGCTAGTTTACAGTCCCCCCCCCTCAACCCAAACCTGAAATTACAGCAGCAACACACATGGTGACCGATAATGAAGCTATCCAGCCGTACAGTTTTAAGCCATATATCTGCTCAGACAAGGAAAACACATTGTATATGGATCTGTTTGTCTACAAGCGGATTCATCAGAATGGAGCTCAGCAGGGAGCTTGCGGCTTGCCGTAGTAGCTTCTACGTCACACCTAGGGATGGGTACCGTGTCCCGGTATTGAACGAGCCCCGAGGCAATACTCTTCAAGACCGCAGTATCGGTAAGATCTCACCTCAACAGTTCTGCTATCTGTACTTGAGAAGTCGCATTTTTTTTGGAGCCCACAAGATATAAACTAGAGCTGTGACGGTGTGGAAGTTTTGATCACCCCGCTGATGAAGCAACAGGAGTCTCGGTGTCGCGGTTAAACTTTCTCCTTTATTCCATGCAATGTGCATTTGAAAGAAAAGCATATAGGGAGAAAAATCCTCTATTTTCACTCCACACATTATTCATTCCACACTCACTCCTGTTTCCCCCTTTGACCTATCTTCTGCTCAAAAGCTGTATTCTTCATCCCAGATAAGGAATTTTAATCCTATATTGTATCCTAAGACAAATTCTTACCTTGATTACTAATGCATTTCAAAGTAAGCATCATTATATTTTCACACCAATCTCTTTCAATAATATACTGAAGACCTTTCTCCTGGATCCCATAAGCTGCCTTCTCCTTTTCTAATATGCTCTTATAACTCTGTCTTTCTGCTGCCTGCTGGGGATCCACAGTGCTGTTAATTTTTCTGAATCTTTGACCTTCATCATGCAGGTAGTTTTCGTCTGGCCGTCCCTTGTTCCGTAAGTTGCACTAGACAGGCAGCTGTTATCTGGTGCCATAACTAAAACATGAATACCATTACAATAAAAACATGAAGGGAAGCACTCAGAAAGAATCAAAGACAGGCAAACAAGGGAGTTTGCCCAATATTGTTAAATGTTAAATTAAGGGGAAAAAAGACAAATCTGTGTGTACTTAGTCATATGTGGAAACAATGTTAGCTAATTTTTAGCATTAATTATCATCTTGGGAAGCTCATTTTATTCAAAGGTTCCTATTCTGATGCTTAATAAAAATCCTTAATAGAATGCTGTTACCTTGTCCTCATACTTTAGTGCTTGACTGGAATGCTATTCTCTAATAAACAGTAAATAGGAGTTACATAATATAGTGCACATTATAATCAACAGCTGGATTGTGTGAAAGCAGTTTATATGCAGTAAAGATTGTCTATAATTTTTGTTTGCTCCTCCTAATAAAGGACAGATTTGTCCAAGAATCCAAAAGATGTTGCTTTTTTCAATTATTTGTTGTACTTTTACAGTCAGAAGAAATAATTATGTCGCTAATCCTCCCATTTCTTGACAATGTCGACATCGGCTGTGAAAATACCAGCATCTCTGTCCTCAACCTAGCCTTGTGCTGTTTGTTATGTGAATGTATTTTTGAAGTCTACTTATAAAATGCATCATATCGTTATGTGCAATAGACTAGCTTGAAAGCAACAAAAATCTGGATGAGATTTGTATTGTATTTTGTTTATCTATACTTGTTTTCATTGTTTACCATCCTATAATTTTTTGCTTCCACTTCAAGTATTGAGACCTGGACAATATCAACTTTACAGAACTATAGGCAGAGTACCCCTATGATGAGTCTTGTGAATGGGACAGTTTTGTACATATGCTTTGTGCACTGATATGGTGACAGCTTGAATCTTATTGTGCATATGGACAGTGACAAAGGTATTCTGATTCATGGCCCTTTCTGGTTTTTTTTTTTTTTTTTTTACATTATCTGATGGATAATCAGTCTAAACATGTCAGAATAAGCACAGTACATGGAGCCTCATTTCCAATGCAGCTGAAACTAGGAACATTGCTTTAAACTGAATTGTTTCCTATGGCCAAGTTATTAAAAATTAAACCATTGTTTTTGCTTTACTTACTGAAAGTAATTCATCATTTTTACACGAAAAAGTGAATCAAATTTAATTAAAGCTAAAGCTACACGATGCAACAAAAAGATGAACAGATTTTCAATGGAAGGGAGTAAATTTTCAATAAAAAAGTCGGAATGACTAGTCTATGTATGAAGGCCTGTAAAGAACTGCTGCATTTGATGAGCTTGTCTAGCCGAATGATATACATTGCCAGCCACAGGCAAACGCTGTCCATTAGTTGCACAGGTTCCTGTAATGCCCAACTCCAGTACATTATTTCCAAATGCATCAGTCAGCGTTGTGCAGCACAGATAAATTTTGATGCTTAAGATCTGTAATGCATACACTCAGCGCTTCTATATTACGTGATAGGTTATGAGGGCGGGAAAGGAGAGGGGGAAAAATGTAATTTATTTTTCACTGCAGCCAGTATTCTTCCCATTAGCTTCTAACGTGAGATAAGTTATGGACTTTAACAAGCACCTTTAGCCACCAGCGCATGCTACACACACGGCTCAAGACAGAAGAGGTAAGCTAAGGACTTTGAGTTTATAGGGTGACCTAACGGAAGCAATAAATGAGAAATTAATACAACTTACACTGAAAGGATTTTAAACAACTTAAACCTTTACATTGTTTTGTGCTTAAAATCAACATAAACCTAACAAATACTTACCCTCTCTCCTATCTCGCACATAAAACCCCAAAATTTTGAGAAAGAAATCTTGGGTCATTCTTATTTTATTCATGAAGCGTGCAAAGAAGACTGTCTTCCTTAAGACACATAAGCTACTTAATTCAACATAATTATCCTTCTACCAATCTAACATCATTGCTGACGAAGTAAATCTGTAAATATTTCAAAAATCTGTCAAAATTCAGAGCTATGATGTGGAGTGAAACAGCTAGACGAGCACATTGGTACATGAAAACTCACTCAAACATCTCTAATATAGGTATAAACAAAAAATTGATGCTGTTAAAATATCAAGTTAAGTGCAGCTTTACTTTATGGACTGTTGTTCAATAAATTATAGGCAACTCCTGATAACATCTTGCCAAAATATTGTTGTTGTTTTTTCAAGTCATACAACTAAAGCGTTCAGGCATGGATCATTTTTTTTATTTTTGTTTTATTTGGCTTGCCATCATTTTTTTTTAAACAGTTTAGATGTTTTTGGTTCATGCCTACATTTTGTAGCTGTTTTATTTTATTTAAATCAATATAAAAATAATGACATCACTGTAGCAACTTACACCATACCTTAGCTTAGAAGAAGTGACAGAAAACATAACCCATTTTCTTTGCAACATGATGCCCTTTCAGACATGTTGTGCCTCCCAATTAGTCACATGAAAACATGCCCCATCTGGTGTTTTCTAAGACATTTTTCAATGTCACTCTGACTAGATCAAACATGGTAATATACACATGTCATTTTTTAACAAGTACAGTAAAGAGAAGTCATATTAGAGCATGAGCTCGTACAGTAGCTTGATTTTGCTTCTCAGAGGTGTACTGAAAGGTCATGTCATTTAAGTCTGAATAAACCAAAAACAGACTTTGCATAAAAAACATGGGGAATGCATGAATAATTTTTTATTAACATGCAATAGAGTTAAAAGTCTGAGGTATATTGTTTAGGGTTTTTAGAAAAAATAATAGGATGTCTCCAAAAAAGTGTCAGATCTCAAATCTAAAATATATATATATAGTTGTTTTTTTTTTTAAAAAACATCTTTAATATGATGCACAGGACAGTTATTGTATCTTTAAACTAGCCACTTCTGCCAAGAAGATCGCAAAGCTTTTCAGCATAATGCAATGCTCTCTTCACTTACACCAAATACTAATTTGGTTTCTCCCAGTTAAACTTAGATGCTCTAAAGCAAATAAATTATGAAAGGACTTCAACAGCCTTAATTACTTGCTACAACCAATCTGAATTATGCAGCAACATTCTCACTCCCCTTTCAGCACGTTTAGGATGCAGAAGTTAACATAAGTACCCAATGCAATCCTGGGGCCCCTTTGGACTATGTTAATCCAGGTTTAGACACATTAAAGATTTGTATGCATGTGTGAGTACACAAATGTGGATGCTTTCACTGACATGGCAGGTTGAATAAAGACGTTCAGGAAAGAAATAAGTGGAAGTGGGCATATTTACCCTCTGGCTCTAGCCAATGCTTCATCAAGCAGGAGATGGGGGTGCTTTGGAATCATCTGTTTAGAGAGGAGCAAATGGCTGTGAAGTATGAATTATACACAAATGCATATACAAGTAGAACATGTGTAAACAAAAACAACTCCTACAATTATCATAAAAATCTAATTAGAGGGCAGCTCAAGCATTCAGTGTTTCAATTTCTTATTGTTTTATTTTTTACTCATGTAGTTCTGCTCTGAAATGAAAACACGTAGCAGTATTGGTCTCCCGCTGTCAGCAACAGTGAGAGGAACTGAGACGAATGAGAGGACGCGATGAGAGGATGGCAGGACGAGGCAGTGCATGGAGTCGGGCTGTTTGCCTTGCTGCCAAGTTAAAAGGCTAACAACAAACCCACTAGCCTTTCACTCTTTGTTGCAAATGTTTGCTCACTGAACAACAAGATTGATCTTCAACTCAGGGATACGGGGACATGTTGCATTTACTCCCAAGCAAAATCATGGAAAAACAGCAAGTCAGATACGACATTCCAGATCGATGGTCAAACCCCTTTACGAGCTCATACCGACTGTGTCAGGGAAAGAAAGAGATGGCAGTCTCTTTCTCCCCAGTGGTTGGTGCATAAACTGTGACGTAGTTAACAGTCAATGGTCAAAGCCCCCAGAACATCTTCAATGCTCAGTTTACCTGGAGCGTCTGCCTCAGGAGGCATCAATAGATTTCAAATCTCACCACTGACCCATCCTGCTAACCCCATCACTAGCACTCATGAAGCTAGATTAACACAGAAACACTACTGAAAACAAAACACCCAGATTATTTTTGCAGTTCAAGGGGCATTTCACCATGCACACTTGGAAGCTATATTGCTGAAGTTCCACTACAACATTTTTGTGGCAATCTGAAAACTGGTTGGGCTCAAACAGATGCAACATCTACAGAGCCTAGTTGCACCCCTCCTTTAGAGCAATAGAAAAAAGGCATGATGGGTTTCTCTATAACATGTCTCGCTCATGCAAGTCCTAGTTTAGTGGTTAAAATCAACAGGCCAGCACATGTGAAGGATCCTTTCCTGCATGACTAAGTAATGGTCGTGGTTATGCTACTAATTTTGAAAGACTTAGTGTCCAGAATGGCTGTTTTTTTAAAGAAACAGTATAATATAGATGAACATTTGCAGTCATCAAATACCCCCATGCCAGTTAAAAATATCAGCTTTTTCTTTAAAGTCCATTCAGAATCATGCATTTAAACCTGATAATTTATCAGATTCATTGGGGGTAATTGCAAAGAAAATGAGGCTGGATATTACTGTCAAAATAAATCAATCTAACTAAACAACCCAATTGAATTCATGGTTTAAAACTAGTCACTTTGCTTTTAAATCTACATTCAAAAATCAATATTTAAAAGGTTGGTAAAAACCCAGTGATTCTAGTGATTTCATCTAAGCAAAGCCCTTTTATACATAAAATGAGAAATTCTTACACCATAAAGAAAAGCTTTTGATGTGGATTTGATAAATAAATGTGACATTTTGTCATGGCTGGTGGTGGAAAGCCCAAATGCAGAAGACTGGAGTTGTGACAAAATTAAAAGTAACTGGACCAAAAAAAATAGAAAAAAATATAAATAGCAGCAAAGAGTGCACAAACTAACAAAAAGTTTGACAAATCAATGCCAGGGAAACCACAAACTTAAATAGACTGAGGGCTAATTATCTAAACAAGAACCAGTTGTGGATGATTGCCAAAGAAATCAGGTCAGACTGACTGACGAGAACACAAAATCTGAAAACAGAAAACAAACTTAAACCAAGGAAACAATAAATAAAAAAATAAAATTATATTGGACATAATCTTTACACATTTTTTTATTTAAGACTGATTTGATTTTAATTTATCTATTCTTAAGCCTTCCCTGAAAAGAAAGACTAAAGATTCAGAACAATTTTCATTATGTTCTTGAATAGATAAGAATATGTTTTCCAGCAACCCATTAGGGATTGTCATAAAGTCTATCTTAGCGCATTAAATAGAAGCAGTCTGTTTACTCAGCTGAAATTTAATTGCTCTAAACAAATTTTATGCAGGGTTTGAGGATTTCTACCCCTTCTGCATCAGGTTTACTCTATGCAGGGGAGTCCTCCATTGTAGTTCCGGAGGTTAAAAAGCACCCACTCAAGATCAACCCACAGAAAACAGCAGAACCAGAGGATTTTCTCTACCTAAGTGTCCAATGAAAAAATAAATCTTCTTGTCAGAAAGACAATTGTTCTTTTTATCAGAGCATGTTTATACCATGAAATGTGTCAGGTCTCCTGAAGTATGGACAGACTTTCACTGGAGATTCTCCAACTACTGTCAGGCTTGTTTGTCCCTTTCTACAAGCTTTCTAAAAGAATAGAACCTTTTTTTTTTCATCTTCTTCCGTTTCATCCCTTTTGGGGTCACAGGGCTGCCGGAGCCTATCCCGGCCACTTGTGGGCAAAGGCAGGGGGAACCTTGGACTGGTCGCCAGTCTGTCGCAGGGTAGAGTGTCTTCAATCACACACCATGCACACTCACATTCACACCTAGGGACACTTTAAATTAACTAATTAACCTATGAAGCATGTTTTTGGATGATGGGAGGAAGCGGAAGTCCCCAGAGAAAACCCACGCATGCACGGGGAGAACATGCAAACTGCACACAGAAAGGTCCCCCATTGATGTTCTGGGGGCCTTCTTGCTGTGAGGCATCCCATTTTTTTTTTTTTTTTTTTGGTCACATGGAGAGTACATTCTGCAGAGCTATGTCTATAGTACAGTCATGGCCAAAAGTTTTAAGAATTACATAAATATTGGAAATTGGAAAAGTTGCTGCTTAAGTTTTTATAATAGTCATTTGCATATACTCCAGAATGTTATGAAGAATGATCAGATAAACTGCATTGTCCTTCTTTGCCATGAAAATTAACTAAATCATGAAAAAAAGCTTTTCACTGCATTTCATTGCTGTCATTAAAAGACCTGCTGAGATCATTTCAGTAATCGGCTCGATAACTAAGGTGAGAATGTTGACTAGCACAAGGCTGGAGATCATTATATCAGGCTGATAGGGTTAGAATGGCAGACGTGACATGTTAAAGGGAGGGTGCTGGTTGAAATAATTGTTTTTTCCAATCTTAACCATGGTGACCTGCAAAGAGGGTGTCCAAGAAAGTCCAGGAAGTGCCAGGATTGTCTCCTGAAGGAGACTAGAGGACTCAGATGGCATAGCAGAGCCACCAGTGCAGAGCTTGCTCAGGAATGGCAGCAGACAGGTGTGAGTGTATCTGCATGCACAGTGAGGAGAAGACTTTTGGAGCAGCAAAGAAGCCACTTTTCTCCAAAGAAAAACTCTATCAGGGACAGACTAATCATCTGCAAAAAGTATGGGGAATGGACTGCTGAGGACTGGGCCAAAGTCATACTGTCCCATGAGGCCTCTTTCCACCCAGCGACAGACTGGCGACCTGTTCAGGATGTCCCCTGCCTTCGCCCACGAGTGGCCGGGATAGGCTCTGGCAGCCCCGTGACCCCGAAAGGGACAAAACGGAAGATGATTAATTAATGAATGAATAAAGCCTCTTTACAATTGTTTAGGGCATCTGGAAAAAGGCTTGTCCGGAGAAGAGAAGGTGAGCACTACTATCATTCCTGTGTCATGCCAACAGTTAAGCATCCTGAGACCATTCATGTGTGGGGTTGGTTGCTTCTCATCCAAGGGCTTACTCACAATTTTGGCCAAAAAACACAGCCATGAATAAAGAATGGTACCAAAACACCCTCTAAATGCAACTTCTTTAAATAATCCAACAACAGTTGGGTGATGAACAATGCATTTTCCAGCATGATGAAACACCGTGCCATAAGGCAAAAGTGATAACTAAGTGGCTCGGGGACTGAAACATTGAAATTTTGGGTCCATGGAAACTCCACAGATCGAAATCCCATTGAGAATTTGTGGTCAGAAGTTGATTGAGAGCATGCCCAGTTGAATTGCAGATATCCTAAAAAAAAGGGCCAACACTACAAATACTGACTCTTTGCATAAATGTCATGTAATTGTCGATAAAAGCCTTTGAAGTATACAAAGTGCTTGTAATTATATTTCAATACATCACAGAAACAACTGAAACAAAGATCTAAAAGCAGTTCAGTTGAAAACTAATATGTGTGTCATTCTCAAGACTTTTGGCCGTGACTGTACATACACATAGAAGGACTAGCAAGAATATGGGACTTCTTTTCCTCATTTTTCTTAACACTGCATTAATTGAATGCCTAATTCACTAATCAATAGTTTTCTTGTGTTTTGCGATATATAAATCCCTATATTCTCAAATTTTGAATGGCCTGACAGAGACTATGAAGTTGTTTTATTCAACAGCCAAACTTTCCAGTAACCACACTTTCATTAAAATAGCTTGCTGTTCATCTTCCAGAAAATGTAGTCAGATGATAAATCATAAATTGTTTAAAATCTGGCAATTTTGAGCATAAGTTCTACATTATTAAACCCTGAAACTAAAGGGTATATTAATGTAGAACTTCTGCTTTTATATACATCACATTACTACCATTGGACGACTCTGACGAAGACGGAAGACATCCATCGACACATGTAAGGTATGGGTCAAAAACACTACAGTGTCTGATAAAAGAAGATGATAAGATGTCAGTTATCGATGCAGACACTATGAACTTTATTGAACTAAAGTTCAAAGGCATGCAAAGAATCCACTGACATGTTGATAAAATAGAAGAAATCTTGAGCACAAGAACATGAAAACCTACTTAAAATGAGCCTAAAAAAATCGCTTCGTTAATATGTCAGAAATTCATTTAGGCAAGAAAAAGTCAGTTTTGTTTTCTCTTCGTCTAGTATTACTTAGATAAAAAAATATTAACTTGTTTTAGGTCCAGTCTGCACTTCCTTAAAAATTTTTGAAGTAGCCCACACTAACTATTTGTCCATTATATATAATATTTTTTAAAAAAAGAGGAAAAATGATGAAAATATTCCCAAACAACTGTTTGTATGACTAGTTACTACATGTTACTACCCAGTTATTACATTGATTTAAAAGTATATTCTGGCTGTTAAAGTTTCATTTATTGAGGAAAATATTTGTAAATATGAAACAAATTGAAATTTTTTCAAATAGAAATGATTGTTCCTGAAGATAGATTCCAGACGAGTTTTTATTTATTACAAATGATAACTTTAATAAGCAAAAAAACCTAAATTTTACCTGTAGCCAAAAAGGTAAAAGCTGAATTTAATGCTTGTCCTCGTTTAATTTTATTTTTTTTATTTTAAATTTTATTTTGTTGCTTGTTTTATATAACTTTATTTAAGCAGAATGAGTTGATTTTATTGTCAATATTTAAGTGTCATTATTGTCTTGCAATACTATTTATGTTTGTTCTTACTCATTTATCTTCCAAAACATTTTAGGGATGAACTTTTACATTTCAATGTCATTCAGTTTTGAAAAATGTTGATTTTCATTCATGGTAAAACTGTTGCTTCATAAAAACAGTAAAAAACTAAAGGTGAATGTTGACATATTCCTACTATTATTACATTTAAAAAAAAGTTATAATCCAAAACAAGGTTCTTTTCGGATAAATATGTTTCACTTTAAGCTTCATTTTCTCCTGGCGGAGTAAAATTAGACAGAAACACAAACATAAAGTTAGTAATACTGTGTATCTGAAAGTGTTAAGCTACCATATACTGACATAATGGAGATATCATTGTCTTATTTTGTCATTTCCTACTTGCACACACTTAAAGGCAAATGCAGACATGTAAACATAGTAGCTAAGTACACGTGTCACTCTGTGTCTTATGCTCAGACATGCAGTGTCTTTGTGAGCAGTGAGGTGGTCTTGGGTAAAAGTCTTCAATTTTACAATACAGAGCAGTGACCAAATATTATGGTTTGTAAAGATTGATTCAGTTTTCCTATACATGAATGATTAAAAACATAAACAGAAAATAACTATGTAAATTGTCTTGGTTAAAAGTCCCGAAGAGGAATTCTGAGAACCGGTATATAACATTATTGTCCGTCATTATGCTTTTTTTTTATTTTTTTTTCCAACGCTGTCCTCTGTGGCTTTTGCCCAGATTTGAATCAAATGGTCTTTTTTTTCATTAGCTTCACATTAAATATGCAAGACAGGCTAATCATTATACAAGACCAATACAATTTTTTTTTTAATTCTGTTTCTGAACAAAATTCAGAAATGATCGCAATGAAATTTAAATCCGACTTGAAGGGTCCTAAACTCTGTAGATACACCTTGGCTGTTCCACTTTAGACTCGAGTGGAGTGTGTGGTGGCATCCCATGGCACTGGTGGTAGCTGTTGGTCTCTCACTCCTTCGGTGATCTTCTCTTCTCTCTATCCCAGCCAATTGCTTTCATCCAAAGGATTCATGAGAAAATACTCCTCGAGAAAAAAAGCTGCTAAGTCCAATGCCAAGAAAAAAAGAGGCTCACTTAAAAAAGCTTCAAAGAAAATAAAAGCTAACTTGAGGGGAGAGAAAAGGAAAAGTCAGAAAACACTTGCTCCACCTTGGCAAAATCTACTTTCCTTTTGTTGCCTTGATATTTGTTGATTTAATACAATATTATCTGTTTCTGTGGCTATAAAGAAGAATCTATGAAACCATAACATTTTTTCCCTCTGTATAAACATCTTCTCTCCCTTAGTCCCTATTTTCTATTGGTTATCGAGTTTCTCCACCCAGCCACAGTACCCAGCCAGTAACCTTTTTTATGGGTGTGCTTGCTACATGTGGGTCTATTCAGTGAGGCTGGTGCCTGAATTGCCAGTTTGGATAGGAGGAGAAATAGAGAAAAAAAGAAAAAAAACTCTTTGTAAGTTATGGGAACACTGAGATACAGGCGCTCATAAATTATGTGGGTCATTTGCATATTCTTGCCATAAGACATTATGCAAATCCTGCCCACTTTACATAATGAATTCTGCTCATTGCCTCAATTGCCCAGTTGCTGTTTTTATTTAATAATGAACAAAGATCGTAAAAACAAAAACCGAAGGCAGGTTTGAACCCCATGCAGTCTTTAATGTTTCCCCCTTTCCACCAATGCTGGTGGAGGTTTGTGCCAAGACTAAATTTAGCAACTAAGGCAAACATCAACATAGGATAAAATGTACATGTAAAAATACAACACTAAAACAGAAATTACATATAATCATTTTTATTTAAGGCAAACTTAATTAGTCAATTCTATCCTTTCTTAAAACAATCTATTTTTAGTTAGGAGTAAAGGGTAATTTGAGTAGGAAAATATCATTTTCAGCAACTGTTTAAGCTTTATCTCTTGATTTGAAAAGGAAATCAACTGCATACTAATCAGAAGAAAATTATATTGATAAAACAGAAGGTGGCAAAGTAATTTATCAAATGCTTCATTGCATATTCACCAGAAACTTTTTTTTTCTGCTTAGGTAATCAGACACACACATGTACTTTGACATACATTTTCACAAAATGTAGGAAGGAAGTGAAGACAGAGACAAAAAGTGGGAGACTGAGCTTTCTTTAAAAAATGTGAATGTTCCTACATTTTTTTTTTATTGTCATTCATGCTCCACCTAATTGGCAGGGAATAAGATGGCTTAGATGCACTTTTTAAATGCAGTTGTGGAAAAACAAGACAAGGAGGAGTGTCTAAAATGCCAGAATGTTATTTTGAAGTGGGATCAGCCATGAAAAGTCAAATCGATGCAGATGAAAGGTTGTATTGCTCAGCATGAGCAAGTAAAATCCCATTTAAAGCTGTGGTGAAAAGTCACTAGATTTAAAATCTACTGATACCAATGTTAATTAATGAAAACCTAGCAGAAAGAAAGAGGGCGAGTAAAGGTGGGTGTACTGGGCATGGTGAAGAAAAAGCAAAGGGAGAGGAGGAGGGTGAGTAAGAGAGGGACTGAGATAGAAAGGGGATGGGCAAACAAGGGAAACAAGGAGCGAATGCGGTTGATGGCAGAGAGAAGTTGGCACAGTGCCATCCATTCAGTGTTAGGACCAAGGCGTACTTATGTTCGCTCTCTAGGGTATGTAGTTAGTTGTAGCCAGGGAAACAGGCAGCTACTGCCATCCTTTTTGGATCGTCAATGGATTTGTGTCTTTCTTTTTTATTTTGCTTTTTCTCAGATTTTTGTTTTGTATTTTGTGATAGCTGCTTCATCAAAACAAAGATATGGATATTCAAAAACAAATTGTGCTTTCCTTGTTGGCGCTTTGGAGGACTATTGAACATTTAACCATTAGGACCTGATGATATGAACTAAACCTGGAAGAAGTTTGGGAGCTGGCACTTTTTTGGGTAGCCACCATAAGAGTGAAACTGAGGAGTATTTAATGTCTACAGTCAACGGCACATCAATAACAAAAGAAGGGAGACAAGAAATGACTCTTCAAAAAAGGACAAGATGCATAGAAGATTGGAAAACTGAGTCAACTTTACGTTTACGACATTTAGGAGCAATAACAACAGCCACTGGAAACACTTTTGTTGGTGGTGAGATTGTGGCGGTGGCACAAGGAAAAGCTCCTCCCACTGGCTCTTTCCATTCTTTCACCAACCATTTGGCACACAGCTCTCCGAACAAGGCAATCAGCCATCTGGGCAGGAGTCGCGGTGCCATTCCATGTGTAAGCTGGTTCTACTCCCGGAAAATGACAATCCGATATCACAGTTGGCTTTTACGGACACGAGCAAAATCCACTGGTTGGAGGACGGCAACGGAACAATAACTCTGCAGTGGCCAGTACCAAGAGATGTGCCAGCGGGAATCTGGTGGCAATATGACATGAAAGCTGGCAAAGGACTAGGGGGATTTACCAGATTTAAACCAAATCAGCATCACTGGATACCCGCTCTGTATCGACTGACAAAAATAAAGGAAAAAGACTTAACGGGTGGGGGAGAGAGGCTTGCAAGACATTACTAATTAAGCAATATTGCTCGATGTTAATTAGTGCACTCAGCTCGATCAAAAGAATAATTAATGTTTTCCACCAAAAAAATACACAAAAGGGATTAGAGTACAACAATGTATATACAAACAAGGCAAAAGCGAAAGAGTATAAAACTGCTACTAAAGGGTGGGAATTGAGTGAGCGCCTTTGTGTGCCAGTTCCCTCCCCTTTGCTTTATATTTTTGCCAACTGCCCATCCTTATCAAGCCAGTTGGTAGTCACATTGAATGTCTGCCACTGCAGCAGACGCCACCAGTCTGCCAAATGTTAAAGTGCATGCCTACAGCAGCAGAAATGGGGGGGCGGGGGGAACTAGTTTACAAAGTAAGAGACAAAAGAAAAACGAATCAGCACATAAATGAGCTTCCATAAGAAATTAAAATCAGCATGCAGATTAAAACAAGTCCTTTTTTGACTTTAACTTAGTTGATCAAAACTCATTTGGTTTTACTTTGAATTGGTTTCTGTGACAAGTTCGGTTAAAGAAAAAAACTTTCACATCTCCAATAGTTAAATATTTAGAAGCATGGAGAAATGCTGGCATTTGAGTTATATATGTCTGTTCAAAGTGATCACTGTGGTCATTATTTTCCATAGGCTTAAAGAGAATCTGGAACATCACAGGCGAGTGAGAGAGTTGGCACATTACTAACTGAGTGGAATGGGCACAGGGAGCACAGGAGAGAGGAGGAAACCAAAGTTCAGGAGACAATAAGGGGAAGGGGCTGGCCTACTCACCACCACATTGGGGGTAGTGAGGCCATGGGAAATCACTGCATCCTTCACATCCCACACCGCTTCGACTTTTTTTGCCCCCTTCCTGCCAACCGTCCAAAAGAACTGAACAAACTCCACCCTTCAAGGATTTTCCCTCCTGCGCTAAACTATCATAAACAGATGCAAGGCAGGCTTACTAACCAGTTTGAACAACTGTTCGGGGTACTCTCTGGGTAAAAAGGATGTTTCTGTGGTTCAGCTGAGGTCTGCGGGCATCGGGCAGGGAGCCAAAGAGGGGCATCGCTGCAAAAGACACAATGGATTTCACTAATTTCGCCTGCTCTTTTAATCAAATCTCAAATTAGCAACGCGCGGATATTCATCTAATGGCATCCAGTAATTAAACCTTTTTTTTTCCTGGATTTCGTCTGGTGAGAAGCATGGTTGTTCAAGCTGAATAATTAAAGAAGTCATCAAAGAGAGGGATTATAACAGCATTGTACAAGCATCACAACACTGGCACCGCCAATGTGTGACTGTCACAGGTTTACCACTGAGGAGACAAGACCCCAAAGATGGCATCTTTTCGGGCATTTCAAACGCAAAGATCGTAATTACAACAAATTTGATTAACGGCGTAATTAGCGGCGTATTTTTTTTTTTTTCCATAATCACCACAGCGACACAGGTGGATATTCGAATCTTTCGGGACTAATCAACTCGGGATGATCAGCCTTTGATTCCATGGGGAATGCTAATTGTGGAGTATCTTCATTACAGAAATGGATTACAAAAAAGAGGGCTCGCATGAGAAAGCAGGATGTAATAGAAGGGTGGAGTACGTGTGTGTGTATTTGACAGAGTGAAAGAGAGAGAGTAGAAGAGAGCGAGAGAAGGCAAGAAGGGGGATATTTTTCTTCCTTCGTTGTATGCCAGTAGTCAAATAATGCCACAGCACTCACAAACAAGGAGAGAAAGCTTCTGCATTTCACCTGATGAGAATCCTTTCTTGGAAAATCTAGTTTCTTTGCTCTTTGCCTGCTCTCTATAGCTCAAACTCTGGCAAATGAAGACATCTACTTTTCCTGGTTCTGGATCTTACAAAACCGGGCTGAGAAGAAACCTTCCTGGGATCTAATTTCTGTCAAACTGGATATTATTCTGCTCCTATACTGATTAGTGCATTAGCGACATGAATATTTCAAAGACTGATTTTGGTGCCTGTTTCGAAGCGGAATGAAGACAACAGACACTCTGGCAGGCACTGGCTAATGTCTCCTGTGCTTAATCATCCAACAGCACTGTGGTTTTATGCATATTTCATTTGCATATCATTAACCGGCTAAGGCATACTAGCAAATGGCAGCAGAGTGTGGGGGACTGGAAACAAAAAGCGCCTAATATTAGGAGAAAAAAACCCCGACTCATTATCCGATGACTATCTTGAAAGCTGCATGCATGATTTAGGCAACCTGCCAATTCGTTTATTTTTATTTTAATTAAACGAAGAAAGTCAGCGCTCTCAGCCTATTGAAAACGTTATAATTAAGCTATTTTAAAAAATAGTACAAGAAGGGGTCGTTGAATGTTTGTTTAGCAAAGGCTTGTGAGAATTTGTGGTTTTTAAAATGCAGGAAAATGTCGCTATTACTTCTAATTGTAGCTTATGAGATACTTCATTATAAATACAATAACTTGCCTGTATAAACAACTTATTATTAGTGGTAATCGAGCACCTTCAAAGCAAAAATGTTGCACAGCAACTACAACTGAAGACAAAATTTTTAAGTCATCAAAATGGTCTTGGTATTTACTTTAAACCTTTAACATATGAAATTAACTTTTATGTGATCCACACTTAAAAAGAAATCCCTAAAACAGAACTGAATCAAAGCCCACAGTTATTCTTATATACATCTATCTATCTATCTATCTATCTATCTATCTATCTATCTATCTATCTATCTATCTATCTATCTATCTATCTATCTATCTATCTATCTATCTATCTATCTATCTATCTATCTATCTATCTATCTATCTATAGATATAGATATAGATATATAGATATAGATAGGACACATGCTCACCCATAAAGGACATGCAGCAACTTTCAGCTGTAACTAAAAAACACAACTGGAATTAAGATATCGAAATAAGAAATATGTAAAATTCAGGGACAAAAGAGGCCTTCTCTACTGTATAGTATTTTTAACAATTTTTTCAAAATATTGAGATTAATATTACATTTTAATAGATACAAGCAAATCAAAGTTAAGTATTTCACAGAAGGAAATTAAAAAAGTTGACCTGTGACATGTGCCACTGTAAAGAAAAGTCACTGAAATAATTGTGATTTAAAAAGATAAGTGGTTGTAATTGTGGAGACCCCCCCCCACGCCCCTTTTTTGAGATATCCTCATCTATTTCCTCCCTGATGGAAGGTATACCCCTAGCCCTCCCACCCATCACTCCACATCTTATACCCCCCAATCCCCTGAAGCTGGACTATTCAAATGAAATAAGCTCTACGCCTCACACAATTAGCCATATTTGGTAATTTGAGAAAAGATTGCCACAGGGGCGAGGAGGAGGGGCTGCACAGATGGGTGGTAGGCTGGCAGGGGAAGCCTGGTGAGTTGAGTGGGTATGAGTGCGACGCTTTGTAATCATGGCACATGCAGATGTCGCTGTAGTTCTTCCAAAAGCATCTTCTAACTCTGTGGGAGGGGGGGGGGGTAACGAGGAATTCGTTTGGCATCACTTACCTTCACTGTGCGCTTCTAATGAGAGGAAACTGGTGGAGTATAGGAAGGAGGGTTGGCAGCCAGGGCCAGAAGAGCTGACATGGGCGAGAGGAAGGTTTGGGGGAGAATTCTCCCAGGATGAGACTGTCGATGCAAATAATGAAGCAGGAGAGGTTAAGTAATTTCAGTGAGTGTCAGTGTATTTCTGAGCTTGTCATAAGATGTTGACATTGTGCAGTTTGCTGGTATCGGTACACATGCAGAGCCTCTTTTAAGCAGCTCAGTATTAGGTAATGTTGACATTTTTTCTCTCTTCCATGCTTTAGTTGGTGTACCACAATGTTAGTTCTTTTTTAATAAACACAGCCCTCATATTTTCACTCGTTTTCCGAAAATGTTCTGCTCCTGAAAATATACAAATGTAATTTAAAATGAGAGCAATCAATCTGAAAATACGGCGTCCATCGTTAGGGCAAGGAATTACAAAAGTTGATATGCCAGTACAATTATTTGTTCCTCACAGGTCTACTTCAGGTAAAGACAGTGATGCCAGTTTGCAAAAGGATATCTGCATTATCTTAAATATATCATCATTAGGGGCATCTGAATAATGTAATAATTTACAGTAAATCAGATGTAAGAAATTGTGGTCAATAACTATACATAAGTTATGAATGAAACTCAAATTCTCTCTGCTTTTTATGAGACTACAGAAAACAACCAAAAAATAAATTACCTATTTTTGGGTATTAAACATTAGTCAAATAGAATCCTATTTTACAATAGTAGTTAAAGTTCCACTCTAATCTTCTTTTGATCTATTTTTAAAGCGTTTTCAGTTATGATTATGTAGTTTTTAGCCAAAAATAAAACAATAACCTGTGTCGTTTCTGGAACATAGTTTCTGCAGCGCGTCAGGAGTTTATTAGAAATTTGCCTCTGAATTGTAGGTGGAATTGTTGTTGTGGAGTAAGCCTGCCCTCATTTTCCATCATCCCTTTATTAACAGGTGTTCCCGGTAGCTTACAGCCACTCACACCTCCAACCTAACATTAGCAACAAAAATGGTGAGCAATATTGGCGCCATCCAGTTGTAGTTTTGAGCCAGATACCAACTCAGTCAACAAAATAGAAAACGTTCATGAATGTTGTCCTCTACAAGTGCATTCGAAATTGCGACTTGTCATTGTAGGTCTTACATCACATCTACAAGCTTTTCCAACTGCATTTTTTAATCTGCTCCTGATTCACAACAATTTGAATAAAGGAATGATCAGAAATGCAATTTTAAACTTAATTTTCTTTATGTCCAACATCATAAAAAAGGCAACAAGAACATGTTAAAAACACCAAAAACACTTTTTCCTCGGCATGGGTCTTTAAAGTAAGAATAGGCTACTCTAAATTCTAAGGAAAATATGTGTACTTTAAAAATAAGTGATTTAAACAATGTTCAAATAGAAACTATTACTGGGCAATATTTATTTGCAGTTAAAAACACTTCATTGTTAAAAGGCCAAAGATTTATCAAGGAAATACAAAAAAGTACAATACTTTCTTATACAGCAGTGACAGACTATATGATAAATGACCGGAACCGTTTCTCTCCTTTCCTTTTTTGTATTACTACATCAGTTATAAGCCCCAATTGGTCAAGATAACCACGCTTCACATTCCATAACCCCTCAAACTTTAGGCATATCAGGCGATGAAAATCCCTTCAATCCTATGAAATCTGAACACCGTGTGTAAACTGCCTTGGTCAAGCAGAAGAAAAGCATTCTGCGTTTAACCGCTGTCCTGCACAAGGTCTGAAGATTCCTTGTAATTCTATCAGGTTTTATTAATATGCTGTCGTGGAAGCATTTGCAGTTATCTACTGTACCTGGCTGTCTCTTCATAAAGTGATGTGAAGGTCAACTGTCAATCAGCCTGCACAATATTATAATCAGTCTTTTAAGTGAGCTAAAGGATGCCATTAAAATCAGCAGTAACGGATGATGAAAGAACTGTCAAAAGGACTAGCCTCTGGGGGTTGAATGCTTAAAGGCTGAATGGGAAAAGAGGGAAAGAAGATAAAGGGGACACTGAGATACTAAGTAGACATGTATTTGAGAGAAAATATGTGATAGTGGCATGAGGTATCAGTCGCATATAGTACTAAATGAGTACTAAGGTAATATGAAATATCCCTTTTGTATTTTGTGGTTTTACCATGAAACCAAAGATAAAAACCTCTTTTCCTATCGTAAAAATATGTTTAGTTGAATGTGTGCAAATAAACTTTTACTGTATAAAGTAGACAGAAAATACTTACAGAACGATTCTTAAAGCATAACAGAGTTATCAGACAAATAAAGATGTCCCATCACAGCATCTCTGCTATATTTGGTGAGCCGCAGCCTTTTTTAGTGCAGTCTCGACTCCTCATGAGAAATTTATTGTGTACAGATCAGAGCATGATATCCTATGGGATGTAGCCACTGAATGTCTCTTATGAATCCCACATGCTCTGTTAGATTCTCTATGTGTAAGTGATAGCTAGCAAGTGTGTTAAACAAATCGTATAACTGAAGCACAGATACTGCAAACTTGTCGGGGTCAGATTTTTGCTTAGATGCGGAGTAATAAAGTAATAAAGGTAGATGTAAATGTAATGTCAAGGAGGAAAAGAAGAGGGCATGTGCACATGACGATACAGTGTGAAAGAAATGGTTCAGCAGCGCTTGTCCCGCAAGGCCTGCACTAGGCGACTGCCAAGGGAGCCATTACATGTACGTCTTTGACAGCTTACTCTTTCATTACAACAGAGGACGGTTAACAGCACCACTCTCACAACCAGGCTTGTAATGGCAACTGTATCAGGAGTCGCCAAACATGCAGTTACATTTTAGTGTCATGTTTATTTACATTTGAGCTCTGCAGAAGCATTCTCTTAAAGTTCACGCTGTATTGAGCAACAATGGCAACAACAATGGCAATGGAAATACTGCCGCTGTTTTCCTCTCTACGTTAGGCTAGAAATTACGTCTCCCTATCATCCTGTTAATGTTTTGAAATAGCATGCTAGTGTGTATAAACCATTTAATCATTTTACAATTTGCAACCTCCTCCTTGAACACAGCTCTCTCTGCTGCTGGCTCAGAGAAGCAACAGCTTTGACAGAAAATATAATCAAGTCATTTTTTCAGATTTTTTTAGGGTAACTTTCTGGTGCAAACAAATGTAGCCTATGACAGATTTCTACAGTACTACAGTAATCAAAATAGCTAGATGGAATTGGGTTTTTAAAGGTTAACAACCTCGCAGAGAATCTTAGTCAACACATTAGGTTAAACCTAAAGTTAGGAAGAAGTTTTACAAAAGGAGTCATTTGGACTTTATAGGTTGAAGACGTTTCACCTCTTATCAGATAAGAGGACAAGAAAGGACCCAGTCTCTTGGATAAAACGTGAAACGTCTTTGACATTAAGATAAAAAAAACATGACTTATGGAAACATTCTGGATGAATGAAACCTCACAGATATACAGTTATGAAGAAAGTTAGTGAGAATATTCTTGGATAAAAGTATTAAAATAATCAAATTAAAAGCCAAGGTTTTGAGAGCAGCCTTACTTGTTGACATAAACCATCTACCTTTGTCCACCCTATGAAAATTCCAGCCTACTAATGGCTGGTCTCTTCTGATTGCTTAATTTGGCCAATACGACAACTGGCAAACTCCCTATTGCTTATCATACTGGAAAAAACACCAAAATATTGACAACATATTTGTCAAATGTTTGGTCAAATTGACTTAGAGTTTGCTGGGAAACAAATTACTTATATTTTGACAGAATTTGTAAAATACAACACATTTTTCACTTTTAATATTTTATACATACATTTTAATATTTAAGATATAGTGGACCAATAGTGAGGTATCGTACTACTCAATACTTGGTCGCAATATTTATGTTCATGGACTCAACCTCCCAACAGCCACTTGGGTTTTCCAGGCATTTAATATCACTTACCAGTATGTGGTTGACAGTTGATAGCTCAGCCCCATAACCACAAGTCCTGCGAAGCTATATAGTTAATTATTAAACAATGCTAAACTTTTTTTTTTTTGTGGTACTGCATGTACTGTGACATTCCTTTAATTAAATTATCTATTATGTCTATTGTGGATAGCACAAAGGTCCAATCGCAAAAGACTCAAAGGTGCCAGTGCATGAAAGCAGAGGTCGGTCAGGAACTCTGTCCAATTTTCAAGAGGTACAGAAAGTACTCCCTGGTATGCAGAAAAAAAAACACAGTTTAGATTCCAGTTGACTTAGATAAGATAAAATTGTACTGATCTGTCTTTGGGGAACTTTTTTTTTAACAGTTCTTAAGGTGCAGAGAAAGACAGAACAAGTTTAACAAGAGAAAATACTTTTTTTTTTTTCTTAATAAGCTTAAATATACAGAATTAACAGTAAATAAGCTGGAGGAATTGTTTTTACGGGAGGTATTTTAATATTACAGAGTTGTGGAGTCTGATCAGTGTTGGTTTAAATAATCTTTGGAAGCTTTCTCTACTGCACTTTGGTTTTCTCAGTCTCCCTCTGAATGTGCTGTGTAGAGTCTCCACTGTTTGGTGGGGTTAGTAGAAGGTTTTGTCCATAGCAGCTGAATGGCTCAGTTGTCTGCGTATAGGACTGGCAGATGGGAAAGCAGGGTTCGATTTCCAGGAGACACGATGAGCTTAATCCAGTGTGGGACCCTTCATGCTACTGCCTAACTATGTTGCCACAAAGTCCCCCTGTGGCGGTCCCCAGCCCAGATAGAATACAGATACAGAGTTGTGTCACGGAAGGCATCCAGTGGAAAAACCTCTGCCACACCACTTGTGTGACTAAGTGGAGGCTGAATCACTGTGGCAAATGCCTGATGGGATATGCTGAAAGGTGAATAACAGGCAGGAAGATTTGTGCATGATGGAACTTATTATGGCTAAAATCCTCCTCCCACACACCTCCTCCACAGTGTCTCCAGCCAACAGCCTTGGACAGAGCTGGTCTTCCTAATCAACTTGCTTTGAATTCTTTGTCTCGGTCAGTGCTGCCTGAACCCCAGCACATTCTCAGAAACAAACCAAGGACTGAAGTGGACAGAAGGGCCTGCAAAGATCACGCATGTCCAATAGCTGATCACTTGAAGCCAATGTTTCCTAAAGTAAGCTCTTCAAAAATTGAAAAAAGAAGCAAGAATAGGAAAACTTTATTTTTAAGAGCCTGCATCTCCTCACTGCAGTATTTATCCACCATATATTTTCAAACTATGTTGTGAGTCGGGTTTATTCAGATTTGAGCTGTGGGTTGTATTTTTTTTGCTTCTTGTGTTAGATGGCACTTAGACTATATTATTTGCTCCCATTTAGTTTGCTTCTATATTTTGCACAAAAGGTTTGTTGACATTTACACTCAAGTAAACCCCACTGGAGTAAATTAGCAAGTGAACTGAAACCTTAGCTCTAACACAGACAAGGTTTTGTTTGTTTACACCAGGTTTTATGTCAGTTTTTAAACCTGCCAAACAAAACAGTTAATTTCAGAAATCAATGCCCAAAGTATAAAATTCTGAGAACCCAGCCTTCAATCTTTGTTAATTCTGACCCTTCCCAAACCTTGATGGTCCTTTCTGCAGGTAGTGGGAACATTGGTGGACCTGTATGCTAAACTGCTGTAACCTGCTTCTACGTGTGACTATTAGTTTATTCTATTTAATTGAAGATGAAATAGAGAACTGTAATATGATAATGATATGATCATTTTGAGACATTTTTTGACTATATTGGGCTGGCATGGAATTTAAATAAGGGATGTTTAAGAAAGAAAACTATTTTTGAACATTTTTGTTATGTTTACTCCAGCATCTACGTACATTTCTGGTTATGGATTAAAGATTAAATAGCAAGGTCAGTTCCCAACTACAGAAAGGAAAGCTTTGGTTTACTTAAACTGTTGCTCAATGTAATCCAAAAGAATGTTGTTTTAAGATTAAAAAAATCAAATCCAAACATGGATACAATGATTAAAATGAACAATGAAAATATATGTACATGGCACAAAATTAATTGGAGTAATTCCAGATGTTCAAAAAAAATCGTCAACAAGTAACACAATTGTACATACACAGAACAGGTTCCACATTACTCTGCATACTTGAAATCTTTACAGTCTTACTTATTAAAAATTATTGTGTCAAGGTTTTAAGGGGCAAATACAGAACCAGATTAAATCCATTAACTTTCTAGATAAAAAAGAAAAAATATTAGGTATTATCAGCAGAACATGAAACATGAATCCTAATTCTTTGTGTTTATTCCTAAGGCAATTAAGCAATGATAGTCATATTCAAAGCAACACACAGTAATTAAAAGGAAATATTACAAATATGTAAATAACATATTCAAGCAACAAAAAAAGAAGAAAAAAACAAGTATCTATTAATTTAGTTTGAGATGTAAGACTGTTTCAATTTAAAAACATAAAAAATGTAAGAAAAATAGCACATTTCTATAAATATAAAGATGACGTGTAAGATTAGTCAATTTTGCCTTTAGATGTTTTGCAAGGATGATGCAAATAAATAGATAAATAAAGAAATCAACCATTAAATAATATTAAATGGGATTTTAAATTATGCATTTTCTTTTGTTAGGTCTTTTTCTACTTTTCAGCAGGTACTGTCTTATTTTTTCTGTCTTTATTTTAAGTATTTTAAAACAAACATGGAAAAAATACACATATGTATAATAAGTAAGCAAGATTATACACAATTTGCATACCTAAAATGTGAAAGCTACTTTCTTTTATTAAACTTTATCACTTTAACAATGATTTTTCCTTTCTGGTCCTCATATTCTACAGGTTTGATGTGTTTTTCTTTCTCAACACACCGTATTTCAATGATGGGTTTTAATATGTTATCACATTTTTTTTAACATTAAATTATGAAAATCCAATATCAAAAAGAGTACTGTTTAATATCTGAACCAGTGGTGCTGTGCTTCCAAGACACACCCTATAAATCTATTTAAATAAAAGGTTTTCTTTTGTAATCTTCCTCTCCATTATCAGCATGCTGCAGCTAAGAGTTGCAATTAGGGCAGTCTTTTTCATGCTAATCAATTTGACAGCACAACAATCAGTTTGTTATATTAGCTCCTGCTCTCCTCATTTCCCCGGCTCTGCTTTCTCCCTCACCTCTGCCTTTTTTCCTGTGACATTTGCAGAGGTTGCTCCATTTGCATTATTTATCATATAAGTAAAAGTGTGCATTGCTCAAGACAAGAGTGCACAGTTATTAGTGCAATATAACAAATGCCAAATGCAAAATGCAGTCATTTACCTTCCTTTTCCACCCACAATAAATTATCAAACCAGGAGATATACATATCTGTGGGTCATCCTAAATGTTCAAAGACAAGAAACTATTTATTTATTTGGTTTCTTTACATAATTTCAGTGTATTTCAGTGCAATTTACTTTTAAAATGCCATTTGCAACCAATGGTTGTCTCTAAGGGCAATACAGATAATATTAATCCTGATTGTCATAATCTTAGTTGGATGGTTGTGAAGTGGTTAACACTCACCTCACAGCAAGAAGGCTCTGGTTCAAATTCTGGCTGGGACCTTCCTGTGTGGAGTTTGCATGTTGTCCTTGTGCACATGTGGGTTCTCTCCAGGAACTCCAGCTTCCTCCTGCAGTCCAAAAAATGTGCCATAGTTTAATTGGTGACTTTAAATTATCCTTTAGGTGTGAATGTGAGGGTTTTATTCCCCTGGAACGGATTAGCAAACTGTCATGGGTGTACCCCACCTTTGCCTCCAAAAGGCTCCAACATCCCTGTGACCTGAAACAGGAAAAAGTGAATTTAGAAAATGAATGGATGGATCATATAATCCAGTTTAGTCCAGAAAATTCTAATACTGCCAGAATATCTTAATCTCATGTACTAATGACCCACGTTAACGACCAATAGATTACATTGGACAAAAGATGACAATGGAGACGAAAACCTGTGTGTGTATTGTCCTCCCATTACTTTGAACTATCATAATTATAAATTGCTTGAAATCAAGGAGACAGCTTCTATAAACAATAGTTGGTACTAAAGTTTAACTTTTTTTTTGTCCCTGAACTTCCTGATCATCTGTCCTGAGGACACTCAGCCAGCAGCATTAGAAAAGACAAGGTTTTAACCGGAGCCCTGCAAGACCAGATGAAATATCCCACAGTAATCAATAGGTTTGGGTTCATTACCCTGACTTGAGAGACAAATTTGGTGAGGAACAGACATGATCTAAGTTTACTCAATTACTCTCTGAAGAAGAAGAAAAAAAGACTATCCTCTGACCAATAGTAATGTTTGTACCAGATTTCATTTGTGCCTCCGTGTTTGCTAAATTAAACAACAACAATGCAGATGCATCTGTTTTGTTTATACAGTATATTCAAGTGTGAGAGTGCATCTGGATCATATGTGACCATAGAAACTTTCAGTTTCATTAACATGGCAGCCTGCTATAAAAATGATCTTGGTTGTTAATTATATGCAAAAGCAAGACTGGGAGTCAGTTTGGCACAATCAGAAGGAAATAATTGCAGGGTTTCTTTTTTCTAAGGGTCAAATAAATTAAATCTGACAGAAAAAAATATCAAGCAAGAATTTCAAATAGATCTAATAAAAGGGGAGATGTGGGCGCTAGATGAGACAGAGAGAGGCACAGCATGTGTGTTAAACACAGAGAAGGAGGAAGAAGGAAACATAGAGGAAGCTGCAGGATGGCTTGTATGCCTTCAAACTGAAATCTCAATCCCATGTAGTTTTGCTCCTTGAAAGGAAATCTAAAAGCTAAGGCATTGAAAATCATGAATAAACATTGGACTGGCTTTGTGTGCATACATCATACGATGACACTACCTAATGGAGGATTCCTTGCCCTCAAACACATGAAAAGGCAATGAAATTACCCACCAAACCATTCAGCCTCATGGTTCTTCAATGGACCGCTCAGGGAGAGAAAAGGATGGTCTAATAGGGAGAAATGGGAAGTACTGTGAAAAGAGTTCTCCTATTAAAACCAAACTTCAGATTAAAAAAAATGAATATTGCAGTAATAATCTCTTGACAAAATTTGATTCAAGGTATTTTTTCTTCTTTGAGAATAATTAGTGTTCTGCCTGTGACAGAACATATATTGTTTTGCTTAGTATTTATCTATGCAGATTTATGGTTGTAGAAGGGTGCTTTCTCCTGTGACTGACAATTCACTGTTTATCTAGATAAGTGGGGTTTGATAGGATTTAGGAATGTTATGATATTTTTAAAAGAATAATCGGTTTAATTTGCTGAAGTCAAATACAGTTCTTACTTTATTCCTGCAAGACAGTAGTATTGATTTACTAATTTACAACTCCAAGGATCTTAAGTAATTTGTGACGTCATAACAGGGCAAATGCATTCTAAAGATCGTTTACACCTCCCTTTTTTATATTTAATCATTAGCATCACTAAAATTTATTCCAAGTGGTATTTTACATTTATCTTTTTGCACAATGCCACAGTAACTAGCACTGTTACCTACCATCTGACACTTATCTGTAACATGTTTGACATAGTAAAACTGCTGTTAATAAAGTTTTAGTATCGTTTTGGTTTTGAAATTAAAAAATGGCTCTGATGCATTTAGGTTCCTCTGCCCTTAAATAATCAAAGGCGTCAGAGTTGAGTCTTTATAGGTGTTGATGTCCTGCTTGTTTTCAACCAACCCTGGCTTTGCAGCTTCTTCATCACAAGACACACCTGATTTAGGTCGGCAGGAGGTAGGGCAGTGATGTCGGTTTTAGGTACTTTACTGAGAAGAGATGAGAGGAAGGACAAACCTGAAAAAACTCCTTTGTCAGTATCATCAGGAGGTCTTTCCCATTGGCTGCTTTTGCAAACTATCACAGATTTTGAAAAGGGCAGTTATTAAAAATATATAAACACAATTAAAAGCAATAGAACTAGATAGAACTAAATAGAACCTCAAACACTTAACTGCCTATGCCTGCAGGCTGCCTGCTTCATCTAGATCTGAGTAAAAGTTTGACCTGTGCTAAATGAGCTTGCATGCTCATTTGGACAATTTGGAACAGGTCAGAAAAAGCTAATCACATAAAGTTTTGCACAATAAATTAAAGTGTTAAAAAACAGGGAACTTATTTCTCAGGGAGGAAAGTGAAGCCAAACGTAATCTTTAAAATGTATTCCTGGACAGCAGACAAGTCAAAATCAATGTTCAGCTGTAATTTTTCTTTAATATTTACATATTTTAGAATAAGTTTCCTAAAGATGTTCTGTCTGAGGCAGTGGTATGGATAACAACTATCATTTTAAACTCATGCATGTCTTCTATTTCCTATCAGCAAGCGTGGGTGCATCAGCTACAGAGAGCCCGAGGCAACATTTCCACAGAGAATCATTTGAAAAGTATGCATCAGAGGCTGATACTAATTAGACTGAGTGTATGTATGAATGTTCCTATACATCCATGTGTGTACGTTCGTGTTGGTGCGGAGGAACATACACCTAGCCGGGCGAATGAGCAGTGTTCAGCAGCTGAGTGCAGTAATTTCTTTGATCATTTTTAATGGCCATTCTTTCATGTGAGGCTGCCGCTCACACACAGATCCCTGCAGGTGTCATCTCATTCCTTCAGTTGCGAGATTAGTATGCGGCAGGCAGTAAAAAGCCAGGCCATTACACTGTGTAGCACACGCGCATAATCTCAACACAGTGGGATCATTACCTTTTCAAAGGATGATATCGCCTTGCTGACTACAGAGATACACAGAGGTACAATCTGGGCAAAAGCAGGAAAAGAATCAGAAAGGGGACAATGTCAGATTTAGTTTAAACAAAGGTGTCTCAATCCTACCTGTAAATATGGAAGGTGAGCTGGCAGTCATCTGCTGATTTTTCAGTCTTCTTAAGTACTGAAAGTTGTAACAAGCAAACCATTAAAGCAATCAGGAGGAACCTCCAAAAAATCAAATTAGAAATAAATATGAAACCAAAAAAGATTCAAATGATTGTTATCTGATGTGTTAAGAAAAAATGAATACTAAAGTGAAGGTGCAAATCAAACCCTAAAACACATGGAAAATTAAAAGAAGAAGCATCAGATACTAAAGTCCCACTTTTACTAAAGCAAGACTTCTTTAAACGAACATTCCATTCCAGGACACTTGCTTAAAAAGAGGTACAAATGTATTCTATCACCATGAATACCAATTTTACTTTCACTACAATTTCAATTTTTTTTTTACTGATTTCTTTTAACAATTCAAAAGTTGAAATAATAACACAATTCTAAATTGAATCATGTGTTGATTTATTTTCACACCATGGAGCAGAGTTTGTGCAATTGGTTTTGTCTTTGTGAAAGTGAAATGTATTTGTGAGATTTCAATGTTGACTTGTCACAGGTTTTTTAGCCACTAAACTTGTTTTAAATGTCTTTTAGTTGTCAAACATCAAGCTGACATCAGTTTTTCCTCAGTACTTTCATTTTAAAAATAAATAACCTGTTCAAAACTGTGTCATTGCTGTACATTTTCAGTATTTAAACTGTCAAAACCTGATTTCAGATATGAAAAATGCATCAATATTATCATAATTAAGAATAATATTGTTTGTCTCTATGGCAATAATTAAAAATATATATTTCCTATTTCTTGAAATTGTGTGTGAAGATTATCAGTACTCCCAACCCTTTGATAAAATGGAGTCTTTGTTAGTCAACAAAATAAAAAAATAAATAAAAAATAGAAAAAACTCCATATTTAATTTCCAAGCCATCAACATTTTTAATCCTCTGGTTATACAAAGAATAACATGCAAATGATGGTAGTCTACTGTAAGAAACTAATAGGTATTTTCATGGGGTAATTTTGCTCGTTTGACTTGATTCTTGCTTGATGAAGTAAACTTGACTCTAGAGACACACTTAGCACACCATTAGATTTAAATCCAGGCAAAGCTGCCAAGCTTTGGCATATTCTAGTAATCCTATCAAATCACAGAGATTTTAATGATATCAACTGTTTCAGTAAACAAGAAAGTCTAAATCCTATTTTAGATCCTTGAATTAAACCACAAAACAGATGGATTCAGCACTTAAACGGTGTGGAAACAAATACTGTGTGGTGGAAAGTCTGGGTATTGTTTGTGTAGGTGTCTTTTTAGAGGAGCAACATGTGATCAGTTTCATAAATAAAGATGAGGTTTAATGACCAAAACGGAATGTTACCAAAAATAGTTAATATTGATGTCATCATAAACAGCAACGGTAAAAATAGTTTTCCTTCTCATCGGATAGTGAGGCTGAGAAATCAGAATGATAATGAACCAGCATTGGAATACTGAAATAAAAAGTTTCTTCTGAGACTAACTGGTGTATATGGAAAATAAGTTCAAGCATTTAAAAAAGGACATCATTTTTTCATGGGTTCGAAGTGAAAAAATGTGGAGCTTATCAGACTTTCATGAGAAATTTTTGTGATGTGCCAGAGACCATTTAAACTATTTCACACTGCTTTAGCGGGGAAATGGACATGGTCTAAAATTACTTTAATTATGGATTTACATATAAGGACATTTTAGTGCTGCAAGTTCAAATATTATTTTTTGCTGTTAACATTCAAAGTAAATAGTCAAAATGGAGGTTTCCTCCCTGTCTTACAGTCAAAACACACACAGTTCTTGTATTGTTTGTAAATCTGAAAATAAAAGTATCAATTTCTTTGTTTTCAACCAAAAAAAAAAGGCATAATCAAAATAAAAAAGGAAACTTCTAAAAGAAATATAGCAAGAGTTTTTTTAAACCTATTTGTAAGACCTGAAAAGCAGTCCTCTAAATTTTTCATGGGACACTACCTGGGGTAACAAAAAGAGAGCCTTTTGATCTGACTCTCAATGGGATTAACTGGGCAGACATATACATGAGAAATCTGGCTCTATGCAGCAAAAGAAAGAATTGTCAAGCTCACTTTTTATAAAAACACATCTTATATAAGGGATTAACACGCAGAAATATTTCCCTATTGCTTCTTATATTCTTCCCCTCCATCATACACTCTTTACATGCTAATTCTGAATGAAATGTGTCCACTAAAAGTAATGCCCTTCAGTCTTTTGTTTTCAATTTTTTTTGTTTTCTAAGTGGCATGGAAGGCAACATATTGAATGTAGTCTAAGAACACTTTCCAAACATTAATGTTGAAAAGACCTAAACTGAAGAGCCCTGAGAGAGCTGGTGGTGCTGCACAAAAGAGCTTTCATTTCACCCAGTAAAGGAATAAATAAAAAACGACAAAAAGTAAGAAAATAATTCTAATTTAATGTTCACACTCTTTCGGTAGGCTAGGTTGTGCAGAATCTTAATGTATCTTAACTCAAATAACACTTTTTATGTATTGACATGTTATGTTACACATCTCAATTTAATTTTATTGCTAGCTGTTTAGATGTTTTATGTGTTTGAATCTGTTTATGAAACTAAAAAACACATTTTTGTTTTTGTCTAAAAGAGCAAGATACAAACAAAGAATTGCTCTGAGCATGTGGTAAATAAGTCAGGACAAGGAAAGACTTAAAACGACAGCTTTTATAACAAAACAACTTCTAAGTGCTGTACTGTATAGTAAAACTTTTTGGTAGCTTTACTAAAAATATTTTTTAAAAAGTTATATAACAACAGGAATGTAACAGTAAGAACAAAGGTGGCACAGAGAAAATTAATGGAACAAAGACAAACAAAAAAGATAGTATATGAGAACTAATTTTATTACATAAAGTCTTTTTATATAAAAAAAAAAGGACTAACAATATGGATAAAAAGCTTTGTCTGATTATGATAAGTGCTGTAAATTTCCAGACTAGTCTGACAGATTTTTGTTTTCACTAACAGAATTTTTCCCCCCAACATGAAAAATGAGTGTCTGTTTCTCTCTGACTCAGTGCAACTTGGCCCATCCAATCCCTGTCATCATTATTTTCTAAAGTGGCTAAATGCTGTGCTGTAAACAGCTCCCAGGATAACTGACATGTTAATCAATGACATCTGTGTGGCCACCTTTTTTGAGGGTCCCCAAGGTGGCTGCTCCAAGCATGTTCCTTTTAACTTGGTGGTAGTGGAGGAGTGTAAACAGAGTAGAATATAGACTCCAGGATCGAGTGACTGATCAATGCCATTGATCACTTGAGTTACAGTACCTCCCCTGTTTGGCTTCAAGCCCTGGATCCCAGCAAGCCACAACATGGATACCTTTAGATACAACCTGCACACTAGAGGGAGACAGAGAATCTCTGGCAATGTCTTAATGAATTGTTTTTAGGCCTAATTAACCAAATCAAAACAGACAAATATTAACACGCATGTCATTGATGAATGACTGCATCTACTGTAATTTTCTTTTTTAGATAGTAGTATTGTCTTCCTTTCATATCATATAAAGTTTTCATTAAGAAACTAAACAAAAAACAAAATAATCTTAAAATGTATTTATTTTATTTCCTGTCCACCCTAAATGGTTGGGCTATGTTCTGGTAGAAAAATGCT
The DNA here is from genome assembly GCA_023969325.1 of Oryzias curvinotus. Taxonomy (NCBI): domain Eukaryota; kingdom Metazoa; phylum Chordata; class Actinopteri; order Beloniformes; family Adrianichthyidae; genus Oryzias; species Oryzias curvinotus. The sequence continues at coordinate 10,875,045 of CM043708.1, forward strand.
AAGAAATGATACACTGATATGCAACAGTTTTGTGTTGAAGTAAATACTACTACAGTCAACACGAACAGGTTTCTTTGTGTTAAAAGTACATGTCCTCTAAAAACCAAAAAATGCAGGTAAATAAATCCTAAAGTTCAGAGTCTGCCAAGAATTTAAAAAGAAATAAAATCTGCCAACTCTTTGTAATATTCGTGTTTGTTACAGTCTAGCAAAACTGGAAAAGAGGTCATACAACTAAATAAAAGTGATCCAGTTTCAGGTCTCCATCTGGCGAAAGTGACTCTAAGTAGTAAGGTAAAAACCATTTGCTTAAATTGGAGCAGTGTTTTACAAATGTAATGTCAACAACCACAAAAACAAGTTAAATGAACAAAAACTAAGAAAATAAAAGTTATATATAGATGACAATGTCATGTTACCTAAATACCCTAAATAAATTTATTTAGATCAGACTCACTCACATCTAGACATACCAAGATTTTGTTGCTACCTCTATCAGGATATAGTTTTGATGTTCATTTTAAAATGGTGCATCCTTATTCACCACCGATCATAACCCTAATTTTCACAAAATCGCCCTAATCTTGACTCTCATCCATGTAAAATCAATCAGCATTCTGAAAGTTCAGAACAACCTGGCCACATTACACATGGTCAAATGTTTCCAAGAGGCCTCTTGTTCTCTGTAAGGTTTTTGAACATCAGAAAAATTAAGATAACAAGCACATGACCATGCAAAGATAAACAAATGAGTGACGCATTCCAAAGACTACCAAGTGGAATGATTCACTGTCTCACTATCTGTCTGCTAAATGGAGGTACATACACATTGCTGTTCAATGCTGCATTCATCATAGACTTTTTCTTCTTGATCATTCAAAGAATCCATTTAAGGTGATATGAAAAAAGTAATATTCCAGCAATAAACTTTGATTTACATCACACTCACTGTTCACCCTCCTCTTTCTTATCTGATCATTTAGCCCAGATCATATAACTGTATATCAGACACAAATGAAATCAGGTCTCGTTCACATTAAGCCTAAGTCTTTCTGCAGCTAAGATCCCTCTGACCCAACTCCACAGCAAGCCAGGGGCAGATCCCCATTTATTTTCAGGCCCATTTCCTCCTATGATTAGGTGATCAATCAATCCCAGCATTCAATCTCATCAGGCAGACGGGATTATCTGTCCATCTTCCCCTCTGCCTCTTTAAGTTACTCCCTCCCACACACACCGCAGCACATTAACATCAGATCAAGTATCACACAACAAAGCAGTATGGCACATTCTCTGACCACAAACAGACGGCTTCTCATCCCAGCTGTCTCTCAGCTCCATTCATTCCATCTGCTAAAAACCTGCTGTAGTAGCCAACAGAAAGACAGACATGACCTAAGTGCTTATCTGCTGCATGGATGCATAGATTTTTTTACACACTTCCTTAAGATCGAAGATGTCTGAGGGAAGTATTCCTTTGAGCTAAATATAGGTTATGTATATTTGTAAAACCTAAAAGAATATTAAAACACTGTAGCAGATCTGGTTAGTTTTCTGGGAGTTGGATGGAAAGTTCACCATGCAATAATACAATCATATAAATTAAACCTGTATATCACCATGCTAGTCAAGGATACATAAATTCAAAGGCCATTATGCCCAGCTATTCTAAATGCAAAACACAATTTATTTGACTGTTCTGGAACTGTTCTGTTGTTGCTAAAAAACTTTCACAGACAGAACATCAGATGAACCAATCAACAAAACATCCCATTTTGTCAATAGCTGCAGTACTATGAAGCTTGCACACAGAGATGTAACTCTTAAGAATCTCTCTGTGGAGCTGCTGACAGTCTTGAGAAGCTAAACCTCCTGTAATAAATGACTTTAATAACATACTTGAATCTTCTCCAGCCCTAACTTACACGCCATTGTTTTTAATTAAGTGCAGAGAACTGCCAAGTAAGCTGGGTATCTCTCTTTGCTGACAACAGTCGATGACAACAGTGCTTCGTGTGTTTGTAGAAATAAATCAATGCAGTAAGATAAAAATGCTTTTGTTATAAAACAGCTGAAATTAAGCATTCGCACTTTACATGTTAAACCATGTTGTTTATATACAGTCTGAATGCATTAACATTAAGTTACATATGATTCAGCAAGTAAAAGAAGAGAACTTGAAAAGAGAAGAGAGAACTTGAACTAAAAGTCTAAAAAAAAACACTAATCTACACAGGTGAAAAATAATCTTTTTTACTTTTTTTTTTTTTACAGTTCACCATGTGATTCCACTACCAAGACTAAAGGATTGATTAAATTCTTTAAGAATAAAGAACTTTGTTAAAATCTGTAACTCACATCAAATTGTCTTGCCCTGTGTTGTCCATCTTGGGACCTCTTGTGGTTAATCTGTATGCTTCTTCTAACCCAGATGTGGGGAACTTTCAGCTTCAAGGGCTGTCTGGGTACCTGGATCAGGTGTGTCCAGCCCATTTAAAAATGCCAGAAATGCTGGAATGTATGTTGGAAAACAAGCAGGAATGCAACCCTCAGTTCTAACCTCTGTTGTAAGCCAACTAATATGCAGCAATAATAAATCCTACTACAAGGATGCAGATAACACTCATTTACATTTTATGGACCTGTGGACTCTTTGTTAGCATCCAACAGATCTTTGAGTGGATGCAACACGACTTTGGGAGTTAAACACAAAGAAGGCTGAGAACTTTGTTTTTAGCTCAGAGACACACAAATAGAGTGTTACCAATCTTCTTCAGTCTCTTTTCTCTAGAACCTACAAGTCAGATGTGAACTCTAAACATGATCCTGGACACTGACTTGAACATTAACAGTCGCTTTAAAATATAGAACATCTTGAACAGCATCCCATAACAGCATTTTACCATCTTAAAACATTACACAATACAAAAAAGAAGTGCAATCCTCTGGGGTGTTCATTTCCTAAGTTAAGACTTTATCCTCTAGCTTGCAAATAATATCTGAGATCCTAATTTGTCTCAAGCAATGCAGATCAAAACTAGAGTGGAAAGACTTCAAACAAAGAAAGAAAGGATATGAGTCTACCTCATAGGATCTTTTCTAAGCAAAATATCTTCATATATTTGTGTTCCATGTGGTAATTCTGCTCTGTAAAACTAATCACAGCTGTGTCTTAATCAATAAAAGTGACTTGAAGTGCCTCATAGAGCACCTGATTTACTAATTTAGTAAAAAAAATATTAATGAAGATGAGTACAATGAATCATCAGTTTAGTCAGAAGATTTTGAAAAAGGGAGTGTACTCCTCAGGGTTGTGTGAATAATCTGAAGTGCCTATCTTAGGCTATTAATGCAAATATGACGAGGTAATATCTTTATTGCAAAAATGTTAAAGCAATGTCCTTCAGCTACTCATTAAACCATCAGCTCAGGCCATTTCATTTCTGGCCTTTAATTAAATTAGTATTTTTTATATATTTTTTTTAATCTACAGAAAAGTCAACAGCTGTGGCTTCCAGCTAGAACTAAATTGTGCCAAAGGCATATGACAAATTAAGATTTTCTTTGTCTTTATATCAACATTTAATACTGTTCATCTTTCATGTTTTCTGATCTTTGATATTCAAGTTAGATAAAAAAAAAAAGACATCTCTTTAAAAATCTTATTTTACTGACATTGATGAGATCTGCAATTCTAAAAAATATGGTTTGACAAAACAATCACATTTCTAACTCGTGTCATTCCTGTTATGATCCCCTACCATGCAGCTCTCACTCAAGATTTTTGACCATCCATATCCATGTCTTCCAGTGTAACCTTATTCTACTTAACTGGTTCCTCCTGTATATGTTCTCCTTGGCGTTTTCACTTCAGCACCAGTTTGTTATGGCCTTTCCACCCTTTCCACGGAAAGTTCAAGTCAAGTCCACGTTGCCGATCAAATCCTGTCCTCATTTACACATAATCCAACTTCATACTGGCAACCATGATTCAGTTCAAGCTCTCACTGACCATCCTGAACTGTGCTTCAGGATAGATCCACATTCCTGCGCTTAGACATCTCTGAGAAGGAGGGTCCAAGGGCAGGGATGCCCGGTGTAGCGTAGTGTGTTTAGTTTTCTTTAGCAATCAGCTATCGTATTTTGTGATTGATTTTAAGTTTTGTACAATTAGTGAAGCTCGTTGAGACAACTGTGTTGTAATATTGGGCTATATAAATAAAAATGAATTGAATTAAATGAATTTGATCCTGCTTCTTCCCTAATTGACAATTTGATTTTTCTCTGGATTTCCTTTAAGTGGATTCTTCTCAACACCTCAGTTCCTGTCTCAGGAGAGACAGGAACTTTGTTTGCATCTGTGACAGAGACTATGTTCATTAATCAATATACCTGGCTTCCAGAATTACTCCACCACCGTCCTCATCCTGCCAGTATTCTGCCCACGTGTTTTATTAAGAATCAACAAGTAAGAAGTGATTCATCTACCTGAGTCCATCTGTGTTAACTCACGGCAAACTGCCTTGTGTTTTTGTAGTCTCTAGAGAGGTCTGTTGTTCTGTCAAGGTTACCGCAATCATCATTACAATCACTTTCTCATTTTTACCTATTTATGAGTTGTTCATCCATCACTGGCATTCTGATGCTACAGAGCAGTCTGGCCAACATGGACCCCAGAACAACTCAGAATTAGCTGGCTTGTGTTGATAGAACTTTCATTAACCATGAGACTTGTTTCACTGAACAAACAGCCTGAATGAAATCCTTAGACTTGAAATGATTTTACACTAGAATCTGGGACCTCATCCAGTACAAGTCTCCAAGTCTCCCATCCTTGTAATGAACCATGTCTCCTCAATAATGCTTTCCAGGAAAAAATAAAACAAATCACAAAAAGTGGAGCGTTTTTTTTTTTTTAAATGCAAGATTCATTTCACTTTACAACACTCCCTGTTTTCCTCTGCAAAGTTGTTTTTTGTGATTTCACTTCTCACAGGCAGAGCAGGATTATGAAGGATCGCAGAGTAGGAGTGAATATCATGGATATGCACTTTGTTCAGCCTTTTTCCAGCAAAAAAGAAAATGGAACCACTAAAAAGATCACATTTCTCAGCCTCCTTGATAATGTTTCTTTGTTCTCATGAAAAAATGTTGGCTGAAGAGACGATGGTCTTACTACTTTTGCTTTTGCCAAAATGACATCAACCCATGTAAGATGCATCAACTGAAACTGTACAACAACATGAAGCATTTCACACAGAAATCAATGATGTCATTTCAAAACAGAAAGGCAGCATGTTCCTTTTTATTGGACGATCAGTTTGAAAGTGCATTTAAATTAGATAATCAGCATGGCATGCTGTGTACAAGCAATGTCATGGTAACGGAAACGCTGGTGTCAAATCATATTCAGTATATAAGAGCTAGGAAAAGGATCCAGAAAATCCCAAAAATAATATTGGTAGGTTACCCACTGTATTTCCACTGGCTGTTATCCAAAAATCACAGCTCTTAACAGTGCTAAGGTTATGGGGGTTACCTCTATGGTTTGAGATTCACTGAATGCTATGTAACCTTTGTTACATTTCTTTGTAGAACATTCACTGTGAATGAATGCTGACTAGATAGCAAAACCTTAAACTACTTATATTTTTACCTATTTAAAAAAAAAGCTAATAAAATCACAGAAAACAGGAAGCTGTAGATTTTAAAGCAGGGTGGAATATCAATCTGTGTTATGTCTGAAAGTAATTAGAATCCGTCCCTTTTGAAGCAAAGCAAAGAAATGGTGTATTGGGGTGGCAGGTTAATTGAAGAATAATACCCTTTAGAGTGATGGATTTGGGTGACTCAAAATGTCTGAATCCATTAGAGAACATTTAAAATTTCCAATTAGGCAAATGCATTGATACAGATTATTTTTTTCCAATAGGTTTGTGCAGTTCTAAAGTCTGTGATTTTTCTTAAGCTTTTATTCAACCAGGCTTTAAGGTTTTGCAATGAATCATGATATTTTACAAATAAATAAACATAAACATCACAAATCAAGTTTATTTAAACAACCCAAAACATGTTTATTTTTCCAATCCCACTCTACACTGTATTTGTGTGGCAGTTGATCCAAATGGTCTGTTCATCATGAAAAAGACATATAGTTTGAATAAATATGTTTACATGGTGGTGGCTGACAAAATTATTTTAGAATATTTGCCATTACTAAAATGAGTTTACACTGACGGCATCATTTTTTCCCCTGCAGGGCACTGAAACAGAAATAGTTTTGTTTTCTAAAAATATAAGAGAGTTTTGATGAGCAACATTGTATGTTTTGGCAAAAAAAGGGAGGAAGCAGTGGGTAAATAAATTCAGTATCTCTGTCTCTCTGTGAGGACTATCTTCAGCAGCTGCACATTAATGCCACTGTCAGCTGCTATATCACCAGTCAAAGTGACAAATGGCAGACAAGCGGCCTCTTAAATATTCAGGGATGGTGGAGCAGTACTTGGGGGGGGGGGGGGGGTATGATAGGAGCTACTGTTTTTCTGATTTGGCAGGCCTTGTAAAATTAACAGGCAGAAACATCTGGAATAGAAGTGGAAGATTAAAAAAAAGGATTCCGACTTTATATATATTTATCTATGCATTCTTTTAAAAATTGTTGTTAAGAGAACAAGTGATTGCCTGATTGTCTCTCCGGACACCCTGCCCCCACCGTGCACCCTTCATCTGCCCCATCATTCGGACAGCTGGGAACAGAATTCATCCGATTCGTTCTGCCGCTTTTCTTTCTCCAAACTGCCTCTCCACCTCCACCACCCTTCCCTAGTCCCCCTCACTGTCGTAATAGGATCTGCAGGAATCATTCAAAGGCTAGATATAATTTACTGCTTGCCGTGCACAATACCCCCTCCCTCTCACCCCTTTCTCAATTGCACAAGGTGCCCTGCGGATGAACTAATCATACTTGAAATATTATTTCTGCTTCTTATTCCTCCATTTTATGAACAGCTCCTTTTTTATGGTGCAATAGATTTAACCCCTGCCTGGTCACACTTGTGCCAGCACTTGCAGGTGGGAAGGCGACTGGTATGGGCAGAAGGGCCTTTGATTTTGTTTACTGCTCACTCTGTATATTTCCTCCCTCTTTTTCTTTTTTTACATTTCAGAAATAAAACAATAAAGCAACTTTAGAGGTTTTGCTTTAAAAATAAAATCATAAAAAAAAGAATCCTCTGTGCGATGTTCAATCCTTTGCTCCTTTTATACAATCCACATAGACAGAAGTAACTCTTTTTTTTAAGGACCCACTCTAGTAAAAAAGGTGTTTTCACATGCTCTTGTAGAATTTTTTTCTTGAGGGAAGACATAAAGAAAAGATAATTAAGCTTAAAATTACATTTCTGAGTATTTCTTTGTGCAAATTATGAATCAGAAAAAAATTTTTATTGGAAAACGCTTGTGGATGTGACGTAGGACCTACAACAGCAAGCCACAAGCTCACTGCTGTGCTCCATTCTGATCCATCCACTTGCAGACAAATAGCAGAGAAAATTTCCTCGTCTAAACTGGTATCTGGTGTAAAACTTTACATCTAGATAGCTCTGATATTTCTCGACATTTTTGTTTCATCCGGTAATATTATCTTGTGGTTTTGAGGGGCTCTAAGCTATTGGGAGAGTCTGTAAACACATAAATGATAGGAAGTCAGGTGAGGCTTAATCTGCATCAACAGACCCGCTTACAACTCAGAGGTGAATTTCTAGTGAACTATTGTTGCTTTGCAGAAACTGTGAAAAATAAAAAAATTTTTGCATGACAAAAGGATATTCATAATTAAAAGACCACTAGAACGCTTAGAAAATAGATGGAAAGATGACTGGAGGGGGACTTTAAATTGCATTGAGGAGGACTTAAGCAGGTTGGTGATGGAACCATCTGATCTCTAGCTTTTCTTGAATGTTTGAGGCTATCTCCTCATTTCAAATGTTGTAAAGGAACGTTTCTGTGCCATTTAACTAAAAACAAAGTCAAATTTTTCATCGTCCCTGGTGTGGCAGATAACTAGTAAGCTAATGGGCAGATTAAAGCATGAACAAGGATGAACTGATTCTCCTGAGATATGTTGGAGGGCTAGCGATTGTGCAGCGTGTGTGTGATAGCATAATTCTACGGCCTAAACAAACATTGAGTGAGAGGTATACCTTTTTGTGACGATGTGTGAGAACTGTCTCATGAAGTTAAATTTGTGTCCATCAGCACTGTTTTGTCTGGTATTTCACCACCTGTTTTTAAGATTTCCTTTGCCATTTTTCTCCCACCAGTCTCTGTTAATGTGACTTTGCTAACCAAAAACGTGTATTCCAAACACAGGTACACACGTGAAACATCTCCTGTAGTGGTGGTCTAATCTTGTCTCTTTGTCCTTTGCCTCTCATTTCCTTCTTCATTATCTGTACTATTTCATTTTTATGTAAAACAATCTAAAACACAAATTTTGGTTTGTCCATTATGAAGGAAAAAGGAGAAAAACATGAACTGAACATAAAAAGGCCAGACAAAGAGCAGCTTTCAGCTCTTCACTTGTACTTAGGGAGCACATTTACTTTCAATTGATTTCCAATGCTTTAGTCAATTTCCTGTCACTTTTCATTGTAAGTACTTGCGATCTTGTAGTCCAGTCTACAGACAGCTTACTCACAGATGGATATTCCAGCAATTTCTATTAATCCCTAAATTCTTGTCAATTGAAAAAAAGTCTTCTTGTAATAGCTTTATTTTTTTCTTCTTCAAATTGCAACTTCTTTTGTGACTTTTTTTTTTGCACCTGCATTAAAAGTTTGATCTGTATTTCATTTTTCTTTTTTATGATGTCCTCCATCAAAAAGTAGCGCCAGATGAGTGTTTGGTTTAGCACAACTCTAAAGAATTCCCCCCTCCCCTCCCCTCCAGGACATCTGCTTGCAAGGCAGCGAGGGCCTTCTCACCTGTAAGTAATAAAAGCCCAACACTGACTGAGAGAATACGATAGGATTATTGTTCTGCAGTATGTGAAGAAAAGATTACAGCTGGAAAAAAGACAATGGGGTTCGCAGCTACACTTTCACCCTTTATAAATCCAGAAAGGATCCCAGATTAAAACTGAAATAACGGAGAAGAAAGACCCCCCAAAAAGGAAAGATTTATAATAAATAGACTTTTTATTTTTTTTAAAAAGGGTTGCTGCCTGCAGCTATGTTTTTTTCTCAGTATCAATTTTAATTATGCTAGCAGAGACAAGGAACTATGGGACACTGTAGATGTATTGAATGCACATGTTTTTTTTTCTTTAATCTTTATTGAAGAAGTAGTTGTAGATTTTTCTGTTTTATTCTCTTTTATCACGGTTGGCTCCCACTATTATTACAATTTTGCAGAAAATGAGAAATCCATGTTGCTTTACTTCTTATCAACACTAACTTAACAGCCACCCTTTGGGTGATGTTATAAATATATCACTGTATTTATCATTTTTGTTTGGTAAAATCAAGTTAAAGAAAATGAAATTTGAGAATTGTAAATAGGGAGATTAATAAGCAGTAGGGATACTTTTATTGTAGCCACAGTCACATTTATTCATAGTAAAAGTTTACTGAGTCACTCCACCAAACACACGGCACAAACTAGGGGGGTCTGTTGTGCAGACAGGCCTTCTCATACTCAACACCCCTTTATAGGAAAATGATATTATATACTTTTTGATTAATTATGTTTAAGTTCAATGTTTCAACATTTTGTATAAATATATATATATTTTTTTTGTAAAATTTTGTATAAATAATTTGAAATTAAAATTTGGCCTTGTTTTATTTAATTTAAGTGATAGAAAGTCCCACTCCAGTCATCTTTTTTACAAGTGCTCCCAGTGGTCTTTTAACTGTGATTATGACGTTTTATTGCCCAAATCAAAAAACCTGTGTGGTTTTTTTGGAAGCAGATTCTGCAGAGCTGCAGGAGTTTATTAGAAATTTGCCTGAGCAGTTGTTGGCACAGAGCAAGCCCACCCCCGTTCCCCTCAGCCATTGAGAGGTCAGAATAGGGATCTTGTGGCCCACCCAGTGATCTTTTTCAATCTGCATTTTTTCATCTGCTCCTGATACACAACAATTTCAAAAAACAAAGTACTCAGAAATTCAACTTTAAGCTTAATTTTCTTTTATATACCGTATGTGCTCTATCATGAGAAAAGTGCCACAAGAACACCAAAAGAAAAACAACAAAAATACAGTTTTCATTGGATTGGTTCTTTAAAAAAATGAAGTTATGTTTCATTCAATACAAACAATCTAAGTTCAGTTCAGATAACTTAAGTTCAATTTGAACGGAGTGAGTTCGTCTAAAAAAGTAAGGATCTCATTCAGTTATTTCTAAATTACAACAGAAGCTGTTTGAGGGCACTACCTGTATTTACAAAAACAAAAGTAAAAAAACATTTAAAAGAAGTATCACCACAGTCAAACTTTACTCTTTGATAAAAAAAAAAAATTGCTCATCCAAGACAAACATTAGATTGCTACAAAAGATTACCTTAGTTATCACCTCTTTCCTACTTAAGACAGAGGATAAAATTGAAGAGAAAAAGCAAACAACTGTCGTTTTTAGATCTGATGAAAAACATCACTATGATTTTTTTTCCACAGGTCACCTTTTATCTGAGACTATGGAAAATTGCAAAGTGTGTACTGGGGTTTCACAAAAGTAATTATTTGGTCACATCTAGTCACCTATTTCCATTTGCAGGCCAACATCAAAGCCGATGAATAGAAGCATACAAAGACAACAGTGAGTGTTCCTCACCCTAGGTGTATGACCAAACAAAGATCCTGCAGACTACTGGCCTACAGCTTGCAGCCCAAGCCGCACAATCCACACACAAACTAATTCAAACAGAGAAGACGTAGTCAGGGATCCAACAGTTCCCCTTTCTCATTTCTCTCCCTTATGTTGACTGGAATGACATTAGATGCCAGCTCTTGTTTGTGCTGTAATGACAAGTAGGAAGGGACTGCTGTCTCCATGGCAACAGCTAAGGCTTAATACATCATACCTCATTACAGTAGTCAAGTGGGGATGTTTGGACAAAATTAATATATCAAGGAAAGGAAAGAGAGAAAGAGTGCACTGTGGGAAGGTTGCCCGGCATTTGTTATGTGAGTTTGATAACTGCAGCATTTAAATGATGCCCTTATTACTTTCACACAGCAGCACGCGGGCCAAGAGTTTGGACAAGCTTTCCAGTGACCTTGGCTTGAGTTTGCAAGAGTGTCATGTCCCTTCAAGGGAGGCAGTGATATCAACCAAGACTAACGGACAGAGGCAAAGCAGGAAAATAACCCTGTTTGCACTGTTGTGAGTGGTTTTGTGCTGGGGGTGGGGATGGTCTTTGAGGCAGCATGTTGCAGATTAATTGGCTATGACTCACAAATAGAAGAACTTTAGTGCAACAAACTGCTTAAGCAATCCTGTAATATGTGGGTGGTGTAACTAACCAGCATGAAACAAAACATATAGAGAAAAGAGCAGGAGGACGACCATGATCTTACAAAGCACCTGATTATTCTAAGGATGACATGGACCAGATCATAGCCTAAGTAACCTCTCAACCAAAGTTTTTTAAATGCTTAAAAATATGTTTTAACCCTGTAAATGTTATTCAGACAGATCAAATGAGGTGCAAAGGATGTGTGGGGCCAAGATTTGGTGTCAGTGTCATGTCATTTGCATGTTGTTAGGATTTTTTTGCCTATTGTAAACCCAAGTGTTGCTAAATAATCTCAGGTTAAAATGATACCTTTTGAATTTACACTTCAAAAAGTGATAACTACATTCTGCCTCTCAGCTCATTAACCACGTAACGTTTATTGACCTCACACAAAGTCTAAAAATGGAACAGGCTGCTTTGCTCACAGTCTCTGCTGCCGTCTTCAACTTCTTAGTCAAGAATGAAATTGTTGGTGTTAAATTGCATGTTGTATTTTGCTAACTTCCTCACTAATTATATAGCAGACACGGCACAGGACTGCTATCTTAAATTAGAACCACTTTGATTGTTAATCTAACCGTAATTTGTTACAAAATGAGCAATTCATCTTAGCAGAACTGCCTTTTTTAGTCCAGAACAAAACTGTTTCATTATGTGAAAATGATTGCAGATCATGTGGATAGAGATTATTATTTAAGCATAAAATGTAGATGTAGGTCTAGAAAAAGTTGTGAGTTGAAGAAGCAGGCTGTGAGTTTCCGCAGTGGTAATGTGCCCTCCCTCTCACTGAGCGGAGCTCTCAGACTGACTGAGGATGGTCTCAGACATCCACAGCACACCTGGTATCCATTATGTCTCCATTTCACAGGCTTACAACCCCTAACTGAGCAGCCTGGGAATGGGCCTGGCTCTTTCATCTTCCCATCATTATTGCAGCCGGCCCAGGGTCAGGGCTCAATCTGACAAGCATTCCAGCTGCAGTACACTACAACTGATTTTGTTTAAAGCTCTTAAAAGACAAAGGCACAACGGTATTAATAGGAGCAAGTCTCGAAGCAATTACCGCATTAAAAATCCTTCACAAAGTTGACATTCTCTCCAGAACTTGGCGAAATATGAAGCTACATCTCAAAGCTGTGCCCCATGTTTCCCCTGCAACATCACCCTTGCTCACCCATACTTAAACACAGCCTTCCTTTGTGGCACAAGTCCGCTTGTCTCAATGGGACAGGCAAGGAGACACAATACTTTCATTGTTTGCTGACAAACATGTGAAGTTTGCAGATGTGTTTTTTTTTTTACTTGTATTTGAAAATGGTGTTTACAAGTGTGCGGTGAAATCATGCTGTGTGTTGGGTTTACCCTGATGTTTTATTACTCTTAAAACCTGTTCACAAGGGACATTTGAAGGCAGATCAAGAGGAAGCCAAATTCCTTCCCTTCAGCTTTTTAACTGTTGAAGGGATTTTACAGACCCCTTCAGACTGTGAAATACATTTATGGAGAGATGATACACCACCTGATGGTTCACGACTGACATGGTTTGCCCATTACAATTTTGCATATGAGAACAAAATGAGGTGTGATAATTGATCTCTCATGTACTTCAGCTTACTCTCTCACGACACTATCAGCACAGCCTTATTTCAAGGCAAAACACTTCTGGGCAGAGCTCACTTGAAGCTTTTATAACGCATCATCACTTTGAGGTTACAGAAATGACACTACGAGAAGTACTTTGAAGTGAAGTAAAATTATCCCTCATTTCTGCCCCCACAAATGATTTATTAAAGGGTAAAAAAAGGGAGCGAGGAGGTGTGTGCAAAGGATAGATGAAGGATATAGAAGGACAAATGCATTCCCAGCACATATTCTCTTCATTATATGTAGGGGGGAAGGCGATCATTCAATTACTGACTGCCTTCACAGGCTAATATTCCTGCCTGTCAGGGCTCATTCTTGCTCAGTTTTGGTCAGAGTTCTTCTGATGGCCTTTATTTACCTTTAAACAGAACCAGAAGGTGCGATGGAAATGGTGACACCTGATCATGTGTTTAGGAGAAAAGAAAGCTTAGGACAATGCTGTGATCTACCAAACAAACTTGCACACTTTTGTCAGCACGAGTCGGGCTTGGGCAACTACAAAATGTTTCAACTATTAAACCTGTTAGAAAATAATGTGTTTGTGTTTCTTCCATCTACACTGAGGTCCTATTTTGACTGCCTTTAATTAGTCAGAAGTCCCCACAGTGAGGTATGTACCATGAGGACTTGGTAAATTTTATGCTGAATGCGCTTCCTAAAAATGTCCTTGACTGTTAATGTATTAAGGTCCCAAACCAATCATCCTCTACTTCTAATCTATTGTAAACGTTTTCCAGTGACCTTTTAATTATGATTATGCTGTTTTTAGCAAAAAAAAAGTTTGTCGTTTTCTAGGACATGGTTTCTGCAGAGTAGCCGGTGACCATAAGAAATTTGCCTCTGACTTGTGGGCGGGACTCTTGGTGCAGAGTAAGCCTGCCCTCTTCCCATCATTCATCTCTTTACATGCTCTCCTGCTAGCTTACAGCCCCTCACACCCCCGACCTAACATCACCAGTGCAACAAAAATGGCAACCATTATTGGAGCTATCCAGCCATGCAGTTTTGAGCCAGATGCCAGCTTGGACGAGGAAAACAAAGACGTACATGGATCTATTTGTCCACAAGTGGATGCATCAGAATGGAGCGGAGCAGGGTGTTTGGGATTCCCATAGTAACTTGTACATCACACTTGCAAATTTTTTCCACCAACCTTTTTGCATCTGCTCCTGATTCTAAATAATTTGAGTAAAGAAATACTCTGAAATGCAGTTTTGAGCTTAATTTTTTTATATATGTCCTCCATCAAATGCCACAAAAACATTTTCTAAACACCAAAAACAAGCAACCTGCTTAGTATAGACTCTGCTCAGCAGTCTGGGCACCTTGTCTGTGCAGTGTGATGAAAAAAAAACGTCTTTAGGATTAAAGACATTTGGGTACAATTTCAATAAATGCAATCCACATTTTTGTTGTTTTCTTTGATCCCAAGTTGTTTACCTTTAGATTTCTGCATAGTAAACTAGTTCAACCTCTGTTTAACGCTGAAGCATCATTTCACCTGGGAAATAATGGGAACGAATGAGGCAAGTTTATGGATGCTTTTAGACTTGGCCTCAAGATCATTTGCAAAAAAAATATATTTTTTTAAATTGATTTTGTGATTTACAAAGTGCAAGGCATAGACATGCAAAATTGTTAAGATTATATGGGTTTTTTGTTGTTTTTATTTTTTTTGAAAATGTGATATTTCCATTTATCACATTGGCTGTGAACACGTCAAGTAGCTTAAATGTCAGTGCACTCCATAGCACTTTACATCTAATTCTACAAATATCATTTAAATATGCAAGTGTGGAAGAATGCAAACAAAGCTTTCAGATAGTCTGTCAGGGACAGGTTTAGCTTACAGACCCTAAAGTGAGAACATTTCTTAATATCCTTTATTTCTAATTATAATCATACTTCATATTTGGATGTATAAAACATGTACATTTAAAAATGTAGAATTCTTAGTGAATGTATAAACTGTAAAGATTATTTTCTCACATTTTTGTTGCAAAAATATAAAAAAAAAAAAAAAAAGTTATCTCTGCTCGTAACTCTAAGCTGTTAAACTCCACATAAACTGATGAGCCGTTTTACTTTTCCCAAAACAAATGTTGTCAAACAAACAAATGTCCTGTCATTTTTTTTTGTCTTCTCACTCTTAACCCCAACTGGACAAAGCAAACAAGTTCTCCTTACCAGACCCTGACTTATGGTTTTTCAAACTGAAGTAAACCCATGATAACTAAATGATGCAGTTTCTCAAAAGACCACTAGGGGCTTGTTTCAAAAGGGATAATTTTCTCAATGTCTTGCACAACTTTAAACCCAAAAGTTACTTAATATACAACCTGGTGACTTTTGTCTTTTATAAATTACAAATCTGTGTTTAGCGGTGAAGGGGGTAGAACTCAAACTTTTGTATTATTAGGGAAGTTTTATTTTCATTGACAGGAAGGTATGGTAGGACACATCAAATTTTACTTTGTTGAACTGAAATGCCCTTTTTCTAAATATTGAGCTGGGTAAAGTAAACTCAATTTCACACAAATGTCCCAAATCAGCCTTCATTTTTACTCCGGTAAATAACAGGAGACATACAGTCTAGTGCATTTCCTTACCTGTAAGTTTCCTTACTGGCTATTTCAAAAGAAAAGTTAAAGACTTTGGTCCAATCTGGACTTTATTAGACTAAATTTAAAGGTGTTGGATTATATAGCTATCTATGGTTTAATCTTCTTGCTTTCTTCTGGATTTGTTTTGCTTTTCTTTCCAGTTTAGTTGAAAACTGGAGCTTACTAAATAAAAATCAATTAAAAAAATGAAAACTATGAACAGATGAACATCTAATTAGGTAATGAAAGCTAAGAACTCCTGGTAAGGACTGCACACCGTCCATTGGGATTACATCAAAAAGAGTGGAGTCATCTTGATTTGGCACTTTCTGTTATACTTTCGTTGATAATGGAAAATGCTTTTCCTTACTCTGGGGACCAGTGACTAACTTCTTATCTTGTGTACAAGAAGCACATCTGCAAAAACTTTTTTTTTTGCAAAGGCTATCATTCTAACTTATTTTTAAAAGCAGCACTATTTTAAAAGGATTTTTTTCTGTGACAGCATCCTCGCCCTAGAGGTAGCTCCTTTGACCCAATGTTGTGCATTTTGGTCTGATTTCCACTGTCACCTGGAGGAACTCATAAGGACACATTTGTTGTGGTACTGGATCATGTCAGATTACCTTAACTCATCTAAACAGTCGTATAAATGTTATTACATAGTAACTTTTTAAGCCATTCAAGTGATAGCAAGTGGAAACAGATGTGTCTGAATATATAATGTTTCAGTAGGCCTTCTCTGTCATGACCTGCAAGCGGCATGTTTGTCTAAAATGAGCGTTAGTGAGGTGCATTGAGAGTAATAATTAAAAATGGTGCCAAAGATTGGCATGGTGGCCCTGTACCTTTAGGCCAGGGCACATTGGGTTTTGGTGCTCCTATAGCCCACGGCTGTCCTTTAGACTCAGGCGCTAACCCAATTTCACACTTTGTGACTGGGCTGGGCCGGCTCCACTGCAGCTTCTGAGAGAGAGTGTCATCTGGTTCGGACCTGTGAAGGAAATGGCCTTGCCTTTCACGCTGATTGGATTAGAATGCTTTTAATTCATTCGGGATGTGCCCTTGCGTGTTAATTAGCTCAACATGGCCAATGAATCATGGCTGTTGCTGTTCGCCACAGGATGCTCTGTTCTTCAGATTTGGTTTGAAAGTTTGATAAAAGAAACGTACAACTATCTGGTTTATCGCCTCAGCATTTAGACTACCCAAGCGATTATATGGAATAGTATCATTTCATCAGTTTAACAAACACAAAATTGTTTTAGCAATCCTGTTAATAAACATTCAGTCATCTAAAATCATTCATTTTAAAGGGTAACTTTTCAAAGCTAAGTCCCTGTGCTTTCTAAGTATATTAGCAACACATTCAAATTAATAGTAGGTTCACAGTTGTTGCTTAACATGTAATAATTAAGCTCGCACACGAACAACCCTCACCGCTGGTGTTAATGTAACACATGGGCAGGAAGAATTTTAGGTGATGAAGGGATCTGACGAGGTCACTTTTTATTAATTAGAAGAAGAAAAAAAAACTCAGATCCATTATTATTTTAACAACACATGCAGCACTGTTAAAAGTCAGTACTGTTAATTGCTGTTGACACAATGTGACTGCAGCAGGTTAACTGAGACTCGTTCTTTCACAGCCAGTTGATTTTTGTATTTCATCATCTGCTAAGATTCCACTAAATAAAATAAGGATTTTGTGATGTTTCATTTGGTTAAAACTCTAAAAGTTGCATAAAGTATCACAAAAGTGCAAAGAATAGGAAATAGTTGCAAAATAAAAAACACACCTGAGAGGGAGGTATTGTTGGTCAAAAAGACCTGGAAGGTTTGTTTGGCTGACAATGCCTCCAGAAAAACAGCTGATGACATATTAAAGCAGTCAGGTAAGGTTTATGTGGAAACTATTAAAATGTAAAAAAAAAAAAAAAAATAGATGCCCACTTATTCTCCTTTGAAAAAAACAATAATCTAAATGAATATTGAAAATTGAAAGGCAAAATGAATGTGATTTTGGCAGAAGACCTATTTTTTTCTTTGAGGTAAATATTTATTTTTCTTCTGTCAATGGAAGAATAATAACTTGTTTCCATAGTGATGTATTAATTTGTTTTTTCTCTCCCTGCCTAGTCTTGCATGTTTCCTGGTCTGTGAGAAGAAAACAGAGTCTCTGAAGAACAATGTATAGACAGAACATGCAGAGTCCATACAGAAAGCCTCCCGCAGTTATTAAATTAGGGATTCTTCTTTTAATAATGACCCCACTGACCACCACACTGCTGTGCTGAATGCAGGTTATTAATCTTACTTGCAGAATGCTACTTCCTTTGTGCTTTCCCATTGTCCCTCATATGTTGCTATGTCCTTTGACAGCCACCGTGCTTACCTGTTTCAAGATAATTATAGCTCCACAAGGATATTTCTTCTTAAATGTATCTTTCAAATGTCTTAAAATGAATTTTAAAGTGCAGCCAAAGCAGTAAAGAAATAATCTGCAATGTACATTTTTCTGCCTGAAACCAGTGAGAACAGATCAAGTATAAAATGTGTGCATGACTAAACATATATAAGTTACTGCAGTATAAAAGAAATTACATAACCTGCAGAATGGAAAGCTTTTGAGCTCTTATATGACCATAAACATGTTTGATCAATTCAATATATTACTAACCCTTCAGATGTCTGGACTCCTTCAAAAACAATTTTCAAACATCACAACAGTCAAGAAGTAGTCCAAACCAGTGCAGCTTATGCTCATACTTTTTTTTAATGTATCACAATGAGCAAGAAACATACTTGATGAAATATTTTCAAAGGAGTATATTCAATTACCATCTACAATCAACTTAACTAGGACAACAAGGTTTTTGTGACAAAAGTTTCTTTAAAAGTCTGAAGTTCCATGTGGTTGTATGTATGTTAGTTTCCATGTAATTTGGTACAGTTTGGAAATCTTCATATAATTACAGTAACAAAAAAGCTAACAAGACTACAGTATAGAAAAGACATCAAGAACAACATTTTTGGTTTAACTTGCTCTTTTTTGTACATTGCAAGGCTGTTTTTTCTACCCTTAGATGGGCTGCCTGGAGCCACAGAGCCATGCTTATGAGGCTCAAAGGAGTAATTCAAGAAAACAAAAACCATAGCATAAAAATAAAACCTTGTGGCACCAGAAGTCACAAAAGGAACAGAGTGCTCCAAGTAACAGTTCATCTTTGAAGTTGGAGCAAATGTTTGTTTGGTTGTTAGTTTGGTTGGTAATTTTGGTTAATACGCTTTTTTTTTTTTTTTAGAGTGACTGCCTCCTTAAGAACAACAGCAATGAGAATCCATCCTTTCTCCATGTTATTAATCTCTATCTAGATCATGTGGCCAACACAGAGAAAGGTGAGCTGCTATTTGACCGGAGAAATACACTTGTTAACCAAAGAGAAGCTTGAGGAAATGAAATGGTAACAACATAAAAAGGAAGAAATGAAGCACACATCTCTGTCCATCCGGTCCTCAAATTTGGAAAATGTCCATCAAAGAAAAGACGCTAAGGCAGAGCTGGAGAGAAAAAAAAAAAACTTATAGGAGAAAGAGGCAGCTGGAGCCACTTAAGTTCCGTTTTCACTAACAACTTTCCTCTGCTTGTCACACATGTTCATTGGTTCCAGAGTCCATTTCCATTATGGAGTTGTCAGTTATTATATAAGGAGGTGGGTTTTAAAGCTGTTTTGAGCCTGCTCCCGGCACCAGTGCCGTTTTGGTGTGCCCACAGCCTGTGGCGTTCTCCTAACAAAATCTCAAAGCTTTCCAGAGTTTTTTTTTTCTTCTGTTTTTTAATTATTTTCATTCTTTCCTCATATCAATGACACATACATACACACAAAACAAATAAAAATAAAAAAGATGTCTTGCTTTTAAATATATCTATAATTGTATACAGGTATGCGTTCGTCTCACAGTGGGCAGAAGATGACCTTTACAGCAACACTTGTCATTTACGCTCCCTCTTCTAAATATCCAATAAAGTCAAGTATTCCAATGTAAAATGGGGGATTTAAACATCCACAAAACCACCTTATGCCACATTTAAAAATACCAATTGGTATGGGCCATACATCTTTTTCTTCCTGTGTAAAGCTTAAGTTGTGTACACATGTTTAGATTCTAAACTGCTCAGCGCTTAAGTATCTTTATTCTCATTATGTCTAAATTTCATGTTTTTCATAAAGTGAAGTCATTTATAACCCAGCTTTGTGGGTAACAAAATTGAATTGATGCTGGCTCTGATTAAACATAGCAGAAAATCTGGGTAAATAACATAATTAAAAAAAATGTAAAACCTTTAAAGTGGCCATGTTTCTTTTCTTTTTGCTCTTGAGTTAGAGCTTGAACAAATTAATTAAAGCTAGTGTCAATTTATGATTTAAGAAACATACAAAAGCTTTCATACAAAGAAGCAACACAGGTTCAACGTTAGTTGACAACTGGATAAAATGCAAGAAAAAGAAGAGAAATTACAACTTTATAATTTCTCTAAACTATAAAGTACACAGACAGTTTTCAGGGGACTTAATTACTAAGCTGCAGACAAGATCTACTGACTTTCAACAGTAAATTTTGGATTTAACACCAAATCACACCTTTCTATGAGAAGTAACATGCTTATACTTTTTGGACAGTTTGAGCCTCATAATTATTTGGACAAATATATTTACTATGTTGGGAGTAAGAAGAATTTTTAATTTTTTTTTACAAATTTAAAGATTTCTAGACTTTGATTAGGGAGTGAACATTTTCATGGCAGCATGATGAAGTAGAAGACTTCTTTGGGTACGAAAGCATGCTGTTGGAAACAAGAGACATCTTTTAAACCAAGAAAAAATGGTTTTCTTTAATAAATAATGCTTTGGAATGAAGATAACATGAAAAAACTAGTAATCTACATGTGGAAGCGGCACCCTGCAGACAACATGTGACAAGTCACTGGCAGACCTCCCAGTAAAGGGCATGACACCACCTCAGCAAAATAACCATTTATTCTCTCTGAGACTATTTGTTGGTTAACTGGCATAAACGTCACCAAACCCATGAGATGTGTCAGTACCAGATGTATTATATACATTTTTTGGTAACAACTGTTACTTGCAAGTGAGCAACAACCTTGACTGGATGGAGGGACTTTTAGCAAAGCTCAAAGCCAGAACAAAATGACATATAGAGGTCACTTTGTTCAGCAAACGATGCAAAAAAATGTACACAACAGTTTACAGTCACCTAAAATCATAAGAAAAAAAATAGATTGTGACAATTAAAAGCAGTCAAATAAAATCAGTCCTTGCTTAAGAAAAAAATCATAGTGATATTTGGAATGCAGTTATTTTTTTTTTTTTACAAATATTATAGATCATTGGCTTTAAACATTGGTCTGTTCAAAAGAAAATCAGCAAAATGTCCTTTGGAACATATATTCACAGTCTTCAAAGTTCCGTTTTTGCAACAAGAAAAAAAAAGGTGTTGCAGAGGCAAGAAATTGGTTTATTGTTTGTTTTAGTTAAAGCTTAGCCAAAAGCAAAATGAGCATGCAACTATGTTTTCTTTTTTCTTATTTTTAATTCTACATTAGCAGCAAAATGTATGTCCTTGAAGACCAGACCTTATACATTTTCTTAAAAAAATGATGGACACTTAAGTGTGACGAAAGTCAAACAAAGATTAATAACCTCTATTTTACAAACTGCAATGGCTCTGTAACGGTGCTACTCCACAATGCAAGGACAAGGGCCCTTTTTGGTTTTTGGTATTTACGTAAAAAAGCCACCTGTTTGCTTGCAAAGAAGCAGAAACGGCAACTCTAATGCGTTCTTTCTCTTTAACAACTTTCTTTCCTTTCGTCTAAAAACAGCAACAAATTCTCAAGTATAAAGAAGCCTCTTTTCTCATCTTTATGCACCAATGGTGAAAGTGTTTAGTCTTTGGATTTTCTTTTGTCTTAAAGCGTGAGAATTATTATTAGTATTCTTTTTCATTTTCATGTATGACAAAAAAAGGTCAAAATGAAAATAAAGATTGTAAGCGTCCTACATGAGAGAGACCTGCTTGTGTTTTACACAGGTCTCCAAACGCAGGAGAGCTGAGAAAAATAAGTGCGTAAAGGGAAATAAAAAGAGTGACAAATTAGAGTTAGATAGATATAAGTGCACAAAGGTAACAAAAAATTTAAATAAAGTCAAACTCTCAATATTTCACCCAGGAGCTTTTTGTTTTGGCTTGACCTAAAAAAACAAAATAGTAAAAATCAGCCGTACCAAAAGTTTTAAGTAATTCTTTTAAAGAATTAATTAGGAGGTGGAACTGGGTGAATATTTTCCACGAATTTACGAATAAGACAGAAATAAAGTAGATAAATTACCTTTTCATAATCAAGACCATTGGAATGACCAAGACAACATCAAATGAAGTGTCATAAAACTGGACAATACAAAAGCTAAATGTACACTTTTTTTGCCATTCTACATACTGCTTAAATTCATTTCCAATGTAACAACCTACTTAACATCAAAAATGCTCATATCTATTATAAATACAGAGGGCAGATTTTTTTTCATATCAAAATCTAGTGAATCACCTGTTATCAGTCTGCAATGCTCTCCCTTGTCTGAATATAACTGGGAACCAGATCTTTATTTCGCCGCAATAAAAATGTTTTTAGCGCTAAAACCAGCAAATTGTTCACCCTTCTGAATGCCCAGTAACTTAGCCTTATTAAAATTGAATTGAACTTTAAAGCTTTCTGTCATTAAATCAAGTCAAAAAGATTTGTAAAAAATAATTGCTCAACACTTTTTGGAAACAAAACAAAACATGAATTTCTGTAAAAGAAAAATGTCTGCGAGCTGTTGACCTGAGAATTAAATAGACATTACATTATTCCTCTACCTTTGCAAGCCATTGGTATCTGAATGCTTAAATAGCAAGAAAATTGATAGACTATTCTCCCATACAGTACATACTGGCTTTTAGTGACTGTGCTATTAAGTAGAAATTATTAGGAAACACAGGGACAGCTTGTTGACTCACATTTTTTCAAAATGTTTTTCGAGCCATTTTTCAGCTTTGAGGCAGTCCATTCCCATACAGTACATCAATCCTCCACCAGTTTGACCTTGTCTGTTCTCACATATTAGTATACATGACTCTCAGTTGAATAACAAAACATAAACAAAACATAAAAAAAATAAATGAAAACCAGCATGTTGATATGGGAAAACAATCCACTAACATTAAAATTTTTGGTTACAAGCTTTGGAATTGCAGGTAATCTTTACACATCTTTTTTTTTTCTGAAATTGGTTTGTATACTTTAATGTACTTTTAACATTGCTGCTTTTTATGTTTTTTTCTCCATTTGTCATTTTTTTTGTCATTTTATAGTGTTTTTTAAATATTGTTCATCATTGAAAGCTCTTTTACAATCTGATGGAGTCTGTTCCTACACTAGCAAGGTTACTACTACAACTGTTACTGTCTTTGACAAAACCAGGCTGTTGTGGCTCCTCTGCCGTCATGCCCAGCCTGTCTGCTGACTTCTGACTGCAGTCAGAGTCAGACTCGTCGGTAAAGTTGTCTGTTGGTATCGAGGTCTGAACTCCTGAGGTGCTCAATGAACTTGAGGTAACCGTTGAAGGTGAGGACACTGGAGGAAAAGAGAAGGACAAAGGGCTAGTGTTGGTCTTCCCAGCTAAAGCTCTTGAGAAAGAGGCGTGGGACCAGGATTTGCCAGCAGCTGTGGTGCTGAGCGGGGCCGTAGAGGAACATAGGGATGAGGGAACCGCAGATGATGGCATGGTGGCAGATGTTGGCAGGGAGGGAGGGCTGCTGATGGGATGAGTGGCAGACTGCGAGGTAGATGTGGTGTTAGGATTGGGGAAGCAGGCTGAAGAGTGAGGTAATAAACTTGTAGCGTGCTCTTTGGCATTTCTGACTGATCTCTTGATTGTTCTGTGTTTGTGCAATGCCGATTCCAGGTGTTGACTGAGTGCTTTATCCCCATCCAACGTAGTGTCACAAGCCAAGCAGTCATACAGACTTCCAGCCCCTACACCTACACTGCTGGGGACACGCAGCAGCATCTCTTGCAGGTTTGCCACAGACTGACCAAAGAAACAGTTAGATTTGACATGGGTAACAGCCGCCTCTTCCTTGGTGAAAACAGCTTGACACTTGCGGCATGCCAGTTTATACTGCACTTTTGGGACAATGTACTGGTCTAGATGGTAGTCCAAAGCTTTGCCATCCATCTCACTCTTATCAGAGGGTAATTTGCTATGGGAAATGGCGGAGGAAGTCGAGGAGGAGGAGGAAGATGTGGAGGTTTCACTTTCTGGGTTGCCCTTTTGTTCCTCTTTTTTAACTGAATCTTTGGCAGAATCTTTACGATCCCCCGAGGTTTGAGGGGGAACTAGAGTTTGGCCAGTCTTGGGTTGCTGGATCTGCTGAAGCTGCCGTTGTTGCTGCTGTAGTGCCTCCTGTAAGCTTTGTTGATATTGCTGGTAATGCTGCAGTAACGATCCAGGGGAAAGGCCCATCAATGCTTGTGACAATGCTGGGTTATAAGGAAAGAGGCTTTCCATACCATACATCGGTTGCAGATAGCCCCCTTGGAGAGCACCGGGAATTTGTGGGGTGTAGTAAGGTGAAAAGCCAGGCATGAAGTAGGGTAAAAATTGGTTTGTAAGGATAGCTGTAGGATCTGATGCCAAAGCAGCCTGAAGAGCCTGAAGCTGGGCAGGGTCGACCACATACTCCATGCCTGGTGTGGGCATAGAAGTGGCAGGAACAGCTGTGTCTGGTTTCTCCTTTTTGGCACTGGCAGCAGAAGTGGAGGGGGCAGGAGTGCTTCCAGCTGAACTTGGTGTTGAGGGCTTCTCTGGCTTTTCCTTACCCTTCTCCTTTTCTACCACTCTCTCAGGCTCACGTTCTTTGGGGGGTTCAGACCGTAAACCGGAAGGAGTCGTTGAGGAAGTCGAGTTGGATGTTGGAGTTGGACTTGAGTGCGAAGCGGATGAGTTGGTCTGGGCTGGACTGGATGCTGCAAGAGATGATGAAGGTGGAGGCTTGTTGGGCAATCCAGATGTGGGCAGACTTGGCGAGGGAACACTGGCACCAGGCAGGTTCAGAAGGTTTGGAGGTTTGGGGGAAGTTAAAGCTGGAATTTTTACAAATGCACAAAGAAAATTAAAGCTATAAACATGTTGAAAGTTTTGTAATGTTAGCATCAATACATTCACACAAATGATCCAATCAACTGCAAATACACAATTATTTCTGTTTTCAAATATATAAGGTTCTTAAATGTGAGGCTATTCAAAATAAACAATAATTACAAAAAATCAAAATAGACACATTTTTTTTGAAAAATAAACATAATTGTACAGCTTACAGTTTAGCAGTATATTGTTATTTAAATGCAACGTAATTGCGTACCTGAGTTAGACGAGTTAAAGCTGGAAAGAGACGGACTGCCAACCCCTGGCAAAAGAACAGGTGGAATGCCTTGCAGATTTGGATAGGCCGACTGAAGATTCAGGGCCTGCATTGCTGGGTTATCAAACATTCCCTGTTGCTGCATGGCCTGTTGTTGTGCCAGTCCTAAAACTTCATTGGCCTTCTTAATGCGGTCCATTTCTTGTTGAGCCATGAGTTGGCGAACTGTAGCTGGGTCAAAATATTCCTTTTCTTTATCAATCTGGCTCCCAATGGTATCCTTCACCTTAGAGATGTGCTGCTGGGAGAATATGTGATCACGAACAGACAGACGAGCACTGTACTTGACACCACACAATGAGCATTCAGTCTTTGGACCCTCATAAGAGGTCTGATTTATTCCAAAGTGCTTGGCCATGTTGAGCTTTGCCTTTTTCTCCTTGGCACGGGCATTTTGAAACCACACCTGAACGACTCTCTTTGGAAGTCCAATTTCATTACCAAGTACCTCACATTCCAGCATAGTGGGTGTCCTGTAGTCGTTAAAACAGGATTTTAGAACTTTCAGCTGAAGGTTAGTCATCTGAGTTCGGAAGCGCTTTTGGCCAGGTCGGTCTCCACTGTCAATGCTCCTGGTACCTGAGGCTCCAGGACTTGGAGAACAAGGATCAGCCAAGCTGGATGTTTCACTGTGGTCAATCATATTTTCATTGTCATAGTCCTTAGCATAATAGCTTGTTGCTGGGCTTACCAGCCCTGAAGACATCTGGTCATCATTTTCAAGGCTGGGGGCTGTGCCGGTAGACTTTGAAAGGTAATCTCCACTGTTTTGGCTGTGCTTTGGATCAGCACTGTCATTATCAGCATTAGCCTCATCACCTGTGGTTGTGTCTGTGATGGCTGTGTTTACAGAAGAACAGTCATCATTATCCAGTTTGCTCTGATCAAAGCTGAGATTAACAGAGGACATTGCTGCACTCTCAAAGTCTTCCATTCCTTCAACTTTGATGGATGAAGGACTTAGTAGATGTCTGGGCGACAGATCTACATTTTTGTTGACTGGTGACATAGAAGAGCTTTGTCCATCACTGTTTGTAGTGGGGACTAATTGAGAGTAATTGGATGTCTCTAAAGCATCCATTTTCATTTGTAAACTCTCTTGCTCGGGTAACATACCAGCGAGAGTTAGATTATATCCAGCTCGCTTGGCTTCATGCCAGTGACGGGACCTAATGTGAGCTTCAAGGGCAGTTTTGGCTTTAAAAAGAGCTCGACAAAAAGGGCACCTACGATGTGCTTGAGCTGGTCCAACTGCTCTAAACTGACCCTTTCTCTCTCGAGCCCTGGTATTCTGAAACCAGACTTGCACAACTCTCTTTTTTAATCCCACCTCATGTGCAATGTGGTCAAGCATTTTGCGAGTGGGGTTTGAATCTAACAAATATTTTTGATAAAGAATCTCGAGCTGCTCAGGTGTGATGGTGGTTCTGAGCCTCTTGTCTCTCTGTGGCTCTTCTCCACTATTAGTGCTGTCATTTTCTCCTGGGCTAGTACTAGCTTTTTCTTCTAGCTTCCTCTTCAGTGAGTTCATGGTCGAGGTTGGGGTAGATGGAGAGGTAGCAGAGCTGCTGGAAATCTGTGGCATTGCCCCTGGGAGAAGTTGGCTTGCCAGAAGAGGATTACTGGGATCAAACAGCATGAAAGACATGTCAATTGGACGGTCAAGGAATTGGGGATGGATGAATTGATTTTGCACAGACAGAAAGTGTAACTGCTGGTGTTCCTGCCAGTGTTCAAATGATGGAAAACCGATCTTGCACTGCTCACACTGGTAAGGAATCATTGCTTGAGCCAGTTGTGCAGCTGCGGTCAGGTGTTGAGTGACACTAATGTGAGCACCTTGAGATGATGCCTGACTTGTTTGAGGTGCTGAGGGTCCAGATTGCTGCTGTTGCTGGGAAAATGACTGAGATGAATGCTTGACGGACTTAGAGACATTTTGGATTTTCTCTTCTCGCTGAGATCTGTGAAGTTGTGCCTCAGACTGGGGTTGATGTATGATCTCCTGTTTAATAGACATTTGATTTTCCCTTGGATCAGCACAGATTTCAGGTAACTGCTTGGGCTTTTCATCATAAAAGTTTGAGGTGGTTGCTGGTGATGCTTCCTCTTTTTCTGTAGATGTGAGGTGTGAGAATGATGAAGTTGAAGGAGGAAGTGGACACAGACTTGAGGAGGAAGGCATTGGGGTGTGACAAGAAGAGCCTGAAGGGGTATAACAATCTTGGGATAGATCAAGTGAATCTTCATTTTGACTGTCATACTGTCCATCCTCATCCTCGTCTTTGTAACAAAGCTTTTTTTGGTGTTTTATTAAATCAAATATCCGCTGAAAAACCAGACTACATTTCTTGCACTGGTAGTTTAGATTAGATGTGCGGATATATCGGTCATTTGACAGTTCTCGTCTTTCACCTTCTTTTCCTCCATCACCCTGGTTCTCATAATTCTTTCTTGCTTTCTGGCGAGCATTTTGGAACCACACAACAATTACACGGGTGGGGAGGCTCAGAAGGTTGGAAAGTTGTTCAAATTCATCATCTTTAGGGTAAGCGTTGGCATCAAAGAAGTCCTGCAGAACTCTTAGCTGATAGTCTGTAAACCTTGTCCGGGATGATCTCTTACTTCCATACATTTCTTGCTTTTGGGGTTCAGGTGAGGGGGGTTTTGAATCAATTTTGGTGTCTTCTAATGTTGTTGTTGGTGGATTGTTAAAGTTGTAGGGTGAGTCTTTATTGCGCTGTCGTTCTTTAAAGAGGGTGTTTCTGAACCAATGCTTTATAACTTTTTGCGGCAGCCCTGACTTGTCTGCCATTTCTTTAATTTGTTCTTCATTTGGGGAGTTATTGATGTCAAAGTACTGTCGCAAGACCCTGAGCTGGTCATCGGTAATGCGTGTACGTGGCCTCTTGTTCTGTTGATGAAGCATTGCTGGTGTAAGCTGTTGTCCGTAAAGCTGAGCCAGATCAGATGCCAAGCTAGGCTCAACTGATTGTAATTGAGGTGGTAACTGAGAAGACAAAGATTGCAGAGGCATTGGTTGCATCATGAGAGGGGAGAAAAGGGGTAGATCCATTGGCATTTGTATTTGGGTCATTGGAACTGGTGGTTGTGAGGTTGGTACAGTAGGAGGTGTGAGTGAGGCAACAGAGACTGGAATATTTGGTGTAGGAACTCTTTGTGGTTGAGGAGGAGGCGGAGGAGGAGGAGGCGGAGGAGCTGGAGCAGCCTCTGGTGTAGAAGGTCTCAGTGGATAGAGTTTGTCATAATAGTCTCTGTACTCCTTAGCAAATCTCTCAAGGGATTGGAAAGGAAAGAAAGCCTGATGGATGTGCTCTTGGTGGCTCTTCAGAATCAGTATGTTTGAAAACAGCTTGCCACAGGTTTCACATTCCAGCTTCTCTAAACCCTCAATAGGGTCCACCACTCGAGTTATTCCTCCTGGACCACTTGATCCAGTGGGGCCAGATGACTTTTTTTGAGCTTTCTGTTTGTTTTCATTGTACTGAATTACTAATTCAAATCCAAAATTTTCCAGCAAGGCTTTAGTTGCATTTCCTCGAGCATCAGAAGCAATCCTTGGTGGAATTAATCCCATGTCTTGGTTAATATTTATGGAAATGTGTTGAATATCCTTCTTTTCTTTTGGTTTGGCTTCTGTAGTGTCTTTGTTTATACAGTCATCGTGTTTTTCTGTTGTATCCTTTTCCTTTTGTATTTCTCTATCCTTTTCACTCAATTGTTTATGTTTTTTATCAGCCTGCTGGAGGAGGGATGCACTCTGGTGTAGCAACCCCATCTGGGCTTGAACTTGTGCCTGACTCTGCTGTTGCTGTTGCTTCTGTTGGTGATGTGGTTGTTGCTGTTGCTGCTGCAGGTGGTGGTGCAACAACTGCTGCTGCAAGCAGCTCTGTTGAGCCTGCTGGGCAGAATTCTTTAGGTCTTCCAGCAGGGAAGAGGTGGAAGATCCTGTTAGGCCAAGTGCTGAATTGTTGATGTTGATCTCTGGGTTGAGCTGAAATTCTGCCCCAGGAATATAGAAAGGGAACAGCAACTGCTGCTGCTGCAATGGTAGAAGCGCATCAGTTGGCATTGGAAAATGCTGTAAAAGTGCTGGATTGAACAGCTGGGATTGAAGAAGTGCAGCTTGTTGTTGAAGCTCTTGCTGAAGCTGAGCTTGAGCTTGGGCTTGCGCTTGGGCCAATTGCTGTTGTTGCTGGAGCTGTTGCTGTTGCTGTTGCCCCCGAGCTGAGAGAATCTCTGTAAATTTAGACTTTTTTGCTTCATGGTTTTCTGATGGGGAAGAACGGCAGGTTGATGAAGAATTTCCTATGTTTTCAATGCTATGAGATTGGTTCATGTGAATACTCTGAGCTGTCTGAGGGGCAGAAGAGCTGTGGCTAGTAGAGCTAGTAGCTGAGTTACTTGCAGGGCTTGGACTAGATGTTGAAGTGCTGACATTGGACCCTCCACCACTTGGACCAGTAGTGCTTGCAGAGCTAGAAATTCCTCCTGCTGCCTCCAGCTTGGCTGCCCTAGCTTTGGTCTGATGTAGAACAGAGCGCATGTGGATTTCCAGAGTGGAACTCTGACTATATGCCACATTGCATGTGCTACACTTGAATGGCTTGTTGTCAGGACTACTGGTAGGCTCAGGCTGACCAGTGGTAGATTCTTGAAGGGCCCGCTTCACTTTATGAAGGTGGGAGACAGAATTATAGTGAACCAGCAGAATATTCTTCTGTGTGAAAGACTCTTTGCAAACAGTACACTTGAAAGGACGAGACGGGTCCAAGAACTTTTCCATTGTAAAGTTGGGCCCCTTTCTGAATGGCAGAGCACGTTTAGGTTCAGATCCAGAGTCTTCCTGTAGTGAGCCTGTGTCACTACCCGTTGGACTTCGTTTGTCTTCTTGGTCACTGTCATCTGCCTCCTTTTCATCTTCCCCCAGACCTCCATGCTCCTCACCCATGGCTGGATCCCCCAATACCATAATGTCACCATTCATCAATAATCCTCCATATAATTGCTGGATATCCGCTTCACTTAGTTCCAAGTGACTGGTTTCCAAATGCTTCTTCAAGGCCTGCAGAGTTCTAAAGCTCCGCTGGCAAAGGCAGCACATGGTAGCCGCTCTTATCACATGGTACTGCGAATGCAGTTGTAATTTCTCTATGGTCTTGAAGGCCAGGCTGCACTGGTTACAACGATACTTGTAGACATGTCGATCTGACACTGGCAGCTGCGATCTCTTGTTGTGAACTTCATTGAAGTGCATTTGGAGAGAGTTTGAGGATTTAAACACTTGATTGCAGCCTTTTTTCCAGCAAAGAAATCCAGTGGCATCCTCTAACTGTTGATCCTCCATAGCTGTTTTTTGCGCTTCAGCAATGTCAGTGGGGAGGGACACCCCCTTCTCCAGATCAGCATCTGCTGCATCTGTGAACAAATCAAAAAACAAAAAGCATATCATGAGGCTTCTATCTAAGTTATTAAAAAAAATCATTTAGTTGAAAACCGCGGGTAAGACTTGTAAGCAATAAGATCAGCCATTCAGATGTTTTTTGCCATTGAATGACTGTAACAACAAACCCACCAATCAATGCGAAATATATATATATATATATATATATATATAAATTTGATGTTTTAATTAGGTAAATAAAATTAAAGTAGTAGATATTTAAACTAATACAATATTTTCAATGAAAACATTACAAACCAGTTTGCTTCTTTAAATCTTCTATATTAGAGTTGGCTGTTGCCTGTGGGGTGCTCCGGGACTCTCTGTCTGGACTGGCCACAGGTATAAACATACTTGCTGGTAGTGCTTCGGTAGCGGTCACCTATTAAAAAAAAGATCACAAAGATTCCGATTGTAAAAAATCATTCAATGGCAAAGAAAAAAATTTCCAGTTTAGAAGAATGAATGACAGTTGGACCAGGCAAAAAAGAATTATTCTGATTATTTCTGTAATGCACAGTATTTCTATAATTCTGTTTAGCAGTGTAACAATTAATTGACTATTGATTAATGATCCAATGATCCAACCACATCAATCTGTCTAAGACAAGATGTTAACTGAATCAACTCATAAATGATTTCAAAATTAAATAAATAAATCAATTATATTGATATTGGAAAACCATTACCATTTAGATTGAGGCACAGAAGGTTTATTTTACTATAACGTAAAAACGACTGAGTGTATCACAGCAGACACACATGTGATGGCAGCAAATAAATGGTTAAGCCATCATTCCAGTCCAATGTATGTAAACACTTTGAATATTGCAAAGACATGTGACCATACAGTGTGCTTTAATATTCTAATAAAGTTCATTTTTATGTGGAAAAACAAGAGTGGGCAGAACTTTATAGAAATTAAAATGTGGATGGATTTGACATTAATTCTTGTTTATTTATTTGCGCACATATTTAATTTACATTGGATTATCTTGCAAGAAATGCAAAGAATCTGGAAACGTCACCTGCACTGTTCAGTACCAGGTATTCATCTCAGAGTCACACTGGTTGAATTTTTGGCTAAAGATTTTCTGGATTGATTTTAGGTCAGAGAATTGGATCAATTAAAATGAACTAATATTGACTATGAGCAACCACAAATTATTATATGAATCAGCTTGTTGTTAAAATGAATCGTTACACCCTTAATCCTGTTGTGGGAAAAATTGGTCAGCTCTTAATTTTTAATCAGTCATGATTAAGTATTAAATGCTACTCCAGTGATTCAGTAGAAGAAAGTTCATCATCCTTTTGACATCCCCAAATCCTTGCACTGGTTCTTGACCTGACCCCAAGCGTGCAGCATGACTGACTTTAGTGTGTGTTTGAGATAGGTTCAAAGTAGATACCAAAAAGATGAACCTGGTAAGTTAGTAGAAAATGGGGGGTAATGCAAAAAAAAGTAATAAATAATAAAGTAAAATTTTTTAGGTTCTTTAAGTTGTCAACCTTTCTTGCGTTCAATCTAAGCATAACTTACTGTGGCAATCAGCTTGTCGACACAGTCAGGAGCCACACTGTGGAGATGAGTGAGGTGAAACTGCAGGTGGATTTTGTTGTTGAGCATGTCCTGGCATAACGGGCAGCGAAGCATCGGCTGAACAGAGTGCTGTGTCATCACGTGCATTCTGAGACGGTTCAGATCCGTGTTGGTGAACTTGCAGTAGGGGCACTGGTACATCTTTAAAGTCAGACACACAGAGAAAGAGAAAGATAGATGGAAACAAGGGCTTATTCTGGTGCAGTTTGTGCACTGGGCATGATGGACCAGCTTTTGGGGGGGGGGGGTTGTAGACGAGAGGGCAGGAGTGGGGCTCCTTTCCAATGAGCAGATCCCTCTGATCACAGACTAGAGTGTTATACTGAACACCACAGAGTCTTGACACCCACTTCAAAGTGCTCTCATCTGTCTAATACAACATTGATTTTTCCACCTTACACACACCAAAGCAAGGGGGCTAAACTAGTTTTGAGTAGAGTTAAAGCAGAATCTACATTTAAAAAGTGGTGCACATTTTACTATATTTTAATGGACCAAAGTGTGAAGAAAAAAAAACTACTTCTAAGGGCTCGGTAACTATGGATTTAAGTACTTTTTAAATAAAATCCCCAGTTTAAAAGACATGCAGTGTAAGAAAAGATTACGTTAATTATTAGCAACATTCTGTGGCTTGTAATTCTCACCTGCTCAGCAGTCCCCTTCTCAGCTGTCCTGGGACGCTTCGAGGACAGCACACTCTCTGAAGTCCCTGACCGTGAAGAAGGCCTCTTTGAAGAATTTGGTGAGTCTGACAGGTGCCGTTCAGTGTGGCTGGATAAAGCTAAAGGCAAAAATAGAAAGGAAAGCAGGCATGTCAGGAAAAGATGGACACAGAGCTATGGAATGTGTTACCCAAACGTTACAGAGGTCTATTTAATAGAGTTTGCCATGGTGGCTACTGTGATCCACCATTTTCTGTTGCATATACTTACAAACTTAATCATGGTACTAAAACACATTATTTTGCTAGATAACACTGAAATTAATTTCACAGAGTAATACAATGAATCAAAAATTATCAAAATGTGCCGAAAGATAGTAGAACAGTGAAGAAAACATAAATTAAGTTTTGTATTTCTATCAAACAACTTTTTTTACTGGATTGCAGCTATTGCAATAAACACACAAAAAAAATAAAAATAAAAAAAAATAAAAAAAACTATTCTTTGACCTCTAACGATATCTCAAAACAACAAAATGTGTTTAAGGCATCAAAACAAGAAGACAACTACAAGCTCTCCTACAAGTGAATCCTACACAAAGCCTTAATGGGAGAGTTGCAGTGGGGCCATATTTTGTCACTGGAGGAAAGTATTACTAGGAAACTTAAGGAGATGTTTCATGAACCCTTAAATAAGCCCATAAAGAGTTAAATTTAACTTGATTTGTACAGTTCTGGAGGTCTAAATTGAGAACAGAGGGGCAGTAGTAGGGGAGGGGTGGTGTGGTAAGGGGTCAGGTTAAGGAGGGCTGACCATGCTGCTGTTCCAGACATTAAAATGTCAGTTTGAATCAGGGCAAGGGGAGCTGAGCTGATTACCCAGTGGGGGACCTGGCTTCGGACAGAGCAGCCTGCAAGGTCTCCCAGAGACACTGGGATCAGCCAAGGAGACCCCATTAGGGTCCAGTCACAGTCAATCCTATTAAACACATCCACTAATAACAAAGAGAATGTTAAACAAAAGGAACCTCCCATTCACTGGCATGAACCTCTTAGTCATGGCTCTGTCACCAATGCATCCACTTCAAACTCCTCCCTCAAAACTCATGTCTCGTTTTATTTTTTATTTTTTATTTTTTTCAAAAAAGCAAGGCTGGCATCTTATTAGTGAAGTCAACATTTTATTTCATAATGTTGATATATATGTTTTCATTGCAAACACATTTGTGTCATCATTGTAAATAAGCTCTCCAAGCAAATGCTGCTTTTCATTTTTCATTCTTCATTCAGTAGCTTGTTATTTATATGACAGCTCTTTGACTATAATTAACATCAAACTCCAAAAGGTAAGAAAGGGTAACTTCTCTCCCTGTGGTGGAAGAGGAATTAAGAAACAAAACGGCTTTTACTAAAGGAGATCAAATGTGAGAAAAAGGAGTGGTTCATTCTCAGCTGTGAAGTGTGTAAATGCAGTAAAGAAAGCAAGCACAGATTACTGTAAGCATCAAGTATCCTCTTAGCCTCCTGATTAAGAGAATAAATGTAACAACTGTACTTTCCCAGCTGCTCAATTAGCTCCAGAGAGGTGGAACAAGTGGCTGTTTATGCCAAAGCCATGGAACGCTGTGGTAAAACAGCCCCAAACTCGTTTCCTCATTCAGGTGCTTTGTGTTTGAGTATGGATGAGAGAAAAATGTGTTAGGCGAGGACAGATGGAGAACTGTGGAGGCTTAGTTTGGCGCAGTCTCACTCGTCACGGCCAATTAGGACCCCATAAATCTGATCAAACCTGTTCTCTTAAGAACAGTACACCCCAACACCATCACCAGACCCATGACTAACATCTAACTACTGTAACCTTTTTTTTTTTTTCTTTCCTGTCAAGGTTAATAAAAAAGGAAGGAAAAAACGCAAGAGAAGAAAATAGCATTAAGAGAGTTGTAGAGGTTTTTTGATCATTAGGTATAGCCTTTACGTTGTAGAATCGACACTGCTGTCTGAGAAGAAACCTGCATGCATGAAACACGTGATATGTCAAGATGTTCATGAGAATGTAAGATTATTTCCTGATGGAGCAGAGCTTAGGACCATCAAAGAAACAACGAACTGCCAAAGTCGGAGTACAAAAATGTCCTATAATGGCTGCATAATATCAAAGGAAGTCGTGGTTTTGCTTTTTAGTGGCCTCGAGTACACAGGAAACTGTGAAATTTAAAGTCTTTCAGTTGTAAACGACTTGTGACTTAAAAACAACATTTGGATTTTAGCATAAGAATAAATATGGTCATTAACCCATGAGAACCCAGACCCATTTTTCCTTAAAGGGAAATTTATGTGGGGTACACCACATAGCAAGTGGGCCACAGAGAACATTTCCGATGTTTTTCTGTTACACTGATTTCACCATGGGTTCTTTTGGGTTTTGTGGAAAAACATTAGATTTCTAAAGATCTACAAGTAGGCTTGAATTTAAAGAAGAATTCCTATTTTTCTGTCAAGCACCATTCAATTTTGAAGTCAGCGTGGAGATTACTCCTGTAATTGTTGTTGCTGTCAACACTTTACACTTGATGACATAAAACCCATTTTCAGAAGCTTGCAAATATATATAAATAAACTACAATTGGCTGAGTCCGAAACAGCCATGACCACTTTGTTCCCTCCCCATTAGGGTCTCTAATGTCTTCTCCAGGTCTGCCCCTAACCCGAACCTCTTCTGCTGGTCATTAGACACAGAGCCTCCATCCACACCAAACATCTTCTGACAGATACACAGGGTGGCTTTTATGTTAAAGTACTACAGGCAGAAGGACAGAGCAGAAAAGACCTATGAGTCAGTTACAATAGGTGATAATTAATTCATGCCCATTTTCTGTAAACCATAGGCTTTTCTGCTGTCGGGTCCCTTAAGTGAATTGGACTATGGCACCTTGTCTCTCTCTTGTAGCCGGACTGTATTATTCAAGCTGCAAAGGGGCTGTCAACCAGTCTCTAGAGCAATCCTTGCAGCCTTGTTGTGCTTTCAAGGGGAAAAAGATGGCGACTGGACAGAGTGACTGACACAGCAAAGGCTGGATTAACCACAGCAGGTCATCTGCCCCTGAAATCTTTGAGAAGTGCAAAATCACAGCTACCCTTATGCGTCCTTGAGAAAGGATTTCCACATGTAAGAAATTGTGGTGAATAAAATGAAGACTACGGGGAAAAAAGAATGATGCTTTGTAGGGGAATAACCCTTCATTGTTATCGGGGCCCAATTGTAGAAATTGCACATTACAATCATTTTCACACATGTAAATGGAAAACTTTAGGCTGTCAGACAGGCCAAGTGCTCTCTTTGGGAAACTTTAAAGTTATATGTTACACTTTTGAAAAGTTTGTCAACTGCTCTCCAGCTCATCCAAAACCTCAAACCTTCACACCGCTGAGACCTCCCGCTCCTTCGCCATGGAAAACCCTAACCTCCATTCCCTCAGTAAGCTGGCCATTAATATGGAGATGATTCAACTCCCCTGATGCTACAACTCATTTTCTTTCGGTGCTAATGCCAACAATACCTGGGTATTGTCTTCTCTTTTTCCCATTTCTTTCCAGGTTTTTAATCTACAGCCTGTGTCAGAGCCCAGAGCAATAAAGGGCAGTACTCCATTTCATCATACATCTCTGGGGTAATTACTCGGCATTAAAAAATGATTTTTTTTAACTTAGAGCCTAAGATTAAAAAAGCAGAATTACCTAAATATATTCCTTACATTTCTAGAGTTCACTACTTTTCTGTATGACAAAACAGGGAACTTGGTACTCTAAGAACTGTGTGTCTGTGTGTGGGGGGAGGCTGAGTTTATAAACTGAAAAATAAAAAGATAGATATTACACAAAGAGGCAGCCTACTGTAGTGGGAACAGAAACTAAGTTATTCACCTTTGCAGGACACAGTTGCAGCTGTAGCCTGTAGGCTGTTAAAAACTCTGTTGCAAAACTCAAACACTGAGCTTTCAGGGAGGAGAATCACAAACAAGGACAATTTATGGCCTATTATCTCAAAGGCAAAGGGAACTATAATTTGATTCCTTTGAGGGGTGACAAACAAACTGAGGACGTGACATAAATATGTGAGCACTGCCACTCCTCTGTCTATAGATTCCACGCTAATTACATTTTAAAAGCAGTAACAAATCACTGCTGCACAAAAAAACTGTTCAAAGTGACATAAACACTGACGCCAATAACTTTAATATAAATAAGCCCAAAAATGCAATTTCAGCTGTGAGCAGAGTTGATATTAAAATCAGCACATCTGCATTGTTATGTGGAGAATCGTTCATTATACACGTCTGAATGAGCAACAGCCAAAAACTAACAGAATAAAGTGAAGCCAAATAAAAAATGAGCAGGATGCAATGCCCCAGTCGTGCGTCTAGGGGATGCTAATCATCACATTCATTACCCAGATCACATGCAGAAGCTGCAGAATAAAACACATTAACTTCTGTTACCCCCCAGGACACCTGAATATGAAGAGAGGCACGCTTTAAACTCACAGCCTTAGACAGCCTCCCAGGTTTGAAGTAAATATTGATTTAGAATCATTATACAGGATTGAAAACACTAAAGTCTTATTGTAGGTAAATGTAGAGTAAGAAAATATCAGGTTTAAACAAGTGTTTTAATGTCTGCAAATGTTGCTTTTCTCTGTGAAGAATGATCATAAATATATACAGTACGAATATCATTGGAAACACTCACATTTCCTAACATTTTTAGGACAATCATCATCACACGTTTTCATTTTGTGCCGAACACACCGTGCCTGAGTTTGCAGGCACATTAACAATTCCCTTTCTTTTTTCCTTTCCTATTGCTTTGACTTCTGATCACCTCCCCCCATCTTTTACATTCCCTTCACACCTGCCTCCCTCCCTTTCTGCATTCCATACATTCAAATGCAGCATAAATACAGCAGATGCTTTAAGAAAGGTAAGGAAAGTGCTGATGATCTAAACCCCTTTAAAAAAAAAAAAAAAAAAAAAACTTGCGGCCTTTTAAGTGCTAAAACCACGAAGGTTGTCCAGTGACCCAAAAGATATTTTAAATCAATTAAAAATCCTACGTTCATATTGTATTTTCCTCTGACTTAGTGCTGAATATGATTGTGATCATTTGTGAGATAATGATTTTAGGTTCCTTCTATTAGTCTTTTTCAAATTATTATTACCTTTTTATTTACAGGATTATTGTTATTTTAATCGTTTTGGATTATTTCATGTCTAACACATAACAGTTGTAAATAAAAGAAGAAAAATGACGGCAGATTTCAAGAAATGACAGGCCAAATACATATGTATCTTACAAAGACTGCAGCTGTTCTTTTAAACGGTTTAAATGAATATCGAAGAGCGTCTTGGAACAAGAAAGCGAAAATAAGATTGACAGAAGCTTTAAAAGGGAGGGACCCTTTTTTCTGTCTGCCTGACAGTGATTGTCATTTGTAAAGGAACAATGTTGCACTCTGTTCTGCCAGTGACATGACAAGGCTAAGAAGTACTTCACTAATTCTAATGAGTGACTTTAGAAACAGCTCAGCATCAGGCAGCGGGATGTAGAAACACCTTACAAAATACAGGTTGTCCAAGACTCTCAAACACTTTTTTAACAAACACTCCAACTGTGGACTATCAGTACAAAATTTCCAGACAATCACCAGCTTAGAACTCACCTCTTTACCAAATCTGTTGTTTGGTCTCTGTTTTTAACTCATAAGACAGCTTTTCGGCATCTATTCTGAATGGGTTTTGTCACTCAGAAAAACATAAAGAGCCTTTCCTTTAACTACAGTCATCTGCCTTTTGCTGACAACACAGCCTTGAACCCACATACCATCTCACCCATCCACCTTTCCACTGACATCAAACAGAACCTCAGACCTGGTTCCCTAATGCAATGCTATTTTTAACTAAGCGATTCTAATAAGCTGCTGGGAAGCTGTAAATTTTTCATATGCAAGCACATATTTCCTTTGTGAAAACACAGAAACACACTTATTTGGTGATTAGCGACTGACAGAGGGGAGGAAAGAAACTGAATATGCTTGTATCAAATTGCATGCCTTTCAAAAAATAGGAATCCTAATGCGAGGAGTCGTCTTCCTGTGCACCACAGGTATGAGTGAATTATTAATCGGCCGGCTCATTTTAATGCTTTTTAAAGTGCTTTATTTTGATGTGCTAAAACATACTTTTAGCCATATTCAGTCAGGCATGCATATCATTATTTCTTCCATCAAAGAGGAGTGTCGCCCTTTCAAAGAGCACAAACAACTCAGCCTCATTTAAAATAGAAGTTCGAATATCAAAGACATTTCACAAAGGCCGGGCTTCAAACACTATGATGAAGTTTTTTTTTTCCAGCTATACTTTATGAAAACTTAGTATGCAAAAGGTCTGAATTGTTTTTACTTTTTAACCTGACAGTGTTGAAGTGGTCTTGAGCAAGTTTGCTAAGCTTCGTGAAAGCCTTTGTAAGATTCTCTATGAACTGTGGTGTCTTTCTTACTCATCTTCCCTCCAGTCCTTGTACATGTCCATGCTCAGACTATTGTTCTTGATTTAACCTTCTTCTTTTTTGAGTTACTTTACACTAAGTTATGAGAAATGCTAAATCAAAAAAGGTACTTGAATCCAGCAATGGTGAGCTGTTGAATTAACTCCTAACAAAAAAAAAAAAAAAAACAGCTAAGCCCCAATTTTAAAAAGTACCTTTAGAAACTTGGTAATAAGCAGCCTGTAACAAAGACATAATGGGAATTTATTGAAATGAATTGGGCAGATGAGGATATGTCTTAAAAAATTAAAGCAGCATGTCCTTAGAATAATAAAGAAACAGCTTGAAATATCCTCTTCAAACTTTATGAATTAGATAAACTAAGGGCAAAGGACAGAAAAGTCTCACTGAAAGAAATTGTCTTTTGAGCAAACTTTATGGAGAGCAAAGCACCTAACTACAGATGTTAGTATGAATAAAAGTAAAGTTGTAGTCAGCACCATTTAGGGTGAAGGTTTTAAAACTAGCTGAAGATGATCATGATTAACATTTCGGGGTTTAATCAGCGCAGACTTCGTTTACCAGTGGGGTGAAGCCAATACATATCTAAAAGACCAGCAAAGCGCGAGTAGAGTTAATAAAGCTGATCCAGATGCATTACAACCAGACACGTAATCACAACAGGTGGGGAGGCCTCAACAATAGGAGCATCTTCTTTTCATGCTTAAAAATCATAGTTGTTCTGTTCGGTTGTGTGACCATTAAGGCAAGCCATCTCCACCAAGAAAAAAAAAAAAAGAAACCCATATTTACCTAAAAATCCACAGGGTTGGATGTTTCCTTTATATGCTTGCAGTGACTCAAATCTATTACCAAAATGAGGCTAAGAAAGACAAAAACTATCAGAAAAATGTAAAATCCTTTCCTTTATTTTGAAAAAGTCAAACCAGTCTAAGTTGACTAAAAAAAGGACACCTAAAAGCTGAAATGTGAATATGTTAGAAATCTGAAAATGAAAAGCCACCTGCTTGATCAGTGATTCAAACCTGAAGCTCCACCCCTAAGCATAAAAGTCACCACCTATACGTCATTAAAGAAAGACATGCCCATCCTGACTGCTAAAGTTAAATGTTGGAGAGGGTTGTGTGCTAAATGTTGTGTGACAAAGCTGAGACTGGGATGTTTGAGACTAGTTCAGACCTTCCTCCCCTCTGACAAAACATGGTCACATGTCACCATATGACACATAAATTGGCAGTTTATAATGAGCTTCAATGTCTGAAAACACACAATAATAATATTCCAAAAGGTATTTAGTAAGTTGTCAAAGTTTGTTAGAATATTGAAAGTTCAATTGTTTGTATATGTTTATTTTAATTTAAAAAAAAGGCCTGTTGTGCTAAAGCTTGTTGGCCATACAAACAGTGAATGTGTGTAAATATTGGTCTTACCTGTCCCTTTGGTGAGATCCTTCTCCCCCCCACTTTCTCTATCTTTGGTTTGGTCCTCCTGGTCTGTGGTGGTCTCACTAGCAGCCTCCACATCCTCGCTCAGCTCTCCTGAAGGGGGAGGGAGAACGGGATATGTAAATCACCACGCCATCAGAATTGGTGGAAGCACTTAAAGGGACGGCAGCGTTTTTTTCTATAGGAGCTCACAACAATTACATTTGCTGACACACAGTTGCAAGGCTAGCAGACAAAGAGGGCAGAATCTGCCTTCTGCTCTGTCCCGTACGGCGTGATCTTTTCCGTCATATTTATTTTGACTTAAAATTTAACATAGGCATGCACTGATTTGGGAACGGGAAATATTCTTCTTTCTTCCTCTCCTTCTTCATCATTGACAAGTATTTTTTTCCTCTTTAATGTGGCCATAAACTGCAAGGGAAAAGAAGCACACATGTGGGCTGAAGTGGACAGATGGAAAAAGGATTCTGTTAAGCATATCTCTCAAGTCAAAGACCTTATATCACACACATTCTCTGTCATATTCTACACACACACACATTTACTGTCCCCTGCTGCCATCTGCTAGATTACTTACCAATACAAATCCCATTTCACTTCTGTTATCCTACTATAGAAAAAAAAAATCATGAATATTTAAAACTTTCCGAGCCACTATTCATTTTATTTTTATGCCAAGTCAAAGGCAGAAATCCCATGTAACCACCTTAAAAGCCTCAGCTCGATATATCAGACCATTTAGGAGCATCGAAGTACAAACAATGGATATTCAATAACGCCATTTGTAAGTAACACACAGAGGAAAAGATAGCAAAAACAGATAATAAAAAGGGCATCAATCTTGTTTATTTCCCTCTAGTGCCCCCTGAACATCCCCTTTGCCTGTTAAGTTTGTTTAAAAGTAGTGGGACTTGCATGCAGTAGCATTGATTTGACAACAGTAAACTAGGCCGCAGTCAATAGCCTCTATCAGTTATTACACAAGTCAGCTAATTCTCAGCAAATGTACTTAAATGCTCTTTTGAAAATGCTTTCATGCTTTGGTCTCTACTCTATGAGCTATTGATATATTGACAAAGCTACAAGAGCTGCTGAAATATCCTGTTCAAGTATTCAACCATGCAGTTATCACACATCCAATCTGAGCTCACCACCACTGCCCAGAGCCAAAACCACTTTTTACAACATTACATTATCCCTCATCACCTGCTGCTTATCCCCTCAGTTGGGAAAAAGCTAAATAAATTCATATTCATCGTGTTCGCCAAACCAGGAAAGTCTCAATAGGGAAGCAAACACCTCAGTCAGACTGTCATGGCATGACCCCCATGACATTTCTGGCACATGTTATAGAACATATGAATCTTACTATCATATGAAGGTTGGGATCGCTGTACTTTTTTTTTTTTTTGGGGGGGGCAACGTATTGTTTAGTCATTTTATATTTATATTTATATTTTCAGGTTGAGTCTTTGTCAATTAAGCATAAATGTTAAAGGTCAGAAAAAGGCAGGTGCCATATAGCTGCCGTATCTGTGTGATAAAATGCATACAGGGGAAAAGTGTGTCATCAAAGGAAAAATACCCTTCCGTTTCTGCTTCCTAATATGTAGGAGAGCTTCTCTATTTTCTGCATGAAAAAATGTTCTGTACGGCTTAGTTTAATTTTTAAAACTAAACTAAGCTAAGTTTAATTTCTATTTTTTAGAGGAATCACTGGCTTTTTGCAAAAAAGCATGTTTTAGTGTTCCTTAAATCCAATGCATTTAACTAAAGAAAAAAAAAAAAGAGTCTGAGTACTTTTTATTTTCTCTTCTATTAGCGCAATGAAGCCCTCCTGCACATCTCATCCTGAGCTGGTGAGGAAGAGCGCTTCCAGATATCCACTGGTCTGCTGCAGAGCTCCAAATTCTCATCTATCACCTGTCTATGTAAATCTCCAGTAGTGTGCAAGAATTAAGATGCTGTACAGCAGTTCAGGCACTCAGATTACAAAATAATCCCCAGGTAAGTTTTTTCACCTCTGAAAACAGAGCATGGTGTCATTTCTTAGCTAGGTGACACATGTAGTGAGACTAATTCTCCACCTACACGTTTCGACACACTTTACATTCAAACATTACGCCGAT
Source organism: Oryzias curvinotus (assembly GCA_023969325.1). Taxonomy (NCBI): domain Eukaryota; kingdom Metazoa; phylum Chordata; class Actinopteri; order Beloniformes; family Adrianichthyidae; genus Oryzias; species Oryzias curvinotus. The sequence goes on from CM043708.1 coordinate 10,918,222, forward strand.
AGGCAGCCAACATTCCAAAGCTGTTCAGGTTCCCTGTACCTACCCCCAACATCCGGCACCGGCACACATATTTCACATGCAAATGTATAAAGTGACATTTTTTTTCTTCAGGTGTTTTCTTCTTTCTTAATAGAGATGTTTAACCAACATGTATGACACATTAAGCACACACAACGCAGGATTCCATGCATAATTTATCCAGAATTGCAGACATGATTCCAAGAGCACTGTTACATCTTGGAGTGGCAAATGGCTTTGCCCATTTCTTGTCTCATCTAAACAGTATTACAGAATGATTAAAGCTAGGCAGACTATAATTAATGAAAGGTCACGAGTGGCCTAGGAGTGGGATGCAAATGGAGGAAGCACTAAAACTGCAGCCATAGATTAACTCTGAAAATAGATTAGAAGAAACACTCAAAGCAATGGCAGCCAGCCATTTCTAACCCAAATCTGAAAGATGTAAAGGACAATAGCCTGAAGGTTGTCTTCTAATTAATTGTCTTCATTAACCATCCTAATACAATGATATGAAACAACTACATTAATCTAATCATGCAAGCTGAATAAGCCCATTGCCGACACAGAGATTAAACTCATCTGTTCTAAGCATATAAATATCAGCTCCTCTCTGCCAGTCACTCACTTCATAGGCTCTCTGTTGCAGCATCTCCCAGACAGACAGACACACACACACACACCCATAAACCATCTTGGCACTTAGAGCCCTTCCCCTGGTGAGCTTTGCAAGTGAGTGCAAAGACTTTATCAGACCCATAGGTGTCACTCTATACAAGCTGGGAGAGAGCGACTTCCTCACAGAAATTAATGAGGTGCAGGGGGGAGGGGGCCCAGCAGCATCAGACAGAAACACGGGGAAGGGGAAAAGGGAAGAAATATGTGGAAATGACAAAAGCAGATGCTATGCAAGAGGCGCCCGGTGAAGATGAGAAACTGAAAATGGCAAGATTACCTTCAGATGGGAGAAAGCAGTCTTCTTTTCCCCTGAAGAGCAATGATTACACTAATGCTAATCAGACTGACAGGCACAAACGGTTGAATAAATAATTGATAGTAACCACTGCACTTTCCAGTATTCCTTCCCAGACTGTAGAGAAGAGCAGCAGCAAGTAATAATAGTCACTCTAGATATCTTTCACAAGGTCAGGCTCCTCCTCCGTCTTTGGCCTCAGCTGAATATACTGCTATGATGGTAACCGCTTTTCTGAAAGAACAAAAATCCAACCCTACCTGAAAATGGCTCCAGTGTTTTTTCTGTTGATTTTTTTTCTTGCCTATAGTATGTGGCTGAACAACACAGCTATCTATCTAAAAGGTTAAACTGTGCTTCTCCCCCCCCATTGTTGGCAGCTTCTCTCTGGGATCTTTCTCGGAGTCTAAGATCTCATTACTTTCATTAAAATTACCAGGGCTGCCGTTATCATTTTTATCCAAGTGTCACATGACTGCACTGTAAATCAAAGAGGTGTATGCCCCCCCCCTCGTTTTATCCCAGGACGGACAGCTTCCTTTTCTTTGGCACTGCGCTGTCGGATAAAAAGCAATCTTATTTCACACTTCACAGACTCCATCTTTCTCCCCTTCTTCTTCTTTTAAACTGCCCCCTCCTCCCCCTCGTCATCCTTTGCACCCCTTCCTTATATCAAAGTTGGCCTGACTCTGGACTCGAGGGCACAAAATGAAAGTGACAGGAGGGTACCATGGGACAATGAGACACAGGACCCACGCTGAGGGCTTTCATGCATTGTCTGCTCCTCATATCAGCACCTCTGCACCCCATATGCAAGACCCCTCTTTAAAAGCATAACATATACAGGAAAACACCCCCAGCCCTCGTAACCCTCCCACCTCCGGCACACGCTTGCAGAAGCTCTTTCCTTGTGTCCTTTTAAGCTGCACCTCTAAACAGAACCAGATGACCCACAGTTAGGATGGGGCTTTTGCTTATGACCATCTACTAAATTCGCAGGATAATATGAAATATTTTCCGCTACTACACTTTGAGAACCATGTTAGTATATAAAAACACACCTTGTAAAAAAACAACAGTCTATTTACTCACAGAGATTTTGTTATATGAAAACTAACCAATGGTATCTATTCCAAACAACTGGTGCTGTAAAAGATGTAAAATGTGTGGTTATATATAAAATATTTCACTACATTCTGGATATTCCAAGTGCTCACAAAATGAAAGCATGTTTTCATTTCCAAACTGTCTTTTCTCACACATGCCCTCCCATACTTTCTCCCACTTTCACATGTTGAAATGAAAGAGGAGTAAGCTCCCTCAGTCAGCAAAGATGGTCAGAGTTATGTGTTAGATTCCTGACCTGTCCACGGGGGGACTCGTTGGCCTCTCCCCACTGGCCCTGCTGTGACCTCAGGACCTAAATGTGAATGAATACTTTGTGTCTCATAGGGCTGAGGGCAGGAGGAACCAGAGGAGGAGGGCCAGAAGTGCAGGAGTCTAAGGGTTTGGGCAAAAAAAAAAAAAAAAAGAAAAGTGTTCAACTGCAGGTTAATCACAAACAGCGCTATTAGCTCAGATTGCTTTTAAACCCCGCTGCAGCAGCCCTTCCTGCAGCCACTCGTCTGTTTTCCTGGTGGTGCCTGCTCATCACAACCGCCTGTGGGTCTGCAGTGCAACACTTAGTTTGATCCCTTTGGAGTTCAAACTCTGTGGAGCCATTTAAAGTATTCAGGTCAGAGTAAGTCTTTATGCTATCCTGGGACATAAAAACAGACAACAATATAGCACTAAAAGTGGATAATCTGACAACTTTTTTTGTGCTCTTGATCCTCCAATTAAAAATATGTATCGAGTGCCGAGTAATTTTCCCTAATGTGCTGCCTTGTGGGAAATCAAAGTAATTAGAAATACTTTTCATGATAGAAGCATGTTTAGATACATTACAAATAAAGTGGATAATGTAAGTGCTGCTCCAGTGTGTTTCACTTGAGTGATAAAGGAGAAGAGAATCTAAGCTAATGTGACTACGCTGGGACTGAGCATTCAAGCATTGCTCATTTTTCTGCCACACACACACACATATATACACACATACACACACACAATACTGTGACTTCCTTGAATGCACAAGATGATGGCTGCAAACTAACACATATTACGCTCACAATGGAAGATGCAGGCTGTACTTTTCCCTGCCAGGACAGTAGGCTAAAAGCCTGGATGGGGGCAAAAGCATCACTCAGTAGCGCTGTCCCATCTACTCTGCCTGAGGGACATTGTCCTGTACAAAGAGTCACAGTGCCTCACTGGAAATGACCCCCACCCCCGCCATGCATTTATGCTTATCATCTACCAGTGCAGCCTCTTTCTAAAACCAACTTCTTTTTATTAATGTCCCCCCTTGTGTCTTCAAACTACAATGGCTTCACCTATTTATGGCTGTTCAAAGGAATCAAACCTAACTGGGATGGGTTGGCTGAGTGTGGGGTCGGCTGGAGGGGTGGCTAGGAAAAAAAAAAAAGAAAGAAAAAAAAATGGGGGTGGGGGTCGGGGGCATCACTGCTGTCATGAAGGGCAATCACATCAACTCTGAAATATTCACCACTGACTTGGAAAATGCGATAGTACAGCTTTGACAGGCGAGCAAGCAAGCCTCCCCTCCCCTCCCTCCCTATCCTCTACTCCATCACTCTCCATCAGGGCAGAAGTATGGTGGACACTCTGAATATGTATAACGCGGAAAATATATTGATTTTTCATTTGGCAAAAAGGGACACAAAAATCACATAACCTGAAACTGTCACAGCTCTTCTGTTCATAGTTCATCTCTCCTGATGTTTGGCTTTTTCCACAAACTCCCTTTAATTACCAGGTACACACAGCTTCAGAGCCCCTCTCCACAGAGACATAGCCACATACAGCCTGCTGGGTTTAACAAGACAGCCCACATCTATTATATATGACATACACCCAGCAGCTTTTGTTTCATATCTAACAAATAAGAGCAATGAATAAGCCTATATCCACTGTTAGTTTTCTTTTCTTATACACACAATTGAGAGCAAAGTGCTTTGTTCTTGGAGACCTTTGACATTAAAAGTACAATGTGCCACAATATACAAGGATTTTTTTCTAATTCACACTGTCTGGTCCCTACACTTTTTGAGTTCTGAACACACTTCTGCTTGACATGAAATTTCTCCCATTGATTTGGGTTTTCCCCCAAGTCTCAGGCAGGTGGGTTTGTGTTTATCTGAGCACGCACGTTTGTCTATGTCTATGTCCATTAACAGGTACTTATCTGTTTATCTCTCCTTTTAGGCACCGCAGACCAGTACAGTGAACTGTCTGAAAAAGATCTCTGTCTGTCGATTTATCGAATGTACCATTTGCATATCTTTGTAGTGCTTCCATCTGCCTGTGGACTGTTCTGTGGAGGTATTAGCTCAAAAATCAATGTTACCATGGTTGGATGTATGTAGCCCCTACCTTTGCACGTGCAAGGAGTCCGGCTCATGGAACCCACATTAGTCCTATTTTACATGAGTCCCGCCGCCAAACGCTTCCCGGAGTTCTTTAATCTTTAAAAACTTAAGGTACACAAACGCCTCTCTGAGCTCCTTGGTCCAGTGCACACTGTTTTGCCATCCTCCTCTACAGTTGTACTAGTTCTCTGTTTCCATCTAAAGCCCTGAGCTTGACAGTCTGTTTGTTTTTGAAAGCGTACTCAGAGATAAAACAGAATTCAGCAAGCTTATGAATACCAATTTTGCTAATCAATTTTATTTCAAATATAAAATATAAGGTAGAATTGATGTGTGTTTGCTCTCAAAAGTTTAACGACCTGCTAAGTACAGATGTTTTAGGTTAGAGGAGAGAAATGGTGAAGGGCGATGCGGTAGTGTTTTATCGTGCTCATTTATTTATCATACTTATTTCTATTTATTTCATCATACTGCTATACATTTATGGATGGAGTCAGTGCATTGGGATACCTTACCAAAGATATTTATTTTTCTTGCAGTCTGTAGTGGATATGCAGTGCAACTTTTCCTTGAACTACAACTTGGTTGGTTTCTTATAGCTAATTGCTGAAGAAATTCAATCATTATACTGTGCAGGCACTTTAACACATCCATGAGAGCACAACCACTTATTGGAAAAAAAAATGCTATCCCCACCTCCATCTATTCAGTTTCTAATACAAATCAAACACAGGGAGCTTTCTTTTACCATTTGTCTTTCTTTCTGTTCCTCTTTGCATAGCCCATCCATTACTTTCACATGAAATATGAAAAGGCAATATCCTCTCTGTGTTTGTACTGAAGCGTAATGTGATTGTGTTGTCATTTATAGGAAATAATCACAAACCTCTCTTTCATTTTCCAGTTCAAATAACCATGAAAAATTAGCCTTCAATGTCAGGGAGGACAACAAAGGGATACACACAGACTATTGCCTTACCACCGCGCTTGACATTTCTCCTTAATAGCAAAACGGGTGGTTGTTTCTATCTTTTTCAATCTTTTTCTTTATATAACCTAGTTTTTTATGTAATTAAAAAGTTTTGTACTCTTTGAATCTTTGATCTTTGAAAATCACTGCGGTACTGTTATTCAGCCCCATGGCTCTCCGTATTAGAATAAGTTGTAAGGTGAGAAACCTCTGGTTCCATCCACAATCTGCAGCGTGTTTATTAGTACCCCTACTTCTGTCCATTAATGGCCCTGTGTAAGGCATATGTCGCCCGACAACCACTATGGGGGCTAGGTCACCGTGACTACCGTCCAGCAGCCTGGTAGGTAAATAATTCAGGAGCTATCACTCCCTGTCAGCAGAGCAGTCCCAAAAACCTACACTCAGGACACAATTTGTGAAGCTGCTGCTCTCTGTTCAGAACTGAGCCTTTGCAAATAATGTACATGATGATGCACGTACAGGACCTCACACAATTAGCCAAAACTAAAGTCTGAGGATCCCTTTTATTTAAGAAATCTTTATTTTCACAGTAAACAGCAAAGTAATGGTAATTGCTTTCTGTGTTACTGCCATTAACTCTTAATAGGCATGTTTTTTTCCCACAGTAATTATACATAAAATAATCAACCAACCTCATAGTGCAATTATGGAAAATGCATATAAGCAAATTTAAATTTTACGAAATGTTGTCCTCAAATTGTGAATTTGTACAGTAATAACATTCTCTAAGATCTAAAAATATTTGGTGGTGACCACACTTTGTGAAACTTGTAAAACATTAATATACAGTGTATTTTTTGTATGTCAAATTTTAACACAACTTTTAATATTTATTTATTTCCTAAATTTTCCTAAAATTTATTCCAAAACCATGATTAATGACAATTAAAATTACAAATCCCATAAGCCAGTGAAACAAATTCCAAGCTTTTCTCACTTTAAAGGAAAAAACTTATGTTTAAAAATATCTAATCTGGAGTTGAGAATTTTAACTACAAATACCTTTTTAGGCAATATTACCAGTACATTTTCTGTTGCATTAAAAAAACATTTTCGACAAATCAAAAATACTAATAACGCAGCAATAATATTATTAAATCACTTGCATATGTAGGTATAACTGATAAAACAATGGAAAATGCCAGAATATAAACACATAGCAAAATTCTATCCAAATGCTTGGTTTGGCTTGCTTGGTTTTCTTTTTCACCATATACTTACATGTTTTTTTTCTGAGTGGGATTTTTTTCTTCATCATTTTTACTATTGTAAGGTTTGATTTTTATTTTCTTTAAAACATTTTATCATAACATCGCCCTGTTTCTCCAAGAGCATGCTATGAAACTTTGAGCTACAAGTTTGTGGGGCTGCGGCCCATGTACTGGTCTCCTGAGGAGACTTGGAGTGAACTGAGAAATGCTGCTTCTCAGTTCTCTTTAGGTCATCCAAGAGGAAGGCTGAGGAGAGGGAGAAGCTGAGACAAAAATAAGAGCACGATATGGCTAAAGAGGCCAACAAGCTTAAAATGATTAAAGTGACTTGTAATGTCCAATGTTTAATAGGAAAAAAATACATGAAATACCAATAAATCAATCAAACTGTAGTCAAAAGATTTAAATATGAACACTAAGACTATAACAATTCAAAGGTATGCTCCAAAAAAACAGAAAGAAGTAGGATATCACATCTATAAGAGACATCCCACGTGTCCTTGAATTCTTAAGTAGAGGCTAATTAAACGGCTTTGTGGAAACCATTTTGCACTGACTGAACAGGTATGAATGGTGGCGGGTTTGATGGCAGTGCAGATAAGAGAGAACAGAGCAACTCACACCAGCAGGAAGACGTGTTACCTGATCCGCCCATCCGCAAACTAAAAGGACTTTTGATTTATGCACATTTGCCAAACACTAGAGCGATGTAACATCACATCATTTAAGGTGACTTCTACTTTTAAATTAAATTGTTAATGGTCGAAAGAGCACAGCTCACTTTTCCTTCCCTGATCCCCATCTATTTACTGTTGACTGTGCTCCGAGTTAAGGAGATATGTGGATCTGAGCGGAGGGGTCCCTACCCTCTCTAAGGCATGGTTTGGGATTAACAACCTTTTCCCCACAGAGATCCAGCATGCTGCTAAATTGGTAGAGTGTTCCACAGTATCTTACATTTCCGTCATATGCATGGGTGGTGTTGGTGTTTTTCTATGGTTGCTGTTACTGTGTTCACTGTAGAAGACTCCTCTCATTCATTAGACAAAGGTTGAAGAGTTGGGGACGAGAGCCCAGTAAGGTACACAATTAATTATTCATCCCAGTGGTTGGTGTTTGGGTGCAACTGTGGGGCCTAAAGCAGGGACTTTAACAAGCAGAGCTCTGCCTCTTGAGGACTGATGTAGTAAACAATTGAGAAAAAAATATTGTGCCAAGGGTGTCAGTTAGCAGGAGAAAGCAAACACTAATCACCAAACTAATCATTAAAACATGCTGCCTATAATAATGTGGCTCTCTGCGTATTTGTGGTTCCTTCTTCTGTGTACGGATCCAAGATCCCAAAGCTTCATCGTGTTCTCTGTCTCCACTCTGCCTCTGGCTCATAAATAGGCCCAGACACAGACTCCTCCTCTTTATTCAGCCGTGGCCTCTGTTGGCTCAAGCGAAGACTGGTGGCCTCCTGAGAAGGCTGTGATAAGAATTCATTTCTTCCCATTATGTGCTCTTGTCCACTGCCTCAGTTCATCAGTTCAGTGCAACCAAGTCAATGAAAGGGCCTGTAATGAAGCAATCAGATGCAGCTCGGTTTTCAGGCCTGGCACTCCATTCTTGGCTCCAAGACCCCAGCTCCCAGTGCAGAGTATGGGGTTGGGTGGGGGCCATGACTAAGAGAAAGTGGACATAAACTACACGGATACATTAATTCAAGACACTGTCTTTCAAAGACTGAAGCTGCTCTCAATTGTGCTTTACCCGAGATCTGTAGTCTCCTGTGGCTCAGAGAATCACCCAGTTTATGAGAATTCCATTAGTTTAACCAGGCTTGAATTTCAGGAGGGGGCTTGGAAATCTTTGTCTTGATCTTGCTTCACTTTTATCAAACTCTTGTTCCTCCAACATGATCACTTCTCTCCTGCCTTCAGATTTTTACATTTGGAAGCCATTATGGGTAGTTTGTGTTCGTTCTTAATCAGAGCTATAAAGTAGAGGAATCTGGCCATCATCTGTCTTGTGATTTGGTTAATGTTTTATTTCAAAATTAAAAGAGACTTGTTTCATCTGACTTTTGTTGTTCTTTTTTTTTCTTCCCTTGGGGTCTGGAAATGGCTAACATTTTCCTAACAAACCCACACAAAACAATATAATTAATACAGAAATTTTATTATCTGTTTTATGGTGTAGTCAAGGTTCAACCACAGGGCAAAAAATTCCCACAACAATGTAGAAAAAGATACACTTAAGTAGCAACACCAGAGCTCCAAAGTCACTTAAGGGGTTGCCCTAATCCCTAATTTCCCCATCAAGCAATCTTCCTCCTCCACAGTTCTCTTGCCACAAAGCTTGGCAAAACGACCCTGCACCTGGATTCCACCTGACAGGAGCTTCTTAACAAGCAGCAGTCATTAACCTCAGGAGCAGGCAGCTGCCATGTGATGTAGTGCACTCGGTCTGCTGCAGAAGGGCCCTATTGATCCCAGACATACTTGGTGCCTTCCTGGATGTTTATAATCAATATGCAAATGGTCTGCAGCATTGATTCAATATTAATTTTCAATTAGGGAATTCTCGGGGGGTCCTGAGGGGTCAATAAAGAACCGTTCAGAGGAAAGGCTTGAGCAAGTTGCAGGCATTGACGTTCCTCCACCCAAGACAACTTACTTACTGTTTATTTAGCCTGCCCTGCTGTAAGTCCCGATTAAGGCTTTGGATAATAAGCAGAGAGACAGATGGACCTTTCTGCACTTTTACCACACCTATTAGATGAACTGAATTTGGGTCTAAAGGGCTTGTTCAACTAATAGGTCATCAGAATTCCTCTACAAGGTCAAAACAAGTGATAAGTACTAGACGGCAGGCCTCACACCTGAACAACTAAGTCGAGCTGAAAAGGGGCACTTTCCTTTTGCAAAAGATATCATGAAAGAATGATGATATAAAGTGTTGGATTTAAATAAAGAACTAAATGTTGACTTAACGTTGTTTCCCAAAGACTAACTTCAAATAAAGCCAATTTACCAATTTGCTGTTTCCCCCCTTTTTTTTAAATAAGCAAGGAGCAAATTCCAGAATATTGTATTTTGCTAACCCAATACAATTGTGAGAAAAAAATAATGTAAAACCAATAAATACTACTTTTTTAGTCTATAAAACAAACATTAGCCTACTCATCTCCACATGCAGATGGTTTGTCTTTAAGGAAAATTTTCCATTTATTTCTTTATTTATTTTTACTTTTTTGGAATATTAGTCCCAAGAGAGTGGCCTTTGTGGTGTGGTTAGAAGCACTATACATCACAACATTTATTGTACAATGCATGTGATTATTGATTCTATAGGCAATATTTAGCAGACACAATGCATGTTAAGTACCACCCCATTACCTTTTCCTGTCACTCAAACTGTTGAGATATGAGAATGTGGAATGATGTGGACTAACTGCACCATCAAAATCCAGCATTATTAAGAATATCTTGCATTATAATATTCATACTTAGCTTAATCAATTTGAAAGAAAATTGGCACTTTTTGAACTAAAGCTTCATTATTGCAGCCATAAAAGTGTCATCAAGAATTAGGATACCTTAATTAAGATAAGGCATTATATATATATATATATATATATATATATATATATATATATATATATATATATATATATATATATATATACACATAATATAATATAATAATAATTATAGTAATACTTAAATAATAATATTTTTTAATCACTATGACAAAAACCTAAATTGTATGATAAATCAAAAGACAATGTAGTACAATGTCACTTGCACTGATAGTAAATGCATCTTTCTAAAGAAGGCTTGTTTAATAGTATCTTTGATGGAATTTCTATTCTTTTTTTCACGGCTGCAAATAGTCTATGGCAGATTGTTACTTTACAGCCATCTTGACTAAGAGCCCACTAAAGAGCTGCATGGGAAAATTGCTAGCAGTGTAGCAGAGATAACCTGGTCAGAATGCCTGAGGTAATTGGTTTAGGGATAACATTAATTACAGCATTGCTCATTAATGGATCAGGGCTTTATTGGTTCCATTGATCAGCCAGTTAGCTATCATCCTAAGCAACGGTGGGTGTAACAAGCTTACATATTGGCATATCAATTAATGCAATCAATTGCTGTCTAGCAGTTGCCATTCCAACCCTATACCCTGCCCCCTTACTATGGCCCCAGATTTTTCTCTATCACGTCTCTAGGTAGCTGTGACAACATGCAAATGTCAAAGAAAAGTGAATGAAGACATTCTCTTTTGTTAAAGTCCGTGCTTAACTGACAGCAGTTGTCAGGCTGAAGGACAGAAAATCCTATAACTGGCCTCGGGTTAGACGACTCTAAGAGTCTATTAAGGGCCTGTAATTACAAGTGAAAACTACAACATGTAGGCTTCTCACTATTGAAACGAATTATTTCAAATGCATGGTGTAATGGCAACAAAGATTTATTTCCAAAATGCATCACTTTTCTACCTTTCTCAAGTGATTGTAATTACATAAATGCTTCTTTGAAATATAAAGTTGTCCTCTTAAAACAGTATTCCTTACTTCAAACTGAATTTTTTAAAGACATCTCAGAATTGAATGCTTTTAAATTCAATCAATTCAACATTTTGCTTCATCCCTCTTTTGAGGGATCCCTCTCTATTTTTACAATAGCAGTGCGCTTTTTACAAGCTGGCTGAAACTTGCCGGTGTTCTACCTTCTCAAAAGTGTCGAGTGACTCCATTGTGAAGTGGGCAGAAACATCAGGAGTGAATGAGAGCAGGATGTGATAACTGAAAGCACACCATGACAAAGTGGAGGGATTTACCGTTAGGCCCGCAGCACTTCATTTGCTTAATAACAGATCATTCTATAAGAAAGTGGCTGTTCAGAGGGGGATATCACCCTACGAGGATGTCTCACTAGCAGAAATCCTATTTGAAGACAACACCTTTTGAGTGCTCATCCTCCTCCATGCCTAAGACGATCAACGCCCGTGACAGGCCCCATTAATATGACACCCTGTGTAACCTTTCTCCCTCGACTCCAGCAAGGACCAAACTTATAACCAAGGAGGGGCACCATGTTTTGACTGAGCATGTAACAGGAGGTGTGCTGTTCATTTATCCGTCTCTGAGCCAGCTGTGCCACCTCTATCTGAGAGAGAAAGATGCATAGATGAGGGGGAAAAAGGCAGCATGCTTTGTCTGGTACCAGAGTTGCTTCTGTGGCATCAAAAGCAGGCGTGTCGGACAGCGTCATGGGTTCAGAGGCAAACCGGATGTGAAGGGGGTCAGTCAGACTGGTGCTACTTGCATGGTGGGACCTCCTTAAAGCCCCGGTCCCCTGAGCAGAACACAAGTGGGCTAAGCAATTAACAATTTTATGCTGATTGCCTAAAGCTTGCTTTGGTATGCCACAAAGATAATAGCTTGAAAGGTGCAGCGGCAGACCCCACTCCCCCTTCTCCGATGTTCCTCTGTTGCTTTTTTTCAGTCCTCCCTTGTGCAATTCACATGTTGGAATGCCATGCTTTATTAAGGACCCTCTTCCCATTTAGAGTTTGCATTTAAGAAAAAATATATAAATATAAAGATAGCTCCCCGAAGAGTGAACAGAGATGATTATTAAAGGGAAGGGGGAAAAAATTGTCTTGGTCTCCCACTGGCTTCTTGATTTGAAAGTCTAATTTGGCAAGTGCACACTACAGGCATGCAGGTATAGACAAAACAAACAGGTTCTGTTTTGAAGTATAGTTGAAAAGGTTGCTGGTGACAGCCCTTGCTTCCTTCATTCTGTTACCCCATGCTATCGCAGCCATCCAGTCGGACTGAGGAGCTTGCTGCTGAGCAAAAGGATGGTTTAAGGAACCACTATACTTATTATTTGTGAGAGCAGAGAATATCAAAGAGTAACAGAGGATGGAACGTGAGACATTGTATTAGTGCTAGTGAATATTTAGTGGTTTAAAAATGCAGCTGATTGATTTACAAAAAAACATTCAGGCATTCTATTAAAAAAGTGATCTATTATTGTAGCTTTAATATTTCTGAGAACATATAGGTTTTAGTCATTTTAAAGATGCAACTAATAATGTGAAAATTAATTAATTTGACTATTTAAGGGTATTAAATGCATAGGGATATCAACGTAATATGAAAGACATTAAATTTAAACAGGTGTCTTTAATCATTATCCATTTTAGATATAAAAGCTTTTCATTGTGCATCATTTTTTAAATTCATTGCTCCGGATTGCAGTTGTTTGAAGACACAATGTGCATTTTAGTATCTGAACATGGCACTGAAGCATATTGATAAATGACTGTATCTGTTTTTGGAAGGCTGAATTGCTGACCTTCAACCCTCAGGGTCTTTCTTCTTTTTTTGTACTTCATGTAAAATCAAACCTTGAAACTCTGGACATTAGGTTTAGCTGGGGACAATAGACTGCAATAATCTCTGCTGCCTAAACCTGCCCTTTGTGACCCCTCCCCCCTTCAACCCCATGGCTTTTGGTTGCCATTCAAGCCCCTGGCTGAGTGTGAAAGTCCAGCTTGCGCAATGACAGCCCTTGCGCCTCAGCTGAAAAGGCTGCAGTTTCCTTAACAGAAGCCATATTGTTTACAATATGGAAATAATAATTAAATTGTATTCTGAAAGAGCAAAAACACACACAGACCTGCAATGAGATGAGGACAAACATGTTTTTGTGTTAATCTATGGACTATAATGTAACCCCACCCACCCCCTCCACACACCCACCCACCCACACGCAAGACCCAACAACACACGGGCACATTTATAAATTGCAGTCACATCCCCCTGCTAGAAGGGGATGATAATTGCGGACGGCCAATAAATTACTACTGCCTCCACATCAATTATAAGCATCACGTCTGGCAATGAGGAAAATGAGATCTTGTGACAAATTTCATGAGTCTTGGCTGCCCAGCAGCCTTTCTTAACATGCTACAGATAGCAATCCCTTATCTAGCCACTGTAATGGGGAACCACGGATAGAGAGATGGAACTGCAGCCATTTAATTAAAAAGCTGGGGTAGGGGGTGGAGAGGTGTAATTCATTGAAAACGAACAGAAAGGAGACAAAGCCTTTGTCTTCAATACATATTTTGTCCAGTGTTGTTACAAAATAGGGACAAAGTTTGAATCTACTCAAACAGGAACCATAATTTTATTTATTTATTTAATTTTTATGATGAGTTATGTCCATCTCTTTCCTTTTCCGCCCTCTTTTTTCCATATTTTTTGTATTCTTCTAAAATTCCCCAGGGATCCTCTGTTTAGCCCTGTGGGACAGCTACAGCAATCTTTTTTTTTTTTTTTTACTTCTTTTAATGAATGACTGTGGTGGACAGACAGTGGCATTGAATGAAATGGCTCCTGCACCTAATTGTATTCCCACCTGGGGAAGGCAGGCTGGAGTAAAATTTATGGAAGATGGGGAGACAGCAAAATAAAACACCAAAAGGGTTGGGCCTTTAAATCTCATTCCCAGTGTAATATTCATTGTAGTTGCAATCGGCTATGCTGATAGAGCACTGAAAAAACGACCGCTGTGTTCAAATTATGGCTGTACTCTCTACTAATATTTAACATCATTAGAAAATCATTAGAAAACCATCATAAAACCTGGGATTATGACCAGAGCATTAAACACAATGATTATTCAGTGCGGTCCCTTCCCGCTTTGCCTTGGAAATGAGATTTGTACGCTGCGACTTTGCAGGGAAAAGCGGGGAATATTTTTCATAATTATTGTAACATTGGTTACCATGAATTACTAAAACATTAGGAAGTTGTGTTTGTCTGCCCAAAAGCAAAGTTTTCAATGAGGCTTTGCATAGGATACCGTCAATATACTTTCAGGATAATAGCAATGTTCTCTCAAACTTTAACCTTACAAGATTTTCCAATTATTTGATAGCAGCGGCACTGATTACTATTGTGCAAGAAAAAAAATTGAATGTAATATTTTCTGCATATATCTGTTTGCATTACTAGCACTTTGATGAGTCTCCAGCTTTACTTATACTGCAGCATATTTAAAGACCCACTCCAATTAAAATTGCGTTTTTGATGTTTTTAACATGTTCTTATGGTATTTTTCTCGTGATGAAGGACATATAAAAAGAAAATTAGACTTAAAACTGTGTTTCTGTGTATTTCTATATTCAAACTATTGTGAATCAGGAGCAGATGGAAAAAAGCTGTTGGAAAAATCTTGAAGGTGTGATTTAGGTGCTACAATTGACAGACAACAAGCTCCCTGCTCCGCTCCATTCCAATGCATCCACTTGAAGACAAATAGATTCATGTACGTCTTCGTTTTCCTCGTCTGAGCTGGCATCTAGATCAAAACTGCATGGCTGGCTTGCTCCAATATTGCAGCCATTTTGTTGCATTGGTAAGGTTGGAGTTGTATGGGGTTTGTAAGCTAACAGGAGAGCGTGTAAACAGATGTTTGATGGCAAATGGGGGCTTGCACCGCGCCAAGTGTTTAGCCCACAACTCAAGTTAATTTCTAATGAGCTACTAGCGCTCTGGAGAAACTATGTTCTAAAAAATGACAGGTTTTTGGATTTGGGCAAAAGCCAGCATTTTGAAAAGACCACTGGGAACGCTTTTACAATAAATCAAATGATGATTTGAGTGGGACTTTAAGTTTCAATGTATAAAACAAAGGATTATCCATGGGTATAACCCCTTTTGTGAGGAAATAGAAAAAAAACCTGCAAATTTTGTTTTCAGAAAAGACATCAGGGCCCAAGTATCATACTGTAAGATGATCACTCATCTCCTTGAAGAAACAAAGGGGTGATAATGTCAGAGTTGACTCTACTTTTTTGGGATTTCTCGGCAGCCCCATTATCAACAGCAGGCATCAGCACAAAGATAAAAGATCCTAATGGAGCTGGGCCCGGCAGAGATTAAAGGTGCAGAGATGGCACACTGTTATGAATCTCTAATGCAGAACGTGTTTCTAAGGTAATGACTGACTCTCTGGTTTTTTACAGATCCATTCATGCTCAGCGCACAGCTGATGAAGGTTCCTCATGTCACAGCTGCAAGGTAGAAAACTGCTGTAGCCTCTTCTGTCCTGTGTCCTTGGAACTGTGCCAAAGACAGACAAGGGGATGGTTGTGGCAGCACATATTTGAGAGTGAATTTGACCAATGAATCAACATAATCAGCTCAAAATAGAGACAAGGCTGGATATAACATTACCTGACATCACAAAATTTATTTAAGGGATGTGGCAACTCCTATAACCAATGTTTACTGCTGTGATAACAATAAGGTGAGACAGATAATTGCATTTTTGTAAGGACACTGTTTGTTAAAAACAGATATTTTTTTTTTTTTTTTTTAGTCCTGGGCCTTTTTTACTTACTAAACTATGCTTTTTTTCTCTTTTTGGGTCAAGATGAGCAGTGGGCTAATGCAGTAGCAATTCCTTTTGTCAACCCTTTGAGTATAATTGAGTTGACACTTGTGAGAACCAACGTTCTTTTAAATGCATTACTTGGCAGATATTCTTGCTTTTGTCCCTTAAACTCAGCCAGTAAAAAAAAAAAAAAATACATGCCCTTTGCACAACAGGGAGAGGTGAAAATACATAGTGAGAGAAGTCTCTTTTCCAGTCTCTTTCACAGAACCTAATGGATTGTGAGCACTTAATGCATTAATCAATCAATATCCCTCACTGTACATCAGCTGTGAGACCAAGTTATGAATGACCTTTGCAGCAAAAAAGGACACTTAAGGGCTCACAAGATTGCTCCTAAGTTAGTCAGTTGGGCCCGGTTTTTACCACTCACCCTTTCACCTTCAGAGTGCATAGGACCGTTACTACTGAGCTTTGTGTTTGCACTTCAATCCACTGGAGGTAGACATTAAACACGTTTTTTCTATAAAGATGTTTTATGTACATACTTGATAATGCACAAATTACAATTGGTTTATAGCCACTTTCTGTGTTTTTATCTTTTTGCATAATAATACAATGCATTAAGGGGCTTGTTGACCTGGTAATGTGAAAACTGCTTTGACAAGCTCTTAGAAACAACCATGAACAGAAAGGCTGTTTTTTTTAATCATGACTCAAAGCTAATTTAAAATTGTCTATTTTCATTCATTTTCATGGCAGGAAAAAAATTCGGTTGTTAATTAATTATAAATTCTTGCATTTATTTGTAATTGCTTAATAGCAATGGGAAATAACCAAGATTATGCTTTTTTATATTTATTTACTCACCAAATGATTAGTTCTAAAAAAAATAGTTCTGAATATTTTTCTCTCTACAACGAAAAAGTAAAATTCATAAAAAGTAATTTAACTTTCACTCAACTTGCAATTTTCTATCGTACCCAAGCAGGTTAAAATGAAGGTGGAGATATTGGTAGATTACTGCAAGGTAAAGAGGGGCTATGGAGAAGGCGGCGGGGCATTTTTTAAGCTCCTTCCTGAGCCAATGGAGAACAGAGGTGAGGCGTTGAGATGGAGCGGAACGGACAGAAGCTGACTGCACAGTCAGAGAAAAGAAGTCTCTAGGACTGAAGCACAAACCAATGCTATTGTGGTCAACGAACAGTGGTCTGTAAAACTGGCTGCACAGTTTCCTTAAACAAAAGGGGCCATTGCCATTCCCTCTCCCCCATCTAATTACATTCTTTTGCTCAGTTTAACATGACAAAAACAGCCTATTTTTATTAAGTCTGGCTGCCAAGCTGGCCTCTGTGCCACCTTTAATCGAGAACGCCTCAGAGTGTAGGCCTGCCTGTGAGACTGACAAGGACTTGTGACATGGATTCAAACACATCCACTGTGTTCTCTGCTCTACATATCACACACAAATATGTCAGCTTTCCCAAGTGCTTGAAAGTTTTACTGTTTACATGGTAGAAGCTCCTTTCCCAAGAAGATTCCACTCACCAGATATTACTTGACACATTTGATTGAAAAACACATTTTTTTTTGTGCAGATCACGAAATTTTATCTTCCTGTGCTACAAAAAAGAGACCTCCTGCAACAACAGGATCAAACAATTCTTTTTTTTTTTAATCAGCAAGAGTAGATGTGGGTTTCTCTACACATATACTGTGGATCAGCATATGATTCTGATAGTAAAAAGGAGAACAAGACAGAAAGAAAAACCTAAATGAACAAATGATGATGAGATGCTGAAAGCAATTTAATAACCACTAACAATAGAGTGTTGCTACTTCAAATGGTATTGCTATTCTATTCCATATTTTATTTTCATTATTGATTCATAAATCCATCTTGTGGTTGTCTTACATTTTAAATAATCATTTATAGACTATCAAGAGCCAGAAACACAACACACTTGTGTGTTACAAATTATTGTTTTAGTTGTAGAGTTAAACCATGCAAAGCTAAGTAAGATTTATTAAGGTCATTTTTCAATGACCAGAAAAAAAACACGTCACACTGTTATTGATTGTATTATTGTAAATCTATGACATTTCCACACCATTATTGTCCAAAACAGATTTTTCCTAATTACTAAAGTCCAACAAAAAATACCTTGTAGTCATTCTATGATAAAACAAAGCACAGAGCTCTACTTCCCAGTTTTTTAAACTGTTAAATTGTAGTTGCAACTAATCACAAATGTATGGTCAACAGCCTTCAACCACGAAAAGAAATAAACACCAGACGGAAGAGCTTGGGTTACATTTTTAGACATATTTTGCTGCATTTTTCTTTAAGAAAAGAACAATTCTGACTAAAGACACTTGTAGATATGCGCAAAAAAAAAAAATCCAAGATGAAATAAATGAAATGCAAAGATGAAAAGTTTTACAGCAGCAGTTGGTATGGCTGCATTTCAGTCCAAACAAACCTCAGCACATTACCACTGATGATGAATTGACTAGATGGGCCCTCCTACATGTTTCCTGAGCAAGTAACACCAAATCTGACCTTTGCTTTCTTTGTTAAATTATGCATCATTCATCTTAATGCTTCAAACAGCTACAAATGCAAACCCTTCAGGGCATGTATAAGGCAAGAAATAAAAAAGTATTCAAAATAAAACAATATGTGCATATATATATACAGTACAGACCAAAAGTTTGGACACACCTTCTCATTCAAAGAGTTTTCTTTATTTTCATGACTATTAAAATTGTAGATTTACACTGAAGGCATCCAAACTATGAATTTTGAAGAGCCTTCTGTTTGCTGGTTGGGATCTACCAAGACTCCAAAAAACCTTCTCTCTAAATTCTCTCCCTGTTTTTTGCGTTATTGTTTTAAATATTGACAATTTTACTCTATAATGTTATGGCAAAACTAAGTTGGTTGTTGATTTAAAACTGTTGTACTTTATTGGAATTTTAAGAGTACTTTAAAAATTGTAACTTAGCAAACTGAATAAAACTTTTCAAAATAAAAGATATCTTTTTATTTTTGAAATCATTTTAAGCCCTAACAAAAAAAAAATAACTTTATCAAAACATAAATTCCAAGACTTCACTAAAATGAATAAATTTGCTACATACAACTTATTTTTATAAAGTACTGCCACATCAAATTTAACAATGTTTTAAAATTAGTTTTTTTCTCAATAAATATGTCAAATTAACTTGAAAATTTTTAATATGAAAAAGTCAGTAATATTAGGTTTTACCAACTCAAAATTCCACTTTGTTCAGTAAAGTACAAAAAAAATTGCTTTGAAAATGTTGCCTTAATTTTTTGAAGTGATATCAAAGAAATACTTTTTACAGTGTAGGAAAGGCAGTGAAGATTCTTAAGTCAGATAAAACGAAGTTAAGCATTGGCCCAGCTAAATCAGGGTAATGCAAAAGAAAGATTGTTACGTCCAGGACTGTAGCCTTAAAAACAATTTCATGTGCTCAAACAGCATAGAGTTTAAATGTCCAAATTACCCATTTGTCTCTGTAACTCTGCATAATAGAGGTGCTTTACTGATTAGTGGACTCCTGCTGTGGTCTTGGTCTTGCTAGTGGTCTCATGGTTGAATAAAGTAGGGGCCTTCAAAATCTAGGGACAACTTCTTTTAAGCTATCATTAGCTATTAAGCTATCATCCCACTTGTATCATACCTTCTGTGCTTTTTTACCAAACTTGTATCCATCTCTCCGCGTCCACCCGGCTCTTGCCCTCCTCAGGTGGTGTGTAGTGTACTGTCAAGCGCAGCATGAATCATTGACTGGTGCTCACGCCCACAGGTAAAGGTTAGAGAGGTTCACTATTGAATTATTTCTGCACTTCTCTCATTGCTGCCATCTGCCTGGCTGCTTTTAGTTGATGTTGTCGAGGGGAACTCTTTGCTACTGCACTGAAAACATGGACGCAAGGACTTGTTTTGTATGTGAACAATGTAAATGTGAAGGTTCTTTGGCCTGTAAGCCAAAATTATGTTTTCTTCACACGTAACTTAAAAACACAAATTTACAAATTTTCCATGTAAATATATATATATATATATTGATCAAATAAAAATAGACAAGCATGGATTTGCAAACACAAATCTCATGCACCAGTTTACAGCTGGAGTCTAACAGTAATGATTCAGAATACATGTGCTCTCAGGCCATCTATGTTTTATCTGCCTTTATTCTCACGGAGTCTTCCAAGTCTGAGGGCAACATGCTACTGAACAGAGCATCAACTCTCTCTGGTTTTGTTTTTGCTGTCAGCGAGGCTGATCATCTCAGCTGGACCCTGGCTGAACTCATCTACAGCACAGACCATGCCCTTTAATTCAGCAGCTCTCCAGGGGGCACAAACAGCCTCATTAAATATGGCTAAGTAAAACTTTCCTGCTTCAACTCAATAGTTCCCAAAGTTTACCCCAGTCCTTCCCTCTGATGCTGCCTATGGGCAAATTGAGCCGCTTGGTTCTGACTGCGAGCAGCCGCATTTGCTTAATGCCAAAAAATAAATAAACACACAAACAAATGAAGCATTCCCAAATAAATTATTGGATATAGTTTCTAGATTACCTGGCATAAATTTGAACAACAATCAATGAAAAAAAGCGGAGGAAAAAGTGCTGGAAGGAAAATAATAATGTGAGCTGCCTTTGGGGGGGAAAGTTCAAGGAAGGATCATGTTAGAAAGAAAAGCAGAATTATAACTACAGTATAATATCAAAACAAAATGAAAACAACAAGGGACTTCCCAATGATATAAATATATATTGCCAGCATATACATTTTGGAAAATGGAGAGCACTGCCATGAACAGTTCGGCTGAAAGAATCAGTCAAACTGGATTTAATAATGAAAGACCGTTTTAACTGGCCCCTTGTAATTTGGTCATTAAAACGGGCACGCAAATTAATTTTAATTATACTTAAGATGTAAATTTTGACAACCTGCATAATATTCTCTGAAGTGTAAGTAAATGCATTTCCTTTTTTACCTCCAGCTGCACTTAAAGTAATTATACTATGAAAGCAAAGCTGCACATTGCATTACCTATAAAAAAATATTTATATATAAGTGTTGTATGGCACTTCCCAAGCCACTTCTGCAAATAAGTTGATGTTATTTATTCTTTTTTTGTAAAAAATAAATAAATAATAAAAAATCTAATTGCAAACCAAAAATAAAAAAAACAACCATTATCCTGCCTACCTGTGGCACTGAAATGACTGCTGCTATAATTAAACCCATCACAATCATTTCTTGTCTGACACCTAATCTATTCTCCACTCCTCTGTCTGTCTGTAACCACAAACTTCCCGCCTCAGCCGTGACTGACAGAGCCTTTGGAGGCTGTGGTCACTCTGTGTGAGTGACTTGAGGGGCGGCAGGGCTACTGCATTACCTCCTCACCCTCCCTGTGAGCTCGTCCTGTTCATGCAATCCAGCACCTCACACCACTGCTCAGCAAAGCTTCTGGGCCTGAAAATAGAACTCATTAACACGTTTAGTAAGTACAAATGAGATGACTGTCTCCTGATGGGTTGTCTATCTTTTGGATCAGCTTTCAAGGAGAGTGTGTGGTAATGACAAGAGAGGGGGAAACCAATATTATAATGTGCTACCGACCTCCTCTGAAAATGGGCTTGATGACAGCGAGAACCTCGGGCGCCCACACAAGGCCTGATTTTCAGTGCACACACCTATGTGTGTGCTCATTTATGGAAGTGTGAGCTAGCAAAATAAAATTTTGCGCATATTTGCAGCCACCTGACATAACTGACAGAGAAATCACAGACAGGGCATAAAACATAGAGAAAACAGACATGGTGAACTCAGCATGTGAGAGTCTCTTCATGCATACTGTAGCTGATGCTTTGGCAGACTAATTTAATACATCTTTTCTGATTCTCTCCACCTTATTTATTTTCCCGTTTCAGAATTTAATTGAGGCTCTGTGTGACTTTCCGACAACATGTACTGTACAGAAAGGAACCCAAGTAGTCTGATTTTACACACTTTTCAGTCTGAAGGCAGAGCTAGCCAGTTTTTTCCACATGACCATTCTGTCACAAGCGGTAATAAAAATCTGGACGAGAGATATTTTTACTCGCAGTCCACCCAAGAATAGAGCAGTGGCGTTTTGGTCAATTTGCTGCAACAGGATGAGCGAGAACGTGGATTTAAATTAGGCTTTTGAAGGAGAAACCCGCAAAGAAAACACTTGCTTGTGTTAGTTTGAGCAGCGGGGAAAAATGAAAGTTGAAAAAATAAAAAATCTTGAAAATCTATAAAGCCATCATTTTGACTTTTTAATAAAGGTCTAGTCTTTTGTAATATTTTTAAAATGAAGAATGATGTATTTATGAATATAGTGGCACGTTCTGCAGACAGCAAACAATTTCCTATGCTGCCTGGATGCCCTTCGGACAGGGATTAGAAGACAGGCGGCTAACGGAGGCTTGACTGAGCTGAAGGCCCTCTGGGCCATGCTCATCCAGGCCTGCAGAGCCCCTCATCCTCATATCCACTCTGTATCACAGTGCAATAACAGCCTTTATTAAAAGTGCATTGCAACAGCATATGTCTATACAACTTACTTTCAGATCGCCCATAATGTGGCATGTAGAAAGGGTCTGGTGGTTAGGGGCTACAATATCCTGTTTCTGAAAAGGTTTACTTTGCATTTTAACAAGCATGAATACAGCTGGACATTCCAGAAACAGCTACCGTCTGTTTTGCTCTTGCCTGTGGGGAGCAAACACTCAGACTATGGACCTTGCATGCCATCAAAGCGTGGCCTGGCTCACCTCTCATTTTACCTGGCTTTCACAGCTCTTGCATAGCCATGGGTCATGCAGATAGAATTATGGCAAGGAGGGAAAAAAAAGCTCTGTTCATTTGTTGGAAAGTAGATAACAATCTGAAAATAAATCTAAAAAGTCATTATGATCCATGGAGAATGTTAGATGTGCTACAGGTGTTAGTAAATGCTACAGAATGTGCTTTTACTAAGGGGTTCATCTCTTGGCAAAAATATATAAATGTTCCCAACGGCTATGTTGAAACCGTGACCATCATGCTTCATCATGCTAGGATGACTTCAAAGTGCAGCAATAAGAAAAGGTTTGTCCTGTTTAGCCAAACCACACTGCTTATGAAAAAAAACAGTTTTTCTAAAACTTTTTCCATGTGTCTTGAAATTGAACAATGATATTTGGGAGCAAGAAATATGTGCAGGTGATGTGCTTTTTGCTGGAAATTGTCAAATATGCATTCTGCAGTAGGAGTTATGCAGAGATAAACTGGCAAAATGCCTTACCTATACATTCTTTCTTTTATATAAAAATAAAACAGTTTTTCTGTATTTAAAAAGGACATTTGGTAAACACAATATAATGTTCTAAATGTGCGATAGTAAGTTCTCCTGCTTCAGAATCTCTTTACTTCCTGCATGCGTGAATGTTTGAAC
The DNA here is from genome assembly GCA_023969325.1 of Oryzias curvinotus. NCBI lineage: Eukaryota > Metazoa > Chordata > Actinopteri > Beloniformes > Adrianichthyidae > Oryzias > Oryzias curvinotus. The sequence goes on from CM043708.1 coordinate 10,941,826, forward strand.
CGGTGTCAAATCTCCCTGACAAGTAGAACACAGACACTCAACGTGTCACCGTGCTGGTATGATAGAATCACCCCAGACGCTCAAACACACTCGTCTGTTAAATGGGACAATTGGTTTGCAAATGAGCGCACAAAAAAAACTGTATGTGGTCAACTTGCAAGTGGCAAATGTAATACTCAAAAGGGTTTTAGCTCCAAATGAGTTACAGTGGGGACAACAAACAGCAATACATTAAATACATATGAAATAAAGCTATTTTTAGGAAAAATTAGGATATAAAAAAATAATGGAAAAGATTTTGAAAGCAAAAATATTAGTTGCTATTTGTGTTATCTAACAGATGGATAACTGACAAATGAATATCTCTTTATTTAATTAATTTTGATAATTATAGGACATTTTTTTCCTCATCAGATGTTTGAGATGTATTTTTCTAAATTTCCTTTGAATGCACCATTAATTGAAACCACTGATCAATAATACTTTAAATGCTTTTAGCAGCTACTTAAAAGGAAAAAGCATGAACTAAATGTTTAAATAAGTTGTACTTAGTGGGGGGTAAGGTGGAATTTAATTCCGGTTAAAGCCAGGAATTAAGCAACTGACTAACTCCTTGGTAGATCATTTTTCTAACACGTAGCCACAGCCACTGAAGAGTAGCTTTTATGAGTTCTTAATGTAAGTCTAAAATCTTAAATTTACTATTCTATTTTAGCATATCTGAAAGTCATGCACTTTTAAAGAGACACAACCTAGGACATAATAAAAAGAAAATCTCTCCACAAGCTAATATAGATGGTGCATATCTAATCTAAATGTTGAGGAACAAAAGAAAAAAAAAAACGTTAAATAATATTCCTCAAGAGTTTTAAGATATGTGCTGAATGTGCTCTCAAGTTGTAATCGCATGCTTCACTGCCAGTTAGCCAAAATTTGTATGCAAATACATGTTTCTGTGGTCATTGTGAGAGTCAAAAACAGATCTTAAATGAGGCATAATCGGCAATAGAAAGAGGACGATTCGAGTGTGTCATCCAACCCCATAAAACCAGCTGTTAAAAACAGAGGTGTAAGCCAACAACCAAAAAAGGCGTAGTGTGGTGGTCTCATACGTAATTTGACAAAACATGTCATGCACTTCTCACAGTCTCATCTAGTGAAAAAGAACCATAATATACTGTCTTCAATGAGAGCTTCAGTGCGTGTTGTGATGTAATGCATTGTATGAATCTAAAATATTAGCGCTAATATGTTTTATTGAAGCATCTTTCCATGTTTGTGTCTATTGTTCCACTTTTGCTCAAGAATTATGCATGAAAATAAGAGGGAGATGTGTGGGGAGGGATGACAAACGCCTTTGTTGTCAGAACAGGCCTCGCTATTAGGTGTGTGACCCTGAAAGTGCACCCCTTTTAGCGCAACAAGCAATAGATCTAATATTGGATACCACTTTTATGCAGTAATTTGTATGCATCCTTTTGTCTCATTTCCATTTAATAATGAACATGTCTCCCTAGCCCAGGTTTTACAACTGGTTATTAAAAGTATTGCAGATCTAAACTGGACATTTAGGTTTCATCAGAAGCAGTCACAAAGCAGTAAATAAAGATGCAGTATAATCACAGCACACGTCCTGCTTGAGAATTGAGACCTCTGCATCCTCACGGACAGGAGACATCGTTGGCTGATCAGGTGGCTTTAGTCTCGGCCTTCTTCCTCCCATCTTCCTAAACTCACAGATAGGGATTTCCTCCTACAAGGAAAGTCGAGCCACCGGAGCCCAGCGATCAAGAACCCGCCATCTGAGTCTGAGGGAGATGTACTGAGCTAGCACGGGCTAATCCACACTGACAGCCACGTTAGTTCGCCATCATGCTTCCTTTACACACAAACATAAACCTGCACGCATGTCCTACTCCTAAAAATAACATTTGTTGTCCAAAATTTTAAAAAGCCCCCTTATTTTATTCTTTTAAAATCTGTTTTCTCCCTTTTCTGTGAGCAGTCACAAAACAACAACTCCAGGATAATGATCTTCACCCTTCAGCCACATCTCACTTTGCTCTTTTTGGAGTCATGATCTCATTCTCTTCTCAACTCGAAACCTAACTTTAGGTGATTAAATGCTAAGAAATGAGAAACCTCAATGTGTCACTGTGTTACATGTCCTGGTGAACATCATTCAAATAAAATAAGGTCATCATATGCCCAAGTGTCGCACCAGCCTCAGACACAATTTAACTTTTGCTATACTTTCATTCTGTTCCTGCTTTTTGCAGAAGTAATTTTAACCTGCATTTTGGACCAGCATTTGTCAGCAGCCACCATCAGCTGCTCCACACATGACTTCACCTGATCTCTTGGAAATTTTAATCTCACATTTATCAGCCTGTCAGTCTCACTGTCCTCAAAGTGATATATCCCTTTTTATCGTTTGCTTTCTTTTTTATTGCAGTAATTACCTTCTAAAATGAAGTGGCATTTTGAACATAGAAGCAGACATTGGACGAAGCTTAAGCTGGACTTTATTCTGTCATCTCTGCACACAGAACAGCTGTGAGAGGATGGGGTCCCTTTGAGGCTTCCTTTGTTTCCCTACAGATGATGGGTTAAAGGAAAAAAATAATGGAGGTGGAGCCACAGAGCAAGATGCCTAAGCAGCACATTTATAGTAAGAGCAAGAATTAAAACAATGCAGGTCTTTGCTCCCCCTGTTAGTCTAATTAAAAAGAAATCTAATTCTTGCTGCCCTTGCTCTCCTTGGATCTGGAGCCCAGAGGAGATTTGCAGCACTGAATCCCTGCAGTCTATATTTGCTGCCTCCTCATAAAGAATGTTGATATGCAAAGTTGTGAAAACTGGAGCATCCTTAAGCTGTCATGAGCCAAAACATGAATCCTAACAACCAGTTCATGACGTGTAAAGGTTGTGATAGAAAAATGGCTTTGAGTCGTTTTTTTCCCTCTCCACTTGGCAAACGTGAAAACGTTTTTAATTATTTACTTTTGACTATCTTTTAAAGACAAAACATTATTGTCTGTGTTCTGATGAAAATCCACAGTGGGATGTGGGCCAAGCAGAAAGACCGACAGGGAGACATTTTCAAGATCACAGCAGAAGGCAGGAAAATTACTGTTCAGGTGACCCAGAAATCCAGGGGCAGCTTTGTTTAACGAATCAAGGAGTGTTTTACCACTTTAGTAAGTGGATCAAAACCACAAGAAAAGAGCATTTTGCCACGGGTATGCCACAAAGGAGAAAATAAAATATTACAATGAGAAGGTTCTGTTAAACCCCAGTTAAGCGGGTGAGGTTACGAGGTGGGCCTGCCCTGCTGATGCAATCGGACTGTGAGAAAGAAGGAGTAAGACATTTTACATGAAGATCACTGCTGTGAATGTTTCAGTAAGATAGTTGATCTTTAAAAAAAGAATATACAAACAAGATGCATTTGAAAAGTCTTTGCTAAAAAATAATGTGTTACTGATCTTGTGGGAGATTGAAAAGATTTAAAGGTGTCTGACTGGATTAAAAAACGTAATTGCAAGTGATAACTTTTAGAGAGTATGTATAGAAGAGTTATGAAAACAGGCATCAACGCTAATCGAAGTGGTCAAGCGTCATTGTTAAAGGGCCCTCTCATATGACATTCAAATCACATGAAATATTTTGTGGGAAACCAAGGCTCTTTTGTGAGAGGTTAATGCAATTTGAGGAAACTCTGCAAATCATTAAGTGCAGTGTGTGTGTGTGTGTGTGTGTAATGACACTACTCACACACAATTCCCAAGTCAAAGCTTGGGTCCTGGCACCAACATGGGCATGAAACTCATGAAAGGTTAAAGAAAAATGGTTCTCGAACAAGGTCTCACCTAAAACTGAGAAACACTCATCTATTTTCAAACAGCCCACGTCTTCCTCTCTGGAAACAAAAAATAAATTCCCAACCCCCCAAACCCTTTTAATCTAAATGGCCCTTCCTCTTGCCTTTGCATGTTCGCTTGTCCACTACACTGTAGTCATTAACATATTTGGAGTGCAGTGAGCAGAAAGCTTAATTGTCCCTAATTGCTCAGCTAAATATGTTCTCTAATGATTTGCTTCAGATCTGTGACTGCCTTTTGCGCAATTTCCCGGCCGCTGGCTTCATTATCCCTGCCTCCTTGGAACAAAGCGTCTTCACAAGCGAGCCCTTTTTTTCTCCTACATAACACAGACAGTGAGTATGTGTGTGAGGGAAGTAATGGTTCCCTCTTGGAGGAACGCACAATAGAAGCCCTTTGTCAGGGCACAAGAGTTAAAGTGATTAGAAAACCAAATCTCTATTAAGGAAGAGTGTTAATTGACCACAGCTCACTCTTCCTAATCAGTACATAATAAATGGATGGAGGAGGAAGTTTGTTCCAGCCATGGCTATGTTTTGGTGTTTTTGTTACTGTAGCAGCTGGTTCTGTTGTGCAGCTCCTCCCTCGCCAGCATTAATGCTCACCATCCATGTGTCTTTCAAAGGCTGAAAGCTGCAGCTTCCATTAACAGGGGCATCTGTCTTTGTAAGAAAACACTGGTCAAAACACCTTTAATTTTACCTAAAACAAATTTCTTATGGAGTGTATTTCTTCATATACGGTAGCTTGACATAAAGCGAAAGGAACACTTAATAGTGTTTATGGATAGAAATAGTACAGAAAACAAAACAAACAAAGAAAGAAATAGAAGAAAATTGATGACAAAAACAAAACCTTAGGAAAATATGTATTTTTGGAGCTGGAACAAATTCATTAATGGTAAAAATAAATAAATCAGTCTGACAGCAAACGGAAAATATTGTTATAAACTAAAATAATAGCAAGTTGTATTGAAGTAAAGTGAATGTTTATGTGGAGAACTAAAGAGAGGATTCCCATTCACCGATGGCTGTCCTTTCTGTGTTGGGTTTTACATGTTCTCCCCGTGCATGCGTGGGTTTTCTCCGGGGACTCCGGCTTCCACCCACAGTCCAAAAACATGCTTCATAGGTTAATTGGTGACTCTGAATTGTCCCTAGGTGTGAATGTGAGAGTGCATGGGTGTATGATTGTGGCCCTGCGTCAGATTGTCCAGGGTGTCCCCTGCCTTCGCCCATGAGTGGCCAGGATAGGCTCCGGCAGTCCAGTGACCCCGAAAGGAACAAAAACGGGTTTAGAAGATGAATGAAAAATAAAATAAAATATAGGAAAAATGAAAGTTACACACACATATAAGGAGCTGCAGGGGCATCTTCTGACCTGTATCTGAGGAAGGGCATTTGCGGATTGTAAAGATGGAACTGAGATCCTCTTCCTCCTCTGGAAGGCCCTTCTGCAGACGCTGAAGCTTCCTGAGGCTCTCACTGCGTTGGTGCTTCATGGAGCGCACATGCTGAATGAGGTTGAGCTTGGCCTTGGTTGAGTAGTTGCAGAGCACGCAATGGTAGTAGCAGGCATCGCCCTCCACTGCGTTTTCGTGCTGCTGCAGGTGCTGTGAGAGGGGAAGAAGCCAAGGAGAAGGGAGAAGGGAACACGGAAAAAGAGAGAAAAGTTATTGTAGATGGCAGATAGCTGGCTAGGCACCACCGACTCACTTTCACTCACACAGTTGGCAAATGAACAAATCAATTCCCAATCACAGTCCTGTTGTTTAACATCCAAATCTCTTCCACTTCAGGACAACTGTTTGGACTGCACACTTGTCTGTGTGAGTGTCTGTATCAGTGGACTAACAGGACAGGAGAGGCCAGGGAGGCACGTAAATCTCAGGGGCCCCAGGAAGGGCAAGAATCACATCAGCCATCCTTCAGAAACTGCAGGTCTGCGGCCTCACAGACGGAAGGAAGCATTGATCCCCTTCACTCAACAGAAGCGTCCCGCTTCTGAAAAGGAAACTCCAAACATCTGCCTGTTTCACGCATGGGATACTAAATATTGATCATTGTGAGATAAATCCTGGCTCTCATAGAGAGAAAGAGGCAAAGCCAGCCTGTGGCGAGACGGTAAGGGGACTGAGTGCATTCTCAGGGAAAATGGAGCATTCCTGAACAGACAGACAGCCTTTGGAGGACAGGAAATCAGCAACAGTATTGACCCGTCAACTTCAACTTCACCGCAGCTTCCTCCCAAAGTCAACGGCATGCCAAGCTCAGCCTTCAGTACTAGCATTTGGACGTCACATCATGCATAAGACCCTGTTGTGACACCATGTCACCACAACCTCTAGTCACACCACCAAGCTCCAGCCTAATTACCTCCTGCATGGCTCAATCAATGATGTAAGGCCAACACAATATTGCTTGGCCTGGTGTGAGCACCACTTATTGACCATTTTCCTAAAGCCTCACATTGACGCACATGTATAATAAAAGCTCCACACTCGGTATGGCCACTTGTATCACGCCTGCAAGTTGCTACTCTTATGTCAAACTGCAGCCTATCTGTGGATTCCTGCGGTTAAAATCAATGCAGATCACTAAAAGTTTTCTGCTTTTCCTCCAACATGTCCAGCCCCTGCATGTAACATAGAGAATGATTGAAAAAATGAATGGTAAAATGATAAATGTAAGCATTTGAATTGCGTATAGAGCTTTCATTGAAAGTATTAGGTATGTATGTGAAAATATTGAAACAGAATAAAATCATTCAAATCAACAAATCCTGTTTTTTATTTATCTAACCTTCAACATGAGAACATGAAAAGAAAATTACGAGAAATTTCACACAGTTTTCATTTGCCAAATATTTAAAGGATAGAAGCATTATACATTTAAACACATTACATCAAAATTGAAGTTTTGACACCATGGCAAAAAAAACCCTCATAATAATATTATTCCACCCTAAAATGCTTTTGTCCTAATGTTTAATTTTCTTGCAATATTATAATATTGCCTAAGGCTTTTTTGAGCTATTGTGTTTTATTCTCCTTCACATTTTTCACTTCTACACCTAAAATGTGCATTAAGACACTGCTTCCAAGGAAAGGAATAGGAGATTTTTTTCTCTTCTTTTTTTTTTCTTCTTGTGAGCCCCACAGCTCAGTGTAATAGAGTTATTAGGTGATTGTAAAAAGCTCTGTGTGCTCTCCTTTCTCGCCTCATTTTAAGCCGTCTATGATGTCATGAATAGGTGTTCCTGGATGTAGTAGGGGGGCCTTCTCCTTCCTCTCTGTGCCCAAATATTGCATCAGATTTAAGGTATAGAGAAACCTGAGAGACAGATTTAGTTATAGATGACAGCAAATCAATCAGATCGCTGTCCGTAAGATCAGATGTCTTAAATTTAAAAAGAAAAAAAGGGGGAGGGAAAGGAGTTGCACCCACAAATTACTTAAGGCTCCAAAAATCTGCAAGAAGACAGGTTTTAAAAAATGACAGCACCTGACTGAAACTTCAAAGCTGGCCTCATGAGGTAAATAAAAGAAAGAAAAAAAATTCTTGGGAGTTTTATAGTTTCCCATAAAAAGCACGGACTTTATATAGGAGTGAACCTGAGACTGGCTGCCCCAGAATTGACCATAATTCACTATAAAACTGACTTGCCGAGGAGAGCCTCTACCGGGCCAAAAATGGCTGCCCCAGTGCTTGTTGCTCCGTCTACAAAGTCAAATGGCTACACCTGTAAACCAGCACGTTCACCATCTTGACACTGGACGTGACCCAAAGCATTCTGGGGGCATGTTGGAGTCAGAGAAAGCAGGAGAACATCCGTGTAGTGTAAAGTGACTCCTACTCATTAAACATATTGAAATAAAAAGCTAAGGCTCATTTTCATTGTAAAAGAAAAACACAGAGGACAACTGTACAGTGTGATCATTACAAACTTTCTCAAGCATTAAATCCCATTGACTTGCTGGAATTTTCAATGACATTTTCTGAGGATTATATCTTAAAATGCAAACACAGATTGAGCCCAGCACTCCCCTGAGCCTGCTCATTTTCTGCTTCACACACACATGCATGGAGGCTTTGATTGTGAAACATAATAATGCATGAGACAGTGTTTGTGTCTGTTTCCTATGAACCTGGTTGATAAATCACCTCCAACTGGAGTGTAGGAATTTGGTGGCTTAATGAAAAAGTCATGTTGGACTAGCAGGAGCTGGTTTGCCTGGCTCTGGGGTATCTAAGCACCCTATCAAGGCCCCAATGAGAGAGGAGCTGTGGAGCATAAAGGGGGAAAGCTGACTGGGTCAGCGGCATGGTTTCAATACCACTGAACTGTCTGGGAATTTACAGCAATTACATAGTAGATTCAGCTGAGCAAGTTAATGTGTTTGACTGTATGTAATACAGTGATATGGTCAGCAGCACAAAGATTGGCTGAGTGCATTTGGATATATTTATTTGTGAAGCCAGATAAACAGCTAATTTCATAAAAGATTTAATAATTATAATCTAGTTCATAGCAGAATTACATCTTTTTTTTTCAAATGGTGAAATCTGGAAAAAAGAAACCATAAATGAGAGAGCAAGTAGAAATTAGCAATGGTTAAATTATGTTTAACAACTTATTTTAATGGCTTTTTAATGTGATTCAATTGTAAGATCTAGCTCAGAAAACTACATTTTTTTATGATAGTTTCAAACCACAATTAAGTTTTTTTCAGGGCGCTATTTTGATGAAGGTCCTCGTCTATTTGCTGTGGAGGCTGAAGCAGTACTCGGTGCTTTTTCAGGTAAAGAGGGACAGGGGTGGTGTGGGAACCACCCATCATATCTCTCACAACTCTACAGTGCACCCTGCCCCCTGAGTGGGCAATACATGCCTGTATCACTTTCAACGCCCACCCATGGTACATCATACATCTGCATTTCCATCCACTAAAAATTTTAAGTAAGAGTGCACCTTTAACACAAAATATGGTGCTCACCAAGAGGGTCCAGCTAACATGAGGTGGAGTTAAGCATCGCTGAGAACGTGCGACCACAATATTGCCAAAAAGAACATTAGATACTTATAAACAAAAACCGACAAACACACACAGGAATGTGCTTTTATGAAAAGACCTTAATTTCCACCATTAAAATTGGCAATGCTGTTAATACAAAAATAATGCATGACTATCTGTGAGCTAAATAGCTATCCAAACTCCCTCTGTGAGAAACGGCAAGTGTTGTCTCACTTATTTTAGTCACTAAAAGCTATTCTATTTGTGTGTTTGCATCTTTGTGTGTGCTGCATGGATTTGAAAGCCAACATTTCCAGCTAAAAACCATGTAATGCAAAGGAACAGACAGATCTGTGTAAAGATGATGGAGAGATGAGACTAAAACTACGTCCAGCTGCCCTCAGCAACAAGCATTGAAGCAGCCACTTCTAATGAAAAGTCTATGTAAATACGTATTCCAGGCTTCCTAATTCAAAACTCACATTCACTCATAGCTACGCAAGTTGTTTTGTATAACGTTGTATGTACAAAACCATTGAACCAGGTCGAACTTTGACCAATCATAGACAGATTTGGTGGTGACATAGGAATCTGGTTTATCTGGTGGACCCAGACACTGTGACTAGGCCTGACGGCGTCTGCATTAACTTTTCAAATAAAGACAAACCAAGGCCACTTTCTGGACATGATTGCGATCCATATCCATAGGATGCTAGCAATGAACCGAACCGTTTCCGTTTTGTGCCCAAATTGTTAGATTTGTACAGCTTTGACATTTTGCACCATGCCTCTTCCAACTGTGGGTGGTGAACTGCGCTATTAAACAGTAAATAAAGAAAAAGAAGAAGAAGCCCTTTAGGGGTTGTCCAGTGTGAACACCATGGGCTAAATGAGCATACAAGAACACGCATTTAGGTATAAATCATCAGGCAAATGCCCGATGTGTACATAGTTTTAGGCTTTGACTTCCTGGGTTTTACAGACAATACTCCTGAGTGGAAAAGCATGTGTGAAAAAGTGATCACTTCACTAGTTTATAGTTTACTACTTAAATAACATCATAAAAAGAACATTGCAAAGTTATTACTGTGCAAGTCTATCTTAAGAAAATGACCCGTGTCTTCACAGCTGAGAGTAGCTGATCATGCAGAGACATTTGTTGGAAACCCGATTCTCCTGAATCTGGACTCTGGGATTCCCCTCCAACACCGACAGGATATTTAGCAAAGAACAGCGGTGACTGGAGTAAATAAGTGCCTGCCGTTTGAGCCTGTGATGTTTTGTTTGCCAGCAGTACGAACAACAGCTCCAACCACAAAAGCCCCAATGGGTGCCAAGTGTGGCGGCTGCTTTGAATTAGGCTCTGCAAGTTACAACACGCCTGAAAGTTTGGTTGTGGCTTAAGGGAACTGTGTATTCCAAGCACAGACAGCGTACCTACCGCTTCCTGAACCCTATCTCCTCCCGTGTCCTTTCTTTCCCTTTGCTCTTTAATCCCTGCCACCCCTCTGCTGCATCCTGCCCCTCTGTTACAAAGCCTGTAATGTACTCTGTTGCGTTCCCTATTGCTTTACTGCAGAAATGATCCATCACTAGTGGTGAATAAAAACAGGTTGCATATTTGTCTCTGACAGGACCGGGAGACGCAAAATGGACCTCTGCGTCTTAAAGAATGGTAGATAGGTAAAGATGGATCACTGTATGTATCATGAGAGCCCATGACTTAGCATTGACCTAAGAAATGAAGTAGGCTGGGAGGGGTCATGGACATACTTAAAAACGATAGTGCTACAACCGCTCCACACCCACCACTCTTACTTACTTTTACATTAAATAAAGCAATAATTATTGAATTCCGTTTGAATGAGTAAGATGCTAGAAAGTAAACAATGGGAACATAATTGCATATGGAAGGCAATCAATGCAGGCAGTCATTTGGGCCATGTTGATTGTGTAGGTCGCTATATGTGCTCTGTGTGCAGAAGTGTGAGTGCTTTTTTTTGTGCAGCTATTGCAAATCTAAGGTGAGATGAGGGAATGTGTGCTGTGACAAAGATGGGAGTAATACACTCTCCCCCATGCACGAAGAAAACAAGAGCTGGGTAATCCCTCCTTCAATAATGACCCAGGGCTCTAAACAATATCTCTCAATCAGCTGATCAATGTGTCCACATAATTCATGTGTGACTCACTGTCTTTGAAAAGGGGAAGAGAGGGAGGATAAGTGAGCAGGCGGTTAAGAGATCAATGCCCTGTGTGGTGATAACGAGCCTGTGCCTATGCCCACAGGAGCCCCACACTGGCGTCCAGGGTCTCTCTCATTAAGAACATTTGGATAAGCATGGCTATACATACATAATGTGCACTTCTAATCATGGCCAGATAAACATTTTTCTCCCCTTTTTAATGAGCTGGGTCCTGCTTTTGTGACACACAGAGATGACTCCAAAACATACAGGAAATGATGTAAATCCTCACAAAATCTACAATACAGACCAAAAATTTGGACACACCTTATCATTCCAATGAATGGGAAGGTGGTCTGTACTGTTTATTTAGAAACAAAATGACAGAAATAGTAAAACAAATTAACACAAAATTTTTGGCCTCGTCTTTCAGTGGCCTATTAAGAACTTAACCTCCTGGATCTCTTATGATAGCCATGTTTGGGAGGAGCTTGGAAAAACTGCAGGTGCAACTGTTACACGCAGTTGACAAAAGCTGGGTGGAGCCATGGTGTGCGAAAAAAAAAAAATGGTTACAGCCACTTTATGACATGTGTTACACCATCTGGAAAACAAGAGGGGCAAATCCGGACCTCCCTTGGACCTTTACTATTTTATCCAGAATACACTTTCAACATAACAGCCCTCCATTTTAGACAAGAATGACAATAACTACTTAAACAGAGCTGTGGAAAAGTATACTTTTAACAATTTAATGTGAGCACTGCTGGAGGATGCACAGCAGGGTGGGGTGTTTGGATTTGGAGCATCACGATAAGCGTCTTGTGTTTTCATTAAGGTAACGTGACCATCAAAATTGTATTTTAGGCCAATATGAGAAAAGCAACTGCTTTGGGGTTGTAACAAAACCTTCATTTTTAATGGTGTTCATGGCAAGAAGTAAACTGGAAAAACAGTTAAGACGTGCATCTGCTTTCAACACACAATGCGTGAAACAAACTTCTTAGAGAGCTCCATCTCATTTTTTACACTCTTCACAAAGATATCATCTGTCTGAGGACACAAGTAACTAAAAACCACCCCTGAGACCCACTCATCATAAGAATTTTGGGTCAACATGTCTGTGAAAAAAAGTGTTATATTTCTGTTTGGTTAAAGTCTTTTTAATGCTCCCTGGATGGAGTTACAATTTGTGATGCAAACCAAAAAAAGGTACAGGTAATTAAATGTTTCCATCACATGTACTTTACACTGGCTTTTAGATGTATGAGCTTTATGAACACTTGAAAGAAATGTAATCAGAATATTTTTTTAATTTGCGCCCCAGAGAACTGTAACACAGAATATGAATTTACTCCGATGTACTGATAAAGCTGCTTGCAAAAACTAGCTATTTAAAACATGCAGCATTTACACCCCAGACAATATTTTGACATCTCTGGGGTTGTAGCATCACCCCTCTTCATCCCTCTTTTACTTAAGGGCAGCTGTGGTTTAGAGGTAGAGCAGTCGACCTGACATTTGCCCTTGTAGTCCAATATAAGATGGCAATATGGTTAGAAACTGGCCAGCACATCACTGCCTTTCATTTATTGCTTGCTTTTGTCTCCTGTGTTTTGCAAAAGAAAAAAAAAAAAACATGCAAGATGGAGACAACAAAAAATGAATTTAGTGGTAGCAGTTGGGAATAAACCCTCTAAGCCCGGGTAGGGAATGTTCGGACGTGCAAAATGGGAAGGGGTTGGATTAAGATATGAGAAAACAAAACTTGCAATGATTAATGCATTCAGTGAAAATGAAATGCGGGAACATTACCCAAACACAATTAGTCAACGAGAACAAACATTGCACTCTGCAGAGAACAAAGATTCATAGCTATCCTTTTTTGAGGATGTAGACAACTACAGTTAAACTAAAAATGCCTCACTTGGCAATTCAGATAGCCACAAAAAACAGTTATCCAAACTGACCAAAATTGTTGGCTTCTGCAACCTAAAATAAACTTTTTGCCAAAGAAGATAGAATATCCTTTTCGTGGGCCTAAATTCCCTCTCACTTGTCTTTTGGTGCCTTTTTTTCTCATTCACCTTCAACAATGACGTAACAGCAGAGAAAAGAGATAGAATCCACTCCAACCAGACTTGTATTTTCAAGCGTTCACCCCTGGCGTTCTCGGTTTGGTAGTGTAAATATTTCATTAACACGTAATTGGTTGCAGCTTCAGGCTATGCAATAAGGCTGTGATAGCTGTAACACTGTATGTTTTCTGACGATCTCGTATCCTTTTTTATGAAAAATTCATACAGACGTGTTTTTGGGCAGAGGGCATTTGAGATCTCAAAAGGGTAAATGTTTAGTTTCTCATGCACTGCCCTCACATAGCCCCGCAAGAGACACCAGCTAATTAAGAACAGTGATGATGTGCTCAGCCAATGTCAATATTTAACCCAGTCTTATTCGGCTATCTTTATTAGCAGCACTGTAAATGAGCAACGTGTCCTTTGAGAGGTCCTTTTCTTAAAATGAAAATTAATGAGAGGGGTTGAGTAGAGGTGAATATACAGAGTAGGTCTATATGTGGGCTTATTTGCATAGAATTTGGAGTACCTTGCGGGAGTGAAATGGCTGTTGAGGGTTCTTAGAGCAGTTTAAACACCAAACACCCACCAGCTTCACCTACTAAATCTTCCATAGCTGGCAATTTAAAAGCTGCAACTTCAATAAGCTGAACACTTGATATTTCACTTTAGTGATGGATTATACAACAGACAAGTAAGTGACACTTCAGTCAGTACATGAAACTGTTTTCCTAAATTGAAAGAAAGAAAAATGCAAAACATATTTTAAAATCATATTATTGCATACTTTGATCAGACCAATACACTAAAAAAAGGATCCTTTATATAGTGGTGCCCAATCCCTTTTTTCTAACGCAAAAAATAATAAAAGCATTACACTTTTAAAGAAGGGTTTATTACATAGATTTCTTTGCAACCGTTCAGTTTACTTATTAGCCAAAAGGGGGGAAAAAAAGCTAAACATAAATGCATTTTCTATAAAGAAAAAAAAATACTAAAGTGCTCATTGATTGGGATGATCAATTTAGAATCAATACCCCAGGCCCCCCATCATTCCCAGAGCAGCATAATTACTGTTGAAATATAGTTGTCATCACCAAAAATCAAACGAAAACCTGACTAATTATAAGACACCTATTTCTTTGGTCCTGCTTGCAAAAAAACATTGAAAGCTGCAAAAAAATTTCATGCTAAATGGTCACTGAAGCCTTTTAAAAAAAGGTCCATGCGCTTTTTTTTTTATAATATTTGCAAGGAATTGTCAGATTCATAGTATTTGAAAAAATATTTAACAGAAAACCTTTTGCTGACTTATCACACAAGCAGTAGTCAGCTGTTCACACCTGTCACTGCAGCAGTTGAGTTTTGAAAGGACCCTAAAACATGTACAAAGCAGACAAGCGGGACTAGTAAAAAACAAATTTTACAAGCTAGCAATGAGGACTAGCTGCCATCACTTTCCACACCACAAATACCCCTCAATCGTGCAAAACATCGCAAACTGTACTTCAAAGACAACTACTTTCCCCTTTCGGTTTATTGATTAGGCCGAGCTCTTGTTCAGTAATTGTGCTGTAAATCAAGCATGGAGAACACTAATCTCAACCCCGGGAGGAAAGTGTTAAAGGTAAAACCTGCTGAAAAGTGCATAATTAAAGTGTGGTGTTCAGCCAGGAGAGAGGATATACTCCTCCCTCCCACATTTCTTGCTCAGTGTCTGCCTGCACAACCAGAGGCAGCAGGGAGAGAGGTTGGCAGAGGTGCAATGGGAAGTGTATACAGTTTTTAGCCACCACTTGCTCCCTCCCTTACTCTTTTCATTCCCTCTCCCTCTCAGTGCATTCCCAATGAAAGCGCCGGGGGCGCCATGCTTGTAAAGAAACCACAGCCTTTTGAGTGCCTCTTGTATTTACAAACGGAGGCATGTTGGAATCAAAGGCTTTACCACATGACATAACGCATTAAACAGTTGGCAGATTGAGAATTTATATACTGAAGAGATAGAGAGTGGGATAAACAAGAATACTGCCCTTGTTTAGCTAGCTATTCATGCTATGAGAGTCAAACTTACCCAAACCAGAGTACAGTAAAGGAGTCAATTGCAGCAGCTCCCTTCTTTCGCTTGCTTTGTCTCTCTTCTTAATACACAGCTCAGGCTATACTCCAGGTGGAGACAGCTATCACTTTTCCATCAACTTCCTGTTCCTCTTGTCTCTCCGCCCCCATTTTCTCCCCGCTCTCTCACTCCCAGCTGCTTTTTTTCCCCTTTTTCTGAACCATTTTTGAGGATTGCAGGGCTTTGTCTTTTCTCCCTATCTTCACAAATACTCAACTGTGCAGATTTTTTTTCTCCCCCTCTCATCATACTCCTGCTCCCGGAACAGTTTTTCCCATGTTGATGTTCCGCCTGATCTAACCTCAGTTTTTATTTCACAGTCATCAGCAGGGATCTAAAAATAAATGATAAATGGAATATGATATTTTAAAGGCTTATCTCTTATCTGTTCTTACAGGGGAATAATAAGGTACTTAATCCTGGAGATCCTACTCAAATTGATTAATCAGCACATGCGGACAATCAAATAAAAGATTAATATTCCCCAGTCCTGTGGTCGGACAGTTACCCCTGAAACCATCAGTAATAATTCAGTAACCCTTCCCAGACCACAGGCTGCAGCTAGTCAGCCTCACTCAGCATCAGCTCTCTGATGTTCAGCAGGACTTTGAACTCCCTGCACAGAAACTCATAAACTCCAGGAGTAAAGCTATCTGAAGACAACTCTACTCTCTCTCTTTAGTTCCAGCCAACTTGATCAGAGTGATCTTGTATACACAATGTTCCAGGAGACCGACCGCAGAGTCGCCTGTGTGTATGGGCTGTTAGCGAAATAAAAACATCCAGATAGTCTCACACTACAGAGCATCAAAAACAAATGCCTACATGCAGGAAAAAAATGTTTTAAAAAGTTATTTTTTTTAAGAATAAAAACCTACCTAATAATGTAAATTAGGCAGGCAAAATGAAAAGTGTCAAACTAGGAGTGTAACAATTCATTTTAACAGCGATTCGATTAATTTCATAAATTGTGGTTGCTGATATGATTCATAGTTGATATCTGTTCATTTTGAATGATCCAACAAACTGACATAAAATCAATCCAAGACATCTTTAGCCAAAAATTCCACCAGTGTGACTCAGAGATAAAAACCTGGGTATTGAACAGTAAACGTGGCGTTTTCCAGATTCCTTGTATTCCTTCCTTCCTTTAGTTTTATAAATTCAAAGTGTTTCCACACATTGGACTGTAATGATGGCTTGATCATTTTTTGCTGCCATCACATGTGTGTTGTTCGCTGTGATGACACTTGGTCATTTTTACATTATAGTAAAATAAACCTAGCGTGCCTCAATCCAAATGGTGTTTACCAAAATTAATATAATCGATTTATTTTATTTTGAAATGATTTTATAATGGCATCGCTTAATTTGATTAACAACTTGCCTCAGTCAGATCGATCTGGTTGGATTGTAGGAATACTTGATTTACTTTGGTAAACAGAAAATGTATGTATTGCCAGGTGTTGTTTAGTTGTTTGGATGATTATAGTTTAAAAACAAAATTCTACCATTTATTCATCCAAGAGCCTCAGTTGCATCAACCACACACAGCCACCTGAACCTTCCCTGTCATAGGATTGCCTTATTCTTCAGGTAGTGTTTGTTGCAAGTCTGCCATTATGGTTGTGTTTGTCTCCCACAACTCGCCAATTCTGTACTCTACCAGAGCAAAGACTCACATCCTGTGTATACATAAATGCATAGATACGTATACATAAATGCAGGCTTCCCCTAAAACTTCTTGAATCATAACATGACTTGAATGAAAGTTACCTAACTATGGTGGAGACACTGCGACTCGTCCCTGCACTAGCATGTTTTAATGTGGCTCCCTAGGATTATGAAAGCCATTTAGAATCCATCTAAGAGGCTGTTGACCTTTTACACAGTGCAGGATGAGGTTAAGTTTCAGCTATAACAGATTTTGATGGCCTTTAACTTGTGTTTGAAACCCTTGCAGGAGGAACTGCTGAGAACAGTCAGTCCTGAAGCTTTGGGAGGTTATTCTGTTTTGGTCAATAAACTCTCTAAAATAAACTTGTTGTTCTGATAGGTATGAACATGAAGTGTAAAGCAGCATGATGAAAAGGCCGGACTTTTATGTAAGCGCGATAAAGTTTACTTTGATCTCTTCTCTTCCTCAACTGTTTATGAATTAGCCACACAAATATTTATGAGCAGAACAAGGAAAATGGCTGGTCTGGTTTCCATCTCTGCCCTTCCTCCCTCCCTGTGTAGATGAGGCCACCACAGATGCTAAATGAGCATTGAGGGCCCCAGGCCACATCCATCACGTCTTTTCTGTCTCCTGCCATTGAGCCATCCCAGTGAAGGCTGACCTTACCAAACCAAGCAACAAAAATTGTGGCCTGTTTACTGTGGATGAAATAAAAAAAAGATAATACTGCTGTACTAATTGCAGCATGCAACTGAGAGCATGCGTGGAAAAGTGTGCCGTGTAAGCACACACATAAATATATGGCTCTCACTAATGCATTACCAGTTCAGCACTAACAAAGCTCAATAAATTAATATACCCATGCTCTATACAGCAGGAATCTGTCTCTCTTTAGCTCACTTATCTGTTTCTGCTCACAACAAAAACAGCTGAACAGAGCTGAGCTCCTGGATCTATATGCTTTAATTGCTACCCCCTGCCCTGACCTCTGATCCTGATCACTCTGATATACAGCATCTCTATTACATCGGGAAGGACGAAAATGTTCTTCTAATGACCCTAAATTCAAGCCGCAGGACTAAAACTGGAAGAGATGATGGACAAAAAAAAAAATCAATCATCTCCTTTTTTTGTCCTTCATTTACCTTAGTTTCCCCTTTTTATCTGGAGGTTGACTCTAAAAACCTGGAGGGAGATAGAGCAGAACAAAGTGTCTCCTATCCTTCTGATGGGGCAATGAACTTTTTGATGAACTAATGTATTTCAGCAAAGAGGAAATGACAAATCCCTGGTCCGAACTTAATATCTTTCGAACATCATCTGGTCCTCAAGTGCACAGAGGGGGTTTACCCATCCAACTTAGGGAAAAAACAGCTTGTATCTGATCTGGGACTGTACGATGAGCTTGAAATTTAGTCTCCAGATCAATCAGAAGATCAGGAGAGGACAAAGTGGAAATACTGTCACATAGTGCAAAAGGAGTGCCTGAGCATTTCTACTCTTATCCATTGTTCAGGAAAGATGATAAACCATGCCTGAGCATCTGTGGGCAGGAGTGGGTTGGGATGGGTGGGTGGGGGTAGCGGTGGACTGGCTTGTCGATCGATGCAGTGATTGGCAGTTAATGGCTTTTCCTGTTCTGCCTTGGTAACCCTGGCCTGATGGCTGTTGCATCTGATCAGAAATGGCAGATGGTGTTTGATTTTCGTATATAAACCTCTGACTTTGTGGAGATGGCTTCATCATGTATAATGATTTAAAAGTTAAGCTGAATACTGGGAATACTCCAACGACAGATCTCTCATTGCTCTAACCTCTTTTTTTTTTTTTTTTTTAGATGGAAGGACTGATCTCTCCTTACCACATGCATATCCACAGCTTAAAGCCGCATTTTCCTTTAGTAATAAATCATTACAAAATAATTTATAACATGTGCTTTTATCCATATTCTGTTGTGCAGACATCTCAGTCATGGGCCACATTTTATGACATGCGTACAGGGTTCTTCTTTGAAAAACCCATGGCTTTGTATGACTTAAAATCCCCCAAGATCAAAGATAATCCTAAATACCAAAAGCTGATACACCAAATTATTCCAGACCTCTTCACCCAACAGTCGGTAATGAGAGCACAAACTAGAAATTGAGCCAGGAAAAAAGGTTGTAAATGGAAGAAAATTAAATGATAAGCTCCATTTGGTGTGTAAGGGAAGATGTTAGAAGAGTACAAACAGCAGGTCCCGAAAATTCTGATTTTTCACACCAATTACATGTCCTGATGCATTTTCCTTTACATGGCTTCTTATGTGACCAATTTTAAATTTAAAGGTGTTAGGTCTGTTTGGTCTGTAAAAGAAAAAAAATCTAATGGTTTAAAACATTTAGACATTTTCTTTAAGAAAAAGAAATCTCTTACAATAATAAAAAGCATGCATGTGTATTCAACCATTGGATTTTACTCCCACAGGGATGTAAAATGATTAAAGAATTTACTGTTATAATGACAATAAAGACAATTTCAATCCTCAAACGTCAAACGATAAAATGTTTTGCAGAGAGTATTAACCTTTCTCTGTCAAACCTTTCAGCACGGAAATTTAAAAAAAATGATGATTTGAATAATTATTTGCATTTAAGATCTCACTGTTTTTTGTTTTTGTTTTTTGCAAACTTTAACAGATCCCAGAGCACAACTTTTAACTGTCACTGCGAAGTCTGTCCTGCTGTTTCCGATTGTTTTTACATGACTGTTTCAATCTAATAAGCATAAATTAAAGAAATTCCTATCTCGTGACAGACAAAAACTATCAATCAGAAGACTTTTAGCGTGAATTATTTAGCAGCAGACAATCATTTAGGGATACCGTTGAAGGAAAATGATTGTATATAGAAAAAAGGGTTTTGATTTAGCAGTGAATCTTGAAATTTGGCAGCTGTGGAGACTTTCTCGTCAGCAGTCAACAAGGGACAGAAATATTCAACTAATACGTCAATTAAAAACATGCTCTCTTCAGCTAAAGAAAGAAACTGACAAGAGTGACCAAGATATCAGCCATGTATGAAGTTGGAGAGTACAGTAAAGTTAGATAAAGTTATTTAATATCCCTGATTTCAGAGAAATCCTTTTTTTTCTTCCACCCCACACAAGCCATGGCATTTCACTACCATGTCATTTCCATTTAGTCATTTAGACTAGGAATTCCTTTCTATAATGTATTTTCTTTTCATCCTCCCATTTTGTCCCTTTCTTCTATCTTAAAATGAACGGAATAATGAGAAAACAAGGTGCAGAGTGATTCTTTTCCAAAGGCCCTAATAAAAACCACATGACACCCTGGCTTGCACCGCTTAATTACAAAAGGATAAAACCTTTTCTTTTACATCTGGAAAAAACATTGCCTGCATAACATCAGAAGATTTACTGCTCCCAGTTCTAGAGTCCAGGACAAAGCAATTAAGCAAAACATGGATGGACAACCAGAGCCATGAAATGCAGGAAGGGATGGCTATTCTGTCTTGACACCAGAGGTCAGACAGCTTCAAAAATAATATTTTCACCCACTCAACTTGTGAATGGATAGTTCAGTCATTTTATTTTGTCTTTCATGTGTCTCCACATTTCAGTGATAAGAAGGACTTTTTATTAAATAAAGAACTTTCTGTTTTTTTGTGCTAAATAATCTATCCAAAATTAGCTGCTTAAAGGAACATCTGCCCGCTGCCAACAAAATTTAGGTGAGAAAGAGATCATCTCACATTTATCAGAGAATGATCAAATTGGAAGGTTCCAGGCAACAGGAGTACAAAGGTGTTAAAGAATGCCTAATTAAATTGTCACAATGTGCAGGGTTAGTGCATTAATTAATATCAGTGTTGTAAACAAAGCATGGCTTTAAATCATCCCCATAATACATATTTAAAAGAAATCTGCAATATTGTTGGAGGGCACTAAAAGATCATCTTGAACTTTAAAGTGAAGTATTAACAGGGTAGGGGGAGAAGGGCAACATCCATATTTTCCTCAAATTATTCAGACTATCTAATTAGCCAAAACAAACAAAACTGAAAGAAAATGAGAAAAAAAGCAATGTGCTCAGATGTTCTCCTCTTGGATAACCTCTGCTCTCCACATTTTTCTCTTTACTCAAGCTTTCTTCCATGTAAGGCTCCACTGAGCACGGACCTCAGAACTGAGTAATCTTAAGGCCTTGACCACTCAGAGGCCATTAATCTGGTGGCTAAGCCACTGATGTATTGATGGTGCAGAGCCTTGCCAGCCTCACTTTCTCTTTCTATACAATCACAGGAGCCCTCAGCTGGGCTCATCAAGTCAGCATTTACCTGCCAATGACAGCTGTTACCCTCTTAAGTGAGTTTGGCACAGCCTGCAAGAGGAGAGGAACTTCAGCTAAACCTTTTAAGTCTTACAAGTCTTAGCATGGGCGTCCACATGTATATGAGCAAGTAGATGTCTGAACTGCATGGTTTATAATAATGTTCAGGGAACTGCAAGGATGGACATATACAAAGGTAAAGGTTTTTAAGAATAATCACTGTTGAAAAAAAACATCAAAGAATTTTATATTCTATGCTTCTTTTATTTGCGCTTTTTATGGCACTAATAAACTGGAACTGCATGTATTTGGTTAGAAGGCTGCAGGGGTCTGTAGGTTAACTGGGCACTGTGGTCCTGATGTTTTCACAACAGGGCTTTTTGTTTGGTGGGTGAAAAGATAGAACCATAACATACATGCTTATCTGATGCATCATTATGTCAAACTAGATGCAGCGAGCATTTGAATATCTGTGTAAAAAGTATTAATGTTAATGGTAAATGGCGTATACTTGGCGCTTTTCTACGTTTCTTGACGGCCTAAAGTGCTTTATAGTCGCAGTCCCATTCACACAGGCGCCATCATTCCACCAGAAGTATGGTGGGGTTCAGTGTCTTGCCCAACGACACTTTGACATATGGGCAGGCGAAGCTGGAATCAAACCTGCAATATTTCAATCAGAGGTCGACCGCCCTACCACTGCACCACACAACGCTATTTCTGTGTTACGCTTATCAGGTCGCCTTCTCCAAACAGCTTTTAGGTTTTCCTCCTTTGCTTGAAGTCTCACTTTGTTAGTGCCTAGCAACACCCACAGTAGAGCCTTAGCGCATACAATCAACACCACCAGCAGCAACAGCTGTCCCACGGGTCAGCGGCTGACCCTTTCCCTGGCCTTCTCAATGGGCGGGAGCTGGAGGAGTTGTGAAATTCTTGAACGCTGCCAAACACAAAGCCCTAAGATCCCTCTTTTACGTGTCTGACAGTCGCTTTCTCCAATCTTCGTGGATTGTAAACTGAATACCGCCTTCTCCTTCCTGAACATCCCAGCTATGTTAGGACACAATACAACAGCTAAAAAACTTTGTAGATGATTATTAATACTGTTAATACTGTTATAAGTCTTTCAACCGTCTCACTGGCAACTGACACATGATAGAGTGGATCCAAATTTCACATGTTTTTCCTCTGAAAAGGACACATTTTATGAGTCTTGTGATATGTTAGGTTGCACAATTGCTGTAAGTGTCTGCCTGTCCATCTGTCTGTGTATTCACACGCTTGTGCATGTGAAGAGAGAGAATGGGCAGTCTCCCAGGATGTGCAGCTCACGCTTTATTAGAGCGGTAGTACCAGTAAATCAGAGCTCGGCTCTTCCTGGAACTGCTGTAACTTTTCCCACTGAGCACTATTACTGAACAATCATAGGCTCGCCATGATAATTAGCAGAGTATCTATCTGTCCAACCACCCCACCACCACACACACACCAACGCCAACCTCTCAGCCCCTTCTCCTGTCCATCTCTCATTCTTTTTTTTATCTGTTCTTTTATAAGATAAACTCTGGTCATGGAGGGAAAAGGCAAGGTCCCATCAACTGACTTCATTTTAGCATCTATAGTGTACTGAGTGACAACTTGTTTTTGTTCAGATCTTCTGTAATGGACAACTAAAAAAAATCTTAAGCAAAAAATGTTAATTGCTTTCAATCTCAAACAAAAACAAAGCCTATATGTGGTTCTTTTCAAGCTACACTTAGAGATTTAGTCTTACAAGAAATAAGAGTTAATCCTGCTATGTTTTATCATTAATGTAGAGAGGTCATTACAGCCAGCACTTTTGCTGAGTAAGATCATCAGTGAAATACCTTAATGTCTTTTCATGTAAGCATTAATCCCTGCATTTACGTTACAGCCACTTTTCCTCTATTATGTTTGAGTGTGATTGTTTTTCCCTCTAAATGAGACAGACATTTTCCCATTCTTGGCTCTCACCACGTCTTTTGAGATGCATGTTGAGGTAAAACAAGAGCAGCAACTCTTTCCAAAATACACACATGGCGTGTTTGTTAATGGGCAGAAAATATGTTTTAAAAACTGTGTACTTTAGGATAAGAAATAGACAGTGCATGTTAATGATTTTTAAGGAAAGGTACAAATATAATTTTTTCCTTTTTTTCCCACCATTTGCTTTTACACTTGTGCATACTCAATAGAGCGAGACCAAGAAAGGGGAATGGATGTCAGGACTGTATTGGTTAAAGATTCCCCATTTGATAGTGACAGCACTTTCTCCCTGTCTTTCTATGGCCAAGCGGCATCTGGAGTGGATTTTGTGCTAGCAGACACCGAGGAACATGATTACATTCAGCTAACTGCACTCTAAACTGATTATGCACGTGCCAAGCTAATGGACTACATTTGCAAGAGGAAAAATAACATTCAATCAATCTCAATTACAGCTGATTGCACCGGCCCCCGAGACAAGGATAGTAGCCAGCTAACCCACCCCACCCCCAAGCTCCTCCCCTTTTCCCCAACCCTTGACTGGAAGCTGAGACTTGTGCTTGAGCCTGATTTGGCCCCACCCATTCTATCTAGTCAGATGGTTAGTGTCAGGAGCTGGATTACTCTCTCACCTAGGCATTTTAAACCCACTGCTAGTTGTGTAATTGATGCTATGGATGTATAGTAAACAAAATATAACAAATTTTGTTTAGTTTAAGGCTAATTTTATCTTCTATAAACCACCGACTGACAGCGGATAGCACATCAAACAACCTATCTGCTTGAGCATTCCAGGAGCAGCTGTACGCCAATCACTCTGACATCAAACTTCCTAAAATTAGCATAATTCATGGAAAAAGAAGATGGAAAAAGCTTGTTTTAGAGCACAGGAAAAAGATAGAGGAAAAACACAAGGCTCACCCTAAATGAGAAAGCAGCACACAGGGGAAGAACGTGCCAGCACCGGTGTTGAAATCTAATGGTCAATATAACTTGCTGAATTGAGTTGTACTCCTTTGAAACATTCCAATACATGGGGTGGTGGGGGTGATATTTTTAGAAATCCCTAATATGGGCCTCATACCACAGACTCTCAAATTATCCCATCCAGTTTAGCCCTCGGTTTAAACCTTCCTTTTTAATTCCAGTAATTACAGGCTCCAATTTATATGGAGCTGTGCACACAAAGGGCCTATTTAATGCAAACCAGTTTGATTTTGGTGATGTGTCCCAAGCATCTCCCACATCTTACATCGTGCAGTCTGTTTATGCTGACTTGATGATTTACTCTCCCCAAAAAGGTTAAAAAATGCTGCTTTTCACATCAGATTTCTTTGGAGAAGAAAGAATGAACGGTGATTTTCCTATTCCTGTCCATGCATAATATACCAAGTAGGGTTTGCAGACGTGTGGTGCACTGTGGGTTTAAGGCTGTCACTGTCTCCCCCAGAACTCTAAATCTGAAATCGGAGGAAAGCTGTGACATTGTCAGAGGGGAGTCGGTGCAGTCAAGATGCCGCACAAACCATGTACTTGTCATCGCATAGATGATTCATAAACGCTTCTAATCATTCTTGTCAACCAGTAAGCATCTTTATTTTTAAATGCTGCCTGAGCTGAAAGTTGAAAAATACCCTCTATTTGAAACTGCAGGTTGATTCTGTCAAAAAAAGTTTTGACTCCGAAAATCAATTGTTTAAAAAAAGTGGCTTAAGAGGCTTAAGCCATAAAAATAGTCATGCCTGGATGTGTTGTAAAAAATTAATCTCTTCCAGCTTCAGCAGCAGTGTGACATATGTGACATAAACATAAAAAAGTATAGGAAAAAAAAAGAAATTCTTTAGATACTGGGGGCTCCCACTAACAAGAAAACACAATCATTTTATTAGAACTTGCATTGTGTCTTGTATGACAGCTTTTGCCCTATAAAGGTACGTGGAAGAGACAGAGCGACAATGTTTGAGCCTGTTTTCTTCTCATGTGGGAATTTGAAATTTAGGTCAATATTTCAAGCAGCCGGGATCAAGATAAAAAGGACTAAGGACTGAGATATGTGCAATAATAAAACAAATTCACCTCAAGTGTTTTTTTGCACATTTTAAACATCTAGAAACAACCCAATAAAATTCCTTAGCAGTCAATATGTTGGTGCAAACTACAGACTTAGTCCATAATTACAGTTGTAGAATAATTATTTCATATAATATTTTAATTTTAACACTGCAGAAATCAGCCTTGTATGATAGCAGTGAATAATTTAGAGGATTGAATTTAAAATCACCATTTTGTCAAAGTTCAATGTAATTAAAATACCTGACTTAAAATGTTTCACTTTTTTTGTTTTGTTTAAATATCTTACTTAAAAAAGACACCAACATGAATAACACATGCACTAGCATTAGGAAGCTTTCTGATTACATTTTAAGAGCTAAATATCTGCAACAGGCATGTCAAGAAATTAAATGCAATTAAGTAAAACTGTTTTTTGATGATGAAAATGTTTTCAAGTTTTTGTTGCCATAACTTGCATATGTTTCACTATGTGTCATGTATGACTATGCCAGCTTGAGTTAAGCGCAGTCTGGCCGAAGCCGCAGACACACAGGATAGGTACCTAAGTGGAATCAGGCCCGTTAGATTTATGGCCATTTGTTCGGAGAGTGTTCATCCACTGGCTATTATGGAATGATTAGAGGAGAAGGTGAAGCTCCAAGTCCAGCAAAAATCAATACGGCTGTCGAGAACAATTCAGCCTTTCCCGCTCGAAGGAGTATTAGCACCAAACCTCTGTCTCCTAACACTTCTTCATTCGTCTCCAAGTGATTCGACCCTACTCTCCAAACCAGCTTCTCTTGTTAGGTTCTTCTCATGGCAGTAGTGTGCTATATAGCCTCTACGTAACTGGTGGTATAGCAACATTTACCCCATAACAGACATCATTCATGCAAGCATTGTTCATGCCTTTTGAAAAAGAGCTGCTGGTAGATAACACTTTGATATATACCAAGTATTGCTAATAAATATCAGTTTAACTGTCAAAATTAATAAATATGTATTCTGTTTTTGTTTTAACTTGGAATTTTACAATTTGTTGCCAAAAAGAGCTCAACTGTGAATTATATTTCATTGAAATTTTAAAACTATGTTTAAAAAATAATATAAAAATTTATTTGGTTGTGATTTCTACAAATATGTATTTTAGAATATAGCACTAAACCCATTAAAGACTGGCATAAAGGGGCTGGGTGGTGGGTGTGTCAGTGTTGGTTGATCACTAACCTTATATAGTTTGAGGCTTGCTTCATGACGAGAATTGACAGTGTGCATCCTAAGCTTCTCCAGGCTGTTGGTGTAGTAGTCGCAAGCATTACACTTTAAATGCACTGGGTTGCCTATGGCTACACATTTTAGCCGCCATTCATTGCCTTTGCCCCCTTCTTTGATGTGGGCCACAAGCTGGTACTTTTGCACATGCTTGTCTGTTTTGCAGTGCAGTTGGAAGTTGGCCTTTAGCTGAGTGGTGTAATGGCATAACTTGCATTGATGAGAGTCTCCCACCACTGCACGCCACTCCTCCTCAGGCAGGGTGCGCTCAGCTCCCATATGCATGCCAAGCACGTCCAAGTTGTCAGTGGTGAACCGGTTGCAAACGGCACACTGAAAGAGTTTCAACGTCGGGTCTGTGGTTTGTGATAGACTTTCTCCAAGGGTCATCAGTTCCTCAGACACCAACTGTCCACCACCTAGCCGCACATCCATAGGGATTTCCCCACCTACTGCAACATAGACAAGTAGAAAGAAAGAAAAAGTGGAAAATAGTATTTTAATGGCTGTACACACGCATTTCTTTTTAGTACCTATGCAACTATAACAATGTCAATTATCTCATTTCTACAATAGATATCCATTCTGAAGTTGATTGATGCCAGTCTGGCTGACTGTTGTGTAAATATATTTGTATCTAAATCAATTCATAGTTTAAACTGGAAGGCAGAATTGACTGGATTTTGTACAAAAAAAATTGAAAAGAAAAAAATGAATAACATTTTTAAGCTGATGCACTTCAACACCATGCTTTCCACAGGAGATAGAAAGTGGATATCAAGCTGATATCACATGACCCTAACCATATAGAGATGATGACTGTGATGACTTAGCTTCACAAGAACGTTTTTTTTTTTTTTTTTTGCTTCTTGTTTCTAATTGCATGGATTTAATGTCCTACAGCACAAATTGAAATATGGATGTGACCTGGACTACATTGTATCTGAACCAAATACAACAGCTCCTTTCTCTTTTGAGTAATAGCATATGGTCTGTTTTTGGAAGGGCACTTTTCAGAAGTGTCCTGAAATCTCTTCTTGTAATCTGCTCCTTACTCATTGTGCTGTTATATAAACACACAGGTCAAAAAGTGCCCACTGCTTTTCCCAGTTTGGGATTGTTGTGCGCCTCTCATTAAATGAAAGTTCTTTGTTTAGATTGTGTAGTTTTATGTTAATACCATTCCCAAAAAATTGACTGTAACATTGGATCTGTAAATCAGATTTTGAATTATTTAATACTGAAACCAATGCTGACAGGTGTTATGTTAGGATTACTATTCTATTGTACTACAAGAGCACATTATTTGAAATTTGTATTACATTTGCCAAATGAAACATTCTGCATTCTCTAATTCTCTTTGCCATCATCTCCTAATAACCTCTGACTGCATGAGAATGTGCATCATAAGGAGATTCAAATTATGTGAATGCAACATTTACAGTGTCTCTCTAGCCATGCACTGATATAACAAATATGCAACTACTGCTTAAGTTGTTTGGTCAGCATGTATTCATAGGGCCATATGTACCACACAGTAAATATAATTTTAAAGTGTTTGTTTGTGACAAATTGTAGAGTTCCATTCAGTAGGGCCAGCATTGCTTTTTATTGACTCATATCATTGTGACATTGTGTCCCATGTAATTTGGTTTATAACTCAGCATCAATATTACTAGCATGGTAGAAAGAAAATTTGTGTTTTCCACATTTATCAGTTCTTGTAAAGACCCTGACTAGTAACTGTTTAACAACAACTCTGCCTAAACCATGTAGTTTTAATTAATCTACAACATCCTCTGAGCAGTTGAGATGAAGAAACACAGTATAGAGCTTACCAAGAGCTGGGGCCAAGGCCGCCATGCTAGGGTCTAGATGAAAGCTTCCCATCAGGAACTGGGTCCTCAGGTCCAGCTGTGTCTATCTTGAGGCCTGGTGGAAGGCTCATATTCTGTGTTAAATAATATTGGTAAAGCTCAGCCTCAGAAGGGGATGGCATAGCTCCCAAGCCAAGTCGTCCATGCTGCATTTGAGTCACATTCTGCTGGAGGAGCATCATGTTGTGCATGTGCTTCTCACTAGTCATGTGAATGCGCAGGTTCCGTGCCACATTTGTTTCATAGTCACAAACCTCACATCGCCAAGTAGGTTTACTCTTCGGTTTAGTTGGCGAAGGGGCTCCACAAGGTACAGGCATATGGGTGGAGGACTGTGTAGGATGTTGATGAGGAGGGTGATGGCTACTAGCCTGGGTGACTGAGGGGACAGCTACCACTCCTCCTGGGGTATGTCCAAAAACTTGCTCTTGTGTAGAGCCAATGGAGCCTCCATTTTGCAGTGTCTGCATGTTGTTTAAGTGTTTATCTGACTGCATGTGAATGCTTAGGTTGCCTTTTGTGGTAGTGGAGTAGTTACACACCTAAGAAACATAGCACAATTCACCTTTAAGTGCAAGGAAAGGTTACAGATAAAATGTGAAACATCTGATTTAAAAAAAAGGAAGATAGGAAGCACAGAACTTCAAAACAATGCCATGTTTCTTGGATACATACCTCACAGCGGAAGGGCTTGTATCCACAGGTGTAGCTTTCTCCACGAGCCAGACGAGGATGGCTCTGACCGCTGCTGCAATACACACAGGAGCCTCCAGAGTCTGGGTGTTTCTCTTTCATGTGTGCCTCCAATGTCTGCTGGTACTTGTAGTGCCAGTTGCATTTCGGACACTTCAGTGTCTTGCATGAGTTACGTGAATGCATCATGGTCATATGACCACCCAAGGAGCGTGATGAACCCAAAACGGTGTCACACTTAGGGCACTCCACGCCACTTCCTCCACTTCCACTGGGACCATGGTTCTGTGAACACTCACCCATTCCAGCTGAATCACATGAGCCCCCTGGGAGGGTGAGGGAGTGGCCATGAGATGAAGGATGGAGGTGATGATGATGGTGGTGCATATGATGATGATGCAGAAGAGTTCCATTGTCCTCATCTCCTTCTGCTGGGCAATCATTTGGTTCTGGAGCTGTGGCACTATCTCTATTGGCACTTTCATCAGCAGCATTGGAGGACAGAGGAGAGGATGAAGTGCCAGCAGTGTCATCCTCACTCCTTCTGACAGCTTCTGCTGCCATAGCCAAGGGAGCAACTGGTCCCTGGCAGTTAAAGCTCAAAGGGAGTTCTGACGTCCTTCCCCCACTCTCTGAAAGCGAACCCTCTTCCTTTACAGAGGATGAAATGGAAGCAGGGGCTTTGCTGTTGAGTGTGGAACTGACTGCAGTGGTGCAGGCAGAAGGCTGGAGAGTGCTACTAGGCATTAATAAAGGAGATTTGGAAATGCTTTGGTTTGAGACAGCTGGTTCCCCCGCCTCAGACCCACCACTGCTACCGTTACCACCACAGGCCATTCCTGTACTTTCTGCCTCTATGTCATCATCTTCCTCTCCTAATACCAGTTCCTCCTCTTCTTCCAAGCCCACCATCTGGTTGGATAGCTGCACCTTGTTTTCATGTCCCTTATTGTTCTCACCCTCTCTCTGACATACCAACTCTTTCCTCACAGGCTCCTCTATTGTGCCTCCCTGTTTGGGCAGGGCACTGGAGTCTTTGGCAGGGCCTGGGGATGAGGTAAGAGTGGATGCTTTGGGAATGCTTAGCGCACCAAGAGAAAGGACAGAGCCAAGGGTGCCTTGTTGCTGGTGCTGTAGCTGGAGACTGGACTCAGAATCTTTGTTCACAAGGGTCTCACTGCCTCCACTGCTGCCTCCAAGATCCAAATGGACACCACTGAATGTGCCATAAAAGCTCTGTCCAGAGTTCATGGGCAGCAGGGTAGGTGGCAGAGGAGTGCTCTTATTTTTTGGTTCCAAGAAGCTAATGAGGGGCTCTTTGTCCTTCCCAATGCCCTGGATGATAGCAGAAGCATGCTTATCCCCGAGCAGCCGCCGTTCTTCCTCACACAGTGTCATACGGTGATCATGGACAGCATGAGTAGCAAAGGAACGGGCATAGCCAAAGGACAACTTGCAGAGGAAACACATGAGAATGGGCTTACCCTTGCCATAAAGGGCAAGACCATCAAATTTGGAGAAATCCACGTTGTTGGGAACATCTTTGGATACACAGGACTTCTTGGCAGACCCATCACTGTTTAGGTATTCATTGTTGCTTTTGTGCCGCACATCGAAGACACGGAAACTGTGCAGGACAGGGCTGAGGCCTGCCATTGTTGAGGTATTGGGAAAACCTTGGTCTGAGTTGCCAAACCACTTTCCAAAAGACGAAGCTATGTGGAAAGTGTTGATGATCTGTGGGTAGACCGAGGAAGAATTCCCAGTAGGTTCCCCCTGTTTTCCGCCACTTGTGAGAGAGTTTGTAGAGAGCAAGCCAGGTACCATGCCTCCACTACTTTGGATCAACTGACTAAGGCTCTCCACAATGTAGGCTGAGCCATCAGGCTGATAGACTATCTCTCCAGCCAAGTTTTCCACATCACTGCTCTCTTCTTCCTCCTCTTCTTCTCCTTCCTCACTCCCACTTTCAGGTGGTCCCTGCTGTTGTGTAGGCTGATGTCGCAGAAGAGTGGGCATGACTCCACTGCTTGATGCCATCGACATGCCTGGAAAGGGCTGAAGACTTGGGAAACAGCTGTCAATTTCCATTTCATCCAAGTCTTCAGATTCTTCCTCTTCTGCACAGCTCCCTCCGTCCTGCTCCACCGCCTCTAGATCCTCTCCTCTGGAATGCAGCTGGCCAATGGCAGCAATATCACGATGCACGTGTGGTGGTGTTTGTTTTGGCTGCTGCTGTTCTCTCACCCCGTCATGAGGCGCAATGGAGTTTTGAGGTTGAGAAGGATAGGGAGAAGAGAGAGATAGGGCATCCAGAGAAGGGGCCTGGTTGGTACAATTGACCTGCGAGTTTGAGTGATCGTTCCAGGGCTGTGGTGGTTGCTGCTGGGAGGAGCCAAGCCCATTGTCTGCCCCAGATGCCACGGGAGACTCACAGCTGTCCATGCTGATGCCTACATGAGGCTTTCATTGCATCTAGGCCTGCAAAGACACAAGTGAACCATTAGTGCAAAGAACACAATCCAAAGAAACACATTCGATTCATCATTTGTCACTGTACACTTAAAAACTAATATCTAGATCATTGAAACCATTATGTTGATGTGGAAAATGACATGTAGAAAAATGTAGAGGAACTTTGAAAACATAACTAAATTAAATATATTGAAGGAGGAAGGAAGTTTGAGATAAAATTGGAATTCTGACATCCTGATCATTATGCTAGATGAGGTCCTCAAACACAATCAATACCTGGGACAAACATTTATAAGAAGTCTATGGTTCAGCTATTTGCCATATCACCGATGTTTTTCTCTTCACTGTCTAAACAACAATTTTGATCATATAATCTTCAAGTCCAACTGGTTTTAAATTAACTTGCAGTAATAGTAACTTTGTAGACCAAATGTATAATAATTACCATCTATAGGATCATTGCAGAGTAACACAACTGGCTAAATTAATGCTGTGTTGTTTGCAAAGTATCTTAAATTGAAACACTGTCAATAGTTTAAATAAAAATAGCGAATGATTTAAAAAATGTAACATTTACTAAACCATTTGCAAATGAAGGCAAGTTGAATTTTCTGTTATTGCTATGTTATCACAAAACAAATAAGCTACAGTGAAACGGTCTTGCAGCTGCAGCAGTGTAGAGTATGCATCCAACAACCTCTACATTTAAGTCTGCTTTCAAACTATCCAGTTATCATCCCCCTCTGAAATAATAAATGGGAACTGAGCTTTCGGGAGCTGGCCATGCCCCGAGCATCTGAGAGGCCCAAGACAGGCTGCAATTTAGAGCACAGAAGAGATAAAATGATAGCGCAAGATACTGCTGAGCTAATAATTTTATTAAAGGGATGCAGCCAACATTGATTAAAGAGGGCAGTCGGGCTGAAACCAATAACTCTGGGCTGCCCTTTAACCCACCGGTACTGAATATTACATGAGCAAAGTTTCCCGGCACCAAGCTCACTGCCATGTCCTGGCTGATTAGCACATTCACTGCTTGCACTTGATTTATTTACTTATTTACTTAGGGATGCAAATTTCAGATGTGATCGGAATGGAGTCTACCCCCGCAGCCTAACATGAAACCACAGAGGGAGAGGAGAGATTGATAATGTCTGTCTACCTTTTCAAGAATGTCTGATGAAGTTTATAGGCACCACAATATACCTGACATCTTTCCAGCCTATGACACACACATTTTCAGAGTTTAATATGAACAATACCAAGCAAGAAGCAAAAAGTAAAAGAAGATACAGAAAGCACTGAACTAAAAATAATAATTACCCATAAAAATAGTGTTATGGACGTAACACATGTATAACATGTATGAATTTATTCTGGTCGGATTTCTGACCAGGTTATTTTGTTTACAGCTACAGAGGTATACCTCGATGACCTTTACGTTACTTTGCATATAAAAATATATTAGCCTGGCCAGCTCATTAACAAAATAGCTTTTTATACAGCTAGACATGATTTAAAGATGGTCGCCATACTGAAGGAGAAAAAACTAGCCCTACTGGTCTGTATTTATTATCTGCCCCCATTAATAGAAGGCTATGACCTCAACAGCCATTTTACACAAACTGAAAGAAGTCAGTAAGAGTGAGACCATGAAAAAAACTGACGTGTCAAACAGTATGTTTTTCCAGATAAAGATAACAGGATAAATCATGCCAAATTAAATGCAAAAGAAAAAAAAAAAAAAAGAAGAGAGACATGGTATAAAGGACAGCCTCACAGCAAAACATCTTCACGTCTAAACATGGAGTGTTTCACACTTTGTTCTTGTAATCTGCCAGCCCCTCCTCCAGATTCCACTGCCTGTCTCAACCAGGCCTGGGAACACTGGGCCCACATGTGCAACCAGCAGTTAAAACTGCTAGTTAACAATGACCTCCTCTTTGCTTTGATGAGTGTGAATATGCTCAGTATGTTGTACTGTATAAAGGACACGTAGCTTTCTGTTCCCATTACAACTCCTAGATACTATGAGCAATTAAATGTAGATGGAATAACACAAAGACTCTTGATCAGAGCTGGAGCTCTTAGCCAGCTTGGTGTGTTCACTGTTTACAGAAAACAGGGTTG
Source organism: Oryzias curvinotus (assembly GCA_023969325.1). NCBI lineage: Eukaryota > Metazoa > Chordata > Actinopteri > Beloniformes > Adrianichthyidae > Oryzias > Oryzias curvinotus. The sequence goes on from CM043708.1 coordinate 10,975,624, forward strand.
CCCTTTAAAATCGAGATGGTGTAATTCAATAACCTGCAGCGGTTACTGATGAGCAATGGGATTGTCTGGAGTCGGAAAGTCGCAGATGGGCCAACTGATATAACGCTGTTTGTCTCTTGGAGGCCTGCCTGGCTCAGTGACACCTGTTTAAAGCAGGAAAAGCTTTAATCTCTGAGAGGCACTAAACAAGTACATGAGACAGACAAAGAGACGCGGCTGAAAAAGGGAAGCGAAGGAAGCTGGGGTCTTTAAGTGCTGACTGGTCTAATAACCACAAATCCAAAGGATGGAGAAACCTGCTAAAGGTTACTATTACTAAGTATCATAAAGCAGTTATATGCTGCAGAGTTTAGAAAAGAAAAACTTTTTTCAATTTTTTTCAAACACACTTTTGTTCCTTGGCCCCAGTCTTGTGTGGCACTGTAATTCGCAGTGTGAGCCAACCGAGTTGACAATAAGCTGGTTGTGTGCAGCCAAAACAAACCATAGCTGACAATATGAGATCATCAAAAGGAAGAAAAGGCTGGATTCCAGAGTTGATCTAAGGGAGAGAAGTTTGACGCACAGATCCTGACTTTTTCTTCAGTTAATTCAGTTACATTAGTACTTACTTCACCCTCTCCCCTCAATTAAAAAATAAATGAATAAATAAATGAATGAAATAAGAAAAGACACAAATGGAAAAAAATGAAGTTTTATTCAAAACCAGTCTTACTAAGATAGGTTAAACCTTGAGAAAAGCCCCCGTTATAATAAATGGTGCCGGAGCTGGTCTGGATATCATTTAGTGAGGATGCAAAATGAGATAAGTTTTATGTTATGGGTCTTTTTCATTTGGAGGGATTTAACAGTCAACCAAGGGAGGTATTAAAGGCTAAGGAACCATCTGATTATAAGCATGCCTGATCACCTGCTTTGAAGCCTTGGCCTCGCCTCAGGAAGACCCTGTTCTCCAGGCCATCCATAGGGAATAAGCTCTGACTGAAATTGTAAAAGGCATAGCCTGGATACAGCCTTGACCAAAACTTATCAACCAACAGTGAATCAGGTCCTCTTTAAAATAAAAACGGTTTCCTAATATAGACTGAAGAATACTGACAATACAGCAGAACTGATTTTCAATTGTTCCACTGTGATTTTGCTTCTCTGTATCTGGTCTCTGAGCGAACACAGAACCTGGCCAGCCACCGCAGGGTAAGGGGCGCTTATTGGAAAATCAATGGCGTGAACGCTAAGCAAGTTACAGGAAGATGTGGGAAGGAAGGGTTCTTATTGATAAAGCAGGAGAAGGCTTTTGATGTTGCACTGGGGACATGCTCATTGACAAGTGAACCATTGTAGTCCTAAGGCAGAGAAAAGTACAGGTATACCACCTCGGTTCTAGCTGATCACAACAAATGAATGGATGCTTTTCTGCCTTTAGTGTATTTAGTAGAAAAAATGACATCAAGTGTTGAGGTTATACTTGTGAGTTAGTTTGAAAATTCATGTTTTTTATACTGTCTTAAGTATTCCGTGGTCTGCTGGCTTTGATTGTCTGTTCTACTTAATTTAAACTAACACACACTTTCTAAGAAGAAAAAAATACTTATCTAAGGTAAAATATAACTTAAGAGTATAATGTTAATATTGATGTCAATAAGAAACCTGCTTCCTAAAGTAAAATATGTAATTCATGTGATGCAAACACAGTATCTGTGTGCCTCCTCTGATGTATTAACTTTTTCCTCTTTAGCTTTAACAGTGTTAAAGCTTACAATTAGCTTTTTTTTCTTAACTTTTTGGATACATTTAGTGTACTATATTCCTGATGCAGACGTAAGGATGCTCCGACTGCAGGAGGCAAAAAGTCATCTCAGGTCGATGGCACTCAGCCTGTAAACAGGGCTTCCCGTAAAATCAATGATCTTCAGTGGGAGCTATCAGTCTGTGGAGCAGAAATAGTCGTGGCTGTGTTGAGTCTGAGGCAGGGAGGAACAGTTCTGTGTGTTTACAGGAGCTTGCACGAGTACAGGAGGCTGGTCCCTGGCATGTCTGGGAGTATTTTTTTTAAATATAGCAGAACTGAAGCATGTAACAGTGGTCATGTGTGTGACTAGCTTCTGCAAAAACAAGAAACAGCCTTACAAGTTTCATTAGATTTGCTCAAAGGCTAGATTTGAAGCAGAAATAATCATTGTTAATAAACATTAACACCAAAAGCAATATGTTTTAGTTCCACAGCTCTCTATTCAAATTTCTACCAAAACTAACCAGAAAGGCAAATTAGATTCCTAAATATATATATTGGCTCTTTTATTAATAGATCAAAAAATGTAACCTTGACAACAGTGACAACTCTGGTAATCCATTCTTCTCTCGCCAGAGCAAAAAAAAATGCTACATGAAGGAATACTAAATCCCACTGCAGAAATACATTTTTTTATTCAGATTAGATTTTGATGAAGTGATCAAGAATGAAGCTGATCTAACTTCCAGAACCCTACAGTAAGCAATGACGATGCTCTTAAGTATTTCTCCCAGATCTGAAGTGCGAGATAGAAACAGTGTGCTGGTGTAATTAAAAGCAATTAATTAGTCGGGGGTTAATTATTGGGTGATGGTGAAAGACATGGTAGGGTGGCAAAGCAGAGGGAAGCAGCGAACACAGTAGGAAGCTCCCAGTCTTTCACCAATTAGCAAACAGCATGGGGGAGACTATGGTGTGCATACATATAAATGTGTGAAACTTCATAGAATTTGGTTCAAAAATGAACACAGCGAAGATATTACAAAAGGCAGACACCAAAAATGCACAGTGCAAAAAAATAAGACTCTATATATTTATATATATATATATATATATATATATATATATATATATATATATATATATATATATATATATATATATATATATATATATATATATCACTAAGTAACGTATTGTATAAAAAGAAACTTGTTATCTAAAAGATAATTAAAAAATAAAGAATTAACATAAACCACTGTTGTAAAAATTATTTATGTTTATTGTATTTCTCATTCTGAAAGAGTGTATTTTCTTCTTCTGGCTCAAGCTTTATATTTTATAGGCACATCATTTATCCATAGAAATAAAGTATTGATGTGTTGTCAAAGACATGTTAATGTACACAAACTAGTTCAAGACAGCTGTGCATAAAGCCCAGCCATACTTTCACACACAGAGGGGATGTTGAACAAAAATTGGGATTTGAGCGGAAGACATGTTCAGATACATAGTTGTTAGACACACATCCTCCATTTCTGCTCAATTTTCGCAAACAGACATGGGTGTTGTATGATTTGCAACGGTCTGATAGGTCTCACAACTCTTAGCGTGCAGTGCCGAGGTTCTCACAGAGCGGAATACAGAAACACTGAGAGGAAGGTTGATACTTTGTACTTTCATTTGTCAAGGACAAATTGAGTTTCTCAAAAAGATACTCCCAAAAAACATGTTACACAAAGTCTCAACAATTTGGTTTTTGCTCTGTTTGCAGATTATAATAAACAACAGCTGAAAAACTAAGAAAATTTGGAAAATGAGAGAGAGAAAGAAAGAAGGGGCCAAAGTGCTAATTGAGGACTTTATTTTTACTGATTACAAGATCTAATCCTGTTAGATCTGTGGGAACTAGATGTTGTTCGAGAAGAGGATTGAAGTGAAACCTGGGAACCATGAATTTCTGTGTGCACCCAGTTCATTTCATTTGATCTGTTGCACCAGCGAAAGAGATGCTGTTAGTGTGTTTGAGTGTTTGTGTACAAAGCATGTCTACTTTACCCCTAAGACACATGTCAATTACTATAAAACCATACTTTAGGACTTGTTTGTGTCAAATTAGAAAAATAAATAAATAAATCACAGGCCACAAATCACATGATGGCACTCATGCCCGCACACACCTTTTTTGCTGCGTCTCAGCTTAGGCAAGGCAACCACAAAGAAAGTTGTTAAAATGATCAATACAACTGAAATATTAAACCTTTAAAAGCCACACTATTGATTAGAAGCCCAATGATAAACCTGTTTTTCATCCCAATTGTGAAACTTTACATAAACATGTTAGAGACACCATCAAAAGCTCCTCCATCGTGGAGCTAAGTGTAAACACACACACCTAAAATGCCCTGCTACCCAAAACCTGAGGGATTGGAGTCGACAGACGTTCTTACCACTGCTACTAGATCCATTGTGGATGAGCATGTGGAGCCCCGGTTAACCAAAAGGAGAGATGAGGATTCCCTGAAGCTGTGGGCTCTGTTCTATAACATTCTGAGCCAGCAGTGATCAGAACAGGAGAACACAGGTAAAGAGCACTGCAACAACAACCAAAACTCTTACCTTGACAGACAGATTAGGGATATGAAGGACACCTCTATAATGCTGAGTCTTACTGTGTAATCTGGAAAACAAATACCTAAGTAATGACCCACTCCTGCACCTGGTAAAACACATGCTTTACAAGCACATAGAATTAAACAAATAACCAGAGGTACATTTTCTTAAAGAGATAGACTCAAAATTTAACAAAACATTTTAGAAGTTGAAAGATAAAAAGTTGTATCAAATGTGCCCTATTGCTTAAGAAGACGTAAAATAAAAACTATCCAGCTATGATCAGATAAAAATTAGGGGAAGTGAGTCAAGTCACATAGAGACTCAGAAAGTCAGGGGCAGTGTTTCGGTTAAGTGTCTAAACCTGAGTAGAGTGATAAGATCCCCTTTAAAAGGCATGTGAAAGCCAAATGACCAGGAAACTTGAGTAATGTGGGTGAAAGCTGCCCAGGGTGAGAGCCTATCGGAGGGAAGTCATGCAGTGTTATGTGTGGAAAATGGTGGGTCACTATCTCTTTTACGCACCTCATCCTGAGAACCAGTGCTGCCCCGTCCATGAATTCTAGTGTGGACATACCATATCATGTGTGTCAGCATATATCCAGACACACATACACACCCTCCACCCTTCTACACACACAAGCATTCACATACACACAAATAAAGTAGGAATTAAAGAGTGTCCCAGTGAAACCATTCCGTGGAAATAATTTCTTTGCGGAAGACAAGCATAAAAGCCAACAGTGACCTGGTCTTTAATTCTAGAGTGGGATACTCTGGATAAATAATTAGAGAGTTGCTTTGAAGGCTCGCACAGCTGAACCATTCACTTCCCACCTAACATTTGCAAAAGTTATTAATGAAAAGTAGGGAAAAAATGGAAGGATAACTAAATCTGGCACAGCAAAACGGTTTTTATGAGGTCTGTTTTCCCTTACAAGGCTGAAGCCCTTACCCTGGGAAAGAAGTGCACCTATTTCAAACAGGGAACTTGAAGCTTAAAAACAACTTTGTTTCACATTGTACTTATCCCATAAGAGTGTTAAGGGAAAATGAATAAACATTGAGTTTTAAAAGAACAAAAACAAGCAAACACAAAGATCACTAGTTGCAGACCATTTTAAAAACATCAAGATTAAAAAAGAAAAAGAAAAACTATAAAACATCCAGTTTTAATGTTTAATGGAGCTAACTAAATTAGTATGTAAAGCTATTTTTGTGGCACAGTTGCTCATTCAACTATAGTGGATGCTCACAGCAAGTCACTACTTGTTCCAGCTTTGCCAGTCAGCTGTAAGACTAATCTGAATCTCTGAAAGCAGGAAGGAATTCCCAACAAAGGAAAATACACCCATCAAGGTGTTTCTGGGATCAGATCAGGATAAAAAAAGGAATTTAAAAAAAAAGACAATGCTACTGATTGTTGCATCACATGCGGGTCTATTGCCGTCAAATCAAGTCTTGATATAGCAGTCACCCTAAAAGTAAATCTCAACCACATAGAGCAAACAAAATATGAGAAGCTAAAGTGCATTTGTTTAAAGAAACTTATGAAAAACTATTATCATAGGAAAAGTATAAAAAAAATAAAAAAACAGCAATGCTGAAGGAGATCCCAGTATTTGACACTGACGTTTGCAACAACAATAAACAGAATTGCTGGAGCAAGACTGAAGAAAGCTAGACCTCCAGTGCTAACCTCCAGTGCTTACAGACCCTAGTGTGAAAAGAAGCACTACTGTTTGGCAGGAAATAAACAGGGGAAATGTGACAAAAAGAAAAACATTCTCTGCATTACTCATAATAGCTGTTCATGTGCACAAAACCTGAGCCAGAGACTTCAAGGGAGACCTGACAGTGAAGAAAAGCTGCTGTCATCAGATTACAAAACACAGAGAGAGTAACCTATTTCTCACATGCAGTTGCATAAAGTTAAGCAATGTGCCAAGTGTGCCCCTAAAGTCTTACAGTGAGAAGACCTGTGGCTGCATGTCCATAAATAAGAAGGTAATTCATCCACAGAGGAGCAAAAAATGAATATCTTTCTGACAACAGTCACAAATTCTGCACAAAGACATCTACAATTTCTATCAACTGATTTGAAGAATATAAAAAGTAAAAATAACACATTTAAACACCCCAGCACCTCACCTTTGTAATTTGAGGAGAAGGTGTGAAACTGAGAAATTAAGGCTGAAACAGAAAAAAAAATAGACTACAACAATATAAAGAGAATTGGATTGGGTTATTGCTTTTATTTTCTCTTCACTGCTCTTGGATGTGACTGTTTATTGTGACAACTTCAGTGGCATGGAGCTATTTTTGAAAAATACCATGCCGTCTGTCCTTCACTCATACACCAAACACACACACACACTACAGCCCTTGTTCATCTGGCTTAATGAAATGGCCACATGCCTCCTCTCATGCCAAAGTTGCTTACATGGCGTAGCACCTGGTAGATATAAATCAGTCCTACCAAGCTGTATTTGGGAAGTGAGGCATTAAGCATGACACAGGCCATCGAAGTTCACATCGCTCTGACCGCAACATCTAGTTGAACTGCAGCAGAACAGACCAGAGACCATCGAGCAGGTCTACCACCAGCTTCTTATCTCAGGCCTCCCTGCTCTGCATGACATGGCAGCCACATCTGGGTCCCAGCTGGACAGCCTGCTGAGCACAACACAGTGCAAGTAAGGCTTGATGTTGAAGCACTACAGCACCCATGCTCTTCTTAGTTCAATTACATTTTTAAGGGATCAAAAGCTTCAAAAACACCCACAACTTAAATTAGTGTTGTTTACTGCCACTTATCTTTGGGCTTTGTTATCAGGGAGCTGTAAGGGGCTTGTGGGTATTATTACAGTTTCTAAGTGGTGCAGGTTCTATTTCGGAGCAAGAAGATAGAAAGCAGCTGAGTGACTGTTTCTACACCAATGCAGTCAGTGTGTGAGTGTGTGAGTGGAATTTCAGTCACTGGACGTGGGGTATGAGGGTCAACCTCTGCAATAGTACCCAGACATTCTTCAGAAGACAGGCACACATATAGAGTGAATGGACATTTGTACATGTACATCAGCTGGAACCAACGTGTGAACAGGCTCATCAAACTTGGAAGCTCCACTCTTTCACCTTTCCACTCAGCTTCATACTCTATTAGCAAACATATCACAAGATCAGTCTTGGATAACTCTTTACGCAATAACAGGAATGAAGAAAACATGTTTAAAAGAACACAAACAGTTGCATGAAAGAAAAAAATATCAAAATACCAGTCCAAGTGACAAAATGGAACTCAAATATACTCTGTTTTTACACTGGCACTACCATGTACTAGACTATTACTTACACTGCTGAGCAACTAGCTTGACAATCAGAGGCTTAAACCTATAATATATGCCTCTCAAGCTGATAAAGGCAATAATGACAGAGTGCAGCAACACTGTGCATTCATATTCCACCTATGGGAGCAAGCACAAGTTACAAAAAGACTATGTGGTGCACAGAATATCGGTCCAAAACTTGAGCAATCACAAAGTCTAACTCTAAATGTAGGAAAACCATCCTACAATGTGCTGTGCTTCCATTGTTGGAGCAAACTTTATTTGCAATTTGAACAACCTACAATGGTACTGTGCAATCATGCACACACATGCATCTGCTAACTCTAACATTGCATCAGTGTTAAGGAGTTCACAGAGAGGGCAAAAGAGGTGGTGCCCAAAAATATGCCACCATAAAAAAATTAATAGAAAAAAGGAAATTACATAGCACAATAAGGCTCAGTGGCTGCAGAGTCCGTTACCTCTACATGTGGAGAACTGCACATTATTTTACTAACATTATTAATGAATTTATGATCAATTTGAATTTAACCTTAATCACCAAGTTAGGTCCCTCCGGTCTGCTGCAAAAAAAAAAGATTACACACATAACTCCAAATGAACACCAAGGCAGATGCATGTAACAGTTATAATAAAAATGTGCTGTACTTAATTCAGACTGTAGAGTCAGCCTTTACTCACATAGCAAAGCTTGAACTCTGATCACGACTTTGCAGCTCACACGTACTTGCTACAACTAAGAACAGTCCTATGGCAGAAAGGGCATTTGTGTGTGCACAGCACATCCCTGAAGTTAGAAAACACTATTCAAATACAAAAGACGCAAAATTTGATGCTTGTACAAAATATATCCATATCCACATTTAAGTTAACCTACTTTTATGTATGCACATATGGTGAAAAAAAGCTTGTCAGAGGGGAGGTGAGAATTAGAGAAGGGCCAACTGGCTCACTGTGAAAGTTCAAGTTGAGTGCTGCAACAAATTACAAGCTGACAGCTTTAACTGTCCCTGGAATGTGTTTCTTACAAAGCATGTGCATGTTGGAGTTTGCTAAGGCAACTGGCTGTGACAGCTGTTCACGATGAGGTATTTACATGTCACAAGTATATTTTCCATTCACACAAACTCGCACACACCTGAATAAAAACAGTATTTCAACAAAACTGAACATTTTTTGGGATAAATCTAAAATGCCCCATATCATGGAATTGTCTGTCAAAAACCAAATAGCATCCCCCTCTTCCTATTTCTTTTTAGCTGTGAAGATAGCGAGTGATATAAGGAGTGTAAAATGAGAAGGTGACTAATTGGTTCATAACCTCTAATTGGGGAAAAGTAATTGGACTGAGCTCTTAGGTGCCAGGTGCACCTTTGTACGGCGGGGCAGCAGTTTGCCCCTTTGCCTGGCTGTAAGAGGGCGTGTTTGTCATGAATGCCAGAAGCTGCACATAAACTGAATGTGGGGGCCACAAACAACCTCAGCAGGAAGGTTCCCCTAAGAATATTGTTTAGGTGTGATGTATGCTAATTACCCTCCTAAAACCAAATGCAAAGATCATGAACTGAAATGTAAATATTATCGAACCACACTGAATGCACACAGAGGAACTCAGTAACACACTCACCTATGTATGTTTGTCTTTTTTGGAGACATTTAAAGCAACAACAAAAACCGAGACAATTTTATAACCTCAACTACAAATGCATTTTTGAAAGTCGAAGTGGATTGTATGAAATATGCAGCTCAACATTTTCTTATGGTTCACATGGTTGATCGATATGATCAATGTCCTCATGGTTCACTTAACCAATACCACACCTCTCCTAATCAATGTTAGGGGCCTGAGTATTAATTGGGACAGAGTACGGGGAGGATAGGTGATGGAGTACCAATTTGTGCAGAAGCATCAGAAATGCTAGACTGTATATTGATGAAAGCCAGTCAAAGTTAACCATGTGACCAATTGTTTACATGTGTTGTGTTTGCACAAAATGTTGATACAAAGAAATATTTATCTAATATGTTGTAAATAGAAGTGGTCAGTTTAGGGAACATTATGTAATTCGTAGAGGTGTTTGGTGAAGCGTTCTAGCTAACAGATAGATGTGCCATTCGACTTCTGACCAAAAAAAATCCTTACCTTATAAGCAAAAATCACAAAATCAAAATTACTTTATTGGTCATTTGATCTTTTAAGGAGTTGTATTTAGGCCTCTCTAATTACCTTGCAAAGCACCACATGAAAGGGTTTACCCTTTTTAAGGGGCTGCATCAGCTCAGTCACGAGAAGACACTTGCACTGAGAAAAATGTGGCTTTTATATCCTGCTCCAAAACGTATCTATTTCAAAGCACATTTTCTTCCCTTCCACTCAAAGCAGAGCCCCCAATTTACTTGGGGGAGACAAGTGTTAAAAATGGCAACGAAAAATAAATCTGCATTTAAAAGCGGGAAGCTGCTCATGTTGTAGCGTCACTCAGATGTAATGCATTGGGAATGTTAAAAATATGACATCCATATTAAACATTTAAGAATCCTTTTTGCCTCACACAGCTTTTGATGAGGATCTTGGGAAAGTTCAGCAGAAGAACTGAACAAACTAAACAAGGGCAATGTGTGAAGTAAGACAGAGAGACATGGGTGGAGAACGGCCGGCGTTGCTGGGTCCACTGTTTAACTAACGTGTTAAGTGCCTGCTTGTTTATGTCAAATGAGAAGTTGCAGCTGACAAAAAGTATGTAGAGTACAGGAAAAACCTGCCTGACAGATATTATGTCTGTCAGCTAAATGGAAGTAGGAAGCGATGGTAGGGGAAACAGCCTCCACCAGGGTAAAGGCTGCTTCCTTGCGTTGAGGGTTGTCTCTCCCTGTTTACACAGAGGTTCATCAGCATGGCATACAGCCCAGAAAAACTACTGCACCACACAAGACAGTACGAATTGTTGCTGGCTATGTCAAAAATTCTTATACATACAAACAAATTGTTAATGGATTTTTATCTCAATTAAATTCATGTATAAGCTTTAAGAGTCCAGTGCTAGCAAAATTATATAAAAGTCAACCACTTTAAAAAGCAAAACCATCTGGTGATAGATTACTGAATTTCAATTATTCTGATGTAAGTATTTGACCATGAAGGTTTCTTCCTCCTTTACACGTCTGACTGACACTGTGAACACAGAAGGGTCAAGTAGAGGTCTAGAGGCAAGACACAAACGGGTCAAAAACAAGGTAGACCGTCATAAGTCCCTGGCCTGCCCCCCGCCTCTAAATTCCTTAAACTGACACTGGAAAGGGAGAGGAATATTGGCCCACTTGAGCTCTGCAGTCATACCACTCCCTCAGCAGGTCAAGACCTCCCCATTAGGGAGCAGGTCAAAGCCACATAACTCTTTAGCTAAGGTGAGGGTCACTGCGATGCTCTGTCCAGCCAGGGTCAACCAGAGGTCCTTGGCCACTGAGGTTCATGGCAATACAATAAAGTAATCAATCTGGATGCTGGATTCTGGTCAATAATATACTCATGGGCTGCACAGGGTCAACACCTGTTCTCTGGCCTCTCCTTGAACTGTCCTGGTCTCCTGAAGTGCCCCCGTCTTGTATTTCACAGCACTGAGGAGAAACTGAAGATCACAGCAAGCCACGACAATAAACCAGAGGAGAGAACAGTTTAATACAATCTGAAGGTAATTGAGAGAAAAAATTCAAATGATATTCTGTGTGGTTTCCAAGAAGGATGCCTTATGGTTCCCAATTTCAATCATGTCTCCTTCCAAAAGGATCTCAGTTCTTTGTTACAGTGACATCCTTCCTTCTCCCTTCCTGTTCCTCCCTCTTTGCTCTTTCTGGCTCGCCATGAATGGATACACAGCACACCCTTGGAATTGAGCATTATGCAGAAACAGTCAATTCCCTCTTCCCTTCTCTGCTTTAAGACAGATCTAAAGTTTCCAACTGCTCCAAGCTCAACCCTGATGCAGTGGTGGAGCTCCCGCCAGGTAAGATAACCACTATTCCTTTCCCTTGTGGTCCTTATTTATGAATCTCCCAAGGGAGCTACTGACAATCCTATATCATCACTACAGTTTAACTTGTCTTGCTTAAATTCCACTCAACCCAACACTTTCTTTAGTATCACATGGTTTTCTGGCATCTCCAACAGAGAAACGTACAAGTGCAGTGATAACATCTACTTCTTTGCAAATCTTGAACAATTTTTAAATATCTTTTAGAGCTGTTAATTGGTTAAATCTTTTATTGTGATTCATTTGCATAATATTAACGGGTAGCTCCCAATTCATCACAAATGATTATATTTTTAGCTATTTATTCATGTGATTTTAACATGCTTTTTCCCAGTTTATAATTGGAATTCAAACCCAAAGGTTTATTTTTTACACATTTATTTTTGTCACAAAGTTTAGAAGTCTGAATAAAAACATGCTAAAATCATTACATGTTAACTCTGGCCATCATTAGGTAAATGCAACATTACATGGGAAAATTATATTTCTACATTTTTAAATTAAATATGATGCAAATTTGAGCTTAAACAAAAATGCTCAAAAAGCAGCAGTTACATTACCTGTTTTAAGCCCCTTTAAAAGCACTGTTTTAGAAAAAAGTTGCTATCAAGTACCTCTACTCTTCTCTTGACCCCATGGGGCATAAATATCCCACCCATGTGTGCACATTCTTGGTGGCTATGCAGTTTCAAAGTCAATTGGGAGAGTTAATCTAATGCTTTTATGGTTTAAATTTGCCGAATACTAAAGACATGCACTTCTACATCTGCTCCGATATGATTGAACACTTTTGCAACAAAGTCTGAAACTTGAACACATTGATTTTGCATCTGTGCTTTTTTCTGTTTATTAAGTTTTTTTGTCTTTTGACAGTTTTGTAATCTGAGATAACTTGTTAAAAAACATGAGAACGTTTAGATCTATCTATCTATCTATCTATCTATCTATCTATCTATCTATCTATCTATCTATCTATCTATCTATCTATCTATATTTTAATTTAGATTCACACATGAGGCTGGAAACTTGACTCATTTTGGATTTCCATATCTTTCCTTCCTCCCCTTCTCTCAACTCAACAACACGACGTGCAATTAGGCAGTATAATCAGCATCCTATTTGCATACATCTACTTTGTTTTATTGATTGCTGCTCATTCGTTAAAATTCAGGGTATATAATTAATGACCAAACCCCCTGGGTGCCACACCCCGGGGACTGCTGATTCCAGCACATGCCAAAGGGATTTCAGCAGAGGGCACAACTTTGCTTGTCAGAATGGTCGTTGGGCCAGTATTACTCCCGGCCCCCTCCCTGCCTCTGGCTGTCCTTGGTCCAAACCAACTCTCCTAACAAGGAGAGCCTTCCTGAGCTGTTCTAACTAAAAGGACAATTATCTCAAGAATGATGCTTTTCACTGGGGCAGTTGTTGTTAAAGCAGTGGATCTGGTTTCAGCAGTCAACTTCAGTTAATTAATGAATGCTGTCTGTGGAGCTCACATTGCTTTTTCATTAGGTAAAATTTATTTCAGAAAGAGACAAGGTTTTATCCTCTTGTAGGAGGTGTTATGATAACTTTGCTTTAAAGTTACCAGTTTGGTGAGACTTTTTTTTGTATTTATGTGACCCAGCAGGACAAACCAACACTATTCAAAAATTACACATCTGTTTGCTTTTGTTGGAAAGGACTACAATCTGAATCCCAGCATTTTACCATCCATCTTCAGCATTTAAACTTATTCTGATTAGAAATTGTTGACAGATATACTGACAGCCTGATGCACTGAATACTGTGGGTAGAGTTGCTTCCAAAAAAAGACAGCTGACTCCTTATTTCCAGTCAGCTGACCTTTAACAAGGCAAAGGGTTGTTACTCACCGGTCACTCAGCGCTGACTGACAACATGGGGAAAACTGAATGAAAGAAAGTGTGTGTATGTGTGTGTGTTTGTGAAGTCAAGAGAACAAGAAAGAGGGGCGGGGGTGTCAGAGATCCAGCTGTGGGAAATCCTGCTGAATTCTCCACAGCTTTGGTTAGTCCCTAAATTTAGAGAAACTAATTTGAAGAGCTCTAGATGGCAACCAGGCTCAAAGTCAAGGTCCATCCTCTAAATGACATGTACTATTGCTTAAAGATTCCAAGAGTGTTTCACAGATGACAGGCAATTGTACACCAACAACAAACAAACGGACAATGTGAGGTTGTAGTTCATGGTATTCAACAGGTGAAACTGAGACTCAGGTGACTGCAAGGATCTGGTTTGACAACAATTTATGCCCTTACTTGCTGGGTATTTTGAAGCTGTTGGCTGTGATTAAAAATGTAAACAAAGGAAAAGTTCAGAAAAAGGGCGAAGATGTGACACTGGCATTTTTTTCCACACCCAGTTAAAAAAACTTTAGTTCTTCAGCTATGCTGTTGACAATGAAAGTAATCCCACAAATTACTCAGAGAACACTGAGGAAATCCTGCAAAAAGTCCTCAAAACCCAATCAGCAAAAAGTGGAATTACGTGACCTTTGTGTGGTACTCATGGACGGGGTCCCTGTAAGGCCAACTGAGGGCTCTTCAAATCAACAGCAGTGCTGTTTGTTCCATTTAGCCTGCTTTTAGCCTCTCAACGTGAAAAATGTACTGTTTTAAGTAATCCTTGTTTGTACTGGCCATAATTGATTGGGTAATCCTTGTTTAACATGCAATAAACCCAGTGCTTAAGAAACTATTAGAAGGGCTAGAAGCTTAAAGAGACAGGATCTTTCTAATGTTGATTGCTGGAACTGCATTTAAGTACATAGAAATTTTAAAGAATTTGATAATCGTTCATTTGTGACCTACTTTGAGCACTACATACAGCTTCCATGTTGTATGTGCTATCATCATATTGCCCCTAAGGTTATTTGCAAAGGTAGAGCCTGGGTTTATCCTCTGATCTTTATAAACAAATCTCTTGGCCTGTCTCCACCAACCTGATGACACAGTTTTGGAGGTGTTTAAGCCAGCCTCACCCAAAGCCGCCACCTAGCTCCAGAGACGCAAAGACCTAAGTCCCTGTCAACTCGATATGACACATACTACACCACACTCTCATCACTGTGACAACCCTGTCATAATCAACTGAAATCTCTCAGCATCAGCACGGGCAACAAAGATATTATGGAGCTGAATAACTCCAACGACAAGGGAGATAAAAAAGATAAAAAGTCAGCTACACAAAAGGATACGTAATGGTACAATATAAGTGGAATCTAGAATCAGGCAGCAAGTCTAAATCTTAGAATGGACACTGGACGGTCAGACATCAGTAAGGCTAATTCTTACTCTATCTCCTGCCCTAGCAGCTGTGGTTCGTGCATGACGCATTAGAAGGTGGGGCGCTCACACACATATACAGAGGAAAAGAGAGAAGGAGAATAATCCCCACCAAGACCTCTGCCCTAATGGGGCCCACTACTGTAATTACAAGGCACAGATTTCAGATCAGGTACTTTAGTAGCCAGCAAAGAGTGCCCAGAAAACAAAAAGCTCTGTAATTATCGTCTGCCTCATTTCTCCCAGCCTCACTTTGGTTACCTGTCATGCAACTGTTTTGTTAGGAGTTCTTCGTTTCCTGGATTCTCCCTAATCCATGGCTGGAAGCAGCCCTGGCAGTGCGCCTGTCTGTGCAAGATGCACATTTCAGCTCGAGGGGGCGAGTGACGACATGGCACACAAAGATAGCAGAAACCTGAATCCTCACAGCCCTACAACCACATGAATGCATTTTTTTAAACAAGAGAAGAGAGGAAAAGAAGGAGGGGGAGTGTTCAGTTTGCTCGAGACAAAAGATCCATTGTGCTGTGAAACTTTATATACATATTAGAAACTCGAAACCCATAGCTTCTGCAAGCAGGATTCTTGTAACTGTGAACAAGATAACATTACCTGCCATTCATTCCATGTGTCCACAAAAAGGGAACGAAAGAGAGAGAGAAGACTCCAATCCTACTTTTCTGCCAAGATCTTATTCTTCATGATGGATTCCTCTTTTTGCAGGGTCACCTAATATCAGTGATAAGAGAGCTGAGGTTTCCAGGTAGTTTTGTGGTCCATTAGGTAACACATTCCCCAGGCAGAGCAGAGCAGGGGGCATAAGTTGTCGACAGAGATTTGGAATTCTCTTAGTTTGCAGTCACCATCTGCCTAACTTCTCAGGTGTTTCAGAAGGAATGCAGCGCCCATTCATACACCAGTGCATTCACCTGTTCCAGGCTGGAATGCATTGTATTTTTTCTTCCAGTCTTGCACATGCTTTGATTATATGATTCAACTAGCAATAAATTTGTTTTTTTAAGTATCCTTCTAATAATAAAAAAGTTCTAAAAGTTTAATTTTAAGCAATCAGAAAACTACTTCTGGATTAATGTGGGTTTAAAATACTGTAACATGTTTATTCCACCAAGTGCATTTTAGTCACAGCAACATGTTGTCCACAACTATCAACCATCTGCAAAGAATCTATGATAGAACTGTAAATTAGGAGACCATGTACTCTCTGTATACATTAATTTTGTCATAGTAAACAGGAACTGTCATAGGAACTGTCTGAAGGAATGTGAAATAGAATAGTAGGAAAACTCCACAGATGATCTCACAGCCAGAGAAGCACCAGGACCCAGTTGGGTTCAACTCAACTTGAGCATGTACACAAGGTGACATCATCAACATCAGACATGTAATTAACCCATCACAGTCAGTCCGGGGCAAGGCCGGACAGAGCGCACCGTAATGACAACTCCTGCAACATGTAATTATTTTTCTCAAAAAAACAAACACAGGCACAAGCATGGAAAAAACAAGTACATGCAAAAACAAAATACCTGAAAAAGTTATTGCTTGTAAACCTGTCATGTCCATACGAAGTAACTTTGCAGATACAAATGTCAAGACAACTTTTATAAAACTAGTACTTAAAAAAATAAGACTGTCTGCTTCAAAAGCACTTCAATGCTAAAGTTTATGCTCACTATATCTAGAAAGTCTTCAATAATTTATTAAGGATCCTATGATATTTGTTTATTTTACCATTTATGTCACTGTGCCAAGTTTGAAACAGGGTTTGGTGAGTATGTTGAAGATGAGCCAGCTCCCTAGGGCAACTTGGCACTCTAAAGAAGCAGACAGCTAGACTGTAATAGCTGTTTAAGTTTTGTTACAGTTTTATGTTAAGCAGCAACAAGACAGGCTGTTCTTCTTACCAATCACAAAACCCTTTTGTTTAGCCAGTTGTTTTGCATAAGGGTAGATTAGATGATGATCAGTCAAACTATGCAACTGGTGCAAAATGTGAGGAAATCTAGGATACGTTTGGAACTAGTCTATATGTGGAATAATAAAATCAAATGTAAAAAAAAACCTCACAAAGGTAAGTGGTGCTCAAAATAATACAGTCTCATTTTATTTGACCTAGGGAGAACTTGATTGGTTTGTAGCACCTAGCAACCCTAAGTTTGTGTAGTTATCTTGGACAGAGGGAGTCTTAAGAGCAAAGAGGCCTCTAAGTAAGTTTTAATAGAAACATTATTTCTACCGCAAACACCCGCACAAACTACACTCTGAGCCAGTGGCTGCTTGAAGTTGGTAACAGCTGTAGTGTTCCAGCCTTTATTTAGAGGTCAACACACTGACTTCACTTAAAAGCAAAGTGGGACTAATGGAAAGGAAGAGAAAAGAAAGAAGCAAAGAAGGGAGAAGGCAGTGGGAGGAGAAATAAAGAACAGAGAGCTAGTGAGAGGTGAGGGAAAGAGTTAAAAAAAGAAAGAGTTACTAGCATGGCGAGGGATTTGCTGAGGGAGAGGTTAAAAGTTTGTGGAGTTGCATCTGGCCTCCTGCCTGCTCTGTTGTTTATTGCCGCCGGCGTGAAGATATGGTGCCAACATTAACCACACCTGAACTGCTGTACAACATACACACAAACTCACACACACAGGGACAAAACAGGAAGAGGCATGTGTGCAAGCAACACTTAAGTCCTGGCAAAGATCCTTTCCTTCATGTATATGTGAATATCTTTGTGAATAGAGATTTGTGTGTGGATGTAATATGTTCATAAATGCCATGTCATGATTTCCTGTTTTTTATCTGCCATTTCTTCCATCATTCTCATGTCCTATGAGCAGTAGTTATCTAGATAACTGCAGAGTTAGTCTGCATCATCCATTTTAGTGACCTAAATAATTAAGCAGACAATATTAAGTCTGCTCAAACCATATTGTAGACAGACTAGAGTTCCCATGCTCTTTACAGGATCGCTCTGTGCTATTAGCTGCTAACTTTGACTGGAGCAACAATGAAGACTTGGTCACTGCGGGAAGAAATCACAAAGAAGAATGCTTGGATGCCACCCACCACAAACCCATTGGACAAAGCCTTCTCTGTCTGACTTCTCTCTTTGACAGGAATTCCTCATAACAATGTGCCATCTTGAACAGTGTGGCCTATGCATGGCCACATAGCCAAGCATGCACAAGTTTAGGACCAAAAGAACCAAGAGCTTGAAAGAGGACGAGTTGGAAGTCATTGTGCTCCTTTTTGCCTCAGGCACCATGGACAAGCCTGGCAGCTAATTAGAACACAAAAACCACCATCATCACCTCCCATCTGCTTTAAGCCTGCTCCTGCTCTTCTGAACTTGGTCTGGTCAGGGTTGGAATTCAGAATGTGGAATGCAGAAGCAGGACATTTTCACATGCACATCAAAAGCGATTAAGTACAAGGCCCCTGGATTAAGATGAGTCTATAGACCCTAACATCTTGTGCTAACCTCTTGAAAGCAGTTGGCTTCCTCTTGTCATAACAGTATCCAAGTTCATTTTGGCTTGACAAAGGCCACTCCTTTGCTTGTGGAAGTAATACCAGATTACAGAGCAACTGTTTTAAAATGTTGAAATAATATGTTTTTTTTCTTGTTCTTTTCTCCCCTCTCTGTTTTTACAGCTGTTCTTCAACAGCAGGCCATCTCACTCCTCTGCTCTTGTGTAGCTTACTTTTGTGCAAAACTGCTGGATCATTTTGACTTCATGCAGACGAAAAGCTTCTATAAATGGGACCGGGGGGGTGTTCTTTGATCAAGTGCGAGGAATCAAATGTATACATTAATGCGGACATTCTAGTCTGTAAGAGCTACCTTATTTCTTTTCCTTTTCCTAAACAGTGCTTTGAGAGTTAACTCTGTGACTGAGAACTGGAGGACAAGTCCAGACAAGCGATTAACAACTCAAACACACCATGCAGGGATCTGAACATCCCATAAAAAGGGTGATTTTCACTAGAGCAAGAAGGTCTAAGAAAACAAATGAGAAGAGGAAAGACAAATACCCCCTTGACAAAATTATTTTGTTTGCTGAATGTAAGCAGGAGAGGACACAAAAAATACTCATTCATAAAACACACCACCTTTAGGTGCTTGTTGTAAAAGGAAGAGGACTGAGAAGTGGACACACTGATAGGTCAATGAGAATGGTAAACTAATGTTGTACTTCCTTTTGTCTCCCTCTATCCTCCTTTGTATATGTGCATATGCAGAGACCCAGCAGGGCTGGAAGCTCTCCCAGGACCCAGATGCTCTTTGTCAACACAGAGATTCCAGAGAGGAAGCAGGGCAACAGCTAGCTATACACACAATCAGGACCTGCAAAGACCAGAAGCCTGCAGAGAACAACCTAGTCCACGTAAACACAAACCTCCCCATCTTTTTTCTATGCTACTAGGTCTGCTTTCCTGCTCAAGGTGAGAACACTTTAGAGTATGAGTCATTTCAGAGTAACCTAGCAGTAATAAAGTCCGGGGAGTAA
Source organism: Oryzias curvinotus (assembly GCA_023969325.1). NCBI lineage: Eukaryota > Metazoa > Chordata > Actinopteri > Beloniformes > Adrianichthyidae > Oryzias > Oryzias curvinotus. Next base: position 10,995,169 of record CM043708.1, read on the forward strand.
GGATTGAGCCACAGAGTTTCTCTTGCCTGGCTAGGCCCCTTGCTGCCTGCCACCATTCAGAAGTAAATAGCTATTGGCTGCTCAATAAGTGGCTTCAGTGCGTTGGAGTGAGGGACCTTTTTTCCTCCACACTCTCCCAGCCTTGACAAGCATGTATTGACAGAGCAGTTACACACTAACCCATTGGGGGAAATCCTCCAGATTGTGCCCCAGGCAGCTGATAAATGGAACTCATACAGTACCTGTAAGCATGATCTCCTAGGCATGGACACAGAAAGGTGCCTTTACACACACAGCTCAATACTATCATATTGATGCAAGCATACACTGTGTGATGGAGGAAATGCTTTACAACACATGTTGATTAATTCATTATTAATTAAGGGAACTTTACAGAAATAGAGGGATACAGCATTACAAACGTAGATCAACAGATTTCCAACATTAACTGTAGTTCTGAAATATCTAGCATTCATTGTCAGCTGTTATTAGTCCTCTATGTTTCTAAACATAGAGGTGTCAAGACAGGAAAGGAAGAGTCAGCAATTCAACCCCCTTTGCGTCCTTTTCCCCTCCCTTGTACCCCCTTCATAACCAACACACAACTGATAAATAGCTAGAGGTGCTGCTCTTGCTTTCACTTTGTGATATGATGTCACTAACCTTCATTGATCTGCTGGTGGGTAGGCAAGCCTTATCTCTGCCTCTGCCTGGTGATATACTGTGATCCAGGGCCCTGACTGCTTTTTAATACACTGCACTTTAGGTAACGGTGTCGCAGGCTAACCACCCCAGCTACTAACACCTGAGGTTGTATTTTACAGCAGCACTATGATGGCAAGAGAGATTACAGAGAAACTAACTATGGGAGTGCATGCCAGCAAAATAATAGCACTGAGGAAAAGATTTGTGATGTGAAGTTTTATTTGTTTGATTAGGTATTTTGGCACAAGCTCACCTCTTGGAGGAGTGTGTTCAGAACAATGAAGAGGAAGACTGTTTAAAATGACATCTTTTGAGATTTGAGCCAGCAACGCCCTTGCAGTTCTAAGGCTAATCTTTGAGTTTCAACCTTTTAATGTCTTTGAGAAAAGAGCTGCCGGTGCTGTACTTTTAAGTCTCATCATGCACCTCTGTTAGAACACAGCGCATTTTGTTGACAAAGCACGAGTCCTTTTCCAGGACTAAACTGTGCTGACAGCCACTTCCTTTCACTAGATTTATATGCACTTACTTTAAAACAACACCTAAAATCAGTGGTGAAGGTTGGATGCATCACCCTATCCACAAATAAAATATGAAAACAAGAAGGGCTAGTTTTGACCATTGCGTATCTTGAAGAGCGAACTACAAAAGCTGGACTACATATAACATTTTAAAGAAAATTATTCCAAAGGTGAATATCAATGCAGAGCCACATCTGATAGATAATACAAGCAAAACAGACAAAAAGAAAAGTTAGATTTTACTTTCACAACTGTGTGCAACTTCTCCACACAGAGACACACTCCAGCTAACCCCCACCCGCCATGTATATGGGTTGAGGAAGGCTGTAGATAAAGGAAGGTGGACGACTAGCGGGAGAATTATCCCAAGTATTGATTTTAGCTGTTAGGTATTACAGAAGGAAACAGTGGGTTTATCAGGCCAGGATCCCTTTGCACTTTCACTAACTAAACGAGTATTTTCCAGGCTTATCAAGCAAAAAGCCTATTACTGATGTTCTGAGCTCCCCCCACAACTAGACAAAGAAAGAGGCTAGTCACTATTTCACAGGTTTTAGATGGGTTCAGTTGCACTGTTCATTTGGGGACCCCTGCCACTTTCAAAGCATTTCAACCGTTCAAAACAATCTCCATTTATTCGCCAAATACATGATATGTCCCTGGGGTATTGTAGAATGTGTTAAACTTATATATATATATGAACAATAATCTAATCTCAACTATCTGCTTTCCATTTTTGTCTCTTACTGTTAGCTTCAGTCACTCTGGGTCAATGTCATTTCTACAGCTTTTGTCTATGAGAACTATACCCAGAGATAATAGGAAATGCTTTAATCCCTGAAAGGAGTCAATTCCAGTCTTAATCAAAAAGACAAAAGAGTAGGTTTTAATTACAGACTGAAGGGATCCAGGTGAATACCTGTGAAGGTACCTATCCCAAGATCCTTGGTAATAATGTCTTCGTATCTGTAAAACCTTAAGAGAACCTAACCACAGGTATTTGTGCAGCTGTATTATCAGTTGGTTTAACTCAAATGCATTCTTTTTATTCGAAAAAGGAATTATGCACACAGACAATTTGAATGTATACCCATTTCCCAATATTAATAATGAACAAGAGTAGAGACAGAGAAAATTTCCCCCAGCAATTACTGTAGAAATCCATAAGCTGATCAATGTGCAATCTCAAGGATTGTCTTAATACATATAAAATATAGACAACACCACACATGCCCATGAATGTGCATGAGTGTGGCATAAAAAGAACTTAACAAGATGAGAATAATATCGAAGAAGTAAAATCTGGTTATAGTGATTTAGATATTTCATCACAGACAGGGATGAAAGGAAGTGATTAACATTCAGCATGAAAAAGAAAGAGCAGGGACAGAAAGAGATATTGACAAAACTGAACAAGACAAACAGCCTAAGAACACAAAATCACAGAGAAATAAAACTATCTCCCACTAGGGCCAGCAATACTCAAAGTACATAATAGAATAATAAGACACTTTGGATAATTATGTCCACCAGATGCTCCAACAGCAAGAAAAGCCTTAACCCATTGTGCCAACACAAAAGTCTTAGTCCATCTTACATCTTCTCCAATTGTTTGCATTACTGGATCAAGTGCTGAGAAGTTCTAGTAACAGTGGCAAAGGAGGACTGAGAATCATGACCAACCTTGGCGCCCATGATGGGACAGATCTGCCCACCATCCTTCTCTTATGTCTCCAAGTCACCCCTGTAATTTGTTTGGAGCTGAGATAAATCTTATCTCAGAGACCTGATTAAGTTTTTAATTTACACTCCAATCAATAGCCCAGGTCTATTGGCAATGTGTCTAAAACTCTATTTACCAAAGGATTCCCTGCTATCAATTGATCAAGGACCCGGCAGCCATAAATTATGGGAACATGTGTGTGAGAGAGAGGGAGAGAGAGAGCTAGAGAGACACAGGGAAAATGTTAGAAAGCAGCACAAGAGTGATGGATTCAAAGAGGTTGGTTGTATTTGGTTGATTATTTTTAAGAACTGATTCAAACTGTGGTTATTTAATGACTATCACTACAGGTCAGAAAATGAAACTAGAGAGACACACAATTTTCTTAAGATGTTTCAATGACTCAACTTATAGTAAACCTAGTTATTAACATAGAAAATCTAATTCCAGAATGGTCTGAAATACTGATATATGCTTACATGTCTTTCATAACAAATGCCTTCAGTTTGACGAAGAGAACTGTAGGACAAAGTAAGAATCAATTACACGTTCAACTCTTTCTAGATGAGCCATAAGTGCCAACTGTTCTTATGTAATTGGTTAAGCCCAACCTATAGTTTCATTCTTTTTTTTTGCTGTGTTTCATTTCTTATTTTTTTCTTTTTTAGATAGCATGATTCTGGGTTAGAGTTAGAAGACAGAAACCAGAATCCTTTCTGCTGTTTCTGTGCAGTGAAAGTTAAGGGGAGGAAAAGAGGGCAACATTATCACCGTAGAGAAAGTGTCGTCATGGCGGTACTGCTCTGACCCTGCTGACTCGCCGATTCCTTAACACAAGATCATTTTGGACAGCTGACCTGAATATCACTTGTGCTCTGAGGATGAAACAGATCCAGTAGAGGTTCACATTCCACACACACAAAAACATAAGCGTGATTCACATTTCTCAGTAGCATGGAATATTTTCTACTTCATTTCTGTACCAACATTAACAGGAATTAAAAGAATTCACAGAAAAAAATTAAACAAGTCAGCTCTTAAGTATTCCCAGCTTGCTATAAATAACCAGGGATAAAAAACAAACCGAGTTTCCCAGGAAAAGAACAGTCTTGATTTTTGCTATTAATTCTACTCACACTTTTGAGAAGCCGTTAATTCGAGATTTTTTCCACTAAAACATTCACAACTATTTCCCTAATTTGCCAGCAGTTCAGCCAAAGGAGCACTGACTGAGTTTTCGCATGCACTTCTAACTTAGAACACAAGCCGCAAAGATAAGAGAGAAAAATATTGTCGTAACAAATGTTTGGACGGATGTTATGTGCTACTTTGTCATTAGTGGAGAAGCTGTCTGGTAAAATCAGGCGTAAACATGTGTCAGAATTACATGTAATTATAGTGGGAAAAAACTTCCGCATGCGAGTATGAATCACCTCTGCAGCTGGCTGTCGTGGCAGGAGCGAAAACAGTACCCTGCTCTCCTCACCTTCATAACTGCAGTGGGGGAGGGCCACAAACCTTGAGAGACACGCAGTCTAAAGAAGACAGACAGGCTCACACTAAGTCACAAGCCCAACTTGCAGGTCCACTGCTGGATTATCTAAAGAGCCACCGACGGATACGTGTAATCAGCCACATCCCCATGTTTCTCTCCCACTCTCTGCCTCTCTAGCTAATGTCTCCGCCTGATTCGATTGAAGCAATTAGGCAGTAATCTATAGAGCTAGGGAATGATGGAAACATTTCCCACTGTCCTCCTCATGTTTCTCAGAGCTGCTATAATTAGCTAACTTTGTTTCTCATTAAACATCAGAGGAGTATTTACATACCCAGATCCAATTTGGCTTTGTACAGCCCATTCCTTTTAAACCATCATGAAATTCCTGAAACATGCATGTAAACAGCGGAATGAGGGAGTTGTAATGTGCTATAATTTTATTCAAACACGTATATTGTGCACAAAACGGTGTGCATCATTCTCTGATTATGCCTGTCCTGTGGATGTCAATGTGCACAAGATGGGTTTTACAAAAGGGAGAACCTCCTTTCATTTTATTCTCTCATTCAATGAACAATTGAGAACTAAACTGATAGGCACAGATAAAGACCCAAAGAGTTTAAACGGTTTAAAATGCCAATGCCCATAAAGATCTTACACAATATAACATTAAAAAGCCTTTATTACAGGAAAAAGGGAGGAAATCCTAGCTTGGCTTCCGTGAACACTACCATCAGTTAGTATAACAGGTCTATGTACACACATTGTTGTACAGAACTTTTTAACTTATATGCAAAACACCTAGCTCATTTTATGTTTCCTTGGCAACACAGATCATGCAGCAGTTTGTTTTTTTCTCAATTTGAAAACTGTGGACACCATTCAATGCTCCAACTAAACAGGGATATGTGCAAAGTTTTATATTTACTCATCATTCCCACCCCACATCTTTTGATTATGTGACAGATTCCTAAAATTTGTTAGGTAAGAAATACTACATGGCTGAATATGGGTTCAAGATTGGTAAACTTAAAAAACATTCAAAGTTTGAAAATGAATTTTTGTTAATCTGTTTATTTAGTAATAGTTGATTAAATTTAGCACCACTAAGGTTTAAACTGTTTTATAGACTTTTGCCTCATTTGTTGGAAAAAGTATAGTATCTTTCTGAGACTTAAATGCCCAAAATGCACAATATTTACATTTGAACTGGACTTCACGTCGACTTTAATGCCTTGTTTTAAATTAATTTAAACAATCCAGCACCTGTGACTGAAGCACACATGTTATCTTATCTTTGCTTTGTCTTGTTTTCTTGAAATCTTATCCAGTAATATTGCTGCCACTGAAAATGAGAATAATTCAATCAGCTGCATGCTTAGGTGACAGATTTCTATTGTAGTTCATCATTTCGAATGTGGGTAACATCTAAGAAGGTTTGTTTTTTTAAACTTTGCAGCCTAGCAAAGAAGCTCATACTATTTTAATTAAATCCTTTTACACCTCCGTCTTCTCAAACGTCCCCCTAACAAAAGTTTGTTTCCTCATCACATAGACCTAAGAAAGTGCAAACTATGTTTTGTCTGGAGGGACACAAATGGTAATTTCTACAATTATGGCTTAATTCACAAGTGACTGCACTAATAAGCAAACTATAACACACATGTCCATTGATTATAAGTGGAGAGTATGAACAAACAGTTTGGGGCTGTATGCAAAAGTCCAGATGGGCTGGCAGGAAAGATTGTCCTGGGAAAGGGCTGTTCCAAACCCATGCACTCCTCCTCTGTTCCCCCGTGGCCCTGTGTGCAGGACTGTAGCCAGCCAAGCCTGAGCAGCAGAGGGTTAACTGCACTGCCCGGTCACAGGCGTTAAGTGAAACAATGAAATAATGGCACTGAATGAATGCTCAAAGGCAGGGGGCATGGTGGGTGTGGGAGGGCGGGAGCTCGTCACAGGCTCCTGCAGATGTTGCTGGACTTCTGCTGGTCACATATTCACTCTTATTTGCATTCTTGATGGAAGGAGCCTCGATTAGACAGCTGAATGCTTGTCAGCTCTATCAGAATATGGTAAATCAGAAAAAACTCAGATATAAGATGGGAAACTGTAGAAACAAAAGATGTAGATGAAGGATTGTAGCCAACACAAAATCCAAGAAGACTTTTCATGATGAAAGCCAAAAAAAGTATCAACTCTGGTGGAGAGAAAAATCCAAAAGAATAGCAAGACTGACAAAACAAATTGTAGTTAAGTGGACAAAAAAAGTCTATGAAAAAATTAAACAGAGGGACAACAACAAAAACTGTAGAATGTTGCTTTTCTTTTTCTTTTTTTGTTCAATGGAGTATGGCAGGGGGAGCGCACAAAACAAAGATTTCTAGCTGCAGCTGAATGTGTGAATGAGCAAAGGCAAACAGCTTTTTTTTTGTCTTTGTTTGCCTAAGTGAGTTGGAGCAGAAACAAAAGCTTTTCAGTGTATGTGTGTTGTCCTTCCCTTCTTTCCCAGGACAGAGGTCTGGAGAGGCCTCATATTTCTAGCTGCTGTCAGGCCAGGGTGAGCGGCAGAGACAGCGAGGGGCAGCTGTTTTCTATGAGGTAGCCCAGCTCCCTCACACATCGCCTTTGATCCAGTTTAGCTCTTCTGGTCATTCAATCTTCCACCCACCCCCCCCCCCCCCCCCACACACCCTGCTTATGTGTGTACGAGTATGCATAAGGGTCAGGCAAAAAAAAACTGTGGCTGGTACTGTAATTGGCATAGTACAGAGGACATGTGTTGCCCGAATACGAACGCAGCTCTAAAACTTAAGCAGCAAAACAAAGGGAGAAAAAAATGACCAAAAAAACCCCTGAACTTTTGTTATCTTTCTCTCTAGGTTTTAGCACTAGGCAAACAATTTTACAAAAATGTAGCCGGGCCACTCTGATACTGCTGTGTACTCTGCAGAGGTTTGAAAATATAAATGCTACACTGAACAAGAAGTCTCTTCAACATACAAGTATTGAGAAAAATTATGCCTGCAAGTGAGCTTTGTTCAACACCCTACAGCTTATTTTTGATTAAGGAAGAATCGTGGTAAAAATTAAACAATATCCTCTGAGAAAGTTAAGGACTGGAACAACAAAGTTCTATAACATCTAAATAATTCAAAAATGGGCAGACTTGTAAAGTAAAAAATACAAAAATCAAGAGATCTCTATACATGAAAGAACGTTCACTACACTAATAACTGACTTCTCCTCACTCTTCAAAATTTTCTGCCCATATAAAAAGTAGTATACAAAAAATGCTTTGGGATACCTACTGCATTAAAATGTGATGCCTAAAGGGCTTTTCCCATGTGTCTGCTACCATTTCTATGTGACTAATATTGAAAATATTCTTCTTCAGTTAATATACCCAGTGTACACACTGTTTAACTCCAGCACAGCTGCATTCCTACTTTGTAGTTCAGTGTGATAAAGTAAGTAGAGCTACATGCATGTGTGTGAGCTTTAATGATTTTCTAATGTTTCACATGCAGGCATTCATTCTTATTAAATAAGTTCTAGAGGTAAACTATACATAGCTGTTATTGTCCTTGGATCCCAGACAACAAAGGCTAAAAAAAGTAAGCAGTCACAATGAGAGCATACAAAAAAACCTATTTGACAGTCAAGGTAGGTGTCCCAAACCAAAGACTGTAACTCTAAAGGTTATCATATGCTTTTTTTCCATCCATCTATCCATTTTCTGAACCCACTTTCTCCCCTTATGGGTTCACTGGGGTGCCGAAGCCAAACCTGGCGACTGTTGGGCATTTGCTTTTCCTAATTCATACATTTGCACTTCATGAGAAGCTGTTCTAAATCCGTGTAAGCATTTCTAGCTGCAGAGACAAAGAAAGTGTGATATGGGTTTAGATACTTCCTGAATGGGGGGTGTCCAAAAGAAAACTAAAGACTGAAGGGCTACAATGAAAAGTAGAGTCGGGCCATCAAATGAAAGAGGAAGTAAACATGGTCAGAGCACTGCCTACTTAATCTGCTACATTAACTCCATCACCACAAGGGGAGGAGCCAGTGAGCAGGCAAACGGCACAGCCACACAAAAGGGGAGTGTCAATGAGAGGGTAATAAGGAAAGACAATGAGTAAACAAGCAGGGGAAGTCCAGTCCTGGTTTGTTAGAAACTCCCTGCTTCTCACTGCCTGGCACGCACAAAGGCTCTGCTGTAATTAGCCACTGCAATGGGTTGTTTAACATTTGCATATAAATGCCCTCACAGGCAAACGCTAAATACACTGACATAAGCCATGCCCAAAACAGACGCTCGCCACACCTCTACCCTTGCAGGAGGTCTCAGGGGTCCACTTATGCCGTGTGCCCCCCTCCCTCTGCCTTGCTCTGAAACCCACTACAGACAACTGGCATCCATGACAAAAAAAAAAGCCAGACGGGTTACAATAGTGTGGCTGCTCTGTTCTTGTTTTTTGAGGAATTGTGAAACACTAGCGATGCTTCCTGTTGAAGGCCCACATACCCAGATGTCATGTGAAAGTACATTTTGCCCAGACCACAAGATTCGACTTAACAGCAAGAGCAGGTGTCAGTCTCCTGTTTTGTCAAAGATAAACTCTTCCCAAAAGGAACTGCCACAGATACACCCACAGACAAACATCCACTTCCACCAACATGCGTACATAGCAGAGGACCTTTTCTCTTTTACAAATAAAACTTTGTGTACTGTTGCATTCAAGCTGACAACTTGAAATAATTTTTGGAAAAGCCTAAAAAAAAGAAGTGCTGAGACCAGTGTTTGCCCTCCTCTTGCCCTGAGTACCTCCTCTTTTTTTTTCCCCTCTTGCACCAAACCCATATTCTCTTTGGTGTAAACAAAGACTGTATCATCCATACACTCCTCCTGCGCCTGGTACTGCTTGGGGGGAGAGAGTTCAGAGCTCCAGCACCATACAAGGGCTACTTCCTGTGTTAATCCTCAGCACAGAGTGTAACTTTACAAGTCTAATCTGTGTGCTCGCAGTATGTTTCTGAGCTCTGTTTGTGGCACAGGAAGACCACAGAACTAAAAGCTATTTGCAGAACTCTTCATTTTCACCTGCCATGTGGCCTGTTGTTCCCCACCAGGGCATGATCCGACATGAGGAAACACCTGGCTATAACAAAAAGCAAGCTGTAAGAGGGGAGGGGGGGCAATTCAACACTGTTCCTCTTACTGATACCGAACCTAAACTTAGTTACAGGGTTTAACAGAATGAGGGAGAAAAAGGCTTGCTGTCCACATTACTCAGAAATGTTTGGTTTTTTTGGTTCAAATGTATATCCTTTGAAAATGTATTTTAAACGTGTGCCAAGAATTCAAATAAATTCAATTCAATTTTATTTGTATAGCCCAAATTGACTACAACAGTCGTCTCAATGGGCCTCGTACCAGTAATAACAGGAACAACACAATAGTGACAAAGAAAGTAAAAAATAAATAAATAAAATAAAAAAATCAGAACATTTCTCGTCAAAGGATTGTACCTAAGAAACAGAAAAACTGTTGTAACTGCCAGTATCATTCCGGGCCTAACTCTTACCTCAGACTGACTTCCTATGTGGTCAGGGTGTGTTTTGTTTTACAGCTTCTCACAACAATGCTTTCACAGGATTTTTAACCGCATGGGTAAAACAGAACGTCCGATTGCTCAGGTCTTATGTGAAAGCACAGATATTGTCTCATCTAATTCAACTCAAAACTGGAGTGTGGCAGTCTTGTCAACAGTCATTTTAATAGGTGATAAAGTATTTGCTTTAAATTCAAGCCCCGATTACAAATGCATGTAGTGGATTTTTTAGTATTAACGTTTTCGTATTAAGGTCCCCTAGTCAGCAGAACGACTGTATCTAAACTAGCCTGGGGACCTAATTTTCATTCATTAAACAGTGGGGAAAATGAAATCCACTGTGACCAGACGAGCCAGATGACGTCACAAAGCCGAGGTCACCGTTCTGTTACAACTATACAGCCCTGTGTCGTCCACATGGGACCCACCCCCCACCTCTGTCAGACCACCATCCAAAATGAAGCTATGACAATTAGAATCAAAGCATTTCAAGTTATTCCAGTGTTAAATATGTACTCATCGTGGTCCTGCCTTTGTTATGATTTTACAAGCTACAATACAATACAATGAACAATACAATTGTTCTTAGCCAGCAAGAGAGAAAGAAGTGTGAAGACATATGTGAGGGTTTATGTCATGAATTTCTTATGAGAGACTGATATCCTCTTGTTTGCTCATTTAAGCCAGAGAAAATGACAAAGAGCATTTGTGTTTTTTGTACAGAGATTTGAAATGAAAACCACACGTGTTAAGCAAAGAAGAGCAACAGAGCAGAAGGGAGTTGTGAAAACACGTAAGACGGAGACAGCCCTAAGATTCGGGGTGAGAAAAAAAAAAAGCAGCTCTGAGGAAATGTTGCTTTAATTGCAACTGCAACCAAACATTTAAAGTGGTCCGTATGACACCTGACATCAATGGTTTATGTTCAGGACAGTGGCAATTATAATTCAGCCAAATCTTTCATAAATCCACTGACACGCTCGCTGCAACAGCTAGATGCTCATTTGACAAGATCAGATGGGAGGGGTTGGCGACAGACACACGTGTAGTATATCTTCCTTTTAATTACAATGTCTGCAGAGGTGGGAGTTCGCTATAAACACTCATCTGTACAATCAAACACAATAGCACCAACACTGCATTTTATAAAAAATGTTCAAATTGGAAAAAAAATTATTGGAAAGTGTGGTTTTTTTTATGGTTCAGTAATACATCTGAAAATGTAAACAAGCAGGCAGTGAATATCTTATGAGGTGTCTAAAACTGCAAGATATTATTCATTCAGTAGCCATAACAGCAGGACTGCCTTTAGTTTTGTAATGCCGATCAGGTAGAGCTGTCAGTTAGATTAAAAACTGTCACATAATATTCATAAATCCAGAAAACACACACACATAAAAAAGAACAATATTTTCACTGCTATTGTGCTACAGGTAGACCTTAGAAATGTCATTCTTTTTCATGGATCCCAAAAACATTAAACTTGTTTTTTAAATAAGTTAACAATCAGACTTGTTTCAAACGCTGCAGGTGCTAACAGGACCCTGTGTTTATATTCTGTAATGTGTGTGGATCGTGTGCATTCCTGTGCTCATGTGTCAGATTAACTGAAATACTCTCCAGCAGCTCATACTTTCCAACAAGAAAAAAGCCACAGGATATATACTTATTCAAATTAAGACTAGCCATGCATGAGTAATAAAAATGTACTGCTACATTATTACAACAATGTACAGAATCTGTGGATACTCACAGCAAACTGCACACAGAAAAAGAAGGAAAAATTGAAACAGAAGGAGAGCTCACATCAGAAGACTGTGGCAGCTACACTTAGAGGCCATTTTATTGCTTTGGTGTGGTCAAGTGAGGTGCACCAAGCTCAATTCCACCACAACAATGGCAAAGAGGGCCACAGAGACAAAAGAGCGCTATTCTTGTTTCTTAACCCCTTCACTACTCCAAGATCAGTTGCCCGGGGCCCTAAGTAAACAGCAAAGGGTCTTTGCAAAAGAAGCAAGTGGAGTGACAGCCATAGCACTGAGGATGAACTTTATGATAACAACTCGCAGCGTAAGAGCTGAATTGTCTTTTTGGGATAGTATAAAAGGAGCACACACAAACCTCATGGGAATGTACCAATGCGCAAATAAATTCGGACATTGAGTTTGACCAGGAGGAAACCCTGTGTGTCCATAACTTAGCCCTGCCTCACACTGAAACAGACTGTGGCCTTCTGTCTTTTTCTTTCCATCTCTGCCCCTCCTTCTTCTTGTCTCTCTCCTCAACTGACAGCACAGACTGGCCATTACACATTTACAAGTGAATTACGCTTTTTGTTAGGACCGGGGTGCGCATGTGTTAAAAAAAAAAAAAAAAAAGGGAAAGAAACGACACAGAAAAGGGTGCTCCTGCCACCACTCTATTCTTTTTTTCCCATAATCCTGAGGAAGATAAGCTGTGAGGTACACAGAGAGGAAGTGGCAGAGACCAGCTGGGGTCCAGCACATCCCAGCAGTAAATTCCTGCAGCCTGGCTATCTGACACTTCCCCACACAAAAAAAGACCAACGTCAGACTGACAGCAGTCGAGCAACTTTTTTTTTTTACTTTTTTTCTAAAGTACTTCCAGTCTGTTGACAACACAAAGGATAAACCCACAGTTTATCAGAAACATACAGAATATATACAGAAAGATAATTTAGAAAAATCTTGCAATTCTAAATGGTAACCTATTAACAGTCAATCTTTTAACTCGTTTACAATGTCTATGCTTTAAGGCTGTACGTTTGTCCTCATCAGAACTCCAAACCCAACAAGAACGGAGGTTATTCTGTCTTCACAACATGTCAAATACAAATATACATACATCTGCCCACAAATAACACAGACATGGCCCAGCAGCAAATTAAATAAAAATAGTTCATACTAATGGTTTAAAACACAGATTATATTAGTGCATCAACACAACTCATTTTTGAAAAAAAAAATCAATTTCTTCACATTAAGAAAAATCATTACAACTGTTCATGTTCAACCTCTGTGTCATGCAGCAAAGATTCACTCTTTTCTATAAAAACAGTATAAAAAAGAAATATAAACGTAATCGACAATGTGAAGGATGAAGGAAGGTGCTGTGCAGAAGATGCACTGTCAATACGTCAAACATGTCACTTTTGCTCCCTCCGACATCTCCACTCGCACGACGACACTCAACCATTTTGATTACACAACGCAGATTTCACAGATAAACAATGCGAGGGCAGTTATCACTTCACAGAGCCACTGACACAGAGGAAGAGGAAGAGCGTGACAAAGGAATAGAAGAGGACAAAAAGACGGCGTGTGTGTCGTCAGAGTCACAGGCCAGAGGGGCCCGCGTATTGTTCCAGGGCTCAGTGTTGAGGGGTGGGGTGGGGGTGTTGGGCAACTTGGGCCGCCTCTGTCTAAGCGTCCTCCATGTTTTATGCATTCTGTCCTTTGTGATGATAAGCGCCAGTGCAGAGGGTGGAATGCTGGCCTCCAGGGTCCAGAAGAAGGGTGGGCTTATGAGGAGCATGGGGTGGTGGGGTGGGGGCTGGGGTGCAGAAGAGTACAATTTTGCAGCCCTTGAGTGCTCCCTGTCATCCCTGCCTTGCCTGCATGCAGGCATATGTAGCCTATACAACCGCTCTTCCTCCCGTTTCTGAACAGAAGGAGCTAGCTACTGCTCCTGTCGCCTCACGGCCGATACACAGACCTACACACACACACACACACACACATAATCACAGACAGTTCTGGACACGCATGTAAATATACAGGTCTCTTCACAGTCATACATAGAAGTACAGTGATTATCACGGTTGTACAACCGGGGTCTAACAAATGGCCTTGTTTGCAACAAAACCGCCATTGTAATTTATTTCAGAAACAACACAGAAATTCAAGGACGCTGAAAAACATTATAACCTTGCTCAATGACAAGAACAGCTGTCATTTAGTGCTAGAAATGAAATACACATTTCTATGAATATGGCTCGCACAACATTGAGATGTGTTGTGTGATAACAGAGAAGAGTGCGTCACAGATGGAGAGAAAAATCAAAACATAAGTCATAATTTGCTGTTTAAGAACATCACTGATGTGAAAGGATCTCTTTCTTCTTTTTTTTTTTACTTATCTTTACTGTCTTCATGACTGCTGTAATCGGAGTCTTTGAAAGTTTAATTTTTTTTTTTCAAACACTCCTAACCCTAAAACAATAAATTAAAGCAAATTTTTAACGACAGACCTTGAAAAAAGAAAGTGAATAGAAACAAATCTGAATGGCGACAGATCTGTACGCTGCAGCGTGCAAACACATGCAGTGACAGATGCATCTCCTCAGTCATAAATCTAGTCTACCACAACGATTTAACCATGATTTGTTAACATGATAACATTTTGTGTACGAGGAAACCACAAAAACACCCTGCCAATTTCACATCAAAAAGATGAAGGGATGATGATAAAGAAGAGACGAAAATGGAGGATACAAAGACGAGAATGAAATTTACAGAAAAATGCAGCTGCTTTTTCTTGGCAAAACCCAAGTCTCTGTAGACGCTGAGCAGCTGGGACTAAAGGTAAGACCTAATACACACCTTAAGCAGGTCAACACACACACACACACACACACACTTAGGAATCACATCTTTTCCGTCATCCTTCAGCACTATCCTACCACTGAATGTTGAGGTAGAACCACGCCCCCGTCTCACTGACACCCCAGCAGCCTGCTTCTCTGTGATAGCATGACATGTATACTGGCCTCAGCTGCAGGACAACCGGAAAAATTGGTGCTTGCTGCGGGATTATATTAAAACCTATACGTTACATTCAAAGCTGTCACCCTTATATTTCTACTGCGCTTATCAGAAAAAACACGAGCCTTATTATATTTACATTTTTGAGAGGAAAGATAGATACCACTACAGACGTATTTTCTTTTGTATTTTAGACAGGGTCCAAAAGACAAAACCAAAAAATAAAGAAAACATCATAAAAATGACTACTATAATCAAAAAATAAAATCATTTTACATATAAATATGTTATCCTTCTTTAATTTTTTTTTTTTTTACAATAAATGTCGTTTATTAGAGAATAAATGTGAAAACATTTGTTTTCTTCTTTGTGCACATGCATACACTTTGCCAAGCACTCCTCTGAATCGGTGCTGCATCTCTCATGTAAAGAGCCGAGCCACCAGTTCACCCAAAGAGGGCTCCCTTAGACCGAAGACATGGCAGCGAGCTCCCCCACTGTGCCATTGCCCAAGCAAAAGGAGGTGGGATTTGTGCACAGTTGCAGAGAATGAGACATGAAGAAGAAGAAGAGGCACAGTTAGAGATGGAGATAGGGCTATGACAGCTGAAGGGACCGTCCCTTCCTCTGCGTTACCTCACAAAGCATTAACAAGCCAGTTGGTGGAGGCTGCGACTCCCCTCTTCTCTCCACTCAACTGGACACGGTGCCCCCCCCGACACGTGCAATCGCCATCTGAATGCTCTGAATATGTTGTCATCGAATGAAGTGACAAACGAGGAGCAAGTGCAAGCCGTGCTCCAGCTTTATGTTACTGTGGAGGATCAGGGAACGCGAAAACTGCAATCAAATACAGACACTACATGTTCTCTTTAGGTTTCAAATAGCACACAGCAGGGCAACTACAGTCTGAGCTGCTCCACAAAAAAGCAGCTGATCTTATATCATTCACACACACACAGACACACTCGACTCAAAGCATTTTGACATGGTTGATTATAACAAAGAATTTTCCACACAGTTAAGAAATGCACGTGGCATAAATGAAAATTTGCTAAATGTTAAAAAACATAATGAAATTATGTTATAACTACCTAATGATTTCTAATTTTAAGCAATTTGAAATTTGACCTAATTTAATTAGCTTTAAAAAAAATTCACAAACTAAAGCACAAAGAGAAACAAGCACTAAAACTGTTTTTTTCCTTCATGCAAATATGTCTGCATCTCAATGTATTTGATCAAATAAGAAGAACAAAAGAGGAAGATTCATTTTTTTTAAATGGAACAAAAAATAAGAAACATTATTTTAACATTTGAAGAATATTTTAAAGACAATTTTATGTAGTAAAAATCCTCACTTTGGCAGCCTTTCTATGCAATCATGCAGCAAGTTTAGCTATCACAGATTACAATGCTGAACATTACACCTGATATTATTTAAGTAAAAACGACAAAAAGAATTCCTTGAAAAATTCCTTTTGTCATTTCTATACCTTCTCCTGGAAATGTTATAATTAAACATATATGACAATGAAGCAGGGTAGGAAAACCTGACAGGTAAGATGACAGTTAACATTTCGGTTGTCTTTGTTTTGTAACAGAAGAGGGAGAGAGGGAGGAGGAGAGGAGTGTTAGTGTCAGACAGAGGAGGAAAGGAGATCACCGGTTTTCTGGCACAGCAACAAACCTGCCCTATAGAAAAGCAAATTTGAGCCACTTCAATCACAACCCTTTGAAGTTACTGATACACATATGGATTAGGAAGAAATATGATCGAATTTATAGTTGAGCATAAATAGAAACGAAGGCCGATTCGTCTTCCCCTCGTGTTGTTAATATCTGTCTGGGTGCTCTTTTCCACTATGAAAAACAGGGATCTGTTTACCTGACCTCTTCCTCTCTGGCCCATAGCTATCTGACCTCCCCAGCACAGCTACACTCAGCCCCCGCTTTTGGGAGGGGGTTTCTCCAAATGCAAAAGCGGTCAAAAACTTTATTTAAAACAAAAACAAAACAAAAAAACATTCCTTTTTTAACCTCCCTTCTTGTGTTCTGTTTTTACATGGAGCCACAGATTCTGACAACCATCAGAGCTATGTGTGGCTCCTAAAACATGCCAGCGAACTACCATCAGCCATTTCTCCCTGCCAGACCCACTCTCTCTCCATTATCCTTCGGCTGTTTGTGAGGGGGGGGGGGGTTTCCTCTCTTTCTGTTTTATCTCTGCACTCACGCCATGACCCCTGTTCCCCCTGTTTCTGCTGTCTGACCTACACCCCCCCCATCCCTCTCCCCTTCCCTACCCACCCACCCAGAACTTCTCTCACCCCCCCCCCCCCAACGGTGGGTGCACATATCCTATCATCCTCTGCTCTCTCGCAAACCTTTTTTTTCCTCCTCTTCCCCCTCTTTCTCTCCCTGGCCATGTCGCGAAACATTTCCAACACTGACTTCAATTCCTCGCCTTTTCTCCTCACTGTACGTAGATTCATCTTTGCAGAAAAAAAACTTTTCATTTTTCTTCTTATTTGTGGATTTTTCCAGCACTTGATTTCCATCAGACGCAAAGACAATAGCTGCGTTTCTTTATTTATTGCTTTTTTTTTCCATCGGATCTTTTTTTCCCGTGAGATCACTAGTGTCATCTAATACACTTCTAAAAAAAAGGGGGGGGGGGGGGGTCTTTAGTGGGGCAAACTGTTTTTTAAGCCGTGTATGTTGAAATAAGCATGTTTAGTTTGCCCCCTTCCAAAACCCAAAGTGAGAGGAGGCAGAGAATGCGCGCAGGGACTCGGGACTCAGTCTGGACTGCAGACTGCTGAAAGTTTTCGGCTGTCACTTTAGAGTAAAAATGTCGACTTAAGTTGTGATTTGGGTTTCTGTCCGGTCGGTCATTCTCAGGTTCAAATTGAGAAACAGAAGGAAATAATAGTCTATAGTCGGATCCGGTAGTCAAGTAGTTTGAGGCTCTGGAAGCAGCCTGCGTCCTCCCTGCAGCCCAGCAGAGGGTTCGATTCCTGCTCCTGCAGCTAGTTTCGGCTGGCCGTGCGTAAAGTCCTGCTTTTCCGGTCTTGTCATCACGGAGACCCGGGGCTCCGGTCCCCCCCACCCCCTCCCCCTCCAAACATCGCATTCACAGAACCCACGCACTCGCAAACACAAACCCCCTCGTGCGCGCACACAAACACACACACACACACACACTTGTCGATCGATTTGCTTGTGAGTCTGTTAGTGAACGAGCGAGAATCGACTTAAAAACTAGGCTCGAAAGAGGCAAAGAGCGACGAAAATGTAATAATAATAAAGGAAAACACGGACGAAGTGGGGCAAAAAGGGAAAGTGTAGCTGGAGGATCTGAGGCAGGGCGGAGGGATTGCGTTTCAGACCGAGACGTGTCGAAGAACAACAAAAAAAAATGTAGCTTTCTATCCAGAGGAGACTTTAGAGGCACATGACGACGCTGAAGCTGCTTGGATATGGTAAGTGCCGAATCAGTCCAAAAAGAAAGAAAGCGAAACAAGTCCCTCTTTTCCCGGACGCTCGCGGACCCAGAAGGCTGGACTTGGAGCTCCTTGTCGGGGCTGTGCTCGTGTGGCGCCTCCGCTGCCCTCCGCCCGCTCTCCGCAGCCCTCTTCCTTGTCGCGTTTGTGTGCTTCAAAACACGCTTCTCGACCCCATCAAGCGCTCTACACCCTTTTCCCCCCCGATCCCACCGACCACAAAAAAAAGCACATTTCTGTTTGAAAAGCGAGCTTTTTCCACGGTCAACATGCTTGGAGTGGATCGCTGTTCTTGCCCGTTTCTTGTCTTCCATTCATGAGGAGAGGACGGACGCTCATGTAAACACAGGTAACGACACGAGCAAAATTCAAGAATAAAGCCAAACTGTCCTGCATCACACGGGATTGAAGGGAAATTGTGTCTCGGATTGGGAGAATCGCCAGCTCCGCTGCGCGAACACCGACAGCGGACAGAGGGGAGATTCAGAGAAGTCACACAGCGAAAAGAATAGGATCGTGGAAACAGAGAGGAAAAGAGACAAACGCAAAGTTGAAACTTACAATTTCTCGCTGCCGCTTTGTGATCCTCGCTTTTTAATCCAGTACTGAGATGATATAGCTAAAGATCCCATCAAGGCAGTCTCCTTTTGGTCAGTTTGCGCTTAGGGTGGCAAAAGAAAGATCACTGTTGTGGCGGTGCGTAAAAAACCGAAGTAGGTACTTTTAGTTGTTAAAGGCAATATAAAAATAATTTGGATGCAAAGCAGCCGATGAGCCTTGTGTTGGAGCGAGCGAGGAAGAGGTGAAAGTGAGATCTGGTGATTGAAAAGAAAAAACTCTTTGGATCTTTATTCCTGCTAATTAGTTTCCTGCAAAAAATGGCTGTGATTAATTCAGTGCGCATGTGCTTCATTACACAGGCACGAAGGGAAGGGCTAATTAGCCGCCTTCTGGATCAATAAGATTCAGCAAAGGAGAGAGCACAGGAGAGAGAGGGAGGGAGGGAGGGAGAAAGAAGAGGGAGGGAGAGATGGAGGGATAGATACAAGTAGAAAAAGAGGAAAGTAATGATCAGGAATTGAAAATATGGAATTAAGAAGAGCGGAAAGTAGGAGTTTGATTAGACGGAAGACGGAGAAAGTTAAAGCTGGAGCGCAGGCACGGCGCCGCGCCTCACACTTTCTCCCTGCTCCTTTTCCACTTTTAGAACGGTTTTTGACCCGGTTTATGTCCTTTTTTGAAATAAAACAATAGCTGCTTTGTCGCCACAATAAACACGCGCGCGATCGCGCTTTTTTATATCTCCTTTTTAGTCTCTTTCTGACTTAAAAAAAAGAACTCATCATAGCGAGTTTATACTTTCAAGTGATTAAAAAAGTAAGTTTCCGTGGCTGTTATGGAAGTGTGTTTTTTCTCGGCGTGTCTCCGCTGTAAACACGCAGAGAAGCCGCGTGGAAGCAAACAGCAATTCCCGGAGAGTCAAACATGTTGAAAGCGATTTCCACGCAGGACTGAACAGTAACATGTGAGCTGCTATATTGTAGATCTGTAAAGACCAGAGCTTATCTTAAGTACGGTGCCACCTGCATATTATCAGAGACAAGCGTTTATTTGTCCCGGTAAATATATATTTTGAGCATTAGCAGCAAACACCACGTGTCTAAAGCCTAAAAGTTGAGGTGAAATAGTCCTGATGCGCGTGGAATGTTTTCACTCGGATGAACTTTGAAAAACTTCACGTCATTTGTCCTGCGCCTGATGTTCAGAGATATATTTCTATGTTTTTGTTTGGGGTGGAGAAACACATAAATCCAAGTATAGAAAGCGTAGTGTTGAGCCGATATGAATGTGTAGCGCATCTCAAAACTGTTATTATTGTTGTTAATATTATTATTAAAACCGCGTGCTCGTTTTTTGTTTTAATAAGATAAAAACGACTTTTGAAAGCGCATAAAGTGTAAAAAGTCATATTTATGTTTACCTGAGAAGATATAAGACATCTCTATGCATTCTAAATAAATTTCACAATGTTATGTTTGTACAAAAAAGCAAATATGAGTAAAGAGATCAAAGGTGCGAGGCAAAAAATAAAAATAATATTTAGGAACATTATAAGTAATAAGAAGATTATTAAAAACTTTTTTTTTACAAATATGTTTTGTTTCATCCTAAATCGATTAGGGATTATGTTTCAGTTTAACATGTTTTTTTTATAATATGAATTTGTTTTAATTATTTAAAATAATGCAAAAATTAAATATGTTTATACCCACGTGTAGGTGTGACACAGAGGAAGTTGAAGACTACTGTGAAATTTGTAACTGAAAAGAGCATCTTTTTAGGATGTTAGGGTTTACTTAAATTCAGATTATTAATAAAAAAAATAGATTAAAAATAATATTGATGTAGCTTTGATATCTTCGGTTCCAGTGTGTTTCAGTTACATTTGTTTTATTTCAGCATGCAGATGGTGAGTCCTGTACTAAATGACTTCTTCTTGATTAGGAATAATTTCTTAAGGCCGTGCGTTTGTTGATCCATTCTTCTAACACATGTTTAACTGTTGTCTCATCACTTCATTTTTTAAAAACTGTAGCCTTTTATATATATATCTATATATGTTTTTATATACCAAGTATCAAGCTTTGAGCTTCCCTGTAGCTTTTGTTATAATTTTTTGTTAACTCTCGGAGATGGCCAACACCTCACACACCGGCACATGCATCCACCCAGTGAATTTTGTGCGCAAACGGCTCCATCCATGCCTGCTGACTGATCATGGATGAGGCGCTTGTGCTGCTTGGGAATTTTTGCGGATGTGTTAGTGTGCGTCTTTGTGGCAAATTCCGATGCAGCGCTTTAGCACCAAAAGAGCAAATGCTCCCCATTCAAACATGTGTGCAGAACCTAAAGTAACCGTTATTGTTTGCTGCGATATAATAAACAAGTCATAACGGAGTTAATAAAAGTGCCTGGTATTTATTTCTTCGCACGAAAAGAAATGCATAAACAGCGCAGAAATGTGTGTTTTTCATTAAAATAAAATCTGCGCATTGCTGTCTGACACGTTAGAAGCCCTCTGTGATGCTGTCGAGAGGACGGGCTGTTGAAATAAATAAACTATATTTTATATATTCCAAGGGCCTTTGGCTTAAAGGTTGGAGAGGTTATGAAACCCCCATGGGACGCGGCGTTTCTGCAGATCCAATAGCAACTATTCCTTTGAAGAGCCTATGAAAAATCAAACTTCTCACATTGTAGCCTATATGGCCAGAACCCAACTCACCCCCCTACCACCCCACCACCCCAACCTCCACCCTCCACCACGCTCACCCTCCCTTCGCAGTGTCTCTCCCTCTCCCTGCTGGTAAAATATATGGTGTGCTTTAACACGGCATTTCCTCAGCACTCCGGCTTCCACAAGCCGCGACAGGCATTGATACCGGCATCTGCAGCACAGAATACCAGAGTCAGAACAAGAAAACTGCATCGCCCCATGGAGCCAGCCGCCTCCGTTTTTTCTTTCTTTCTTTTTCCTCTCGTGTGGAGTGAGAGGCAGACTGCAGGAATCTCCTGGATTTGTGGCGTGTCTGCTCCTCTGAGGAGGAGATCTTGTAAAAAATAAGAAAAAGAAAGGTAGAAAAGATCGTAAAAGGAATGGGATTATAAATCTTTGGGATTAGGAGGAAACCAGTTGCTCTCCTCCAGATTATAACTTCAGTTTGCAAATTAGCGCACATGATTGACACGACTGACCATATTGAGGATGGCTAAATCAGAGGAGGGCCTGCCAGACAGAGGCCTTGTTCCTTGTAGGGCCTATGCATGAGTGAAAAGAGGAAAGTGGGGGGGGGACCTGACAGGGTCTGGGGGCCTTTGTGTTACCCTCATTCAAATGCGCCTCTCAGTGGGAAGGAATAACAGTCCACGTGCCAGGCTCAATAGGCACACATCCATGAGTGGCATTGCAAATTCAACACAACTTGTGGCTATGACAGCTCGTGCATGATACAAAGGGGACAGGCAGAGCAGCTTAGGATGCGGGGCTGCTCGTGGACGTGGGGTTCACGGAAGTGTTTGACCGCCGCCAGAAGTGCACGGAACAAAACGCAGCACTTAGGCACGGGGCGAAGCTTGCGCCACTGCTCTGTGATTGGACTGGACACGGCCGAAGCACACGCACTCCACGTGCCCCCAACCCCCCACCTTTTTTTTTTTTTTAGAAATATTTATTGAACATCTTCAAATGAAACGACTTATCTCAAATATCAGGCATGCGCACACATTATCCAGACAAAGCGCAAACGGAAGCAGAGGAAATGAGCAGTGGTGAAAAGAATTTAAAGATAAAAGCTACCATGAATGAAAAGTCGTCTAACTTTATAAAGAGATAACAGTCGCTCCATTGGGAACGATTTGTGCATTTAACATGTGCATATAGGCTGCAATGTTAAGACGGACGGTGTCAGGCATGTGTTTCGTGCAGGAAAATGAACAGAACACCTGGCTTTTTTATGAAAACACACTCAAATAAGAAGTATTTTTAAGTGGGGAAATAATGTATACCAAAAAATGACATCTTTAAGGTACAGCTCTGAAACACTTAGGGCCTGTTTGATTCCCCTTAAGAGACAGCCAGGCAGATAAAAGGCTGCAGAAATCCTCTTTTTTAAGTCGGCCATACTATTGTATGTGTAAAACAAAGACTTTGATTTGATTCAAAGAAATGTTTTTGCTTAGATTTTTTTTAAGTTCTTAGAAAGTTCAGAAATGAATCCGTCTAAAGTTGATTTTCTCGGGGGGGCTTTTTATGTAAATCCATCGCGCGAAAAAAAGGTTAAGGTTGGGCTGTTTACCACTGGTTCACACATGAGAGGTTTGTGTCCCGCTCCCCCCCGTGCCTCGGGTGCATAGGGCAGCGCAGCCAGGTGCAATGGGAGCGCCCTCTTATGTTCAGCCTGACCACTGGGATCAAATAGCGCATCAGCTCCTCCACAGGAGCCAAGCGCCTGCGGACCAGCTGTTGTTTGCAGGAGCGCGCTTCATCTCCTTCATAAACATCATCATGCAGCAAATTTGGAGAGCTCTTCGATAACATTAAAGTTGGTTAAAGGAGGCAAAAGCTGCGCATTTCCTTTTTTTCGGATGCTCTTCAAACAATCTAATGGTTATGATTACCAAGAGGGCGCAGACTGTCTGAAACTGCGTTTTTTTTTTTTTAGATTTAGCACACGCATTAAGGACAGGAAGCGCAGATCCAACCTCACCTTGTCCTAATCACCTGGACAAAAGTCCAGCAGAAGTCAGTGGAGCAGCGCAAAGATTCAGAACAATCTTAAACTAGAACATTTAATAATGTTCCTGATTTTTATAAACGCTTTTGGAGCAGTGCTTCTCATGCAGACCCT
Organism: Oryzias curvinotus; assembly: GCA_023969325.1. Classification (NCBI taxonomy): domain Eukaryota; kingdom Metazoa; phylum Chordata; class Actinopteri; order Beloniformes; family Adrianichthyidae; genus Oryzias; species Oryzias curvinotus. The sequence goes on from CM043708.1 coordinate 11,018,926, forward strand.
TCATATCCCCCCCATCTTCTTTTTTTTTATTTTTGGACAGTTTTAAAAACATGATTTCTTTACCGAATTGTTCCCCTTATTTGTATGTAATCAGACTATTAAAAAGTACATGTTTAATGTCTTGTCATGTTCGAGCCATAAAAATGTTGGGAGTCTCTGTGGTTGTGTTTCTCCATCTGGACTGAAGCGTTCGCATGACTGCTGCTGCTGTTTACAAGCAGCCCCATTCACGATGTTTGCTCTACTGTTGGATACTTTATTGAAATGATTTCAATGTGTGAGTTGATGTTTGTTTTTAAATTTATTAAAATTTAAATGTGATGATTTCTGTCGTTCTTGATATTATGCATATCTTTTAATTTATCATTTTATTTAATAAGAAGTCCTTCATTTTTGCCAAACAAAATGTGACAAATAAAGTACATTTCTAACAGTGATGACGGTTTGTTTGTTTTCTTTTTAATTAATGCTGCAAGTATTTCAGATATGCTCTTGAAAATTGATTGTTTTTGTTATTATGTTGCAATAATAATTAATAACTAGGTTTTGATCGGTGTTCACAGTATGTACAGAGTAATCATGAAAGCAGAGTTCAGTCTCTCAGTGTCTGTCACACATTTTGCTCAAGCTGCCAAACCGACGCATTCTTCTAAAGCATTTTTGAGCATGTGAACTTTAGAAATAAAGCGCTGGTGACGTTTTTTTTTATTCATGCTGTAAAAATATCATCAATTTAGCGATGGATTTCTGCCTTGACCACAGAAAAAAATGATGAACCAAAATCGACTTCCTTTATTCTTGTGTGTGTGCGCGCGCGTGCGTGCGCGTATGTGCGTGAGTGAAAGGCTGAGCGGTCAGACATAGCTCAGCTGTGAGTGCTGTGCAAAGAAATAGTATTTCGCATGCATTATGTTGCATAACAAATGAAAATGTGCAGATTTTATTCTTATTGAATTTATTTTTTTAAACAATAATCTTAATAATGTAACTTTTCCCAAAAATTATAAATATTTTTTAAAAGCACAAAGTCAAATTATGTTTTATAATTGTTGTCATCTATTCCTGCTTTTCTCCATTTCCTCCTCATGCAACACACTTGAATCACAAGATATTTTAAAATCTTTTTAGAATAAGGTTTTTTTAAGTGTATTCTGCAGTAAATGATGCAAAAATCTGTTAAAATGGATTTAAAAGTTTTTTGGGGGGATTTTCTCCTTTTACAGAAGAAGTCTTCACAGTCCGCTGAAACATCCTCATCATTTTCCAAATATCTCTCAATGGCTCGCTTATATATTGGCTCCAGACCAGCAGAAATGTCGAGCACGAGCAAAAAACAAACACGGACAAACAGATGAATGCAAAGCATTTAGTCTGAAAGCCCGAAAATATTAACCAAGTACAACTTATCAAACACGGAATAGTCACCTTGGTGTTATTTTGATGCAGAGACACGGGTGCTGACTGAAGAAAGAAACAACACAGAGCAGGGCAAACAAACGGCCTAATGCACTTTTCAGGTTGGTTGATATAGTGAATAACATGGAAATCCTGAAAGCTGCTGTTACAGATTCCGGGTGAGAGACAGGCGGGTCTCTGGGGGTTTACTCGTTTTAAAGAAGCTCAGTGAAACAGAGGGATCCCAAATCAGGGCCATATGAACACTCCAGGCAACATCTAGCTGCTGGTAAACCCATCCAAACATAACAGTGGGGGTGGGAGGGGGAAGATCCCTACAAGGCCACGTTGTTCTCACTACATATGTGCTTCAACGCTACAAACTTACTAGATAGTGATTTTTTTTTCTTCTTGATGCCAAGTGTTTTCCCCTGAATGACTCCACAAGATGAAAGATGACAGGTGGTAGCCACACAGAAGAAGCGTGTTCTGCAAATCAGGTCTGCCCAAAGGTCAAATCCTGCGTCACATGCAGCCGCTTGATCACATCACGTGTATACAAGAAGATGGTCATTTTAAAGAAAAAGAAAATAAAGCACGGAAATGTTTTGAAATAATAAATTCAAGGTCTCATAATTTCAGCAAAAATAAAGAAATCCAAACAGAAAGGCATTTATTTCTGACACTTAAAGGAAGTTTTACTTTTTAGATCTACAACATTTTTGATGGTAAATGACAGACAATTGATGCTTTAACAGTTATAAACCTGGAGGAACAATTTCCCCTGACAAGATACCCATCAGTGCTTGTCATTTTAATGCCAACTGTGAGCTTTGATTCAGGGTGCTAGAGGTAGTTTCAGAGAACTTCACATGCATGAAAATGTGTGAACACTACCCATAATCCTCCACAGATGCAGGTTCAACATCGTTGAAACAGCTCAGGAACAAACCCAACCAGCTCAGAAGTCTCTTACCATCAGACCTCCACACCTCTGAAGCATGACTCCTGTTGTATGATGGTAACTGAGACACGATTAACCCCTGTGAGCCCTCAAAATGTAAAATGTGTCCAGGTGGCCAGAAAGCTGCCCCAGAGTGTGGTGAGTGGAAGTCATGAAGCATTGCCTGTCTGCCGGCTACTTTGCGCACCATGAATGCAATATCCTCAGTGCTGTGCAGCCTATCAAGCATTAAATGTTCCTGGACTCCATAAAACTGGGTGACTGCTATAAAACCGTTTCATCTATTTAGGTGTTAGCTTGTTAAGGAAGTAAAAAGAAAATGTGTTTACTCCTGTATAGCAGGTACACTCCTGGAGCCAGGGTGTCTGGTGTCCCTCGACCTATAAAAGTGTTGTGTCTCATGCAGATTCTGAAATCTTCATAACATTTGTAAATAGGTAAAAGCAGATTCTATATAAAGAGTATGTGATGACAGTTTGAAGGACTTTTGCTTTGAATGTCTTCACAGAAATCTTTATCCTCTTCAAAAATACTGGGAAAAAATGCACCGCAACAACAAGCTGCACGCCAACCGTCCGAACAAGCTGTGTTTGTTTTGTAAAGACATAAAGGTATAAACATGAAAAACTATCTCCATATTCCATAAAAGGTCACACATTCCCTGTGGCCTGATGACCAGCCGTCTTTAGCAGCGGTCCGTGTGCATTGAACCGCAGACACACAACACCTCACCTACAGCTTGATTCTATTTTGAAATCACGTAGTACAGCCTATCTCTGAATGTGACACTGCTTTGTCGGGAAAAAAAAAAATGTTTATTAGTGTTGATAAAAATGAAATGCTTAGTGATGAGATGTTAGAAAATGAAAACAGAGGATCCAGCTCCACAAAATGATTGATGTTGAATTTATGTGTTTGAAGCTGTGCTAAAAATGTCTGTTTTGTATTTAAAGGTTAAACAGGAATTTAATTAAGACTTTTTGTTCTTATTTATGCAATGATAGAACACACCGGATAGAGACAAAAATGTTAATTGTGAAAGAAACCCCTATACTCAGTTATATAAACATTATTTTATTATATCACATTACATGTTTTAAGCTGTAACTGTATCCCTCAGTGGCAAAGAGATGAATACTGGAGCTGCATGAGCACTCGGTACATTACCATAAGATTTATAAGAAGCATACCAACAATGATAACCTGCATTTTGTCAGTTTTTTTGATCTTGTGTTTCTTCAAATGTGCAAATACATTTCCTCAGGACGGAGGCAAAAGGAAGGAGAAACTGGTTCTAACCTGTTCTGTTTAGAATTGTAAATGCACTGCACAGGCCCTGCTGTCCAATTACATACATCTTTCATGTATGAAATCATGCCGGTCTGTTCTTCTAAATGGGAAGGGCTGGCACAAAGAGAGCAACTTACTGTAGAGGAACTGTGTGCGGACCACATGAAAAATAAGGTCTAGTGTCGGAGCCCTGGAGCCTTGGGCAAGGAGCACAGCTCCATCAGCGCACAGGCCAGGGAGGGGAGCTGCTTTCCCCCAGACTTGAGTGCTTTTTGCTGATGACTCCTGCTGTATTATTTTTGCCCTCTTTGTAAGGCAGCTGACCCTGTGGGTCCTAAATCAGACTTCACAGAAAAAGTTTCCAGATCACGTCCTTAATTAGTCCCACAATGAAAAATATTGTTTCTTGTGCTTTCAAGTGTTTTTCTTTAACCTAAACTAAAAAAAAGGATCAAATAATAAAAAGGTGCTCTGGATTTACTTGTTCTCTCATTGGTCACAGTTGCTAAAAATTTACTAAACGCATTTCCGTCAATGACCAAAGCCATAACTCTTATCCTTCATTTATTTATTTTTTGTCTTGCTTCAGCCTCAGTTTTTTCTGAGTGTTTCTCCACCTAATTTCAAATAACATTGTTTTTGGTGTGCTGTGTTTAGTTGTCTGTTTGGAATTTATGAATCTGAGTCAGAATGGATCAAACTAAAACCAGCAGAATAATTCACTCTGGTCCCTAAAAGGCGGTTGATCGTTGACTGACGGAGTGTTCACCACTTAATGAAAAGGATGATGGGAAAGTGTGCATCTGAAGATTCTGAATCCAAAAAATACAAACCTTAGTTTAATAAAAAAGAAAGATAGAACAATCAAATCACAAAGAAATGAAGGTGATAAATTGGCAATGTGTGTGAAGAAAAGTGTCCCTTCAGGCTGTAAAAGCACAAGCCTCTCAAAGAGTTCACTTCATCCTGTTGCTGACCCTATGCTGTAATGAAAAACATCCAAGAGGGTGAGGACTGTAGATGTGTTAGGGAGGACATTTTGTATTAAAGCTATTTCCTGTCTAAGTCTTTGAATATTAATATCATATATGTGCTTGTAAAGTGTCTTTTTACATGCAGCATGAAACCTACCTTATTCTTTTTTTAGGTGGATCTCAAAGTGCAAATTGAACAAAAAGTCAGCTAAAATTAATGCTCAATTGAATATTTTTTACGAAAGTAATCATGATACCCAGTCCGAAGGCATGTGTTAAGACTTGCAACTCGTATTTGATTAATTTTTCGCATGTTGCTATGCTAAAACAAAGGAGAGTCATTGCTAGAAAAAGTGGGATCTCCAAGGCAGCATGTAGCTTTAAGACATCTGTCTGTCATCATAGAAATGGACAGCTTCCTAAAGCACAGATAAAGACACATGTCAAAGATGGCCCTGTCTTTGAAACTTGTTGCTGGTAACCATTTGAATTTCATTTCCTAAAAAAAAAAAATGCATTTATTGAATACTGAAAGAAAAGTGCATAACCTTTCCTGATGCCCCTAAACACAAAAATATTATTGCTACTTCTCAAAAGGAATTAAAGTGAGGATCCATTTTAAACGGTGCTGTTTTGCTTGGCATTCACTGGTTTAAGTTGCTTTGCAGTGCAATGGAAACTCCAAGAAGAATCTAAATAGTTTCCTATCATATCCAAAGCTGGTTTATGATACAGATGTCAAGCTTGACTCTTGAAATTCCTCCAGATTTCTTGAACTGCATTAAACTCATGTATACTAAACAAAGATAAATAAATACAAATAAATTCTGATATTTACATTAAATGTAATAAATTAAATTTGAAAAATTTGCATCTTTGTTACTGATATGTTAAGCCTATTTTTGGCATCAATCACATTTATCTTTAATACATAGTTAGATACTTCATAAAAACATGTACTTTTGGTATGTAATTCATTCCACTGCTATAGAATTGACCATCTCTTTCTTTTTTTTTGAGGGGGGGTAATATAAATCATTATTAAACATGTCATTATTTCCAATATATTTGATGTATTTAAGTCTAAAATACACAATAATAATTTAACAAAAAATGCAAAATGGTATTCAAGATATATTACAAGACTGACAAATAAAATTCCCATTTCAGGCATCTAGATACAAATATTTGTTTTTTGTTGTTGTGCACACAGATCAACTACCCCAATAAATGTGGACTCAATAATGTCAAAAAACTGTTGCAGCACTAAATGATATCATATTAGGTTTGCCGTGTGCCTTCTACCAAGTCATTAATACTAAATTTGAGATAGTGACAAACATACAGTACAGACCAAAAGTTTGGACACACCTTCCCATTCATTTGAATGAGAAACTGTATATACTACACTATATATCTGAAGTATGAAGTATTCAGAACGAGCCTAGGAGTATGCAACCCCAACATATAGAAAACCTCTTAAAGGTACACACAAGCACAAGCATGAAAATGGACCATTTGTCAGTCAGGCTTTCCTTTACACCAAATCTGAAGGCAAATTAAGCATGTGGGCGACAAGTTAGCTTCAAAGCCCTGACAAAGTTAAAAAACTCAGTTTGGACAGCAGGAGAAAGGGGGACTTCACAGTCTTACCTGATGGGGTTTCTGGTCTGAGTTTCCAACACAGAGAAGCCACCCTGACTGTGTTTCTTTTCAAGTGTCCGTTTGAAGTCAGCAGGTAGAAAGGTCACGCCCTCTTGGTCACAGCAGGTTTGTCGAAGCAGAGGTGGATGGCCAGCAGCTATTGCTAATATTCAGGCCGTCTTTGCATATACAAAAACAGCAAAGAAAATTCTAAAGCTATTGATCCAGTGCCTGGGCACTTGAAGTGGTTTTGGTAAATGTACTCCTAGATTTCCAGGTGTTTCCAGGGTTTTCCAAAGCTATATGTTTTGGGGTTTAGAGACTCCCAGGTCACAAGATGAGTAAATCAGGACGCCACCATTGCCTGGAACAAAGGAAAACAGGAAAGAAAAACAATGTCACACTCATGTTTGGAACACAGCGGGAAATCATTACAACAAAGACACTGCTCCATATTAGCAGTCTGGGAGCATCCACAATTTCTGAACCTCAACCCGGAAATGTGTGCACATAATAAATGTCTTTCAGGAGAGGCAAACCAGAGCAATGTGACTTCCATCAAGACTTCAAAATTAATCATCTGTTTTTAGAGTCAACAAAATTAATCTATAATTATCTGTATTCGACTGCTGCAAGACAGCCTCGCATGATTTCAAGATTACATTTAATAGCAAATCAATTGTCGTGAGTAATTTCTGTTCTTATATCACCGAAGACTTTTCAAACAAAAAATAAAAAAAAAAGGATCTGCAGAGAAACTTAATTTCCCTGTGACGAGAACAAGACATATTCCTGTAATGGCATATGTAATTGCAAGTTCTGCAGAGGATCTGCAGCCTGTGACAACAAAGTCTTTTAGACAATACTTATTTATTCAACTGTCAATCCAGCAAAGAAAAAAAAGATGTTAAAAAAATTCTTTGTATTCCATATGGGCCGAACGTATGAAGCTGGGTAAATACGCTTGTGATATGTTTCAGTATTTCCACAGAACCACATTAAATTTTGGGAATACAGCTGGAAAAGGAAAGAGCTTGTGATAAATGAATAGCTCCTTTTCAGCCGTATCTGTTTGGAAACATTGCGTGATTGCTTTTACCTCTGTGGTTCGACTCGAGTTAAACCCTGTTTTTAATTGTTCCCAAGAGTTCTTGGTGTGGTGCTGATAAGACGCTCTGGGAGCAACGTTTAAAATTGCAACAAAAATAAGTAGAGGCTTGCTCATTGTCCACAGGTACGTCTGAATCACAAGAGGAGATCCACGAAGAAAGAAATAAGGATGATGGGGAAGAAAAACGAATGACAACCAGGAGGGTGGCGCCTTTGTCTTCACAAGAAACTCACGTTTGAGCTGCCTGATCAGTTCCTAACAACTTCATCATGAAGTCGGCTTTCGGCATCCAATCACAAACATCACTCCGATCTGTTTAATCTGCAGCACATGAACAAGACACAGTGCATCACTTTCTAATCAATAATTAAATTATTTTCATGACAGGGTTTTGTCAGCAGTTCCAGCAGACAGAGAACAGAACTGTTAATTTGTCATCTCTCCTCCACCTCTCCTATAATTCGACCCAGGCCACGACTTCTCAGTTTGTCAGTGCGACCTGTGGGAGTGTGTGTGTCGGATCAATAGCCCACCCACAGCAGAGCCGCTGGCGATCCCTGACCTGTGCTATTGATTAGGCTTGGCTCAGCTGCCAATAGCAATGTGCTGGATGTGACACCATGCTAAAACGGGAACTAAGGAAGAGGGATTCGGAATTGCCAGTGGCAGCCCCACAGCACACTACAGATAAAAGTCAATTCCACTTAACCAAACCACTGACAACTAAATAGTTAACAGATACAAGAATGCATAAAGTGACGGCAGCAGCTGGATGGCTTTAGGGATTTCCTGGTCCATGACCTGTATTGAAAAGCACAAAAGGCCAGGGGACATACATGGTTACATGTGTTTGTTTACTTGTAATGAGGCCATTGGTTCCTCTGCGGGTTACACCTGTCACAATTATGTCTTTAGTCCAGAATATTTAAGGCGCTTTCTCAACTTTATTAAGCATCGACAGGTAAATATCCAGTGAGATTTTTTTCCTACAATATTTACTGATATTTGAGCAAAAAGAAACAGTTATAAAAATGGGTCATCAATAAGAGGCCAGTCTCTGCACTGCAACCTGAAATACTCTTTGAAAAGGTTTAGAGAGCCAATCTTCAGCGGACAAAGCAGATAGGAAAATGGGTCAATATGATGAAAATGCTTCTTTTTTATGAAATACATAACAGTGTGTCTTCTAAGTAACAGTTGTGCTAATACCCTCACACACCTCCACAGCAAATCATTTGACATATAAGAAAGCTACTAATGGTAAAAAGTACAGCAGTGTTTCTTGTGCTTGCACAAACAGCTGTAACACTTCATATACATCTGTCGAGCTTCTTTCGATTCTTACTGCTTCCAGTCATTACCAGCAAACATTACAGTAGTTTACCAGTCACTTTAGCTCATGTGTTTAAACCCATGTCTCCCATGTAATTGCTGAGTGACAGAAAGGCAATACTGACCACTTCATTATGGTACGCCCAGTCTAACTGGACAGTGGCCTCTTGGGCTCATAAGGTCAGTCTGGCCAGGCTGACCTTTTGAGCCTTAGTCGTCAGGGGTCATCCAGCCAATACCTATTTACTACTGGCTATGTGGCGGCTGCTAGACAGCAAGGCCATCTGACGCAGGCAGACTGGTTCTTTCAAATATTGATTGAGGTTTGTCTACTATGACTGAACTTGGACAGGTCTCCCAACACGGTGGGTTAGGGTAGAGGTTTACAGGTCAAGTATTGGAGAATATTAGCGTGATGGTTAAACTAGTTAAAATAAAACAAAATAAATAAAGAGAACTTCCACAACATGAAATTACTGGTTCTGGTATTAGACAGTATTATAAATTGGATTAACAAAAAATAAAAGGAAATTGTACAATGACAAGAAGTAAGTTAAGGCATAGAACCAAAAATTCTGAGGGTGCAATTTCAAATTTGCTGCATGAAAATGTTCTTCAACACAAATGAAGAACTTCTTGCATCTTTCGATTTTAAGATTTGGTTCATACCATTCTCAACAGATTATTTGTTTTTATTTTTCAGGACATACAATATAATCATTGTTCAATTTTTAACAGCTGACATTTGTAGCATAATAAAAACTAATAAGGCTTTATTTGAATCAAACTGATGGGGTAAGAATTAATCCAGCAGAAAAATACGTCTTCAAGTCACTTTTGAGGACATTTAAAAGTGAAACTGTAACTCATTATGTATACATGTACTTGCTTATACCACGAACAGCCAGTTTCTGTGCCAGACCTTTTATGTAAATACTAAAGCATTCCAGATGCTCATTATTTGTCATATGTCTGCAGCTGCTTGTCACTGTTCATATTAAATCACAATAGTGGCAAATGAGCACTGACACTAGAGAGACAGGCATGCATTTGAAACTGCATTTTATAACACTTTGTTCAGTTTAATAAAAAGAAAAAAAAAAAAAAGATAACCCGGTTTTAAAAACTCCAGATAAACAGCAAGGATTGCATCTTTAAATAATAAATGATCCTCTACCTCTTAGAGACGGTGAAATAATTGAAGGCAACAATGTCCTATAAGAGTGCCGCTTCAGCTGTGCTGATTCAGAATCCCTCATAACTTCAAACGTTCAGTCATAAAGTATATATAATCTGTAAGAGAAGGGCCCTGCATGTCTGTTTACAATTTTACTCTAATTAAAGCTGCAGGACGAGCTCTGCTTTGTTAAAGTTGATGTGTGTTTGGTATACTTCCCCACAAACTTTACCACTGGCAAATTAGTTGAGGGGGAAATACAAAACGAAGCAAACAATAACACTCCAATATGATCTGCAGTTGTGGAATAAATATTTCACAATCTGTCTACATTTGACACACTTTCAGAGGAGAACAAAGGATTCCTGAACAACAAATTGCTCAAACTTAGTCTGGAGACAATAACCTTTTTGACCTACATTAATTCACCGTGTGGCTGTTTAATATGTAATCTGTCCTTGATTTGTTTGGAATTTAGGCTGACACGGTTATTTCTCTTTCAAATGAAAAAGCTTTTATTAAAAAGAGACATCAAAAAAGATAATGCAGAGAACAAAGAAGAAGCCCAAGAAAGAGATACTGAGCTGCGATTAAAGATCTGCTGCTCATGTGCCACGCTTTTACTTTTTCTTTAAAAAACTTATCAGAACCTGAGTGAATGCTGTCTATTAAATGGAATATCACATCCCTGAAATGATACGCAGCTTAGTGCTTGAGGCCAGCAGTGAGGATGAACTGCATGGCGAATACAGAAAACCAAGCAAGCGTTGCGTTGATGAAGCTGGTATTTTCCCATTTTCCCTCTGTGAACAGCAGTATACCGTGTGTCTAAGAGGGATAAGGTGGCGCTTGATGATTAATCACTGGACATAATAAAGCTTCTCACCATGAGCGCACAGTCCAGCTGATTCTGTGATATGATTGGAGCCGATTTGAAAAGAGAAATAATCATTCCTTACAGTGCCTTCATAGGACACTCTAATGACATCTTCTGATTGGAGCTTGCAGAAAAGATTATGAGGGCCTTCTTTAGACTTCTGTCCAAGATTATTTTTTAACTTCATGAAATGGGGGCCACAGGCCTGGATGCTGCTGATTTGAGGATTAAGATGAGATGACCTTTGGTATTATGTTGCACCATGTAGAAGAAGGCGAAGTTTCCACTCCTTCATTACATTAGACTCTATCGATGCTTGGAGCCCCTGTAAGGCCCCTTTGAACATCACAATGCTTTTTTGTTGGCTGGTATACTTCAGGCGTCCACCCCCTGTAGTGGGATTACTGTGCCTGTGTGTACATAAAAATACTGAAAGGGGTGTGGTGTGACCATGCAAGGATGCATGTCAGACTCTATTGAAAGAACAATCTGGTCTGAAGAACTTCCTTTTCTCTCTTTATTGCTGTCATTCAAAGTAATATTGTTAAAAGCATTTGCTAGATGATCTGGTAGCAAGATTAGATTTCACCTGCAAGTCAGGCACATCACCTGAACTAGCCATGCCTGGATTTAGCCAGTCCCACTATAGGGTACACGTAAAGTATCGGGGAGGAGGGGGGGGGGGGTCTCGGAGAGCTAAAAGTTTGGGTAATCAAACCCCTCCGAGCCCCTGAAATGCATCGAAAAAACATAACATCAGTTCATCCATCTTCTCATTTGATCTATTAGATTTGACTTAAAGGTTTTATGTTGAATGCTCTTGCTGACACTACCCTCTGCATGTACTACTGGGCTTGGGACAGGCACAAGCAAAACACTGGTCTGTGCCCTGTTTAGGCTGTATTTATTTTATAATTTTTTTTCCTTTTTATAACTATTTGTCCATGTGTCTGTTCATCCATCCTTATATTTTTTTTCTTTCTGCATTTCTAAGTTGGTTTTTGTGTGGGTGTTTTGGTTTTTGTCATTCTTATTTCTTTAGTTAGTTGTACATTTTGATGGACCATCACATTTGGGGGAACAGTCACTGCATTTTTGCCCATATCTGGACCTTGGAACTAGCCCTACCACTTTTAGGCCCCTGCCAGTCAACAGAAAATAATAGATTTGAATTTCCCACCTAATTTTATTCTCACGTTTCTTTCACTGAATGTTGGCTTTGAAGCGTGAAGAACTCCAAAACTGAAATTGAAAGGCAAAGTCTCACTTATTTCATATTCAAGTTGACATGTTTTAAACATTTTCTCGGATCAAAAGGCATTACGTAGAAACTAAAAAGGAAGCCACCTGTCACTTACAAACACTGCCGCTTGTTTGTCTTAAACAGACTCCGCTTATGTTTGAAACAAGTCGAATCATCTCACCCCGAGGGCCAGTTTGTTTTCTCTTGTTGTTCTCAGGCGGTAAAAACGAAAATGCGCCAAATAACTTAATGAATGTTGCACACCCGTGAGCACCCTGACAGTGAGTGACACTTTGGATCATTCATCTTCAGCAGGACTGCACTCTCTGCTGGGTGTGAAGGGAGAGGCTATAACAGGAATCAGACAAACGCTGGCCAACATCTCCAGGCTCCTTTGATGTGGGAGGCATTGCTTACCCCTATAACTTACAGCCTAGCTCTGCAGGGACCCATTTTTATAACCTCCATTATTTTCAATCATAAATATTCAAATGCAGATCTTAAATCCAAAGCTTAGTGAGAAGAATAGCCAAAAACAACATGCAGCTCCAAAGATTCCCCCAGCTCTCGCTCCTCTATGGAAAATCATTATGAAGATTAATACAAAAATCAAACAGAATGCTGAGGCAAGGCTGTAGGACCCAGCAAAAAATAAAGTACTCATGTGAAAGAGTCAGATGGGATTTTTGGTCAAGCTTCTCTGGCGTTTTTTGTTCTTTGAGTGTTTTGACAGATTCTGCATTTCCTCCTTTCGACTGCGAATTAATATTTACAGCTAGAATATTAATCCCGATTCAGTAGTGGATTAGTTGGCCATTGTTCCCTCAGAGCTGAGCCCCAAATAAAGGCGCAGACAACGAGAGGAAATCTATACCTCTCTGCCCTGCAAACAAAGACCTCTGCACACAGAGATAACACATGTCCCTGAAACAGAGACCCCCCTGTCCTACCCATATACTGAATCTTCCATCTCTTTTCCAATTCTCCATCTCCCCCCTAACCCTCAGCCCCACATTCCTCCTTCCTCACCCCACTCGTTCTCCCCGTCTCCCTCTCTCCATGAGAAAAAGTTTGCCATGGTAGATTTGCAAAGCAATTGTGCCCTTAAACTGCGCCTTTTCCTCGGCTTATACCATGCATTTTCCAGAGTTTATCAAAGAATACAATGGGGTTATGCTTTCACCATTATTCTCCAGGCAAGAACAGTAATTTAAATGCAGCAGTACTACTGAGGCAGGGCACAGCCTTGCTGTCTCACTACAGAACATAGAAAGATGAAAATGTGTTACAAAAAAAGGCACCGCATTACTTTGTTGACCTTTCCTGTTCTCATAGTTTACAAACAGCTGTGAAGCTCCTTCCTCTGGGCCCTTTGTACATCAGAGAGCAGGACTGATGGAGGCGCACCATCCTTAAATGAAAGTCTTTTTAACTTGCCTTCACTGTGGCTCACAACAGCACAACCTCGCAAACACATATTAACTTTATTCCTGCTACCACTGCAGTCGACAAAGACGGTGAAGAAACACACGCTGCCTTGGATTAGTCATCTTGTCATGTGTGTATACGTTGTGCTTTTATATGTAGTCCGTGAAGAAAAAAAACAACAACTTCAACTTCTTCAAGTGTGAGGTGGATGGGAGACAGTTTCATCAAAACCTCTGATCAAAACATTTTATTCACAAAGGTAATTCAGCGTGCTGTATTTAAGAGAGACAACGAAGTGAAATAGATCAAAATAAAAAATTTATTCTAAAAATCAATTTTAGCATCTTAATAAAAGATTTGATAAAATGCAACTAATTAGGAAGATTGTCATTCACAAACAGCACAAACTCACAATTTTAAGTTCATTTGTGCTATTTGAAAAGCAAAACAAGCCCTCAGAGTTGCATTTTGTATGGCTTTAAACACAGGCTTGGTGTCAGTGGTGAACTTAGGGAAGGTGCAAAGGGAAGAGCATGATGAGAGGAAAATACAGGCAAAAAAGGAACTTTTCAAGAAACACTGTACTGACATGGACAGCAAGAAGAGAGGGAAGCTCTCTAAGGAGGAGGGGGGGCTGGCGTACAGGAAAAACTCAATGACAACAGTCGAATAAACCCACAGAAGCATAACAGTCTGACTGGTCAGACTGATGAAAGCGGGCAGCACTCCTGATGTCATTATGCTTTTAATCAATCCATTGATGTCTGCGTGTCAGGTTGGGCAGATACTTCCAGACTAGAAGGGGTTAATGGGAAATCAATGTCAGGGATGTGAGTATGAACAGGACATGGGGGAAGCGGGACAAGGGGGTGTGGAGTTTGAGAGGGGGATATGAACATTGTTTCCTGTGATAGCAGCAGTCATCCCAGATGTTTTCTGTCATTCAGTGGAACACTCTGGTGACCAGATGTTTCGGCTCAACGCCTTAGTGCCGGGTTTACATGGTAGCTGAGGATCAATACAGGTCAAGTGTATGGTAATGTTTGTCAGCGCTGGTGTTTGAACCAGACAGAAGACTGCGCTGGGCAAAAAGTTACTTGCATGTGTAAAATAGCAACCTTGTTTGATGATTGTTTTCCTAAAGGTGCACACACCAGCACTTTCTCATTAACACAGATCGTATGTTCCACCAGTGTTAGCGAGATCTCCAAATGTCGATTACAGGAAACAAAAGGAAGCTCTCGTTTGGAACTTAAGGTAAAACAAATACAACAGAACGCAGCCAGGGTATTTTTTTAAATGCCTGAGGGCATTTGGAGAGGTGGGTGTGGGGTTGCAAAGGGGGAACAAGGAGCAGGTCCCAGTGCAGTACAGCTCTTTGTAGTTTGAGAGCTCTGAACTAGCCAGAGGCTTACTGTTCTAACCCTTACCACTCCAAGAGCCTGTTTGGGGAAATTACACCACAGCGTAATAATTAATCAAGTAAACACTGAACTGCTTTGATTTGGATTACATTAACATATTATCAATAATGCATTAGTCAAATACAAATAAACACCTTTGCATAATAGCATACTTAAGTAAGTACACATTCACACTAAGCAGGAAAGTTCATCTTAAAGCAGTAATGAAAACTACAGACAGCGAAGTCTGCAGAATTTTTGTGGTTTTTGGAAGCAACTTCGCTTTAAACTGTCTGTGTTCATCAGCTTCCTTTAGCATCACACATTTGAAGCTTTTACCAAGAAGCATAAAAAAAGAAAAAAAATGAAGCCATTTATTTATTCTTAACAAAGGCAGAATGCATCATGCAGAGTAAATAAACACTGATGAGGGACTGAAATCACAATGCACGTAATTTGTGCAAAGCTACTCTGGGTTTGATTCCAAAAGTAGCAAAATGGATTGAGAAAAAGAGTTAGTCACTTTTATCATTTGCAGAGGATTCGAATCAGCTCTGCTTTTGTATTTTCACTTAAATGCATGTTCTGTTTTTCTCCGATAAGTTGTGTTGTTTAAAAGCATCCGTTCTCGTCTAACGCTTTGTTCATTGGAGGAACTTCATGCCTAGGGATTTTCTAAACACAATTCATCAAAGTGGATGGGCATCCTTTTTTTCTGCATTCCTAATCCTTTTTGCTGCAGATGAGAGATTTGCTGTTCAGACTCATTAAGATTAAAGCATTTTGCCAGAGTTATTTAAGAATGCAAAGTTCCATGTGAGACCTCTCAGAGTTCAGAACAGAAGAAAATCCCATTGACACGGTTGGTGCACTGGAGGCTGATCTTAGCCTATATTTTTCAACTGTTTTTTTTGTTGTTGTTGTCTGTGATTGAGTGATTGCATGACATATACTTTTCTTTAAACACATTCCTAACTTTTTAACATAACTTTCAAAAGAGTATTTATGTATTCCTCTAAAACCTTGACTGACAGTATCAGTATGGTGTCTGATTGTACTCAGTTTTTGATGATGCAGTGAAAATTTGCCTTAATAATTGGAGTGTAAAGGCCCGTACACACCGGGACGAATTTCACGCGCGATATTCGCCGAGGTTTAACGCCTCCTGACTAAACAAAGGGCACCAATGTGAGTGTGCACACCGACGCGAAATGACGCCACAGGTCAAAGCGTTACTTTTTAAAAAACGCCTCAGGTTCGTTTTTTTGGTTTGACGCGCCGCGTCAAAAACCATACAACCAATGAGAATGGGGCTTTTGCACACGTGTCTGGAGCTTCTGAAGTTACAGTAAAACACAAAAGAAATAATGACGGACATTCTAAAATATCCCCGAAAAAGCTCATGATACATTTTCAGCTCTTGTACCAGTCGATAAAACTCACCATGTTCTTCTCTTCTCGTAACTATGGGATGTACCCAAAATCAGCCTCTTTTCCGGCGTCTTTCATCATTCAACAGAACAATAATTTCTTCATCATTGGAACTGGAGCTGGAGCTACTGGTGCTTGAAATATTCATGTTTTCTTTGTTTGATTCTGACAAGCGCGTAAATACTGGCTCTCTTCTTCTGAGTGAAAACCACCTTGTGTCCAGGAATATTTCTGTTTTACATCAAGCGCCATCTAATGTCAGGGAATGAAATTGCATGTTGGCTCGGCTCCTCGTCAGCGAAAATCGCCTGGGTGTGAACACAAAAGACGTGGCGAAAAACGCTGGCGAATAACCCCTGGCGAATATTCGTCCCGTGTGTACGGGCCTTAACACTTTATTTTCAACAATTCAATTCATGTTATCGTTTGCAAGGTAATTAAGTGTTCATATAAATATTTGCACAAACAAACAAGTAAACAAGAATTATAACTTAACTATAAGTAAGATAACATATTTACTTATTAAGCTGATTGAATGTTACACCCATACTTTATAATGAAGGTATGTGAGGGACCCTGAACTGTTTTATTCTATTTTTATTGTCTTAAGCAACACAAGTTCTTTTGCAAAAACTAGGCAATAACCAGGAGACAAATTAGCTGTTGTTTCCAATGGGAAGTAATACATTGCATTCACAGACTGTAAATGAGCAGTTAACTAGGTTGTACTTTTGCTTTTTCACCAGATTTTGGCAGCGTAACTGTATCAGTGAAATGGCTTGACATGCAACATCTAATGTACAGCTAGAGGAGATGGGCATCAGTTAGCAGAAAAAAAAGATTATCATTGGATCAGTGCGAGTGTTAGTTTTCTGCCTAAGGATTTTCATATTAATTTCCTTGGCTGGAGTTTGAACACTCTGTTGGCTGGGCTCTGAAGCTCCTGCTCCAAACTTTCTAACTCCAAGTGTTGCAATCTGGTTCTATTTTACAGCTGGCCTTGAGATTGTAACAGAGCTCCTTTCTCTCCCTCCTCAACCGCATATTTAATCCCTGTGCTTATGTCAAACTTAATTACAGAACCTTGTACAAAAAAATAACAAGTGAGCCTTGTAGGAGCGAGAAGGAGAAAAGACGTGTATTAAGCAGGAGGGAAGAAGGAGACATTAGAAGAATGCTAAGGAGGTGTGTGTGACCATTTTAATGGCAGAGAAGGAGACATAGACATATTTTAATCTGAGAGTCAAGCACGGTGAATGACCAAATAAAAGGCACGATCAACAGTTGAGCATACACAACATTCATATGATAATATTTGTTTGATAACTGCAGCAGGCTGTTCTGCATTTGAGAAGAACAGTGCTGAAAATAAGCCAGTTTTTCTTGTACTTTGCTAAACTTTAGAGGCAATATTTCCAAAAAGGAAAATACAGCAAAGACAAAAATTAGTTATTAGTTCCTGTATCAATAAGTCTTGATTTGAAATCTTCAAATTCCTCTGAGCCAAAGAAAAAAGGAAAACAAATAATCAGCAGCAAGTTACCTAGAATGTGTATTCACGCATGTGTGTTTGTGCACCCAAAACTATTTACTCTGTAGAAGTGGAACACTCAGGGAGAGAGATGTTTAGTCTGTCAGTTTAAAACTATTACCTCAAACTCTGAAAATATGAGCTGAGCCTGTCGTGCATCGACACAGGGAGACAGCGCTGTGAAGAGCAAACCTTTGAAAAGTCTAAATCAATTTTTGGGGGAATAACATAACAAACGCTTCGCTGCAGTGAAGAAAAGGGGATCTCTTTTTTTAACACTTTGAAAAGCACATATTCATACAATCTTCATAAGGCAAAACAGAATGAATGCCGTATACATGAGGTCTTTTGAAACAGGAGATGACAGGGAGGGAGAGAGTGAAGACACTGGGACGTTCCTAGGAAAAGTAGACAAAACAAACAGGAGGACCATCCATGATATACACAGTCTTCTCATATTTATTTCCTTACAGGGGGCACATTGTGAATACCTTCTAAGACACCCACCCTTTAGGCCAACCTACTGGCTGAAGCCTTCCCAGACTAAACTTGAGTGGTCAAGTGAACTAGAGGAGAAGTTCCCATGCCACCAGTTGTGGAACTGGCATGCCAGAAAGAGGTATTTATAGTAGGTCTGAACTAAAGGGCCAGGACAGAGGGCATGCTTGTTTTCATTTCCATTCCCCAGTCACTTCTACTTGGCCTCACATGTGGGTGTTAAATATATGACCAAATACGCTGTTGGGGCAGAAAATAGGAGGCAGTGGGTTCCACTGGAGTCAGTTTAAGGGCCCCAAAGAAAGAAAGAAAAAAAAAACTCAAAAGGGTCTAAGTAGGAGGCTTAGTGCCAGCTCCAGGACACAGCTGCCACCAACACGACAACGAGAGGCTCGGGCCAGGCCCAATGCACTCCATTCACAGGCTCCATAGTGAGTAAGAGAAGAAATGTCCAGACAAAACAAAGGCATATTCAAATGGAAGTGCTAGCACAGACCTGCTGTAATGGCATCCTCAACATCAAACAACATCTGGCTCTTCCATATAGTCTGTTGTGCATTTCTCTTGCTCTGTCTTTCTGCATGGCAAATCCAGAGTGACATTATTACTATGATGGAAATAGACCCTATAAATACAAAGCACTGTGATGAATATAACAGTGATTATGGGGGCAGGGATAATGGGATCAAGAAAGAAAGAGAGGCCCATTGAAGTTTGGTCTGTTTTTGTGTTTGGGAATTCCTTTTAACTATTCGTCTAATGTATGAAAAATTACAGAGCCAACAATGGAGTGGTAATGATTTGGGTCTCTGGGCTCATAAGACCTCTTTAGTGATGCTCTTTCCAGTTTTAGCTCACTGTTCCCACTTAGAGCAGTGTAAAAGCCTCCCTAAGTGGCATTTTTTGTAAATGATACTTTGACAAACCAACAGCTAATAGATTGTCATACAGATGGTTTTTGAAAATGGCCAAAAAAGTAGCTATGAAGAATTTCCACATAGGACAGCCATTACAGCCCTGCTGTAAATTATCAGTCTTTTTTTAAAATCAGATAAACACTTTGTGCACATTCCTCTTGCCCACACATGAGGCTTTTACAAAGATATATCCTAGATCTGTACCTTTTAGAACTTAAGCAACACCCTGGCCAGAGCCCCTGTAGAAATCCCAAATGTAAAGCAGCCATCCCACTAGCTGCTCATCGGAAAGATTCCACAGACAGTTTTTTTTTTTCATACTTGTGGGAAAATAGCAGTTCATGTTTCCTTGGATGCTTCACACATTCCTCACTTTGTCTTTACATTGCGGGGTCCCCAGGCAAGGGTATGGCCAAATACACTTCAGAGGAGGAGACTAGACGAAAGGTGTGGCCTCATGAAATTGCAAGGAAATTGTGCGTGTGTTTATTTAGGAGAGAGTTGCTAGGCGATGTGAACTCTAAAAGGCACTAATTGCATTTCTCTGAGCTTGATGAGTATAACAGAAGTTGGACAGGAACTTTCCAGCTCATTTAACCTCTCAGAACACAGCTGGGAATTACAGATAACAAAACATCTGGAAGTCACAAAAATACTTCTCTAGTGCCTGATCCAAACTAATGCAAAAGTAGCCACATCCTGCAATGAATGTTATCCAAGAGCTAACACTGGGAAATATACTCATGAAAAGACATTTATAGAATTTTTTCTGTATTGTTATGTACTTAACTTGAAGATATTCTTTATCAGAAATTACCTAGACTTTGCACAAATCCTTTTAAACTGTGAAGTTTATCTTTTTAGTACAAATATGACCACCTTCTCCTTATGACTGTGGACAAATGACAGATGTGAATGCCTTCTTGTGTTAAACGCATTCTGAAACATGATGGCCTCATTTTTGGAGCACAGCTGCTAGATTTACACATGCAGAGACACACAAACACAGCTTCCTGGTCGCTGTGAAGGTTTGGTCTCATCGCAAATTCTTGACCTCAAACTCTCAAGGCTAAGATAGTTGGACTTGATTAATGCATGACTCGTCTTACAGTAGCAAAGCAATTAATTCTAATGCAGCAAACTATTAAGGGGAATGTTTAAAACATCAAAAGCCTCTGCTGACATAGACAAAGCATCTTACAAAATAGAACAGATGAGTGAGTCAAGGTCAAGGTTAGCCACTTTATAATGCATAGAGTCTGTTTTCCGTCACTGGCCAAGGAATCTGATTGTTTTTAAGCAACCTGCATAGCTTAATAAGGGAAAGCTAGTTATTTTATTTAGACCCCAAATGTCAAATCAATCAACAAAAGCCATCTTTAGTTAAAAGTGCATGCAGCCTAAGTTCATAATGGCTGAGTGAACACATCAAGAACCTCTCTTCTGTCTGTTTGGACTTTTCACTGTCGCTTTGGGCAAAGGATAACGCTTCCTTCACCAACACATATTCATTTACCCCCCACCATCCCACTAACTGAACCAGGGAGTCTGGGGAGAATCACATTGATATTCACCACACATCTCCATCCCCCAGCCACTACCATCCCCACTGGAAATATTATTTCATTACATATATTATGCATTCAGCATAAGGGAGTTAGTGAATGTGCAGTGTGCAGCTGGGTGTGAGCAAGCGCAGATGTTTGGGTTTATGTATACATGGCTGTGACATGCCTGTTGTAGAAGAGATTTTAAGAGGGTGTAAAAAGATATGATGCCTCAGGGGTCTGGTGTTAATGACATATGGTTTACTTTGTCTGAACAAAGTCAAAATATTTATTTCAAACTGTTTTGGGTAAACACAGAAAAGGGGATTTAGCAAGTCTGACAGTGCGGAAGGAAAGTTTCACTTAGAGTTTGAATGAATTTTCCAGTTTGTGGGAGTACCGACATCCACATGTGAATGCGCGTACTGTGCCTCATGCAGAACAGGAGATAAAGATATACGATAGAGGAAAAGAAGAAGGCAGAGGGACAGTTAGATCTTTCATATGGACCGCTGCTCTTTGGGCCCTAATCCAGATGTCACCAGAGCAGTTTTCTGTTTGCTAATGTCTTGCTTTAAAAAGCCCTCTTAAAAGTGACTGCTGCTTTTCCCTTAAGACTTTAAGTGGCTCAACACAATGTAGTCTTGTCTGATCGGGACTGGAATCAATTTGGGAAAAAAAACCATTTCACCTCTGATTAAGCACTGCTCTGTCTCTACTGTGGCATGCTGACCTTTCCAGAGGTCTGTCTTGTGCCGCTAGAAGGGGCCTTCCAGAGAATACACTGGACTAATTAGACTGATTGACGTCAGAAAGCAGGGGGACTTGTACTTGAACCATTTGTCAGTGCTCACAACTGCATCTCTGTTAGGGACTATCAGACAAGTCAGCCTAATTTCATTTTTATATTCTGTGCAGCCAGTTTTTCGTTGGAGACATGCTATGTGGCTGTCTTTCTTTTGCTGACATTGTTCAACTTGTTTTACTGATAAATAAGAAAACCAGAAACTTAACACATCCATTTGGAAGTTTACAGTGAGCCAAAGGTGTCCTACATACTTTACCTAAATTTTTGATCCCCCAAAACATCTCAAACTTATCAAATGTTGGCATTTTGACAAACGTGGGTCTAAGTAAATTTAAAATGTCCTGCCTGAGTAGATAAAGCCCAAATCTTTGACTAGGTCAAGTTCTGTTGCTTTATGGGAACGTAGACAAATGAAGGAACCATGACAAAGAAGCTGCTGGTGGTTGGTTTATACCAGTCCAGAGCAACATTAAACCAAGCATTGTTTATGAAGCTGCAAGACTTGTATTATATCAATTGACTTAAAGATCCTTACAGGTGCATCTGTGAATCCTCAGTCTGAATAAGATTCTGGCGCCTTAATTCTTTCATCTTGGTGTACATTCTTAAAAAAAAAGTTAAAGGGAATCAAAATGCTCCACACCAGGCACATCAGAATAACAAAAAGGTTTTCGTAGTTTAACTTAATTGCAGTCAGCAATTTAAGCTCTCACCCTCCTTTGTCTGAGGTTTCCTCATAAAGCCATGATGCACGTTATATAAATTGGAGGCTAGCGTTAATTTCAACCATCAAGTTTCCTGGAGCTGTCAGATGTTAGAAACTAGAAAAGCTTTAAGAAGGAACCTCAGAAGAATGAAGTCCACCAGAAATTGGACCTCTGTCCACATTTCAGGCACTTTGCCTTCCACATCCAGAGAAATGTTGACTAAAGAGAGGCCTGGTAGTGAGAAGCCTCACCTCCAGTTCAAGCGGATTCCATTGGCCTTTTATTTGCTCTCGTTTGGCTGCAGGGGGAATGTGCTCCACTCTGACCTGGGGGCACTCATCCAATCAGCTCGCTATCTGCTGCAAGGGCTTCCATAATAGTGACATTTTTCCACCTCGTCAATAAAGTGTTGAAAGCCACCCTCCACTCGCTACTTGACCATTTAACTTCTTCTTGAAAAGGCCCTTTCTTTCTGTCTGTCTCTGTGTCTGGCTGAAATCAATAAAAGCAGAGCAATGGAAGAGTCCTATCTAGCAGTTGCATTAACTGGTGGTCTTGACTTCTGTACAAAGAAGATACTAGACTAGTTGAGAGCAAACATATCCTGTTTTTCATTCATGCAACAGTAAAAAGTTGTTTTTTTTGTTCAAACTCTATGTAGTCTTTTTGCATTTCCAGAGTTTTTGAACATGCTAAATGGAAATAATATAGTCTCACAGATAGGTCAGTGCACATTCTGTTGTTCCCCATAAAAGAAAAGAGAGTGAAAGAAAGGAAACCTGAAATATTTTTCATTGAGAGAGGGGTGACTACCAAAAATAGTCAAATTTGCACATATATGAACTCTGTAGTCCGAAATGATCAGCACTCGCCTCATTTAGAAGCTGCATTCACACATCACATGGCTGCAGTGACTGACATGATGGCATCAGAGTGAGAACAAAATGTCTTCCAATAAAGGACCAGAAGAGAAAAAATGAAAGCGATGGGTAACATCTCTGCCTGCGCTAAAATGGATGTAGTGCTTTGTTTGGTTATGCAGTCTGAGCGCAAATTGATTTCTGTGAAGTGCATGCACCAAAGAGCCACAGCATTTAGATGAAATAAATAGCACACTCTTGCAGAAATGTGAAGGTTTATTGAAGACGAAACTGCATGTGGAAGAAGGCGTCAACAAGGTAGACAAAAAACAAAGATGGATGAGTTGAAAAATGCAAAAGAAATGCTTTTAAATGGATAATGTCTAAATATGCAATACAGAGACAATGTCATGTCTTTAGTCTAGCAGCTGTGAAGAGCCAGCCTGGAAGACATCTGGAGTTGTGCAGAGCAACAGCCACTCTCCAACCACAGACAGCATGATGAGGGATTAAACTTCATTGCAACATGTTATGGTAATGAATGGGCTGTGGCCAGCTCTGAATGTGTTGGAATAATCACTGCTCTTCAACACATGTGCGACTGACACTTGTAAGATGTGTTTGCAAACACATTGTTTCAGACTATGTAAGCATGCTAATAATATTCTTTGGGAAAGCGGTCCTGACAAGCTAAAGGAAATGTATGCAAATTTGGGAATTATATTCTGCCCTGACTTAAACAGAGGCAAACAAATTAAAATGTGCCAGATTTAGTGCAAAAGTTATTGCGTGGTGTAAAATTCACCAATTTAAACAATACCTTTCAAGAAAAGATGGGCAGAAGACATTGGTGCCTAAGCCAGTGTCTGGGAATCTGGGTTCAGGATTTGTGTCAGAGAGAGGAGGAGCAGACAGCCACACAACTGAGAGGGATGAGGTTGACGGTAGGTCACACAGGCTGCCTGGCCTTATGGCGGACAGATGTTAGTCTAGATCAACAAGAGTTGTGACTCTAGGAGAAGTTACATCACACTGGGCCATTTTGTAAAATGAAACATCTCTTACTCAGAAAAAAATGTGTAAAAGTGCTATATTGGACTAAAAAGATGAACCAGGAGTCTTCAGTAAGATAGAAACACTTGTTGGTTGGTGTGCCAATAATTATGGAAGCAATTTTTACAGTGGAATGAAGGGCTAGGGCAGGGGTGGGCAACATTTTTGACTCGTGGGCCACAAGGGTTCTAAAATTTGACAGAAGGGCCTGCAGGGCCAGAGGACCAAAAGCGGTCTCTGTTTTGCTAATCCACCTTACAAGAGAAATAAATGATATGGTATCTGATTTGGTATATATATATATATTTCTGGACTGAGAGGTCTGAGGTCTTTCCAGGTATCTGTTGTAGCCACTCCTCCAGCTTGGGGGTTACTGCCGCGAGTGCTCCAATTACCACAGGCACCACTGTCACCTTCACTTTCCAGGCTTTCTCCAGTTCTTCTCGGAGTCCCTGGTATTTCTCCAGTTTCTCATGTTCCTTCTTCCTGATGTTCCCATCGCTTGGTACTGCCACATCCACCACAACAGCTTTCCTCTATTCTTTATCCACCATTACATCTGGAAGCATCTATCTATCTATAGACTCGGAAAACACACTTTAATGTCAGAAAACAACAAATCTTCCAACACCACATGAATGTAGAGTAAATTTCTGTACTTAAAAGTTTAAATATTTTGCAGTGCACCAGAAATACAGGGAAAATTAAACATTTATAAGGACTATCTGTATAATTTATCCCAGTTTGGCGGGCCACATTAAATAGTTTAATGGGCTGCATATGGCCCCTGGCCTGAGTTTCCCCCTACCCTGGACTAGGGGCTCTGAGGTGGTGCAGTGGTTAGCGCTTTCACCTCATAGTGAGAAGGTTCTGATTCAAATCCTAGATGGGAAATTTCTGTGTAGAGTTTACATGTTCTCCTCATGTATGTGTGGGTTTTCTCTGAGCACTTTGACTTCCTCCCACAGTCCACAAACATGCTTCATAGGTTATTGGTGACTCTTAATTGCCACTCTGTGTTTCCATGTGAGTGTGTGGCCCTGTAACAGACTGACAACCTGTTCAGGGATTGCCCTGCCTTTGCCCAACAGTAGCTGTGTTGGCCCCAACAACCTTGTGACCCTGAAAGGGTGTCAGCGTGTTCTGAAAACAGATAACTAAATAACTAGATGCGATAGAACCCCTTGCTTTACTGTACCTTATACACATAGAAGTTTGAAGGGTGGAAAGGTAGCTAGAACTCACTTGTTATAGTAATGACTGTTTTAGACTGTTGTGTGGTGAAGAGGATGGTAATAATGAAACATTATAATACGGTACGTAGGGAGAAAAGGGGGTGGGTGGAGTAAAGCACCAGTTGATTATAAGACTAGAAGCCTTTGCTTTGCTCTAATGTACACACATTAATTTTTTATCTGACACAAAAAGAGGAAGGAGCACCATTGCTTTGCATGCAATCATCATTAACTGAAATGCTAAAGCTCCACTCTGTTGTAATGCTGTAGAGTTCAGCCACATAAACAGTGGATTAATTGCACTTATTGAGATCAATAAAGTCTTAATAAGCTGAGAATGACTGTGGTGTCCAAAGCAATAATAAGGAAATGTGCACTGTGCCAACCTGCTTCCTGGCAAGTCCTTAAACACATGGCTGTGGGCCGGCCCTCATGCAGGCAAATAGCATTGTGGTCTGGCCCTCTCATCGCCCTGCCTACTTTCCCCACTGCACCGCAGTTGCCCAAAACGATATTATAAACATTTTGCCAGCAGATCAATACCTGTATTGATCAAGCATTGTGAGAGTGATCTGTCTAAAACCCAGAGCAGCCTAGAGCTTAGAGATGGGAGGAGCGAATAAGAGAGGCTACAGAGGGGATGGAGAAAGAGAGTGAGTCTGCAGCCACAGTGAAAGGAAGAAGAGGAACAAGGGGAGAGAAGGGAAACTGAGAGAGAGGCAGACGCAGAGCTGAATGCAGGTAAGGAAGCAGATTTCGGGAAATGTTGCCAGGCCACTTGGACTGAAGGAAGACAACACAGTAATTGCGTTCTCATTAACGGAAAGGAGGGACTGAAAGCGACTAATGACTGCTGCGGCAAAGTGTCAGGCGAGAGGACCTGTGCATATGGATTCCAAGGGAGGATTCCAACACCTGTGGAAAGTCCTGCATGAGCCTGGCCTGCTGCGGCATGCAGAGCTGTCAGGTGCATGGATGCAGGTGCATGCAGATGAATGGCTTCACGAAGTTCAAAGGCAATCGATTTACAAGGAAGCAATGGATGCTGGATTTAAGAACAGAAATCTCTACCATATTTAAATTGTCTTTGATTATTTTTTGTAATTTTTTTTCCAGTTTTTTGAGGACGAAACGATAAATTGCATCTTATCTGCTGCTTGATATGAAGACCCAATAGGAGCAAAAAGACCTTGGTGACAGTCATGGGTAGAGGGGCCCCAGCACATAAAGTTGATATGGATTAAGCTGTTTCAGGAAATATCAGCAATGAACATTTTGAGGAAATAAATAACCTTGAGGATAAGAATCATCTAAAGCCCAGGTGGAAGCGCCAGAGGAAACAGCACCACTGTGAAACATGAAAATGGCTTCAACAAGAAAGCTAAACCATCGTTTGGGGTATTGCAAGGTTTAAAGATGTTTATGGATATGGACATTCATTAGACTGGATTTAACTCTTGTTTTATTTTATTTCCAATGGGACTACACCCAATAACAGACTCAACAATGATTCAAGGCCTCCACCTTCAATTCGCCGCAGGAGGTATCAAAAGGCTTCGGAGATCGATTCCCTAGAGAGAAATCAAGTTTCTATTAACTGACTTTAAAATGACTTTCTTCTCATAATTAGGGATGTAAAGGAAAACAAATCTATAAAAGACATTGTGGAGGGAATTCTAGATGCTCATGAACTCAAAATGCACTGGAAACGTGTTGGAGGCACACTCAATGTGAAAGGCCTGGAGGTTCACTTCTTTGTGAACCTCCAGGCCTTTAACATTGAGTGTGCCTGCCTGAAGAAAAACATGTAACATAACAGAGGAATAAATACACATAAATATTTTTAAGGGAAACCAAATAAATGCAAAATGTGAATGTTAAATCATGTTCCAGAACTCACCTTGGTACACTACACACTGTCCAAAAATAGCAGCTCTCATTGAAGTTTGATATTAAGGTGTTTGATAGTTATTCTAAAACAGAAAGAAGAAACAAATGACAGGACTTGATTTATTTAAAAAGAAAATCAGATTTATAGTTAATTTAGTGGTAAGCATTATATTAAAAAAGACTACATTCCCAAACTCTGTTTACATTATTGTAAAAAAGAACGATATGTATTGTCTGTTTAGTACACCGAGTCAATCAGATGTGCAGAACTCTTTTTCTTATCAGGGTTTAACAGAAGAGCCACTTCACAATTAAATCTTTTTTTAGTCATAAAACATTCAGACTGAGAGCTACTTTATGGCAAAGCAAAAGCTTGCTTCAATGGAGGAATGCAGTTTAAGGTCCCAAATAAATTCAAGTGTGGTTGGTCCAATGGATTAAGAAAGCATATGTTTATCAGATGGACTGAAACCGCACAACACTGACACAACAGTCCAGTTCCGGGAATGTATCAGTGTGACATCTATTGACCTGTTTACATCTGGATCACAGGGCCTGCTTAGAGATCCAATTACAAGTGGTTGAATGTAGTCTTAAATGTGGACTAACTGATGGTTGAATCCTAAAGTCAGCATTGTAAGCTTTGTTAAAAACCTGCCTAAAAACAATTAGAGGCAACCAGTATAAATGACTCAATCACACTGATTAAGTTCAATTTAAATAAAAAAGAATTGGATCTAGTTTGCTGTGGATTTCTATTTTAGTTATCAAAAGACTGCATGGGCATTGAAAGTGTTTTGCTTTCTTCTATATATTAAAAATTTTATTTTATGTCAAAGTGTAAATAAATTTCGTACTAGGAATCAACATCAAAACTTGTGAAGATGTTATTTAATGTGTAAACTGCATGTGATTTTGCACTAATGTTACCATTTTTTAAATACAAATTGTGAAATGTTGCTTCTTTGTTTGGTCAAATCCCCCTCTTGTGTAGTTAAACTGAGATGTGGTGCAGAAAATTTATTGATATGAATAAGACGAATCTATTTGTGTTTTTAAGAAATGAACAATCTCAAGTCTGATCTCAACGTGTTATGGTTTGAAGTCAGAACCGTCTCATTTTGAAGTAAACATGTAAGTCCACTTGATGCAAAAAAGCAAAGGTACTTTACAATTTCAAACATCTGGGCAAAAAATGCATTCCTGTTGATAAATGGTTAAAAAGGAATTTAAACTTTAGGTCCAAATATTGTGTTTTAAGAACTATGGCCGAAATTGTCATTGAATATTAATTTAACATT
This sequence comes from Oryzias curvinotus, assembly GCA_023969325.1. NCBI lineage: Eukaryota > Metazoa > Chordata > Actinopteri > Beloniformes > Adrianichthyidae > Oryzias > Oryzias curvinotus. The sequence continues at coordinate 11,047,542 of CM043708.1, forward strand.
TACTGCAGATGGTTCAGAAAGTAGAATACCATTATTGTATTAGTGTAATGTATTAGCAGTATAAACCTTTTCCAGCATGTTTAGGCCTCCTCCTTTCAACAGGCAAAATAGAGTTTTCTATAGATTTTTTTGGGTGAAATTCATTCCAATGTCATTGTTCTCACAATGTTTCACATTGGTTTTAAATGCAACCAAATCATTGATTGATGACTTACATTATTTTCACCTTTTAGATTTTTATGAGCTGTAATTAACAAACAAAACAAAAGTATAAAAGTTAAACTCAGGCAATTCTTCTTTTCTAATGTTTAAAGATGCAGAATAACTCATTATTTCAGCTAAAATTTAACAGATTTGGCCTTTTTCCACCTTAAACACCCAAGCCGCTGTGTGTTACCTCTTCATCTCTTAAATCTAACAAACAAAACAATTTTGAAAAGGACTGTATAATATTTTGTACTTGCTTCTAATGTCTTGTACTGAGGTCAAGGCTCTTTTTGTTGTCCTTATTTGCTTGATTTCAAAAAACACAAATGCCTAAGTGTTATCAAATTACTCAATGATTTAATTAGTGTGCAGACAAACTAACACTGGTGCACTTAATCATTTTCTTGTTTTCTTTCATCCTTTTGTTTGATTCTTGATGTAAAAGCTAAACCTTTGGATGAGTGCCAAACAATAAATTATGGCATTCATTAAACACATCAAATCGAAATTACTATTCAATTAACAAGTCACTCAAGCTGAACAAATCAACCAATTAGACAGTGTTTACACAGAAAAGCTAACAAAGGAGCATCCCTTTGGGAGAGCAGTAACACCAGCCAGAAGAATGACACTGCAAATGAGGAGCAGTGGGCTTAAAGAGGATGAGAGGAAGAGGAACTTGTTCAGAACAACCGCCCACTGGCAGACATTTGGGAGAATTAAAATAAATTAAAAAATTTGACAGGTTAATGAAAAAAACAGTAAAACAGAGGGGAACACAATCTGAAAAATATTTTAAAAAACAAAACAAAAAGGATGTATGTTTTGGATCAAGAAATGTATACTTAAACCCTAAAGTATGACATTCAAACAAAACATGTGATGAGATTTTATGACAATATGCCTCTTTCTCTTTCTTAAAGATTAATTAAAAAAATTGTAATAATTCTTTGTTTTTTTATATATTGCCCAAATTTACAGGGTAGAAGTCTTTTTTTTAATTATTGCTGTTATGGTGGACATTACTGCTGATTATTTTTAGTAAAGAGGCTTTTCAAAAATAGTAGTAAAAACCAAACAAAATCTAAACACTGCTTTAGTAATATTCTCTCTTTAAAAAAATCTTCCTACAAAATGTAAAGACAAATTAATGTACAATCTTGAAATAATGGTCTTTCTTTTTAACGTATTTGGTAAGCTTAAAATTAAATGGGCTTATAGAGACTTTCCCCCTCATTTATGTTTTTACTTTCAAAAAAACACATGACTGCATCAAGTGGAACCATTGGTTGAGTCTTTATAGGGGACACCATAAACAGCAGCAGCTATGAACCAGCTGTGAAGTGTATATTTATTTAGACTTAAAAAATAAAATAGAAATATTTTTTAAATGACATTCAGTGAGTTGAAGTAATAAGTTGTTTGTGTTTTGGTGGCAACGTTGTGTAGATAAAAGCTTTGTCATGCTCTGTCCCATGGAATCTGTCTTGATCGTACCTTTGGGCCACTGTAGCAGCATCGTAGCAGGACAAGCTGTTCAAACATTCACAACACACACATACGCATGCACTCACAAATATATACACACACAAACCAGACTGCAACCTAAGAGAGGAACAAAACAGAGAATGCAGAACACAGGCGTACTGTCACTGTGGTTTAAAGCATTAATCATGAGGTAACAGTGTTATATAAACACACAGTCTTGATATAGATCATTTAGACGAAATGATTAAGATACATAGTGACTGAGACATTTTCAACTGTTTCCACCCTCATATCCAAATCTGATGGCACTCAACTAAAGGCCAAAGGGGGTTGTAGAAAGTAGAATACCATTATTGTAGCAGTAAATGTCAGACCAACCCCATCTAATTGTGCCATTACTAATTCATGTTTATTAATGCAGTGATGTATGATGGCTCTACACGCAGACGGAGCTTGCTTGTGCCTGTCATGAACAGCTCAGTCTTAGCTGATGAAGGCTGCGGGGAGTCTGTTTGTGTTCGACTGGGTGTTGGGTAAGGGGCAGATGGTGCATGTAGCAACATTGCCCAGTGGTGTGTCATTTAAGCATGAAGGCACTTGACTGATGGAGCTGGTGTCTTCTGCTGGCCTCATGCCAGGCCCCTTGGTCCCCAGCCTCTCACTTCCCCAGAGCCTCTGGGCAAGTACCACAGTTATTGTTTTCCCTGCCAAGCAATTAGCAGCACTTAAGATTTATTTAGTCATGCTCTAATGTGTGGTAATTAGCTTGGGGCCTAAGCAAGCCCCAGCATTCCCTCACCTTGTCCCTGAAAGTAGCACCAAATGTAAGCAGGAGACAGTGAGGGAATGAGGGGGACGCAGAGGGAGGTACAGAGGGTGGGAACATGAGGGGAGGTGGAACAGAGCTGGAAGGATTATAAGAGTGCCAACCAAGCTCTGTGGATCAGCACTTTTTTAAGACATCTTCAGGGGCCTGTTGGCTGAACGGGTAGCAGGAGGAAAGGGCAAATACAGTGCAGTTAGACTTTTATAGAATGCTTTGTGGAAAAACACCCCTGACACACACCTCGGCCTGGCAGCTCGGTTTGTCATATGGCCCAGGGGGCTCTGCTGGCTTATCACATGACCATTGTGTTGACCTTAAAGGGCAGCTAACTCAACAAGCTCAGGCCACTTCCGCTACCTTAAATGCTGTCTGGAAAATGGGTTGGGTCACTGCATAGAATGTCATTCATGTGGGCCTTAGGGTGGATTCAGAAAAAAGCAAAACAAGTTTAAAATGAGCCCAAATAACTGGGTAAATTCTGTAAAAACAACAGAAACTCAATCAGGTTTGCTGTCTATAATTGATTTTGCTTTGGAGTTCTAGAGAGCAGACCTGGTGTACACTTAAAGTATGGACTATGTCCTAAAATAGCTACACCAGCCCGTATGCAGTTGAAAGGATCATGAAGTAAGACTTAAGATGCATCACCATTAGTGCTGTTTGGTCAGTCCAGAGTTCTTTTTTCATGAAGTTCACTTCATTTGGACGATTTGAAAACTCATCTGAACTTTAACACAGATTGAACAAACAAACCCAGATCTGCCTAAAATGACGGCTTCAGTTTGCTTGCAAGTGAAGTCTGAAGTGGTTTACTACAGTCTGGATTCAGATGAACTATCCAGTAAAAAATAAAGAGTGGAAATAAAGCAAGAAAAGCAAATCTTGTAAACATAAAAGGTATAAATCAGGAAAAAATAAGTCAAATCTTTCAATAAACAGTGTGAGTAATGTGTTTTCACAAAAGGATAAAAGCCTCAATGTACCAACCAGCTTTTCTTCTTCATGTTGTTTTTCTTTAAAGTATGCTCTATTTCAGTTCAAACCGACCCTAAACTTTAGCTGTTGTAACTGATGGTTTTTGGTAATTGGTCTGATCTCAAAAGCAAAATGTGAAAAGCCAAACAAAACAGGAGTTTCAGTGATGACTTCTTTACTTCCTCAAAAACTGTCTAAAAAAAACTCCAGATATTATTCTTATAAAAAAAATCCATCCATCGTTTGTTTTTTCCAAGGCAAAATCAATTTTTGACAAAATATTAAAACTATGTTTTGTGCATGATAAAATAATATATAGGGCAAAGAAAAAAAAAACTGCTGACATTGCAGTTTAAGTGTTTTTTGTCAAGCATTAGATGCACTTTAATCATGGCGGAGCTGGCCCTCCTCATCACCTAAAATTGCTATGCAGTCTGTAAGGGTGGTGCTATGAATGACATATCCCTTTCTATTTCTTCTGCAGGGGTAATGTGATGCTCCGAACCAATCAGAAACTTACAAGTCAACCCTTGACCTTTTTCATCGCAATATGACTGCCATTATCTTGCAGAAAATTAGAGGCATCTCACAATTGTTCAGTGGCAGTGGGGGGTTGAGGTTATTTAAAGATAAATGCTTCAGTGTTCATGATCCATGCAGCAATCACATACAGCATCACGGGGGAAAAGTACAAACATGCCTGCTCCAGCCTGGTCGCTGCATGATTGCACCGGTGCACATACGAGGCCATGTGTCGATGTTTTCATGTTGATTGTTTGGCAATAATGTTGCTCTACATTTGCCTGCAACCTGTCTGTCAGTGTTAGCCATACTGGTTTCAGTGGGTGCTTTTGTATTATTATGAGAACAGCTTAACTGCACAGTTTGGGCACATTTTTGCGGGGAAACAGGTAGTTACATAGTCTTTATTTCAGTTTTCTCCATGGGCAACTGCTTCACTGCTGGCTGTCTTATAAAAATAAGTAGTGAGAGGAATATTATCCCTCTAGTAATATTGCCATTTTGTGGCAAATGTCAATAGAAATGACATAGGGATAAAATTACATCTACATGCTGTTGTTGTTAAAAGTAGATGAGCATGCAGTTGCTTTTTCTCTACATTTTTCCTACATGACAACAGCAGAACACTTTGAGCTTTTATGTATTTCTATTCTTGTTGCTCAGCAATTAGGTTAAAACTGTATGTAACAAAGGTATTTGCCTGAATTAAAGCAGAGGGTTTTTAATTCTTAATTTAAAACTGTATTTTCTCCAGATAGATTTAATTTTAAATATTTATATAAATATTTATATATTTATATATTTTAATTGCCTGCATATGTTCAAATCCAAACAGCATTTTTAAGCAACATCTGCAATAATGACAAAGATTGTTGAATAAAAACAATCAGACTACAGAAATATTAATTTTGAAATTCCCCAAAATGGTCACATATATGTTGAGATTTTACTGTGTTTTACTTTTGAACCTGCATAGTGTCCTTGGGTGTTTTGAAAGTCGCTTTTAAATAATAACATTCTTATTATTATTAATATTATTATTATTGCTATTATTATTGTTATTATTATTATTACATATAAACAGTCCTATTATACTGTAACGTTCAGGAAAGTAAAACATCTTAGCATGTTATAAAAAATTTTAAATATTTATTTATTCTATTTCTAAAGTGTTTGTGTTACCAACCAGCATAGCTTGATTGTGAATAATCTCTATTTTATTCAGCTTTAAAATTAGAACAACATGGTGAAAAAAAAACAAACAAACAAACAACCAAACAAAAAGCAAAGTTAAATGGCGAAATGAGCCATTCATTTGAGCCATGCATTTGTTGGGGTTCTGCTGACTTACAAATGCTTCCTTGAATGTCATAAAACAGCATGAGAAAAACTGTTCTATCCAACACATGTCAACAGCGGGATATGCTTCCTAAATAAATGAATATATTACTTTTGCTCTTCTCTCACTTCTAACATTTGTTATTATCTATTATGATGCATTCATAATGTTGGCAAGGGCCACAGGATGGTTCTGTTTTAAATGTTATATTTCCATGATTGCTTCATTCTCTCCATTTCCTGTTCATTGTACGCAGACAAACTCTATTGTCTGTGGGTAGACTCTGCTCGGCCCTCAGATGGGCTTTCCCCAGGGAGCACTGCATCTTTTATTAATCAGGGGTGCTGCACCACAGCCCGGCTTATCTAATTTAGCAGCCTGCCTCGATGCTACTATGTGGCGCTTGGCGTGGAAAGAAGGGACAGGGACGTGGGGGTGCAGCTGGGTGTGGATGTAGCGGGGGTTACCATGCCTCTTTCAGCTTTTCCATAAAGTGGGTGTTGGTGGGGTGGCGGGGAGGTAGTGACTTATCAGACACCTCGTCACCAAGTTTTAGGTCTGAATCACAATACAGCAAATTACCTTCTGCTGACAAGAAAAAATGAGCAGGGTCCCCAAATGAAAAAAAAAAAAAATAGGATTGTCAGGAAGAGGTGACACATTGATTGCTTAGTATGCGCATCTAAGGACTGGGTTTCAGAGGTCCCCCCCATATATATGTAGAAGATGCAACGCAGTGCACAGTGCAGCAGTGAGGGGGAACGACAGATTGTAATGCCATTTAGATTGGAGACCCCAAGTTTAAACCAATCTAGCACAATCTAGCCTATGATAATCCCAGAATATTAAACTATTTTGTTTTCAAGTAAAAATCTTAAACCGAAACATTGAAAATCATTGGGTGTTTCCTGGCGTTGCTTGAAAATATACAGATTATGTTTTAAAATGATTCAGGGGGCAGCCAAGAGCTGGTATTCCTGTGTTTATTGCCTGTTTGCTGACTGACCGTTCTTCCTTCTTGCCTCTCATCTGTGTCATGGCTCCGATGAATCAGTGTCACCGGTGTTGAGAGCACTTACTGTCAACCCTGGCGCCCTGGGCTACACCACTGACGGACACAAACTATAAAATATCAGGCCCCTGGGGAGAAATCGCTCAAGCACTGCCCCACAACCCCAAGGGGCTATGATCTGGTCAGTGTGTACATGTTTCTATGAGTGTAATCAGGCAGCAATACAGCTATAAATTTGCATCTTTTGCGTTCATAAATATTTGTCTCTCTATGTCAATCCCATGGTTGCTTTTTGCACATCAATTGCACAAAGGGCAGCTAAAATGGAAGCTACTGACTTGCAATTTAGTTTTTCATGCCTGTGCAAAACTATATTCTTGTTCAGAACGTGGCTGGTTTATTACACTGTGTCAGAAAACGAATGGAAACCAAACAACATTGTTTCTGAACTTGACAACTTCTCCATCACATTGATGACCAAGCCTCCAACCCAGTCCCCTCCAAGTTTCTCAACACATCCAAGTATCAGTTCAGTAACAATGACAGACATTCTAAATGGATAGTTGTTTAAGATAATCACAAATATTTTTAGTCATTGACTCCCCATCGTTGACAAAGTGTAGTTGCAGAAAGTCTCCTGACAAATAGTGAGTATGACACAGAGAATCTTCTACACTAAGACGTCTCAAATGCCTGAATAATAAATGTGTTCACATGGCACAATGGTTTCTATGGCGTAGATCTGAGAAATCAAAGTTTCCCACTGTAGGCATTTTCCAGGATGTTATCACCATCCTGTCAAACCACAAAGATTAAAAAAAAAGTCCAGAAATGGGTTTATTTTTGTTTTAAAATTTGGCTTTGTTGCATGAGAGTGAATAGGGCCAGACTTGCAACAAGCCCCAGCAGTTTCTTGATAAATTGAACCAGACTCCAGTTAATTTTATTTATGAAAAAACTTGGCTAATACGTGTCTGCATACAGCTTTGCTCCATTAGTCAAGCTTTACAAATCACTGCTTTGAAATAGAATATATCCAATTGTTAGAATAATAAAAAAAATCCAGCCAATGTGTTTTCCAGATCTACTATTTATTGTTTTCAATCTTTGGTCTTTTGCGAATAAGCTATTTTTAGTGCTCTCCTTGGTATTTTTTAGAAGGTTGCAACCAAGCCCATCCCCAGAAAACCCCACTCTGCTAAGTGTCAATATTTTTTTTTTGGTAAACTGTAGATACAAGAAACTCCTGAAACTGAATACATGTATTTTGCTAACAATGCTTGGCAAGGTTTAAAACCTTTTGTTCCACATTCTTCTACACAACAGGGAGCTTATGTGCAGTAAAATCTCATGAGATGATTTGTGTATCTACATACAAGTGCCTCTAATTGACAGAACTTAGAGAAATTTAAGTGTGAGTAGGAGATGCCCTAAATAATTACCAAATTTAGGCATAATATTACATCATTTACCTAATAGAAGCACATGCAACTTCAGAGAGTCTCTGCAAGCTGCAGTAAAAAAGGGAAAAAAATCCATATTGTGCAATGTGATGTGCAAATCCATATGTTAGTAAAAAAAAAAAAATCTTTACAGAGTTAGTTCCACCAAATGCTTAAGAAGGTATGTCAGGCAGACCACATAAAAGCCCACTCAATTGAGCACACAACTTGTAGGCTTGCTACAAGCTCATATATAATTTTTGATGAGTGCATCATCACTTCATAACTATGTGATATAGTCCATCCTCACCTGTGCCAAAGCCAGAGATGGCAAGAGCTGGAATAAATGTGGTGCCTTCAGGTTCGGCTTAGGGAAAGGAAGAAGTGGTCAGATGGGGTGTGAAAAGAAAATGACATTGAATTCCAACTTTATAGACTAAAAATAAAAAATATCAATAAATAATAATGATAAGACCCTCTTGAGAACTTTCATAAAAATATGTGATTGCGTTTTCATGGAAAATCTGGTAAGTTTGTTTCTTAGCAATTTTAATCAGTGAAGGTAACAATAAAAGTTGTGGGAAAAAAGCCACAAGAGCTTGTTGTGTGATACATACCCTAAGCAGATTTGTCAGGAAAATTGTGCCATCATGATTTTTTGAGGATTATGTCCACAGAAACCCTTTAAACTAGTTTTTGATAAAGGACATTGCTTCTACTCAAAAGTGGTTTTAGTGTAAATAAATAGGGTACATTTAAAGCCTTATTACTGTCAGATGGAACTGAGGATGGCAAACATTTAATCACCACATTTGACCCATTCCTTTAGTCTCAGGGCTAGCTCTCTGCTGTAAGGCCACAGAGATGATGATAATGAATGAATGAATGAATGAATGAATGAATGAATGAATGAATGAATGAATGAATGAATGAGATTTAACTGGCTTTTTTTTTTTACTCTGCCCTTATTTTTGTTATTGAAATGTCACATTCTTGTTAGGCTCAAGGATAAATAATAAATAAGCTATAAATACAGTCTTAAATGAGCTGACAACTTCACTGGGTCAACGGCAAACTGAGACCCCCCCCCCCATCTATTCTTTCTTTTCTCTCAGTTCCTTCTTTTCTCTCTTTAATTGGATCTTGTAATTAGTTTCTTTGAAGGATCTGGGAGGTCTGAGGCAACCTCTACAGCGTTTATTAGTGTTCTTGGAGATGGGTGCAGCTTTTTAAAAGCTCTCCTTGTTCTTTTGCTCTCGGGTCATAACATTATGAATCTGCCCAAAAACAAATCAAATATTATTTATAGCCAAGTTGAGTTTCGTGTGTATATACCTCCAAAAGAAAACAGGTTGGGAAACTTTTTTTTAAGTTAATGTGTATGCAACACACAGCAAGTGTTATATTTATCAGAGTAATGACTCAGAAAAAAAATCTTTTTTATAGGCACTCCTATGGGGAATTTTGAAAATTACACATTAAAAACACATCTTCCCTTTTTTTTGTATTAGAATATTTTAGAGGAAGTTATCATATCTTGTTTGAATGTGAAAATTCTATAAAAAAATTATAATAGAATAAGATAATAATTTTAAAAAGTTAATAAAATGTTTGAAGTAAAATAGTCTTTTAGCTTACAACTGGAAAAATGACCAGTCTCCATAAAATCCTAATTTGACTTGCAGAGATGTACAGCACACACTTTCATACAAACACACATAATACTCAGACCTATAATATACAACCCCCCTCTGGCACCCCAACACCATTTTCTCTCTATTCTTCCCCACCCTTCACTGGCCAGGCTACACTAGACATCTCTCCCTAATCAGCAGCCTCGTCTTGCTCTGAGTGGTTGCCATAGTAATATGCTGGCTGGTCGACATGGCAACCGCTCTGAGGTCCACTATTAAATGAAGAAGAGTGGAGGGAGGGATCGGCTGAATGGAGTTGGGACATAGAGAGAGACGGAGGAAGAACGGTAAAGACAGCATGAGACAGAGATAGACTGTCCAGGATGGGGGGAGGGGATTATGGGTGGGGTAGGTGTTTGGGTGGGGGTTAGGAAACATGAAATGTACAGATGGGAGGGGGGCTTAGAAAATGAGTTGAAGTAAAGGCAGAGGGAAATGAAGGGGTGACAGGAGATAACAGTGCTACTTGAGCTACCTATTGCATTGTGTGGCATTAAAAGCTTTTGATATGTGTCGCAACAATGCCATTAACCTAATGCATGACGTCATTTACTTAATGCCTTACACTTAGAACTGTCTTCACATGAAAAATGCATGTTCAGCACGTCTCAGTCTAGATAAAAGATCATAAACTAATACCATGCTTTAAGAGCTACTTACCATGCTATTGTTGGCCCACATGAGACATGTCTCAAAAATCATATAAAATCATGTTTATAATGAATTGGGGTTTGTGTGATTTATGATAGGCAAAATGATTTACAAAGCATAAAGACCCACTCCAATAAAAATGGTGTTTATGGTGTTTTTAACATGTTCTTGTGTCATTTTTTTTCATGAAAGAGGACAAAAAAGTTTAGCTTAAAAGTGCATTTCGGAGTATTTCTTTATTCAAATTGCTTTGTTTTCCTTGTCTAAGTTGGCATCTGGCTTAAAACTCCATGACTGGATAGCTCCAATGGTGCTCGCCATTTCTGTTGCACCGCTAATGTTAGACTGGGGTTGTGAGGGGCTGTAAGCCAGCAGGGGAGCGTGTGAACAGAAGGATGTTGGAAAGCAGGGGCGCCCTTACTCCACGCCAACAGTCCCACCAACAATTCAGAGGCAAACTTCTGATGAACCCCTGCCACGTTAAAGAAACTATGTCAGTGAAATTACAGCTCTATTGATTTGCCTAAAAATGGCATAATCTTAATTAAAAGACCACTGGGAACGATTTTGCAATAGTTCAAAAGGGAGTGGGACTTTAAAAGTCGCTTTAAGAGGTCATTCATTTAGATTTTTGTCGTACCAAAGCAGAAGCTGTTAAAATGTATTTCACAATCTCTTCAATCCACATCAAAACCATTTTAAAAAAGGGCTTTACCTGCAAAAAATCTCTGGCATCTTCTAACGGGTAAATTTCAAACAAAATGGGATGTTTGTAAAAAGGCTGGACAATTTCAAACTACACCACAGGTCCAACATAATCTAAAAACATTCTGTCAATCTCAGCACAAAGTAAAGATTCACACGGACACGCCTATCATAGAATACCTTAACATCATTTTACCCTGACTGATCTGTCCTTTCCACCTCCATGTCCCCTTTTGATCTATCCTCTCACTCACTTTCTCCTCACCAACTGTATGTGACCTCTGCAGCTGGTGCTGTGCATCACTTCCTTCTGATTTTTTTTCTCCAATTCCTGAATAGAAATCTCTGTCTTTCTCAGTCTGAAAGTATGATTTTAATGAATGAAATACCATTTCGTCAAGATGCCTCTACAGCAGTGACACAAAATAGCATTTGTTGCCTTCTGTGTAAAATTCCTCCATGAATTGGAGCCCTCTCTTTTCTCCCTGGAGCATCTTATGAAAGCTAGCTAATTGCATGTCCACATTGGCCCGTCAGTCCCTGCTTCCCCAGTGCACCATTCAGAGGCAATTAAAGTGAGCTTAAACAGAGTAAGAAAGTGCGTCATCCTCTTAATGCAATTAAAGAAGTGTGCCCACAAACAAGCAGTAGTCTGAAACACAAAAACAGGAATACACTATGAAAATAAAAAAGACATTTTTGAAAAAAGGTTTATCAATCTGGCACGGCAACACCTTGGCTTGGCTGCATCATGCAGGAGTTTCACAGCCAAAGGTTTAAATGCATACTTTTAGTTATTGAGACTTCGAATTCAAACACAAAACCCCTGAGTTCTTTTTGTTTGGAAAAACTATAGCCACCCATTTTAGTTGAACGTTAGCAGCATGATGTGTTAGGAGATAAATATGCAGCATATGCACACCTATTTGGAGTCTGTAAAACATGCTTTGCTTTTGTGCCACTGGTATAAGTGTGTAATAAAAAGACTATTTGACTGAAAAATGCCTCCTCTGTCTGAATACAAGCGAAAGAGAATAAAAGGGTAAGTTCAAGTATGCTATGTTGTCAGACAAGGAATCACATTTTCTAAGTCAATGTGCTTTTCTTTATTTTATTTTTTATTTTTTTTTGCAGGTGGTTAAGAACAGGTTTAATCTAATAAATGACACACTTTAAAGAAAGCACACAAAAAGACAAATGGTGCTTTAGCTCATAGGATGAAAGGCCTTTGCTCAGATACACATATTTTTTCTGAAGCAGTCATTCTGGAACACTTAGGAAGCCTCTAACAAAGATGGGCTTGAAGATTAGATAAAATCCACCAAGGCTTTATTATAAGATTACAAACTTAAGTCACTCAGCGATGTAAAAAACCTCTTGTTGAGTAATTTTTTTTATTTTTTTTTATGTGCAGCTGCCCATTCATGTCCAGGTGACTCCACTTCCATTTCATCTATCAAGCTACTTATTCATTTTGTAATAAGCTGTAAAAAGATCATTTTAAATAAAAAAAGGTCAGAGCAAACAACTTTAACTGTGTGTCACAACTGTATCTCCTTAGACAGGCCGAGTTTATCTATATATTCATAAGATATACAATGTTATATTGAATAGCATATACCACCGTAGTTTCAACACATTCAAACAAAAAATATTACATTATATACCTTAAATACTATGTCTAGTACAAAGCTTTGCCTCGTTTGCTCAATGAAAACTTTGCATAGCCGCTGCACAATCATAAGTGCTCTTACAGAATTCACAGTCTGGACCTGAAGGCTCCATAAAGACTTTTGATCTGTCATCAAATTTGACATGCCTAAGTTTAACTTCAGTGTCTTTCAACACGTCTAGAAACAAATCTATATCAACTGACTTTGGATCTGAGTATACAAATGACAAAAGAAGAATTTAGGCTTTTCCTGGATGGTAAGAAATACTAACTTGTGTACCCAATGAAAAAAAAAATCTCATAACTACACAACAACAATTTTGACTTAAACATTTTCAAGCACTTAACTAAGAATCTGCTGACTCAGACTCAGCCTTTGCACGCTAATCACCATATATGTGGTATGATGAAATGCAGATGTAAAGATTGTATAAGTAGATATTTCCCATTATCTAATATAAACATAGCTACTGTCTTGTATTTTGCCATTTGAGCTTGTCAAATATACAAAGAGGTGATGGAATAGTGCACATAACGACAACATTTAAACAGAGTGCAACTCATGATGTAATGTAATCTTTTCTGTTAAAGAATAATAGCATTTAAAAATATTCAAAGGGTCTTTTAGTAAAATGTATTCACTTTTTAATTTCTATATATTCCTTACACTCCTAAAACAAAAATAGATTAGATAAAGATATATAGATGAGAGCATAGTATGAAAAAATAGCCTATTTTAAATAAGATATTTTGCCTTTTTTAACTGTCAGTGAGCAGCACAGGCAACACTGCAACTGGGATTACATTTTAGTGGGGGGGGGTGATTACAGTTTTCTTCAATTAGTATCTAACAGTCTTGGTCATGCTATTAAAAATCTTACCATTTTACCGTTAGACATATCTATTTTACATAATCTTTGTCTGCTGAATAAACTCAATGACCTCTTCTCTGCAATAAGACACATTTTCATTCAACAGTGTCACCGGATAGTTTGTGTTTGGAGCAAACTATTAATTACAACTGGGCCATATTTGCAGAAGGGAATGCATGCCAATAACAGCTAAATATGTAATTTATTTGGGAGAAATCAAATTAAAGAAATAGATTGGAGGGAGGGCCTTAGAGTTTGACAGTAAAAACCAAAGGTGTCCAATTCAAGTCCTTGAGGACTGTTGTCCTGTTTCTTTTCAATCTTCCCCTGCTTTTGCTACTTCTCAATGGTAAAACCCACATCCCAGGTAATTAGTAACAGGTAAGACAAGGAAACCAAAGAAGAAGAAAAAACAAGCAGGACACCTAGGACTGGGATTAGACATCACTGCAAAAACAAAAAGTAGCGTTTAAAACTGCCTCTTCCAAATTTATAAACAGTCGTCAGTTTTTTCCCTTTTCTTCTTGCCCTGGTTGAGATTCAGCAACAATTGAATGAGTATAGTTAAAGCTTCCTGGCATTTAACGTTTTTCCTTCATGCTGCATGCAAGAGTTTGAAAAATTAAAAAAATAGTATTATTCTTTTGCATAGTAATTTAATAGGTTTGAGTATTAAAAGCACATGGATTTCCACATTACGCGGTTTTTACTATGATTTTTCCTTATTTCATTTGTAATCTGTGACTTTATAGTAAACATTTAATGCAAACCTGGGAATATTTCAAATTTATTTTCATATTAAACCTCTCAGTTTTTAACTGTTTTGTAAAAACAAGCTTATAATTTAATCACAACGTAACCTCAGAATAAAACCAAGCAAAGAGAAAAAAGCTAAACATTTAACATACCAGTTTGTGTTCATAAGGCTGCAAAGAAGAATTGCAAATTACACTAGCAGTATAAGAACAAATTGGAGACCCTAAATGATTTTTAAATCAGACCAAAAACAACAACAAATCTTAAACAATTGGGGTTTTGTATTTATATGTTCTACATAAGGGACAAGGTGTGGTACTTTTTGAGAAAAAAAAATAACAGCAATTAGTAGCATTTAAAAAAAACTATACAAAATATGTTTATGATTTTTTGAGTGCTAGAACATTACATAAAACAGACTAAACAGTTGCAAAGTGTTTGTTAAAAGGATTTGTGCTGGTTGGGGATGTTTAAACTCTTTCCCAGAAATGCACCACTCTCATGCAAAAATGGTCAGTAAGGGAGCAGATACACAACACGTGCCGACTATTCATAGCTGCTTTACAGTGGAGTACTTGACTTCGGAGGGGGGCTTTTTCGATCCCTGTTATTTGACAGTCACCATCACTGCCTATTCTTTCACCAAATGTAAAGTCCAACTGCCCTCCAAATATCTCCCAATTATAAAAGGTCCTTGAGTTGCTGTTTTGCCCCCTCTCCAGCTTCTGTCTGATTACTGAGTGTGGGGTGAGCTGCACAGGCAATCAGCCGCAAAGCACAGAGGACCAAGAGGACTGGGGGAAAAAAATCAAATCCAAAACACGGCAAAAAAATAAACTAAAGGGAGACTACCGGACCGCAATTACAGGCCATCCAGCCAGGCCTGTGCTCCAGCACTCAAGAGCTGCCGTGATTTCCGACAGAAAAGGTTATTAGTTTTTATTGGAGGAAATAGATGCTGGGTGGCTTTAAATGGCACAGTAATGCGGGAGGAGGGGGGCGGGCGTCAGGGACTGAGCAGGGTGGCTGCAAGGACCCCTCCTGACCTAGGACTCCCCAGAGACCCATTGCACTGCCAGAGAGACACACAGAAACCATCACACAATCCCCTTCCCCCAGTCCTCATGCCCTACAACTCATGCTTGAACTCCAGGGTCGCGACGTGCTCTTTGGCCTTGAACTCAAGCCGGACCCCCACTCCTCTTTCCTCCTTAGACATGAACAACGTTACTTGTCGTTTCATCGCCTCATTCTGCTGCTTACGCCTGCCAAAATAAAGAAATAATATCGAAAACTAGTCCCACTGTCACAATTTTGATAAAGGATTAAAGAGATGCTTTCATTGAATTGAAATACATATTTATTTTAAACTTCAGTATGTCTGCTATCAGTGTATGTGATTTTGAAAAAAAACATTACCGGTGAGGGCGGCAGGTGCGTGTTCCATAGTCGACTGACAAAACAGCAAATTTCCTGTCACAAGCATGCGAGCCAACAACTGCAGAAAGAGAAGTATACGGCCATATTTGCCTTTGTGCAGGACTGCCGGTGTGTGTATTTTGCTGTGTGTGCTGTTATTTCAGACTGTGTAAGCTATGATCTGCCTGCATCGGATGAAGTGCTCTTCACAAGTGTTGGCAATGTCAGTGTCCATTGATGGGCACTAATCAAAAACATATGCTTTTGTCAGCCAGAAGAAACCTTTGAATGATCTAACCATCTTTCCACGAGCATCATACAACATTTCAATACCTTAAATATGTAAAATGCAATTACAGAATGAGGCCGTGAGTGAAAATGCATGACTGTATGTCAAAATAAATAATATGCTAATGATATCTTTTGTCAGAACATACATCCATGTTCATCTTCATTGTGCTTGCCGCCCATGCTCCTGTCCTAATCTATATTCAGTGCAGGTAGGCTCCAGCACGGACCTGCAGCTCAGTAACTAATGGAGGGGCTGATGGGGGCCTGATGACGACCACTGGGCCATTTGTACACACACAAACACACACACAGTACACATATACAAACACAAACACTACAGCCATTTCCAGCTGCAGCTGCACACAGCCAGTAGCTAAGCAAGTTAATTACATTGGCCATTTAATACTGGCAATTTTTTTTCTTTTGCGCACAGAGGTTGCAATTTGATAAATTTGATCATCTTTCTGAGTAAGTGAATAACAATTGCAGTGCAAGACATCACTTCTTTCTGTGCTTTTTTTTCCCGCTGCAGCCAGTAGTTTTAAAATTTCCGGTTTTTATGAACCTTAAACATTGTCCTGCAAATTTTTTCCAACAAACTATTTTTCCCTAAGTAAAATGCAATGTAAAAAATTAGAAAAATATTACTGTCACACAAGGGTCTGTGGAAGTCACCTCTTTATTGAGTATGCTGACCTTTTTTATGGAAGCCACATCTGCTCTGGAGTAATGTTATCAATTGTATGAAGATTGAGGGCCATGAATATATTTAAAGGCAAATGTTTTAAACATAAGATATGCACTACATACATTTAAAGTTTTTCATGCATTTACTAGAAGATGCTTTTTACACTTTAGTATTTATATTATGAAAATTTAACAGATTGTTTTGAGCAAAAATGTTCTCAATTGGTTTTCAAAAACTAAAAGTCAATGATAACTTTAAAAAAAGAAGAAGAAGAGAAAAGAAGAGAAAAGAAAGAGAGTCTGAGTGAAATTACGCTTGATTCTGAGGATGAGGCACCTAAACAAAGTTGCAAGCATGAGGAGCACTATTTGAAATTGTTTTAATGAAGTCTGATGTTATTTCTATCCTTTGTAGTTTGTTTAAGATTTTTTTTTCAATTTAGATTTGTTTTCCTACATTTCTTTATGGAAGTATCTGAATCAGACAAATAATCTAGGAACATTCAAATTTCATCTGGCTTTGAGCTAAGTTTATAACAAGTCTTGCAAAATATTATTTACTTAAATGCAAAGTAAACAAATATATGAATTTCAGATGCCAGGTTAATTCCAAATCATTTTTTGTTTTTTTTATTAAAATGAGCTATGAGCTAAAAAAAGTACTTTCTCAATTCATGTTGCATTTTAACTTCAAGTTGATCGGAGCACATGCAGTAGGTAAGATAAAGAATAAAGATGAAAAAAATGTAAATTTTAACCAAATCAAATCAAATGTAAATAAATATACACATAAATTCAAAGCAACGTGTCATCCTTGAAATAGAGTAAAAAGTTGGGTTGCACTAATGTTTATAATTACACAAATAAAATAAAAATGTCTTTTAACTATAGATTTCAGTAAAAAATTTTATTCCTGATGAAAGTTGGGTTGTAATTTGGCCTTTAGAGAGATACTTTCAACTTTGATTTGATTTGAAATGGTTTATTTCAAGCAATCAAATAAGAATAATACAAAAAAACAATACAATCATCAGTTATACATTCATACAACGACGAATCAAACTAAGGATATTTAGACATGTTAATAAAGATTGCTTGAAAGGGAGTGGAAGGAAGCAAACTTATATAATCCCACCCCTGTTCTACCGTAACCATTTTATTACATGATTTATCATTATCCGGTTCCTAGTTTTTAATCAGACAGAATTAAGAAACCTGGAATATCAATAAAGCACATGACAAAGATGAATTACTTAAATTGTGTAAAAAATAACTTTTAGAAATTAACATGGCAAATGAAGATCAGTTATCCAAAATATATGCAGATTATGTTACTTATAAAAGTCATTAATATGATTAAAAAATAATACTATATCAGTAAAATAGACATAACACTGTTTCAGAAATTTTTATAGCAAAATTTGATCAAGTATCAAAAGTTACAAATATGTGCAAAATTATGTTACATTTGCAGAAAGTGAAGTAATATCATTAAAAGTCAATCAATTTAACCATTTTCAATAATTGATTAATCATTTGTTTTATTATTTTTGTGTATTTTTTATTTCTTTTTTATAATAAAGTTATGCTGTGAAGTAAAATAAAAAAGGGTCCATATTCTGTCGAATGGCCAAGGTTGGTATTCCTTCTTCTGCTGATTAACAGCCATTCTTCTGGGTTTAAACAGAAACTTTGACAAAGTATTTCTACTTCTGAAAGGTTACGCAAAGTAAAAATACAAATTTGGGTAGAACTTGTTTCTAAAACCTGGCACCATCTGCAAACTTTACAACCAATTATTTATAATTTAACCACCTCAGTCATGAAACATTCTTCACCTGGATCTCAGTTCCCTGAGTATTTCTCAATCAACATACCCACAATGCCACATTTTAATCAAGAAAGGTCTGACTTTCCTTGGTAAAAAAATTTGACAATTACATATCAAACTACATTTGCCATTAAATGTGAATTCCTTTGATTTGCTGAAAAAGATTGAGTAATTAATTTGACTTAAAAGTGCAACATTTTAAAGTGCTCCTATATTTAATCTTTAACCCACACACTTGTCTTAACTGTTGATTCTTAGATTTTCTGATTAATATGTTTTGTTCTGCAGAAAAACTACTAGAAGCTAAAATGAAACACACCTGTCAAAAAAAATCAATCTAACTGACCCCCCCTCCGTCCCCTCCGTCCCCGTCCCATTCAGGGGACATCTAGCACCTGAACAGTGATCCAGCAAAACCACAAAAACTGTTGAAGGAGGTCTTGTGGAGCTAAAGTGTTTGTCAAGCCTCAACATTTTCTTAGACGTGAGTTTTAACAGGAATCTGCAGAATGTGAAAAGGCTGAATTTGTTCCAAACTGCTTTTTTATGTCCCTGAAACTTGTTTACATTTGCTCTTTATATTCTGATTTGTTCTCCTATGTCATACAATGTAATATGGATCTCCTTTAGTAAACCCCTCCCTCCTCTGGTGTTTCTCTGTCTCTGCTGAGCTTGGGGCAAAGAGCTGACAGCCACTGACCTAGGAGACTTTGAGGTTTCCAGGGAAAAAGGTAATGGGCCCAACCCCAGAACACACTCTCACTCTTTGCACATTCAGGGCTGCCGGCAACTTTGATCCAGTAGCCCCCACTTTGGTCTCCTGACGCCTGGTGAGGAAATTCATAGGAACAACTGGAAGAGGCCTGTGTTTATTCAGCTCCTTTAATGAGGAGGGAGATGGATTATCGGGGGCCTAAATCTCCCCAAAAAAACACAGGGAAAGAAAACTGCTGCTCGTTCCAGATGTTGCTCTACCAGGAGTCACTCCAAAAGAATCTGAGAGAGCGCCACGGTTTTACTGTGCAGATGGGGAGAACTAGTGGTCAGCTGGTGAATTTCCTTGCTTTTTCTCTGTTCCTCTGTCTGGCCAGATGTGGAAGCTGGCAAGTCCTCTTTGGGTGAGTGAAGAAAAGAATAACTGCCCAGGTGAGGTGTGAAAAGCTTGAGGCTCCAAGAGGGAGTTTGCACACATGTGCTTTGTTGAAACCAAGACTATCAGATGTAAAATATATGCTGCCTTGAAGAGAAAAAGAAACTTCAGGAAATGCATGTACTTTCTATATGAAGCTTCTCCGCAACAAATAACAGCAAAAAGGCAGTATAGCATCAGAAGAACAGGGTCTGTTTGAACAAAAACAGATCAAATTACGTGTAAAATCAGCATACAACTACATGTTAAAGACTGATAAAGAGGCTTCAGTATTGATGCCACTTTACCCAGCAGTGCTAGGAAGACTCAGGTTCTGAGTCAGGCTCTTGACCTCTTTGCCAGAAGACTGCCCAGATCAATAAGTGTCTCTATTGTCAAATCATTTAGAAGAGGATTAATAGTCACAGATCCTCACACAGAGAGGACAGAGGTCAGTGTAAGCTGTTCATTTACATGTGATTGTGAGACAGCAGGTCTGTAGTGAAGCCCAGGTCACACATATTGTTTAAGCCTCACTCTTAATGTGGCAATGGGAAAGCAGTCCATGCCTTAATTTGCACAAGCGGATCATCCTTGCTTGCTCACTGAGAGGCAACCTTTTGACTTCCATCCTGAAGCCAGTTTGAAAACAAAAATAACTGGAGACAGGTCAGTTCAACAAGTAACCACAAGGGAGGTTTTATACAAGCAATGCAGTGTGACTTACTAGCTGATGATTAATAAAATAAACTGATTAATGAATCATTCCAGATTGTGGTTGACTGAATGCACCTAAATGCAGGCAATTCGAAACAAAGAGGCCAAAGACAGCTGACCAAAACTAGTTTAAGGACCAGGGATGGCTGTCTTAATCCCATATCACTGAAGATGTTGCTGGCGATGCCTAAAAGACACACGCTCTTTGACATACTCTTTGACCATTTACGCGATCACCGTGAACCATTTGATTCTGATACTGGAAACAGCAGGTTGCATTTCGGCTTTGCACCAATATGCAACTTGTCACTAAAGTAACATGGCGTTTCATGGCTGCCAGTAATTGAACGAGCGCAAAGATAACTGAGCGAATGTATTCAGAAGTGAGTAAGCGACCCCGCATTTTACGACTGCACGTGTGCAATCCTAACTTACTGGTCCTGACTGAGCACAACTGTGCGCTCGCTGCGCTCGTGATGTAAGGTTACTCCTTGGCACCTTGTTAAATATGGAC
The DNA here is from genome assembly GCA_023969325.1 of Oryzias curvinotus. Classification (NCBI taxonomy): domain Eukaryota; kingdom Metazoa; phylum Chordata; class Actinopteri; order Beloniformes; family Adrianichthyidae; genus Oryzias; species Oryzias curvinotus. Next base: position 11,068,291 of record CM043708.1, read on the forward strand.
CATTTTGTTGTCATTTAGATTTGTCAATTACAAAAATAAAATTGCCTTACAATGTTACAGCCAGGGCAGGCCCCAGTATCGCCATGACCCCAAAAGGGATATAGCGGCTAAGGAAAATGGATGGATGGACGTGCTTATATTGTCAATTAAGGCACACAACCATAATGTTATCTTCATGACAAAATAAATAAATAAACAACATTTTTGTAAATTACTGATTGCTTTATCAATACAATACATTAATTGACATAGGTATAAAACTTATCTGAAGACGTTATTGGTTTGATGTTTTCGCTGGAAGATTTCTTGAAGGTTTGCTCGGTCTAGTAAGTTGGCAGTTTCATCTGAAAGTTTTTTTACAGGTCTTGTCTTCACTCTCACATTTCCTGTTAAGTCTTAATGACATTTCAGGCAGTGGAAATAGCAGAGGGATCGTGCTTTGATATCTTTTTATGTCCTTTCTCAGCTTTTTAAACATCAGATAGATTACTTTTTAGAACCTCAATCAATAGTCTAGAGAAGCCTACATTTGTTAAGTGTTACCACAAGTTTTGAAAGGAGAATTAATCAAACTCTGCCTTGTCATCACCTGACCTAGTGACAAATTTTCACTGTCCTTTCTTGCTCCAATGAATCACATAACATGTCCTAACTCCTCTCAAATGTGCCCTTGTGAATTGACCACGTTTTCTTTTTATTACTTGTTGTTTTTTATTGAAAATGTTGGAATTCATAAATTATTAAAACATAATGTTTTAACAACTGCTTAAATTTCAGAAAATGTAGTTTTCGCAAATCCATGTCTGTGTGTAGAGCTGTAATCATAGAGAAGGCTGCAGATAATTCATTTTAAGTCATTTAAAAAAAAGAAAAAAGAGAAAACATTGGATGACTCACTAACCACAAATGAACAAGTCATAAATGTTTTATGACTTATTACAAGTTTTTATTTACACAGATGTTTATTTGATGTATTAATGTAGACATGTTTGAACTTATTTTTTTTTTTTTTTCAAATAAGGGATGAACGCATTCATTCCATGTGTTCCCATGAATTCATTTAGTCAAAACATTTTATCATTGCCTTATTTATTTTTGTCTGCAGAGGTTTGTAACTTTCTTCGAAAAGGAAAATTAAAAAGTGAAGCGTGCACTCACCAAATGTGCAACAGGAGAAGTGTTGTTGGCTTCCACAATCCTGCAAAACACAAAAAAAGTAATCATCTGCTGTCCTTAAGAAAATAAGAATTTAAAATTACAGAATTTCATGAGTTTATTAGTAACTGTTCACCTTTGGAAAACGTTTTTCTGCCCAAAGGCTATGTAAAAATTGGCACAAAATCTTACGTATAAAAGAATAAAACATGAATTATGTAGGTAATCACAGGAAGCCATTATACTGTTACTTTGCACTCATTTTTGTCTGAAGGCTCTGCACTGTTTATTGTGGACTTATAACAACTTATGGGTGAAAAAGGACACTCCGCAAACACATTTAGCATTAAATGCATAAAAGCTCCCTTGAAAAACATCCCTTTCTCAGAAAAAAGGATAAATGTAAATCTAATACTCTTCTTTCATACATCAATGGCAATCTCATTTAGAACACTTTCATATAGCAGCTCAGACAAAAAGTAGCCTCCCGCACATTATCCCTTACTCATCCAAATGTCACTTTCCATTTTAAATCACTATTCTCCATAAACATCAACCCCTTTACCAAGCTCCAGAAAACAATCTATGATTTATCTGATAAGGTTGCTATATGTGGACAGCACACAAAAACACTGCCAAGTCAACTGCAAGCTCTTTTATTATTTTATACGCCATTGCAAACACCAGGGTTGTAAAATGAAATAGAACATTTTTTCTTTTAGTTTCTGCTTTTGACTGGTGTGAATAAAACATGTTGCCTTACCACAAATATAAAATCAGAGACAAATCATTAGAGCACATACATTACGCCAGTGGTAACGGCTCAGGCATAAAATTTTGTGAAATGTTTGGTGAAAAAAAAAAAAGTACATTTTCAGAAGCGGAAAAATTTAATTAAACTGATCCCAAAATTATATGTAACAGAAACCTTGTTTGGTTGATTCTTGTATGGAGGTAAACAATCAAGATGGCCACCATTAGTGCTTTGGAATACACCACACTCTGAGTTGAAAGTGTTTAAAGTGCCACGCTGTCATTTCATTTTTTACATTTTGTTGCTTTGTTTGGTTTCAAGTTGGTTTAGCTGATCTTCAAAGCATTGTAATGGGTAGTTTTTGTCAAAACCTTCATGAAATAATACAGCTAGTGAAGAACATGTTCACTTGTGCAAATTTTAAGGATTCTTCATCAGACTCCAACAAGGTTTGAGTCTAAAATGATGATAAGAATAACTAAAAGCCAAATTCCTCCATTAATAAATAAATGTATTTGATATAAGTTGACATGTGAAAACAGTGTTAGCATTTTAGCCATTATTTTTATTGTAAACATATTAACCAATGATGATCAAATAACCTTCTCACTCCTGCCTTTAGACAAGGTAAAGGCCTCCATTCCCCTGACGTCAGGTCAGTAAGTAAGCTTGTATTTTTGGATGGTTGCTGCCGACTGTGTATGTACTTTAATAAGTGGGTTGCAGGTCAGGCAGATTTATAGGCCCACGATGGGGTGGAGGGTCCAGAATCCCTTGGCCTCCAGCTTTCCTCTGTGCCATTACGCCAGAGTGAGATATAGTGGGATATTGATCCCAATGCCACTTCATTTCGCAATAACTATTACACGATATTCTCTAAGGCTGTGCGTGTCTCCTGATTTATGCTGCCTTGCTATTTACATTAACAGTAAGTGTTTTTCTATATGGACTGAGGAGGGTCGAACAGCCACATAAATGGACGTGCAAACAGTCACATGCTATTCCACGCCTGTCTTTTGCTGCCTTTGTTTTTGTTTTTTTGTAATAGTAGCTGGGTGGCTTATTTAACACCGCCTGCTTGGTGCAAAACACGTGAACAGCTTTCATGCATTCATTACAACAACACAATTACCCAAAAGTATATTTTATTTACTGCAGGTTATTTAAATTCCTGTTCTATCACATTCACCCCTCACGATGCTTGTGCACTACTGTTTTATGGACTTTTTGTCATGACATCACTGCTTTCAGCACAGTTTTAGTCAGCATAAAGAGTGCAATTAAAATAATCACTGCAGTTTTTGCATCCAAGCACAAAAATAAAAACACAATTTGCTGAAAACTGTAATTTGCATAGTTATAAGATGTTATATTTAACACATTTAACAGCTTTATAGAACATTAACCACATTGAAGTGAGCAGCACTTCAGGCTAAGAAAACAACATCTTCAAAGCGGTGTTACTACATGTGTTCTTCACTGATATAAATTTAATTGAATGCTGCTGATTTGCAGATTAGGTCAAATGAAGGAAATTGTTGTCATGGTTGGAACAATTAGGAAAAGCATCCCGCGCCCCAAGATCTGACACCATCACCTGCTGCACGCTGAAGAGCTGAGTCTTTGCCAAAGTGGCTTCTCTTGCAGTGCCAAGCTGCCACTGAGTGTTTGTTTACACACAGAGCAAAGCTGTGTCAATGCCAGAGGAGCAGGCGTGCAGGGGGAGGATGGGCGGTAGAAACAGCCAGTATAATGCTGACATTCCCACATGCAGCCCCCACGGGGGCTGTCACCGCTACATTATGCCACTACAAAAAAAAGCAACAAAAAAACAAAAGGACTAATGACCCTTAATTGCTTTGGAGATGTTTAAAATCAGATGAGTGTCACATCAGCTGGAGTATGTAAATCAAATCCCCCTCCTTGTTCCTCCTCCCAGTCAGCTGCTTTAACTAACTCCCCTGGCACAATCAAGTCTTTTTCTCATGAGGGGGCAGGGCAGCTTAGCAGGCTCGCTGCCAAGTGAGGAGAGCTGGCAAGTATGTCAATGTGGAGACACTTGTTGCTATTGCCTGTTACACCAGCGCTTGCTGGAAATGAGTGGTCCGCCTTTGGGAAGCAGGTGGGCACACTATAGCATTCACGTGCCTCCATGTTAAACAGGGCAACAGAAAGGCCACGTGCCTTACTTTCAGCTTCTAAAGCAGGCCAATATGTTTTGCGTGTCCCATTCATCAAGAGGCCCATTTGTATTTTTTTATCCGTGTTGAATCAAAAGGAATGGGACTTGTCTTTGCTTGTTTTATTGTGTCTAAACATAGCTGTGACAGTGACAGTTTGCTTTGAGTATGCTTAAAAGCATTGTATTTTATATCCACTGGCACCATAGATTATTTGGATGGCTGTAAAACAATTGCTCCTTAAAAAGAAAAAAAAAACCTTCTCAAACGTTATGGGAAGGACGTGTTTGCCATATCTCTTCATATTTAATTGTGTTTCATTTTAATATATGCACATTTTTTATATTATTTTATACTTTAACTGCAAAAACCTAATAAAAGGGTAATTTTACATTGCATTTCAAACTTTCGCGTTTTTATTAAAACAGCCTGGAGGAGACGGTCTAACCAAATAATAGCAACTGCTGAAATTAATCAAGTGTAATCTCAGGAGCTACCCCCCAGCCAAGGCAGCCGTCTGACACCCATGACCTACTGAGAAGTGAGCAGTGTCCTCCTATGCCCTTGATGTCCCAATGCGCCCACTACACCCATTAACATCAAGCCCTAATGCATTTCCTGTACCTGCATGCTCTTATACTGTATGGAGTGTCTGATGATTTAAAGACGGCAACAAACCTGTCCCATTTTCAGAGTGACATTATTGATAGGCTGTCACTTCACATTGTAGGTAACAGCTAATAGCTGTTTTATGGTGCACATGTCAAAGCTGATGTGTACAGTTTTAATGTTTTTCACTGTGTTGCTGTGCTTAACTGACTGTAATGATTGCTTCAAGATTGTTGTCGCACTTTTGTTTGAACGAATTCATTGGAAAAGTTTGTAAATCCCTACAGAAACATTTTCTCTGGCCAAACTTGATGTAACTGAAGGTTGTCTGTAAGGCAAACTATAAAAGTGTAGAAATTAAGTTGTGCAAATTGTGTTTCCATTATATTCAGATTTTATTTGTTAACATTCATCACAGTGCATGAAAGGCAAGCTTTGCAGAAAGACTAACAAGTCCTCTTCACCCTTCCGCTCATTATCCACTCCAGTGTTTTCTCCCTATGAACCTGCACCCCCACTTGTCATGGACTAGCCTGCATATTTGCATGAATAGAGACCCAGACAGCATGTGTTTATGAGTTAGTTCAGGCAACAAATGTGTGTGCTACTTATGTCCAGGTCTCAGCAGACCCCAAGTTGTTAGGCATTAATCAGAGCACCTGCTCAGAGAGCAACCTGTGTCAGTGGCTCGCTTGTGTCCCCAACACTTTCCGGGCAGCCAGGGTCTTTGTTTCCCCACTTCAGTCATCAGCGTCATTTGAAATCAATTTAACGATTGTGTCGGAGACTGATTTGAATATGCAAATCATTGCATGGAGAGAAAAGGAGTAAGCAACATACAAAAAGAAAGAAAAGTGGGTTGAAAAAAGGTCTGGGAAGGAGGACCTGCTGAGAATTACTCCAACATTAAAGAGCAATAAGTTGTTAAGTGTTGTTCCAGCATGTGGCTGAAAACAAATGAGGGGAGAAAAAAAGCAGAGAAAAGCAAAGCAGCAGATGCTGGTGTGAATCAAGTCACGAGCCCTCCTAAAAACAAGGTTTCATAAGGAGAAAAAGGAAAACCCAGTGACAAGCTAGATAAGATTAGGTCAGAAAAAGGGCGTGAAAGAAGCAGGAACCAAAAAAAGAAAAGAAAAAAAGAGTAGAAAAAAATAAATGATTAAATTCATGGGGAGCAACATGAAAAGAAAGATGGAGGAGAGCAGAGCAGGAGAGGGGGCTTGGAGTCATCACTGGAAGATTTTTATTGTCCGGACAGTGGAGGCACAGACAAAAGCACTGGGAAAATTCAATTAAGTATCATATGCAGTGACCTTATTGCCATGGTTACGGAGCAGTGGGAAATATTAATCAGGCCTGCACTTGCAACAAGGAGAAACGGGATGGTGGTCAGAGAGGGAAGACAGAAGGTGGTAACAGAGGGAGAGGGGATAATGACACAGCTTTTATATATTTTGGTTTTATGTATTTTAACAAGCAAAGTTGCAACTGTTCATGTCTAACTTGGAAATATTTCAGTATCAGTGGGATGCTGCCATTTCTGAGATTGGAATTTTCTTTGCTTTGCTGGCTTTACTTAAATCTTAGCTGGTGAACATTTGCCCTGAAATCACACACATACTTGAAGAGAATTCAGTTCTCTTCTCATTTCATGCAGGGGTTAACTCACTTTTCAGCTCGCAAAGATTTACTTTAGCTGCCGATCTGCATCTTAATGTGAGTTTTTTTTTGTCTCAATGTCATTCTTTGGTTTGTTGACAAAGAAATAAAACTATCCCTGTATATCAACAATCCATCACACAGCCACAAATCTATTAATAACCCAACTTGCAAATGTTTGCCACACGAAAAATGAAATGTTTTCATCCATCATTGTGTTTTTTTTCCTGTTAGGGTACACTTAGACATGGTTCAAAATAAATCCACTAAAAAATAGTACTAGCTTAATGTTAGAGTCACACGGAAGAAAATTATGACAATCATTTTCAATCATATTCCATTAAGATGTTCCTCTCAGTCACATTTTCCTGCACGCCGCAGAAGGGGAAAGTTAAAGATTGTTCTGTTTGATGAAGCTGTAGTGTGTTTGCTCGCTGTCTGCAGGGACTGTCTCGAAAACAATCTTTCTGAAACTCCCCCGCTGAGCAAAATGTTAAATAAACAAAGACGGGGATAAACAAAATCCCCCCCATTTCAATGTCACTGAGAAGAAAGCCAACATTCTCACTCTGCAGTCGTGAACAGAAGATGCCAACCACAAAGAGATCTCTGCATTTAACTTTGGACAAATTAGGATCTTTCTCTAAAGAGTAAATTAAAATATGAGCTGGTGAGCAACGTGTGTAATGACCCTCCATCCTTATATTTTCACATTAAACAAGGACAACAAATTACGGATATTATTTCATTTTGACCACAATGTTCTAAGTTTGTCCAGTGCAGGTAGGAGATTGTTTTGAGGAAGAACTAAAGGAGCAACAAGAAATAAAACAATTTTTGTACTAAATACACATTTTCTGTTAGTTTTTCTCTTTTTAGAGGCCATAAATAGAATAGGAGACAACCTGACCAGATTTTTCAGCACTATAACAATTTTAAGAAGCATTTTTCACCATTTTGCAGAAAAAAATTTTTTCCTTTAAAAACCTCAAATTTACCATTAAAAAATAACTCTGCATACTGTACGATCACTCCAGGTCTCTTGGTCTTGGGTCATGTTATGATGTTCAATACTTTGGTTCCTAAGTAATGTTTTTCAGTAAATTAAATCTTTGTCATACTACCTCTAGTTTCCTGTATGTAGGCCCTGCAATAACCCCAAGTCTTGAAAAGATAAAGGATTTCTCAAAGATAACACTAAGCGTACACAAGAATGCTCCAAAAAAGATGGGACTAGTTTAGCATTTAACCCTTTAACACTGACGCTGTCGTCGGCGAAACCTAAATATCACATGCTCTTTGACATACCATAAACCTTAGATCATTTACCTAATCACAGTGAATCTGCTAGTATTGGCCATGAGAAATGCAGCTTTTCACCCCAGTATTACAAACGTAAAGTGTTGCATAACGGTCCAAAGCCTCTTTTCTCCGCTAGAATCAGCTGATTTAAGTTGATTGTGTAAGTATTTCACTAGTAAGAAGTGTTGAATTTCCCCACAAGGCTGCTTTTCTTCACTTCAGAATCTGCTGGAATTCTGTTATTTGCGTCATCAGTTGAAGAGTTACGGTAGACAATAGAATGTAAACGTTGGAGCTAACGCTCCGGTGTATAAGGGTTAATCCCGATCCTGAGTCTTCTGTCTGAAACCCCTTTGCAATTTTCAGATGCAGAGCCTGCAAAGGTCTATGGGTAAAAACACAGATTGAGGTGTAACAGGAGAGGGCCTGAGCAGAGAGGCTGTTAAAGCTCCTGATGTGACCATGACCACTCCCAGAAACAATTTAATTCCAAAGCTTCAGCCATCTCCAGCTGATATACTCCTCCAAGGTCATTAACTGTGCCACAGAGGGTCATATGATTAATGAGTGACAGACCCTCCGGTGCAATAACGTGTATGAACGTGGCCCATTAATTAGACAGGGGGGCCAGAGAGAATGAATGGCCAGGGACAGCTTGGCCCCCTCACAACCCTGTCCTTCCCAGACCCCATTTTTCATTTTCATCTGCACAAACAGACACACACAACCATTCGTAATATTCCCAAAATGCCATGCAGCCACCAAACCTGTTAAGAAACAAAAAAACAAAAAAGGAATATTGTTGTCCAAGCTCTAGTAACGCCTATTCAAAAACAGACAGAGTATATTATTTTTTACCAACAAACATCAATGAGGATTGAAGAAGCAAGTTATAAGCATAGCGGTGATCATGCATCTTTGCAACTAAAAAGGTCCTAGCAGGGCTTAGAGGTGCTATCAGTCCAGGGCTCAGGTTGATCTGGGTATCAAGCAGCTGGATGTTGTGTAACTATGTTAAGCACTGTGCTTTACTGAGGGCAATCTCCAAGAGGAAATGAAACATTCTGCCGCCACAGACTGGCTTTATTAGAAGACAACAAGTCCGGCTGTTCAGGATATACAGATCGCACGATTTAATTGATGCTGACTGACTGTCGATGTACTCCTATAGACAGGAGAAACAAGAGTGTTTAACACTGCCCTAGTGTAAATAGTATTCATTTCTCAGTCTAATCCACTTAATGCAATTCCAATAAGTCCATTTCTTAGAGTGGTCTTGCTTATTTGAAACCTCACAGCCTTCTGTTTTATTTTCACCAGTGACAACAAATGTAATGGCTGCTAAGTACATTGGGCAATAATAAGCAAATGCTCTACATCCAGAGCGTGCATTTCAATTTTACCTTGAGGTCATAGCATTATGGGTACACCCCAGTGGGGTCATCAATCATAATACTTACATTTTGTGTAGTACCAATCAAGTGGGGGATTTGAACCACAAACATGGGGACTCAGAAAAAAAGACTTAAAAAAAATGAGACAATGGATATTTACATGGCAACTTTAATCAGGTTTGACCCCTGAGCTATGCTTTAAGTCACAAGGGGGTTTGGCACATATATTGGGCTATTTTCCCCTCCAGAATCCTAAGAAAGCATTGCAAACCGAGAAAACAGTGTGTTAGGAAACAGAAAAAATGAAAAAAGCAAAACAAAAATTCATAAAAAAATTAAATGTGGATTTCTAGGTAACAGGATGAATATAGAAGAAAAACAATTCATGAGGCTTGCTGGTAGTAACCATGAAGCTAATGTTGACTCTTTGATGCTATATTTCTTTTTTGTAAATAAGCAGCTAAAAAAATGTTTAAATAAATAAATATCAGCTTTCTTCCATCTTAGAGAACCTCTTGACCCGTCTGAATAAAGTATCTCTCTTGAGATTTGACACACATCTCTCAGCACAGATCTGAAAGCAGCCATCAATGTTGTTTGCACTCTTGATATATTTTAATATTTAGATCATATCAAACATGTCCTCCTTCAATTATTGATCTATCTACGTGCAACACGACACATGCTGAGCTTTGGCGTGTGATTGCCGTGCTCCAGACAGTTTACCGTCTGCCTTCCACTCGGTACGTTTGGGGCGGCCCTGGATGCTCCCTCAATGTGATGCCATGGGGGTTCTCCCTTTAGCATGTGACAAAACTTGCCACCGCAAACCAGTGTTTTGTAATACTGCAAGGCAGCACAACCTGAGAAGTTGTGTATTTATGAGAGTAAAAATTGTGTTCTTTTGTCACATTCTCAAAATATAACTAAAAACAAAGAACGAAAGGTTTTAAATACTCAGCATTGCATCAGTCTAACGTCAAGAATGAATATTAACAACAAATATCAGAGGAGAAACAAATGTGCTTTCTTTCTTTTTTGATGGAACTTGACTCAATACAAATGCTTCAAAAACTAAACAAGTGTGTTTTTCCTCCTGTCCTTTGACCAACAGCATCTCCTGTGGTGGCTCATTTCCTTAGTGTGAGAGGTTTCCATCCTCCACGGCAGCCAGGCTTCAGGGGGTGAGGAGTACAGAATAAGAGATTGAGGGAAGGAGCAAAGTAGAGGAGAGTAGCCATGCTGGGAAAAAGGAAATCTTCCATAGCAGAAGCAGAGTGGCTAGAGGACATTTCACGCTAATGGCGGCCAGGCCAATCGAAACGACTGCAGCGCTGCATGATTTGAAGGTCAGAAGACAGAAGATTATATTCCAGTTGTGGCGGAGGAAGACTAGAGCAGTAAAATGGTGCACCCCCCCACCCCCTGAATTATTGCAGTACAAGACATTATCAGTCTAGTACCAAATCCCACAATCATTACTTGTGCACACAGAACACCACGAAACAAACAAGTCTGAGTCAGAACATCAAAAGGACTTTTTCTTCTCAGAAGCATCCTATACCGATCACCACAGAGCACCTGTCCTCTCTGTAAGGTGTAAGCATTCAACCTTTTCAGAACATAATGAGAGACAACATTAATTATTGCATAATAGGGTTTGGAGCCATTTAAAAAATGAAACGGATTTGTAAAAAAGGTGAATAAGTTTGGGGTTTGCTCAAATTTTTTTAAATGCCTCGTCAATTATCTTGTTTTTATCTGGATTTATAATAGCACTAAATATAAGAATACAACATGTGGTAATGTCCTTTAGATAACAAACAGCATGAAGATGCTGAAATCTTTTTTAGAGCCCACAAAGGGGTTTGAAAGCCAGTCAAACTGAAAAAAGGCATTAAAAAACACCACCTTGTGAAAAAACATGGAAACATATGAGGCGTTCAGAAAATCGAACATATTTAATAAGATCAGAACTATTAACTAAGCTACTGTATGTGTTGTCACTGGCTACTCTTTCTGCAGAATTTGGGTTCTGAAGATTGTGGTGGAGAAAAAAATGATGCACAATGCAGAAATGACACGGTTAGTCTTCCTAAAAATTGTATTCTTATCTCCTGTGTCAGTGAACACTAAATACCTGAGGGCGGCATCGAGTCCCTGCTGCTCCACAACAGTGACAGCAGAGAGCTGAGAATCTTATTGGAAGAGAACAGACGTCAGTCTCTGTGAAAAGCCAACAGAGCCATTATTTACATGCTAACAAAAGCCCCGTGACAGAAGATCTCTGAATATCAATTGCTCTCCTTCCATACAGTATTTTGTATTTCGCCTTTGTGATGTGCTTTAACACAAACTTTGATCCACAATAAAAGACACGAATAGTTAGATATTTTTGGTCAGTTTTCTCTGAAAATGCAAAAGAACTTTCAAGGGAACCAGGCAGCAAGCAATGCAATTACCCCGATACTTGGTTTAAATAAATAAAAATGATTGTTTGTTTTCTGTAAACAATCTAAATATGGTACATTTCTGAATCTTTGAAAAATGTAAAAGAACATCGAATCCTCCATGACTTAAAAATACAAAAAGTTGTATAACATGTTTCTAAAGCAGATTATTTTAAAGAATGAATGTAATAGTATAAATATTGTAAGATAGAAAAAACACTGAAGGACGTTTTAAATGTACACTTATTTCTTCACTCCAAAAAAGAACATTTAGTCACAGCGTAGAATCTATATTTGTTCTAAAGCAAAATCTGAAAATCATTCATAAAAAAGCAATAAAAAGGTTTCTGTGAGAAATTACATCAGTAGAACGCAGCATGGAGACTTGCAGGCAGTGATGGTGATACACCCCCTCACCCCCCACAGACTACTCTGCTTGTTCGACTCAAGAGGAGATAACGGGCAACCAGGGTAACCCAGTCAATCCCATGCATGTTTGAATGGCTGACCGTGTTAAGCTCTTAAAGCTGGCATTAATCTAGGATTGTAAGAGCAAAGCCAGGTTTGGCATGTTATCATGGCAGGGCCCAGCCCTCAGATGGACTTCAGTTACCATGCAGAAGTACTGACTCACTCTAGTAGCCTCACATGCAGCCGAAACAGAACTAATATCTAATATCAATGATTATTAAAAGTGAATATGGAATAAATGAATAGGTGATCAACTGCTGGCTCAGTCTAGGAGTTGTACTGACATATCTGTGATGTAATCTGTTGGTAAATTATTTAGGCCATTTTTATGCAATTAAGACAATCTGGTTTCTGCACTCAATTAGATTATGTTGATCTGGAATGTTTGGAATGAACTGCATTATAACAATTGTAATTAATTTCACTCAGTTCTTTTTTTTTGTGGTTATGACTTGTGCCTTTTCAATGTGAACAGATTTTTATAAATGAATGGAAAGATAAACCGGAAAGTAAAGAAAAAAAATGAAAATAGAAATGATTGATCTCAGGTTTATTCAACTGTATAAATATTTTTTTCAAATGAATAATCAACTTTCTTTTTCTGTTAAAAATGAATTGAGGTATCCTCAGATTTGTGGTTCACACAGAATCTAAGTGACATCTCCAGCCATCTTCAACCTCACACTTGCTTTGCTCCCACTCTCCGAATGCATGTCAAACCTGAACAGAGCACACTACACAACCCAGTCCCTCTTTTCTCTTCAGATGCACACAGAGTAGTTTAGGTCAACTCAGTACATAACTGTGCCAACGGAGAAAATATCAAAACATGACAGCTCTTGACCGTGCCTTTGCAGAAGTAGCATTACTGGGTTCTGGCAAAATACAACAAAAAAAATATCCATTAGCCAACTCGATGCCTGCAAGCACACAGTCAAATGGTTGCATGTGCATGCACACACTTGAACAAAGACATGCACACGCCAGTCTCGGGGAGCAGTCATGGGGCTTGGACTAAAGCTTAGGGGTAGAGCAAGGGCTTAGAAAAGTGTGTGTGCTCGCTGGCAGAGGGGGGATATTAGGGGCACTGTGCTGACTTATAAATCTTCCTCCTCAGAGAAGGACTGGAGTTATCATCTGGCATATGAAAAAATACCAGAGAAGCTGTGGAGAAAAGAAAGGAAATGAAAGGAAAGTGATGGGAGTGGCATGAAGAGGTGGAGGTCAAACCCGTATTGTTGCAGACGTGTTTTGTTCCTCTTCTTACCTGAACACACACTTTTCTTATCTGTTCACATGCGCATTGAAAATTAAATGTATTTGTGTTTTCACACTCATTTGGTTCCTGGCTAACTGCATGGCTAATGTGCATTTCAAAAATAGAAAAGTCTGGGGCACTTGCAGGGAGACCTGCAACTTCCTTTTTTAGGATCCATGTAGGAACTTGAATTTAGGTCAAAGGCTTCATTCATATTTTCTATCAATACAGAAAGACATTAAAAACAAAATATTTATATTCAAGCTAATATCTTTTTTATTGCATGAAATGGGCACCTTTTTTGTGTGAAATAAAAAAGAAATGCTCGAAGGCGGTTCCTGGAAAATCTAAACTTCCTTCTTTAAATACATGTACTTTATTCAGTAATTGTGGCTTCATCAGATTCACCTTAATATGTCAGTCTCTTAGTTAATATTTTCTCATGCGAAGTTAAAATACTGCTATGACAAAAATTAAAAATAAGTTGATATTGTGAAAGCATGGGCCATTTTAGCAGCTTAAGTGCATGGATAATTCCTCAAGCAGCTCATAATTTCACTCCATAAATGGAAAAGAAGAAAACTAACATTGGTTGAAGTGTGAGGAATGGCTGTACATGGCATTTGTTTGTATACCTGCATGTGAGGGAGTTGGTCTAAAAGGGAAAGGGGAAAAAAAAAAGAGACTCCAAAAGATTTCGGCCATGGAATAAATCACTGTCGCCACAGAAACAAGCAGACAGCTGTGATGGATGGCTGAAATTTTTGTGTTTATGTCTTTAGTACTGCTGACAATTTGGCCATCCGGGCCTTTCTTTTTGCTGTGCTTCTGTGTGGCTAAAGGCATCTACATACTGACACATGCGCACACAAGGCTGTTTTTTTCTCACCTGTTCTGAGGCTGCTTCTATGTACAAATGCCTTCTGCTGTTCGTTTTTCTTTTTTTTTTTTTTTATAGAGTGCAACATACTTTGTTTTACAGAAAGCAGATTTTGTTTTATTAAAACAATTCCAAGATTGCTTTGCTTTGTATAATACAACACTAAAGCTTAATAAACCAAATAATTTGCTACTTTTCCTAATTAGTTGAATAGTAAAATGGAGTAAATAGATTAATTTACTACACAATAAAGGTGCAACTCTTTTATTTAAATATTTGGACATCATATTGTGTGTGTACTTTAGAAATAAAAGTTTTATATATATAGACCATGGTTTCTTTGTCCCATCTGCACACATTAAAAATGAAAACTCATTTACTTTATTTTTCTCCAAGTCACAATTCATTCCCTCTCGTGCTATCTGGACTAAGCAGAACCTGTACCTGTGTCACATATCTCACACACATATTGGCTGAAAAACATTTGACATTTTTGCATTTTATGTGAAGTAACCATATAGTACGTGGTATTACATGCATATACAAACTCAGTGGCATACACACACCCACACACCTGTATCTATCCTCCCTCACACACAAGTAAAGAGTTTAGCCACTCCCTGCCAACCCTACCCTCCACCCCCACCCCCCATATTGTGTTTCGATCTGTTCTCACCTGGCAGGATCAAAAAGATCACACTTCCCACAAAACTTACAAAGGATCAATACTTTCTCCAGCAAATCAGAACAGTCACATTCTCAGTCCCAACTCCACACTAAGTGAACACACAGTCCTGAAGACTGAAAGAAAGAATGCGCAGGGCAAAAAAAATAAAAAATACTGACCTTACTGCCTTTTTTTTTTCCTTTCTCCCCCTTATGTCCAATCCCCTGTTATTTCTTCAGCTGGTACTTGTCCCCTAAACCTTGAGTCTGTGTAAGTCATGCAGGAGCTTCCCCACCGCTCCTGCTCAGCCCTACGCCACTGTATTAGTCTGATTTCACACTCTGCAGCCTTGCCTCCCGTCCTGAAGGGGACGGTGAATGTGCTGCTTATTTAGAAGCCGACACACACTACCTGGGCTTGTAGGCAGCTGTTTAAAGCACGAGGTAACATTCAGGGTGCATAATACCCCTCGACACCCCCCCACCCTTCTGCCCCCCACACCCACGTATCCACACACACACACACACACACATCTTTGCTCTTCCCTTGCTCACACACACGTTCACGAGCTGGCTGCTTGACAAGATAGGCAACACACACGCACAAACACAGAGGAGTCAGGTGAAATATACACACACATGCAAACCGTCTGTCAGAGGTGCTCTACCTTGGCTGGGATGGGCTGGCCGCTCCGTTCTGTCTCCTTCTCTCTAAGTGTTTAGAAGACAATTTCAACAAGGGATTGCTCCCAATCTACTAGGGTGATCCACATGGATGAGTTATAATATGCTTGCCACTCTCTCCCTCCCACCCCCCCAAACCCCCCTTTCTTTTTCTTCTTCTTCTTCTTCCGTTCCTTCTCTCTCATGACTTCCTTCATCTCTCACTCTTCTGCTTTTATGTTTGTCACAGATTTCAGTTCAGGAGGGGAACCTGTTTTTTTTTTTTTGATGATGTGCATATAAGGCCAAGATTGTCTCCATCTAGAAGGGTATTTTGCAAAATGCATTTTTTAACTGCAAAGCTGTATTTTTTTACTCTAACATGCCATTTAAAATGTGGGGCAGGGAATCAGCTGTACACCAACAACAACGGACATACATCTGCCACGTGTATGACTTTAGTGGAGGCAGGAGTTAGAAGTCACCTCCCGCCAGATTCCTGCCTTTGTGAAAGCAGGGTTCAAACATGAGTTCAAAATTAAAGGTTTGACTTTTATTTCTGGGATTATCTTATTGTGATATATGCAGCCTAATGATATCAGACAAATAATATTTTGTAAAAAATCTTGTTGCTGTTTTATCAATGTGTGTCAAACAGGACAAGTAGTTATAAGAAAAACAAATCAGTAAGAAAAATTACATTTTTCTTTTTTTTTTTTTTTTAAATAAGGGAAGATTTTAACCTGAAAACTGTATTGAGGAGAAATTGCATCTACTTTAAATTAATAAAAATAGGAGCACATAGTGTTGCATCAAGAAAACTTTGGTAAAGGGGTTAAATGTATTTTTTTTAAGTATTTAAATGTAATAATCTAACTTTTTTGTAATTCAAAAAAGAATTTAAAATGTTTTTGTAATTTAAACAAAATTACAAAAATATTATTAGGTACATGTATAATTGACTAAATAATAAATTAATAAGGACTTCCAGAAAAATGCTAATATAATAATTAAAATGCATGAATATTTAAATGTAATTTAAATTAATATAAATGTACAAAAAAATAGAAAGAAACTAGCAAAATCGTTGACTACTTTTTAAAATATTATTTTTGGTGTGTTTTAAAGAGGCAGAAATTATGCAAACTAATCTAAATTAAAGTAAAATAAGAATAATTGTATTTTAAATTATGCTTTTTTATTACAAAAACATATCAGCAGCTAGATATGAATATGAATACTTTTTACATTTTTAATGAGAAGTTTAGGAAAGAAAATATATGAATAAAGGCTTGTAAGAGCGAGAGCTAGACTTAAACATGGAAAAAAATGGCTGTGTAAGCTGGAACTGCCCTGCTGGTCAAAGGTTCCTGCAATAAGCACCTTGGGGGGCGACCGGCGAGACAAGAGTCACGCCTGCAGAGCAGACCGTCAAGACTCTGTCAGCACTATCAGCCTTGTCTCTCCCCTCACTCTTGGAGAGATATAAGGAAAAAATAGAAGCACAGCAACCTAGGAAGGCCGCTCATCTTCGGTGCTACAGCGTCTGCTCGGCACCTCACAACATCCCACACTAAAACAGATCTAAACCAAAACAAACAAATGTTTGTTCAACCTGCTTCTGCTCCTCTCTAGAAAAGTTTCATTCTGTTTTCAGGTTGTCCTAAAACAGATACTTGTTGGATGCTCTGATTCTGCACCTGCAGAAGGAAATGATGTGTCCCAAGACTCATTCTGACCATCTAATATCTACAAAGGGGACTTGAGTGGAAAATTGCTCCACTAGCATTGACAGTCTATCTCAATCATTTTACTGCCGTCATTATGATAAGAGTATCTAATATTTTTAAAAGTCTCATTGAGGAAAAAGGAAATTTCATTTCCTTGACTTAACTATTTTAAATTAAGAGCATCTGAGTGAATGACAAAGAGAGTCATAACTTATGAGTCAAAGAAAGAAAGATAGAGGAACCTCGAATCTTCTCAGACTAACCAGCACACAGTCAGTCTGCACCGTCTCTGGGCCCCTGCCTGCCTCACCATGTTATAAGTCACAGGAGAAACCGATTATATAAAAAAAGGAATTCATATTCATGAGTGGTTTGGTTCAACGAAGCAGCCTTATTCCCACTGTCATGTGCTCTCCTTGACCTCTTCACCCCAAGTGACCAGTGAGACGTAAACCTGCCCTCCAGTTCTTTGCGAGTCAATCATATTCCAGATCTGCAACCATAAAACACCACTAAACACTTTGAGAGTTACTGTTTCTGTCTCTTTAGCTCTGTTTTTCAACTTTCAATTTTCCTGAATAGCATTATTATGTTTTATTAATATCTTTGAATTATTAGTCATTTCCATTTTAAAATGGAGTGCTTTAATTCACATTTGAAGTACTCATCAAGGCTGAGCAGTGAAATGAATGTGGAAGGATACATTATATTTGCAAAAATGCTAAGGGTGAATTAAAAATATATACCAATACTGAAATATTAACTTTCAATATCAAAAAGATAATTTTTCAAGGGACAAAAAAAAAGCCTTTTCATTACTTCTGTGACTTTCTTTCTTTCTTTTCAAGTGAACTTCTCTGATTGTGGCTCTGTGGAAACTATGCAATTATCCTGTACTGAAAATTCTAATATTCCCAATATCTAATATTGTGAATATTAGATATCCGCTATGAGAAAGTCATTATATGTTAACATAGATTAAGTCTTAAAACAAACAACAATAAAAGATTTTAATTAGGGTTAAAAATATAGATTTATTTTCAGTCAAAAACAACAAAGCAATAAATTATTCATAATAAATTATTAACAATAAATTTAAATTTAGAAAAAAAAATCCTCCCACTCTGACCTTTATTTATTTATTGTTTCATTTTGTCTTTGTAACTTTTTTACAGCAGTAAACTTTCATTCCCACGATCAACCTTGAAAGCGTGACCTTGTACCGTGTGGCAAGAGATAGCTGCAGCATGAAGACAGTGCGCCACTTATCATCAGGGGACGAGGTGGCTGTTTAATTTCACACCACCAGTGGCTAAAACCCCTGTTAGCGTGGAGTGCCACAATAGCAGCTACGCCGGGGGAGCAGATGTCCTCGTGAAGGGGTGTAAAGAGGGAGGAGGTTGTGTTGGGAGAAGGACAGGAGGAGGAAGGATGGTGTTGCTAGCATGAATGTGTGCACGCGAGTGTTGTACTGTCGCTGTTTATTGTGCTCAGAGCACAGTCTGTGACCCCGTGTGCATGCCAAGCAAAGAGCCTCCGTCTTTCACAGCAGCAAAAACAGAACCCCGAAACGCACATACGATCAGGACTGGCGTTTGCTCGCAGCCGGTGATCGAGAGCAGCGGCACTGGGCTACAAGGAATGAACCAGGTAAAAACATCAGCACAGACGTTGATGTCTTCGTGGCGTCGCATGCGCAGGTATACAGCGCAGATGCCAAATGCTCATAGAGCTAAACTGCTTTCTAGAGCTTTCCATTGTCTCCAGTGATGAACTTGAGCTCTGGTCTTCAACCTAGAGGTCTGTCTCATTTTGTGCCCCTGGCTCCCCTTCACAGCACCTCCCTAAAATCACACACACACACACATGCACAGACAGGCATAATACACACCCTTCAACTGACGCCTGACATGACTGCAGGGTTGAACAGTGACCAGCGAATCACAGCACAGCTGAATATAAAACACAGTAATGAGTGCAGTAAGAAAATGGCTTCCCTCTAAAACATGGCTGCTTACTGATGGCCAGATGCAAGCAAAGGGAGAAAAAGGTCACCTCTCTCATCTTTTAGTATATCCCCCTCCTTTCCCCCCATGCCAATGCAGTGCTGTTTCTTTTTTTTCCCCTACAACCCCCCACTCACTTCTTCATCTTGCGCCTCCATCACTAACAGCTTGTTTTTGTGCCTCCTTGGTCATTCTCCTTTGCCATTCTGTTTGTGGATTTATGCTTATTATTCAGGATACAAAAAGAAGGTGATGTTGGGAAAAGGCTGGCGGCTGATCAGAATGAAGGCTAAATTATAAAAGTGAAATCCAGATTCTAAAAAAGCTCTTACTGATGGAAGGTATACAAGAAAGGGAAATAAAAATAACTGTAGGCCTACCCCCATTTCCTCTTTTGGCACAACTCAGCAGGAAAAGGAGCAGCTCCCACTTCTATTCCTCTCCAGCTTGGTTTCCAATCCTCTGTGCACTGCCGTCCAGTCACATCTATTCATTTTTCATCACTTACTCCCCCACTGTCATTTTTCTCTATTTTCTCCATCGGTTGGTTATGCATAGAACGTTCCAAATGCATTCTGACTGCTTGATTTCTATTTTCACAATATCAGACCATCAAGTTAAAGAATATAAATGTTTATTCAGCAGAGTAAGGAACGGCAGTGACTGGGTGCAGTGGCTCTTCAGGGAGAGAACCCATGCTAAATCAGTAAATCACTCCATCTGGAAGATGAACGGCATGTTTTGGAGTTCATTGCCTTTCGTTTCGGGCGAGTGGTTGGTGCTGCAGTCAGCCCAGCAGGCTAGGGCGGAGGTGTCTGCTGATGTGGATGGTTACAGAGGTATAATGAAGAGGCGACAGACCGGGGGCTTGCCCGTGTTCTGCTGGCCCTGTCCACCAGCTGTGAAAGGACACACTGTCACACATTGCAATTAGCCTGTACAGGTTCTGAGGCGTCATACAAGTAAATATATGCTTTAACTTAAATGCTCAAAAGGAATACTGTGTTTAAAATCATAATCATCATAAACAGTCTTCTCCTTGGTGTAACTTTGTTTAAAAGTCATGTCTAGATTTAGACCAAAAGCGGAAGTTTCATTTAAAATTCTGCTTGGCTGTTTAAACAACCAAACTTAATTTAATATATTTAGTGAAAACTTTTTTTTCCATTAAAGGATGCAGCCCTTAGACATGTCACTGATGTTTATTTACTTGAAAGGGAATGCTACTTAACGGTCATATCACATTTCCTAAACTCCGAAATTTAGAACTTTTGTTTTAAATTTCAGTAGAATTGCATCCCACTAATAGCCACTTAGATTAGACACTGAAAACAAAAGCTCATTGTTAAACACCTATGTGGCCAAGTATTAAATCAATAATATTAGCAAGTCTGTGTAAAATTTACAATCCCACCACTCCTCTCACCTGCAGCTACAACTGGGATATGCAAGGGGCAACAATCAAATCATTTAATGGGGTTTATCAAAATGACAGGCAATTAGACTAGTTCTGACCATGAGTCGGCATGGTAAATGGAAGTCATTTGAATGGCTAGGGCCATACATGTTGAATGAAAGACAGTGAAACTTCTGGAGCTCTAATTTTGCTCCTGGACAAGCCTAAATTAAATCTCCCCAAAGTCCATTAGGCTAAACCGCCCGAGGAAAGGCGTCTCACCACAGAAAAATGACTGTAAACTCAGGCAATCGTGCTGCCAATCAATTATGCATGAATTATATTTTTCTCTGTGTAAAATGTCTTTTGTTAATTTGACTAAGTATACAAGATACATTGCTTGTAATGCATGTGTCTGTGTACGTATAGTCTGAATGAGTGTTGATTTATCAGCCTGAGGCAGTCAGCTAAAAAGAAATAACTGAGGAGTTGTGATTCCCCTGCATCAAATGTCAACTGCAGAAGCCACAGGCAAAGCTCAGAGGCCCTTGGTGCTGATAACCTAAATGGCTGTAAATCTAGAGATAGAAAGCAACCAGAGAAACAAAGCAAACATCAAGGCCTGCCTGTGATGCTGATTGTGGATGCCGCAGAACAGTTGACGAGAAAAGCAAGACGAAGAGACAGAATGTAGAGGAAAAACGCCATCCGGATAGAGTTCAAGGTGGGAGGGTGGGGGTCGCCTTGACCTGATGACCTGTCTCCACTACAGGCCTGTTGAGCCGGTGAATAGATCGAGTCTCTGAGGTCCCCACTGTGGCCCAGATCTTTGATAATGACCTCTGTTTGGCTATGATAGCTGAGGACAGATATTGGCAAGCCTGCTGACCAGTGTCAGCGGGGTTCCAATAATTGGTCAGAATGTTTATAACAAGTGACCTAGTGGCCTCTGTAACCTGACCAGCTTCTGCGTGAGAGATGGGGCAACTTTAAGAGATGAGTGTGCTCAAATGTAAACTGTTACACTGCAATGACGCATTGATAAAATGCATTTTGTAAAGCATATGCAGCTTTCCTTATTTTGATACGTTTATGTTATGTTTTGTTTTTCCTAATTATCAAGGTGGAGGTAATTAATGTCTTGCACACACATGAAGCAGTTATTTTTTTTAATTTAAAGATCATCGTGTGTTTAGCTTGTGGCATTCTTCCGATGATGAGGGACAAAAAGAATATATCTAATTCTTCAAATCGTGTATCTGGAGCAGACAGAAAAATGCCTTTTGAAAAAGATTGCAGCTGTAACATAGAAGCTACAATTGGCAGGCCACAAGCTCTAGAGCTTCAAACTCCATTTTGATCCACTTGCAAATGGCTAAACCCATGAACTTTTTTTTTCTCGAGCTGGCAGCTGGCTCAAAACTGTATGGCTGGATAGCTCAAATTTTTAGTTGCACTTGTTGGGGGTGTAAGGGGGTATAAGCTAGCAGGGGGCATGTAAACGGATGTGTGTGACCGCAAACATTCCTCCCCACATCTGAGAGGTGAATTTCTAATGAACTACTGACGGTCTGCAGAAACTATGCCCTAGAAAACAAGTCATTTTTTGTATTTCGGCTAAAAATGGCATAATCATGATTAAATGAACACTATAAAACACTTTCACAATAGATCAAAAGATGATCAGCGAGGGATTCTCAGAAAAAGTGCTCCTGGTGTGACTCCTTGGCCCCCTTTACATTTCATGTAATAAAATCTATTCTTAGACACTTTTTTGTTTTTGTAAACTGTGTAGATGAAGTCTAAAAATAAACAGATTCAGTTGAGCTAATATGATCATTGTCAAATTCAAATAAATATACATTTTGCCCAGTAATCATAAAAGACAGCAATATTAAATTACAACACTGTTCGCACTTCTTTATTCTTCCCTGTACAGCTGGATACCCTTTATTAATAGGTAAGACACTCTTTGATCCTGGAGAAAGTTTTGTAGAGAAAGTATCAATCACTGTGCCTCAGACAACACAATATGATACTTCCCATTACCCTGAAAATGTCAACAATGAGGATGGGGTAAAATCAGACTCAGTACGCCATGCTTTTGATGGGAGGGACAATACAGGGTTCCCACGGTTCAGACATCTGCTTTTTAAAAAGCTAACTTTTATAAGCATGTGATCATTTATGTGAGCTTAAGTGTCTTAATAGGGCTTTGGCTGCATTATTTTCATGTAAAATTAAAAATAACAGCATAGTGAGGCATCAAAGCTGTCAAGATTTAGTTTTGTCACATTCAAATATTATGCAATAACACAACACCAAGTCGTTTATGTGCCAAAATATAAGGAAAAGTTATCATTGGCAAATATCAAAATCCAGAGCAATGCCATCAGGACCTGTCAGTCTCAGTAACAAAGCTGTATCGTCAACAGCACAGCATTTAGTTGGATAAACTCAAGGAAAGTTTACTTTTCCTGGTTTAATAGGAACCAATTTTCCAGAATCTTTCTAACCTTATAGAGCACCAATCAGTATTAGACCCTTAACAAATGAGCCATTGGAGGACAATGTATGGTTTTATATCCAACTGGATTTTGACATTGCTTGTCACATTATAAAGTCTGAACACGCATACAAGAATTGCAAATGATACCTGTTGTGGAATTTTATTGAAGAGGATAGAAAGTAGCTCATACCCCTCAGAAAGCCTGGGGGCCAGAAGGTGGACAATTGGGGAGCAGCCTTGAAAGCTCTAACTGCAGCACATTTTATGGAGCAGAAGAAGGGCCATAAGAGAGTCCTATTTAAGAGCATGTGGTGCCAGTGCCAATCTGTCACTTAATTATCTATTTAAAATCAGTGTATTATGTCACTAGTATGTCCCCAAGTTTTTTTTACATTTAGTAAAAGTTACTCAAACACAAATTTTTCTATGTTAAAGAGTTCAAAATGAATTTAGTTGAAAATCTCTTCTGCTTGAAATGCGTCTGGACATCTGAAAAAGCTACCGCCTGCACCAAATAGCATTGAAACTTCATTTCATGCCGTTTTTTAATGAAACGTGCCATCTTTTGAGGCTGTCATACCGCAGGGAACTTTCATATGACAAATCCAGGTACCAGTATAATTATCCAACATCGCCCATCTTCTTGCCCACCTAGTGTCATGTTTAAGTCCTGCTAAACTCTTGCTGGAATGGATGTTAAAACGTGCTCTTTTTATTTATAGAGTACTATTATTTATTCTTATTAAAACATACATATATATGAAATTTATATTTGGGATTCCATCAGTTCTTTGCTAGACTTGTGAAATATATCCTCTTACAAACACATATTATTTTAATGTGGCCTTTTTTGCTTTATACAGAATGAGTTTAAATTTATTTAAAAGATATGCATTTGTGAAATTGGTAATATCTGGAAAAAATATATATTGGATAGTAGGATAAAGTTGCCAAAAATGGATGACCTGAAGCAAGCCGGTATAGAAGTCTGTAAAACGTGTTTGAGAAGAGAGCTATCATCTTACAAGAGCTGATCCCACAAAATGTCAAAGCATGAAAAAAGGTGTTTCTATTTTTAAAAATCAAATTAAGACCCATTATAGAATGAAATCTGTTGTGTCTAAATATGCCACCAATAAAGAACCAAAAGAAGGTCAAAATTATCTTACTGAAGTTATACATATATAAATATGCAAATTAAAAGGTTTTATGATTTTTTGTTTGTTTGTTTCTAATCTTGTACAGCAGCATACTAATAGAGCTAAAGGATCAGGGGGCAAGAGGGAAGGTCTGCATGGAGACTTAAACCGACCACAACAAATGGAGAGTAACATCTGCTTTCTGTGCGTAATACAAAGCTGTCCCCTCAGAGACCCTCGCAGTCCTCAAGGGCCTGGGAATGGCTCAAAGTCAAGGGCATTTCCCCCTGACTGGACATAGCAACAGTTTCTTTTTCTTTTGCTCTGGCAGGAAAACTGCTAAAATAGAAACTGACATGTTTTGTTCTACAATTTTATGCAATTAAAATCAGGCAGTAGTCATGAGTCAGTGGCCAATTTTTTGTGATCTGGAAAACAGCTTTAACTGCAAAAAACACAAAATCTCACCAAGTTCTTTAGTCAACTTTCTAGTTTAAATATCATCATTTCATTTTCATTTATTTATTTATTTATAAATATTATTACATAAAATTATTACACTATAGATACTTGATATAAAACCAACACTAACTTTTCAATAAAAGGAAACTACTTGTTTTAGGACAATAAATCTTGAATTTCTTTTGACATTTGATCTTGAAAACATTATATTTTATGAGATATGTTTATGATGAAACAAGTTTTTTGTTTTTAATTTACCTAATATTTTTAAGGACAAGTTTTTTTTGTTGTTTTTTTTGTAAATTGTGAGTGGTCCAGCTTCAGGGAACAGACTTGTCTAATTCAGGAAACTACAAATTTGTATTTTACTTCGATCACTTATAATTTCTTAGGACAAATCTATGACATTGTTTTTTTTTTTTATACGTTTTATGTCATTGTTCTTATACTTGTTTGAGTGTCCTATTTTTATCCTCAAGTCTTTTATATATTTTGTGTATGTTGTGGCAAATTGACCTTGAGTCTGTAATAAAGCTTATTATTATTATTATTATTATTATTATTATTATTATTATTATTATTATTATTATTATTATTATTTTATCATGCGTAATTCTGGTCTTACTTTACGGTGTTTGCGGTCTCGAAAAAAAAGCTTGAATGTTGTAGCTCTTAAATATGATATGTTTGGGGAAAAAGTGGATAAAGATATAAAACTCTTTTTTAGCGATATATGCATATTTTAAGACATACAATTTCCAGTTACTTGAGTAATACTCCTAAATATTACTGTTTATAGCCATTTTCGAGATTTAATGTTGTCTTATGATGGCAGGACATCTGAAGAAGTCTTACCCAAAAAATTCTGCTAGACCCATTAACATATTTTTGTTCACTTGTAACAAGGGAAAATATCTTGTTTTCTATATTTAACTTATTTAGAGAGGGACATTTTTGCCTATGTATACCTTGATGCACATAACATGACTGCTCTTTTAAGGGAAACATTTAAATGCGTCTATTCTGCAGTACATGCATGTCACCCTGATGACAGAAATCACCCCAAGACAGTTCTGCAGCATCACTTGTCAATTTAACACAATCTTTGAACGAAAACCATCAGATGACGGCAATAGGTGGATCAATATCCTGTGATGTTTTAGTTTCCCTTGCAGCAAATGAAAAGAATTATCCAGATTCTCCTGGGTAGAACTATCTTACCATACATTCAGTGACTAAAACGCATATTGTAATGCAGCTGCTGATGTATGTCTCCTCTTCCAGACATCACCACATGTGTGCCACATATCTCCTTTCTGTCTGATGTGCTGCTGATCTACACCTGCTGGGCTCAGGGTTGCTTAGGTATACGCTATTTGCTGACAACATCAATCACTCAGCAAGCCTTATTACTGCCATTTAAAATACATTTAAAACGATTCGCTGGAGCCACTGTCCAACTCTGCATGGACATAGTTAACAGTGGTGCACTACTGTGGAGAATGCTGCAATGTTTAATCTTGTTTTCCCTTTCCCTTTTCAGAGTTACTGAATTCCTTCGCAAGATATCGGCTCTTACCAAATGCCCCCCTGATGTCAGCAAGCCGTAGTGACCTATTAGAGGGGACTGAGAACTGATACATGCCCCAGAACTCTCAGGTGAGCCTAGTAATAGATACAACCACTCTACTTCCCCTTCAATTTTCACCTAAAATTGAAA
Organism: Oryzias curvinotus; assembly: GCA_023969325.1. Taxonomy (NCBI): domain Eukaryota; kingdom Metazoa; phylum Chordata; class Actinopteri; order Beloniformes; family Adrianichthyidae; genus Oryzias; species Oryzias curvinotus. The sequence continues at coordinate 11,094,694 of CM043708.1, forward strand.
GCTGACAAATGCAACCTTAATTACACTCCACCCAATCAGAGTTTGACCTGGTACTTGCTCCCCTGCATCCATCCATTCTGTCACAAATAAAAGCAATGGATCCTTCAGAGATCTGTGCATTTGCAAGTGTGTGTTTGTGTGTGTTTGTGTGTTTGTGTGTGAGGGGGGGGGGGGGGTTACAAACAGGTCTAGAGTAAAAATGAGAGGGATATATTATGCATATGGGAAGTGAGTATGAGTGCTAAAGAGCATTGTGCTTGGTCAGCACATGGTGTGCGGAAAATGCAAGCAGATCAAGGAACAAGCAGGATTATGAATCTCTTCTTGTGTGTAACAGGGCAAGGTCTATTGACCTAAATTTAATTATTTTGGCCTCCATCTATCGCCTTTTCCCTTCTTCTTCTTCACTCAGACATGAATCTATGTTTTTTTAATCAAATCTTAGTATCACATTCTGCTGGTATGTTTACTTTACCATCATCTGTCAATACTGCAACATTTTTTAATAAAACAGGTTTTTATAAACAGATTTCTTAATCCATTTTATGAGATTTTAATCAGACATTAAACTTGTCTCTTTGTTTGTTTGTCTGGAAACGACATATCTCCTCTCGGCACGGCCTCTGTGCAGATGAATAACACAGGAAAACCAGACCGCAGCCACAGTACATTCACAGCTATTTTGGATCTCGTCATGTGATCAGTGTATCGGCACCGCGTCACTGCTAGGAGGGGCTAAGCAGTACTGTGCTCACCACCATTTTGTGTGCATACCTGGCTCTATTGGTGTAAGTACCTGGCTCTTCTATTTACATGTATTTGTGTTGAATAATTCTAACAGGCCGCGCGCCATTTCTGACATCTTTCATTATGGGGAGGCTGTGATACAGAATGCATGATGGGCATGTCGCTGGAGAAGCACGACAGGATGCTGCAAAGCAGAACATCACAGGGTAACAGCGAGCCCCGGCTGCTGCCCATTCTGGGTATCACATTGTGTATTTTTCTCCTCTCTCCTTTCTCCTGGCTACGCTCACGACAGACCCTTCTCCTTCCTGCCATTCCAAGTGTGAGTCACATATGGTGAAGTGAAATTGCTGTCTGCGAGAGCATGCTTCTGCCTGTCCAGACTCCATCAGAAGGATTAAAGAATGGGATTGGAAGAAATCAAAAATAAAATGATGATAGCAGGGCTGGTGCTTTTGTCTTTTTTTCCACTCCAACCCCCTAGCTCTGTTTTAAGTGGAGTGGAACATCAGATGACAGGGAAGGATGTCTTGCTGGGGTGCAGCGGTTTGCAGGGAAAGGTTGCCTGGTCGGTGAGCTGCACTCAGTTTATTTGGCTCTGACAGGGGCTCACTACAAAGGAAAACCAAATTACAGGCAGTATCGTTCCTCCCTTCATGCAGCCAGTGAGAATCGCGGAAAAGCTGTGCCCAATTAAAAGAAAAGTGACTCAGCAGTGCAGCAGCGGCTTTCTTTGATCATTACTTAGCTACCCTACTCTGATGTGTTCACATAAACAAACAAAAGACAAAATGTTCAGGTTTAAGAAAAAAAATGCCGAGGTAGAGAAGAGAAGGAGAGAAGAGTGCAAAGTTTGGGGATATTAAGGAGTAATGGATGTCACACCAGGCCCCTGTGACAGATTCCTATAAGCTTTCATCATAGCTTGATGAGGCTGATTAGGGGAACAGAGCAATACTTGGTTCCCCAGCAATGCTATTACCATGAAAGAGGAAATAGTTACTAAAATCTTTATCATCCCAAAAAAAATTGCTGTTACAAAGCAAGAAAGAATGTTTTCGTTTCAACATGTTCATTCATCAAACAAATAATAGTGTGTGCCTTGTGGAAATTTCTGTAATATCGTCATTACACAAAATAACCCACATTGTAAAACAAAAAACTAGGGAAGGAAACAAACATCTACCTTCAATAAAAAAGGAGAAAATATGAGATACAGAAGAATCAACCCTCAAACCATACATACAGATGTTTTACATTGCTCTGACTACATTCCAGTAAATGGGGATACATTCAAGGATTTGCCAGACAATAGATCAACTTCTCTGAGACAACAAAAAAAGCAATCTTGACATTTTGCCCAACCAGCAGACAATATTTGCTGTTCAGATTATGCTTTTCTTTTGTTCCTGATTTTTTTTTTTTATTAACCCAAGACACGTGAAACTTAAACCAAGTTCAAGGCATATTATTTGCCACAGGGCAAAGTAAATCTCTTGGCAGGGGTTTTCAAAGAGCTGCCCTAGGTTTGTTTACAATTGATCTTATGTAAAACTGTTTTTTTCCTCTTTGTTTTAAACTGTAATGGAGCTGGTTAAGAGGAGGATGAAGATTAATATCTTATTTTCCAATTGTTGCAAAAAGAACAAAACAGTGTCAAAGTGTGAGTGCAGACTCATAAAAGTGGTGCTTTACTGGTTTAACATCAATAAAAATAGTAACAAAAAAAACAGTAAAACAAAGTGAACAAAAGAGATGTGGAAATGCTCTCCAGGTGAAAAAGAAGTGTAAAAATATGACAAAAATGAAAGATTATAAAATTATCTCAAATTTGAGTTGCATAAAGGAGCAAGGTAGATAATATATTTAGAGTGTGCAAGCACTGTTGTCACGTGGTAAATAGAAGCTTGCCTAAGAGACATATAAAAGAGAGATAAAACAGCTGTTTTGCTCATGGTCAGGGGAAGTAGTAAAAAATTTTAATTTGACCTTTTTCCTCAGGGAAAATGACAAACACGACACTTGACCAGAACACAAAAACATACGAGGCTGCGCAGACATTAAGGGAAATGGGAGAAAAAAAGACAACAGGATGGACATCCCGTTTTCAGGCCAAGGGAAGCAAACTCCATCTAACTGATAGTTATTCTTCTTGATCGAAACCAATATGGATCCAAATAAAGCTTATGTAAGTATGCTCACACACTAACCTGAAACTGTTTTATTTCTCAAAAACTGCAACAGGGACTTCTATATGCAGGAGTAGCACGGTAGAGAAGGATGATAGCCGTTGCTTTAGCAAGGGAAAAAAGCCTCCAGGGCTGGGAGGGTCCTTTCCCACTCCCGACAAGCCACACCGAAGGAGGGGGGGTCACAGGCCGAGCCGTTGTAAAGCTCACTGCTCTCGAGACCAAGACGGACAAGCAAAGGGCACATCAGCGGGGACATCCCGGTAAAGGCCCCTTCATCTGGACTACACCTGTGGGAGCCCGGGGCCCCCCACCCCACCCAGCCCCACAACAAAGCAACTATATCAGAAACAACAAGGAGTGATGTCTATTTACTTCAGTGTGTGAGCATCGAACATGTGACCTACCGAAAAACAAACACCGGAACAACTTTTAAGCAACGATCAAAGAGAGAGTGTACAGGGAAACACTGTTAGACTTATTATTATATGATGCTCTAAAACAGGTGACTCCCAGTGTCCATGCCACATTGAATTAAAAATCCTATTGTGTGCTTCTTTAATAATATTGATATACATATTTAAAACAATAATTTCAAATATTTGCTTTCATTTGCCAGGTAAGCAACACTACATTGTGTTTATGGTAATTCATTTTCTATAACCACACCATGAGCTCAGAAAGAGAAGAAACTCGACAGAACCCTTAAAGACGGGTGGAGCTGGATTTAACATTTTAAAGCACAACTCTGTATCGCGACCCGCTTAAGGTCATGATGGGGTCCCCGCTGTACTTCCATTAAACCAGAAACTCTGTCCAAAGCTCCTCAGTTTAACCATCTTAAGGAAGTTCTCAGCTGCAGAAGGCCTTTGACGGAGCAAAGGGGTAATTCTGTGAACACTTTTGATTCCATAGCTGGAGATGAAAGAAAATTTGGATTTAAATCTGGTTTAAAGTTTGAAAAATGTGTCATATTTAAATAAAAAAACATGACTGACTTTAATACTTCAAAATGTTCTCATCTTTTTATTTTTTAATCAAATCTGTTTTGGGCTGTTTAAAGTAATTTATATCTAAGTTTGTTGGCAAAAAAGGAAGTTATTGGCAATAGTAACCTTTGAAAGAGGTGGAAAATCCCCATTGATATCTTTCTGCACGTCTTTTGTTCTTACGGGATAAGAGGTGATGTAGGTTCACACCCAATCCTTGCTGAAATGCCCCAAAAGCCTGCCTGGTTCCTGAGTGGGAGTGTGTAATCGGTGCTGGCAGAATGCTGGTTAATGGGGGGCACAGGGCCGTGGGTTGGAAATGTATTCATGTGCATGGCGTGGTGCCTGGACCCAGGGTGACACTTCTTCATTCCTGCTGCCCCAGGCCAGGATTAGGATAGCACCCAGCCTCACAAAGCCAGCTGTAATGCAAAATCATTTTCATATTAACCTCGTCTCTCCTCTCTGGGTCTGACAGTGGACAGGCCTGCTTTCTTTGGTACTCAAATTATCCTCAATTACCAGGGAAAGGGCAGGAGAGGGGACGTCACCTAACCTTCACCATCTGTTAGGTTCAAAGCTTTAGCAGCCGTGCAGCCCGCCTGTGCCTTGCCTCCACTGACCTTTCTGCGTTGGCCAGCTACTGCTCCATACGCCGTCTACCCACCCCCACTCCCACGATAGCCCTGCCCTCTCTGGACACAGATGGGAAGTGCATGAGCACACATCTCATTAAGGGGGAAAGGTTATGTCACGCTTCTTCAACAAAGATTTGAATATTCAAAACCCTGCAGAGGCCAGTACAAAAGCTGTGTCCAGACATAGGTTAAGTCAGTCTCCAAAGTAAAAGCCACCGCTTCTCAGATGAATTGGGATTAAAGCGGACATGAAGTCAAATTATCCCAAAAAAGGATTGACAAAAGTTATTGTCCCTCTGATTTAGTAAATAGTCTTGATTGGTGTTTTTGTGTTGTTTTGTTTTATTGGACAAAATAAATAATTTCGCTCCAATTTTTTAAATTACTAGAGCGCTAATAAATGTATAATATTCAAAACAACTATTACTAAAATCTTTGAAAATCTCTAAATGTCAAAATTTGTGCTTTTTTACATTTATGTGTTACATTCTGATTTCCCATACGTTTCAAAAATCTTTATTTGTCTGTAAGACAGTGTTTTAGTTTTAAATCCTTTTTATTTTTGCACTTTTGTTTTACTCTGACAAACTGCAAAAGTTGGCTTTAATTAAACATTCTTCTATATCTGAGATTGTGCTTGTGAAATATTGAAAAAGCTCTTTCACTGAATGCACTTCTTAATAATGCAAACTGTGTTTTCTGTTTGTTTAGAGCCCCTGCGTGTTTTAGCAGGTCCACTGTGTCCATTTGGATTTTCTAGTCTGTCTGGCCACTCAGGAGGCCCCTTTTCTCAAGTCATCTGGTAAGACCTGATGGCTCTGAAAAAAACTTTTATTAAGTGTGTTAAATAATGGATGAGGCTTTGGAAAAAAATCAAGAAGCAGTTAAGGGAATGCAGGACTGAGGACAGCACCCTGCGGAGACAACAATCAGGTCCCAGGCATCGTCAGCAGCATGTAAGCAAGCTCCTGCCTTGCTTCCACTCCCAATCCAGACTCCCTGAGGTCAGAGGTCATGGACTTGACCTTGTGGCCCCCAGCCGAACGTTCATGGGTTCGGGGAATGATTTGGGATTTATTCAGCAGGAGGCCCGTCTCATGCAGCATTATGTCTCATTATCCTCGGGTCGTCTGTGTCCGCATGCCGGGCTGACAAATCAGCACTCTATTTTATTTACACTTCTGCAGTCCCACAATCAATACGCACAACAGCCGACATTATCCATTTGAGCATGTCTCATGTGACGAGAGGGAAAGAAAATTAAATGTGGGCCTCATTCTTAAAAGAAAAATCATTTTCTGTTTATTATCAAACAGATGTAAATGATCTTTTTGGCAAACAAAAAGGCCCGTTTAATTAGTGCAGCAAATACATTATGAATAAACAATCAGTGTTTTGTAAATTAACTATTGTGAATGAAGTAAAAATGACATTTTATTCATATTTATTGGTTTTAAATAATTTTGAATTAAGCTGAGAAGTTCACTTAGTGTTTTTCTGTTTGAGCTTTTACATTTTGTCCAAGTAGTTCATAATCCCTATTTAGAACTTAAGTGAGAATATAAAATGTATTTATAAAGCTAAAAAAAACTATTTTGTTAAAATATTATAAATTATTATTACACATGTACGTCATAAATTCACTTTTAAAAAGTACTGTAATTTAAGCTTTTTAAATTCTAGCCACTTATTGCAAAATATCAAGGAATAAATTTTAGGTGCTGCCTAAAAAAAGAGTGATCATTCCTATTATGTGTGCTTCACTCTAAGTAGGTCCCTGTGGAGGACAATTTTGGTGAGATCTTTCCTGATAAGAAATCAGCCCTGCATGCATTAATATTACATTAGAGCCAGTAGCTTATATCACAGAGCCTTCTGCTCAGTCAGGTAGAGAGCCTTTCATTGACATCTCCTTATCATGTTAATATTGCACTTATCAAAGAAGACTATACTGTTGGCAAGGAGAGAGAGATGCAACAAAACGTGCAATTTTACAGATTATTCTTGTGAGAAGTCTAAAAGGGGGAACAGACGATAAAATGGTTATTTAGGTCACATATTCACAGTAATGCACAAGAAAGAGACAAATGCCGCAGGAAAGGCATTGTTTGCATGTGTGTGTGTGTGTGTCGGTCAGAAATATGACATGCATGGCTAGACACACGCACGCGCGTGCGCACATCCGCACAGAAAAACGACTTTCGTCGCAGGCAGCAGCAGGAGGGGTGCGAAAGGGAGACAGGTGCAAGGCTCTGCTGCTCTCTGCACTGTATAAACGCATTTAAAATCCATTTCTAACACGACCCCCCCCCCCCTTTTTTTTTTATTTTATTTCAATGAGATTATTCTTCCTGTCTTCCTTTGTTGGCTCGTGCGCTTTGGTGTGAGCGCTTTTTATTTATTTATTTGTTATTTTTTTTTACGAATAACACTTTTAGTATTATAAAATCCGATAAATGGAAAACGAGAATTAAAATAAAATAAATCCTGATAGCCTAATGTTTACATTGTTTTCTGTATGCTCCCCGGACGCTCTGGCACGTTGCCACCCTGGCACGGAATTAACAATAAAACACGTGTCGGGTTAACAAAAGACGTTTTTTTAAGGCAGCCTGTGAGGCCGGGAGGCGGACGCGTGCTTGTTTCCGTGCCAAAGTTTGTCGCTCTCATTTGAATGTGAATGGTATTTACCAGTGAGAGCTGCTTCCGAGGAGCCCGCAACCTGCTTTTCTGAAGGGCTTTTCAATTAGCAGCCCTTTCGCAACTAATCGGAGCTAATTAGGCTTAAACGCGGGGTAATAGCTTGTATTAATTGCCTATAGCAGGCCAACTGTTGAGGAATTTGGCGCCTGATCCAATTGAAGGTGACAAGTTCATTCTGTCTATTTAATATTCATTATATTCTAATAGGACTCTTGTTAGCATGGATGCACTAATTAGGACAACAGCAAAGCAACAGGAACCTGTTACGATTCATTTTCGATTTATACAAAAACATGACAACAAATTTGAAATGTTTATTTTTTGGTATTTATCTTAGTTGAAGTAAAAAGACAAAGCTTTTTATACACAAAAAGAAAGCCAAACACAAAAATAAAAAAAGCTGTATTTTAAAGCTCGCAATATATATATATATATATATATATATATATATATATATATATATATATATAGGTCACATATAATGTAATATATGTGGGCATATTTATGCGAAAATATTAGCCAAATAAAAACTCTTTTTAAGTAGTAAAGTTGTTTTACGTCTTCAAATCTAAAAATATTTACAGAAAAGCTGGTATGTTCAGTCGTTGTGGTTCTTGTCCGTACCTGAGCTGACATATCAGAAGACATGGGGCCTGCAGTGCTGCTGCAGCCAAAAATTGATGTGCAGCAAAAATAGAGAGCTGAAACATCAATGCAGGATGTAAAAGGATCTACTGCCGCGCTCATCATTAATAAATTACCATTTGTGAAACTAAATAGCCGGTGTTTAAAATAAAAAATAAAGAAATCAAATAAATATATAAATAAAACCCGATGAGAAGCTGTGATATGATCGCCACATTTAGGAGAAACAAAAACAGGAAGAAGAAAAAAAAAACACGTGTTTGAATGAAGCTGCACTTCAGACACAGAACAGAAGTATCGGTTTGATTGGGAAACATGAGTAAAAGGATGTAAGCAAGGCCGACCACATGATTCTGATTATCTCTAGTTTTATGCTAAATATTTCATAGCCAAAAAGGTGCAGAAGGCCGTCTATATAAAGCCCGTTTAGCAGCTCAAATTTTAAATTAAATCTATATTAGAATTTTCATTACAATAGAATACAAATAATTGACAGGAAAGGCTTTTTGTTGCGCGAAAATAAAGCAAAAAATGAAAAACATAAAAGTGACGTCTGCACGCAGGTGTTTTTGACGTAGTCTAGCTGAAATCCAGGTAAGGCCGAAGCAGCAGCAGCAGCAGCAGGCAGCGAGAATTACTCACCCACTTCTGGGGAACAGCAGTCATTTTGGAGGGGGGCATATGGCTCTCAGATGGCCCCCCAGCCAGTGAAGTTCAAGGTCTCCGCGGTGACCATTAACGAAAGTGGAAGGACACAGACGGCAGAGTCTGCCGCCTGGCTCCCCTCCTGCCCTCTGTCTGTCCTGAAGGCTCCACGACTGAAGGAAAATGATTAATATTATTTGTATTATGATCTGTGATATTATTTTTAATGTGACTTAATAAAAGTCTGTTTTGATATCTTCATGTGTACAAATACCAGATTTTTCTATTTAATTTGGTTTCATTAGTTATAGCATTCTTTAGCCTTAATTTATAAAAGTAAATATATATAAAATAGATTTTAACCAAAAAGAAATGTTCATAGATTCATTGAAAAGAACAAATGTTAATATTGCATTTGCATAATCCTAAAATCTGCATTTTAAGCTAAAGGCCAACATCTATTTTATTTGTTTTCCTCACTTAGGATTTTATTTTTTGTTACTGTTTCACTTGGAAAAAATGATTATTAATCAGAATATACAAATACAAATTATTGTATGAATAACCTAATGAAAAGTGTACAATACTAGTACAAATCTTTTCATTTTCCTTCTGTCATTTTTGCGTTCTAAAGAGAGTTTTGTAGTCAACTTGAAGAATAAATAGAGAATTCATGTCACACCTGTAATCAGAAATGATACATTCTTTGAAATTTGTTTAATTGTTTAAGTAATCTGTTTTCAGATTATTTATATGGGCAATGCCACGTTTTATCTCATGATCTCGTGATAATAAATCACAACATATCAGAGCAGATACATCATAAAAGCGAAGTTATTTCTTGAAGTCAAGTTCAGCAAAAGAAGGAAGTGTTAAATTAGAGACACATTGTTGCACCACACTAAATTTGATAGCATATGTGATTAAACATTTAGAACACTGAAGGAGAAGCCAAACTTTTAAAACTAGTGTTGAAAACTGACTGTTGTAAAAAAATTAAAAAAAGAGACTGATAAAAAATAGAGGATCTGTCTGGAAGGTGTTGAGGTTTTGGGGAGGTGGCGGGGCACAGTGATGAAGGTCTTTAAAAAAAGGCAAAAACCAAGAAAGGAAAAGCTTTTGGCGTGGCAGAATCGTACAAATGGATGCAGTCAGTGGATTTGAGGGGGTCCCAGGTGTCTCTAATGACATCAGTGTAGGAGATATCCTGCATCTGCATAGTGGAAGAGATCCTGTTTCCTATGAAGGTCTCTTCATGAGAGACAGGTCGCGGCCGGCAGCCTCAGTCTGACATATAATTGGTGATATTGATTATAGGTTATCATGTGCTGTAGGCCATTTGTAAGATAATGCTTCAGGGGTTAATTTGTCAGCCATTAACCTTTTGGACCGGTGGATGTACGTGTAAAATCAGTTTAAAACAACTTCTAAATGGGTTACCCAGCCTCATTCAATAAGTGGAATGCTAACACATTTAAGATATATTAGAACACCATGACATGCAGGATGTTCATTTTTTGGCACATTTCTGGAAAATATGTCAAGTGGTTTTCCTGAGCTCACTTTCCAAGCTCATGGAGCAGCAGAAAACATAGATTCTTGCACTGACCCTTTGAGAAAAGAAGTTTTCAGCTAAAACTGAGTGTGACATTTACAGGAAGCCCTGCTTCCTGCTCTTATAAATTGGTAAAGTTGCTGCTTGCATAAATTTTGAGAAAGTGCTGGCTGAGGAAGTACAAACATGTACATTATGATGTCTGAAGAATCATAAAAGGACTGATATATAATTAGAAAGTAAGGAACCTTTGTTTTTTTATTTAAATGTTTACATTAAAAATAAAATGCAAGTTGTGAATATTATACAAAAAATAAGTAAACAAGCAGAGAAGCAGCCTTTTAATAGATAATAAATAAAGTATGAAAATATGTGCCGGTTTTTATTAACTTCCCATTTAAAGTTCCAATTTTTTATCCAAAGAAAGTGCAAGATTTTAGAAACCTCTTCAGGCTACAAAGTAACTATGTTGCAAAGCAGTCACACAGATTTAACTGCATCAGAATCATCACAGTTTGCCACACACCTTGGTTTTTATCTCAGCATGGAATAACACATCAAATGCACAAAATCACAGAAAAGAGAGACGATGTAACCTTTGTGAAAGTCGATCAGAGGCGATCAGAGGTGCAGAAGCACCTGGTACAGCCCAGAGCAGTAAAGACAACCCACTTCAACTTCAAAAACATGACATTTGCCACCTCAGAGCATAAAATGTGCCTCTCCCACTCTACACCTGTAAACTTGTAAACCCACACAGTGTAGAGGGAAACCAAGCTATGAATTCTCATTCTAGCAAACACTATTAAAAGTTACTCCATGATAGAAACACACACACACTTGAGCAAAACCTTGTGTACAGTAGGTGTGTGTGTGTTGGGTTAAGAGAAAAGAGGGAGGAGGGAAGAGACAGTGTAAAACAGTGGAAGGTGGAGAGCAAATCAGTCTGTCAGCAAAGCTTGGATGACGGCACCAAACAGAGCTGAGCAGCTCAAGAAAAGGATGGAACATGTACCTGAATGGAGGTGTCTGCTGGCCAATCAGCTCTCCAGCTTTGCATGCATTAATTATCCTCCCAAAAGACGGGCACGTTAAAGACTCGTCTGACCCGACATTCCCACTGTCCCCCAGTCAGAGCAAAGGAAAGATAGGACCGAAGGAGAAGGAGGAAGAGAAATGGGAGAGGCGGTGAGGGCGGGAGCGTTAGATCCTCTGCTGTCCTGCCACCATAACTGGTCTGTGTGAGATTCATCACACTCTTGCACACACAGAGGCCTTTGCAGAGACAGGAGGGAACTGCCAAAGACTTGCGTGTTTTATCTACCCTGGGGACACGAAGGCATATGGACGGCTGCATGCACACGCTTACATGAGGGTGACACACTCAGACACATGCTCCCCTATGGTCTAGGACCAGCATGGTGACTTTTAAGTTAAGCTAAAATAAAAGCTTTATTATTCCTTCTAAAAAAAAAAGACAAAAATCTGCCCTCAGAACCTTTTATACGTCTTTTGTCCACTCTGCTATTAACATTACACATTTGGAGTTTTTGAGGCCTTCATTAGTATTCACTGGCTTCCCCCTCCACATCTGTTCAGCAGCCCACTGCCTGTTATGTTGCGGAGCAGCTGAAAATGGACAGCAAAATAAAAGGGGTCAAAAGTCTGGCTCTGAGAAGCGAGAGGACTGTGATTGCACACAATGGACTATAAAGGAGATGCATATGAGCAGAGGCAGCGTGCCTGGCCTTTGAACCTTCAGGGAGGACAAGGCTCACACTAATCTCATGAATGCTTTTTGCACACACATCTACCCACACAGATGCATGACATCTATTATCAAACAAAACAGTTGTTGGGATACTTGCATTGGGTATAGTTAAAAAAAAAGACGTTTAAATATTAAAATTGTTTTAAAGAGTCAAAGGTTTAATGTCACCTAATTTTGATGTCATTTTTCAAATAAAAAAATCTTTAGACAAAAATCTAATAGACAGGAACAAGCAAGATAAAAAAAATGGATGGTTTTGTTGAAAATCAATTTGCATTGCATTAAGTGTTTTGAAAAGCTGTCAGTTCAGTTATTTCCTGGTTAGAAAAATCATATTTTCTAAATCAGCCGTCCCCTTCAGCCATCTTCCTCGGTCGCGGGCCGGGAGGGGGGCTGTCGTAATCTCAGTCGGCTGGCTTCTATATTCAGATTGATCCAGATGGACGTGGCGTCCAGACCTCCGTCCCCCCACAGACCCTTTGGCTGAACTTGACTCTCATGACTACAGACGGAAAGGAGGGCCTCTCACCTTTGGTGAACTCTAACATCCTCATCCCTAGTATGGCAGACCACAGGCTGGGCTGCCTATCTTGTACAGTATTAAATATCATTGCTGATAAACTCCAGGTTCCTTTTTCAGCAGCCATGATCACAGATAGTTGATCAATAATGGGATGCTATCACAGAGCATTTCCTCAGACACAGTGTCAACAACATGTGAATCCTGGTCAGAAAGCATGTATGTGATCAGTGAGGTGAAAAGCAGCCATGGCCTGTCGCTCACACAGAGAAGCCTCACAGTGGAGAACTCCTTGAGCAGAGCTTGAATCCTCGGGGAGCTGCAGGTCTGACTGGCTATGCTGCTGAGCATGCTGGGGCTCTACTTAAAAGAGAAGCAGAGGGCTGCACCTCAGCAGCAAATCCTTCCCTCTGCCTCATCATCTCGGACTCATTTTTTCCTGTGTCCTCACTGTTTTATCTCTATTTTTCAAAACTATGAATCGCAAACTGTTTCCTGTGTGAACCTGTTGCTTAGCTGTATTTTATGTAGGATACTTTTGCAAAAACAACCCAACTTCATGTAGTAAAAATACAATAAAAATACATTGAATTTTCCCCAAAAATATTTCTGAAGCAGCTGTAGTTTTTGAGACTTTTAGTGACCACATCCCACTGTTTCATCCACCCTTCATACTTTGATGTTACAGTCAGAGCTGCTGGTTTTACTGACTTTACGGTGAGCTTTTCCTGGTATTGTAAGTTCATAAGGGGTTATGAACTTGTGTTAAATCTGCTACTATTCACTTGTCAATGGCACCCCGCATCACGATACAGAAACATCAGACATTCTTGCTGGGAAAATGGCCAGTATTTTTTTAGACATCATTTTTTACATAGATATCTTTACTTAGAAAAAATACCCACGTGGAGCAATGGAATATGTCTCAAAATAACAAACACAAAATATTTCAGTAATTATATTCAGCAAGCTCTGTCAGCTGGTGGACAATCACAAAACCATCCAACAGAAACTCCAGCATGTGTAGTATATATCAATGCTGCAAAATGTGTCTTTACATACTAAAATTTTCTAAAAAGAATTTATTAAAAAAAGAAAAACAGCAATACCTTGCCCCATTTTAAATGTGGCTTATCCTTGCTAACCAAAAAAGTGTGTTTATATGGCAGTGTCTTGTTCGGAAGCTAAATTATAAGAATTTTCAACTAGTATGCATTTAAAGATAAAAAAAATGATGACTTTCCTCATCCCAACTCCATTTACTTTATAAGTGTCTCATATGGTCTCATCAGAGACCTATCTTCATCTCGTAACACCTCTTCTTTGGAGCACAGCAGAGAAATAAGGTGTATCCTCATCAAACACTATCAGCAGAAAGAAAAAGAAGGATTAAAGGGACACTGTGAATTTATTAAATCAAAATCTTTCTTACATTGTATCTTCTTGCAATTCTGTTTCTCCCTGTTTTTCTTGTCTTGTCTAAGTTAAATTTTAAAACATTCCCATCTTTTCCAGACAAGCTCTGGGCAGATTTCTCATTAAAAAATAACATTTAAACAAAGCAGGAAAAGAGGAGGTACAGCGTTTCCTCTGTTTACGCAATCTCTACACAACCTAATGTTTCTTGGCAGAAAACAAAAAGTAACTACCATGAAATGTTTTATATAGCATTTTTTTAGTTTTGCATATTTAAAACAGAACATGAACATTAAAGAAAGGCTTTTTTTACCTGCTATTATTACTACTACTCCTGGGCCCTTGATCATTCTGCCTTTGTTCAGTATTCCAGGCAATTTTCATACTTATTAAAAAAATGATGCATTAACAATGTACTTGCCATTATCTTGGGTCAGGTGTTTCTGAATAGTGGATTCATTGCTAAGAGCTTAAGCATTTCTTTAATGATAGTCTGCCTGTATCAAAGAGAGTGGCCACAACCTGCGATATGATCTCTTTCTTTTTCTCATTTTACCTCTAAATGTCTTACCTACCCATATAAAAATGCATTAGTTCATTAATAATAATAAAAAAAACTCAGGAGAAGAATTGCACACTTCTTTTATAATATTCCCTTCAATCATATAATAAAAGTCATGATCCTGTCAATCAAAACAGTGTTTCATTTGACAAAGCAGACAGAAGGAGTACAATGTCTGAGAGTTGTTAAAAGAAAAGTGCTTCTCTTTCAAAAATGTGGAGGCCATACAGGCTTGCAGTTTGCCTTCGATTAGCAGTCTTGCACCTGACCAAATTCAGTACCGTGATTCACTAAAGACACAGGAAGATTGTTTTACCTACAAAGAAAAAAACCCACACAATTTAAAGTAAACAGGTTTTTCTTGTTTACACGGTAAGCTGTAAAATTCTGAGTACCTATCTTACCTCATAAATCAAACAATGGTCCAGGAGAAAGAGAACACCATTACTCAGACAAATGACTAAGTCTGACTTGCAAGTATGTTCTCCTCTCTGATGGGCCATCATAACTAAAGCATCTGAACAAAGGTCATAAGGTCCCGTAGGAGCCATTGAGATTCAGGAAATAATCTTAGCCCTCCATAGAGAGCAGTCAGTGTTGACTTGCGGATAGGTCAGATAAGAGGACAGTTAACTGGATCTTACTGGGCATCTCTTCATAGAGTTTTCAGTCTCTGGCCTGTTATTTATGAAGCAGATCTTTACAGAGAGCTCACCAATGTGACCATACATCCTGAGTAGTGTGTTTAAATGTGCTGCTGATAAAATATTTCTGGGTCTGTGCAGAGTCGTGGTCCCTGCGCTCATTAGGAGTCTCTGACCAGCTTGATAAGTGCAGCTCTGCTCCATAATGATTTATTAAGACTGGGGGTGGGGAAGGCTGGTGGGTCCAAACTGCCTCAGGACATTTCAACCACAGAGACATTTAAGGGTAAAGGCGTGGAATAAAAAGGGCCTCTGTACAGATTTACATCATCCAAGATGCATTTCATAATGAATTATGCAATAAGTAATGAAATACATCGGAGTTTCACCTTTTTTTTTTTTTTTTTAAACCCTCCCTGCTTTTTTCTTAGCGCTGTAAACCCAGACAGTACAATGAGCTCAAAAGTTTTATAATCATAGAACTCAAAAGTAGCAACCAAGTCAAGTCAGCTTAAAACATATAAGCCGATTCAACTTTGACTTGTTATATCTTTATTGGATGAAAACATTTTGAGTAAATGAAACCTTGGTGTGAAAACTTATAAGTAAAGAGACGTGATTACGTCATAACAAACGCCCATGAATGTTATGACATGAACCCAGCCACATACTGAGTAAATCCTTAAAGGTGCGGTGGCACAGCAGTTAGTGCTCCTGCCTCAGAACAAGAAAACCCTGGTTCAAGTTCCGACTGTGGGACCTGTAACAGCACACCGTTCTGTGTGGAGTTTGCATGCGTTGGAACTCTGGCTTTCTCTCACCACAGGTCTGGCAGGCCTGTGACCCAGAGAGGAATGTGTATGAGTAAGAAGTAATAGTTTTAATTTAGTTAGTGTTAAGTGTCAACTCAAACATTCTAAGTTCCGATTAACTTCTAATTTTTAAGTAAGATCACCTAAAAAATATTATGTAATCAGTTTCCTCATAAACTTTGAGTTGACTGAACCTATTCGGGTTTACAGTCAAATCTTCCTCCCTTCATAAGCTTGCCTGCATCGCCTTGAGGGAAATTATGCCCATTTGCTTTGTGTAGCTGAGTACTAATGGATAGTTGAGGGACATAAGATGGATGAAGCAGAGATTGTTAAATATGAGTCTGACCAATTCAGTCATGTTGAGGACTGTAGAGGAGGAATGAACCTTCTTAACTTGTATTAAAGATACAATTACTAGAATTTTAACCAGTGTCGTTTATAATGACTCAGCTTCCAAACTAAAAAGTTTAATTAGTATGTAGTGTGTATTTAAGTGTTTTATTCTAAAATAGAAAATTATCTGTTATATGGAAGATTTGTCAAATTAATTTAGTGAGGCTTTTGTTGTTTTTGAGTGTAAGTTTAACCCATTCTAGGAAGTTTTTATCAGGTTTTCAGGGTGATCAGTACTTAATCCCCTGTGATTAATGTTACCTGTAACAGTGACTATAGGAGCTAAGTCTAGAACCTGAGTCTACTGAGGTGTGTGACGCAACATTGACCTGGCTCTCGTGCTAAGTCAACTAAACTGTCGTTTTCCTGTATGACGTCTAAAATGAAAGTCTTTCCACTCTGCTCAAAGTAGCAGATAATGTTTGACTTTGTTGTTTTCACAATGCAAAACATAATTCCCTTTCATTCTTTTGTTTCTTCTTGCAACATACAGGATAAATTACTCAAAATGCCTCCTATAGTGACAGAGGGAAATTTTATGCATTTGATTCCTTTTCGAAGCACTTGTGTCTTTCTGTACGTTTTTAGAAAGGACAATGGAAGGGATTCTGTGCTATAAATTATACTAATACATTTTGAACAACACATCAACAAGCACAAATAAATAAAATATTTATCAATTGTCATTAAGCGTGTTTTATGTAAATCTGGCGGTCTTTGAAAATTGGTTGCATCAGTTTTCTTCTTAGTCCTATTAATATTATTCAATATGAATAATAAACAGTGACAAATCAAGTCCATAAAATGCAACTTTGTAAAAGAAAATCTTTCAGTTTTGCTAAAGGCAACAGATTTGTTTTATTTCTACCAAAAATCATATTCACGACTCTGACATTGAGTGCAAAATGTAAAAAGCTCATTGTTTTACTGTGTCAAGGACTGACATCAAGATCACAGCCAGTATTTTAATGCACACTTTTAAACCTGATGGCCACACTCAAAAAGCAACTATTTCGTTAAATAACTAACACCTGCAGAGCAGAGATGGAACAGGAGTGGACTTTACTCCGTTTGAGAACGAAGAGCTTGAGATTCCTGGAGGTATTTCTACAGAGCAAAGCATTGTATTCTCTAGCAGAGGAAACAGGCTTAGTGGTTGGAGGATAGATCTTTTTTCCCCTGCCACTGTTAATTTTTAAATCTCCAACATCCTGTGGCTGTCTGTTTTTATTCTTCTTTTTTTTTCTTGCTTTCATTCTTTTCTTTTAAAATGAAACTGGAGCTGGGGCGGTGATAGTGATGGATGGCTCAGCGCTCTAACACTTTATCCAATCCGGCGCAGATTTCATCCAATAAAAAATCACTTGTGCACTCTCAAACTAAATGGAAGTCAGGCAGCAGAGAGAAAGGGGCTGCCGTGTGTTTCTGAGCTGCGAAAATCAAATTTTCTTAAAGCTGCCGCAGCAGCGGCTGGCGGAAAAGGCAGCAACAGCCATGACTGGCCAGGGCCACAACGTTTGCACACGCAGTTTAATCCATCACAGAGCTCTTGACACCATATCAATCAACCTTTCATCAGTATGCCCCCCACCCCACAAAGGAGGAAAAACAAAAACATACAACAATATTTCTATTCAATCACCTCAAACCAAACCAGGCCTGAAACCCAATGACCGGTAAGGGAAAGACCCCAAATTCCTGCTGTTTCAGAAATTCTTCCGCACAAAACAAACCGTTCATGGAGTCCCAAAATACATGACGCTTCAACATGCTGAATTCATTATTGCAAAATCTTACTATAAATAAGGAGACTTTATATTCTGCTCTTCCTTAAGTTTTACTGTCTGACAATAACCCTCTGCTCCCCCATGGCTCTTCCCTTTGTTGTCCTTTGTTCCAGGAATATAGTCCCTCTTACCCCCACTGTATCCCACAGGCTGTGGCTCCAGTGGCCTATGATTTATAATTCATAGGGGCCGCTTTTATATGGGACCTTAGTCTACCTGATACTCAGCCACTGGGCCTGTCCTGGGACAGTGGGAGGGAGGCTCTTCATTACGCCTGGCACCGGAGCACTAATATGACACCCGCTTCTTTGAAGCACCAGAAACGTATGTAAATTAGACATAATAATCTATTTTTCCCAGTCAGACTGCAGTCGTATTCCCGAAACAGATGCTGTTCATATTTTTCCCATCAGCTATTTTATTTTTCTCAGTCTTCTTCCTGTAATTTAGACATCCTCTTCCTCGCTCTCATTCCTGCCTTTGTCACTGTTGACTTAACTTCCGCTTACCATTTGAGCATTAGCCTTTTCGTGTGCGGGTATGATGCCTTCTTCCTCCAGGACCCGTAGAGCTCAGGTCCCAGGGTTTTGGCTTCTTTGTTGTTTTGGCTTCGTTCTCTGGTCTGACCCTATTGCATACCAGAAAGGTCCTTGACCCACATCGTGTTCTGTACTCGCCGTTCATGGCCTAGAGCTCTGCCTGGCCTCTGTACTCCACCAGCTCCCTAAATCCTGTTGAGGCTCCAAAAGGCCAAACACAGTAGTTGTTGTAGAAGCCCTACCACCCACCCGTGTCTTTGGTGCAGCAGCTCGGGGTGTAAGGATGGGATGTGTGTTTGTGTGTGGGGGGGGGTGTCGCTGTCAGATTGCCAAAAGTAGCTCAAATGACAAAGCCAGGGCAGCTTCACTCGGTGTGTCATTGTAGTTGTTTTAGACTAATTATTCCATCCCCATTTGCAGTTGGGCTGGTGTACATTTCCATGTCAAAAAGGCAAAGCGGGGGGAACAATGTCAGGGAGTGTAGGTTAAGCGTGTGGCCAAGCTTTGCAACAAACACAATCCCTACAACCCCTACCACTTTCATCGCACCTCCAAAACCCAGAACGTCGGCATGACACCCCCTCCTGCATTAGTCCAATAAACAGACAAAGCAGAATGGAAGATGGGCTGTTGTTGTTTGGCAGAAGAGGGGCGGGTGGTGGAGCTCTCTGTCAAATCAGAGGGTTGCCTCTGGATTAGTTCTGTTGTAACACAAGCCAACGCTCCACGGAGATCATTTAGGCAATTATCAAGAACAAGGCCGGCTGCAGTGCTGCACAGCTAACTTCAAAGGTCTACAGCAGATGAACAGTTAGAGCACACTGGTCAATTTCCATACAAGCACTCCCCCCTTCCCTCTTCTACTTCATGCACTCCACTTGTACTTGTGCCTCCAGGCATTTTGACTGTGCTAATGAACATACCCCGATACCCCTCGCCCGCCCACCCCAAACACAGACTCTTTGTGGAGTCATGAGAAGTCTCTGATGCGCTTTTGCTGCTGTTCGTCTGAAACACCAAAAGAAGAAGGCAGCAGTGAAGGACAAAGACGCTTGCCAGACAGTCACTGCCATTTACTGTGACAAAGTGAAAGTTTTTAGGCTTAAGGAGACTCACACTAAGAATAAATCAAAGTCATGGGAGTGCCAACGGGAAATAAATGTATTACTTAAAATAAAGTTTTGCAGTTTCTGAGGGTTTATAATGGAACAGCGAGTTTTTAAAATGTGTATGGCTCAAAGATGTCTGGTTTTTATTTACTTTGCAGTGTAAAATATTTAAATCTCAATTACTGACACCATGGTGAGGTGCTGAACTGAGAAGCGCACTATAAAAAAGTAGAAGTTCAGCAATCAAAAGGGATTCCTTTTATTTATTTATTTTATTTAAAGACCCACTCCAATGAAAACTCTGTTTTTGACATGTTCTTGTGGCATTTTTGTCACGATGGAGGACATATATAAAAAAAATTAAACTGAAAAGAGCATTTCAAAGTATTTCCTTATTCAAATTGTTTTGAGTCAGGAGGAGCTGAAAAAATTCCATTTGATAAAGCTTGTGGCAGTGACAATCAGCGTGCCACAAGCTCCCTGCTCCGCTTCATTTTGATGCATCCATTTGCAGACAAATAGATCCATGAACGTTTTTGTTTTCCTCTTCTGAGCTGACATGAGGCTCAAAACTGTATGGCTGGATAACTCCAATATTATTCGCCATTTTTTGTTGCACCGCTAACATCATGTTGGGGTTCTGAGTGTAAACTGATAGATGATGGGAAATTGGGGCGGGTTAATCAACGCCAATAGTTATGTCCAGCACTCAGAGTCAAATCTTTAATGAACTACTGCTGCTTTGCAGAAACTATGTCCTAGAAAACATCACAGGTTATTTTATTTGGCCTAAAAACTGAAAAATCATGATCATCAATGAACATTTGTCTCAGTTAAAACAAAGTCGACTTTAGTAAACTTGTAGATCACCGTTGTTGTCCATTTTTATGTGCAGTAAACTTGTCTTCACTGCACTCTATAAAAGCGAGAGCTTTTGTCATGTCCCACATGCACACACGCCATCAGAACAAGCACTGCAGCCCCAGACTCTCTAATCAGACTAGCTCATGTTCTATTGGAAAGATCCAAGACAAACATACAAGCAACCAAATCCTCCACTCAGTATAGAGTTTCCTAATCATGCACTATAAATTATTCAGCTTTGAAAAATCTGCCCTCCCCAAATATTTATTGATGTAGGATGGACGGTGTCAGACTAGTGACATAGATATGGATGCTGGCATCAAAGTTCAGATGGAGCTACAGGGCGAGGCAGGGGTTGACCCAGCTCAGAGTGAAGAGGGCAGACACCACACACACTCATGGAGAACTCATCAGAACACAGGGCAGAAATTAAAAATGATCAAATTTGGGTGGAATAAAAATAAATTAAAAGTAAAAAGTAATTTAAAAGCAGGCGTACTCTTCATCTCTATCAGCTCTCTGCATGTGTAGACTCGCTCCCTTTTCATTTCTGACTCAAAAGATTTTTAAATTAAATTAAATATGGACATATATTTTACAATTACACATTCCTACTATTACCCAGGTGAAATACGATTCCTGACCTTAAAAATTGCTTACTATGTTGTTCTGTAGTTCCTAAACTTTTGATAACTTTCTGTGAGCATAGGTTAGAATTTTTAGATTGGTTGTAGTTAAATACTGTTTTTTTTATTTTGAATTAAAATGGTTTATTTCAAGCAATCAATAATAATGCACAAAACAATACAATAAGTATTCATACATTCATTCAAAGATGTATCAGACTTAGGGTAATTAGATATTAAGATATGAGATACAAAATTATGTATGTAATGTACTATATAAATAATAATGGATTTAAATTGGTTAAAAAAAAAACTGACATGCAAAGTCAGGGTATAACATGAAACTGCTTCGGAAAGAGAAAACTCTCAACAAAGGTTTATTGATGTGAGAAGTACAGAATTAGGATCAATATTACATAATGTGCTAAAAAACAAACAAAAAAAAACAAATAGAACCCCACAGCATAGAAGTATTTTTTATTATTATTATTGACATGGTACATGCGCTTTGTATTCTTTTTTCATTATTTAATCTCATGGAAAAATGAATAATACCAAATCTTTTCCCAGGCTGACATATAATAATAATCTAACCTATATTGCAGGGTGTCCTTCATTTGGCCATGCATAACATTAAAAAATAAAAATAAAAATAAAACAAATCTTAAAATGTTGCTCTTTTTTTCTATGGATGATCACAAGTATAAAGTGTTACTTTGAGAGTCATAGATGATTCTTGCCTTAAGATCATCAGATGTCCTCCTTTTTTTTAAGTTCCAAAATGCTACCAAGAAGTTATTTTTTAGAGAAACAACATCAGCAGCACAAAATTCCTGTGAGAAGTTCTGTCATCCAAAGCCATCAAAGCTGGCATTTCTCCTCATTGATCATGAAGTAGGATGGAGACTGTCCTTCCCACAGGAGCACTCTGACCCTCTCATGTAAATATTACATGAATTACATGTGCCAGCTTCCTTGTACCTCGTTAAGCTATTGTGATAATGACAGATTTGCTTTTTTTGACCAAGGGACATCTGATGTACTCCTCAGAATAATGGCAGGTTTCACATGTCACAAATAAGTTATGGCTTGATAAAAGCTAATATCTTAGCTAAGATTTTAATGTTGGGTTTTCATGGTGATAGGCTTATTAAGTGTCATAGATGAGTTTATAATTTCAAAATTTGCCTGTACAAGATATAATATTGGAAATTACCAAATAACTTTCAGGACATTTTATATTTTAAACAGTATTTACAACAATAAAATGTGGCTCTTTATTCGTTGACATAGATTTAATGTTTCAAAAGCTTATGATCAGAATATCTACGGTCATATGATTCCTTTTTTCTCTAAATTTTACTTATTTTCAAACAAGAAGGAAAATTACATTTTTTGGATACTTTTGCCCTTGCAGTTGTGTAATCTAAGCAAGATTAAAGGGAGACTTTCAAAATCTAGGTGTTTCATAAATGACAACTTCTCATTCATGTCTGATTATTGCTTTTATGTATGAATTGTCGACATGGGTGCATGTGTCATTTAATTACTGTGCTGGTCTAAATTAATGCATGAATCCCTGCTAAACAATCCTGAGAAATATGCACACTTGTAAAAACAGAAGTGAAATACATGAATAATTGATAGATTTGCTTCTACCATACAGTAGACATGAGTCTGTCATGGTTGTGGGTTAGTTAGGAGCCAATTATTAGGTTTTAAGTCTTTAGATACTAGCTAGGTCTATATGCTCAAAACACATCAGATTTATTGGCAAGAAGCAATCTTGGAATAATGAAGTTCAGCTTTCCTAATCTGAATCAGTAATTATGGTGCATTAATTCTAATTATAGGAGCAACAGCGATAATCCTTTTAAAACCCATCCCATCAGCAGTGTAATCGCTGTCAAGGATGACAAGGAGAGGAAGAAGGGGAGATATCTCCCATTTACATTGACATTTATTCTTAAGTTTGCTTTTTTAATTGCTAATGGCTGAATTAGGCGAATGCCAAACCCTCTCAACCTAAATAAGACATAGTTTACTGGCTGTCTTTTTATTTATTTATTTACAAGTAGAATAGAATAGAATAGAACCGAATAGAATAGAATAGAATAGAATATTCAATTTTATTTGTATAGCCCAAAATCACAACAACAGTTGTCTCGATGGGCTTTGAAGTAAAACAAGGAAAAAAAAAGGATCATGAATACAAAGAGTCAATAGGAAAATACTAAAATAAACTAACAAACTGACTAAGCTATACTGGCATCCCTGCCCTTAGACCCCCCTTCGCGGAATAGATAGAATAGAATAGAATAGAATAGAATAGAATAGAATAGAATAGAATAGAATAGAATAGAATAGAATAGAATAGAATAGAATAGAATAGAATAGAATAGGATAGAGATAGGATAGAATAGAGCTAGAATAGAAAGAAAGAATAGACATAACAGAACAGATAGAATAGAATTAGACACAGAATAGAATAGAATAGAATAGATAGAACAGAACAGAACAGAAACAGAACAGAAAGAACAGAACTAGAATAGAATAGAATAGATAGAAGCATAACTAACAGAACAGAACAGAACAGAACAGAACAGAACAGAACAGAACAGAACAGAACAGAATAGAATAGAATAGAAATAGAATAGAATAGAATAGAACAGAACAGAACAGAACAGAACAGAACAGAACAGAACAGAATAGAATAGAACAGAACAGAACAGAACAGAACAGAACAGAACAGAACAGAACAGAACAGAATAGAATAGAATAGAATAGAATAGAATAGAATAGAATAGAATAGAATAGAACATTGTTAAAGTTAAAGTGGAAATGAGCTTTTTTTGACCGTCAAATTTTGCCAGATGTGTTTTGTCAAATTGATGAATAAAATATATGTATTTTTAAACTGAGTTTGTAAGATAAAATATAAATCATTAGTTTGATTCTTTGTCACAGAGGCCTTTTTTCCACCAAATACAGACGATTAAAACACAATGACCAGCCATTCTGCTTCTAATAACTATTATTTGTAAATAACCTATAAGTGAACCTATCGACTCAACAATTCAAAATACAACATGGTGGCTTTAAATGAGTAATAATACTTACAAAAATATCCAATACTTTAATGTACTCAATAATACATTTCTATCTCTAAGAAGGTATGAAAAATATGTTATAGACCAAAAGCTGCAATGTGATTTTTCTGACATGATTTAATGTGTCATAAAGTGTGTAACTAAAAATAAATTGCTTGAATTTTCACAAATGTTGCATGAGAACAGTTACGTTTCTATAATAATGACACTTGTACATGCATAACCCTTTAAAAAGCTAGCAAAAGCCTAAACTTGTAATGCCATATATAAAAGAGGTCCTACATCTTTAATTTATTCTTTTTTTAACATAAAATTCACTAAAATATGCGTATGAACATTTTGTTTGGTGAGAGAAGCAATTATTTATTCTGTGAACATTATCATAATTTAATTTAACTATTTATTTATGCCTAAAAGTTTTATTTCTATAATTAATTATGATTAAGGTTTTCCCTTGGTCTTTAAAATAAAAAGAACTGAAAAAATTAGAAGATTCTTCTAGGAGGCAAAGGAAATATATTTCGCTTCATCAAGCCTAAAAGGTGTACATTTGAGTTTTGTCAGTGTTCCACAGCCTGGTGTCTGGTTTTTGTGGACATTTGCATTTTTGTAATGCTTTGAAAAATCTGATGTGAAATTTCGAGGTAAAAATGTTGCTTATCTTTTATCACACTTGAAGTGTTTTCTGGCTAAAGAACAGACATTCCCTTGTTGTCCTCGTAGCCCAACAGCAGCAGGAGTCTCTACTGTTTATTTTGGGTTTTCCAAACTCAGGGCTTCCATCCCCTCCTGTCCCATATGATAATACAGCAGAGCAAGTGATTAGTTTAAAATGAAACTGGGCACACCATGGATTAAAAAAGATGAACAATGGATGAAGGACACTGAAAATAAATGCAACCATGAAGGCAAATCTCCACTGCATCCATCTGCATGAGTCAAAGGTGACCAAACAAAATGACTTCCCTTCTCATTTACAATTCAAGTAGTGCTGTCAAACAGAATACTATTGAAGGTCCTAAATCTAAGTCATCATTTCTCATTTACATTTCATTAGTTGTAATATCGTTCCTGCAATTCAAGAGTGACTGAATGTAGATAGGATCTGTCTTAAAGACTCTCAAGTCTCTTCCCTTTGTTTATCTGAGGATGGGTGTTCTTGAAGGAGACAAGAAAACTTAGGCAATGCTTGAGCTACCTCATCCTGCTTATTGCAGTGCCGTCCTGGCACTCTGTCCTCCAGCCTTTCTTGGCCTCACTCTTTTAACTGCACCTGTCATTCTTGGTCCAGTCATTTTACCTCTATGCTCAGCTTTCCTTTCCGGCTAACAGGGACTGTTAACCAGGCCTGTCTGTCACTGCCTGTGGCTGGATTGCAGCTGGGGGCAGGTTTAGGCTTGGGTGAACAGGAAGAGCGGGGCAGGCTGTGGCAGAAGTGGTTTTTATTGTGGGGGAGGCTGGGGCATTGCAGGTCTAAGAGAACGCGACATGAGTTCTTCCCCCACCGAGAGGCACTCGTACAGAAAGCCATTTAAAGAAGATGCAGCAGCACCAAGTATTTGACATGAATGAAAAGCTTTTTTCATCATCACTCTTCAAATAATTTCTTTTGTCTCTTATTCCCTTTTGTGTTATTTGGCTTTCTGTCATATTTCATACAAGAACAGTCAAAAATATTCCCCAACAACTTCACAAGGCTTGACCAGAGCATCTCTGCCTGCTTTATCTGTAACACTTTTCCTGCACACCTGATTCAGTTAATCATCTCTTCATCAAGCATTGATGAAGCATGACAATAACATGAATCACACAGTGGAAAAATGCAAAATAGGGGCCTAATGACTGGGATTAGGAAATGGTTCAGCATTCGGGTCCTCAGGGTCGCCTGCCCCACATGCTTCACTTGCTTTTTTCCTCAAACACACTTGATTTAAATGACTGCCACTATCAGGCTTCTGCAGAGTTTGGTGGTGAACTGAATTACATGTGTTGGAGAAGCCAAACAAATAAATATGCAGGACAGTGGGGCCCCGAGGACCAGGATTGGTGAACACTGCATTTCGCTCCCACACTGAGCTGTCTGTCAGATGTTGTCTAAGATGCATTTTATTTGCATATTTTCAATTGGATTTAGGTTCAGTGAAACAAACCTTCGTGACACAACTGAAGGTCTAATTCCTTATTCCAAGTGACGGAAAATAATAAACACATATAGTCAATGAGTAAACCTAACAACAAAAGTCATGTTGGGACCTGGTATGCAGTGCCAGGGATCCAACTATACTGTAGCTACATTTACACCAACCTCTGAAAAGCTTGCTCAAGTGACCACTTGAACTCACCAAAAAGTCTGTAAACGCACTTATATCCACGTTTTGGTCTTCCCAGTTCAAAACTTTCACATTCATGCACAGCTACACAAATTTCTCTAACCGTTTTCGAGATGTGCATAAATGCACAGCTATTAAACACCTGTTAAATGTTTAACCAGGTCAAACTTTGACCAATCAGGGACTCAGAAAGTGACATATGGAGTCCCTTTTAATTCATGGAAGTGCCAACCACCAGCTCTTTGGGATGGCATTGGTAAGGTTTTTTAAAGATCCTAAATTAATCAGTAGAGAAATCAAAAGCAGAACCACAAGTATGCTTTTCAAAGTGAAGCTTTGCATATGAAGAGTAAGAGAACATTTAAAAAAAATCTCAAATACATAAATTATTTTCTTTTACCGATTCAACTTGTGAAGACATTGGTGTTGGCAAGCAAAGTATAAAAAAATCATGCACTCATGAGGGGAGTACATACAAGTAAAAATGAAATTATACAAGGATTTTATTGACTGAAGTATACTGCCACCCACACTACAAGCTTGCACTAAACCAAAAAGCACAAATAAATAGATAAAAAGAAAAAGAAATGGAAAATCAGATAGAGAGCTGCTTATTGGCTTTGAACTCTCTCTGTGCTGAAGAGTGGATAAACAGAAAGCCAAGTGGCATCACATCTGTTTCTCCACTGCCAGCTACCTTGCTGGTGTTGCTTTATTATTTCATTAAGTGTAAATCCTGTCAGTGCCATTCCACCCACAGGCCGGTCCAGCCCTGCCACTTCACCCTCAGCAGGTTAAATTATAATTTAATTATCTAGCCTTAGCTGCATAAGCTGCTTGGGAGCACTCGACCCCAGAATAATTTGAAAAGATGGCATTTCCCCTCGTCTTCGTGCGCCTGATCCTCCAGACCTTAGCCCCTGGAGGCTCTCTTCAATATCCTATCTAATTATCTACCTCAAATCAGGCACCGATTAAATAGAAGTATCAGTAATTAAGTTGGACGGGTGAAAAAATTTTTTTTTTCGTTCAATAGTTCTTTAAACATCTTTTTTTTTGTCTTTGTGTGCTAATAATGTGCTTCTTAAGTCAGTTTCTTTAACTCTATTCAGTGTCAGTAAATGATAGTTACAGCAGGAACATTTTGACATCCCTTTGGCTCTGGCGCTTCTTCCTGCTGAATTGTGTCCCCAATGCAAAGGGACAATTTAATTGTACATATTTCATGTGTTGACAAGCTTATTTGTTATTCAGAGGTTATTCGTTACAATTTATAAAAACCATAAACCTTAGCATCTAAGAGTTTACAATATTGTTAAGGTTTGAGCATTTATTAAGTGTATATATAGCTTTAAAGAAATGCCTAAAAGTCATTATTTTGACTTCTTATGCATGATGTTATTGTGTGCATTTTTGATCACTTTAAAAACAAGAACTTTGATAAAAGGATTTGGCAACATACTTTTGATTTCCATGTTCGATAATGAGGACTGAACAATTGCAGGTGGGGGCTTTTGGTTATATTTTAGTAGCAGTGCAAATAAGCTGTTTTCTTAATCTTGTATCAAAGGAAACATGGTTGAGCGCAATAATACAAAAGTCTGAATCTGCAATGATGTCATGTCAAAGTCTTAAATTCAAGAAAAGCTAAATGTAAATTAGCTTTGTCAGTCATTGAGAGGAACAAAATGATTGTGTTTTATTGTGCATAAGACAGAGAAAAAATATATTTTCATATGAACTCCCTTTGTCTGCATTTGTTTGAATGTAAATATGTCGCAGCTAGTATGGGCTTATTATTCCTTGTCAGATGATCTCACGCCAAGAATGAATCATTTATGAGGGGATTAAGTTTCAAAGAGATAGAAAATCATAAACTCCTATTTCACAGGTTATAAAAAATTATGTTTTCTTTTTTTGTGTGCATGTGTCCCAGAATAATAATGTAATTTTCTTTGCACTAATTTGACACCACAAAATTGGTAATTTCATCCAAAAGAAGGCATTATATGATACTGCAGGAAGACACAATTTGAAGAAATCAAATATCTAACACAGTTTCTAATATCGCTAAAAAGACAAAATTACTGATTTGCAATTCAGAACGTAGAACCTAGCTATGTATCAGCTTAACTCAACAATGTTAGAGCATGGAACTCTAACAAAAATTCTTCACCACACAAAAATGACCCCTTAATGCATTTTTTTAACTTGTGAAACAAAGATCAGTAAATTAAAAATAATAATGAATAGATTGGAAAATGTGCAGCAGTGCTCTGCACTGTACAATTGTGGGGGCAATTGCACCACTTTGGATAAAATTGCCAGCAACCCCATTACTAATACCACACCCTTGTGCCAATCATACACAGACACACACCTCCAGCTCACAAACACACATGTAGTCCCTCATCTAACCCACTCTCATCTTAAAATCCTCTGGTAAAACCCTCTCTGTCCATACGGACCCCCCACCTAGAGGGACCCTGCCAAGGCAAATTAGGGAGGGTGGGGGCTTTTGTTTTGCAGGACTGAAAAGAAAAAAAAAAGTCCAAATAATTTCTTGAGCTGAAGCAATTTGACATGCTGTGATAACTGCTCTGTCAGAAACTTCTTTGACATCTCTGAAAGAGGAGATTTTCTGGCACAAAACCAAGACTCCCTTCAGAAGCTGTCCTGAAATCACCGCTCAGGCTCATTAGGCTGCTTAATTATGTCGTGTTGGCATCTCTTCTCATTTATCTCCCATCCCAGTCAAAAAGGGGGACGAAACAAACTGGGCACAGAAGAAAAGGACTCTAGTTTCTCCGTATGTTCATATTCCTTGTTCTTGCATGGTTCCTTCAAGCTGGTACCTTTTATCCATCTTTTTTTTCTCTTCTGCTGTATTTATCATTCTTCTTTTCTATTTTCTTCAGAACCAATATTGTTGTGTTGCTGTAATCATAAGCTTTTGTGTAGACAAACCATGTGTGTTCAAAGGGAAGTGATGTTGTTTGACCACAGCTCACTGCCGTCTTTCTCCTGTCAGTGTAGGATGTTCAGCCACAGAGCAGAATCACATGAGCAATCATCGCAGAACAAGTGACAGATTCACTGTTTGTTTAGAGAGAAGCTAGGTAAATAAAAAAATTGATTTTTGCTGCAAATAATAATTATATGGTGGATAATTTCATAGGCACATATGAAGTGTTTACTGTAAACAAAGATTGACTCAGAACAAGGCTTTCAAACTTGGTTTCTATATTAGAGATATGTTACACAAAAGAAAACATTTTTGTGTGCTTCAGAATATACGTGATCAAAAGTAAGAGAAAACTCAAAAACACAGCAGTTTTGCTTGTGCATGAATAAAAGGAAAATTTGTCATCAGGTGTGGTTTTTTTTTTTTTTTTATTTCAGATTGACAGCGTCTCATTTCTTCAACATAGATGGACCAAGAATTCAAAAGCCTTAGTGTCATGCCCCCATACAGGGGGGGAGGGGGGGGGGGCTCAGTGTTTTTGGGTTGTCTGGATCCATGGAGGGTTGTGGAGTGGAGTGGCGGCATCTAAGAGG
The DNA here is from genome assembly GCA_023969325.1 of Oryzias curvinotus. Classification (NCBI taxonomy): domain Eukaryota; kingdom Metazoa; phylum Chordata; class Actinopteri; order Beloniformes; family Adrianichthyidae; genus Oryzias; species Oryzias curvinotus. The sequence continues at coordinate 11,124,849 of CM043708.1, forward strand.
AGTGCAGGTTTGACTTGCAGTTCACTTTATGCTCGTATAGCCACCTAGAGAGACATCATGACAATGAAACGCACGATTGTCAAGCTTATGGCAGGTGTATCATGAAATATTTTATTTGTAAGGATAGTTGCCTGCACTTATGGCTTACAGGTTTAGCTGTCGTATGATGCCCTTATGCCACACTCTACCCAACTGGTGTCAAACTCCAGGCCTTGAGGGCCAGCCTCCTGCTGGTTTTACGGAAATTATGTCTCATCTGTTGCTTATTACCTGGATTAGGTGTGTTTGGCTAATAAAGAACCTTAGTGGCAGGTTGGTTGGAAAACATGCAGGACACTGGGCCTCAAGGCCTGGACTCTGACACCCCTGCTCCAGTCTTTAGTAAGGTGTGTACGACGCCACACTAGTCGTTAGTACCGTGGGTGCAATGTCTCCTTACTGATAGCACAGAAATGCACAGGGTGTGCAGGGGATCCATAAGTCCCCATAGGGCTATAATTGCCTAATTTCCTAAATTATAAAAAAGTTTATAACAGTAAGGCACGCAGTTATCACTTGAACAGCACTAACAGGCCCCTTCCGCAGTGCGTAGACTCTGGGAGGGGTTGAATAACCGAAAAATCTGTACAACACAATTGGGTTTCACCTGCTTCACTCTTACTGTACCCTTGCCTGTTGTTTAGTGTTCTCTCTCTGTATTGTGGTTCTCCCACTTCAGTCTCACTGTTCCACAGATTTTTTTCATCACGACCATGCAGACTTTGCATGCTTTTACCATACCACACTGTGTCCTGAATGACTGTCAATCAATCTCCTCCGTGCCGTGTCTCTTGAACAGAATGCGTTCAGCAGATCTTTGTTTTTATTCTATGATACTGGAGTAATTTTTCCATGAAGGCTTGAACTTTGAGAATTTAAACAAAAGAGAAAAGCGTAAAAATGTTCATGTCTGCCTGAAAAAAGTATATAAAGTGTGTAGTGAGGGGTTTTATACCCTTAAAACATCTGTAATTTTCTACTTAGCTGTAATTCACCTATAGTTGCTCATTTATTACAACTTGTCCCCTGCAATAAATGAGGGAACTCTGTACCTTACAACCTGTCACCCAGAGCATGCCGGTAGAAAAAATGTACATGAACATTTTTGCTCTACAGAATCACTGAGCAGTCTATGACCTTGATATTTCGTGTATCCCATGCAAGATTGCCCATGTTTCCCTGCAGACAGCCAGTATCTACCCATGAGGGCAGTTGTGACTAAGGCTATAGCTACTTTTTCTTCATGAATGACTGCGAATACTTAACAGCAATGAGCAGTAGCTTATTCAGGTAATGTAGGGTTCAGCTAAAAATAAATATTGTAGTTACTTGCATAATGTTTTAATGCTGTATTTCTAAATCTTACTTCTTGTTGGCCTTTTCATTTTTACTTTTCTTAGACGTTGGGAATCAGGACATTCTTAGTTTAATAGCAAGTCTGCCATTTTATGAGCAACGTCACTGCAGCAGATTTCATAAAAACAACAATCTCAAGCCGATTCCTGGAGAATAGAAAATATCTTTCACAGTAGTGAAAAATGACATAGACAATCAACTTAGAAAAAGAGGCTTTGTTTGTTCAGAGAAGGAAAAGGTAAATAAAAATAGTTTAAAAAGACACCTTTATGTCCCTCTGGCAGGGTCATAAAATGCCCTTATCTTATGCTTTATCCCTCTCAAAGATATTTATTTTGGCGTAGTATCTTCACCCACTTTTGTGTTAATCTCGATAACTGATATTTGTCGATTTTTACTCACCTGATTTTGACTTTACCTTCACTTTATTACTCTAAAAAATATTTACATTTTTGTGGTTATTTGAAGGTTTGTTGGTGTATTGCAACATCAAGTCCCCTGAAGAGCAAATAACTTAATGAATAATTTACCCCTTAATCTAAAGAAATTATAGAAAACTAATCACACTTTGCAGTTCTGGCTCCTTTTAGAGGCCCTCCTAAGGTTTTTCTAGAAACATCTGGAAGCTGACTTGCTTTTTTTCTTTCTTTTTTTGTGCCTGTAGTTCATGTTTCATGCTTAAAATGTTTGCATTGTTTTTTTTCCCATCATATCTGGGTAGTAAAAGTGAAGATCACAGCTGCTTTCTGTTAGTTAAACGTTCCTCCATGCTAACAGGTCCATCGTTTCGGTTACTTGCTGTCAGATGGTGTCTTTTTCCCTTTTTGGACTGTCAAATTTCGTCATGATTCAGGTTTTGTCATATTTTGATCTGATAGAGTTTGGGTTCTGTTCTTCAGTTTCTTTTGTCATAAGTTTTGGTTTATTTAATAAATTATTTTCTCAATCAAATTGACCTTTGATCTTCTACTTCAGCCATTGGAAGAGTGGCATATTGTGCTTTTTATAGGACAAGCAACATACATGTGATCCATTTGTAGATGGGAATCAAAATAAACTGCAAATAGCTCTAATCTCTAATATCTAATATGATTTTTCTTGCTTTTATGTAGAAATAAACAGCAAAAAGGACCTCTTTTTTGCCCCCAAACAATCATTGAGATCAGCACGTTTCAGGAATGCTAGTTATTTGTTACATGATATTCTCAAAAACTCTTCAGTGCCTCCTGTGCTTTTGAAAACACCCACTTAAATCAACATATGTCTTTCAGTGCATTCTTCCCACCCTTTGAGATCAATGCATTTTACATTCTTTGGCCCAGTCTGTCAATACCAGTGATGGGACAGCATCAATAATGACAGCTGCATGTGTTTCTCCAGCAGAGGAACATTCCCTCTCCTACTCTTCTCTGCTACCCAGCAGCCACACAGCTCATGTTCAGCCAGGCGCGCACAGGATATTAGCTTCTCTACCAGCAAATTTGCTTTGCACATCTATTTCTTTCTTCTTCCAACCAGTTCTTGGATGGCTTGTTATTGAGCTTAGTGTCCACAAATGCCATTGATCCAAGCCACAACTGAGATCCATACTCAGGCACTTTAACACTCTCTCAGCGTGTTAGTAATACTAATCCCACTCCACCAGCAGGCCCATTGATTTCATAGATTTTACGGAAGTTGTGATAATGATATATCATTGTTAAATTTGGTAGAACAAACTGCTTTGCCAATCTGTCAATGAATGCACACCTTTCATGCTAAGATGGCCCACAGGTTCAGAGAAGAGCATTCTGATGCTTCTCTGTTAGAACTTAATGCCATTTTAATGTGTTACACGAATATCTTTCACTGTGTCAATGCCAAAAATGTTTATAAATTTGAATGCAGCACCAAATTTAGACATCAAATTGCAATCAGCTTAGCAACTTAATGATTGATTTTTATAGGGAAAAAACTCCAGTATCTGAGAAGATTGTGAGCTGTTGACGTATGTCCAGTGTTTCAACTCCACTTTTATGTTCTGAGAAATTAATCTTTACCAACATTTATACAATAAAAACCTTAAATTCTCTACACTTTTGCTAATTTTTTAAAATAAAATCTTAGTTTTCTGACTTATACTTATGACTCCGTGATGCACCAAACTCGAGACTTACAATGTGGTTTTTATGTCAAAAATATAATAATTGAAAGTATCATGAAAACAAAACACTTAATAATGATTTATTAAGATGAAAAACTTAAATTGACAAAAAAGTACTTGGTTTGAGCTTTTCCTATAAAATTTTCTGTCCAAGACAGAAAAGAAAAAAATATTTCTTTTTTTTATGGGAAAAGTTTGTACTTCTGACAATTCTGCAGTTTTTAAATGAGGTTTTTTTAAAAGCACTTACAGATCTTACTATTCAATTTTTTTTATCTGTTCCAATGAATTTGACAAACTTTCTAGCTTTGATTTTGTGTTTTTATATTGCATACAAATGTTTATGGGTATCTGAAACTGAGTGTGTCCTCATTAGAGAGGGAACAGGACTATAACAGATAGTGGGTGCATCAGGTGTAGTAAAAAAATTGGTCTAGAGCATGGGAGTGATCATTTATAAGGCTTTTACTTCTTTTCATTCCTTTTTGGATATTTCTTTCTTTTTTTATGTTGTCTTTCTTTTATGTCTGAAATAAAATATTATCATTATCATCATATTAAACTCATCCATTCATAGGCTGCATTGGTATTACTCTGAAAAGTTCCCCCAAAAATGACTAAATTGGTGATTAATGTTAAACTGGTCAACTAAACCACTTGGATTTGCATGACATTAATTTTTTTTCAGAAATTGTGAGGACATACATATTTACACTCAAACCTGAAAACTGAATGTCTACCTAGTGGCTAGATATAAACCATATAAAATATTGATGAACTGTGACATAAAACTGAAACATTGTATCATACAGATTAACAAGACAAGGCCAGGTCTTAAAGGGCAATGGGGATGGGGGGAGGGGGGTGTTACAGTCAAAGCTTGCATATTATAACTGATAAAATATTGCAGGCTGGGAGACAAAAAGCAAAGAAGGCAAAGCCAGAGGTAAGGTATGAGATGGGGATGAGGTAGCAGAGGGATAAGCAAAAGGTATAGTGTGATATAAAGACAGAACTAATGGGCAAAAGGCTGCAACCCTAACTGGAGAGGCAGTGAAGCAACAGTGGCCTGAGACAGATGAAGGCCTCAAAGGAGTGCCGGGCCTATTAAAGCAGGACAAAGGCCTGTTTGGAGAAAGCATCCTCTCAGTGGTGCAGTGGCTAAAGCCCAGAAATGGGTATATGTTACAACAAACAAAAATAAATAACAAACAAGTACGAACACATTAAATTAAAACAATAAAATGCCTCTGTTTTAGTCTTTCCAACTGAACAGGGAGTGGGCAGTGAACATCAGCGATGAAATATTGTCCATTTATTCTCCACAGATTTGTCATTATGGGGGAGTTTATGATGAGGTGCAGCACAAAGGGTACAAAAGAAATGAGTCTAGATGCCTTCTGGACACAGAGCTGTACACTCAGATAAAAGATGGGAGACATAGACTCACCTTAAAAAAATCAAATCCTGTCTTAAAAAAACAAGCTGGCAGAATAAAAGCTTTAGTAACTAATTTAGCTTTAATTCACTTTCAGTTTTTGTGCTTAAGTTCAAAGACAGCCTGTTGTTTTCCACAAAACAGCAACCTAGATTTTTTTTTAAATCGTGAAAATACTCTGATCTCTTGACCTATTAAAAACGCCAACCAAAATTAAAGAATATACTATGTGGATTATTGTCCATCTATTACAAAATGTTATATCTAAAGAGGTCAGGTCTTCACATCAATTTATAGGTCTGCACAACACCAATGTCCTCACAAAGTGCTTCTTGGCCCCCCTCTAGAAGGAGGTGTGGGTGGCAGACGGCCTTCATGAAACAAGAATAAACAACAATGAGCTAAACTGACACATGCTGCTGATGAAGGGGGAAAACAGAGAGGCTCTCTTGTTTTTGTTTAGAATATTGCACTGGAGTACACAGGCTTTTTTTTTTTCTTTTGGTTTGAGTTAGGTTAATGTGATTTCTGTTCCGCCTGTCGGTTCCAGAGAGCCAGCTTGGTGAGCAGTGGTCAGGTGAAGCCTGGACTCAGCCCCCATGGCCATTAGTGTGGAACGAAGACAACCCAATAAACAGGGAAAGGCTTGATGTGTACAGGTCACTGCACAACCAGCAGTCAAAAACCCTCTTACCCTCCAGACTATGAGAGCCATTATATGCAGGGGAACTTAAAGCTCTAATTATTGGAAATGTTACAGTTGACCACATACTTATTGTAGAATTCTTAATATTGGAAATGTGTTTTGAATAAAAATTCAAATTGTGAGATGTGAATGTTTTTACATATCCACGATGGCATCATAAGGAGGTGAGTAAAATGCACTGAATATAATCAAACGACTCTTATTATTTTGAAGATCTTACTCACTATGCTTTTTCTCCATGTCCAATGCATGCCAGCTTGCTTTTTAAAAAGCTCAAAGTGCAAAGCCAGCTGTAAATCTTCAAGGATTTGACTTGCAAAACCCCCCTCATACATTGTTCATGAAAAAAGGCAAAGATTCCCCTAATCTGCCTCAAAGTATCTGAGATTTATTTACTTATTTTTAGACTTGCACCAGTTAGAGCAAACTTGTCTGACTACATCTTTACCAATAAAGATAGACTTTGTTCCCATCTGTCAAAACTGTTATTTGTGTAATAAAAAATAAAAAAAACCTCTGGTGACATCCTCAATTAAGTTAAAAAAGCAGTATTTTGTTTTTTACCCCCACATAAAAATAGAAAATGGGGGTAGGATTCATGAAGATGCAGAAAGCGACATCATTGCTGTGAAATATTATTGGGGGAAAGCGATTTATAAAAGAATCTGTCACCATGCGTCAACTCGATCCTCCCTGCAGAAACCTCCTATTGTTGGAAATACACAGAAGAAAAGGAGAGTAGGAAAATTACCCTTCATAATTGGCATCCTGATCAAGGACGGCCATGGCAGCCGAACAATACAACCGTTAATTTCTCAGAACTCATTATAAGCTGCTCAAATAATGCCACAAGATGTTAGAACAAATAGTGAATGAGAGCAGATGAATCAAATGGTCTGCCAATGAATGCCATTGTTGACAGTGTATAGAACTATGATAAGTGACAGATTGAGAGGTCTGTGAGAGTTGAGGTAGTTGGCCAAAAAGGACGAGACTGATTGTTACATACTTGAATAGTGTTTTACTCATACGTGATTATAACTCATTCTAATTGCAACCATGACAGAGAAAAAATGCCACTCTTGGGAGGAAATTTTAATATTGTTTCTCCCTTTGCCTCTGTGTTGTTGTGACTTTTAAACTGCATAAATAGATGAGAGATGCCAGAATGACAGTGGGACACTTCCTACGGACTTGCTGTGACTGCAGTGACTGCTGAGTTTTCATCTTTGACTTTCAAAGTTGATAGTGTGGAGAATCACAATAAAGACTTGTACTTCGTTGTATTCATTATTTTATTTACTTGAAAATAAGTGTATGACCATGATTTGGAGATTTTTAGCCCTGCACCAGTGTTGTTTGTTTTTTGTTAAGTTGTCGCAACCTGCTACTCAAGAGCTATGAATTTTCTTTTACTAAAGTTATAAATTATTCATCCAACTGCCAAACTGTCACATCTCCATCTTGGCTTTCGTTTTTACATTTATTATCCAATTGGATTTCAAATAAAAGCATGGAAATTGTTAGAGACCAATTAGAAAGGCCAGAAAAGAAAATTGTGTTTAAAGTCCCACTCCAACCATCTATTGATCTTTTTTAAAAGTGTCCCCAGTGCTCTTTTAATTATGGTGGTCGTTTTTAGCCCAAATTCTGTCGTTTTCTTGGACAGTTTCTACAGAGCGGCAGTAGTTCATTAGAAACTCCTGACTGTGTTGTGGGCGAAAATGTAGGCATGGAACTAAGCGTCCCATCATCCCTTTGTGTAAGCTCTCTCCCGCTAGCTTATAGCGCCTCACAACCTTCCCATCCGAATGGGAAGGTGTATCCAAACTGTTAGTCTGTACTGTACATGGATCTAAGCATCCAAAGTAAAAGGATCAGATTTTGAACTTCATTTTTTTACATATACGTCCTCCATCATAAGAAAAATGCCACAAGAAAATGCTGAAAACAACCAAAAACTATTTTCATCGGAACAGGTCTTTAACTAAAGATTAAGTGACAAGTTGTATAACAAGAGACACAAAAGGGTTTATATATCAAAGCACCTGGAATCTAAAGAGATAAAAAAATAATAATAATAAAACACTAAATAAAACAATATTAGAATAACTTTACCTCTCACTTGAGACAAACACATGTAAGGCCTCACAAGCTGGCTTCATCATTTAAGCCAGCTGCTTATTTAGCCACAACTTTTGCTTCCTGAGGAAGAGCATGTTAAGATAGCAAACAAAGAAAATGTCTACAGACTATAATCTTATAATATGTGTGCACTACATTGCTTCAAAAATATATAGTAAACTAAGGCTGTGGTGATTGTGAGTAAATATATTAAACTAAATTAGCTTATATTACCATGTAATGGTTGGATCCATCACAGAAACATACGCAGAGTTGACAAATTTTATGGAAACTAATAGATGTTTCTCACCCCAGCTCCTTTTTTTTAAAGAACAAATAGCCACCAAGCTAAATAACCCCATAGATGCCTTTTGTCATAGTGACAAAGCTGGGGTTAATATTGGCAATTGTGTTCCATGTTTAAAAATTCTGAGACCCTATTGACATCAAAGTATCAGAAATGCTTTTGGCTAGCCTATTCTTTCTGTGCAGAATTTGGAGCCAACTGGTGACAAAGACATAGAAGACTATGACAATAAACTGGGACATGGCATACGTCCAAATTAAAAAATATGAAGATGCAAAAAAAAAATGCATATTTTTATACCAGCCTGTGGTCACTTGTACATAAATGCATGCTTTTTTTTTCCTCCTACAACACCCTGCACTCATTTATCCACAAAAGGTCCATGTTATTGTGAAATAATTATATTGGGTTGTCATATCTGTTTATGTGAGTCATGTCCCGTGCAGTTGTGTAATTTTATGATTTTTGCTATTAAATGTTTCCAGGACTGCTTTGGCAATCCCCACAGTGTCTCAGACATCAATTTAAAAATTTGGGCAAATGAGCACATCCTTTTTCACAGATTTTTACTCAATAAATACCTACTTTTGATTAATTTTTAAATTTGCTAATTTCTACCTGCTTTACACAGCTTTTAAACTGATGCCCCATTTATACCTAACGAAATTAGATTTGAAAATTGAGCTTTTTATTGAATCTTGCTGTGATTAGTTCTTTTCCTACACAGTTATGCTAGTGTAGTCTCTTCATACACTAGCATAACATATGCACCAAACTAGAACTTTTCTGTGAAGGTATCAAGAAGAGAAAAAGTTTCTGTATCACACCTCTCCTGTCCTGCAGGTTGAGCTGGTGCATTTACTGTCTTTCTTGTTACAGGAAAAATGAACACCACATGGACACTGCAGTCAAAGTGATAATATACTTTTCGTAACGGGTCAGAATTGTCTATAATATCAGTATTCGCTTTATTACAAAGGCTACCCTTCTGATGGTGTTGAGTGGCTTATTTTGAAGCTGATAGTCACCACCTCTCATTAGTGGTGAGTGTGTGGAGCGAAGTGGCTTTAAGACAGGATTTTCTAGCTATTCTGATATGTGGTTCAGAAAAAGCAACAGTGAGGCATCAGAAAAGGACATGGACTGAGGTCACAAGGGTCTGGTCTATAGAAATGAACTCACATACAAACATGCAATACTTGTTGCATCTAACCACAAACATTTCTGTAATCTGTAAAATACCTTCAATGTTAATCCTTCAGAAACTCATTTTAAATAAATTATCAATTATTTTCTACTTAGTTTCATAATTTTAAAAATTAAACGCAGTATCTTCTAACATATCAACAGGGACTAATCAGAACTGGAGAGGTTACATCTGGCTGTTGGTGGAGAATAATGAGCAATGCTGTCATTTTCTCCTCCACACATTGCCTGTCCAATTATACCACCAAAACCAACCAACATATAACCCTCATGTGTTACAAAGAGAGCCTCAAGGTGAATGACACTTTCTATACTGGCTCATTATCACCTTTCACTGGCTGGAAATGGCTTTCTGTCCTGGGCCACTTGCAGGACCCCAACTGTGGGTGAATGCAGACTCATAGCAAAAAGAAAATGTTGGGTGTGTTCCTCCAGTCCTTTGCTTCTGCACCAGCCTCATCCGTTCTTTAAAAACTCCTCTGCTGCATAAAGACAGACAGAAGACAACTCAGCTTGCCAAAGCTGTGCAATATTTTCTCTGTCCACTTTCAGTTGCACAGAGAATTATTTAAATGAAAAGAACTAAAGCCATGGGAAATGCAGGCTATGGACAAAACATTAATTGCATAGTATATCTTTCTTCTGCTCTGGCACAAAAACAATCTGATCTGTTAAACTGTCTTGCACATGTTCATGATTTTGGACAGATGAAGTCGTAAAACTGATTCTGCAGAATTTCCTCTTAGTATCAAATACAGTCAACTGTGAAGACGTTTCCTTGTTAGCCATCCTCAACCTAAGACATTTGTTCTACACATCTGTCAATTCTTTTTTAGAAGTTGAGAACAAAACTAGTTACAGTACAAAACCACAGGTTTGCATTTTGCAGGAGATGAACTTAAGAAGTATAAGAGATCTGTTGACCTGCAACTGTGACCCATTAGGTGTGTAGCTAACCCTAACCAGAGATGTTTGCTTTACCTTTCTACTGCTTTTCAGGCCAGGCTAGTCTCTGTTCTGAAGTAGGTGGAAGCCGAGACCAAGGCTCCTCAGGAAGCACTATATGTTTTACACTGCCCAAGACCACTGTAGAGCAAAGGAGATGAGGGTATATGTGAAACATAAATCACAAAGTGCCTCATCTTGGGTCACCGGTCACACCAAAGGCCATCAGCAATCTCTATTTGAAGCACAGCATTTGCTGCTTCAGGGCTTTGCTCTCTGGCCTTCCCATAAATCAGCATGCAGCATCTAACCCATCACATCCTCTTTTCTATAACCCTACCCCCCTCCAAAAGCTTAAAATACAATATAAAATTAAAATTATAGTACTGTGTCAGCCTTTAAAGCACCATGGAATAGAATGAGATGCCAAAATGTAAAAAGTGAATGCTTGGGTACAAAACTTTATTACAAACTGTGTATACAAAAGCTTTAGGTAATTGAATCACAATGAGTATTTATTCCCTTGGTAACCCTCTCAAACAAACAAATCCTTTCAGCAACTGTTGTTTTGAGTGTTTTTTAGTCGAAATCATGCCTGCCTCTTCACAAAAAACAAACAAATGTTTTGAAACAAAAGCTCTTTCAAAGCTTCACATCAATTTTTCACAGTATATTCAGTTACGCAAAGTTATTAATAAAAGAACACACAGCATTTTATTGACAGTATGTGTTACAAATAGGGTGGGTTAATTTTGTTATTTCTATGTTAGGCAGTGAGAACAAACACAGTTGCAGTTGGGATTCTATCTGGGAAAATGAACTGCATCCACTGCTTGGCACACTGCAGTCAGAGATGATCTCACATCAGGGCTTTAGAATGTGTTTTTCATGATGCATGCTAAATCAAAATAAGTTCATTTAAGTGGATTTGGGGGAGAATAACCACAAAAAAACAAGAAATACTTGAATTTTGGCTTACAATGCACATAAAATTGAAAATTATAAAACAACTATTAGTATCCCTTACCTCTAGTTAATTACGAGGAAATTAAGAATTTCAAATCCAACTGAATAAAAAAACTTCTTTATTTGCGATGACGTGTTGACATAGAAAAGTGACTAAAGGATTTTTCTGTCATCCTGTATATAAATAAAGACAACAGTAATGTTTGAAACTTGACTGATTCTGGAAAATTCCACATTCATCACAAGTCCAACTTGACTTATAATAAAATACAGCCCTCTGCAATTTTTATATGACTATAGTTTGTGAAAGAAAAAAAAAACTTTCAGTTTAAAGTATGAATTGCAAACTAGTTTTTCTTGTGCAAATCTGTGTAAATTATAGGTCTTTTTTCCGTTTCTCAAAGGTATGAAGCCAGTAATCCTGTCAAGTATCTTTTTTTTTTACCTTTTTCTCTCTGCTGTATAATTTCTTTTCCTCTTTACATATCAATCACGCAACCTATGTAAGGCTTTTAGAGAGACAGAAGCTAGGTTGGAGTGTTTTCCACACTTTGCTGATTCTTCACTCTAAAATCATTTAAAAATATATAAAAAGTAAAACATATTTAGTTACCAAGTCAACCCAGAATCCTTCAAAAATCAATTTTTTCCTTACTTTGACATTTTCATGTTAAGACTGTATTTTTTTCTATTTATTAATTTTTCCATATAGCAAAAGAAGCTAAACCTTTGGTGAAATACGCTAAACCCATACCTAACATGGGTGAATGTATCAAACAAAAATTGAAGAAGTGAAAAGAAGAAATAGGATTTGCAAGCTTGTAAAACCTGCTTCAAAATGGCAAATGGCAATTGTCCACTGGGCAAAATAAAAATATTTTCCAAATTTTTAAAAAAAAAACACACACACACACAAAATAATGAGTATTAGAAGCTTAAGACAATAATTCTATTTTATGGTTCCGTTTTTAAGAATAAAAGGTCATATAGTATGCTGCTTCGAAACAGTCTTTGTTCTCCTTTCCTGTCAGGCTTGTGTTGCTCAAAGTGTGACTGCGCTCTGTCTTTTCCATTCCCTGTCTTTCTCCTCAGGTGTCATAATGGCCACAGACCTGGACTAGATGGAGGTGAGATGGTAGTAATAGAGTCCACTGGGAGCAACAGGGGGGTGTCACATGTAAGGCTTTGCTGTGTCACCAGAGAACAGCAAGCCACAGCTCTGCAGGAGAATGCTTTACGATAAGGGAATGCTGTAGGTGATACATACAATTTCAGGACATCCAGAGCCCGCGCTAAATCATAACCACAAACTGTGGCCATATTGCTTACGTTAGAATGTGTGTTTGTGCTCAAGCCCGTTAAAAGGAGTTTCAGTCAGACAACTCATGCAGTAAAGAAGATTTATTTCCATATTCCTTTTAGTTTGGCATAAGGCTCCGTTCAGATACATAAAACAAAGATCTCCATAGAAAACTTTGGGTATTAAACTACCCCTAACGGAGCTCACAGGTGGAAGCCAGGGAGGAGGGTGGGGTGATGAATGCAGAGCTCGCGGAAATGGAAGAAGAGGGATTGGACCACACACCTGGAACTTAAGTAGACGCTGAACAGGTGAGTTAATTAGACTGAATCGCCCGCGGGGAGGAGTGACTCGGTAAACGCACTGCTCGAGTTGCCTGCCTGAAATACTCCCAGGGTCGTTCATTACAATAAACACTGTAAAAAGAAAAAGTGCAGCTAAATTCTTGTAACATTAAAATTCGGCTCAGGAAAAGAAGAAAAAAAGTGGAAGAAAGACAATATTCCCCACTATCTACAGGTTTAGGAGTATTTTAGTAAACGCTAGGATTCAAAAATGTGCAGCAAGAGAGATTAGGACACGAAGAAAAAATATGTTGGATATATGCGATATAGAAAACTCACAAGGCACAGTCTTAATCTGTATCTCATTTATAGATTGTTCAAGTCAAAAGATCAATTTTAACTGATTGTGGTGTGTTTGTTAAGGAGTGGCTTAAAGCAGTAAAGAACCCTGCTGTTTTTACTTTACTCACGCAAAAATATTTCATTGAAAAGAGCTTTTCTTTGTATTTAGGTGGAAACAAGTGAAATGTTATTCTCTTTTAATTCAGAATTAGCATTCCCATAATTTGTGCAAAATTTGTAAAGCTTTGACATTTGCATTTCAAGAAGGTTAAGTGGAAGCAAAGGACTACAGAAAACCCATCCAGTTAAAAACGTAAAATATAAAGAACAATGTGGCTTTATTTAGGACAATTGTGTCATGGTGCCTCTGTCAGACTCCTCCCCCTCCAGCTCTGCTCTGCTCCTGATCACCGCCAGCTGTCGTCACTCAGCTCATCAGTAGCCGCGCTTACATGGGCAAAATATCTTGATCGGATCAATGGTCAGGTTAAAATTCACCCGTGCACATGGGCCCAGAAATCTTTTTCCGATTAGAACAAGCGTTCCCATGGCTCACACTTTCGGTTGGAATGAATCATTTGGGCATGCGCAGTAGTGTAAAAACACCCGGATGAGGAAGTAGGTCCCGTTGTAAACAATCCTTTGCTGTCACATATATTTATGCAGCAGCTCGGCAATCTTCCAAACGGGCTTTTATTAATGTTATGAATATTATGAAGCGCCTGTTCGCTCATCATTTTATATTTAATACGTGTGGTCACTGCTTTTTTTGTGGAAAAACGGAGCTCGAAGAACCCAGTGTTAGGAGAGGCTAACAACACGGGCTAACAACATTAGCCTTTTGATGGACACAAAATCCAGGACCAACCATGCAGGAAACGCAGCAATCTGCAGCTTGGCTTGTGTGGGAATAACATCAGCCTTTATTTTGTCGGGGCACAACTGGAAACACAATTCCATGTGATTTTTTGATCAGTTTCTAAGGACTGAGCGACATTTCTGCTCTGAAAAGCTCACACACTGCCCCAAGCCGCTCCGATGTGTGTGTGCTGGCGGCTCGAGCTCTGCTCTGTCCTCGTGAGTCCTGCAGCCGCTAACCCAGAGCGGTCGCAGTCCGAATTCTCACACATAACGAAATAACAAAACGCACACGTAACAAAGCACCCTCCCCTCAAACACGTATTAATAAATCCGGCTGCTCTGCTCAGAGAGGTTCACTCGGTCAACTGGCACTGGAGCCCGAACGCAGAGCTCGGATGCCGGGTCCAGACCTCAGTGGGCACGCATCCCCCCCTGCATCTCCCTCGTGAGGGGTGAAAGAGAGGGGAGAGCCAGCGGGGCGAGAGCGGAGCGGGGCTTTACGCGCGGCCTCCGCGGAGCAGCTGGTCGGTCCTGTATGCGCTCCAAAGCTTTCTCTCAGCCAAACACCGTCTATGCGTGACGTGAACCAGAGCAGTAGTGACACACGATCGGAATGACCGTTTACATGCTCCACGATCGGATAAGCGATCGGTATAACCCACCTATCTCGATCGGAGAAATTTTGATCCGAACGAGTCTGACCGGGGCAGACTATTCCGAATGGCGCGTTTACATGATGCATTTTCTTTCCGATCAGGCGTTCTTTCCGATTACTTTTGCCCATGTAAACGCGGCTAATCTCTGCTGCTCAAAAGGAGACCCAACTCCATCATTCAACGCCAGTTCGTTGCCCCTTATGGAAAATCATCTCACGAGTGACATCAGTTGGATCTTCCATCAAGCCCCGGGAAAACCTGAAGACCTCTCGGCCCATGCTGACCGCGCTTCACCTCCAGCCACGTCACAGCCAAGCGCTCCAGCCACGCTCCAGCTAGGCCACAGCCAAAAGCTCCAGCCAGGCCACAGCCAAAAGCTCCAGCCACGCCACAGCCAAGCCCCAGTCAAGCTCTCCAGCCACGCCATAAAACTCTGTCCAGCCCGGACCTCAGCTAACACAAAGCCAAAACATCCTGGAAGAAATAAACCATTTCTTACCTGCCACTTACCTGTTGTACTTATGGGTTCCAGCATATGGGTTCGCCACGCTCTGAAAGTCAAAGGTAAAGGTAAAGGTAAACTTTATTGTCCTCAGAGAGGAAATTTGTTCTAGGCCACAGAGCTGCAAACTGTTACCACATACATCAACGTTCACACATCACATACTTGATAAAAGGGCATAAAACGATTTCATAGTATATATATAGATAAAAACAGAGTATACAGATTTACGACCCAGGCCCGACCCACACAGTAGAGAACACGAATAGAAAAAAGTAAAACATTTGTAAACATGTATCATAAGATCCCATAAAACCACCATTACTAAAAGTTATTTTTGTAAAATCCAGTGACTATATGCAACACAAAACTCTCCATAAAAGACAACAACAATTAAAACTAGGACTAGAGTCCAACATAATAAATGCATACGATCCTTACAAGTCATGACAAATTGCATTCTATTGTAACTAGATTTTTCTTTAGGAATTGTAACATTGATAAAATACAGAAAACTTAAAGAAAATCTTGAGAATTTCTTCTAAACAAGCTCATGTAAAATAACATTAACAAAACATCGTATTGATTCAGACTTTATCATAACACCATAATTACAACCTGTTCATCAACATTAATGTATTGACTTTTCAGTGCTGTTCGGTTTTTTTGAATTGGATCCATTTGTTATTTGACTCCTCGTCAACCTCGTTTCTTGTTAATTGCTCACACTTGGCCTCAGATTAATGATCACTCCAGCTGCTTGTTTTGTCATCCTTTCAGTTGACATAGGTTTTCCTAGTATTCACTTCTTGAATGTCAGCTCATGCCTGTGTTTCACATGTGCTTTCACTTTTGTTCAATGTTGCTTTGTTTATCAGAGACCAGTGCTAATCATCCCTGTTCTCCTTTACATTTGTTTATTTATTTTTTGTTTATTTTTGTCATCCATCTTCTGTAGCAATCTTCGTTGTCCCCTCATACAGCCTGTTTTTCTCTGTTTGTTTAAAAAATTGCATTATGGTCTATGATGACCAATCAATTAAACAGTGGCCCACCAAAATCGGAGAAAAAAACCCATATCAGCTTTACAGAAAACTTCTGTTGAAACTCCAGCCATAAATGGATAAGCTGTAGAAACGTTTTTAAAGTCTAGTTACTTTGTTTTTTACCTATTGTAAGTAACATGGGCAGCAATCTCTTTCCATTTATAATTGCAAAACCATGCGTTTAATTCCAAAACCGTTACTTTTATTTAGGATTAAATGTTGGGATTTTTTCCAGCTGTTGCCATGACAGTAATAAAAATTCAGAAGTTTTATAGAAAACAACTAAGAAAACGAATTATGTCTTGCAAGCACAAAAGAATTTTATAATAGGCTTCAGCTTATATCCATCATTAGTTGTACAACACAAGTGACCAGAAGAGACAACAAGATGCAAAGACTCAGTGAAACCGTGCTTGTGTTCTAGCTCCCACTGGCTGCTCCACATTTGTCTGATCTTTTTAAATAGGCTGCAGAAAGTAGAGAACACAGAGCAAAGTAAAGCAGTAGGAGAAAAATAATCAGTAAGAAAGGGGATTCAAAAGCATTTTTCCATCCAACAAATGCTGGACATCTGATGTCTCATTTCACCACTGCAGCTCAAACATTTCCTGCACGGTTTTCATAATTCTGCATCATTGAGAAAAGCCCAGATGCAGTGTGACACTGAGAGGAAACAAAGTTAAAACCAAACTAATCAGGGAAATCAGATAAGAGTGAGCATTCAAGCTTCATTTTCCAGACTGGGTGTCTTGGAGCAAATGCCGTCTTCATATAGGATGCATAATGAGCACCTGTACCCTCTGGGTGCGTGCAGCCATCGCTGGTATCTCCGCCGTGCTGTGATAAAACCACTCTTATCAGCATGTATCTACACTCACCTTATCAGCTTTCACAGGTGCAATAACAGAACCGGACACCACTTCACTGACATCAAAAGAAAAACGTCAAGAGTCATGATTAAGAACATTCGAGCACTGTTTCAGCCTCGCAATTACAAGCATTCCAAATGATGTCAATCTTTTCATGGAGACATCAACTTTACCACTTCTACTTCAGTGGTGAAAACATGTGGAAGACTGCACTTGGCAAACATGAAAATAGAATACAAACATAAGAAGTCAAGCATTTTCCCTAGTGAAATAGTTTTGTGGCAGTGTCTCAAATAGGAATATACTGTTAGTGTCAACTGAAAGATGTCAATAAAATTCTAAATCTACGTTCACATCACCCCCAGCAATGTGTGTTAAGCCAACTCTCGCAGTCACACATCGTTACGCAAGTTTCCACGGACGTTTTCTGGCTCTGTGGTCAACCTAGTTTAACTTTGAAGGCTTGTTCAACGGCCTGCCATCGAATGAGCGTTCAGAGTTAAATTAGGTTTAATTTGATAGTGACGTTTGGATGACATTGTTTTTAACTAACTGAAGTGCCAACCATTTGAAAATCAATCATGAAGAAGAAATTAATAATTGAGGTTTGTACCCGGCTGGAAATCTATGACACCAAGTCTTTTATATATCAGTATCAGAATAGAGCTGTGAAAGAAAAAGCCTGGAGCAAAATTTGTGGGCTTTGCATCAATTTAACATTTTTGCACCAAGCCTCTCCAACAGTAGTTGGTGGGCATGTGCTAGTAAACAGTGTTAAAAGAAAAGAGTGTGTTCTTGGCATGTCCTTAATTGCATGTCACGTTCCTGGTGTGGATGTAGCACAAGAGTCAAGCAATAGACCCTCGTAACTATTTTTGCCAGTCTCATCTTTGCCCCCCACTCACCGCCTCTTAAAATTGTTAGTTGCACTTTTAAAAATGGCCTAACGAAATGTTTATTTCAAGAAAATTACTTTTCCCCCTTTGAAATTGGATTTTATTAAACTAATTTTAAAATAAAAGTTTAAAAAAACAAATCATTTAGTGTGTCTGATTGAAATTCAGAAGTATGCATTTGCATTTAAAAGTCTATTTTGTCACATTTAAATAGAAAATGTTAATAGAACATTGTTTGATGCACCATATATGTTACTTTTACAATAAAATGAACAATTGTCAGCTTATCTATATGTCCTCATTACTACTTTGAAGTCCATCTCTGCAGAACAAATGATTAAGTGTGTGAGTGGGTGGAGGAAGGTGAAAAAAAAACAGATTGACCTGAACCCAGACCGTTTTTTTCTTCTGCAGTTAATTTTTTCATCCTCTTTTTCAGCCTTTGAATGACTCAGTCTTTCCTGCTGCGCCCTGCTAAAATTAACTTTCAATTTTGACAACAATACATTTCAAACCAGATGGTAACAATGAGACCATGTCTGACCATGTGAGACTTGTGCTGGCAGTACAAGGTGTAAGCAGACCAATTCTAGGCCAATTTGAAAACTAAATTTGTAAACTCTGTTCTATAACTTCTAAAAGAAAAAACAACAACAGCACTGAGAGAAGAAGCGGTTCCCAAACTGCATTTCTTTGAAATAAGCATGTTCTGTTTTAGTGTGACATGGATGGAAAAGGCATATCAGAGGGTAGAGAGGAATACCACATACTGGGTGTTTACAGATTTCAAGGCTCTCCACATGTGATTAGTGTAACACTTTACAGACCAATTAAGGTTTTTATGGAACCAGGGACCCTTGCAATGGAAGGGCTGGTTTTAACACTGGTAGGTCGGTCAGTGTTTGGGTTTTTTTTCCCGTTTTCATCCAAAACTCATGATACAATTCTTGAGAAGATGGACCATTCCTGAGATTTTATTAACTACAAGACAGTTTCTTATAAGATCCAACGTACAAAGACGTTCAAGTAAAATGAAAAACCTTAAATTGACTTCAGAGGCACTGCTTGTGCTATAAAAGCTCCAGGACTTTCAAACGCGTATAGCATAGGTAATTTAGGCTAATGTGAAGTGCAGCTTCAGAAGGTGGAAAAGCCCACACACAACAGCCACCAGCAAAGAGGATCACTCCCACGTTAAGACAACAGGCCTTTTCTCTGCTTCTCTCCCCTGGCAGGCCTAATCCTCTTGGTAGAGGCTTGAAACATGCAGGTTTTTACTACACAGAACCGCAGGAGGAGCAGCGCTTTCTCAGCCTGTGGTTTCAGCAGGGAACATGAAGGAGATTTTCTGGGATAATACTGTCATAGCGAAAGAGGCTGGGGTTTAAAGGTAGAAATAATAAAGATGAATAACACTTAGCGCTTCTAATGTCTACTTTGACTTGATGTATTGAAGGCAGCACAAAACCATTTATAATTCATGTTGTTTGTGCTTTTTTTTTTTTTTTATTTCCTACATTTAATTAGTCTCAAAATCAATACTTACTGTCAATAAAAAGACACTCCAAAAGTTTTTCTGATGTTTTCAGGCTATGACATATGAAATCACAATAATTTGACCAAAAAAAGAAACACATTAGATTTCATTATTAAAATGTCTTTTTTTTTTTTGGTTGTCTGTTTTATCCCCACCTGTGTCTTTCAGAAATTAGTTCTGCCTGTTTATTAACACCTCTAAAGTATTTTTTTGACTTTAGTGTTTGATACATGTCAAATTTTTCACAATTCCAATTAAAGAATAATAATAATTAAAAAAAAAAGATGAGACAGCCTCTTAACAGAAATGCAAAGAAACCCAAAGGAAACTACTAAGATAACCAACATCATATGAAAGATCTGGCAAATGACCATAAAGAGCTGGGAGTAGATCTATGTACTGGGGGGGAAATCTTGTCAAAACAAGGAGCAGGTGAGGTAATGAGCAACACATGTGAGGCTGACGAAAAGCACAAGGTACAGAAAACAGGAATAACACAAAATTTGCAGAATAAAAGGGGAAATCGTCTCTTTCTATAGACCAATGGCAAGAAAAACATCAAACAGCCCAGTATTAGGAGACATTTTGGCTCAAAGCATCTTACATGGAACTGTGGATGTGGTGGGGTTCCTGTAAGATCCTCTGAGCCACACCCACCTCAGAAATTGAAGCCCAAGAAACTGAACTATGGATCATTACAGAAGCAGCTTTGAGAAGTTAGGTCTTACCTTGAGTTCACACAAAATTATAATGAATGCAATATTGAAAGATATGAATAAAAAGCATTGTTCTAACTAAATGACTGTTCAATAAAAACATGCCATAGTGTAATACTGCTCAATGGTAAAAACAACTACCAAAATTTTAGGGGTTTGAGGCATTTTAGCTGCTCTTTTAATGTGAAAATAGTAACAAAACTTACATTGTGTGTTTACATTGGTGGTTTATTTTACTGATGGGTTCTTATCAAGCAATTTGAAAAAGAATTGAAATGCAAAATTTATCTAAATAAAATTAAATTGATTTGATATTTGTGAATGTGTTTTTCTTTTTCACATATGCGCTGTGCTACACTCTAAAATCTTTTGTGATTTTGTTTGAACTTTTGGCACAGCTTGGTTAGCGCTCTTGCCTAACAGCAAGGAGGGCCCCGGTTCAAGTCCCGGCTGGGGGAACTCCCGTGCATTTGTGGGTTTTTCTCTGGGCATACCCGCTACCATCCACCATCTAAAAACATGCTTCATAGGTCAATTGGTTACTCTTAAATTGTCCCCAGGTGTAAATGTGATTGGGTGTGTGATTTGTGCCCCTGCGTCAGACTGGCGACCTGTCCAGGAAGTTCACTGCCTTCGCCCACGAGTTGCCAGGAAAGGCTCTGGCAGCCTCAATACTGCCGAAATGGACAAAACAGGTTTAGAAGATGAGTGTTGGTACTTGTGTGTTAGTTTGGTGAAATAGTTGTTTGAGGAGAAGAATTAAAAAATGAAAAGAAGAACATCAACATTGGCATCTAGATGCTGTCACTCCTTTGAGAGACTTTATTGTGCCTTTCTTCAATGTGGAGAAGTATTCGGAAGACATTAGAATTTTTTTTTTAGTATGTAGGCACATTATTATACATGTTTGGAATAAGTCTCTTAAAGTTTAATTGGAGAAAGAAGCGTTTTTTTATGTTAAATGCTTCAAGTTGCTTTATTTTTTAACATTACAGTAGCAGTGAAACACGAAAACAAAGTCTGTCTTGCTCCAAAACAATTTTTTTTAAAAAGCACTGGGTAAGCAGGTTCCTGGCTGGTCATTATGTGAGTGAATCATCTCTCAGGACATGAATCAGTATGTAAAGTTCCACCACCTGTAATGAGACAGGGTTTTTATATTGACAATTCCGCTATTAAATGTGATGAATGAGTGTGTGCTGTGCAATAGTTTGCCTTTTAAAAAAGGTAGATTTTCTGCACTGGCTGTAATGCCATACCCTTTAAAACACACCAGGAAAAGGACAAACAAATATAATTTCACTGTGATGCTGGTATTCTAGTCATTTTTTTTTTTCTTTTAAATACCACCGTATGTGTGATCTGGAAAGATTTATGATTTGAAGACGTTGTGCTTTGGAATATTCCCTCTGACATTTAAGACAGCATTTATGTGGAATGAGCCCAAACAAGAGGCTTAGAGACCTATAAATAAACACATATATGTGGTGTGTGAATTTACTCCTACAATGACAGAGCAGCAGGCCACGATGTTTACACCAGGGGCAAGAGGCAGGTGAGGCTGTTTAGTGGAGACGCTCACTTTTCTCCGTCTGTGCTGCAAGGTGAGAAGTGTGACTGTGTTTCATTTACTCTCTGTCCCTCTGCAGTACAGTTAGCTATCAACACTTTGTGAGCGGAGATGCATTTGTGTGTGTGTGCAGAGAGGAGATGTTCTTGGTTTAGACCACAAAAATCATTAAAGGCGCTAACGTTGTTGCGCCCTTTATTTTGCCAAGGCTGATCAATTTCAACTTGTCATTCCAAGCTTGCTGTCAAAAAGACATTTGCAAATGGAAACCATTTTAGCCTGATCTAGTTAAGATTTGCAAAATATTTGGCATTCCCAGTCTAATAATACCAGGTGGGTTTTTCTTTTTTGCCTTATTGCTCTCTTTTTTCCCTGCTTAATCTTCATTATCTTGTTTCCATGATGCTACTGCCTCTGCTTCTTCAAAATATGAACAAAACTATTAGATTTTTTTCTTTTTGGCTTTTACCTTGCTTTTTTTGATGGATGGAGTACCAAGATTGTTTTGGTTTTTATCTGACTATGCAGGAATCAAGTTGTTCAACAGTTCTTTCTGTAGCTCATGACATGGTGAGCTGAGGACTTGGGCCTCTGAATGTTAAGACAGAAATTTCTGCTGCCCTTTAACAAGTAGTAAGCTCATGTTTTTACCACCTGCACCAAAACTGTGGACCATTTTAGTACATTATGTAAAACAAGCCCCTTCTGTGTCTTCCTTCAAAACACAACTTTAAAGCCTTTTTTAGTCTCTGACCTTCAACCTAACAGGAGTTTGTGTACTGCATGTTTTTTGCCTTTGTTTTCCAGATAAACTTATTTATTTGTTGGTGTTTCTTTTTTTTCAGCTTTCAGCTAAGTTGACACTGATGCACTGCAAGGTCATTGGTTAAAAACCACAGGCAGATAAGGCTTTTTTCTGAAACAATTAAAACATTTACTTTTATTGGGTCTGGGTTGTTATTTTGTAGAACTGCCATTTGTAATTTAAAAAAAAAAATTTTCTTTTAATTTTAATTTTTTAATTTTAATTTGTATTTATAAATGAATGTTCTCCTACAACATTTACTTTTATTGAGTGTGTACTTGACGATACAGTGTCAGTAAGACCTCCACCATAGCAATGCCCATGTCAGGTATCTTTGATCTATCAGATTATGTTTATATTAAGGTGAATTTCAAGGAAAGTCTTGTAGTATCCTTGCTATTTAGATTCTCATTATTTGACTTGAACTTGACTTTTTCTGGAACCTTCAGCTCTGATGCTAAAGTTATTAAAGTAAGATACTAGTAAAGCTCGTCATCCACTCATGGAAAATCTATAGTTAGCTCATTTGTCTTGATGCTGATTGATCAGGAGGGTGAATAATTGCCTCTGAGAACCAATATCTTTTTTTCTGCAAATTTATTTAAACATTGCATCATCTGAAGTGCACATTACAAGATTGGCAGACTGATTAAATCCATCCATCCATCCATCCATCCATCCATCCATCTTCTAATCTAAATCCACTGAATCGCTTTTGTGGTCATATGGTTGCTGGAGCCTATCACAGCCACTGTTGGGTAAAAGTGGGGTACATCCTGGTCTGATTTCACTCAAAGATTGTAAATCAACACAGATGTATTTGCCTAATTAACAAATGTGAATGTGTAAATGTAAAAAAAGCATATTTGTCATTTTTTTACTTAAGCCAGAGAGCTCATACTTGTACCAGCAACAAAAAAAACCCTACCAGTAAACTCTTCCAAAAACAGATTTTATTCTTTCTTGAATATAATAACATTGATGAATACGATTCATTACTCATTACTTAAAAGCAAATAGTATTTCCTTTATTGTACGATTAGAAATGTAAGAAAAAAATGCATGCATTTCATGCAATGTAAACCCAATGTAATCTCTGAGGGTCAAAACAATAATATAAATCCTTTTGTAGAGTGCACAATAACTGACAGCTGCACATGTAGTGTAGCATGAGCTAAAATAATGTGGCCACCAATAACAAAGACATTGACTAGACTAGACATTATCCTAATCCCATGCAAGGACATCAGTTTGACCAAATGTTCAGCATTTTCTTGGCACGTGCATCCATTTAACCCAACCTTCACCTCCTCTCCAAACTCAATAAAAACCAGCCATGAACGTGTAGCAGAGCCTCGTGCTCCACTGGATATGACAATAGCATGGCCTGCCAGAGTGCAACACACAACAACCCGCACTACCAAATTAGACCAACCACTGAGCCAACTGATAAAGGGATGCTGAGATGCAATTACCATAAAAGCTGTCTCCCCCCTAACTACCACCTCTCCATGTACACCCCACAGCACCCCTGACCTCCATCTGCCTCAGAAAAAATCCTCACCTCATATACACAATTTTCCCTAAACAGTTCTATTGTGTCACACACTTCTGTAGCTCCACTGGAAGCAGGCATGAATTAATTTGATGAGCTTGAATGTGAGTCAGTCTGGTACCACAGAATATGAATCATGAATTTCCTCTCGTGCCACAGAGGCCTTCGTTGAACGTCACTGATGCCGAATATGTAGAGACACATTAATACACATTAATACAAAATAATTCTTTCAAGTCAAATCATGCTTAGTTGAGATTTCTGTGATTTAGCACCGATTTCTCCCACTGCAGCTGTCTGTTTGTCATTTGCTCTTGTTTTTGTATGTTTTCTTAGTTTGTGGGATATCTTAAGCTACTGAATGCACCTTTTAGACTCAAGGTTTCTGCAGAAACAGGAAAGATGATAGGAAACAAGGGAATACTTTGGTAGAAGTGTAGTAATGGTTACCTAAAGGGTAGAAAAGCCACAACTCACAAGTAACCTTTAGTTGGTGATTAACTTGATCACAAACTCTGTTCTATGAGCAGATCTATTTTTAAAATGTAATATGAAATTGGCTCTCGTCAATTATACATGTTTTTGAGCTGTACATCTGGAATGACTTCTGACTTTACAGCATTTTACTTTACATACTTTACTATAGTGACTTACTTTACAGCATTTTTTTGCACCTGACTAGATATCTATGCAAAATAATGAAGTTTTGACAAGTCAAAGGTTAAAATGACAACATATTGTTTGAGGAATTGAATAAATTCATGTAAAAAAAAAAAAAAACATCAGCTGAATGCTAAAACACAGAAACTTTAGGAATAAATTAAGCTTTTAATGGAAAATTAGCTCAACATGAAAAAAATAAAATCTTTTCCAGCAAATATTGGAAAGACTCTAGGATCAAAATACCCTATTTATAGCTGTTGTTTCATCAGTAAAAAAGGAAAAAAATCCCAGCTTTTATAAGATTAGCTGACCCCGTAAGCTTTATTAAAAATCTAGATCTCCAAAGTTTCAGTTACCTCCTTTATATTCCCTTTTGCTCAGTTCTTTAAAAAATTTGAATATTTAAAATAGAATCTTTTTTTTTCCACAATGCCATTTCACATTCACTCCCTTAACTGTATTATAAATGATATAGCTATTTCATAATTCAAATGAAGAAATCAGAAAGACAAGGAGTCATTAACACCTTTTGCCAGGTCTAACAAAAAAAAGTGATTCATTAGAGGACTGGAAAAAAAAAGTCCTCTATCTGTGATAATAATTATAGCATTGAAGCAAATTATCTTACAGGTAGAGTCTTCAGCTCTTTGTGAACAGGACCCACTGAAGCTCCAACAGAGCAGTCAGAAGCCTTAATTACAGAGTGCATATATTACTACCCATCAGCTCCAGCTTCTGCAGTATTAATTATACTGTGCAACATTCATTTTCTTCCACCCATTTTCTTCAGGCTTTGCTTTTTATTAAGTTAACTTTTCTCACTTCTATTCTGAGCCATAAATAGCACATTTTCTAATTCACCCAATTATGGCTAATACCTGGCAATTCAGAGTGGAAATAACTCAGCACACAAAGTCGTTTGATAGTGTCAAATAACACAGCAAATGTGAGAAAATTAAAGTACGATTGCTTGATCTGTTAATGTTTGAGTGGGGAGATGTGTTACAACGAAATAACGAATAATAATAACATTTTGGTACATAGGTATGTTCAGGATTTAAACAAGAGCTGAGTTGTATCCACAGACTCCTTTTGGGCAACAACATATCTGATTCAAACAAATGATAACAAGTTAAATACCAGACTCACAATGTCAGGAAATTGAACAAATTTGCCTGTAAACAGGACTTTAAAAGGACTAAGCTTTAGATTTATAGCATTAGCTGTGTACATTAGCTATAGATGTTGTGCCTTTACACATATGGTAAATATAGCAATATATTAAAAAAATATTTTATTTTCTATTTCTTAATCCTTCATATGTACTCTGTGCATGATCAATCGCAAACATTTTTATTAATAAATGTGTAATATCTGCTTTGCAGGACAATCCCTCTACACCTAAACATTTTGTTCAAATAAGAGCAAAGTAAATTTCAGCAGAGGTCCTGCATTGTGATGCTCGCTCTGATATTGTTGTGGTCACGGTCGGAGTGCACGTGCAGTGGATGTGGGGAGATCCAGCCAGGGGAGTTAGAGAAGCAGGGGTGGAGTTGAGTTGGGGAGGGGATTGCTGGATGGGCTGAGGGTTTCTTTGAAGTCTGGATTCCAATTAAACCCCTGACTGAGTTCTAAGCGCACAAGAAAAATGACTGAGGTACATGACATGGCCAGGTCCCCTCGTCCAGCCAAGCCTTTCCATTTTAGCCTCTTTGTCTCCCTGCAGCTCCTAATATTTATGATCACCCCTCCTGACACCACCTCTATATACAACCTGCACCCCGCCATCATCACCACCACCCAGCCAAATTGAAAAAAAATTAAATAAATAATAACAGAAACTGGAAGGCTATGACTGAAAGGAGATCCACAGACAGAAAGTGAAAAAGAAAGGGCATTCAGAGCATGCAGAAAATATTTAAAAAAAAAAGATGGGAAGAAATGCTGAAAAATCATTGAAAAATATAATACTGTTAAAGAAATACAAAACAATGAAAACACTGATCAGAATAAAGGTATTTATAGCGTCTTCTCTATTTGCAAAACTGGTGTCAAATCAAATTAAAATCTAAAGATTAAACGCAACAAGGCTCGGTCTGTGTAACAGATGGAGACAAGGCTTTCAGAAGGTGCATTTCATGTCAATAACAAAGCAAATTCTTTCTCAAAATTACAGTATACTTTTTTTCCCTCTTCTAAAGGGAAAATACAGCAGTCAAAATCTCATTCTTCCTTTGATAAGTAATTCCTAGAAAAAACATTCAACTAGCACATTTGATGAAAGATAATCATTTTACTCAACAAAGCAATGCAACAGCAGTAATTTGCAGTGATTTTCTGGTGTCACCAGTTAGCCCCTCGCAGTAAAACGAGATGCATGCAATGGAAGCTGGGGGACAATGCCAATATAACTCTGAAAGCTTCATGAGACATCTGTACAAAAACTGGAATCAGGCTGCTACTCCTCACAGTTTTGCTTTCTCTCCCAAAAAAAAAAAGAAGGATGGTAAAACAGCAAAGGTTCCCTCTTGCTGGTAGATGTGTTTTTCTTAAGAGTGAAAGGAGAGAAATTTTGGATTTCAAAGGCATCAAACCTGCAAGCCAAACATAGGCAATACATATCCTATGTGGCTGTAAGTCTGCAACACACGGCGTTTTGTGTTTTTATTGCTGCACCTTTCACACATGAATTCTATTCTCTCATACACTCTGAACAATGCGGACGAGGTAACAATGCACACTCTATAATTCATTCGGTGTTGAATTTCATTTCCTTTGCTCTTAAAAAAACAACAGCACTCCAAACACCCTCACCTTGCACCACACACACAACAGAGTACAAAGTGCAAAAGAACCTGCATGCATTGTTTCTCTTGAATCCGAGCAGTCAGACACATAACAAGTCAAACACACAAACCAAATACACAAACACGCTCTACAATTAAATATAGAAAAGTGTCAGAAAGAAATGGTCAAATGATTCCCCAGAGAATCTGTATGAATTTGATTGATAGCAGAAAAAGACGAACGGTGGATAAAGCAAGACTGAGAGCCAGCAACCTTTCATCACACTGGAGGAAGACAGCGAGCGGAGGGGCAAAGAATAGGAAGTATTTCAGAATGATGGGTGACATCAACAAAAAAGTTTATTCACATTATCTTAAGTTGCAAAATTCGGAGCTGGTAATTCATGATGGTACTCCTTGCTGACAAATTGATTTTGTTTTAGTTTCCAACCCATTCAATGTGCTTTTGAAATACTCTTACAACCAAATTAGATCATTATTTTAGTTTCAATTACAATTTAGACAAAATGCAGGATTAAAATCTCAAACTTGGAAAGGAGATTTATGTCTCCGGGGTCTCAACTCATCTTTTTATATTTTTTCTCACCTTGTCCCCTTTCTTAGTTTAGACATTTTTCCTTTTATCTCTAGATTTTTTAACTTTTTGAAGACTTTCCTTTAGTCTGTATAAATGGACCTCTTTTCTGTCTCCAAAGTGAGCCTCCTCCCATCAGAGACATGGCACTTGGCCTCAGCTCCATGACAGAGAGCAGTCTGTCAGTGCGCCTGTGAAAGCCAGATAACCCTTTGATGGAGAGTACCGGTGGTTACTGTTGTCTGCACACTCCACCTTCTCTCCCAACACATATGAAGATTTATTGAAGGAGAGGGCTGAGCAGCAGGAGCCTGCACTAACATGGCAGGCCACGATGGCAACAGGAAAGGAGGCAGGAAGAACAGAGGCAGGGGGTCGGCGCACCAGGGGGCGATGGGAGCTCCTCTGACCTGCCTATAGAGGACACAGTGCTCAGTTAGGCCTGCCATCATTATCGCCTGTTGTGGAGGACAAATAATCAAAGGGCCTCTCTTCCCCATCAAACAAAGAACAGAGTGAAAAGGAGAAGCAGAAGTGTTTTAATGACAATATACAAAGATTTGTACTGTCACTACTTTTTAGCACCTTTATAAAAGCCTATTCAGAAACATTTTACTGAACAAATCAAAATTCTGAAGTTATGAACTACAAATTGTTACTAAGTTTATTCTTCCACTTAATTTGCTCCACTCTGTTGCATATAACACTTGTTAATACTTGGAAGATTAGTACAAAGATTGGGGTAAAGCAAAGAAAATACATGAAAAAACAACGACAATGAAAGACAGATAATGCACTTTAACAACAAATAGTGCCCTCTTCTGATCATGAGCTACAGAATATAGATTGTCTTCTCTCTGACCATCAAAACTAGATAATAAATAAATAAATAAATAAATAAAAGCAGGCCATCTTGCTGCTTTTGCATTTCTGTAATCATTCCTTTCAAGCAGCTAACGCACAAACATGTTGCATTGCCCTAATTAGCATAATTTCAAAGACATGTCGGAGAAATCTTGGAACATCAGAAAACATATTATAGAAATCTGTTGGACAGTCATCCATTGGTCAAAAAAGTAAAATGCTTTCTTTGAACAAACTTTGATAGATGTCTGACCCACAGGTCATCCACAAACCAGGCAAAATGACAAAGGAAAAGAAAATTTCACCTTGGCTGTTGATTTATTGTACATCTGTATTTAAATGTATTAAAGATATATAGAAATACATATACATTAAAAACGTTTTTATATAAAACAAAAATGTTATTGCTGTTGGACTAATAGAATACATTTATTGTATGCTTGCTAATGTTGGGTGTGCAATAAGACAATTTACCAACAGCATATCAAAGGTTGTTTTGATTTGACAACTTTTTAAAATATTTGTTGTATTTCAAGATTTTTCTTCATTCTTTCCTTAAGGGAGGCCTGGCTTATTTCCGAATTTTATAAACTGACTGTTTAAAAAAAACACATTATTTTATTTAAAAAGTATGCAAACAAGACTAATTCCCTGAGTTTGACTATATATGACTGACAGGAGGATTTTGATTCATGAACAATAATATAATTCCCTAAGAAATGCAGTAAAGAAAGCATGTAGGATGAGATGTGGAAGGAGCAGGACATCGAGTCAGAACCCTGCACCAGACACACCTACACACCGAGTCCAACAGCTTCTCCTCACCCACCCCCCACCCCCCACCCCGCTCTGAGGAGTGCAGTAGTGGACCCAAGGACACATGCTGTGTGGCGCCCCCCCTCTCACATCCCTCCTCATCCTCTGATACCTCTTCCATTATTCATATTAAAATACAGACTGATGTAAAGATGAATAATAAATGCAGTCAACACAAAACAAAAGCTGGCAGACCACTGCAGCCAAGCTGGTCACTTAACAAAAAGAAAGAAAAATGTGGCTTCATTGCAATGTTTTTTTTAAGAACACAAAATCAAGTTTCAGTGCAGGTATTTTTGTTGTTGCTGTTTTTTGGCTAAGCCAGAATTAACGTTTTAAATATACTTTTTTTTTTAAAGCCGAAACTGAAACAACATAGAATATCTAATAGAAGCTATGTGGTTCCTTTCAGATCTCTGAGTGTTTTGTCTCTGAAACTTCAATGCCTCTGTGACTGAAGGAGATCCTCACACTCCCAGTCCCCAACAAAGCAGCCAGATTAATTCAAGCTGATGAACAGGCCTGGACCAAAGAAGATGGCAAATTTATGTTTTGATTTTTGTTGTTCTGTCTTGGCATCCAGGCAAAAAAACATGGTGTATCTCAAAATCCCTACATATCCCATAAACATTTTTCTGGGGTTTAAAGTCCACCAAGAGGACAACTGCTGCTCAGAAAACCTTGCTATTACAGTTATCATATTTTCATAAGGTTACAAAGACCCTACCAAAATAAAAAGAAAAACAAATGTTATAAATAAAATTCAATAAACAATTTTTACTCCACTGTGTCTCTTTTTGAAAAAAAATACTCACACAAAAGGATTTATAGTAAATGTGTTTTCTATAGATTAAAATATTGCTAAAGCCATTAATGTTTATTTTTTAACTAATCAAAACACCCAACAGTTTATTTTAGCCATTGTTTTGTGTAATTTCCTACTCCGGCCTTTAACAATTATGGTCAAATCTACACAACAAATGTCTCCACAAATATGTAAAATAAGAGCAAACTGGGTGAGGACTGCATTTTGTTTTCAATGTGGTGCTCAAGCGAAGCAATGCTGTCATTCCTGCTTTTTTTTTATTTTTCAGTGTCAGACAAAAAGAGAGGAGAGATGGAGAGGGAGGGATCCTGGAGGATTGGGGGAGGAAAAGAGGAGAGATGGAGGAGCCGCTGACATGCACTTGTCTCCAATCTCTTCGAATCCATTGCACAATTCATCTGCTTTGTCTCTACTGCCACGGCTGAGGACAATCAGACCAGACGCCCATTAGATTCTTCATACTGCCCCCCTATGTATCCGTACCCTACGCACTCATCCACCCCCGACACCTTTTTTTTTTTGTTTTTCCATGTGACATGCTGACTGAAGGAGAGTCAAGGCAATTCATGAGCCTCCCCAAATGGGGAAATGTCAGAAAGAGAACCCACATCAAAATCATGTTGTCATGGAGATACAGTACAGTCCAGAAATTACAGACTAACATGTAGGCGCTCAGGATGCAGTATACTAATGCTCACTCTTAGGCAATTGCTGTGTTAGATTTTTTTTTAGACAATCGAGGTTTTTTTTGTGAAAAGTAAGGGTTTTTGCCAGTAAACAAAAACACAGACAAGGGTTTCTAATCGAGCAATTGACATCGAATTTGTTCCCAGACACAAAAGATATTTCCGAAAAAACAGACAATCAACTGATATGTGAAAAAACTGCTAAATAATATATTTAGGCATCACAGAACTTATAGGATGTCATATTCTGCTTGTATTTAAACTCAGATGTGTCAGAGATCTTTAAATTCAGGAATTCAATGTAAACCAAAATAAACCAAGATGACTTGTACCTGCACTTATTGATGTGGATATCGACTTCATTGCCTAACATAGATCCTCAAGAGCTTCTGCTTCAGGGAAATACAGCATTGCCATTAGATAACTGTGCACATATGCAGTAGTCATTCTTTAGCCAACAGAGTTATTAGAAAAACATCATTCCTGGAATGCTCAGCATTTCTTAGATCTGTTACCACAAAAAAAGGGCAGAAAGAGCAGAGAGAACGATGGAAAAATATTGCTCCTTCACATTGGTTGTATGGGCGGCCGCCAGCACTTAGTTTCAGCTTTTGAGTGGAACGAGACCAGATCTGCCCAAGTGCAAGAGGAACCCCCCATCACAACAGCAAGGCTCATACTAACCAGCCCTCAGTGGGGTCACCTTATTGAGGTTACTCAGCATTGCACTACATAAAAAAAGAGGAGATCGAGGGATATTAATGGTAAATGTGGTGTAGTTACTGCTGTAAACCCCGTCTTTGCCCTTCCTCTCCCCTTTGTTTGGCCAGAGGAGCTGAAGGCTTATGGATAAAGGTGCTCCTCAAATCAAGAGACAGGAATAAAGCCAGGAAAAGATAGCAAGCTCTGACCCAATGACAGAAGAGTGGATAATTAAAACACCCAGGGCTCCATAACTGCTCTCATCTATCTCTTCATTCGTTTTCCTTCCTTTTCTTTCCTCATAGTCTCCCCCCACACCCTAAAAGGAAAGAAAAACCTCACATACACGCCCTCGGATAACAAAACATAGAAGACAATGCAGAAGCATTCTGAGAAGACACTGAATTACTACCAGCACGCTCCACCAGTGACTGGCTCTATATGGAAAATTCATGGAGGGGGAAGCGTGCATCGCTCCCACTGGCTCTTTTCCATACGCTTATTTTTCACTTGAACATTTTTAAGGATAATGAACGAATCTGGTTTTTATTTGATTACTACGAGACAGTCCACCTCCACTGCCTCATAAAAATGTAAAGGATCTGCTACAAAATGCTGCCCAACCACTATATACTTTATAAGAACATATTGTAGTATTTACAAAATGTGGTAAATGATTGCTATAGCTTCTAAATACAAAACATAGCATACATCAAAACAAAAAAAAGATGAAATAACCAGGAAAGAACAGTTTCTTAACTAATTCAGAATTGCAGGAAGCATGTATTTATATCATCTATTCAAATAGGAAGCCCAAAGATGACAGGGCATGTGTAACTGTACGTGTGTTCCTCGGTTCCTTTGCCAGGTGATCACAACATTCTAACCTGGACACACAGCTGTGGGATTTATTCTTTGGCAGGCCACACTGCCCTCTCTTGGTGACTCCATCACATAGCTGCTCAGATAAGCAGTTCAAATCTCCATCTCCACTCCTTTCTTTTCTTGTTTTCATTTTTGCTTTCAAACATTTATTCATTCCGACACTTCCAACAAAGTTTACCTCATTGATATCCTAATTTCTCCTTATCTGATACTTCTGTTGTTTCATATCCGACTCATTTGTTTTATTCATGTATTTTTTTAACAGGAGTCTGGATGTGTCTTTTGTGTGGTCTCTGACTAAACCATAGCAAAGCTCCCCAAAGTCCGTGAGCCGCCTTTGAATGAGGAGGTGTAAAAACGGCACAGTGGCAGGGCAGTGTTTGGCTCACGCTGAAGTCATTACCAGTCTTTGATTTTCACATGCAGTCAGAGCTCAGACCGAAGACCAGCGTGTTGCTCCCCAGAAAGAGCTTCTACTATGTGTTTTCATGTGGTTCATGTCTGTTGAGGCAGAGCTGTTTCGCAAAGACAGAGGGCAAAGTGCTAGCCCTGATGTATTTTGAATGTGGTGAAAATGATTTATTAGGGCTCTTAAACTGTCTGTACGACGTCCTTCACACGCAGCTCACCCTCTGTTAGATCCCGCTCTGTATGACACTGTGCTCCCAAACTTCTTCCTATGGTTTACAGGGTCAAAAAAATGTTTTTTTTTGCAAATGTTTAACGTTTTATTGTCAGCATTTGTCCAATGTGTTTTTGTTTTTCACAAAGCATTACGGAAGATGAATGCTTTCTGAACGGCTCTCTTTTTCTTAAGCGTCAGTCAAGGAAAAGAGGTCAAAGGGCGTGAGAAAAAGATCACCTGCTGTCCACTAACCCACTTGGTCAACTGCAGGGCTTGTCTGGCCCACTTATTGTGTGGCTGTCCTTGTGTGAGTGGGCAACTTCTCAGCAAGATCTTTTTAATACTCAGGAAGGGACAGAGAATCAAGTGAAAGGTCAAATAAAAATTAGACCTTTTATCATCGATGTCAATTTTAACTGAAACTATTTTTTAATGTAATTCCACTTTTGTATGTTCTGTGTTGAAACAACACTGTTTCACATAATATCATTAATGGCTAAATTCAACATTTATTTTTAATTGTAATCTAATAAGCTTTTAACCAGAAGAAAACATTTCTGCTGACATTTTATTTCTTTACAAGGTCCAATTTTTAAAATAAATAATTTTCAACTTGATCAAGTAAAAAAAAAAGGGGGGGGGGGGATTACTACAAAAACTGGAAAAAATTACATAGCCTGTCTATAGTATCAAAAAATTGGGCACATTACAGATACATAAAAAATGTCCAAAAATTGTTAAAATGCACAAAAGGATCATTAAAAAAAACATACACACATACATCCTATTAAACTTTTCTTTGTCCTCAGTATTTTAAAACTGCTTTTATCTCCTCTTCTAAAAGGCATGCTGTATTTTTGGTACGTTTTAAAAATAAAGTATCTAAAAAAAAATAGAAGGTAGTAAAAATATTATTTAAGCAAAGTTTAACAAAAAGGATATTTAATGGGAAAACATCTTTCTATAGGTTTAGCCTAAACAAGGTTGTTTTGGCATTTTTGAAATACAAATATAATTACAAAATAATACAAAAAAACGTTATAATAGTTGTATTTAAATATTATATTTATAGAATTATTTGTTTTCTAAAATTCCACAAAAACGTTAAAATTTTAATGGTGGACTTTGTGTCTGCTCAAAAGAGAGCGATAACAACTAGTTGGCAGCTCGGGTTCATCCTGTGAGCAGCCCAGTTCACCACACCTGACTCCTTCAGTGGAATAAATTCTGTGACAGTGGAACTAGCCGCTTTAGTTTCCAGAACATCCCAGCTTACATGTTCAAGTGGAAAAAAAAAAACTCCTGACAGGAAATGCGAATGGAGTCTAATATAATTGTACGTTCTCTTATTTCCACAAATAACATTAGTAACAAATATTTTTATGCTTATACAAAAGTGGGGAAAGAGTGAAAGGAAAAATTATTCACTGCGTATTTGTTTCTCCATGAATAGGAGGAAGATGATCAGAACCAGAAAGTGGTCAGGCCCACAGAAGGCCTTGTCTGCCCTGTGTGGCCTGAGAAACCTCTCAGCAGACACAAACTGGGTTCTCTAATAGGGACAAATTGGTAATGTCGGTACGGGCCAGTGCTGTATGCTGGAAGCTGTGAATTGATAGTGATGCCTAATGATCCCCTTGGGTAGATCAATACCAATAATCCTCTTTCCTGCCTATCCCTCTATTGACTATAGGAAATCTAAAAGAGCAGGGAAAACTCCTGCCTGGAGATCTCTGGTAGGTCAAGGCAAGAACTTGTGATTTCACACATGTAGCACTAAATGACAACTTTCACTATTCATATCCAATTTAGGCAAAAATATAATATATAATAAAACAAATCATTTTTTAAATTGCAGAAACCTTAAAGTCATGCAGAAAAGCTTTAAAACATATAACCGATGCCAAAAAACTATTAGAAATGATTAATATTATTAGGTATAGATTCAAAGACAAATTATAGTGATGGATCGGGGGATTTGATTTTGTTTTTCCTCATTTTATACATTTTTCTCCTCAATTTCAATGACTGGCAGGAGGATTTTTTCATAAACCCTGTGGTCTTAATCCCCAAAAATCTATGTTAAAGTGGGACTTGGACCAAACTAAATCTGTAAACCACTACACCCAAAGAGATTTTGTTACATTATTATAATTTCTGTCATTCAAATATTTAAAATGTTGCTCAGTTTTCCTTCAGAAAAGTATTTTATATATGGATCCATAAAACCCAGTTTTCTCTTTTTTTTATTCTGACATTTAATTATGTTATTTATGAATACTAAAATATACAAACAAAGATGCAAGGTTTAGGACAGCATGAATAATGCTAGAAATAGTCATTTTTACTAAAAAAAGATTATAATCCGACCAAGGATGGGTCCTGCAGAGGGATGAGGTAAAGCATACTGTCCCAAAGGACCTCTGCATGCATGCATGTGCATGTGTGTATGTGTGTGCATGTGGAAGCTTTGCAGTCATAAAGCCTCACATCAACGCCTTGCACACTGTGGTCGACAGCTGATTACTCCCACCAAACATATCCCTATACTTTATCCCAGCTGTCACAGTGCATACTCATTACTGCTTGCACCAGCCAGCTGACTCCATGCGGCCACACCCGCCTGGACATGGCTCCAGGGCTACACACGGGGTGGCAAAACTTCAGTGATTAAACAATAAAATACTAATTTTTCTTATTTTTAAACTAAACCCAAATGGCACACATTCTGATGTGTGTTTATCTTTTAGAAACCTTGTATTTCTATTTAATGTACTAGTATTTTAGGGTGATTTCAAATTATTCATTTTTTTAACTTAAAGAATGTTCGAGACATTGTGATGTCTTCATTAACAATTCATTGAAATTTCAGTTGAGTTAATTTCAGTAAACTGCCAAAATTATGAGAAAATGTAAAAAAAAAAAAAAAAATCAAGCAAAATCAATTGTGTATCACATTTTACATGAAAAAGAGAAAAAAAATAGTATAAATAATACAAATGTTTGTATGAACGAGCTAATTTTAAACGCTCTGGTCAAGCCCTCATGCGGCCCTCTCAGTCAGGTATCTGTCCCGAACGTTACAGGTGACAAAGGTGTCATGGAAGGGCATGTGAGGGGGGGTTTCTGCCATTTCTGTGGTGGGAGCTGACAACAGCGACACACTCCAGTCTCTGTCATGCAGTAAGGGCTCCTCCACAGAGACCCAGGTGTCGCGTCTCAGATCTTTTTCGGCTTTATAAAAATACAGCTTCAGCCTACGCATCAATCGATGACACACTTTACAGCGTTTTCTGTTACAAGCCATGGCTACTTTAATGCCACGTACAGTAAGATTGCAAATGGAGTTAGTCAAAGATTTGTCACATTCTTACATTTTAGCATTTAGGTAAAATGGAAAGAATAGAATTCTAGGATGGAAAGGAAGCTATGGAAGATAAGGCTGCAGTCTCCAGCCATGTGCAAACCTCCAACAACACCTCCCAGATATCATTTTGTGTTTCTGAAAGTGTTCACAGCCGCATGGAAATAAATATTTAAAAAATTATATATATATGTATCATTGTACATTTAATTTAACAAAACAATGTATTTAAAATATAATGGATTTTATTAATTGACCATGTCATCAAATAATTATTTTGTAATGCCTGCACCGTCATTCTGGATTAGAAAAATTTGTAGAGCATCTCTTTTGCATTCTCCAAAATTTTCTTAGTTTTTTTATTTCCTCCGCCCATTGTCCTTGCTTCCCACTGGAGCAAAGTGCATGGTTTAAACAGGAGCATTTAATTCATTACAACATTATGTCATCTCATACTAATCTGCACAGTGGTCTCCACTGCTTTGACATGCAAATGAATTAGAAAAACGTCTGGGGAGGTGAAGGGGAGGAGGGACAGGGGCAAAACAGCAATCATCATGTCTTGTCAGTGGAGTGAAAAAATGTCCTGAAGCTGCTCTACCCCCCCCCCCCCAATTCTCTTCAACTGTATTTTTCTGTTTTCCCCTCCCTGGTTCTCCTCTTTGCTTTTTTGCATCTTCTTCAGTGAATGCCCTTAACAAAGCAGCTGTGAGATCACACACCAAACACTGGCAATCTGTTGAGGATCAGGCTCCCTATGGAGAACACATAAACAGCAAAGCGTGTGGCACACGCTCACATCGAGCCTCCTCCCATTTACACATACCCCTCATCTGCATATTCACCAAAAAAGGCCCCTCTGGCTTTCCCTTTATTAGCAAACCCCTCCCCACGGCCTCATCAGTGCACAGGGATTTGACTAAGAAAAAGCAAGCAGGCTTGCAGCGAGTGTTGGCTGGGACCACACATGCACATCATAAATGACACGCAAATACACACAAATGCACAAAAATCAATTTTTGCACATGCTGTATATAAATGTGCAGCGCCCAGAGTAAACAAATCAAGAAGGAGAGTTAGGGAGATCTGGTGATGTGAGTGCCGGCCATGCTCATCTAATTTCCACCCCTCCTTTCCACCCCTCCGCGCACCCCCTCCCCCTTTCCTCCTCTCATCTCGTCTCTCTCTCCTCTCATCATCAGGTACCTGGTGACGAGCGGCCCATGATAATCCACAGCCTCTAACCAATCAATCAGCAGCATCATAATCAGCAGTGTAGAGAGAGGGGGAAAGAAAGAAGCCCATAACTTACCCTGTGTCGCCTCCAGTCTGCTCTGCACTGGTCTGGTCAGAGCTTTAGCTGCAGCTGTGTTGACCAAATCACCACCAAAAAAAAAGATACTTTTAAGAAAAAATAAACTTTACCCTTTAACTTTAAAAAATCTAAATTGACAAGTTTTTCTCTGCAACATGAAACCAACATATAAAGCTCCCCCCCCTCCCTTATCCTATTTCTGCCTGATTCTCACTCTACTCCTCTTCCTCACTCACCACCTTCATGTCACTCTCTCTCCCTATTTCCCTTTCTCCTCCCTCAGTGTCTGCCTGTTGCAACTGTGTAGACTTAAACACTCTCCATACAGTGTAGATATATATTACACAGCATACATCTCTGCAGAAGACGGGACTAGGCTTGCTGGTGTGGCATCCTGCAGACCTACTGGACCCTGTGTATCTTTGTGTGTGTGTAAGTTGGAGGGGGGAGTGTAATGGGAGGGAGTAGGGAAGGAGGGTCAAAGCTAAATGCTTTACAAAGAATGGAGGGACAGAATTTTTTTTTTTCGTTTGAACCAAACACATATTCCTTCTCTCATCTTTCCTGCTGTGTCCCTGAAGTGCAAACAACATAAAAAAAAACACTCAATGCAAAAACATATTGAAGATCACATCACAATTAAAAAAGCAAAATGTTAACCCTGACCATAAACAAAATGTTAAAAAATAACATTAGGTTTTAAATCCCAACAAAATTTCCACAAAGCAAAATACAAAAAAAGGAAAAAAGGAAACAGAAATGTTTTAGAAAACAAAAGTCATTTCTAGAAATCAAAATGAAATTTTGTAAATTGTAACAAAACAAGACACCAGATAACATGGGTGCTATGGGACATCGCTGATTGGATGATGCCTTTGTCCATCATGTAAACCAAAGGTTATTTGGCAAAAAGCGATACTGGATCTGCTCCGTGCTAGTCAATAAACTTTTATAAATATGTGGACATTGAAGACACATTTGAACAACTTGCCTTGATCAACCTGCCTTTTCCAGTTTCTAGTCGTGCCTTTTTTTTTTTTTTTTTCCTTTTGATTTCAGAAAATTTCTTTTTTGTTTTCCAAAATGTTTCATTTAATTTCTTGGTTTTTTTTGGAAATGTGTTTTGATGTCTAAAATGTCAAGTTTTTTTGTTTCTTTTTTACAATTTGCTTTGCTTTTTTAATTGTCATCATGATCTTTATTGTGTTTTTGTGTTAAGTGATTTGTTGATATGATTTGCACTTCAGAGCCGTCGTGCTTTCCCTTTAATTCACCCCACCCAATTCATGTTACCCCCACCCCATTCCAAATTTCCGCTCATAGGCATTCCTTCTCCAGACATCAGCATCCTTTGAGGGGGTTAGCTGTCTCCAGGAAGAGGAAGAGTTAACGCTGCCTAGCAGCCTCGTACATTTTGCCTGGAGGGCGAGATAGCTAAAAAGCCATGTGCTATCATCGTTTTTTTTAGGTGTGCAGGAAAAGTAAAGACAAGAAAAACATACTGGTTTTACACAGCTCCCCAAAAGATCTGATGCTGAATTTAGCATAGGATTACACAAAACCTTTCCTCTGAACCTCTGAGCCGAACCCCCATTTCTACAGACTCTGTGATTCCTCTCCTCCCCCACACAAAAGAACAAGGTGTAGAAACTCCATACAACCTGCAGCTATTGCATGGTGCCTATGTTTAGTTCTACAATACACCTCAACCAAACAAGCTGAGGCAGAGCCAAATGCTGCCGTCTTGTAACTGTTCACGCCCTCTCTGTGGAGATATTCCTAAAAGAGCCCACATGGGCAGAGTATTTCTGGATTCCTGTTTTTGTCAGGGCTGTCTGGCTGTTTTTGTGAGGGTGTCAGGAAGTAGTACCTGAAGGTCTACGGTCAGGAGCAACATTGTACACATGGACCTTACTTCAGGCCTCAAGCACTCAGGAGAAGGGTGCTGGCTACGTACTGCTGGATATCCCTGCAAAGGAAAACAAAGCCCTAAAGAAATATAATGATGACCCCCATCTCTCTACCAAGGACTCGTGGGGATCCATGTCTTGGTTATATTAAGGTAGCCGTAGAAAAGGAGGGGAAAAAAAGGGGTGGGGTCTGTGCTACTATCCTCCCAGGTCTTTCCAGTGCTCAGTTGTGTTTTATAAATCTGTGCATTTTTGTGGCTGCAACCCACAGGGGCCTTAACTGTAGTCTCCTCTGACCCCCAACACCACCTCACCCCGATTTTAGCTATTCAACTGTAACCCAAAGACAGCAGATCTTCTGCTGCTGTCTTTGAACTGGCACGTTAATTAACTTGCCCAACACAAAGTAAAACACACCAAAGTCAATTGACGATGTTCACATTCTATTTTGATAATTTTTAGACATATTTTTTAGATATTGATTTTGACCTTTTGCCAACAAAGCAAAAAAAAAAAAAAAAAAGCAAATGCAAGCAAACATGCAAAAAAAACAATGTCAGACTGTTGTGTTTTGTATTGGGAAGTCACTTATGAATACATGTACCCCAGAAATGTTCAACTAGTGCATCAAGTATTGCATGTGGCTGTAACATCGTTCCACTGTGACGCATCTGTACATTAATTAATAAAAAACGTTTGGAAAAAGTGCTTGTTTTCAAATGCTCAAAGATCCACTCCAATGAAAATTGTGTTGTTGCGCATACCCCTTGTTGTTGTTTTTAACATGTTCTTGTAGCATTCTTCTTATGATGGAGGACATACAGTACAGACCCAAAAGTTTGGACACACTTTCTCATTCAAAGAGTTTTTTTTATTTTAATGACTATGACAATTGTAGAGTCAGACTGAAGGAATCAAAACTGTGAATTAACACGTGTAATTATATAAATAACAAAAAAGTGTGAAACAACTGAAAATGTCATATTCTAGGTTCTTCAAAGTAGCCACCTTTTGATTTGATTACTGCTTTGCACACTCTTGGCATTCTCTTGATGAGCTTCAAGAAGTAATCATCTGAAATGTTTTTCACTTCACAGGTGTGCCCTGTCAGGTTTAAGTGTGATTTCTTGCCTTATAAATGGGGTTGGGACCATCAGTTGTGTTGTGCAGAAGTCAGGTGGACACACAGCTGATAGTCCTACTGAAGAGACTGTTAAAATGTTTATCATAGCAAGAAAACAAGTGCTAAGCATCTCTGGGGACTCCTTCAAGATTGTTGGAAGACCAT
Organism: Oryzias curvinotus; assembly: GCA_023969325.1. Taxonomy (NCBI): domain Eukaryota; kingdom Metazoa; phylum Chordata; class Actinopteri; order Beloniformes; family Adrianichthyidae; genus Oryzias; species Oryzias curvinotus. The sequence continues at coordinate 11,166,343 of CM043708.1, forward strand.
TTCAGGTGACTACCTCTTGAAGCTCAGCAAGAGAATGCCAAGAGTGTGCAAAGCAGTAATCAAAGCAAAAGGTGGCTACTTTGAAGAACCTACAATTGAATGAGAAGGTGTGTCCAAACTTTTGGTCTGTATTTTATATAAAAAAAAACTAAATCTAAAATTGCATTTTGGAGTATTTCTCTATTCAAATTGTTGTGAATCAGGAGCAAATGAAAAAATTTCTGTTCTAAAAAGCTTGTAGTTGTTACCTACAAACTATAATCAGCGGACCACAAACTCCCAGCTACTGCTCCGCAAAAATAGATCCCTGCACATCTTTGTTTTCCTTGTCTATGCTTGCATCTGGCTCAAAACTGGACGACTGGGTCTGCAGTTTACCCATGAAAACAAACAACATCCAAACTTCTACAAAGGTGGATGTGGATATTGTGCATATACAGTAAAAGGAAAGTGTTTTTGCCAAACACCGCCAGCTCCGCTGAGAAAGTGTGTGCTAGCCTGGGGACAGTGCTGGCAGCGCAGACTCTTCCTGAAATGGGCTGTTCTTACTGGTGAGCTCATGAGAACCCATTTGTTTTTGGAATACTCAGAAATGCTTGTCAAAATATCTGTTTGGGTTTTTTTCATGAGATATGAGCATAACAATACTCTTAAAAGCTCTCAAATTTGGTTTGCATGATGTAGGCCCTTTATAACAACTTTTAACAAGATACACATTGCTTCTCACGCGGTTTCCTGACGATCTGTATGTCATTAACACTTATCAGCATAACTTCTTAGTCATTGTTTCCTCAGTAACCGTCCTGCTGCATGCCTAAACCGTACCAAAGCAACAAATAAAAAGTGTTGTACCTGACGTTGATACAGATGTTCAAAATTGGTCAGCGAAATACAGTTTGAATCAGTGAACTATCCCAACAAGGATTGCAAAGCATAGGACTTCCATTATTTTCCTGGCTCTAGTTGCTTTGCCCCGCCCTCATAATTCCTGCCCAATGAGTGAAGATAGCTTAATGCAAACCAAACGCAAGGTCCAGTACTCAATTCCGATCATATTAGCAGGCTCAGTCCGGACCAAATAATTTTTCCAGTCTGAATACACCTTAAAAGACTACTGGGAAAATAAATCAAAAGATGATCAGAGGGAGACTTGAATGCTTTACCATGACACTGTAGCATTCTATGAACCATTCACATTATTAACTTTTAATGGAAATGGAATGATCTTCATCAAGCTCAAGATGGTTATCCTCAGAAGCTGAAAGTGGAGGGACTAACTGTGGTTCAAGCTAGATAAAAGAAAAAAGCTACATGCACGGATACAAAGACAAAAGAGAATGCCACAGTGTTATCAAAATGGATGACTGGCCTACACAGAGGGAATGTCCTCTGGAAACTTCAGAGATGAAACAATACAGGAGTAGTAATGCTAAAGTGCACTGCAAGATGAGAAGCCTCCATGTTTTCAATGAGGAGAGACAGAGAATTTACGCAACATGGCAGCACTGTGTTGTAATGCATCAACCCTACTGAGAGCAGCACTGTCACTACCACTCTTCATCATCAGCAGGAGCAAAACACCAGTCGTGCATTGTCTTTGGGGCAAAAGAGTGTGTGTCACTGTGAGCATGCAAGCTTGCAGTGGTGCATTTGTGTCTGCGTGTTAGTGTGAGCGCACATGCAGCCTGTTTGTGCTTGTGAATACGTGTATAAGTGTCCGCCTCCACTGCATCCATATTAAACAGTTTTGGAGGTGACTGTGCTTCCCTGGGTGTCATGAATATAAGAGAAAGCATCCATCTTAGTGGAATACAATTTCACAGGTAGTGACAGTAAAACTGACTCTACCCTCTGAGTGCCGACACACCGACAGAAAGACACAGAGGGTGGAGAAAGGATGAATGCAGGAACACAGACACTGACTGACGAGCCTGCAAGGCGTCTTGTAATTTTCAGCAAACCCTTGGATTTTCCAGCTGCATCCCATATTGGATTTAGGCCGCCACATTCTCATTTGTTGAATTCCAGTAAAGGCTAACCATACTGATTGATTCAACTTTATTCAATGCATGCTGACTTTATTCAAGCTACAGTTTCTGTGAGGTATTGCTAATATTTTTTTCCCAGTCTCGTGAGGAACATAGTTATTAGATCACTTTCAAACTCGGTCACAAGCTTACCAGTTTAAGAAATGTAAAGTCCAGTCTAATAAAATATATCTGACAACATATGGTTAAAAATTATGCCTCCGGATATTTTTACGTGTCTTCATTAAGTATGAAAAGAAAGTTTGCTCCATTACCAACTTGGAACTTGGAACTCATACATTGGAAGTCATACATTAACACCTTTTCCAATTAAACTGGAATAAATAACAGATAACACAGAAATTATCTACATTTCACATTTAAACTGTGTGAGATATCATCTTTAATTAATCACTTGATAAAAAAAACACTTTTGTCTTCATTTTCAGTGATTTCTCATTAGCAATGTAAAGGTGTAATTGCGAGTGGGAATTTGCACAATTATACCTGGTGTATAAGTGAGCATAATTAATCTAATTAGCTAATCAGGGGGAATTCTGTCAAGCTTGCAGAGAAAAAAAAACTCGTCGCAGTATTTAACACTAAATTCATTATCTTAATCATGGATGAGATAATGAACTAATTAGGACAAATAAATCACAATTACCATCTAAAGAGCAATATGTTAACCCATTTATGAAGACATTTATTTGATGAGAGGAAGTGGCACAAAAGGTGTTTGCTTAAATGTTTTTAAAATTCTAACAGAGCAAAAAACAAATAAATAAATGACTGCAGTAGAATCATGTGTGACTAATGGTAAATGACAGCTGTCTCCGACACCATCACTTTTTTTGACGATGGATTGGAAATTCTTTATTTGTCACTACCCATCATTCTAGTGTTGAACATAAGCTGGGAAAACAATGTCAAGTTCAGGTTAAAAGAACAAAGGAGCAAAAAAAAGTTGTACCAAAAGAAACATGGCTCACATATAAAAGCACGTACGGCTCAACTGACAAGCAGCAGAGCCCTGATACAGAGCGAAGAGCCAGTGATATGGTTCATGCCATCTGAGGATCGAACCACGAGGAAACATTAGAGAACACACTCCACTCTCTTGTTTTCTGCTCTCTTTACCTGCATTCACAAGAAAACACAGTTTTCCGTCAACCAAATTCTTCCACATCTTACAACAACAACCAGAAAAAAGGAAAACCGGCAAGAAAGAAAGCCAGTGCTAAGAAGTGTTTTTGTATAGTGTACACACTGTTCCGCTTTTTTGTCTGCTCACTCAAATCACCTCGAATAAATGTTGATGTTATTCACAGGCATAACAACATTTCACTGCCCCATTTTATTTCAGACCTCCATTTCTGATGTTGCTTTCCTGTGTTATTGCGTGGCACAATCTTCATTTTGTTGAGACAGTCAGCTTGCTGTTCAAGTGTGTTTTTGTGTTTTCTTTTTTTTTTTTCTCCTCAGCTTGCTTTGTGACTCCCTTTCTGGCCATTGCGTTCGCTTCAGTGGCTAAATCCAAGAGTCACCACACGCTCTATGGACGAGACTTGATGAAAAACATGAGTGACAAGATTCATGGCTGTCAGAGCAGCTGCAAATAAAAAGGTGAGTTTTAGATTTGAGGAAAAAACATGAATATTTTCTTTTCAAAGATGCAAAGAATATAAATGTATCAAGAAATGGAGAAAGATGTCTTATAATTTTATAAAAACTTAAAGTTAAAATGGAACGTGTGTAGACATGCAAGGAGATATTGGCCAAAACAAAAAATATTTGAAATGTTTGTAATTTGTATGTAAACATTGAAAACATATATAACAGAAGTTATAATAGTGCAAGTATTCAGCCCTAAAATGATTTAATTAAATTTGTGGTCAGATCTCGCTATAAAAAAAATACAAATGCAGTAAAACGTCTCTTGCAAAAACAGTAAAAATGTAATCAAATACAGAATTTTATTTTTGCTTTGTTTTTTTTTGTTTTTTTTTTTACATTTGACTTCAATGGTTATAAAAGCTAAATAGTGGAGACGTTTGTCTGTTTTTTTTCTACAGTTTAGTTCAGGACTATAATCATTCTATCACGCCTGATTTTGCAGACATGCCATGGATTTAGTGTCTTGGTGCTTTGACTTCTGCAGTTGGGCCAGAGCTAAAGCGAAACAGCCTCTTTCATTTTCAGTTCACCCAGCAAGGTCAGCTGATTCCTGCCAGATGCATGTGCACAAAAAATGGGACATTACACTCTTGAATCCTGCTAAATATGTATATGTATATACACATTTTTTTTTATCAAACTTTGAAGTACTAAAATACACTTTTGTTATTAAAAGACCTTTTGATTGTAATCATTTCCATACCCAAAAATGTTTAATTGTTTTCTCATTAAGACCCACAAATATAAAAATATATGAGCATTTTGCTGGATAGAGAATTATCTGGGGGGTTTTTTATGAAAAATACAGAATCAATACACACACAAAAAACTCAAAAATCCCAATTGTATTAATTTTAAAGTTCATAACAATCAGCTTAGGAAAAAGCTCTATGCTCAGCTAACGACAACGTGGAAACGTGAGATAAGGTGGTGATTTAACACATTGTATATACAGAGAGGGGTAAAAATGACAGATGTCACAGCACCTGTGCTGCAGCCCCCCAAACTGGTTCTTCAGCAAGTGGCGAGGGGCTCCAGGGAGAGAAGGAGGAAATGGCTGCTGTGTTGTTTAAGTGGAGGTTAGCAGAGGGGCAGGCTGGATTCTGCTGTGGCCCAGATTTTCCCCAATCCCTTTTGTCCAATCAGTCTATGTTTGAGTGGCTTTCTGGAGGACTGCTTTTATTGTGTCCACTCAGGAAAACCAAAAGCAAAAACAGCTTCAACATCCAATCCAGAGACAATGCTTGCAGTGGCACAAAGGAAATGACTTACCAGAGTTAGTAAAGTGCAGCAGTTTTTCTTTGCGGTTATAAATGATATCTTGCTTTTTAATGACAGAATATGTCATCACATGTTGCACTTTCCAGGAAAACTTTCTCATTGCATGAAGGTGCGACTCAGGCAACATGATGGAGCTGATGCAAGAGGGCAGAGGTAAGTCTGACAGCCAAGTGTTGACGCAAAGTAAATATCTGTCTGTACATCACAGTGGAAATGCAAGCTTATGATTCTGGCTAAAAGAAGCTCTGTGCTTGCTGGAGAAAAAAAACAATGACAATAAACCACACGGTTCACTGGGTGAACCTGTCACAAATTTTATTGGACTTCAAAAAAAAAAAAAAAAAAAACTATGCAAAGCATGCCAAATGAACAATTTTTTAACTCTTAATATAAATAGATCAATCTGCAGACGAAAATCTGTTACAAAATATTGTTAACGCGAATTACTGGGTTAAAATGCTAAGTAAACTGGTAGGCTCAGTTTTCTGGTTCTTTAAAACAGAAGTACCAAAAAAAAGTACTTTTCTTTGAGTAATTGCTTGAACCTCCAGAAAACCTAAAACATCAGGAAAGTAACATCTTCATTTCAATATCTATTTCATTTCATAAACTGTAAAATTATTGTGAAATCTCGGTTCAGGACTGTGATACTGCACAGAAATTGAGGAATAAAACTGAGGCATTATCAGTCATGGTATTATACTCAACATTTCCCTTTTCCCTCTTAGAATAAACAATTTGAATGGTTCTTCTATCATGCCACAAGCATTTCAGAACATAAATGATAACGCAGACTTCTGCAATTTCTGTGCTCATCATTGTTTTCCAGCGTTACTATAATGCCCTGCATCTGAGTGTGTTAAATGAAGCACAGGGTACGTGTGCATGCACCAGCGTGCATTTGTGTGTGTGCATTTTCATGGTCACTAACGTGTTTGAAAATGTGCTGAGGAGGTGACAGACTAGAGCCTAAATACGCTTTTTTAAGAGGACTGTCACAGTGGAACGACCCTATTTCATCATAGACATCAAACCCCAAAAAGATGCCCAAAGATGGATAAAGGATGTGGAAGAATATCAATTCAGCATAAAGTAAAAGAAGACGTGTCATGGAATATAAAGATCAGAACTTGACAAAAAGATGTTTTCTTAAAAATGCCAGTGAATTCAGATATGAATCTTTAAAATAAAAAAAATAAATGCATACAAACCTTTAAAAAAAAACAGTAAAATTTTGGTTTTATTATCCTCCTTCCATCAAAGAGGATATGAACTCACACCTCAATCTTCACATTTCATTCTATCTACAACAAAATAACATTTCCATTTGACTGTCCAATGTTTAAAATCTGTCCCACAAACATTACACACGTTATTGTTCGGTCATTGCTACAGTCATTTCTATTATTTTCTTGTAGTTGTTGGTTATTACAAGCTAAAAATGTCTACCGAGCACTGGGTTATCCTTGGGTTTGTCGTGTCAAGCAACACAAATTCATCGTCTATTCATCAGAGTGGTTGTTCTCTGCAGGAGGTTCATGGCACTACCTATCCTGCCCCCCTTTTCCCTTTGATTTGGCTCATTTGAGCAGTGCGGTCCCCGGTAGCTTGTTAGAACTGCCACCTCGGTGGCTCTGCCCCCTGGATGGAGAAGAAGGGGGAGATGGGGGAGATGGCAAAGATGGAAGGGGTGCTCAAAAGGGAGGTGGGGGTGAGAGGGGGGGTTGCTGGATGATAGGTTAGGGAGGCCTACCTCAAAGCACTTTCTCAAGTCATGGGTGAGCAAACAGGGTTCAGTGAGGGGAAACTTCGGAAATCTGAACGAGGCCCACCATCTACTGGTCAGACGTGTGAACTGCCGTATGTCCACAACAAGGGAGAGGCTTCAGAGGGATGCACTTCCATCACAAAAAGGTTACAACCGTCATTGTTGCTATAAATACTTTCCTGAAACTTTCTGCTTTCCATGAAAGTCAGAAATTCTGAACCTTTGTCAAATGATCTTTTATCTGCAAATTTTCCAGAAAATAATATACTTTGCAGAACATGCCACCCAGTTTTCCACAAAGAGACACTTAAATGCACACTGGGTGAGATATCAGATGACATTCAAAAGAGAGCTGGTCCTTGTTCATTATTACTGACGAGCTGTAGAAATATATCTTTTGGGTCAAGGGAAAAGAAATTCAAGTGCAAAATTACTAATAATGGCTCACATATGCAGCCTCTGCTTTGTTTTCGCTTAGCTATAATCTACACATACGGGAACAAAATAAAAGAAAACATATGAATAAATGAGTGGAGAAATACATAAGGCAAAGCCTGGGGTAAGAATTGTGGATGAGGGCATACATTTAATGACAGCCATGTCTGGTTGTTAGTCTTAGCTGGACAACGATGCAGAATACGATCCCCTCTGCAAGATTAGAGTGCCTAAAGCTCTTTTTACAAAGATGTATGTTTGTATTATTCATTCATTCATCTTCTAAACCCATTTATTCCTGTGAGGGGTCAAGAAGATGCTGGAACCTACCCAGATACTATGGGGCAAAGGCAGGACAGTTTGTCAGTCCATTGTATTATTGTATGTTAAAAAACAACAAAACATTTAGATTTGAAGAGTTGTAGTAATACAATGGAAGGTTCAACTGATGTCTTTTAGCCAAATTACACTTTTTGTGTAAAAAAGTGTCTTTATATTAGTAGAAATCTTTTCTGAGTGCATTGCAACATTGCAATAAAACTGGGTTTTGATGTTAGCGTTACTCTGGATAATCTCAAAGACTGATGAATCTTGTTAGAACATGGCTATGAAAATGAGATACTGACCGGAATACCATACTGCTAAAGACTAAACACTTCAAAGCTTGATGGTTTAATGAATGTAAAATGTGTTTTTTTCTTTAATTATTTGTCACCAAATGTGTCCAAACCTTTATTACAAAAAGAAAAATTCACATTACATTAGTTCCTGACCAGCATATGCTTTATAGAGGAAAATTAATTCATATAAATTTGTTCCACTGTTTTTCCAACCTTTCTAATATCCAAGACTGCCTTTGATTTATCACAGCAGGGTGAGAAGCATATACCGGACAAAGACTTGAATATCTAATGGCAGGTTTAGAAGAGGCTTTGTAGGGTTGGAGGATGAGGGGTGCAATATATTCAGTATCAAGTCTTGGCCTCATTTGATGTCCAGACATAATATAACCTTGGGGATCTGGCAAAAACAGGAAAGCAGAGGGAGGTGATACATGCTAACAAAAACAGAAACAAAAAAGGTGGAAAATCTGTGAAGAAAAGGCCTTTACTTTTTTATCTGCACCTTTGCAGAATTATAGTTGGGTTTCTAGACAAAACCTCTACAACCCCTCCTTTCACCTAATATATACATTAAAAAAATCTAATTTTTAGATATACCTGCCATTGAACCCCCTCCCCCCACACACACATAAAAACACACATAAATGCATAGCTGAACAGTCACCCCACTCACATTTATCCTCCCTGGCCTCCCCCACCACTTTTGAGTGATTCACCATTTCTTTGTCTGAGCTCCAGTATTTTAACCTTTTTGCGTTTAATGGAAAAATTCTGACTTTTTTTCCATTTAAGTTGTTAAAAATAAAGAAGAAGTCAGAAACAGAAAGTAGTTTTAATGAATTATAAAAAGCCCAGCAGGGGTTGTCTGAATTCATATCATTTGATGCCACACACTGGTTACAAAGTGTAAAGTTGTTTTCACTCCTTTTTTTCTAATTAACAAAAAATAAATTTGAACATTTTATTTAAGGCAACTCTTTTTTTTTCTTCTCAGAGTTATTCAAGAAGTTTCCCTTGATAACCCAAATGCTTAAGAGAAATTTCTAAGAAAATAACAGGTTGCTATAAGTTTACTTTTAAAGTTGTAAAAACAAGTGAAAGAAATGTGCTGAGATTCACAATCTCCCTTTTTGATGGACAAAAATGCTAATCAGCACCATAAAAATGACTGGGGAAAAAAGTTCCCTACAAAATGAAACTGCTATATTGTATTCTGTTGACAGCGGTGGAGTCACCATCAGTGCTAAAAACGTTTTATTGCAAATTAATGACAAAGAAAAGGTCTGAATGCCGTTGAATATTCACGCAGTACAGTCACGAGTAGTGAAGAGGGTGTTCTTTAATTTTACCCTGCCTCAGCAAAGGGTGAATATAGGTCACAACAATGAGCCATTTCACAAGGAGACTGAATTAGCCATTAGCTATTGATACACTTTAACTCACACACTTGAGAGTGTCTGTGGTTGATAATTACCGTGACCATTTATGGGTTTGAGGTGAAAAGGTGAGACCATAAGAGAGAAAATGTCAGCCTTAAAGACCGAGCTGCAAATAGACGTGAAATCCTCCTTACATTTTCGACTTACAGTTACGCAATCTAAGCTGCGACACAGGAAATTTGCTGAATGATGTTCCATCCTCCAAAAAACCCAAAGAGCAAAGTGAAGGCATGGATCGAGGATCAAATCAATCCAGATAGCTTATCACACCATGATTATCCTTCAAGTGTGAAGAAGATTGAGGAGCAGAACCGCCACAGGTGCACTTTAAGCCACAATTCAGTTGGGAAGCTTTTGGAGAAATATTAATGAGGGGTTCATATAAAATTAAGGGCTGAAGAGTTAGCCTTGTTAATTACAACATTGCTGAAGATAGCCTTTTTTATGAATCTAAGTTTTTCATTAATGGTGTGATGGAGATCAGCCGTTATCTGCATCTCTGAAGGGATAGCTAAGGGCTGGGGGAGGGAAGGAGGTCAGTCGCTGATTCTCTCATATAATTTCACCATCTAATATCCGACCATGCATTTTGGAACTAAATTAATTTCCTCAGCTATCTAATAATAATCAGAAACAAGTAATTGCTGTTGGTCCAATCCCAGCAGGCACAATAAGATCTCTCTGCTCCCTTCTCAAAGAAAGAGTAGCAAGTCCCCACTGAAGCTGACACGTGAAACTGGGCTGCAAGTCTGCATGGGCTCTCCCTTCTCTTTTATTTCTTGTCCATCACATCACATAAGGGCCAAAGCCCTTATTCACACAACGCCCTTCACACTTCACTTTATTAAAAACAAAATGTCGGCAATAGTGCTTCATTAAGCCAGAAATCTTCTCTTTACCTCGCCTTTGGTTCAAAACTTCTATAGTGATATTTATCCATCTTATTCAAAGATACCCACTAGACATACTCAGAGGACTAATCAGGATCCCAAAATTCACTGGTTTACATACCAGCTTTGGTTGACATTATACATGTCGCATCTTGTAAGATTCAATGCATGTTTTCCACATGGCTAACCTCTGAAAGGGGGTGGAGGGTTTTTGGAGATAGCCTGAGGCTTTTCAGCATCCATCTTTACAAGGTTATAGACTGGTAAGTGTTTGAACGCACACCCAGTGTGGAGACAAGGTAAACCACCCATATCTAAGTGCATTCAATAAAATAATACCGCAGTCATCACCATGAGCACCTCAGCTCTGGGGGCAGTCCCTGGGTAGAGCCTCTACATAAGTCAGGGGCAGGTTGCTGTGGGTAGAAAGGGTTAAATGGTGGTGTTGTAAAACATTTATCTGCTTCAGATAGAGCATTAGATAGGTTCAACCTCTTCCCCCTGCTATTAGAGAATTACCCTAACAGCTGCTGTGGTGCAGCTCAGCATAGAGACCAAGCCCAGTCCCTGTCCTATTGATTTTCACACCCCAAGATAGTGTTCTCCCAAAGGGCAGCAAATTATAGGCAGTTTTACAAGAAATTACACTTGCATTGGAAACTTTATGGGGCACAGGTGTCGTGGCCCGCTCTTCCATCTACAGAAAGTCCTAACCAGAGATTTCAACACATTTTACAGTGCACTAACAGCTACGCTGATGTCAAATAACTCACTTATTTGTGATTAGTCTGCAGAGTTTTTACAACTTTACTTTAAAAAACCTAAATAGATTTGAAATACACGTGTTTCAAAGGTACTTAAAATGCAGGACTAAACCCCATTTGAGCTGATCAGACTTTCATTTGTAAGCATTAGCAGCAGTTTCGGAGAGTATATGTCATAAAGGATCAAAAAAGGTGAATGATTTATGGCATATTTAGAGGGTTTGCTCTCTCAAATAGTCAGCAGTTAATGTTAAGATGCTCAAATTATTTGAGTTGATTATTAACTTTTACAGAAATTATTGTCAGAATAAATTTGGCCATTGGGGGCTCAGAAACAAAATTTTATTCATTAGTCATAACTGCCCCTATGGGTTGTTACGGGATGTCTGCGGGCAAACCTGTACGGGCCACGCAGATATCCTGCACCAAATAAATTAAAGTCGTAGAGCCCTTTGTGAGTCTTTAGGGCAAAAAAATGTGTGCACATTTTTCTATGGGCTTGCTACGGGCTTCAGGTCAAAGCAAGCACATATAACACACAAGTAAGTGAGACGCAGGCACGTCATTCAGATTTTTGATTATTTCAAGCTCCCTGAAACCTGCACACTATGCAGGGAGCTCATTAGCGTTGTTCAAGTGATGGGTGCGTGCTTCTTGTGCATCCCCTGTGTGCAGCCTGGCTGTTAGAAAAGAGGAAATTTGACAGTGTAATTTATATGGCCATCCTATGGGGATCTTACGGGCATTTACCTATCACCTGCACACCCCGTGCATGCAGCATTACACGCAGTAAGTAAAGGGCCAGTGCGTGCACCTTAGTAATGAGTGAAGTGCATGAGACTAACGCATAACCCCCTCTCCAGGAGTTCATGGTTAACCATCAAATTAAAACTGGACACGATTAAAAGATTTCACCAACTGAACATTAGGACTGCAAGTGTGTAGAGGATGGTCAAAAAAACATTAGACTTGGCTTTTATGATTGATCTGACTGGATCCATTGAAAAGTAAACCATTCTTTTTTTAAAGTACTAAAACATTAAAAAAAAAGCTGTATGCCAGGTAGTTGCACAGTGGTTTCAACACTAGGTGTAATTGTTAAATTGTAAACTGAAGCCTGGCTACCATCCCTAATAGTTAGTCTGTCTAAAAAATATTTACACATCCTCAGATCTGGATTCTGTGCAATAGTTATATTGCTCTTATGTATAGCAAGATTACAGGTTTCATTGGACTCCAAGTAGATCATTTCATGTAGCCAAATTATTTTTGTGTCTACTGTTTGTTTAAAAAACTAGCTTAGATCATATTCAATCATCTACTGCATCAAAATTACAACCAGACTGTATGAACAAGACAAGTATCTTCAAGCTTAAATCAAAGCAACAGATGGGAGAAATAATGCCAAGAGAGCATCTCCATAGGGGTGTAGAAAGGAATTAAGGAAGGAATTGCAAACTAATAAAATTTCCTTGACTCTGAAACACCTGGATATATATGGTTTCATTTTATTTCGTCTTCAGCTCCCCCTCACTCATAGTAAAACTAGCTCTCAACACCAGCACTCGCTGACCTCAGGATCGACCTGCAAACATGAAAGAGCCTTTATCTGTTCCAGGTGTGGGCTGACTCACACTGTGAGTGTGTGTGACTGAGAGAAAGTGAGTGAGAGACACAGATGTTTGTGAACACGAACAGTTTTGACATCCCCAGAAGTACACACAACTGAAGCCGGGTGGCACCAGATACTCTCCATTAAGTTCCAAACATGTGAAAATAATTGTGCACAGTGATTTCAAAACTAAGATGTTGGCAGATAAAAGGCATATCTACACAGCAGAGAGATGCTGCAGCAAACAAAGAGAATGAGAACACATTTTAGAAGGTAATGTAGATTAAATATATTAGTTTCTGGCTTCCATAAAATTCCATATTAATTCAAGTGATTTGGGAAAACTTTTGACCGTCTTATAAACTTTGTGCACAGTTTTTCTCTCTAATATTTTGTCTTTTCTGTTTGGAAAGTATGACTATGCATTTATATGGAAGCCAGAACCTTATATATTTAAACTACATAACTCAAAACTACATTGCACCGATAGTTTCCATGAAGCTTTTTATGCACAATATGTCTTTAGTCATTTAAACATAAACACTCAGTAAACAGTAGACATACCTGAAAACACAAAGCCGCTAAGCAATATGCTGCTCAGATGTGAACCCCCCTCCTTCACTCCGTCTGATTCCAGGTTAAACTTGACAACTCACACTTGACCTTTTTGGCTCAACTCGGGCTGGGTGAAGCCGTGAGAGGCAAGGGCACAGCTGTGAGGAAGGGTCCGCGGCAGGTCTGACTCCCCTCTGACAAAAGGAGAAATTCAATTGAAGCATATTAGTGTCCGAGCAGTTGAATATCACTCTTTGTAGCTAACTGGAAACATCTTTTCTACTGTGCTCAAGGCAGCTTCCATTAACCTCTAAAACAGTGGGAGGGCCGAGGTTTGATGGCTTTCACAGAAAAGCTCTCTACTTCAACTTTGCAAGCACTTATCTGCTGCACTCTATTTTTAACCTCTGATACATATTGCTTGGGTCATTATTTTCAATGTTTCTGTCCTGCACTGTCAAACGCCTTGCAGGTTTGATATATGAATGGTGGTCCATCACTTACATTGTTCCCCAGGAAAACCAGTAAGAGAACAGTTGCCTGCAGCAGGCCAGACAAAGACAGATAGATGGTCCTAGCTCAGGCCTCACGTACCAGGGGACACTTCTCGGGACAGCTTACAAATAGGACTGAGAGGGAAGGGATGAAGCTGAATAAAAGCTGATATTCCACAGAGCTGCTCAACCCATAACTGTCACCTCTGCAGATTGAACGGCTGACCTTAATGAAGACAAACTATCAATCCACAGAGTAATATCTGGCATTTGGTAAGTCAACAAAGAGAGGAAGAGTTGCAGGTGAAAATTCTCTCTTGATATTTGAATTCTCTTGTCAGCAGTGACAAGGAGACTTCTGCAAGCATCAAAATGGGAAGCATTTATGAGCTGGGGGCAACTTCACTGTGAGAAGCTTCATAACAAATTAAAAACCAAAGAGAAATTATGGTAAAATTGGGTCTCCCACCCCCCCATGTCCCCCTGTCTACCATCCCCAATGTCTCTTCTCTTCACAATCAGTGTCAGAAGAAGCGGTGAGGAACGGTTTGTGAGAAACACTTATCTAGCACAGCGGCAGAGCCCTGTTTCTACACCCTTTATCTCACCAGGAGATGGAATTCAATATACAAAAACCCCATCATGCAGCAGCATCACGGCTGTGCTGGGGATAAGGACAGGGTTGCCAGGTAATTGGTTGGTGGTGGACGAACACAAGGTTTGAGACTACCCATGGAGGAGTGGAGATTACAGGAAGGGGTGGAGGGACCTGGAGGCAGTAGGGAGTAGAAAGGGCTGGGGCTCTCCTTGACAATCTTTCCCCATATCCCCCTTTTTTCAAATCTATGGAAAGCTACCCCACCTGCTCATGTAATGTGAATCCCCCATAATTGTACATTTCTGCTTGCTGGTTGATGTGTGCTCCCTGGTTCAGCAAAGTCATCACATAGTTTCCAAGTTTATTTCTGTGTCTACCTTATAACAAGGCAATCCATCCGAGGAGGAAAAAAAAGAGGAACTACATTGTTTCCATTACGAAAGTTCTTATTTGCATCCACTGTGCACACATTAATTAAGAAAAACCCCCACACCCGTGACATTTACATTAAAATTAAAGCAGATAATGTCACAGAAAGAACAGAATATCATTATGGAGCAAAATCATTTCATTCCTTTGAGATAATGGACAAGGAGATTTGAGGGTGATGATCCTGCACATGCAGTAAAAGAAGTGACAGAGAGAGAATGAGCGCACAGGAAATCCACGAACGCACTGTTTTCCAGCAAACCTTCAAAATAACGGCAATGGGACATGAAAGAGATAAAGGAACATGTGAGAAAAAGAGAAAGGAAAAAAGTCATTTCTCTGATTTATTTATGATGCAATGAAGGTATGCTGAATGCATCAGAACATGCAGTAGTGGTCATGCTGTCAGGGAAGATGAAGTGTCTTCATAGTCGACTGAGCGAAGAGCAAAGAAAAGAAAAAAGGAGGAAAATTAGAGGGGGAGAGCGGAGGGTGGCTATACTGCAGAGGGGTGTTAACCATCTCATCTCTACCGCACCATCGCACTCGCCACAAAATGGCTACTTCGTTCCTTCTGACGGCCGGCACAAGGAAGAGGGGGGTCTGAACTGCTGTGATCTCATCTCCCACCTTCGAAGCCTATTTCTCAACCTCAACTATTTCTCATATTTATGGACTCCTTTCACACAACATTCTGCTGAGTGGCTTTTCACCTCTACTATGTTATGCCAAAAGGTATTTGTTAAGTCTGCCTCACTTTTTAAATCTTTGTTTAATGTTCTGGTAAATTACAAAGCTGAATTTGGTTTTAAAGCATCATTTTTCTGTGTGACTCTAGAACACTGTATCAACAGCAACACAGTCAAGTGAGCAAAGAGTCAAGGGATCCACAATAATGCACACAGAACGAGAGTTGATGTCCAGGACAATATCACCCTCTGCAGGCAAAACCAACAAAGCCACTCTTAAAAAAGAAACTGTTTTGGATTTATGATTTTTCATTTAGGATTAGAGAAAAAAAATACTGGAAAAAAAACCATTCATAAATAAATACCAAAAAAAAGTTCTTGCTTGACGAGTTTCACAAAAAATAAACTCAGCAAACCTGTCCATAACTCTATTAGTGCCACAACGGTCTGCATATTGATAAACCAATTACACATTTTTTTTACTGTAAAACACTTAATAACCCTCTCAGTCAATACTGCTATACAAGTAAACCTGCTTTGCCTTGACTTGAATAGCTGTGATTATTTGTTTAATTTTAGTATTTTTATTTTTTATTGATTTCTCTCTGTCATCGAAAAATAGAAAAGCAACGCAGAACAATTAATAAAAAAAAAAACCCTTTGGTTAAAATGTTTGGTATCCATGGTACACCACCCCAAGATCCTGACTGTCTCATGACTGTAATGTCTTAATTACTAACACATAGCCCCAACAATAAAAGTTGTCTGGAGAAAAGTCTTGACAATGCTACTGTTAGTTGCAGGAATAAACAACTTATTTAAAGAATTCCCTTTATTGTCTCTCTACAGGACATGTGGGCTTCTGCCTTTGCAGTGGTTTTCTTTACCCTGCAAGACACCAAAGGTCAAGTGAAGCACTTCCAGTTTATGAAAAAGAAGAAAAGTGAGGTGTAAAGGGATACATGCATGTTTGCACGAAAAAGCACTTAAAGGGGAGCTTGAATACATGCTAGAGTCAGTGAGATTTGATGAACAATTGAGGTACAGAATCTATATTGTCCAAATGGGGTTTACTTACTTTTCTCCAAAATGTCTAAGTTCTGTGCATATGAGGCTGCAGAGCTCTAACCTCAGACTTAGTAAAAGCTATGGTAAATAAAGAGCCAGTATTATGGTAAAAAGATGAGGTTTGTTTTATTACACACTATTAATTCCACATCAAAAAAAAAAACCTTTGTGATGAATATTGAGTGAGTGTCATGCAGTAGTTCAAAGAGAATGTAGAAAGTATAGATTACACTGATGCTAAGTC
Source organism: Oryzias curvinotus (assembly GCA_023969325.1). Taxonomy (NCBI): domain Eukaryota; kingdom Metazoa; phylum Chordata; class Actinopteri; order Beloniformes; family Adrianichthyidae; genus Oryzias; species Oryzias curvinotus. The sequence continues at coordinate 11,182,936 of CM043708.1, forward strand.
CTATAGAAGCTTTTGCGTTCAGCACATTTTGAGTCTTGCTGTGCTTAAATGATGCCCCTTACAAGCCAGGCTTATAGTGCAAGTCATTTGGAGTGGAGGTAAATATTAGCCCTGACCTGAGACAGTACATCCCTTTTTGGTAGTAGTCCCTTTGTGTGGCTACATCTCCAGCAGCTAGTGTAGAACATTGCCAGCGTGTGCAGAGTAATTAAAATGTAATATACCAGGAATTTGGACTAAGTGGGGGCCATCTGAACAAAAGAAGACAATATACAAATGTGCTCAAAGTTCGCATGGACCACTGATCATGATCATGGTCATGTCTTGGCTTTTCAATAAAAATGGGTAGTGGACACTCATCGAAATTACAGATCTACCACAGTTTTGTCCCAAAAGTTATTGCAATGTAAGGTCCAAAGTCTGTGTAGAAGGGTGTTGCTAGAAAGGTTGGCCTATAAATTCAAATATACTATCTGACCGTCAAAACTAAGATCTCTAGATTATTTATGTGAAAATGCTAAAGATCGCAGCACAAAAGAGTTTTATAGGCAGACCCTTGTGGGTTCTGTCTTATCTCTGCACATTTGCATATGTCCAAATTACCTTTCATGCCAGGTTACCATCCATGCATAGCTCCAGCAAAAAAAACCACAGGATTTTTTATTTAACAAAACTATCTGACCATCATGTGAAACTTCTCATGATGCAAAGTGTTATTCTTGAGTGTCAAAAGCTTGAACTGCAGGACATCTGTGTTCTAGCCCAAGGCTAGTTAATCAAAGTTTTGTTCCCACAAAAACATAGATGATCCATCTCTTTTGTTTACTGATATACTAATTTCTAATTGCTCTAGGTTATAGCTGGAGAGTCTATGTGAAAAAATAGCATAAACTGGAATGTTATGATTTCCACAAACTGATTTATGAAAGACATCTGTTGTGAGGCCAGGATTACTCTCACATGGCAACACAATGAGGGGTAGCTCAGCTTTGAGATAGTTTTGCTGGCTGACCTGTGTAAAGAAGATATATTCTTTAAACATAGCATGTTAGAAAATTCCGAAGGTGTTGGAATTATACTGTCATTGCAAAAGCTTTTGAAAGGGTAGGTTTTGACAGTATGTTATTATTAGACTGTGAGGTCTGCATCCTGCTTTCTAACTAAAAATATTAGGCAAAAAATTGGCAGTTACTTTTTTTCCTCTTTCTTGCCTATTTATGTCTGTACTTTCTGTATATTAAATATCTAGGCCCAATAAATAAATAATTAACTGTTTTCAAGAGGTATACTGGAAGTGTGGCAGGAGGGAAACTTTGCCTTGTTTCATACACCTCTAGTGTCCTGGTTCTCAGCTTTGTATTAAATCTCCTTTTCATCACTCAATAGGATAGTCAAAGTATTTACTTTTACATTATCATTCTGCACAGATGATTAAAGAAATATGGGCTGATCAAAGATAAAGTTATGTGCTTCTGTAATACTTTTTTTAAAGATCTATCCGTCAATTGACCAGGTACTTCTCCCCCTGTGTAAGAGATGACTTTGCAGCTGAGCCTTTAAATCAACTGATGCTTTAGCACAAGCCCTCAACTCCAAGCTTATTTCTTTGGGATTTCCTTTAAGTTTTTTAAAGAAGAGTTGGCATTTGGAATACATATTTTACATTAAAACTCAGCCAAATATACTAACAAAAGTTAGGAGATCAGCAGCATCAAAGCATTCCTGGGCTATCACAAACCACATTATGAGCTTTGTGTCTTTGTGAGCAGAAGCTTGTAGATGTTCAGTGCATTTCTGAGCCCAGCTTTAGATTTTTTCACAAGATTATCTTTTTGTCTTTGAAGTGCAGAACCCACCTGCTTCAATTCTAACTGCCCAACTCCTCTGGCTTCCAAGCTTTGGTTCCATTGGTCAAAACAAACAGCACCTTTGAGCCTTACCCTGAGGGAAATTCCTATTTATTACTGACCAAAATCTGTGAAGAAGCCCAGAAGAGATCTTCATAAAAGTACCAGTAAACAGCCCCCTACAAAAATCAAACATTTTTTTTTGCAGTTGCTAGAAATCTTCTAAATATGTTTAAGTCAAAAGAATCCCTGATATATTATTCTGGTTGAAAATAATTCAAGCTCAGATAGTGAAATTGTCAAGTGACAGAGGTGAAATCACATCTCTCTCAAATGCCATGACTTTGGCATCTGAATAAAAGTGATGTATTTTTTTTATATCCGTTATTCTGATATTCTAATGATATCCTAATGTTGTCACAATAAAACTGTAAGCATGTTTTAATAGCTACTAGACCAATCGGGCTGTCATCAAAGAGCATTGCTTAAAAACTATTTCATATTTTCATAGAAACATTATTCAGAATTACATACACTCTGATCTACTTGTTTTTAAACATGATCAAAAATGATTAAACCATACCTTGTGTATGTAAATACTCTTTTCTCAACTAAAAAATAAATATATAAAAACAAAAAGGCTCAATGAGAAATCTGTTATTGTCAAAGCTCATTTATAAAGCAACCATCCATCTTTTTCCACTCATCTGGGGCCGGGGTTCTAAGGTCAGCAGTCTAAGCAGAGATGCCAAGACCTCCTTTCCACAGAAACTAGCTCAGATCTGCAGGAGGCATCCATGGGGCATCTAAAAGAGATGCCTATGGCACCTCACTATAAGGGAGCAGCACATCTACTCCAAACTCCTGCCAGAGCACCAAGTCACTCACCCTATGTTATTCTGTCCCGATCCAAACCTCCTGACCATAGATGAAAGCAGGAAAATAGGAAGACTGGTAAACTTCACTTCACATCCCAAGACACTTAAGTGCCTCCACTTGGGGAAGGAGCTCTTCTTCTACTTGGAGGGGGCAAACAGTTGAGAACCATGCGTCCTACTTAGAAGTGCTAATTCTTATTCCAGCAATAAAGGTAGAACATTTGATCCACTCTTACTCAAGGTCTCTAGCCTCTTAGATGACAGCTCTGCCCCTCTCCCCACCCAATTGTTCAACATACAGCTGAAGATGAGATGACAACTAAAAAGTTAATCATTGACCTCCTGCCTAGGGTGTCCTGGTGCCACTACCACTGATAGATACCGTTGTGTTTAGAAGTCCAATAACAAAGCAGTATTCTGATTCAGACCAAGGAACCAAAGTAACCACACCCTTTCAGGTATCACTGCCATTGCTAACATTCCACTGAAGTCTCCCAGCAGAGCAATGGAGTACCGAGTTTTGGAATTTTTTAGTATCCCTCCCAAAGACCCAATGAAGCTGTTTACCCTGTGCTGTCAAAATTGTATTAAGAGACCTGCCCTTTAACAGGAGATGCAAGGACGTTCATTCACAAACTTTAACATATGGCAGCTGAGATGGCAGGCTACATCTCTCCATGGGCAACTCTAAAGTGGAAGAAACTTCAACACATCCCAAGGCATTGGGTTTTAGAGCCCAAATTTTGTATGGGAGGAGCTGATGCTCAGCCTCTCACACGAGTGCAGGTTCTTTCCCTAACAGAAAGGTAAAGTTTCATAAAATAATGGTTGGAATCCATTTCCATAGATTGGGCCGTCAAGGCACTTTGACAACCTCCCAAATCACACAGTTCCAACCCCCTATGGCTCTTCCTACAGGTGGTAGGTCAATAATCTCTTTCCATAAATCTCTTTTGGCCTGCCTGGCTAGGTCCTGTGAATGAAGACCCAGCCATCAAGCACTTGCCTAAAAGCCCCATTCCTGAGCCTGTCTTAAGGGTAACCTGGTGATGTCAGTCCAGACGGTATGGTTCTCCTTGCTTGTAAAGTTTGCGTAAGAGGCATTTAAACCTCTCGTTGTTTGGCTTATCACAGAGGACAGGTCTGCTATGGGAGACCCTAGGGAGCATTTGTACCTGATATTATAGCACCTAGGACAAGCTCTCATAGCATCCAACTATGTTATGGTGTTACTTCATGGTGAGAGCATACACCATCAAACACCTAAAAGGGATCCCCAAAATTGAAATCTTTTAGCTCTTTTTGTGTTTTCTTTTTTAGCATAATTTTATGTTTGGTATAAGTTTTATTAAACACACATAGATCTATGATTCACACAGATTACCTGTCTGTTGGCTTGGACCATCTATCCAGATGAAGTGTCTCAATGAATTTCTATAACAAGGCCAAATCACACATTTATGCACACTATACAAACAAAAACACACTAAGCATGAGTAGAGAAACTTTCATTCTAACAAAACAAATTGAAATTCTGGAAGGCATAAGGCTTAGAAAACGTTCTATTAAAACTTTACATTAAGACCTTGTGCAGTAGTCATTGAAGTACAAAGGAACAATAAATATTTAAAACTATATGAGTACATAGGTACCATAAATGTCAGATGCAAATTAATCCAAACAATTAGGGCTCAACATAATGTGCTCAAACTTAATTCCTTTGGATTTGTGAGTGCCTACACACTCAAGTTAAAACTCTGGAGGCAAATGAGGTTTATTCCACTGTCAAGCTTTGTGTGCAAATCCTTTTGTCGTCTCGTTTCGCATAGAGTGTTGCTGTCCTGATTACACTGCAGTGCGCTGGAGAAGTAAATGGGTGTGCGGCAATGGGAGAGAGCGAAGGGAGGTGTGCGAATGAGATGCTCACTGACCCTGCCACCATCACAAACCTCGAGTCTGATCTAATATCCTGACTGGCTGAAAGGGCGGGTGCACAACAGCCCAGCTCTCCCCAGCAGTACATCTTACTTAACATGAAGCACTCCTAATAAAATCTAATCATTGAGCATCCACCTGGAAATTAAACCCACTTTTGATGTCATTGGCTATGAGTGACATTTCTGTCAAGACTTTTTCTGAAATAATTTTTAAAATAGTACAGTTTTACAGCAAACCACTGAGGATTAGTCTTCACACCAGACAAATTTCACTTAAATCCCTCTGGATAAAGTTAATGCAAATAGATATCTACACTGCATAACCAGTGATCCTTCAGACACGTGCCCTTCATTAATAAAGGATATTCTGTTGGATAATGATCACAGCGCATCCAAAGAACAAAAAGTTCTGAAGTAAAGTCACCACAAACATCCCAAAACTCATCTCCATTGCCAGGCCTGTCAGTGAAATTTGTGTCTGTTTAAGAGCATCTAAACCGTTCGTAACTTCAGTACTTAGTTCCATTAAAGAAAACAATCGAGATTAATTTAGTCACTCTTCCTCGCGGATCTGAGAGGTTCCAAACCTCTAATTTACTTCTTCAACTATAACCTACTTGTGTATCTAGTGGAAAGTGGTCTGCCTCAGTCAAGTTGCAAGGACACAAACTTTGTAGTACACATAAAGGCCTAGTCACTGCCACTCAAATCAACTAAACGGACAGTAGCACCAGAAAACCCACCGCATCCCACGTCTGTTCGTATTAAATGGGAGGCTGACGATGTTAATTAGCCAGGGTAAATTTACATCAACAAATTATGTAAGTAGCTACAAGAGTAACAAAGCGTGATACCAGTTAAATCACAGTTTGGCAGCCACTGCTCTACCACTTCATGCTGATTTGGCCACGGTCGATCAAGCAGAGAAGCCTCAAATGCCAATTAGACATGAGTGGCTAATTGTGTCGGGGGGTGGGGGGGCTTAGGCTGGTGGCACAAGGGAGTTTGTTACAATGTCCCGAGGCACTGTGGACCCGACCGAGCAAGTGACACATCTGAGCTCAGAGATGGAGAGGACTCCAACAAACACACATGAATACAATAGAACATGCATGTAAAAATTTCTTCAGAAAAAAGAAAAAAAGGAAAGTAAAGAAGCAGTCAGTCACGTGAAAGAGGATAACTCCTCTTCAGTTCAAGGTTTTTTGAAAAAGATTACTTGCAAAAAAAAAACCTTTTTACTGCAGTTTTACCAAAAATAAATCCACACGTCACTGTATTTTATTTCTTTCTTAAATTACATTTAAAAATAAAAGCAAAAAATGTAAGTTGAATAGATTTTATTTTTATATACATTTATTATACACTCACTAGTAACTTTATTGGGCACAACTGCTGATTAATTTTAATTTCTATTCAGTTAATCACATGGCAGCAACTCCATGCATAGACATGTAGACATGGTCAAGATGACCTGCTACAGTTCAAACTGAAAATCAGAATGGAGAAGAAAGGTGATTTAAGTGACTTTAAATGGCATGGTAGTTGATGCCAGACAGGCTGGTCTGAGTATTTCAGAAACTGCAAATCTACTGGGATTTTCACCCACAACCATCACTAGGATTTACAGAGAATGGTCAGGAAAAGAGAAAATATGCTGTGAGCTGCAGTTCTGTGGGCGGAAATGCCTTGCTGATGCCAAAGGTCAGAGGAAATGACCAGACTGGTTCCAGCTGATAAAAAGGCAACACTAACTCAAATAACCACTGGTTACCAACGAGGTCTGCATGAGAGCATTTCTGGACAGACAACACGTCCAACCTTGAGGCAGCAGCAGAAGATGCTCAGCAGAAGAACTGCAAGGTGGTGATCTCACCTCATAGTCAGAAGGTCCTGGTTTGAATCCCAGTTGGGACCTTTCTGTGTGGAGTTTGAATGTTCTCCCTGTGCATGCGTGAGTTTTCTCTGGGCACACCGGTTTCCTCCCACAGTCCATTGCTTCATAGTTTAATTGGGGTCTCTAAATTGCCCCTGGGTATGCATCCGAGTGTGTGGCTCTGCAACAGACTAGCCACCTGTTCAAGGTGTGCCCCTCCTTTTCCCAACAGTAGCTGGATTGGCTCCAGCAACCCTGTGACCCCAAAAGAGATTTGGTGGGTTCTATGGATGGACGGACGGACGGACTGACTGACGGACGGAGTTAAATTCAGAAGAACTGCTAAACTCTTGTAGTGCAAAATCAATAAAATTTGAAGAAAACAAACAAACATCCCATTGTAGTTCATTATCAGTGGTTGAGGCCTATGGTTGTCATGTAAATGTTTCTCTTCATCAGGACAGCTAATCTTAAAACTGATAAATTAAATAATTTAGCATAAATTCTCATGTTTTTTTGTGTGTAACTGAGTAAAGTGTGAAAACTAATGTTTTATCTGTTAAAAGTTGAAGCCCATACTATTTTCTATTTCTGGTTTCCATCAAGTCCTGGAGTGATTTCCCCTTCTCTCGTCCTCACAGCAGGACGTGACAGCTCAGGACGCCCACCCGCATCTCCACTATCTAGGCTGCCCTTGACTCTAATTAGCTCAGACCAGTCTAATGCCTCGGTAATCCCTGCATGTTAAAACTCCCATGGTAACATTCTTTCACCTAATAGTGGCACAGTGAGGGGCATTTTCAACCACATTAACACTTACAGAAATACGGATCCCCATTGTTCCAAGTAAGACAAATTTAATCGATCCAGTCTATAAAAAATCCCTGCGCTGCTGTGAAAGTCCTGTTTCCAGGGCTTATTTATTTATTTATTCACTCAGTTTGCCTGCCTCGGAGAGTGAAGCCCGGCATGAGGCACAAGGAAAATTAGTTTTATTCCATTCCTCACATATGAGACGGAAGGATGTGGAGAGAAAACTCAAAGACTTCAAAATTAGATCAATGGCCTAAACAATCAATCAAAGGCAGGTTTCCTCAGGTGTCAGCCTCGGCTCTCAGTTCAAAATGGACCTTTAAAACAGCGGGCGCCTTGTCCTCTTCTAAGTGAAGCATGCAGCAGGGAGCCGGGCTCGGATGAAAAAATAAATAACAAAAATGCAGCAAAAAAACGGTTCAGCAAAGACTTTGTACCATAACCTACTAATTGTGATGCTTGTGCGGGTGCCAGTATGTATGTGACTGAGAGTCTTTTCTATCATTATTTACTGTTCATTCTGTAATGCCCAATACTAAAAAAAAACTTTCAGTTAAGTCCAAAAGATGAATTCTTTGCATGAACCAGGAACCAAGGTTGTTTAAAAGTAGAAATTTACTTGGCAAACTTTTCTTTTTCGCTCAGTAGTCCATAACTGAAAAGTGTGACCTGACTTTCAACCATTATACTCATAATCCTGTTACCCACTACTGAGGATATTGAGCTCAGCATGATTAACCAAAATAAATATTATATCCAGTGTAAAAGCTGGGGATTGGGTTGAGCCAAACATTAAAACACTGGCCTTAAAGTGGTCTGTTGAGAAAAAAAAAGTGATAATAAGGAGAAAACGGTGGGTGAATACTGAAGTAATCCTACCAACAGAGTGCTTCCTCCGTGAAGGATTTCACTATTCCCAGCAACTCTGATATTATATTTCAAGGCAGAATTTGTCTGTGTATGCGGTTTGCAGTACAGATAAGGTGAGGGCAGGAGGGGGCATACCCTCTGTCTGCAGTTTTAAAAATACTGTGAAGAATGTGGAGTGTTGGCTAATTTGCCAAGGAGGATTTTGTGATTTACCTGACGCTGAAAGCAGCAGAATTAACTGTCTGTTCATTAAATCCAGTTTAGGGGGAGCAAAAATCCTCGTTTATTCCTTCCCTCAGCCTTTGAGAATTCTCACGTCAATCTCATTTTACGCATGATTTCTGTTTTAATGAGGAGTGGCGAGTGTTATTGTTGTGGTTGATCTGCAAGTTTCTCATCCTAAATGACGGTAACTGGGTTAAACACTGCAATTAACACTCAAGGACAAGGAATAAGAAATAAACCACGGGAACTAATTTGCTTTCTCTTCAAGGGATTCCTACATTATTAACATACTTGGTAATCCAATCAAATAAATCAGGAAATGTAACAATTAATTGCCTTTTACAAAGTTGGACTTATCAGAGGCTTAAATCACATCCCATCAATGAATTTCATTAAACATTGAAAGTAGGAATTCTTTATTGAGACTAAACTCTTAGTAATTTTAAATTGTCAGTTAAAATAGGTGAAGTTTTTCTACATCTAACTTGGCAGATAGAGGGTAGGGTGGCAAACTTCTTTAATTCCTGCTGTACTTAAAGGTTTAAGTCTTTTGAAAAATAATGTTGAAAATAAAAATGTTATCACCCAGTAAACTCCATCTCCATTCGGCTGTTACAGTTTGTTCATTTCACAAACTCATCATCCAGTTCCCTCACGTCTTGGTCCGTCCGCTTTAACTCTAAATTCTTTTATCAGCTTTCCATAAATACAACAATAAAAAGTTTTATTATTGATATCAACACATAAACCTAAAATGAATTCAAACAACCTTTGGAATGGGGGAATATATTTTAAAGCTGGCCGCCATAAATAAATTTAATGCACATTGGTTGGGGAAAAATGTTTAGTACAGTTAAATAAAGTGGCCTTGAATCAACATTCAAATGCTGGGCAAAATGAATACTAATGAACTTTACAGAGGGGACTGCTGGAAGTAATTGGGAATAGGGCAATTAAAGAGCGCCTGGAGCAACTTAACAGAGGACAAAGCATGCAGTCTTTCTAATTAAATGCTGTGTGCAAGAAACCTGGCCTTTCACCTCCTCCTCCTCCATTTCAATGTGCTCCCAAGTGGCACTCAAGAATACGGGTGTCTCACAAGTTTCATGCTCCTCAAAGGCTCCCAACAGATGAAATCAATGGTGGCAGACAGATAGATATCACAGTTACTATTTAACACACTTCTATGGCTCAAAGCCCAATTTGTTTGACTTAAATGTCTGTAGCTTGTGACAGTTTAGTTTTAGACCACTTTGAGACTTTGAGAAGACCTCTTCTGACTTGTGAAGAATATTTGCTGTGGTTTACCATGCAGAGATACAGAGAGAGATGAGCCTTTTATTTTTGGTAAGAACTGTGCCACTATGGATGCTGTGGTTGTAAAAGCACACATGTCTGACATCTCCAATGTACACCACTCATCTGGATCAAAGCTGCTGTGGGTTAAAGCCCAGTTGCAACGAAAGAACAGGACAAGGAGGATTTTACAATCCCGTTCCTGCAGGGATCATTTAGAAGTGAAAGACAGAGGGGAGGAACAACTGTCATCGGGAAGTTGCCTTGTAATGGTACGGAAGTTAATACAATTAAGCCAGGTAATGGAAATTGCTTTTAAACCACTGGCCAATAACCCTCAAGAGATAAAAGGACTACTGGGGCTAATCAAGTCTGACAACCTAATCCACAGCAGTTTCACACTTAAAGAACATCTACCTGCAGTCTGCGGGGCAATCCAAGGGAAAGAGGATAAACTTACAACATCACAGCGATTAACTAGTCCCTGTTATCTACTTATTTAAAATCCAATCAAACTTGAAAGTGTAAAGCATGCCCATCTGTGCATTAAGCACAATGAAGGATTTTCTAATGAGTACAATTGACAGCAGTTTTGCTGAGTTCAAACCAAACCACTTTCAGAACCAGGTTCCATTCTTTAAGTGTCAGTGTTGACAATGCCTCTTTTTACAGAATCTAAGCATTTTATCAAAACTCCAGAAGATCAACTTCTGCTTGGGATGTTAAGAGAATACAGGAGGGGACGTACTCCTCCTGTATATATTTTAAGTATTTTAATTTGAAAATTTTGGTTTATTAAAAATAAAATAAACAACTGCATAACTATGTATATTTTTCTCGTACCCTCCAAATATAGTATAAAGTGTCTTCCTTCAATCAAGAACATGCATGCTGCACATGCAAGTGTGCATTCACATTTTTTTGTTCAACAAAAAGGAATTTCTCATGACTCATGGGCCTTTTAATAATAATAATTAAAAATGATCCTGCAGCTAATTTTCCCTTTTTGAAATAAACTCACATGAATACAATAGAACAAGCCAAAAACAACTACATTTTGGCTTAAAAGAGCCCTGCAAAGGCTCCAGAGCTGAGTAACAGCAACTTTTGGTTTAGTTGATTTCTACCCCTTATAAGATGAAATTTGACCTATTTGTTCTAATATTTCTATTTTTAATTTAGAGTGAAATTGCCTGGTTTTGAACCTGCAGCTTGCTGATCACAACTCTTAGCTAAAATAGAAATAATTTAATTTGCAACTAATGCAGAATTTTTCAAATAGAGTTGGCAAACTTCATATTGATCTATTTAAATCAATTAAACAACCCAAGTTTTATTTTGTGTTGTTGCTGTTCATGTTTCTAGCAACAAACTTGGTCATAAGCCCTCTGTCAAACGTTAGAGTGTTTCTTTGGATGTGTAGCCTAAATTCTGACATCAAAACCAGTAGCAACAACGGAAAACTTTAGGAAAAAAAATAACACTAATACCTATCATAACACAAAGTCAAACTGGCACTGATAATCTAGTCATTAAGCCTTAGTTAATGTATTTATTATAGAGATAACTATTTTTAGACAATTAGTACTTGGGGCTTATCTAATTTTTTAATGAGCATTCTTGGGGTTAATTGCCTTTCCTCTGTAGCTTGATAGAATAAGGGCAACTAAGTAAAGAAGGAGAAAGAAGCTTTAATACGCTGTAAAAGAATGAGACCCAAAATTATGAGGTTTTTCAATTAAAACAGCTCAGTTTGTGTGGCTTTATGGTATTGTAGAATTTGTCGCTGTCCCCTCCTACAACACTAAAAACTACAGTAACAATCTATAAAATTATTTTAATGTCATTCAATGGTAAAGCAACTTTTCTGCAGATATTAGAGATGCAAGATATTACATACAATCTGCACCATTATGATGTAAGAAGCATAAAGCAAAGGATGTCAACTCTTTTCCAGAAATGGAAAGACAATATTTCATTTTTTTATACATGAGAATGCTTCTAATATCCCTGTACGATGCATTTTTGTGAATTAGAAATATTTTGCTTTGCTTTGACTTTTGCACTGTTTTCTGTTATTTTTATTTATCCTTCTAAAACACTTTTGAACTTTTAAATTTGACCTATTGACACAAAGTGTATAAAACTCTCATTGTGTATTTTTCCAATTTTAATTTTGCATTTGTCTTCTTGCTGTTGTTGTTTCCAATCACATTTCAGTTGTTGGTGTATGTACATCTGCACTAGACAACATGAAAACCTTACTTCCTCCACAAAACTAAGATTTGCTTGTTTTTGTTGTTTTATGATGTCCCAGTGCAGTCAGATCTTTGTGTATTCTTGCTCACAATTTTCACATAAAACCAAAACTCTGGTAAATTTTTTTGTTGTTGCACAACACAAACATCCTTCATTATAAAATTAAAAATATGAAACTGCATACCAACATTTTCAAAGGGCCTATATTATGCTATTATTTAACCTTACAGAGTAAACTATATGCATATGTTTGATAATATATTACCCCTGGCAGACTAAAGAACGATTTTTTTTAATTAATTACGAGTTATTTTTGCAAGTTTATTTTTCTACCTTAAAGTAAGACAACTTGATCTCTGAAGCACCGCCTTTTGCTCTATGTAGGTGCCACCCATGTCATGACATCAATGGAGCCAGCCTCAGCAGCGTGTCTGCGTCTCACACACAAAAACAAACAACATTTGAACTTTTACAAAGATGGATATGGATATTGTGCACATCTATCTTAAATGAAAGTCTTTTGCTGATCACCACTAGTGGTATGTTAGCCTGGGGGCGGTTCTGGCAGTGCAGACTCTTCCTGGAAGGGGCGGTACATCACAGTGTGAAGACCCACTTGTTTTTGTGGACTGGGAGGGACTGGTGCTCAGATATGCGTGAATGGATCAAAACACAGCTTTGAAGTTGTTTGCGAGGAATTCACTTTATAATATACTTAAAAGCTTAAAAAAGTTGATTTTGCATGATTGAGGAGATGCTTTTTTTTTATAAATATTAGTCTAGTATCATCCAAAAATGTTCTATTTGAGAATCGAGAAAAAGTTTCTATCATACTTGTTAGGAATAATTAGAAATAGAATAGTTAGAAAATCCCTTTTTACTATTATTACATTTACTTGTACCTTTTATTACACTAACGGTTTAAACTTAATTCACTGAGCATGTATTATCATCTCAAAATTATATTGCATCCTAAGACAGCACAACCAAACTATTGTCCTCACAGTTGCCTCCTCATCCTCCCTTTTACTTTTTGTGTGTTCTGGTGTTTGTGCTCTGGCAAATGTCTGTGAGAACATCAAAAAAGATCTGATACTTGAAGCTTTATGACCTTCAAGTATCCAGCCTGCAACAGCATGTGGGTGGGTTTTTTACACCATAGACCCTCGGACCATCTTCTGAATATGTAAATGCCAGGTATATATACCAAGCCCTTTTCTGAGTGTCTTTGTTCAGACTTTGTGATCCTGTTCCTCTGTCTGTAACCCTGCGTACAAATCTGTGCTGTTTTGTGCGGAGTAAATCTTCACTGAAGCTAAGTATTGTCTCTGAGTCCTTATTCATTCATTTCTGTGTGCTGGAAACTGAAGGGAACGAACCAACCTAACATTCTTTATTAATACAGTCCTATCTAAAAAATCCAGTTTCCTAACAATACTTTTTGCAATGAATTTGCTGAAAAACAAAAATTTTAATACTTCTTTATTTAATGATTTAAACTTTTCACTGCCACAAATTTAGCTAAGTTTCAAAAGTAACATTTCAACAGCAAAAATCACATCCTGGTTTTGTATTTTGTATCTGTTGATTGTAAATACATGTTAGGTCAAAATCTGGCATCATTCTTTTTTTAAAAAGATGGTTCAGAACCTCAGTAAATGTCCTAGTGGAAATACATGAAGCTCATTTGAAATGAAGACAAGTCTAAGTCCTCATTCCTGGAAACATTCAAAATTTAAACATCACAAACACTTGTAGATATTCTTCACTCTACAGAAGCAGAGAAACAAGCAAGGTTGGTCATGACATGAGCAGCTAACGGAAAGTTTAAATCCCTGTAATGTTTGAGGGTAAAACAGAGTTTTATTCTGGGCATTTCTGGCCCGACTTCATTGATGCTTGAGAAGACCCTGATTTCTGAGAAAGGTGCTTTGACTAATTTGGCTTCATTTTATGCCTCTCTGACCTGACTGGTATTTAAATGGCTGCTTCTTTGACAGATCCTCAGTTCAAAATATTCCTATCTGAAAATATGAAACAGTGATATAAAATGTCCTTAAGGCCAGAAAAACGGAAACATCAAAATGTGTTTTCAAAACTATAATGCATGATGCTGGCCCACCTTTGGGGGAAAGATAGCCTTCAATTTAATTAAATTTGCCTCAACGGGCTTCACAGCCTAAACCTTATCCAACATCTTGCTAATAAAAGAAATGCTTTAAGATTTAGATTGGATCATTCAACTATTGCTTGTTACTATTGTATTTCAACTAAATTAACCCCCCCAAAAAATATTCTAATTGAACATACTGGAAAGGGAGCAGCTAAAGTAGAAAACTATTTTAATTGCCTCTAAAAGTGATGTAAATGTGATCAGTCAACCATACTTTGAAAACCTGTTTAAAGGGGACAAATATTTAAAAAATACAACCAACTCTTTAAAATGTTTTTTTTTTAATTTAATTTTTTTATAATTTTAATTTTTCAGTGAGTTTTCACATAAAGAGATGCATTCTTTACAAATTAAATACAGCAAAAACAGCATTATAATACAGAGTAAAGAAATGTGCATTTTACAAACAAACAAAAAAGTGTGACAAATAACTTTAATAAGTTGATTAATTTATAACTGCTTCACTAATTTGGGAAAATGAGCTAACAGTACTTGATTGGAGTTAGGTTGGTTGCATATTCATATAACAAAGATAATAAGATTGTTACTGTGTGTTAACATGTTGGTGATAAAATGTTTAATAATTTTTTTAAGTGCTACCATTTTTTTTAATCAAATCAGTGCTTTGTTCAGACAAAACAACAGGAAAGAGCAAAAGAATTGTCTTTCACAAAGTGTTTTTCACTCTCTGAAAGGTCTTGAAAACAACTTTCTAAAACTGCAAATATTCATTTACACCAACTGATTCGATTTTGGAATAAACATCTTAATCTCCAAGTGAAATTAGAGAATTGCTTTCTCTGTGTGCTCTCAAAAGATTTTCGGTCACCCAAATTTTGGGATAACACAAAGTTTGTTATTTTCTGTGCCACATTAAAACAGACAGAAATAGCGGAAAATAAACACAAATTACGATATTTATTTCTATATTTCAGTTTTTTGCAGGAGTTGCAGGAGAATGACCACCCAAACAAAAGGATTAGGTAAGAAGCTGAAGTCAGTAAGATCTTAAATTTGAATTTTTTCACTCAGTTCAAGTCACTGTGTACTCTGTCTTGATGCTGCAAACACTTGATTTAATTTAAGAAATCAGACTTGACACTGAAAACAACAGTCAGAGGCTTTTATTTAAGCTAACACCACTTTCCCCTGAAGGAAATCCTAGCTGGGGCTGGTTGAACTTAAACCTGTAGGTATTAACCTGGAACAGCTGTCCTGTTTCCCTCAAGAACTCCAGACTCCACCATCAGAAGAATAAGCCCATAGTCCTGTGAGCCACATGCCCCCTCTATGTAATTTTAAACATCTGCTGGTTTCATGCTTCCATGTTTTTCATCCCCACTGCACATACTTCACAAATTCAGTAGCTTCCTTCTCCAGCATTTGTTAATACTGTTGATTGTGGAAACCATCCATGTTTACTTTGAATCCCATGCAGGCCGGCTTTAATTACCTGCAGCTGCTCCCTTTCTGCCTTTGGCTGCTGGAATCTTCAAATAGGACCCAGATTTTTATTCTCAATTAAAGCTCTCTAATGCAATGAGTCAAAAAAGTACACCAACAATATAGATCTAGATGTATGTTCATGTTGCATTGTGCAAACCATCAGAAGCGCAAGTAAATATATTATTTGTCAAATATACACTTATTTTATTCATATACTTGAATTTTGCACATAGAGCCTGAGTACCATTACAACACAGTGCAAACATATCTTTGTGTTACTTTATTCAATAAAGTCTGTATTTTTCCTGTAACACATGTACTGTCAGATGGAAAACGAGAACAAGCAGGCAGCTACTTTTTGCCCCGAGGACATTTCTATTGGGCAAAGAGCCTCATGTTAATTTTTTTTTTTTTTTTTTTTTTTTTGCCTGAAGTGCAACAATGAATTTTTATACCCACATTAGAACTAACTGTCTTTCCTAACATTGATTACTTTTCTTGTATGATCCGATTAGGAAACACTCAGTGGGTTGGATAACACAGCTCTCAAAAGTTCAACAAACAGGCATGAAAGTGTTGGAATTTTTACAATCCGTTGGACATAAGGGACACAAACTTATGAGTCCAAGAAAACGTGCTTTGAACACATGAAAACATGATCTGATTAAAAGAAGGACTTGTGGGGAACATCTTCAGGCAGATCGACAGCTCATTGAACAAAGACAGTGGTAAACTCTGGGGGGGGGGGGTCAGACACTAACTTGCCCAACTTCAAGAGGTCAGAAAGGACTAATTTGGATTTGTGTTGAACAACAATGGTAACAGAATTTATATTAAATAATGTCATATGCAACCATACAGGGGTTAACCCATATTTTTTGTTTCAGTGTTCACTACGACCTGTCGCTCCCAGCGTGTCCATAGAAAAAAATGTGCATGAACATTTTCCTTTCAAGGATTTACCAAGCGATATATGACCTTGATATTTCCTGCAGGTCACATGCGTGCACTGTGTGGGTTTGCCCATTTCTCGCCTGTAACGGCAGTTGTGACCATAAGGCATATATTACAGGAAGTGTCCGACTTGTATTTTTTAAACAGACTGATTAGATAAAATATCTCTAATCAGAGAAAATCAAATTTGTAATTATTTTGTTTGTCATAATGAATTCATGCTACGAATTTCTTTAAAAACACATTCAATTATTTTTTTTTGTGAAATTAAATACTAGTAAGGTTACAAAGGTAAATCAAATGCAGACAATATGAAGTGACAGGAGTGAACAGAAAATTACTGTTCTAAATATTATTTATAAAGCTGTAACAAATACTGTGGAAGGTTATACAATAGTAATTGTCTTTATGATTAAAAAAAAGTCTTTATACAGCAGGGCAAATCCTGCAGACCAACAAACTAAAAACATCAGTGCCAGAATATGGAAAAAAAAGTTGGCATACATTTCATGCTTTGTGTGTTCTTTAATGGTTGCTAGTTAATTGTTAGGTAGCTGCACAAAGGAACACATTTTTTCTCTGAAAAAGGTCAGATTCTGGTAAAAACGCATTAAGCCTTAAAATGCTATCCATGGGAAACCCTTAAGAACCGTCCCCTAAAAACCTTTCAGCAAAATTAAAAGACATGAGTCTAGGAACTGCAGCAAAAGTGGAGTGGCAAAGGAAACTCAAAAGCGTATCACAAAAAGTATAAAACATTGGCAAAGTATAGTTTGGACAGTACTGTCTGCTGCAAAAAGCTAAATGTATTTGATATTGAGCAATAAATAACTTGACAAATAAAGAAAAATAAGGAGGCCACTCTGTTCTTTTTAACAGCAGATGCCATGTGGAAACTGTGGTTTGTAAATCTGCACTGTGAGAAGAAGTCAGTAGAGATAATTTTGTTATGTTGGAGCAACAACTGACAACTTTTTGGCTTTGTTGTTGAGTAAATCCTGCCAACAATGTTGAGACATTAATTTTAGAGTAATTAAATCATATTTCTATGAAGCCCTTGGGCTCATGTTTGAATTTAAGATTGCTCAACATTATCATATTGTATAAAAATTATTAAAACTTAGACTAAGGACTAAGAGCTAAAAAAAAAACAGCTACAAGATAACCGGATCTCTATGTAAACAGTTCATAAGAAAAGAAAATACCAGTATGTGGAGAAAATATAGATTATATCCTCCTTATATTGTGTCAGAAATAACAAAAGCCAGAAAGGAGTTGCATAAAATAATTGCCCCTCTGTCTGCTTAAAGACAGAGGACTAGTTCAATTTTTATTTTTTTATTTTATTTAATTATCCCACAAAGCTCTTTTTTATGCCTCTGCCTGTGTCTTGGTCCCACTGAGTGAGCTTGTAATTGAATAAAACTTCATTTAAAAAAGAAGTTGATTAAAAAATTAAGCTCCACTGATCAACGCAGCCTCAGCCCTACCCAATTCAAGATTCTACATTTCCCATTATCAAAGTGTTGAGGAAAAATTATCACCGCAGGACAAGTCGATGCCTTTCACGACTATGATATTAAACCCACCAGTGTTGTGGTAAAACAGAAAATGACAGGATTAAATCCTTTTACTCCTTTGCTGAAGGTAAAGCTTTTTTTGGACCGTACAGCTGCTTATTCTTTAAGAAGTTTTAAGTATATTTAATGTAAAAAGTGTACAAAATGTATGTTTTTCTACTCGGCCGCAGGTAATTTCCAAAACCTGTCGGATATTGCTTGCAAATGGAAAAAGTCTGTCGTCTCAGAGCGAATGATGACACGGGACTGCAATCCTAGTTTGAGGTGAAAAAAACATGGTCTTTGTTTGATTTCACACCAAAAAATAAATAAAAAAGACATTTACTCATTTATCTTGTCAATTTCACTGTATGGTATCTCATTTGTGTGTAGATATGTACACAATGATGTGCAAGTCTAAATATTTTAGTTTAAAAAATACTCTATAATACGAAAAATAAATCCAACGTTTCTGCAGTTTGAGGCTGGAGAAACCTAATCCATGCAATTAATGTTTGGAAATTATAGCCTGGATCTAGTGGCAGTTTCGAACCATACGTTATTGATTTGGAAATGAAAACCTGTACTCTTCAAGGTTAAACTCAGTCCACCCTCATTACTGCTCTGTCCTTGAGAGGCCCGCAACAGGGCGGCTGCAAGGAGTAAAGAGGACTGCTTTAATGAAGGTGAATTTAATGGGATTTAATGTTGCTGGGGGCAATAGAGCAGTGGAGAGATATGGTTTTAACAAAGAGCAAGGGACCAAGGGTAAAGAAAAAGGAGCAGACATTTTCCTTTCTTTTTATTTATTTCACATTTGGCTGAACAGAGTAAAAGCACATCAGATTTTCATCTACTGCGCCTCTGACCAAGACAAAGCCGTTACATTTCTGTAGTCTACATAATGTGGGTTTTCTATCACAGCAATCACAAACAATGCTTTGGCCTTTTTTTCTGAGTTTCACCCTGTGCCTTAAATTTGACTTCTGGACGAACATTTAACCATCATGGACTCTGAAAGAAAAATACAACGTTTTTTTTTTATTAACCTTAAGTTTCAAAGGCAAGCACAGCAGGGATAAAAGCTCCATTTTGACCATGTATGAAAAAAGCTTAGAGGCATGTAATATTTATCTGCCTTTGAACAATACATTCTAGAAGATTTTGACTGTTTAAAACACAGGAGTTTATGATAAGTTGTGCATCTCTTTTTTATATAATAACCCAGTTCTTTTATTATTTGTGTGAATCTCTCAAAAGCTGAAAAACATTTTTTTCTTTCAGCGCGGCCCTTCAGCTGCAAGGTCACGATCACATGGCTGTGCCTGCAGGTTTTGAAAGCTTGATTTGAACAATGTGTGCTCTCTGTAAATAACATTAAAAGGCCCTCTCCTACAGTAATACCCTATAAATATGCCAAACTCTTGAAATGCTGAAAAAATTACTTTCATTCCTTGTTTTGAAACCATTGCTCTGTTTTTTTTTTCTTTTTCTCCCACTCTGAAAATATGCAGGCGAGCTGACAGGGTGTTAATTTACAAACGGAGAGAGAGAAGGGCAGGTTAGGCTGCGATGTGATTGCAATGCCAGTTCTTAGACATAGTTTCTACATGGTGTGTTATTATTATCTGTAACAATTCCTAATCATGGTGAGCTCATGGTCAAACTCATTACTGACTGTCACTGTGTCTCTCCCACCAGAAATGAAAGCAATATAAACGTCAGCTGATCTTCCGTTCCTGCCTTCATCAGCAGCTTCTCATCAAGCCCACATGAAAAAGCACTTTATCTTCAACTGTCACTGAATATCACAGTTCACTGCCTTTTAAACACTCTACCTCACTACACCAAAAGAAAGAAAGTTCTGACATTTCACATAGAAGTTGCACATTTAAAGACCCACTTTGATCATCTTTAGATCCTTTTAAGAGCGTTCCCAGTGTTCTTTTAATTATGATTATGCCATTTTCAGCCAAAACTAAAGAAAAATTATTTCAAGGATACAGTTTCTGCAGAGCGCCAATAGTTCATTAGAAATGCGTCTCTTAGTTGTGAGGGGGACTGTTGGCACGGAAAAAGCCTAACAACCATTTCCCATCATCCTTCTGTTTGCACCCTCTCCCGCTAGCTTACAGCCCCTCACACCCTTAAGCTAACATTAGTAGTGCAACAAAAATGGCGAGAAATATTGGAACTATCAGCTGCAAAGTTTTGAGCCAAATGGCAGCTTTTATGAGGAAAATAAAGATTTACATAGATCTGTCTATCAGTGGATGCATTGGAATGGAGCAGAGCAGGGAGCTTGTGACCTGCTGATTGTAGCACCTACATCACAACTACAATCTTTTTCTACCTGCATCTTTCATCTGCTCCTGATTCACAACAATTTCATTAAAGAAATACTTAAAAGTGCAATGTTATGCTTGATTTTCTTTATACATGTCCTCTATCATGACAAAAAGGCCACAAGAACATATTAAAATCACCAAAATCCCAATTTTCATCAGAGTGAGTCAGTTACAGGCACCGTTTCCCAAAGGCCAGCAGGTCCAGTAGGCACGGATATGAATTTTGAGCAGGACTGCACTCGGAAACAAGCTGGGTCAAAGCCAATCCAGAGAACCTTTATTTGTTCAGATATTTGAGAAGATCCGAGGAAGAGAGCCTGTGAGGTTTGACTGACAGGGGTGCTAACCTTGTATCAGGGTTCATTTACAATTTACATTTCATAGAGTCAAGCTAAATAACATCAAGACTAATAGTAGAGCCATTACTTTTAGTATGTCTTTCACATATGAAAGTTATTCACCATACAGATGAGGAAATCAAAGTCTGCCTGCACAATCATTTCAAGTTCTCAAATATGCTGCTCTTTTGTGAATACGTTATTTAGAGTTGAAGAAAATCATGACTGATTTAACCCATATACTGTATTGCTGATGAGATTACATTTTTCACAGCCTAACTATTTCTTTCTATTGTGTTTCTGAGAACGTCACATAAACACTAATTTACACAAAATATTTCAACTATGTTGTATAATAGCCTGAGTTGCAACCACTGCATCTAATTCAGGTTTTTTATTTTCCTGAATAATGTTATCGTTAGTCTAAAGTGAACTTTAGAATCCTTGTCAGTACAAATGAATGTTCCAAAATTACTTAAAAGCTCCGATCCATCCTCGGTTCACTCATCAACATTTGACTTTTAATCTGTGACATTTATTGGTGCCATCTGAAATCCCTGCCTGATGGGGAACGTCAAGTAGATGTTTGGGGGAACAAGTGGTCGGGTTCAGAGAGGTCAGGTTTGTTGGCAATTGCGGACACATTTACAGTAGATGTTAAAAAATACTCAAAAGCACAGAAAATGTCCCACAATTATCTACAATTTAGTAATCATGCAACATTATCTCCACTTACTATGTAGAGGCAGCCAATACGCTTAAATAAAGTTTCAGTCTGGCACCGTAACTTGAGTTAGGGTCCTTTAACATATGGACAGCTTGTACACACACACACACACACACACACACACACATACACACACTCATGCACACCCACACTTGTTTAATTTGTTCTGACAACAAAAGGGGGCAGAGGTTGTTCTGCACTTAAGCCTTTTCTGAACTTACTTGAGCAGTAGTCTGCTCTCTCCACATCTTCTCTTATTTAATCAACCATTTGCCAAGATTTTAAGTAGAAGAACACCATGACCCTAAGACTTTTAGGGATGTCATGAAAGAGCATAATTACCATAACAACATTGGCTGTAAGAGCCACTGCACTGAAACACTGCTGGTTGACACCAGCTGTTCCCCATTGCTGTCAATGCCAAACTTAGAGATCAATTTTCACAAAAAGACAAGTCAAATAAAACGTTCACGTAAAATTGGATGTCCAAACCTTTGACTGGAACAATACAGACAACAGCATTTAAATGCTGGATGAGCTTCACATGGTCTCTACAGATGCCAAATGACTGTCATTAGTGCTGTTTGATGTTTGGTCACGAAGCATGACGACTGAAACAGAAAGCTAAGATAACAGAAATCTGTGATATGTCCTGATGCTAAGCTTGATTTATTATAATTAGCAATAATTAAATTATTCATAATTAACAATCATTTCAATTAATTAGAATTAGCCAAGTCCCCTTATCCCCAGACTCATTAACTCAATTAAAACCATAATGATTTCTATGGTAATTATTTTTTTTTATGTAAATCTACTACAAAGTCACTCATTTGTCATGCTGTCATTATTTACACATTTAAGGTCCTTTGTAAAAGAAAAACTAATCTTCAAGTACAAACAGTTCTGTATGACTTTTACGAAACAGAATTAATTTTTTGTTTTTTTGTCGTAGCTTTGAATCATTTCTTTTTTTCAGTCTATATCTTTACATACAAAAGCTGCTTTAACCTTTATAACCTCCATGTTCCAGTTAATTTAGATACATTATTGATAAAGTTTTAATGTAGTTTTTAGAATTTGTAAAAACAAAGTATTTAAATAAAACATATACAAGCAGACACAATTATTAAACCTTCATCTTTAAATAATTTCTATTCAAGTGTTGGTTAGATGACTGTAGCCACTGAAACTTTTATGTAAACCAGCAGAAGCAGAGGTTAGATATTAAACACACAATAGTTACAGTAAAATGTACAGCAAAATGCTCTGATAAAATCATGTTAATTTGCCCATTTGAAACATTTGACACTTTGTAAATGCATCGACTGTAAATACTTGCAAAAAGTTACGGCAGATGTGGCTAATCTAGATCTATAATGCAATTTAAGAAAAATCGAATTCATAAATGGGTTTATTTTTTTTATACTGAACAAAACAGTATAAAACAAAAGTTAATTGTCGTTTTTTTCATCTTCGAAAACCAAAATCTGCATGTAAAAAAGTAGATAGGATTATTTCCAGTAGTATGGTATCTCCATAAATTCATAAAGTGGGGTTGAATACATTCTTTGAAACCCCAGATTTCAATTGGACTTCATTTGTCTTAGAAAGCAGGAATTTCAGTCACAGCAGATCAATAAATGTCTAACGAAATGTTTGTTTGTTTGAACTGAAAACACATTTGAAGAGGAAAAATGTCTTCCATCCATTTTCTTTTACAAGGCATGATACAGGTCACCAATCTGTCAAAGGGCACAAAAACTTTTATAAAATGAATGAAAAACAGCGAAGAAAAGTATTTACAAAAATCTAGTTCCTGCACATAAACATTACTTTCACCCAAAAAAGACTTAATGTGTACACAGCTGCATACAGAGTCAAAGCACTCATTTGAAGTGAGAAAGTTACTGCCCACGTTTGCAATGAAAATAATGGTAAATGTATCCATTTCATACAGGAATACACCCCTTTATTTTGAATATTACATGAAAAGAGAAATTCTGGACAGGAAATTATTCTGTGATTTCCTGTCCACACATCCACACATACAAAATAACCATTAGTGCAACAGGAAAGGGAGCAATAACAAATATATAAAATAACAATGTTATTTACCAGTATCTGCGGTCATTTGATACTTTGTTGGCATAAAGTGTTAATGATTATGTAGAACGGCTTCCCCATTCCAATAATAAAGGATGTCAACATGAGGGAGATTCACACTTTTTGTTCATATACCTGACTTCTAAAGAACAAGGTGAGTAAATGAGGAAATAAATCAATTTAAGCTAAATAGACCCCCGACCCCCCACCCAATCATGCTTCATTCGCTTTAGACACGGAGGGCTCAAATTGGTGGAAAAAAACCATCAATTCTAACCTCTGCTTAGTACATACATATACACAAATACATGCATGTAGGGCCCTGTGGTGGACATGTTTTGGCGATCGGATTCCTCTGTTGAAGAATGGAGGAGTGTGTATCGCCCTGGTCCAACTATTTTAATTGCACCTCTTTAGTACACACACACACACACACACACACACACACACACACACACATGCAGCCAGAGGGGAATGGCCACAATCCCAAGACGGGGTGGGGCGGGACGAAGGCTGCTGCTGCTGGGGCATTGGTGCTGTCCCGGGGGTTTCTGTGCCCCTGACCTTACAGCTCTTTTCCACGCAGTGAGGGAGTCCACAGCATCTGGACTAGATGGAGCAGCTAGGGCCCCTTTTCTGGGCCTCAGACTCACTGTCCCCTGGCCTCATCTGAGGCCTTTGCTGGTTGCCGGTGTCCACCTTCACAGTCGAGCAGTCAGTTTCTGCTGCTTCCCCCGGTTTCTTTTCGCTGCAGGTTGTCCAGGCGTACAGTGTGGGCTGGCCATGGGTAGTCCTGGCCTGCCTCTGGGGGTGGGGGCAAATGAGGGCTCAGGACTCCCGGGTGGTGGGGTGCCTCTGGTCTGGGCGCCAGCAAAGGTCTCAAGTATTGGGTATGGGCCCGGACCACCTTGGGGTGAGACGGGTCCCTGCCGTGGAGGGGGCTCCAACTCTGCGCAACCTCTGTTCCTCTTGCTCCTCGGCTGGGGGGCTGCCGGGTCTTTGTCTGACGGTGGGGCGCTGCTGCACTGTCTGCTCCTAGCTCTGGGGGGTGGGGTGCCGGGCCTCCTGTCTTTGTTGAAGCATTCAATGTGACAAAGGTACACTCTAAGAAGCACACATTCATTCAACCCACCTGCCTATTCACTTTTGCACAAATACAGGCGTGGGTACTGTTTTTACACCCCTCTCCAATAATGTTGGTAATGCAAATCTTGTGTTTGCCTGTCTAGTTGTACATAAGTTAATTTTATGTCAGTGCGCCCTGTGAGATAAGGCTTTTATCATTTATGTATAAATATACCTAAAACCTGTAAATATTTGTGTGCATACTATTTGATGGTGTGTGTAGGTAAGCTTGCAATATACCGATGACACTCTTATGTTATGACTGTAATCTCGACTGCCCCCCCCCATATCTCCCCCATCTTAACCCATTTTCACCATTTCTAACATCTCACTCTTTACCTCTATTCTTTTCCTCTATCCTGTCCAACAAGGAATGTACATAAACATAATTATTATAAATAAAGGGGTTTATTCAAATATACACCTTGTGTGTCAGGAGATTCATAACCCACCATTGTAACAGAAAAATCTGGCC
Source organism: Oryzias curvinotus (assembly GCA_023969325.1). Lineage (NCBI taxonomy): Eukaryota > Metazoa > Chordata > Actinopteri > Beloniformes > Adrianichthyidae > Oryzias > Oryzias curvinotus. The sequence goes on from CM043708.1 coordinate 11,208,188, forward strand.
AACACAAGAGGCCTTCAGCTCTGGTTGCTCAGCTGTTGGACAGGACAAGTTAAAAAAAAAAAAAAAAAAGAACAAGGTCAGTGATTCAAAGAAACACAAAATGTTTAAATAGGAATTATGTTTTTTTTTTTCTGTGATTTCTCGCAGCAATGAATGAAACAGGAAAAACTCTTCGGAAAAAATCTAAAAATGAATATATATATATATATATATATATATATATATATATATATATATATATATATATATATATATATATATATATATATATATATATATATATATATATATATATATATATATATATATATAATAAAAAATACATGAAAAAAATAATTGACAGAGGTTAATTTTGGTTGATCAAAAAAGCACTCTGTTATTCAATCCATGAAAAAAATAATTTCATTTTCAAAAAATGTATTTTAAGTGATTACATTTTTTAATAAAACATACATCACACATAAGCAGAAATCAGAGAGAAGAGTGAAAAGGTAACTTTTTTCATTTCCCGTTTCTTCTTAAAGCTATGGATGAAATGTCCTCTGCCTCATAAATGAGAAGATGGCTTGTTAACAGCCGCTGCGTTGGAAAGCACCTGCAGAGTTCAGCCTGATTGCAGAAGTGTGTGGGTGTTTATGTTATTACCAGGATCTTTTAGCATTAGAACTGTATATTAAACCAGGCATATCTGCTTCATCAAAGAAAATACAGTAAAGTTTGAAAAAAAAGTTATTGTTATCAATATTGTCGTAGTTATTTTAAACCTATTCCAAGTTTCCTTGATTCTTCCTCCATTAGTGCTACTGTTTTCATGAGTTTGATCTTCTATTTTTAAGATGATAGTTTTCAGGTTAAATCAAAATACTTTACAAACATGATCCTTTTTATTATCTATAGATTAAATCATGTTCAGAGAGCTATACTACAGTCAGCTACGAAAGTTTGAGTTTGAGCAGAGAATTGCATCCTAGAACATGGATAACACTTTTACAGGCTGCAGACAACCTACAGAGTTTAGCCTATGTACCCAAACATGGAGAATACTATAGTGTTATTGTTATCCACATAAACCTGTCTAACATGTTTTTGTAGCTGCCAGAACTTTCTACAGTGGACCTTTTCTGTTTTATATGTTCAGCTGCAAACTGATTTATTTGAACTTGAAACTGTGAAGCAGGAGAGTCTCTCTTTTTCTGCTTTTGAACAGCAATAGCTCTGTGAAACCGGTTATTGCTGCTTTTAGTAAACACAGCAAACATTTTTGATTTTGATAAACTTGCTGAAGTTTTCCCTTTACAATTTTAAATATTATTTTCTGTAAATATCCATGTATTTAGCAGTATTTAAGTAAACCTCTCTTCAAACTACAAACAAGACTAAAAAAAATTGTAAATCTGTATTTTTTTTCTTTAACTGATAGAGATTAAACTACAATTTAAATCTGAAAACACGTAAATGCTTATTTAAATATTGTGGTAATAAGTTATAGGAAATAAGACAATAGGAAAAGAAGACTATTTATCATTTTAAAATGCTTGCAAATGCTGGGCTTCTGCTCTTGGTGAATCTGATGTACTTTGTCTCCCTCTAGCGGACACAGTGAACCCTTCATGTGAGTTCAGAACTGCTAAACAGAGAAAAATCACTTTAGCACAATTCACAAAGTACGCTCTGCAATTTTGAAATAGAAACATTTTAACTGTACAGAGGATCTTTCTGTCAAAAAAATTGGTGGAACCACACGTTTGTAAAACTGAAGAATCCTCGTGAGTACATTCAACCCTTCCAGCATAAAATCCAAAAAGAGTAGAGGAACATATTTTGCAGTTCTCTTAAGAGCTGGTGGCGTTTATGATCTATCAATCACCAGGACAAAGCTTGAATACCTGAACCACAGCCAGGGGAGATTGGACCTGCAGGACATTGAAAGAACCAGTGCTACTCATCCAGCAAATCCATTTCAGCAAACTATGATGAATATCATCACTTGAGACACTTATATGTTTACTGACAGATGATTTGTTATCATTTACAAAATTGAAAAAAAAACACTATTCCTATATGTTTATCTTTCATAGAACCACATTGTAGTTTTTCAGGAATATGCCCCGTTATCAATTATTAGGGGTGTAACAATTAACGACTTAATCAGTGAATCAGTTTCTATTCCAGCGATCCAACCAGACCGATCTGTCTGAGGCAAGTTGTTAAACGAACTAATCTATACTATTATAAAATCATGTCAAAATGAAAACAATCAAATTGATATTAGAAAATGTCATCTAGATTGAGGCACAGTAGGTTAATTTTACCAAGTACCTTTACAGCAGACAACACACACGTGTTGACAAAAAGAAAACAGGCCATCATTCCAGCCCAATGTGTGGAAACACTTTTGAATTCTGCAAAGACGTGACGATTCGGTGAGGTAGAATGTTCTAATAATGTTCCCTTTGTATTTTTTTGATGTGGAAAAACAACAGTGGGTAGAACTTTATGAAACTGAAATATGAATGGATTTGTCACTAATTATTGTTTATTAGTTTGTTTGTTCACATACTGTATTTAATTACACTTGATTGTCTTGCAAGAAATAAGAAACACAAGGAATCTGGAAAACTTCACCTGCACTGTTCAGCACCCATTTACTGTCCCTGGAGATGTATAATATTTGCAAATTTTCCTGAATGTATCCCTTAAAGGCCACAAAATATCCCCCCTAAAACAAAGGAAAGTCATATTGATGTTCATTCAGTTTGTGTTTTGCTTCTAAAAGGTTTTATGCACATGTTGGCAACCAAATGTCAGAGATGCAATGAGTTTTCCATTAAAAAAAAACAATCTGAGACATCAGACTTTCATACCTTCACTCTCTAAATAAAAAAGTACAAATGACAGTGTGGATCCAAGAGGGATCTATACAACTAGTGAATCTATAAAAAGGAGAACAAAGACAGACGCTCATCCCTTTTAATGAAGTCAAAAAGCAAATGTCACATGCCCTCCCCTGCAGTGAGGTGTTTTACTTTACCATTTACCTCAAATTTAAAACAAAAAGGTTAATCAGACATCATGCATGCTCTTCTCTTGTTTGTCCCTGTGGTACCTGTGTGGCACTCATCTGTATTGAATACCAGCAGTTTGAGGATATTGGGAGGAATATCCCAGCATGCAACCCTTGATCACATCTTTGACTTAATTGACTTCCTTTAAAATAACATCAATTTTTTTTTCCTAAAACCACAAAAAAAAAAAATTGTCAGATTGAGTTGTTTTTGTCCTTTATGGATCCTTCAGCTGTAATGATAAAAGAGGAAAGAAGTGTCAAGTGCAGGTTCTGAGAGGAGATTGAATGTGAGCCACCTAAGGAAATATACTTTTAAACAATAAAACATCAGGATTGGGGCATTTTAAGGATAGTTTAGCAAATGCAAAGAAAACAAAAGCACACCAAATTTCAAAATAAGGAAAAATGAAACATTTACAGAGAACTTCTGTTATATTTTTAATAAAGACAACAAATGCCTTAGGGTCCTAGTCCAGTCATCTTTTAATCTATTTTCAAATCTTTCTCAGTGGTCTTTTAATTATGATTGTATTGTTTTAGCCAAAAAAACAAAATCCAAATACCTGTGCCGTTTTCTAGGACATAGTTTCTCCAGAGCGGCAGTTAGTTTTGTAAACAAAGTCATATTCGTATCTTGCCTGATTCTATAAGTTTCAGACTTTTAATCAGATGTTACTGTAATTCAATACTTGAGTATTTGTTTCAGTTACTTTTCCATTCTTGAGCAATTAAATAACCAAATGACTACTTTTTTCTATCTTCTTGAGTGAAGATATTTTGAAGTAACACTATTCTTACTTGAGACCATACATTATCAATACATGTTGTTTGATCAGAGCTAAAACTAACTGAGATTTTCATGCAAACACTAAACATGTTTTCATTGGAATGCTGATGCAAACACACACATATAAATATCTCTTTTGCTTAATTGCTATGGTTTAGTGTTAGCCTTTAGAGTATTGACTTCTGAACAAACTGCGTTGAAGACAAATTAATTCAAAGCTCCAATTAACCTTATTTTCTATGGTAAGGGAAAAGAGGATTTGTGAGTGTTACACATTTCTTAATCAATAAAATTGAACGATTCTTTCAAAGCCTTCTATTAGCCACCAGCTATTAGTGGGAGTTGTAGTAATTTCTTAGGCATTCTAAATGCATTTCTATTTTCCTATAAATTCACAACATTTTGCAGGTGACTTTTTCCAGCTAACTACTTCAGGTCAACCTTAGTTTACATTTCTAATTTTCTTCATTATTAAAAACCTCCGTCTGTCCTCTAATTGGGTCTCTGTTGATCTGAATCAGCCCTTTTCCTTGCCTAAATAATTGAAGAAGCTTTACCACTCAGCTTTAAATCCATATAACTGCGAGGGAAATGTATTCTTATCTCTTAATTCAATCTATCTGATCTTTGACCAGATAGTCTTTTTTTCCTTGTTAAACTGTAATCCCCAGCTGCCTCATCTGCCTAAACGAAGCGTGCAATTTGCAGACATTATCGCCTGGGGCCTGCGCAGCCTCCACAGCAGCAATCAAACACGGGCAGGATGCACTTCAGAGCAGCATGGAGGGGAGACCGAGTGCCCAGTGTGAAATTAGCCAGAGGAAAATGGTGGACTTTGGTTTTCCACTGACCACTAAATGCTTTAATTAAATGGGGAATTTCCTCTTCCTTCAGAGTAATAACCGACATCCTCAGACGCCCTTGGCAGTGACAAACAGCAGGGCGGAATCTATGTATGTGTGATTTTGTGCCCTAGTGGTTTTAATGTTCAGAAATTGTGCCCAGGTACACAACTCTGAATTCACAGAGGTAGAACAGGTCCGTTAATGTGCTTTCTGTCTTCAACAAAAAAGGACCTCTTTCAGGAAGCTGCACTGTGCAAAGTCATGCTTGTACTGTTTATTATACTTCATAGAACAACTGGGGCTGTAACTGTCGTCGGATTACAATGTGCAATTGCCAACGTAGTTGCATTGTTTTCATTAGGTAGAAACTGGAACATTTTATATTCAAATATACAAGATAAAAGAACGACATTTATCTTTTTCTAAAAAAAGAAAAGAAAAAAAGAGCTTGGCTATTAATTTTAAATGTTCACCAGCCTAAGAGGCACAGCAGTTTGCTGCCAGTCATTTTTGAAAGAGTCAATTCAAAACGCCAGTACATTCAACCCAGTCAGTTTCAGTGGCAGAGCTAGAGGACTTTATATCGGGGAGTGGGAGGGGGGCAGAAGACTTTGGAAGGGTGGCAAATGAGAACAGCAGAGTGGAAGGCCATTACAAAGAAAAGGACAAAAAATAAGCATTTCAAACAGTTCATTTTTGTAATGCTTCTTTGAGTATTTGTGATGCTAAAAGCATCTTAAATTGATGATTTTTTTAATTTTAGTCAATACACCTGACTCAAAAATTGTTAGGGAAATAGCAGGGGCAAAGCTTTTTGCTGGGGGGCAGCTGATGCTTTCTAAAATTTGGTCATTCACAATCAATACAGTCCATCTACAGTTTGCAAAATACAAAGTGGCTGTTTAGGTTTACTGTTTACAGAAGCACAGGTCAAAGTACGCTTTAAACGGCGAAGCATTCCTAGAAGACACTTTATCTGTGTGACTGTACTTCTGTGTTTCACTTCAAATTACATGAAACCAAAAGCCAAAGACTCAGCAAGTGGACATTTGATATTTTGCATACCAAAAAAAAGCCTGAAGTTTAAAAAAAAAAAAAAAGTATTGTTTACTTATTTTTTGTATGCGACTTCTGGACTCAGCCCACATAATTTGAACAAACCAGAAATTTTCATAAATATTTAAAATGTCCTACTTTCAAAGGGAATTGTTGTGAATCAAATGTTTATCTTCATTTAAAGAAATAGTAAAATGAACAATAAAAACAACGAATGATCAAAAATCCCTATTTTTCATGACTTTGTGCAGTGTTCATGCCTTATCATTTATTGACTTTGCAGCGATAGGCAGAGAGCAAAAGTCTGTTAATCATTGATATGCCTGACCATAAGTAAATATGTCATCTGCATTTTCCAAAAAATGACTGTCACTTCCGGCTCTGTTAAGTGAAGACTTGAAAATTAAAATCTTGACTTTTCTTCTTTAATTGGTATCTATAGCATGCTACATTATTAACTGCAAATAATTCATGAAGCGCAGAAGCTGCACAAACAAAAGAAAATCTAAATCCCAACATCCTCTCCTTACAGACTAGTCCTAAATAAAGTGAGAATCTACAAAAGACTTTTTCTGAACATTTTCATGGAGGAGCAGACCTGTAAAACAGAGGGACCTGACTGCCTCTTCTTCACCCCAGCATATAGTTTGATTAATGTACTCTCTTGGAGGAAGTGCCTGATGAAAGATTACTGCGACACTAGGCTGTGTTTGACTTTATTGGAGCAGGCTAAAATGAGTCTGAGCCCACCCAGATTGCTGTCCTACAATATTGTAGATAATGCTGTTCATAAACATAGGATGATGGATCCTCAACAAAGCAGAATCTACATCTACAAGCATCTAGACATCTGCCTGTTCTTTTCTTGTTTGTTTTTCTAAATAATGGCTAGAAAAACTAAATGTCCTCTTTTTCAGTGTCAGTATACCCAGGATTTAATTTTTATTATATTTCAAGAACACAGATCGCCGCCATTTCATCACACACATTAAATGCAGCTCAATGTCATATTTCACCTGACCTACTGTTGACTCCTAACTTCCTCCTGTAAGTTCCTAGTTATAAAGCCATTAAACAACAGCACCTCCTGCTGGACGAAAATAGATTAAATCTGATCAGAAGAGTTTACTTAAAACCCTTGTGCTATCTTGGATGACCCCACCCTTACTTTGACGTTTTCTCCCTACCATGACAAAGGTGGATAAAGGTGGAAACATTTCATGTAATCAGTTGAACCAGTGAAGATCACAAATCATTGAAAAAAAAAAGGTTCATCAGCACTGTCAGAGCACTGTCTAGTGGGGTCTAGATGACCCAACTCCTAACGGTAAAGTGCCTAGGATAGCACAAGGGTTACAATGTAAGAACATCTTTGAATAATGTGGCCAAAACGATGAGTTTTTGTATCAGACAGTGTATTTAAAAGTTCTCATTGATTTGAGAGAAAAAAATGTGTTCTTACATTTAGAATTGCTTGATAGTGTCACACATTGTGGAGAAAATAAAACTGAGCCCTGTATTTTTTTCATGTAGAAGAAAAAAACTAATTAATGCAAAGCTCCATGCTCGCCAGCAGAGGGCACCAAAATTTTGTTTTTCAGAGACTTCCACTGAAACACCCAGTTTGCTCACTTTTAGTTAACCGTTTAAGTGTTCTTGGCTGATGTTATTGCCGCTAACCGAAATGAACGAACAAAAAAATATGTCAAATTAACTTTAATGGCCCAGATGAAATTTGTCCTTGGGTTCTCCAGCAATTTTTGAGGCATCAGTCACCTCATCTTTTCAGTGAAAAATGGAAGTAAGAGAAAACAAAGAATCAAGGTAACAAACATAGTTTTACATTTTGCAACAAGATGGCATAATGTGCTTTGCTGTGAGTCCTTGCCCCATATCGAATTACCATAGAGACCCATTGACCCATCACAGCCATTTAATGCAGACTCTTGAGAAAAGTCAGTAGAACTTCTGACAATCGCTCACACACACACCAGCCAGAACTCTAAAAAACAGAAAAAGATCAAGCAGACAACACGGAGCGAGAGCAGACATCACCAGTAGTATCATGATAGGATAAATCAACATTTAAACAAAAACTGTGATAACAGGTTTTAATTATGTAATGAAGAAGTCCCTTGTATTATATTACACTATATTTGGGGCCACATTATTTACTATAACATAGATATTAAAGAGTTTGACTAAATATTATGTTTGTGAAATGATACTATAGTCAAATATAATGAAATTATTCCAAAGGTGATTTTTTAGAATAAAATCTTTTCTATTAGATTAAGTGTCAGCTACTTTGAATAACCTTTTAATGTTTTGGTAAACTTAACACAGCTGGCATGTGCGTATGACCTACTAGTATACATGTGTAATAGCCGCCAACTATGTAACACGTCATTTGGTTTATGTTTTGCTTACAGACAGTTTAAAGCTTTCCTTCTTACTAAGCATTCCCAGACTGCAGAGCAGGATATCCTCACTCATGCACCCGCACTCCCACATCCTCTTTAACAGACACTAAGCCTTTTTTAAAAGAAAGAGAAGATAACAGAAACAGTTGTTGAGTTCCGATTTCACTGCTTGTCTTCACTTCAAAAGCTTCAATAGGGATGTGATGACTATGTTCTCAAAGGGTCTTTAAGTGAGCAGTTGTGCAAAATTTACACCAGAAAACTGATTTATGCAAAAAGGCTAAAGTTCAGGGTCCTTGTCTATGTTGACTGTAACTGTTAACACTTTTTTTATTATTTAACCAGAAAACTGGAGACCTTTCTGAATTTGGTTTGTAGTAAAACTATTTTAAACATGGAGCAAACAAGACAAGAGGACCTGCAGACAAGATGGAGCCTGACGTCATTGGCCAGAAGTGAATATTATATAATTTATCTTAATCCTATCTCAAGTGTTCAGAATAGTAAACAAACAAAAAAAAAAAAAAAGAAAAACTTTAAGCTCAAAAACTGCAACTGTTTGGGTTGCCAGTTAAAATAATTTTTTTTCAAGCAACGTTTTTAAATAAAAAAATTTTAAGCCATAATTTTTCCTAACTTTGTTGGTTAAATTTCTTCTCAACAAAAATAGCAAACAGGGAATTGTGGAAAATGTCAAATGTGTTGTCTAATTGCAGTAAGAGAAAAGTGATAACATGAAAAGAGAAAACCTTTGTTTTCAAGTTTTGTAGACAAAAACTGGACTTAGTCTTAAACAAATGTCATGCATTAGAAGTAAGACTTAACATCACTGTATAGGTTTTCTTTATGAGGAACACTGACAAGGTACTTGTTGTTATTGCTTGTAAAATGTGATGACAGATTAATAATTTGGGACACTTAAGTAAGTAGAGTATACATACTCCCGCCCTTAAGTCTGGAAGCTCAGAGGCAAAACCCCTTTAAATGGTCACAGAGTTGGCAGTACTTTCAGTGCCTTTACCCTTGAAAACCCTTAAAGTATGGGCAACATTTTTAGTTGCGTAATCACATTCGGGCTCAAAGCTGGACTGACACAGAATTTCTCTCTTTGAGGGGTCAGAATCTCTTCCCAGTTACTGGGGTGAAGCCATGCATTGAAGTGGATTTCATTACTCTTTGCATCAGGGTCTGCAGGTCACCTGCCAGTCAAGACTTTGAAAGTCCTACAAGATGAAGCAATATGCTGCAGGGAGAGATGAAACAAGATGAGAGGAAACGAAATGAGTTTAAACAAGTAAGGCTTCATCTCAACTAACAACTTTCTGCAAACGTGACAGCCACTTCCTCCCTTCTTTTTCATTCTTCTGTTATCTCTACAGCCTTCATCAGCAGTTTTCCCAGTCTTATTACATGCTTGGATTAGTGTTTTGACGACCCCCCACCCACCCACCCCCCACCTGGTGAATCACTAAAGTCGAAGCTTGCTCTCATCAGAGATGCTCGCAAGTCTTTTTTTTGCAGGTCTAAGTCTAGTGTTCCACACTAACCTATGATGGTCATACGTTTGAGCTCTGCAAAGTTTATTGTGTAAAAAGAAACAGGAGCTTAAATATATACACACACACGACATAAAGGGAACTCTGGTCACACTCCAAGTCTCAAGTCCAATAAAAACAATTCTGGATTCAAGTCAAGTTTCAAGTCAATGCATCTGACACTGGGAGGCCCAAGTCACAAGTCCTCATCCCTTCAGCAAACCATCTGACACTTTATGACCTTTCAGAAGCAGACTGAGAGCTGCAGCAGAACACGAGCAGGCTTCTTCCTTTTGGACTACAATGAGAGTCTGGTAATGCGTCATCATACGAGCAGCAACAAATGAACATCAGCTGAGAAGAGGCTGCAGCCAGCCATCTTCACTTACACACACATCTGAACATGTTTTGGACAAAACACTTACTTAAAAAGAAATGGAAAAACTCTGGAGCTGGTTCCCTCTGAAGTTAACTGCTGAGTGGCACACATATTGAGCAAAGTGGATGTTTTGTCAGCCCAACACAAATCACCACTTTAAAGATAGTGTACTGTTAATCTGTTCCACTCTGTTGTTTAAATTCCATTTTTTTTTTAAATTAAAAGCTATAGCTATCTTCCAATCAGAGGTAGGCTGCTTTACCTCTCCATCACAGCCAGCCCTTAGGAGTTCAACCCTCAATCTAAATTGTTTTTAATGCATGGACTTGTTCATTACAAGAAATACCAGCATTTTTAAGGTACTTAAGTGAACTATATAATCTTTTAAAGTATAAATGGCTGCAAAACTGGGATGCTGCAACAAGGCTGTGTTTAAAAAGCAATAAGTCAACTAAAGTCTTCAGCAATTATGAATCTAGACTAAGACTTTAAAAACTTTACCAGTGCCAGTGAAAGTTGCAACTCCAAGTTTGAATTTTAAACCAAATAAGGCTGAAATAGCTTTTCTATTTTGGTTGGGGGAAAAAAACAAAAACTATGGAACCAGTTAGAATGCTCTTACTTTCAAAAGTTCCGTATTTTTGTGGACCACATTTTATTGTGAAAAGTCTGTGGCAAATGTTGCCGTAAAAAAGTTACAATAGAGACAAAAGTCAGTGTGCAGTCTTAAATCTCTAGGCTTTTAAACTTTTACAAAAATTTTAAAGATAAACTATTAATAGCCGGTTTATATGGAGAAACAGGCACACAGACAGCAGAAGAACCAATGGTTCCTTTTTGCAAGTTGACCTTTTAAGGTAATAAAGCTATAGATCTGTTTTTGTTTTTACTTGCATATTTTCAACACATCACACATGTTAAACATGCAATAAACTGCCAAAAGTAGATGATTTAAAGTGAATTATTTGTTTCCATTGGATTTTTTTCCTTTAAAACCTGATTTCAGCCCTTTTACAGAGTTTGAGTCTGTGGCACAGACATGAATGTAAACCTTGCACAGTTCAACATAATCTTAAGGGACAGCTGCTGCACTGGCATGCATGCTGTTTGGAGAAGGGTATTCTGGGAAAAAAAATGAAAAAAAAGAGTTCAGATAAAGAAGGCTGACTTTGGAACACTGTAACACCTGTGTTTGCTAAGACAAGGCAGGCTTGACTTTCTTCTCTGGAGGCTTCCAGAAGCTCCACACTCCCTGATTGAGTTTTACATTTGAAGACAGGAATCCACAGACTCTGGTAGTGCAAAGTGAGAGCTCTGCCGAGTGCAACAGACCATCAGTTGGAAGTTTGTAGGGGAAACAACAGACTTTTAGTACTGTTTGACACCTCCATGCAGCAGTGAGAGCAGCTGCTTACACAGAGATGCAGGGAATCTCTCCAGTGGGACTGAACCGCAGTACAGACATCCACAGCCTGGGTTTTTCCACAGCAGAAAAGCAAACAAAAAAAAAAGAAATGCACCGTGCAAAAAAAAAAGCACAAATAAGAACATTCACAGGATTTGTGTCATGTCTTCCACAATATTTCTGATAATTATTTGGGTTTTCTTTATTTAATAGAAGTTTATCAAACTAGTTTGAGTCTTGATGGACAGATGCGTCAACAGGAACATTAATTTATTGGATTCAGAGCTCATCTGGAAAAATGATCTTTGCCTTGGATCCATGCAGGATTGTTTATGCTTTAGAGGCATAAATAACCCCCAGACAAGTCATCAAGTTTATCCTCTATGACCAATCTCAGGCCTTAAACATTACAGCTTCATTTTGCAAAAGATGTGACAGTTAAAGAGTTGTGCAGCAATTAAAGCCATAAGGTTCACCTTTGGCTGGATTCATCTGTCCTCTGATAACTGTCCTTAAACAAACACGGGTGTTCCACCATTTAATTCAACCGCCTGCTCTTTTCAGCACTTCAAGTGCCAACGCCAGCGTCAGATGGTTACCAAAGACTCTTGGAGTCTGAGCAAGAAAAACAGATGAAAAACAGGGGCTGAAGAGAACTGCTCGCTTCACATCAATCCAATGTGGCCTTCTTTTGAACCCACAACTACACCTGCCTTAAATCTGGAAACATGTGACTTTTTTTTTACTTTTGCATAGACCATAAAACAAAACTTTCCATGAAGTTCGTCCAGACCAATAACATTTTACATTTGATGGTGGTTTGTTCAATCAGAAAGGTTGAGAAACCAAAAGGCTGAGGCTAGGAATGAAGTCTTTCATCTACAGCTGATTTTGCATTTGGTCCATTTATTTAAGTTTATTCTGGCCTAATGTTTTGCCAAATAAACAGTTCATTTTCTAAAGCTTCTTTTAATTTCGCTTCAAATTGTTCAAGACCACCTTTTAAAGTTTACATGTTTTTAAAATAAAATTCAAGTATCACATGCAAATGTTTATCAATATTTTCATTATACAACAGCTTTTGGAGACAATTTTGTCCATCAAGAGTATCAAAGTATCAATCAATTTAATTATTTATCAAAAATTTTCACATTTCTATTTATTAAAAAGTGTAGTTTTCTGTGTTTCTAAAGTTATTCAACATTTATCTTTTTTCTTTTGTGAAAGTTACTTAATTGCACAGACAGGTACCTTCAAATAGTGAAACAAATTCAAATTGTTCATTAAAAAGGTTCATATTAACTTTGTTAATGTGGAACATAAAGAGACCTAACATGTCTCTTTTATGTTGTCTGGCTCCCTCTGAGCATCTGGGATTACTTCACCTAAAATAAGACATTCAGATGCAAAAGAGAACAAAACATTCTAAGATTTCATGAGGAAAAGAAGGCAGTGTGTTTCTTCGGTCTGTTGATTCGAAATGTGCGTTTACATGTGAAACTCATTTACTTACAGGGTCATGAAATCAGACAGAAAAACTGAAACAGAAACAAAGCAACCATTGTTTAGCTTGTAATTCACTGTTGTATCATTTTTTTCTCTCTGTGATAAAATAGATGAAATAAGAGGATGTCAACATTTTTGTTTTGTTTTTTACATGCAAGCAAGTCGAACATTTGTGTGAAGGATGACAAAGTTGTCAATAAATTCTCATAAAAACATTATACGCCAGTAGAAAAATCAAGTTAAAGATCCACTTTGGTCATCTTTTGATCCATTTTAAAAGCGGTCCCAGTGTTATTTTAGTTATAGATTACGCCACTTTTTATACCAATAAAACAAAAAAAACGTTGTCGTTTTTCATTCACCAAACCCAAAACTACCAATGCAACAAAAATGGCAAGCCATTTCGGATATCCAGCCGTTCAGTTTAGAGCCATATGCCAGATTGGACGAGGAAAACAAAGATGTAGATGGATCCAGATCCATTCATAAATGAATGGATCAGAATTGAGCGGGGCAGGGAGCATATGCCCTTGAGGTTGAATATTTTACCTAACAACTACAAACCTTTTCCAATGGCGTTTTTGTCTGCTCTTAATTCACAAGAAACACTCAGAAAGAGAATGTTAAGCTTAATTTCCCTTATATATATATATATATATATGTCCTCCACAAAAACCTGTTAAAAACACCAAAACAATTTTCATCGGAGTGTGTCTTTAAAGTGGTCATCCAAGGTTTTGAAAAGAACACCATTGTATCCTGAAGTAATGAGGTCAATCCCAACCGTCTGTTTTTTTTAGATAGATCTCTTTCTTAAAAACTGCTCTCACTTTCAGTCGTCTGTTATGAATTATGTTTAACAGCACTTGTACCTCGAGTATTTATTCTAATCATTTACTTGCACTAGTATGCAGCACTGTACCCCCCAAGCATCTAGTTCACGTGTCCACTGTAACATTAACCCTTGTGCTATCTTGGATGACCCCACCCTTGCATTGACGTGTTCTCCCTACCATGACAAAGGTGGATAAAGGTGGAAAAATTTCATGTAATCCATTGAACCAGTGAAGATCACAAAAAATTGAAAAAAAAAAAGGTTCAGAGCACTGTCTAGTGGGTCTAGATGACCCAACTCCCAACGGTAAAGTGCCTAGGATAGCACAAGGGTTAACCCTTGTGTAACCTCTCGCTTCCCTGCTCCGGTAGTGTCCACATGCCTGCGTCACACTTCCGAGATGGGATCCAGATGGATTCTGGGCTCTTTCATGTGTCAAAGCCTCAAATCAGGATCTTCATTTCTAAACTTATGTTTGTTCAGGCAAAAATAGGGCTCGCTTTCCTGTGTTTAAGTTCATGTCAATTTTCCAAATCAGAAGAACCACTAGCTGAAATGTTTTTCCATCTCAGCCACACATGAATACAAGTGGGAGAACAAAAAGTGCTGACGAAGAAGGAGAAAGAGACCAGGGACGTACAAAAAAAACCTATAACACGCAATCATCCATTATAGACCTCAGCTTGTGTTGTCTGAGGCTCAAGATGTGATTTTTCTTGAGGGATCTGTCAGTCCTGGAGAGAGGCATGCTGGGAGAATGGATGTGTAGCATCATTCCTAGCAGCATATTTAGAAACATTTGTGTACAAAAGGTCACAAGTTCAGGAATTTAACCCTTTCACTGGCTGAACTGAAAGTGTCTGCAGCCCTTTGAGGATAACCTAAAACAGTCTTTATTTTTTAACCACTCACTCCAAGGAAAGATACCCCAAACTGAAGCCAGTTTGCTAAACATCAGAGTCCAGCCACCACTAAAAAAATATATATATAATTAACGGTTTGTGGAAAGACAGGTTTTTCGTTGTATTCTGTTACTTTTGCTCACTTGGCCTGGTGTCTGTACCAAATTTCAAAAATAGTTGTGCTTACATAGTCATCCACCCACTATCATAAGTACAGTGTATAAATTGGAGCAGTAAAATAACACGTAATATATATGGTCCTTCTAGACGAGAAATGGCACATATGAAATGTTATCCAGACAGAGCTGGACAAACAAGTCTTCCGTCTTTTCTATGCAGAGCGGGTTCAGTTTAAACTGAAACTCTGTGTTGATAGTCTTTTAAGCAGACAATACCCCTGGCACTTAGGTTTCATTTACTTTATCTGAAGTTTCTGCACTTTTTGCTGCTCCAGTCAGAAGAAAGAGCTCCAAAACCCTTCTGTTAGTGGATTCATATGTTCAGTACGCAGAACCACAACCAGAAAGACAGTTCCAGAAGGCAACCCTCCACTGTTAAGAGGTATCAGACCCACCACATGTAGAACAGGACAACGAGTAAAGCAGTAGCTCTAACAATGTTAAAAATGTTGCAGCTCATAATTTCACTTTACCAAGGTTCACTATATTTAAATCCTGTCACCGGCAATGACTTAAGTTAATACATGTGTACTGCTCCATGCAAATACTGTGATTTGGAAGTCACATGGAGAAAATCACAAGCGTTAAACTCCGCAGTGTCTAGATTATGGTATATTGCTGGATTACTGTTTCATCCAGAATTCTTGATTTTTAAAATTAGAAGTGCAAGTTATAATGGGACTTCATATTAAAAACATGGCTACACAATACGTTTAAAAAGTGCACAAAAGAGGAGGTTTTTTCTTTGCACATAAATATTCAACCCATTTTGAAACTTGCAAAATGTTGCTTTAGCAGTAGAGGCTTTTATAAACTAACATCAATGGTCATATTGGAAACACACCTTCAGGATTACGATTTAAATAAATCAACTGACTATCAACACAGACTGTGGATCATTAAAAGCATTTTTCATACTTCTGTGGCATTTCCAAACGCTCAAAAGTTCAATGTTTCAGTTTTTAAACAATAATTTATCGAGGTAAGATGCAGAAGAAGCACACACAGTAATACAAGCGAAATGCCTGACCCACGGCGTGACGTGGATAAGCACGTGTAAGGTAGAATTGCATTCCTTCCAGCTGGCGGAGTGGAAACGCTCAAAAAGAAAATTATCCTATTACATAAAACCTGAATAGCTTAAGGCTAAAATGGGACACAGTGTGCTCGCTCAGGTAAAAAGTAATTTGGTTTTGTCTAAACCTGAGAGCCCTTTATATGATAGAGATTAGAACACGTCGTAAATAGGAATAAGACATTTTGGATGAACTGATTTTATCTGGAATATTCTGGCGATAACGTCAACACCTCATACAAAATAAATAAAACGAATAGCAGTACTCCGTGTTTTTTGCTGACTTCATGACAAATTTCTAAGAGCTGACATGTTTTCTCTCTCATCTGTATTTATTTTAAACAAGTTATCAGAGATGTGGACAACTTGCCAGGTAGCCAGTTCCATGGCATCACTTACACAACTCCTTAAAATATGGCTGATTGTTTTAACTGAAACAGAATTACAGAATTTAGAGCAGAATCATGCACTACCCAAAAAAAAGTTATCTTTTGTTGGCTTACTTATTGATTCTCTTTATTTGTATCAAAATACAACCAAGAACACATGTATGTTTTTAAATGAGACCTTTTCCACCACATGCTTTGTGTTTTATTAATGGGACAGGCTTGTAAAACACAGTCCCCATCACAGAGCAGCAGAGATTATTTAAGGCATTCTGGATTTAGCTCTCTTAATCCCTGTTAGAGTGAAAAGAAGGACTTAAAAGCAGAGGATTTGTGCAGCATCAATGAAAATGATGCTCTGTCCAACAGCCATCACGTAAGGGAACAACATGGCCTTCCTGATGTCCATGGCTCACCTTTCTGATATAAGATATTGCCTGATACTTACATGCTAAATAACATAATAAAGATGCATCTGAATTATTTTAGTGCTTTGAAACTTTACAGCAAAAACCGCCCTTTTACAGGTAGTTTACTCACAGCAAGTTAAAAAAAATGCGACGTGTACCTCAAAGGAAACAATCTGCTGCTTATTATTTCATTGACGAGCCATTCTGAAGAAGTTAATCTTCTCATACAGCCACATATTCCTCAAATAAGGTTCAAATCAGTTGAAATGTTGTGCAATAAATTGGTTTACTAGTTTCTACTTTTTGAGATTATTATGCCAATAACAGTAATGGAAATAGGTGTTTTGTGTTTGTTTAAACTGAAGGGACTTTAGCTTCTACAAAAGTACTGACTCCCTTCTGTATCCACTAGTTCTATCAGATAGGACTGAATGCTGGACTTGGTGGAAAATTTTACATTAGGCATTTAAAAGTATACATAAATTTTGTTTTATTTTTTCCATTTTCCAATATTACTATTTTTTACCAACAACTTGCAAAAAACATGTAAAAAAAATACTGGCATTTACCTTTTCCTGCTTCCATTTCCCGAACTTCCTAATATGTGCTGCTGTGACATGGCACTTTAGGCGTGGCTAGTCGTTACATTTAAAGGCTTCACCTGCGTTGTCTGTCAAAGAGGGATTAAAAGTACTACGTGCTGCTGTAGAGTTGTGCAAAGCCATAACCTAAGTTTGGTCAAAACCCAGCAGGTTTAGCTTCAGCAGTTTGAAAGATGAGCACAATTCTTTATCTCCATTGACAAAGGGAGTAAAGAGAGTCAGCACATTTGCCAGTTCAAGCCATTTATCAGCAACATTTCCAGCAATCTGTCTGACCAGAGATTAACTGAGGCTGAATATCTGCCTTAAGGGAAAAGTTTGGATCTGAAGGCAGTTTTTACTGTTACATCACCTCACTGTAAGGAATAAAGACAATGTTTTAAATAAAATCTTTCATTTATTTACATTTAAAACAATTTTAACACATGGAATGTTCAGTTTAAAAAAAGGGTTTTGTGAAATGTTCGTCAATGTTTGAATTTTTATTAATAGTTAGCCTTTCATCGGTGAAAGCCCCACTTTTAAGTAATATGAAATGGTGTGATTTATACACTTCTTTTTTTATCACTAACTCACTCATACAGATTAAGATCTTTCTTTGGATAAGTATTGAAGCTTCTACCAAGCATTTAATCTTTAAAAAAGTACTGTTTAAAAAAAACACAACACATTAAAATGTATGTAAAATACTTTACTTCCAAATAGTGCAAAAAGTTCAAACACATCCTATATTTGTTAAAAGAAAAAAAGAAGAAAAAAATATATATATATACACATGTATGTATGTATGTATGTATAAAACACAACAGAGACAAATTCACATGTTCACATCATTATTACTTAGGGATCGTTTCAAAACAACAAAAAATGTATTTACATTAACAAAAAGAACATTTTTAGCATTCCCAATAAAAAAAGAACAAACAATAGAAAAGGCTGTGTATGCTGAGCATAGGGACAAGACTGAGGTAGAAAAATAATTAGGAAGGTTGGATAGACTTCTGTTTGGGCTTTTGAATATTCATTGATTTATTTATTACACATTTTTGAACTGTCCGTAAATACTTAGAAAATTCAACAAAACTCAAAATATCCTGGCATTCTGGCTTAAAAAGAGCATATTAGTCTTGGAAAAGCCAAACATACTTTTATCTCTTGTTTTGATTAGGAAAAAAGTCTTGTTTACTGACACAGTAGTTGTGGTTTGTTTATATGTAAACAGAAATAATATTGTGTCTGAAGCTGTGCAGAGCAATGCTGAAGTCTCATATTTGCTCCAAAGTGCATAAATTGCAGTTTACCAACCCTAATATGAAAGATATTTAACCTCAAATATAAAAACAACTTTTTATAGAAAAAATGCAACACATTCAACAGTCAAGGATGGGGGGGGGGGGGGGGGGCAGGAACAATGCTGCTTTTCTATAGACCAGAGTAAAAGAAAACAAGTCAAAGGAAAAAAGCATCAAGCAGAAATACTTGTTTAAAAAATGGATTTTACTTCTTTAACCTTGAGGGACCGGCTGCTATGAAGCTGCTGTTTTTCTAAGACCCCATCGCCATCAGCACTTACTTAACTCTGCTTTTCTCATCAATCAAATGCTTCTCCTCCTCAGTTCTGCGGCCTAAACGCCTCCAAACCCTCACTGATCACTTCTTTCTAACCACCCAACAAAAGCTCTTTTCTCATTAGGAAAGCTTACCGATAGATGATCAAATGTCTATTAGCTATTTGAAGGGGCTTCACAGTCATAAATGGAGAGGGTGAATCTGAACTGGGTAAGAATAAAGAAACTTAGGACAAACGTGAACAAAACAAACCTGTTAATATCCTATAATTCCTTTTCAAAGCTAAATATAAATGCTCTGTACATTGTGATTAAATACAGTGTTATAAGTATACATTCGTATGTATGTAAACCACATAATAACAGGAGAATATCAGTGTAAACATGATTGATCTTATCTCATTCACAGCACCAGCTGTTCAACTCACTATAATGTGTAGATATATTTTTTAAAACCTTTATATTATTAAAATCTGCAGAAAGATGAGGGGACAAAAATGAAGAACTGTCATGGGGCCAAAGTGTCAAACTAATGAGCAAAGAGTCAGAGGAATCCATGTGGAGTTGACTAAAGCCACAGAAGGATGAACGTCACTACATCCGACCATCCTGCCCGCAGGTTTCAGAGGAATCCCACCCTCACAGCAAAGAGTCGAAACGAGCCTCCCTCCATGTTGCTTTTGCTGAGATTTTTCATAAAAAAAACACAGACATTTACCACCAATGAATACATCATGTGCTGACAGAGTATTACAGAGTCTATAAATGTAGAGAATTGATGAGAAAAAAAGTCATCAAGACTGAAGGAAAGTTTTCGAGAATTTTTAAACTGATAACGGACTTGATGGAGAGTCGTGGTTCACTCAGT